>CM057453.1:57317500-59717500 GCA_016271365.2 Neoceratodus forsteri | reverse complement strand
CCACCAGGGATATTGGACTTGGGGGGGATGAATGCTGCCCGTGGTCGGGCTCCGTGCAGTCCACTGGACCACCAGGGATAACGGATGTTCTTTGTCCCTTACGGGATGTCCGATGATCGGGGGGGCGTCGGTCCCCGATGGCTGCTGCCTGGCAGGGCGCCAGGCACAAGTCATCGGGGATCAGCGCACCTGCATGCTAATGGCATGCAAATGGGGCCGTAATCAGATGCAAATGGTCCCCTGTGTGCCTTGCATAAATTATGGCCCCATTTGCATGTCCCCCTTTAAATATCGTAGGTGCTGTGCATGAAGCAATGGCACTTGCGCCACTGCGTCTCAATGCTCCACTCTGACCACTTGCACTGGCACAGTGCCACTGCTCCATGCACAGTGGGGGTGGCCAGGGTGCGATACTCAAAGCAGTTGCGCCATAGCGCAGCTCCGTTGAATATCACCCTGGCCACACCCGTGCGCAACAAAGCTGAGCTGTGCCCAGGCTTGTGCCACAGCCTGGCGCATTTTGAATATCTAGGCCAGGGTCTACAAAATAAAAATGCATTTCGTTTTAAAATCGGTTGAAAAGGAAGTAGTACCATATGGGTTCATCATGTCCTCATTTAAAGACAGTTTTAGCATAAAAGAAATACAGATGGTGACTCAACATCCAGCGTGGTCTACATTTTTGTAGAGTAACCATCTGAGTGTACTTCTTTAGTTTTATGCTAAAACTGTCTTTAAATGAGGACATGATGAACCCACGTGGTACTACTTTTTTTTCAACAGAATTTAAAAGCCGAAAGCATTTTATTTTGTAGACCCTGATTTTAATTCCTGCCCCATAAAAAGAGGGGAAAATAAAATCATGTTTGTGTAAAGCCCACACCCCTGCCTTTTTGCAAAATGACAGGTGGTATTCTGTTGAAGCTGACAGCAGTACCTGGTGGGGACTGGGTTCGGGGAGGACTAGGTTACTCGGCGCAGGGGCCCTAGGTTTGGCTACTCTGTACAGGGGCACCAAAGTAAATCCAAACACAGGAAGCAATAACTGTAATGTCCAAAACCAGGAATGGGATTCTGAAGTGTGGCTTTTATTCACATCCAAATTGAACTAGCAAAGCATAGACAGACCCCCACGGGGCTACATTCCTGGTAATGCAGATTAACGATACAGAACACTTCTTCACTGTTCCAGCCCTCAGGCTCTGAACCCACCAGGCACACAGCCCAGACTTGCATGCAGCTTTGGGTACACAGCCCGACTTGTACACTACTTGGGTTTTTCTCTTGGCCTGGCTCCCCCGCCAGCTACTCGATCGCGGTCCATATGGCAGTGAACCAGTTTTCTGTTGGTGTCTCCCCAAACCAATTTAGAGCCTTCGACTCCTTAAGGGAAATTTTTCTTCTAATCCCATGTCTGGGTACTTCCCTCATCACTGGCCAAGTGCATGAGGCAAAGCAGAAATCCACAGAGCAAATCTGTAGAGGTGGATCTGGTTACTAAACATGGGGGGTCTCCCACCTCCAGCTCCCACAATCCATACCCGGCCATTTCTCTGGACACTAAACAACTCTTTTTGAAAGCATGGCAATGTAGATTACAGGGTAGACATATATCACATCTCCTCTACATGTCTTGACTTCCCCTTGTGCTAAACTTGAACATACTTTTACTTTGGCTAAGCCTATTACTCTAGGCCTCCCACTACTTCAGCAGTACAATCCCCACTTTAACACAGTTCAGGTGAAACATGGGCCCTTTGGAAAGAGCAGAACTCACCCTTTGGTTGCAGGTGCCCCACAGGTGAATCTTGAAATCTTCTTGTACCCCACACACATTTGGAAAAAACATAAGGCAGCTTCTTCTCTAGCAGTAGCCAGGGGGTTGCCCCTGGAATAGCAGGCAAACCTTCCACCTCCATCCCCTCAGGGATGGGGCACAGAGACCTGTATCAGCAGTCTCCACCACTTCCAGAACAGCTTACTGTGTCCCCCTTTAGGCGGAAACACATGCCTTTCCCTAAAAGTAGCTTTATTTCAGAGCTGAGGCTCCAAGAGCCTGTGCACAGAACTGCTGTGCTCCTTACACAACAATCTCCAACTCCAACTGACTGTTCAAAACTCCCAACATTCTAATCTAACTCCCTTCTGCAGATTCCAATGTGGCTCATGCAGCTGCAATAGTTCTATGGTGATGTCATCCCTCAGTCTCAGCTGAGACTGAGAACAGAGTGAGACAGTGTGAAATCCATTTAACTGGAGTTTCGCAAGCTGCCTTCCCTGCCTACCACTAGGTCTTACTGGGATTCTAGTAACCCCGGGTAACAGGGGGGTTACACTTGCAACAGCCTCTGACTTACAGCAGCACTCACTCCAATACATGAAAGCAGAGTTTAAAAGCCAAATGCTAAATTCATTTATATTTTATAGATCCTAATAGCTTATTAATGCAAATGTTGTGCTTTATTTTACTGTATCTTTGCTTGTACTGCTACTGTATGTAACTGATTATTTGTTGTCTGCATTTTCCTTTGTACCATATCATTTATTCTATTTCCATGCTACCCTGTCCCTGGGACTCACCTGGAAATGCTCCTCAGCTCAGTGTGCCTTCCTCAAAATTACCAAATTTTAAATAAGTAAATAAAAATAAAATACAACATTACTAACTCAATTCGAGGGGTTTTAAGAATGATTGATTGATAAGACATTTTTGCAGTCTGATTAGAGCCAGGCCCAGCCATATTCCATATAAACACAGAAACACAGACTTTCTGGCAGATAAGGACTGCCTGTCCCATCTAGTCTTCCTATAAGCCCTTGTACTGGATTACTGCTTCTGACCCACCCACTGCTATACCTTTATGGTTCCCCTATGCCAGTCCCAAGCATGCTTGAATCCATCCACAGTGCTTGCTCCCATCACCTCCTGAGGCAGACCACTCCATGCGTCCACCACCCTCTCTATGAAGAAGAACTTCCTCACATTCCCTTTTAACCTCCCACCTTCCGGTTTCATGTCATGCCCCTTCGTTCTTGTGCTCCTCCTGTATTGGAACAATGTCTCCTCCCTGCACCTTGTTGATACCCTTGAGGTACTTGAATGTTTCTATCATGTCCCCTCTTTCCTTCCTCACTTCCAGTGAGTACATATTGAGTGCCCTTAATCTCTCTGAAGTCCTGTGTTGCAAGCCCTGTACCATATTAGTCACCCTTCTCTGGACTGTCTCCAGCCTGTTATTGTCCTTACAAAGGGGCGGCCTCCAGAACTGCATGCAGTAATCAAAGAGAGGCCTGATCACCTTGGTTTTATATAATGGCACCACTACCTCCCTCCTTCTGCTGGTGATACCCCTGCCTATGCACCCCATCTACCCCTGCCTATGCACCTGATCGTGCCACTGGCCCACTCAGCTGACTGAGTACTCTGCTTTGACATTATTAGGTAATCTGAAATTGCAACCCCATCGTGGTCCCTTTGCTGCTTTGTGACTGTCAGCAACTCCCCCAATCCTGTAGCTTTCCCCAGGTTTCTATGTCCCAAGTGCATCATTTTGCAATTATTTTAATTAAACTTTAGTTGCCAGTCTTCAGACCATTTTTTAAGCTTCAATAGGTCTTTCCTCATTTTCTTCTTAAAGTAAAGACATTAAAGCAGACCTGTGCTGTGCAGCACTTATATTTATTTATTTATTTATTATCCCAAAAATCGGAATTGCAACCCTTTGCCTTTGAGTGATAGACTCCTTTGCAAAGGCTCCATATCTTGTATGTCACTTCCTCCTGTAAAAGCCATCTTGTTAAAACTGATTTGCATTCACATTTCTGTAGTGATGTCCTCACGTATGCAGGGTAGAAGCACTGTCATTTTAATTTCTGTAAATCTGTAACAATACACTAGCATTCATATTTCTGTTTCTATTTTCAAATTATCACTGTCGCTCACTACCATTGTGGTGCCTCCAAAATGACTGACTTGCCCCCGCTCCCAAACCTGGCTCTGCCACTGCATCTGCCCTCAAACCAGAGAGCTGAGTACAAATGGGAGGGCACCTCAGTGTCCAGAAGGTTTTCTGAAAGACTGCAGCTTCATACTTGTTCAGCTGCACCCGCTGCAGTACTTCAGGTCTCCCAACAGTAAGAATGGGTAGAAACAGGACCTCACTAAGAATGAGAGATTGTATCTTTGATGGACTGTCCTGGGAAAATGATTTGTGAAAAAAAGAATGAGGCTGGAAGAATATAAGATAAACGGGTCAGGACTATTTATAGTGCTAAAACATGAAACTGCCATTGGACACTGATTACTTGAAATGAAATGAGAAACACTAGGAAGGCTCCAGGCAAGATTAATGACAGCCTTAAGAAGAAGTAAAAACCTGAACAAAAGGAAAAGCAAAAGCTGATGACACTGGCCTGCTTTTGCACGAAACATGGACAAAAAGGAGAAAGGAGTGAAACATAGAAGTAGAAAAAGGAAGGGCCATACTTTATCATCAAAACTAGTCCTATAGGATAGGAACAACCAAATTTAAAAATCAGTTTCCATTTTTTAACTGCTTCTTTCCTCTTACAGTCACAATTTGGACATTCCATTTTCAATATATTTTATATCTTTTTATAATAACTTTAAACTGAAACACAAATGTTTGCTTGTGACAAGATTATCAGACTGGTGTGGAATGAAAAAAAAAACAGACTTAAAATAACACAAAAATCATCTCTAATTAGAAGGTTCTGTGGCACTCTTTGACATTATCCCAAAGGTCTGTGTACTGCAACAACGCCACAGAGTCTAATTTCAGACTTCATTCTGCACTCTTGCTACCCTACAACAAATCCTTCCTGGAACCCTTCCAAATCATGTCTTCAGGAATGGGTCTGCTCAGTCTGCTTTGCCAGATTGGGCTTTAACTTTAAACCAAATAAGGAAGCAACTTGCCAAAGATGAAGGTGACGTTTGATTCCAGCTATTACTGCGGGGGCTCAGTTTCTGATGAGAGAATGATTAAGTGCTGAAGCGACTCCCTACTTCCATGGTTACAGTCCTAGTCTTTCTAACAGCTATCAGGTTTGCAGTTATATCTGCTAAGTAGAATTATTAAAACAACAGAACCCTGAGAAGATCAGAAGGACAAAAATCATATGGGTCAGGAGTAAAGGCGTTTCATGTAGAGACTCCACACACAAATGTTTTATTGTGTTGAGCCTCCTACAGGCTGCATGAGTTCAAATCCCACCATCAGTAGATGAGTCAATATTTCCAGTTTGAAAGCTGCATTAAATTTCCATGGTTGGGAGTTTCAAATTGCCATTTTAGAGAAAGATATAACTGGATTTTTTTTGTGTGTGGGTTATTATTTTGCCATAGATACATACATCCTAATAAAAGGTTCAGACTATGAATACAGTTACACAGAACATGCCTTTACGAAATCTACATGGCTTTTCAGAATTGTAATTTATTGAGTATGTAGAGCATATATCTGTGAACCAGGAGACCGTAGGTTTGAATTCCACACCATAGCTTCCTTACTGTGTGACCTTGAACAAGTAACTTAACCTCCCTGTGTTTAGACTCTTCTCTCTCTCACCCTCTCTCTCTCGCTCTCTCCCTCGCTGTCCCTGCGTCTCCCTCTCATTCTGTTTTGCTTCTCCAATGTTTCACCTATAATCCTGTGGAGAAGCCCACAGTTTTTCTTCACCAAATGCGAGGAAGCACAGGAAACTAGTATGGATAAATGTGTAACCCCTAGGTGGCGCTATCCCAAGGGCTAATACCCCTGCCTGCTTGACTACTAGCAGGTTAAGGGCCTGATTTCTGAAACGGGTGCTTCCACCCGGAGGTCAGGGTTGGTAGTGGTCAAGCTAACCTGGGCACAGCCCTCCGGGACACTGTAACCCCCCCCTTTTCCTTACTACTGGCCGGAACAATACACAATAATCATTTTCACAATGCCCCTGATACACCATACAACTACCCACACTGTTTGCTCTTACCACCAGGGTTTTCCTCTGGCCTGGCCCTGGGAACCCCCTGTAAAACAAAGTTATACAAAGTAAAATAACAGCAGTACAGTACTCTTGCACAAACTGAAACCACAGTCAGGGTAAATGCAAAAAAGAGTTAGATCTGATTTATTTAAGGGACTTGAACAAGGGAGGGACAAAATCAGGTTAATTTGCTTAAAGGCTATATCAATCAAACAGTTATGCATGCACTTCAGGGTCCATAAACAGTCACACACTCTGGGTACCCAGATGGAGAATGATGGGCTAGCCAGGGACGTTGCAGCTATTTGGAGCCCTGTGATGGAAGAAAACAACATGCACAACACACGCTACTTGTAATCCGGAGCCGGAGGGCTCAGTTCGTGAAAAGAAAAAAAACAAGACAATCAGATGGCACACTTTTAGATTAGGCTGTTGTTGCAGGGAGCTACCCTGATGATTACTCACGATACCCAAGACTGGACACAGGCTGGACGAACATCGAGACAGCAGGTGGTTAATCTGGAGTGCCAGGAGAAGCAGGGCCTACACGAATCACCAAGGCGTCGTTCCAGTTCAAACGTGGAGCAGGGGGCTGATCCCCAGGCAGGTCTCTCATCAATGGCTTTCTCTGTGCAGCGGGTAGTCTGGCTGGGCCAGTGTGGCAAGGCCCCGGCCAAATGGAGACAAATTCGGATATAGTCCATTTTGGGCTGGATACAGCTGTCAGCAAGCAGAACACAGTTCACACAGTGGGGAACCAAATCACGACCCACTAACAACTCACAGCACATTTACATGTAAGAAAATTCTACTATACCAGGCAAACCTCTCTCCAGTCATGATCGGAAAGTCTCTGCACAAACCAGGGATTCAAAAGCAGCTGGAAAACCTGACAGGCCGATCACATTCAGCAAAATCTTCAGTCTTCTTCAGGTATGAGCCTGGTAAAAAATCAGTGGTTTACTTCGTTCTCACAAACTTGGATTTAGTAATAATTCTCTTTTCTCCCTCTCAGGGACAGCAGGCAGACATGCAGGCCACAACTCAGGCTTTTCACAGTTCTCCCATGCAAAACTACCCAGAACTCTTACCTAAATCACTGGAGCTCTTACTTCTTCACTTCTCAGCCCAGACTAACTGAAAATTGCAAGCAGTCTTGGAAATCCCCCGAGATCCAAAAGGTTCGGTTGGTTGATCTGTCTGTCAGTTGCAACAAACGCTCCCCCTTCTGGTGCAAAAAAGGTCAAAAGCCCAAAACTACAGTTCCTACAGATTTTGACTCCTGACAACTCCTGTACTCCGGCTCCATTTTAGGTCCCACCAGAACTGATTGGTCCAATTCGCAGTCCCGGGCCAAATGGTGGGGATAAACAAGACAGTCCTTGCTGCAAAGAAGGCAGGTTAGACAAACTACTTTATCATTATCACTCTAAATGATTTTCAGCAAATAGTTACGTCTTTCAACAGAGCTCCCACTCAGATTACTTATGACTGTAATCCAGGCAGCTCTTAAAGAGACAGTGCACAGAGGCTATACAGGCACTCTCTGGCAATCATATTTAAACTGCTAAAACGCAGAGCACCAGCCTGGCAGTGAGCATTTAGGCAAGCTCAAGGAAGACTTTTTGGGAACCCCCATTTGTAGGGGGTTACAAACAGATAAGTAAAAGGCATGATAAGATCAAAGAAGATCTTTCAGGAACTACAAAAGACAGCAGAATAAGGCCAACGGATTGGTACAGGAAGACTCAAGATAAATTCAAACAGGTCATCAGGAGGGCGAAAGCAAACACAGAACTACAGTAAGTACTGTATAGAGAAAAGGGTTAAGGAAAATGAGAAGACTTTCTTCAAGTACATTAGACAGAAAAAAGAAACAAGAGATAGCATTGAAAGGGTGTAGAAAGATGGGGGTAAGTGTGAAGCGCGATGTGGGGAAAGCAAGAATGTTTGTTTAAAACTTTTTATTTGGGAGATTTTTTACAATACAAAACTGTACAAACCCTGGATAGGAACTACAGGAATAATGTGAGGTACAAGCCTCCATCAAACGTAGTACTTACTAAGAACCTCAACCATCCCACCCAGTTATATTATTCCAAGACGCCCATGTCCTCATAAGGACATTCCATAACATTACTCACACGTTAAACATTTGTACCATCTTGCAGCAAACAGCTTATGACTAATCCTTAAAATATTTCATGATGAATTCTTTTTACTAATGAATTATTTTAAAATGGCTACTAAGCACCTTAGCACCACATTTAAGGTTGCAGTAAGCATCAGGACAAGGGGATTTGAAAGCGTTTTGAACAAGAGAACTCAGTTTTACTGATTAACTTCACTTGTTTTACCTCTTTCTTACTTTCAGCAGCAGCAATCCTCGGTGGGGAATCAGAGTCTGCTTCGGGAGTGAAGGCGGGGCCAGGCAGCTGAACAAACCAGTAAGGGCTTACCAGGAAAGTAAGTCCAAGGTATAAATTCCCATCCACTCAGTGTGTCCCATCACACTCATGTCCCAGAGCGTGACTGGAACAGAGCAGCAGTGGAACAGGTGACTGATGCCTTAGCAGTCAGTAGGCATTGGCAGGCAACCATAGGTAAGCAAAGGCCTTTGCCAGATGGAGAAAGGAAGGTATAGTACCTTTAGTTACCTATTTAGGTAGCTACAGGTGGTGGGGTAAGGAATATCTCCTGGGAAAGAAACAAGCAGGTACAGTAGCTGTTACATGTGGGAATACGGGAGACACTCTATCTAGGGTAAGGTGCAGTAACTGATCAGGAAAAGGTAAAAGGGGAGGGTTAATTAAAAGGAAGCAGTAAAGAGGCAGAAGGTTACAAGGTGTGATATATGCTGAGACAGCAAGCGAGTAAAGGGGAATGCAAGTAACACTCTAGCTAGGGTAGGGTGATAGAGTAAATACTGACAGGGGGTGTAGGGGAAAGGAACAAACACAGGTAAACTAGGGAATAACAGTGCCAGGATACAATGGAATCCAGAGCTAGCAAGAGAGTAAAAGGGATATCAAGTGACACCCTATCTAGGGTAGGGTGATAAAGGAAATACTGACAGAGGGTGTTGGTGGTCAAGAAATGTGTAGGTGGGAAAGGAACAAACACAGGAGGGGAATAACAGGTGCAAGGTACATTTGAAAGCAGTAGGAGTGATATATAAAGTTAATAGGAGAGTGGTGCAGTGCAATGGATGCGGAGCTGCAGTATTCCAGAGACTGAGGTGCTGCCCCATCTGTACACATCTCTCTGGGTTGAGGGAGGAGGTTGCTGGTCTCTGGGTCAAGCTGACTATGAACCAGAGGTCCTCCTGCCTCACCCAGGGGCCATTGAGTCTACCATATTGCTCCAGAGGTTGCCTAAGAAAAAAAGGGACAGCTGGAATGTGGTATGCTCCAGGAGGGTGGGGGTGGCAGGTCAGAAGCACATTCCTCAACCTGTGCCACTACAGAATTCTTTCACATTCTGGTGGGATAGGATGGCAGAGAGGAGGCACCCAAAGTAGATGCAAGAGAGTATGTGGTGGTCCTCCGAAGTGGAGGACCCAAGGTGGGAGACAGAGGACACCAGCAGAAGAGGAGATAGCTTCTGGTGGGGGACTCAATTGTTAGGAGGTAAATTTGAGAAGAGGAAGAGGGAAAGAGAAGGAGGTTAGATGCCTACCTGGCACCATGGCTTGAAAGGATGGACAGCAGATCCTAAGAATCACTAGGGCGATGGGGAATGAGAGGGAGCTGGATGTCATTGTCCACTTGGGGACTAAAGACCTAGCAAGGGATGGGGCTGGGATTGTGCAGAGAGTTCATGGAACTGAGGAGTGGCCTAAGGCAAGTAGCACACATGGTGGCATTTGCCAAGGTGCTGCCTATGTCCGAGGGAAGAAAGCAATGGGTAATCCTGTAGGCTTTTTCAAGCCACACCCTGGTCTCCGGACCCAGTTCCTAGTTTAGCCATCCAGACAGAAGTTTAAACAAATTCTCCCCCTCACACCTCTCTGGTAGCCCAAGAATCCTTAAATGTTGCTCTGGAACCTTGTTCTCCACATGTTCTAACTGGAGTCTAAGCAGGCAGTTCTGTTTAATTAACTGTAACCCCCCCCATACAAAAGGAGGTCCCTGAAAAGTCTTCCTCGAGCTTGCCTAAATGCTCACTACAGGCTGGTGTCCTGCGTTTTAGCAGTTTAAATGTGATTGCCAGAGAGTAGTCTGTATAGCCTCTGTGTACTGTCTCTTTAAGAGCTGCCTGGATTGCAGTCATAAGTAATCTGAGAGGGAGCTCTGTTGAAAGATGTAACTATTTGCTGAAAATCATTTAGAGTGATACTGATAATGTAGTTTGTCTAAATTGCCTTCTTTGCAGCAAGGACTGTTTTGTTTATCGCCACTATCTTGGTCCTGGACTGCAAATTGGACCAATCAGTACTGTTAGGACCTAAAATGGAGCCGGCCTACAGGAGCTGTCTGGAGTCCAAATCTGTAGGAATTGTAGTTTTGGGCTTTTTGCGCCTTTCTGCACCCGAAGGGGGAGCCTTTGTTGTGAGTGACAGGAGGATCAGCCAACCGAACCTTTTGGATCTTGGGGAATTTCCCAGGCTGCTGCAGCTAGTTACAGTTTTGAGCTGAGAAGTGAAGAAGTAACAGCTCAAGTGATTTTTGAGCAGCAGTTCTGTGTAGTTTTGCATGGGAGAACTGTGAAAGGGCTGAGTTTTGGCCTACCTCTCTGCCTGCTGTCCCTGAGAGGGAAAAGAGTTTATTCGGACTGAATCCGAGTTGTGAGGACTATTTAAGCCACTGGACTGTGACCAGGCTTTAAACTGAAGAAGACCGAAGATTTGCTGAATGTGATTGGCCTATCCAGATGGAGAATGGTGGGCTAGCCAGGAATGTTGCAGCTGGTTGGGGCCCTGTGATGGAAAAAACAACATGCATAATACACACTATTTGTAATCTGGAGCCGGAGGGCTCAGTTCGTGAAGGAAAAAAAAAACAACCAGGCAATCAGATGACACATTTAGATTAAGCTGTTGTTGCAGAGAACTACCCTGATATTTACTCATAATACCCAAGACTGGACACAGGCTGGACGGAGATCGAGACAGCAGGTGGTTGATCTGGAGAGTCAGGAGAAGCAGGGCCCACATGATTCGCTAAGGCGTTGTTCCTGTTCAGGCATGGAGCAGGGGGCTGATCCCCAGGCAGGTCTCTCGTCGATGGCTTCTCTGTGCAGCGGGTTGTCTGGCTGGGCCAGTCTGGCAAGACCCAGACCGCATGGATATAAATTCGGGTGCAGTCTGTTATGGGTTGGATACAGCTTCTAAAAGCAGAACACAGTTCACACAGTGGGGGACCAAATCACGACCCACTTGCAGCTCACAGCACATTTACATGTAAGAGAATTCTACTATACCAGGCTAAGAGCTCCCTGGTCACAATCGCAAAGTCTCTGCACACACTGGGAGCTTAGGGTTGCTGGAACTCCTGACAGGCCGATCGCATTCAGCAGAATCTTCGGTCTTCTTCAGGTTGAGCCTGGTCCCCTTTAGTGGTTTACTTTAATCACACAACTTGGATTCAGTCTGAAAACAATTCTCTTCTTCCTCACAGAGCAGGAGACAGACATGCAGGCCAGAAATCAGGCCTTTCCACAGTTCTCCCACGCGAACTACTATGCAGATGGCTGCTCGAACTATATCGAGCTGTTGCGCTCTCAGCTTCCAACTTAGATCTGCCTTAAACAGCAGGCAGCTCGGGGATTTCCTTCAGATCCAAAGGTTCGGTTGGCTGATTCGGTTGTCAGTCAAAGCAAGAGCTCCCCCTTCAGTTGCAAAAAGGCGCCAACAATTCAAAACTACAATTCCCAAGCTTGTACTCCACACAGCCCCTTCAAGCAGGCTCCGTTTTAGAGTCCCAATGTACTGATTGGCCCAATTCAGCAGTTCAGGGACAAAATGGTGGCAATAATCAAGACAGTTCTCGCTGCAAAGAAAGCAGGTTAGAAGAAACTGCAATATAGTCTCTGCCCTAACAAATGGTCAGCAAGCAGTTGCATCTTTCAACAGGGCTCCCTCTGCGCAATTAGCGATGACAGAAACGGAGCGGTTATCTGGCATCTCGGGCAGGACTCGGGCATGACTCAGCCCCCCTTCCAGATTAATTATTACTGCAACTAAACAGCTCTTAAAGTGACAGTACATGGAGGCTACACAGGCACTCTCTGGCAATACATTTAAACTGCTAAACCGCAGGACCCCAACCTGGCAGTGAGCATTTAGGCAAGCTCTAGGAAGGCTTTTCAGGAACCCCCATTTGTAGGGGGGTTACACATGCATAACTGTTTGATTGATAAAGCCTTTAAGCAAATTAACCTGATTACACCCCTCCCTTGTTCAAGCCCCTTAAATAAATCAGATCTAACTCTTTTTTGCATTTACCCTGTCTGTGGTTCCAGTTTGTGCAAGAGAACTGCACTACTGTTATTTGCTGTGTATAACCTTGTTTTACAGGTGGTCCCCAGGGCCAGGCCAGAGGAAAGCCCTGGTGGTAAGTGCAAACAGTGTGGGTACTTGTGTGGTGTATCAGGGGTATTGTGAAAGTGATTATTGTGTATTGTTCCGGCCACTAGTAAGGAAACAGAGGGGTTACAGTGTCCCGGATGGCTGTGCCCAGGTTAGCTTGACCACTACCAACCCTGACCTCCGGGTGGAGGCACCCGTTTCAGAACTCTGGCCCCTTAACCTGCTACTAGCCAAGCAGGCATGGGTAGTAGCCCTTGGCATAGCACCACCTGGGGGCTACATTTTGGAGGCTCACCACTGGAATATTGTGCTTGGCTTCTAGTGGCCAAAATTACGAATTATTATTAAAGATTAATGGCTGTACACCATTTGGTGGGGTGGTGTACTGGGCGGGAGATTTGACCCCAAAAATGCTCTACTTATACTGGATATTCCCTGGGTACCAGTAAAGACACTGTAGAGGGAGCAGTCCCCAAAGTTGAATGTTTAAAAAACCCTGTGGTAGTGGGTCAACAGGCTGATTTGATCGCCCAGACTTTAATAGCCTTGGTAGAGTGTAGTGACCTCGTGGACAGCTCTAAGGAGCCACAGACTATTGCCCCAGAAGGGGTTCCAGTTGCCTGGAGAGTGATAACAAAAGGCAGTAAAGACCCCGGGGAGGATGAGCTCCCACCATTATCTGAGACTTTTGAGGAGAAATTTGCCAAGTTATTGCTGGAGGAAGGGAAAACCGTAGAGGACTTTAAGAAACTATTCCTGCCACCTGGGGGTGTTCCTTCCCCTACACTCCCTCCCACTCCAGCACCTGTTACTGCCCCGCCTTCTGTGCCTGTGCCAATGCTGGCCTCTATATCTGTACCTGCCATTAGTCATGACTCCTACTGAAGGCTGAGAATCTTCTTGGGCACCCTCTCCACCCCCCATGGGGAGGATGACTGGGAGACCTGGATAGACTATGTTGCCCCTCTAGTACTTGAATGGCAATGCACAGAAGCAGGGAACAGACAGAGCACCAGGAGGAAGGAGCTGCTGGTATAACTAAAACTTCTCTACTGGGACTAAGAACTAGAAATCTTGTACTGGGACCTTCAATTTAGAGTGAAAAAAAAAAGAGTTAGTGTGTTTGTCAGAGGTACTTGAAGTAAACTGTTATCTGTTATCTGTGTTATCTGTGTACTTATCTAGGTGCTTGTCACAGGTGTCAGAAGGGTATTGTTATCTGTGAAATTAACGAAGTGTAGAAAGATTTGCAAAGTAAGGGGAGTGGCTTAGCTAGAAGGAGCCAGGTTAGAACCAGATTTAACCACTGTCCTAGATAGCTTCTGCCAGAGAACAGACAGAGCACCATGAGGAAGGAGCTGCTGGTATAACTAAAACTTCTTTACTGGGACTATATTGCCCTCCTTCCTTCCCCTCCACCCTAAACCAGTTCTACTTTTATAGGCACAGGATTTAACTGACAACAGGAACTTCCTGTTTGGGAGCAGGAAGTGAGTGATCACAGAGCCACCAAAGACTCACCATCCTAGAAGGGCAAGAGTAGCTCTCTGTTCCCCCCCTCCCCAGCTGCTGGAGGTCTGACTCTGAGCAAGTAAGGAGACTACTGAGAAAGATAGGAACTTCTTGTCTTAGAACAGGAAGATCAGGAGCTAAAAGGGCACATAGGCAGTAAGTAAGTAGGGGAAGAAAAAAAAATAAACAAACAGAGGAAAGAGTAAGTATTCCAAACAACAGTTAGGGGGCCAGAAAAAAGATGTGATGGGAGTGGTGCAGTGCAGTGGCTGTGGAGCAGCAGTCTTCCGGGAGATGTTCTGGAGGATGCAGTGTTGTGCCATCTGCAGGCACCTCTCTGGGCTGAGGGAGGAGGTTGCTCATCTCCAGGCTGAGTTGGCCAGGATTTGTGGGACCTCTCTCCCACCCAGGGACCACCAGAGTCACTGCCGTTGCCTCAGAGGTTGCCAAGAAAGAGGAGCGATTGGACCACAGTGGGCTCAGGGAGGGTGAGGGTGGTGGAACAGAGGCACATCCCTCCAGTTGTACCTCTCCACAATTTCTATGCCGTTCTGGAAAAGTGTGGTTCCTCTATGGAGGCACCCACAGTGGAGACCAAGGAGGATGCTGGGAGCCTCCACAAAGGAGACCCTCAGGAGGGTGGCATGGGACCCCACAGGGGAAGGAAACAAATCCTGGTGGGGGACTCCATTCTTAGGAAGGTAGAACTGGGGGAGGAAGGGGAGAGGGAGGTAAGGTGCCTGCCTGGTGCCATGGCTTGGAGGGACAGGGAGTGAATCCTCAGGATCACAGGAGCAGCTGCACAGGGGAGGGAGCTGGATGTGATTGTCCACCTAGGGACAAATGACCTGGCTAAGAAAGGGATCAGAGCAGTGCAAGAAGCATTTGTGGAGATGGGGAGGGGCCTTAGACAAATAGCACACACGGCAACCTTCTCGGAGGTGCTGCCTGTCTATGGCACGGATGAGGCTAGGGTGCTCCACACCATGGAATTCAATCAGTGGTTGAAAAACTGGTGCAGAGCTCAGAGTTTTGGCTTTATTGAGGACTGGGGGTCCACCTGGACGGATGCAGTTCTATACTGGCGTGATGGTCTGCATCTGTCCAGGAGGGGAACCAGGATCCTAGGTGATAGGTTTAAATACTTAATTGGCAAGCATTTAAACTAGCCAAGGGGGGAGGCACTGGAAAGGAGCAGGGAAATCCTAGCCCCCCCCCAAAAATCAGGGTACTAAGTGAGGTAGACACCAACATAGAGATGTCAAAAGGGAGAAGCGCAGGGGCTAAATGGAGAAAGTGACAAACACAATAAGGACAGGGATGGGGTAAAAGGGTAAGGCCATCAAGAAATGGAGGGTAATGAGTACCAATGCCCTGTAATCTGGGCAACAAGTTCCTGAACTGGTGGCCTTGATGGAAGAGGGATGCCTGGATATGTAGCAGTCACAGAAACATGGTACACAGAGAACCATGACTGGGATGTTAACATACCAGGGTACACAACCTACAGGAGAGACAGGGAGGACGGGGGGGGGGAGAGAAGCTCTCTATGTAAGGGAAGGGATAAAAGCAACTGAACAAAAGAGTAAACAGGGAGGAGAGAAGGCACTGTGGGTCACCTTAGAGACTGGAAATGGCACCACAATCCACACAGGGTCTGTGTACAGACCCCCATGTCAGGGGGAGGGAATAGACAAGAATATGATAGAAGGCATACTTAGGATGGCAGAGAAAGGGGAGATACTGTTGATGGGGGACCTTAATATCCCAGATGTTAACTGGAGCACCTTTGCTGCAGCCACATCCAAAAGCAGGGCCATTCTTGATGCCCTTCAGGTGGCATGCCTCAGACAGCTAGTTTTGGAACCTACTCATGAGGGAGCAATCTTAGACCTCGTACTCTCAAATGGGGACAGTGAGAGGATCTCAGATCTAGAAGTGGGTAGCCATTTGGGAACAAGTGACCACCAAACAGTGTGGTTCATGATAAACTCAGCTACAGAGTCAAGCTATACAAAAGTGAGGGTTCTGGACTTCAGGAGGGCTGACTTTGGCAAGATGGGGGAATGCCTTAGAAAAGCCCTAGCAAACAGGCTAGAAGGAGGGGTGGAGCAACAATGTGAAAATATCAAAACTGCCATCACAAAGGCAACAAGCCTTTGTGTGAAGCAAATAAACAAATCAAAATGAAAGAAAAAGCCACTATGGTTCTCAAAAGAAGTGGCGGTGAAGGTTAGGGAGAAAAAGATAGCATTTAGGAAGTATAAGGAAACACAGAAGGAGCAGGACAGAGAAGTGTACCAGTTAAGGCAGAAGGAAGCAGGGAGGGTAGTCAGAATAGCAAAGGCACAAACTGAGGAAAAGATAGCCAACTCGGTTAAGAAGGGGATAAAACCTTTTATAGGTATATCAGGAGCGAGAAAGACAAAGGGAGGGATAGTGAGGCTGAATAGAATGGATGGTGGGTGGGCAGAGAGTGACAGTGAAAAGCAGGATACTGAATGAATACTTCTGTTCAGTATTCACAAAAGAGGAAGTAGGGAGGTGCCTAATCCAATTAACAGAAGCACTCTGGAGAGAGGTCGATCCCAGTCCTTTCACAGAAGAAAGGGTTCTGAAAGAACTCCTAAAACTGAAGGTGGACAAAGCAATGGGGCCAGATAGAATTCACCCCAGAATTCTAAAAGAATTAAGCAGAGAACTAGTGGCACCACTGACTACCCTTTATAACAAATCATGGGAGGATGGTGTGGTACCTGAGGACTGGAAGAAGGGCGATGTGATCCCCCTTCACAAAAGTGGGAGCAAGACAGAGGCAGAAAACTACAGACCTGTCAGTTTGACCTCTGTGGTAGGTAAAGTGATGGAATCACTTCTGAAGGAAAGAACTGTTGAGTACCTAGAAGCCAGTGGGGCACAGGACCCAAGGCAGCATGGGTTCACAGCGGGAAGGTCATGTCAGACGAATCTAATTGATTTCTTTGACTGGGTGACCAAAGTAGTAGACCAGGGAGGGGCTGTGGACATGGCTTACCTAGACTTTAGCAAGGCATCTGACACAGTCCCACACAAAAGATTAGTAGTCAAATTAACCAGCCTTGGAGTGGGTCCCAGGCTTGTAGCCTGGGTAAAACATTGGCTGAACAACAAGACACAGAAGGTAATTGTAAATGGAGTCCACTCTGAAGAAAGATGGGTTACTAGTGGGGTACCGCAGGGTTCAGTACTGGGTCCAGTCCTTTTTAATGTCTTTATAAGTGACATTGCAGAGGGACTAGAAGGAAAAGTATGCCTCTTTGTAGATGACACAAAGATCTGCAACAGGGCTGATACAAGGAGGCATGGAAAGGATGAGAAGGGACTTGGCAAGGTTGGAGGAATGGTCAGAAGTATGGCATCTTGGATTCAATGCAAAGAAGTGCAAAGTAATGCACCTGGGAAACAAAAACCCAGGGGAAGATTACACAATGGGGGAGGTAGTAACAACAACAAAAATGGAAAGGGACCTGGGGGTAATCATATCAGATGACCTTAAGGTTGGCAAGCAATGTTAGAAGGCAGTAGGGAGGACTGGGGGGATACTGGGATGTATAGGGAGAGGCATCACCAGCAGAAAACTGGAAGTTGTTATCCCCCTGTACAGACAGTTGGTGAGACCCCATCTGGAGTACTGCATCCAGTTCTGGAGACCCCATCTCCACAAGGACATAGACAGGATGGAGGCAGTTCAGAGGAGGGCAACTAAAATGGTGCAGGGTCTGCAAGAGAAGCCATACGAGAAGAGGCTAAAGGAGCTTAATATGTATACCCTTGAGGAAAGGAGGGAGAGGGGGGACATGATAGAAACATTTAAGTACCTAAGTGGAATCAACAAAGTCCAAGAGGGTAGCATCTTTCAGAAAAAGAGATGTGCAAGAACAAGGGGACACAATTTGAAGATAGAGGAGGGATGGCTCAGGGGCAATGTGAGGAAGTATTTTTTCACAGAGAGGGTGGTGGACACATGGAACAGCCTTCCTGAGGAGGTTGTGGGGTCTAAAACTGTGGGAGAATTCAAGAATGCATGGGACAGACATAAGGCAATTTTTGTGGGGGGTAGGAAGAAATAGTCTGTTGGTTAAATAGGATCTGCAGCGTATCCTCTAGGTAGGGAAATGGGCAGACTAGGTGGACCAAGCAGTCCTTATCTGTCGTCAAAGTCTATGTTTCTATGTTTCTATGAAAGAGGTTGAGTGAGAGCCTCCGAGGTTCTGCCCTGGCTACCATCCGTGCCAAGCGGGCCAATAACCCCGAAGCAACTGCACAGGACTCTCTTGATGCATTGGAAAATGTATACAGGAGCACGGATTCAGATGAGGATCTGTGGTAGAGAGTAAGAGATGCTCAGCAGTACCCAGGGGAGCCATTGTCTATGTATGTACCTCAGCTTGAAAAGCTGCTACAAGAGTGCCTCAAAAAGGGTAGTTTGCTGTCAAATGAACTAGATCGAAGTAGGCTGGACCGGATCCTTAAGTCTGCTCCGTTTTCAGAATTATTACTGCTTCAGTTGCATCTTGCCACCTGACTGGACTCTCCCCCCTCCTATGATGATCTAATGAAAGAAATTCGGGGGGTTGAGCAAAGGCGACCTCGTGGGGGAATTGCACCCATATCTGCTGTTGCTGCGCAAGTGACCGAGAGTGATCAGCCAAGTGAGGCTCGGGGCAAAAGTCGGCACTTAACGAGCACTCTGAGAATGCAAAGGACTTCCCGCCCTGGGCCCAGCATTGGAAAGACGAGCTACTAAAGGAAGTCCGAGAGTTGAAGACAGATGCCTCTGCAAGGGTTTCCCCCATGGAACAAGATTCTGGTCCCTTTCAGGATGTGACTGCCATGGGGGTGGGCGTCCACCCTCAGACATCTGCTACCAAGGGTGACTCCAAGGCTGAGATCACCGGATTGACTGCCACTGTAAAGGAACTGTTAAGAAATGATGCACCACTCTCACCACTGCAAGCAGATACTAGACCCCAATCTCTTACTACTGCTTCAGTTCCTCATACGATGTTCTCTCCCAGGATGACCCAGGAGTCTATCATTTGTCACAACTGTGGAAAGGGTGGCCATATGAAAAGAGAATGCCGGTCTCAGAAGGACTTAGAAAGAGTAGTAAACAGACTCTAAGGGAAGCTCCGAAAAGCAAATCAAGTGGCCAAGGGGTGCCCGAAATGACCGCAGTGAGGGTTCAAGAAACCCTAACTCAAATTTATTTGTGGCTAAATCGTCTGTCCAGGCCTCTCCTACTGCCTCTCCAGACTTGTCCAAAATAGTGGGCCCTTCAATGGAGACTACGGTGACTGTGAATTGTATTCATACTTGGGCTATGCTTGACAGTGGGTCGCAAGTGACCATTGTATTCCAGGACTGGTATGACAAACACTTATCTGATGTGCCTTTACAATCCCTGGAAGACCTACATGCGTGGGGCCTGAGCGACAAGTCTTATCCCTACCCAGGGTATGTCTGCCTCTGGTTGTATTTTCCTGCAACTGTAACGGGTGTAGAGGAGCGAGTAGAGACATTTGCCCTAGTGAGTCCCCCCACCGGACTGTATTATGGGGAACCCCTGCTAATTGGGACAAACGCCCATATGTTTGGGAGACTGGTGTAACTCTGTCACGAGAAACAAGGGCGACGGACTGGGAGGGCCCTGAGAATTCTGGCTCTGATCAAGAGGGCCTATGATTTGCAACAGAAACCCAAGGAAGTAGACCAGGATGAACCGGTGAGGATTGTGTGGAAGAAGGATCCCAATTCAATGGTACTGGCCCCTAAAGCCCAGTGTACCATTCAAGGGGAGGTCCGCCCCCGGAAAGATGTCAAGAACAAAATACTGATGTTGGATGCGCCAGACGATGGAAAATTGCCAGAAGGATTATTGGTCAAGCCCAGCATCTTGCCTGCTTGTGCCCATGCCTATGCATGACAAGTGATGGTCCAGATTCACAATGTGTCAGATCAGGAGATCTGGGTGAACAGAGTGTCCACCCTAGCTATGGTACACTGTGCAGACACTGCAGTATTGCCCAGCAAGAAGCACCCTGGTGAGAAGGAGAGAGTGACCCCAGACTTGTTTGAGTTTGGTGACTCCCTGTTGCCAGCTGAATGGAAGGCTAGAATTAGCAAGAGACTTGCCCAGAGAGAACCAAGTGTTTTCATTGAAGGAATGGGATGTGGGATGTGTCCAGGGTGCGGGAACATCACATACGCCTGCACGATGAACAGCCATTTCGAGAGAGGTCCCGATGCCTAGCCCCAGCAGACATAGATGATGTAAGAAGACACCTGCAGGAAATGCTCGCTGCTGGTGTGATACAAGAATCCAGGAGCCCATACACCTCTCCCATTGTGGTTGTGCATAAGAAGAATGGGTCTGTGAGGATGTGTATTGATTATTGAACCCTGAACCAGCGGACCATCCCAGACCAATACACTGTGCCTCGTATACGAGATGCCCTGGACTGCTTGAATGGGAGCAAATGGTTCTGGGTGTTCGATGTTCGCAGTGGATACTACCAGATCCCGATGGCCCCAGAAGACCGTGAGAAAACAACCTTCATCTGTCCATTGGGGTTCTACAAGTTTCTGAGGATGCCACAGGGGATATCGGGTTCCCCGGCCACCTTTCAGTGACTGATGGAATGTGCAGTGGGAGATATGAATTTGCTGGAATGCCTGGTGTACTTGGACGATGTCATTGTGTTTGGGAGCACCTTACAGGAGCATGAGAAACGACTGTTTAAAGTCCTAGACCAACTGGAAGACTTTGGCCTCAAGCTGTCCATTGACAAGTGCCAGTTTTTGCAAACCTCTGTGAAGTATGTGGGGCACATAGTATCTGCAAAAGGGATAGAGACTGATCCCAGTAAGGTTGAAGCATTGACTACTTGGCCCCAGCCCCATAATCTGAAAGAACTACAACGTTTCCTGGGGTACTACCGCAGGTTCATAAAAGACTATTCCAAGGTGATTCGCCCACTCTTGAACCTTACCCAGGGTTACCCTCCTTCCAATCATAAATACAAAAAAGGGGCGATAAAGAACCAGAAAAAGTATACTTCCACCCAAGTGAACTCTTCGGGCCCCGCTGGACACTCGACTGTGAGGCAGCCTCCCATGAGATCATATACCAGCTCATACATGCCCCCATCCTCACCTATGCTGACCCCACCAAACCCTATGTGCTGCATACGGACACTAGTCTGCAGGGTCTAGGAGCAGTGCTGTATCAAGACCATGAGGATGGCCTGAGACCAGTAGCTTTTGCCAGTAGGAGCTTGACCCCGTCCGAACGAAACTACCCTGTGCATAAATTGGAGTTCCTTGTGCTAAAATGGGCCATCATTGACCAGTTTCATAAATACCTCTATGGGGAAAAGATATTGGTGAAGACTGACAATAACCCATTGACCTATGTACAGACTTCAGCTAAGTTAGATGCCATTGGGCACTGGTGGCTTTCTGCCTTATCAACCTATGATTATGCTGTCGAATACAGACCAGGACTGAACCATATTGATGCTGATGCCCTATCACGAAGGCCCACTTCCAAGAGTGATTGGGTCAGGCTGTCCGAACCTGACATTTGAGCATTGTGCCAAATGTTTGATAGAGATGAACAGATGTCTGCAGACACAGTGGACTGTTTAGTAGATTGCTTGGGCCTTTCTGACACCTGCATACCAGCTGCTTATTGCCACTTCTCTGCTCTAGATATTAGTGCACTACTGCAATTTGACAATGACAGCATTCAGTGGGCTCAGTCCCAGGATTCTATGATTCAGCCAGCACTTGATGCCCTGTGTGCGGGGAAAGATGTGTGTAAGTTACGTTCCACTGACTTGTGAACTGCTCTATTGTTTAAAGAAGGCCCCAGATTCAAGTTGCTCAATCAGCTGTTGTATAGAGAGACAGTAGATCGTAGTGGCAAAGTAGACAAGCAACAATTGATCCAGCCCACGGCCTTTAAAGATTTCGTACTGAGGTCCCTCCACAATCACATGGGGCACCTCGGTATTGACAGAACCCTTGACCTGGTACGATCTTGCTTCTACTGGCCCAAAATGGGGGCCGATGTTGATCACCATGTAAAGACTTGTTGTCGCTGCCTACAAAGAAAAGCCCTGCCTCAGAGGGCTGGCCCCCTTGTTAATATTACTACCAGCGCCACCTTGGAACTAGTCTGCATAGACTTCTTGTGTTTAGAACCTGATCAGCAGAACATTGGCAATGTGTTAGTGATTACAGATCATTTCACACGGTATGCACAAGCTTTTCCCACCAAAAATCAAAAGGCATCTACCGTGGCCAGGGTGCTAGTGAAAAATTTCTTTATCCACTATGGTGCCCCCCAGCAGATTCATTCTGATCAAGGCAGACACTTTGAGAGTTGGCTAATCAAAGAAATGCTCTCTCTATGGGTGGGGTGGTGCAAAAGTTAAGAACCACCCCCTATCACCTGCAGGGAGACCCTCAACCAGAATGTTTTAACCGCACCCTTCTAGACATGCTGGGCACCCTCCACCCAAAAGACAAGCATAAGTGGAGCCAGCAGATTAGCACCTTGGTGCACGCATACAATTGCACAAAAAATGATGCTACTGGGTTCTCCCCCTACTGCCTCATGTTTGGGAGAGAGGCCTGGCTGCCAGTTGATGTCTGTTTTGGGGTATCTCCAGATGGGGTCCGAGCCGAAAATTACTTGCAATAAGTACAAAAACTGAAAGCTCAATTGAACCAGGCCTATCAACTGGCCCAGACAATGGCTGCCAAGAGACATCTAGCCAATAAAGAGAGGCATGATAAAAAAATAAAGGCTCAAGAGCTTCGACTTGGAGACCGTGTGTTGTTATGCAATTTGGGACTGCATGGTAAACACAAAATTGCTGATCGGTGGCACCATTGTCCCCATGTAGTAGTTGGAAAGTTGGATGATTTACCTGTGTACAAGGTGCGTCCAGAGAACAACTCCAAAGCTGTCAAGACCATGTACCGTAACCACTTGCTACCTATCGGCCAAGTAATGATTGAGGCTGAACCCCTAGAAATTGAGCCCCTTGGGCTGGTGACTCTTGCTGCTGCAAGAAAGAGACTGAGTCAGCCTACCCCAGCGGTCACAGATTTAAGGTTTCCTCCGCAGCAGGCCCAGAATGATAGTGACTGTCAGTCAACTTCTGACGAAAGTGAATACGACCATGCCCATTACCCCTCTTATGAACTGAGTCAGCTGTTTCGAGGTAACCCCCTGATAAATTGTGGGGATGACGCTGGGCCTTCTGGACTGCCTTACCCCCCAGCTTCATCCTTGGAGCCAATGCTCCCAGAAAGTGAAGTGCAATGTATCACATCTGAAGATGTTGAGTCTCTGTGTATTGTGGAACTATATGATTTGCCAGAAGAAGGGGCTGAGGGTTTGAGTCTTTCTGGTGACATACCAGAACTTGAAGAACACTATGAGAGTGCTGACCACCCCTCTTCAGTGCCTCAAAGCTTGATTGAGCTGAGCCTTCGCAAAATGAGTCAAGTGTTGTAGAAACAGAGCCTGCAGAGCAAGGAGTTGACAGTGCCCCAAGTTTGGACATTCCCACCCAGGCAGAGACACCCCTCACAAGTGATGAGAGTCCCCAGACCAGTGCTGAGAGTACAGAGACTGTAATTATCCCCCCTCAGAAAGACTGGCTGAGCTGTCAAGCCAGTAGTATGCCTCAGTAATGATTCTCCTGGGAGGCCTGTGGACCTGCCTCTCCATGTAGTTCACAAAAGTGTTTATGTTTCACTAAGTTCACTGCCCAAATTGAGCTTGATGGCCCATTCCAGGTTACTTGTTCTGCTTTCTCACCATGGTGCCCCTTCCCCATCCAGCCCCAAGTTAGCTGATAGGGAAGGGCCCCCTCTTGCATTGTTCAAGGTACAAGAAGTTATTACCTGATTTAGTATAGTAAGGTTCAACTGACTTGTGTGAAATATGCCTAATGTACTTTCAAAATGGACAAAGTATTGGGAAATGTAGTGAATATGTATAGTCAATCAATCAATCAAATTCTTTATTTATCCAGGCGAACACTATTGAGCAAGCTCATTTACAAGGTGGACCTGCATTACACAAGTCAAGTAACAATGCATTTATATACAGGCAAATAGACAGTAGATACAAGAGTACAACAGTACAGGTAGGCCTGCAATAGACAGGATAAGTAAAAATACATTTGGGTTCAGGTAAAAGACAGTCAGTAAGGGTATACATAAGAATAGGGTAGCAAGTCAGTAAAAATGTATACCAGATACAACAACATACATGGTTTAGTATTCCTGTAAGGTAAAGGCATTATAGTCCAGTGAAGAGATTAGTTGAAGTGGATGCTACAAGTGAAGAGACATACATAGTCAGTTTAAAAAGACCCAGGCGTATCAAGGGGGAGACATGTGTCGGGAGAAGTGGGCAGCCAGTGGGGTGGGAGGGGATAGTAAAGTAATAAGTTTATGTTAACTGATGCATGATGGTACAGACTTGACACGGATGCCAAGTTTTCTCCATGCAGGGAAGGGTGTAACCCTCTACAAATGAGGGTTCACGAAAAGTCTTCATCGAGCTTGCCTAAATGCTCACTGCCAGGCTGGTGTCCTGCGTTTTAGTAGTTTAAATGTGATTGCCAGAGAGTCTGTATAGCCTCTGTGTACTATCTCTTTAAGAGCTGCCTGGATTGCAGTCATAAGTAATCTGAGAGGGAGCTCTGTTGAAAGATGTAACTATTTGCTGAAAATCATTAAGAGTAATAATGATAACATAGTTTGTCTAACCAGCCTTCTTTGCAGCAAGGACTGATTTGTTTATCTCCACTATCTTGGTCCTGGATTGCGAATTGGACCAATCAGTACTGGTGGGACCTAAAATGGAGCCGGACTACAGAAGCTGTCTGGAGACAAAATCTGTAGGAAATGTAGTTTTGGGCTTTTTGTGCCTTTTTGCACCTGAAGGGGGAGCCTTTGTTGTGACTGACAGGAGGATCAGCCAACCGAACCTTTTGGATCTTGGGGAATTTCCCAGGCTGCTGCAAATAGTTTCAGTTTTGAGCTGAGAAGTGAAGTAACAGCTCAAGTGATTTTTGAGCAGCAGTTCTGTGTAGTTTTGCATGGGAGAATTGTGAAAGAGCTGAGTTTTGGCCTGCTTGTCTGCCTGCAGTCCCTGAGAGGGAAAATAGAGTTTATTCGGACTGAATCTGAGTTGTGAGAACTGTTTAAGCCACTGGACTGTGACCAGGCTTTAACCTGAAGAAGACCGAAGATTTGCTGAATGCAATTGGCCTGTCAGGATTTCCAGCTGCTTTTGAATCCCTGGTTTGTGCCGAGACTTTGCAATCATGACCGGAGAGCAGTTTGCCTGGTACAGTAGAATTTCCTTACATGTAAATTTGCTGTGTATTGAAAGTGGGTTGTGACTGGTGATTTGGTTCCCCACTGTGTGAACTGTGTTCTGTTTGCTGGAAGATTTATCCAGCCTAATCGGACTGAATCCACGTTCGTCTCCATTCGGCCTGGGCCATGCCATGCTGGCCCTGCCAGACTACCCCACTGCATAGAGAAAGCCACCAATGAGAGACCTGCCTGGTGATCAGCCCCCTACTCCATGCTTGAACAGGAATGACGCCTCGGCGAATTGTGTGAGCCCTGCTTCTCCTGGCATTCCAGATTAACCACCTGCTGTCTCGATTTCTGTCCAGCCTGTGTCCAGTCTTGGGTATCGTGAGTAATCATCAGGGTAGATCCCTGCAATAACAGCCTAATCTAAAAGTGTGTCATCTGATTGTCTTGTTTTCTTTTCACAAACTGAGCACTCTGGCTCCGGATTACAAATAATGTGTGTTGTGCATGTTGTTTTCTTCCATCACAGGGCCCCAACCAGCTGCAACGTTCCTGGCTAGTCCACCATTTTCCATCTGGGTACCCAGAGTGTGTGACTGTTTATGGACCCTGAAGTGCATGCATAACTGTTTGATTGATAGAGCCTTTAAGCAAATTAACCTGATTACGCCCCTCCTTTGTTCAAGCCCCTTAATTAAATCAGATCTAACTCTTTTTTGCATTTACCCTGACTGTGATTCCAGTTTGTGCAAGAGTACTGTACTGCTGTTATTTGCTGTATATAACCTTGTTTTACAGGGGGTTCCCAGGGCCGGGCCAGAGGAAAGCCCTGGTGGTAAGTGCAAACAGTATGGGTACTTGTGTGGTGTATCAGGGGTATTGTGAAAGTGATTATTGTGTATTGTTCCGGCCACTAGTAAGGAAAGAGGGGAGTTACAGTGTCCCGGAGGGTTGTGCCCAGGTTAGCTTGACCACTACCAACGCTGACCTCCGGGTGGAGGCACCCATTTCAGAACTCAGGCCCCTTAACCTGCTACTAGCCAAGCAGGCAGGGGTAGTAGCCTTTGGGATAGCACCAGCTAGGGATTACATAAGGAAGCTGCTGTAACTTGTGCCCTCGTTGTGGTCACTGTTGCCTCCCTTGCCACCATCTGTGCTGCCTCTGCCTTTCCATCCACCAGTACCATCCTCTGACTGTATAAGTTCAGCTTTTTATCAGTGTTTGCAACAGCCTTAGTTAGCATTTTCAGGCTGTAGCAAATGGCCAGGATGGTATGTTCTGATGATGCAGCAGGTTCAACAAGGCCTCTTCATGGTCTGTCTGGGCTGATGCAGCTTGTTGCCCTTTTGGTTTAAAAAAAAACTGGAGGCTGGTTTCTTAGCTGATTTACTCACGGCTGATATCTATAGAGAGCTGGCCACAACAGTAATCCAGTAACCATGATAAATAAAAAGGGGACCAAAATAAATGAAGATGCAGTTGTTTACTAGTTGCTGATATAGGAGCTCCTTGAGAGATGTCTGATCTGGCTGAATGCTAGCTCCAACACCTCGAAAGCGAGCATATTAAATGAGTATTTTGTGTTTATGTGTTTTTAGAACCTGAAGGGGAAAACAGTCCCAAAGGTAAGATGGGATACACTCAAGGGTACTGAGGGAGACAAGGCAGGTCCCGATGGCACCCGTGGCAGACCACTTTAATAAATCACTAGCAATGGGTAACGTGCCAGTGGACTGAAGGGTGAGACAAGATATTTGAATTCCCAGAGGTAAATGGGTTTATGGAAAGGAATTAGCATGAGTTCATGAGAGGCAGGTCATGCCAAATGAACTTGATTTTTTTTCTTTATATATTTGGTAACACAGATGGTTTACAGAGTCTGCTGGCAATCTATGCAATTCTCCAGTACTTGGATTTCAACAAATTAATTGTTTCAGTGCCTCACGGGAGGATAGTGAGGAGCTCCATGAGCAAGGATTAGGGGAGGGGGTAACTAGTTGGATGGGTAAAGCAGAGTCTGCCTGTTTTTATTGCAAACAGCAACGGAAGAGGCTATTTTAAGACAAAGTGGGTAGGGTGAGTTGTGTGGAAACTGTTTTAACTATTGTCAGCAAGGTACATTGAGACCAGTCACAGTGCCCACATTTAAAGGTAATATTACAGTACTATGTCTTGCCCTGTATTGGGAGCTGTATGAGAGTTGTCTGGCTTGGTGCCTCGGCAAGGTGATAGCTGGAGAAGGAGTGGCAGGAAGTAGGGGCTGAGGCTCTATACTCACATCTACCCAAGAATCCCACAGAGTGAGTGCCACAGAGCAGGAGTGTGAAGTCTGAGCATGTGTGGCTGCGTGGGAGAGGTATCTTGAAGGACTGGGGTCTGACAGGGAGGGATTGGAAGTTGTTCAAAAAGGATGATTGGATCCCAATTGGAAGGACATGAAGGTACTGGGAGAAAGGTGGGCATAGCACATAGCTAGTAAGGGGGAGTCACTGTGGCATGGTATGCATCCAGAATCTTAAACAACGGGGGGGGGGGGCTTTTCTGGCCTCCCCATCAATCAATATTATGGAATTAACCACACCCAGGGTGAAGGGAAAAGGTAAGGGCAGATGCAGGAAAATTATTTGCACCAGCATAAGCAGTCTTGGTAAAAAAATGCCAGAACTACAGGTGATGGTCACAGAAGGAAGCATTGACCTGGTGGCTGTCACAGAAATGTGGGCAAACATGAGCCATAAATGAGACATGACCATACCAGGTTACTCGTTGTCCAGGAAGAACAGAGGAATGGGCAGGAGAGATGTAGAAGCACTGTATGAAAAAGAGATAAATACAGGCAGCTGAAACAGACAGCCTAATGGATTCCAG
Organism: Neoceratodus forsteri; assembly: GCA_016271365.2. Classification (NCBI taxonomy): domain Eukaryota; kingdom Metazoa; phylum Chordata; order Ceratodontiformes; family Ceratodontidae; genus Neoceratodus; species Neoceratodus forsteri. Next base: position 59,689,202 of record CM057453.1, on the reverse strand, counting down.
AAAACTAGAAACCCTGTGGGTACTAGCAGCAATAATGGAAAGGGAAGCAAATTAGGACTGAAGTGGTCTATGGGCCACCAGGTCAGATTCAAGGGGCAGACTAGGAACTGGGGGAGACATTAAGGAAGGCAGCCAGTTTAGGGGAGGTGGCGGTTACAGGTGACTTTAATATGCAAGATGTGGGCTGGAAAGTTCCAATAGCAGGAAGTATAAGAGATCAACTCATGGTAAATGCATGCTATGAGGTGTTCCTAATGGCAGCTGTTCCAGGGCCCAACAAGGGAAGGACCTCTGCTGTATCTGGTACTCACCAACAGTGAGAGGATCCAAAATGTAGTGATCCAGGAACCACTTGGTTCCAGTGACCACAGAACAGTGGCATTGGAGGTCCAGATTTGGGACTGCCAAAAGGGAAAACACAATAAGGGTATGGGACATTAAAAAGGTGGATTTTGCCTGGCCCAGTGGCGCTGAGGGCTGAAGCGCTGGATGCCTTACTTCACGCCATGCCGGCGACCCGTTCGAAGCGAACACGGGCCGCCTGGAATCGGCGGGGAGGGGAAGGATCGAGGGTCCTTTGGATTGCTTTCCTTCTCCGAGGAAGGGGGACAACAGCACTCGGTTCACTGCTGGCTCCTAGCGGAGGCTGGGAGCTAGGACACTGAGGCTACAGCAGGGGAAGCTATGGCAGATGTTCGGAGGAACATGTACGGGAGTGTGATCATTCACTCCTTGGGCATCATTGCATGTCCTCAGCTTGAGGGACCAAATACCAGGTGGACAAAGGTCCTGACGTGCTTCATGGTGGTTGGTCTCCACAGGTGCCACCCCGCTTGCTAGCAACACCTCCAGCACGAATCTAGCATGAGGTGGTGGGGAGGATCCCGCCACCCACCATTGGGGCAAGCTGGGGCAGCTGGAGGCTGAGCTGCGAGCAGGGGGACGGAGCTGGGTAGACTGACCGGAGGGACTGCTAACAGGGACCAAGGAGGAAAAATAAATTAACTGAAAAAAAAAGGTGGATTTTGACAGGATGAGGGGATTGTTAAAGGAAGCATGAGGATAATAGGACAAGTAGAACAGGTAGAGAAAAATTGGAAAAATAGTAAAAAAACAATGCTGGAGGTGGCAGAAAGCTGAACTGGGAAGGTTTCAAAGGAAAGAAGGGCGAGGGGCCCAATGTAGTTTACAGCCAAAGTAAATATGGTGGTAAGAGTCAATAGGAGAGTGTTCTTGAAATATAAAGGAAGCCAAAGGGGAGAGGAGAGGGAGATTTTCTTCAGGGCAACAAAGGTAGCCAGCAGGAAAGTAAGGGAAGTCAAGGCCTAGAGGGAAATTAGCTTGCAATAGGAGTGAAGTGAGGGGAAAAGCATTATTTAGGTACTTCTGGGAGAAGCATAAGGTTAAAGGGGTATTGTGAAGCTAAAGATTGAGGAAGGATGGGAGGAGTGGGACAAAAGGTGGCAGAGATACTGAACAAATATCTTTGCTCAGTATTTTTATTTATTTTTATTTATTAAAATCTCGGATTACAAATACCCTTGAGCAGAAACTGTTCATTTACAAAGGTTCTACGTCAAAGAATGAGGGTCAACATACATACAGAGGTAGTAAAAGAATGCACAATAAACAACCAAAACAACTAAAAGAAAAGATAAAGATACTCAGTTATAACATACTTTGAGATAATATTCAGTATTTACCAGGGGGAAGGAGAGGATGCTGTTGGAATGTGGAGTTAAGAGGAGAAGAGAGGAGAGCAAGTAGGAAAAGGGAGTTCTGAAAGCTTTGTGTTGAAAGTAGATAAAACTATGGGACCTGATGACTTACACCTGATGATGCTCAAGGAAACAGCAGAGGTGATAGCAAAGCCACTTGTAGACATATTCAATTGCTCGTTGCCCATGGGGTGGTCTCTAGAGACTGGAGGACAGCGGACATGGTCCCTCTACACAAGAGCAGAAAGAATGATGAGCCTGAGAACTATGGACCAGTCAGCTTGACATCTATAGAGGGGAAGACTATGGAGGAACCAGTGTAGTTCCTGGAGGGACATGGGCTACAGGACTCCAGACAACATAGGTTCATGAGGGGAAGGTTTTGCTAGATAAATCTGATTGACGTCTTTGACTGGGTGACTAAGGTGGTCGATAATGAACAGTCAGTATACTATACTCGGATTTCAGAAAGGCCTTTGCCTCAGTCCCCCACAGAATGCTGGTCAAGAAGCAAAGGGACTTAGTAATGGGGGGAAACTGTCAACTTGGGTGAAAAACTGGCTGAGGGAAAGACCACAAAAATGTTGTGGTTAATGGAGAGTTTCAAGGTTAAGGGAAGTAACAAGGGGAGTACATCAGATGTCAGTGCTGGGCCCAGTCCTTTTCAGTGCATTCATTTTCAACATATAGAAAGGCATTAAGGGCAAAATCTGCCTATTTGTAGATGATGCAAAGATCTGTGCAAGTCTGGACAAGGAAGAAGGGATAGAGGAGCTCGGGGAGGATCTGGGCAGGTTGGAGAGTTGATTAAAGACCTGGAAGTTGAGCTTGAATGCCAAAAAATGTGAGGCGATGCACATGGGGAAAGGTCAAGTTTACAGTATGAAATGGGGGTGGTGGTGCTGGAAAGCACCAAAAACAGACCTATGAGTCATGAGATTGGAGAGCACAAAAACAGCAGCACACTGTAACAGAGCTGTGTGTAAGGTAACTAGGATGCTGGGATGCACAGGGAGCAGGATAAGTAATAGAAATAGGGAGGTGAACCTCCCATTGAAGAGATCACTGGTGCTACCACATCCAAAATAGTGAACAAGGTACTCGAGTCCACACCTGAGGCAAGACGGTGATAAAGCAAAGGCAGTAAAGTGCAGGGCAACTAACATTGTACAGGTACTGGGGGGGGGCAAGACATATGAGGAGAGGCTGCAAGACTTGAACGTGTACACCCTTGAGAAAAGGAGGGAAAAGGGAGTCATGATCAAAACATACAAATACCTGAACAGGATAAATAGGGTGGCAACCAAGGTACTTTTCTCCTTGAACTCATACCGGGACAAGGGGAACTCACTTAACGAGATTCACTAAGGTGAATAGAGGTAGATGTGCACCACACAGTTCGGTGCCTTACCTCCACCAACCGCTGCTGATCCATAGTTGCCATATAAATATTCCGCAGTTTGTTAGAAAACATGCTCGTAAAATTCACCACACCAGGACACAGGCACTTCCCGGTGTGTAACTCCGCCCCCGTGCCACCCCGCACTCAGCCAACTTTATGACATGATGACAGGGAGAGTGTGGGGAAGCACTACACTGTAGTCTATGTGGGTAACTTTATGGACAATTTTATATATTACATCAGTCATGTAATGATTAAACGAGGGCACCGGGCAACTAACAAGGCCTGAAAAATGGTTCTGTATTTGGCACTTGGAACTTAATGTAAAAAAAAATGTAAAGTAAAGCACATTTGCTGCAGAAATTCACAAACAGAATATTGCATAACTCAGATAAATGCAGAGCTCTCAAAGGAGGAATGGAAACTGGAAGTGATAGCAAGCAGTAATCTAAAAACTTCTTCCCAATTTGCAGTGTGCTGCATATAGGACAGCTAACTAGATCAGCAGGGTAGACCCCAATGAGTTGTTCCAGACTAGTGATAACAAAAATGAGTGTGAGTAGTTGCAAACTGGCAGGGGACAAATTCAGAAGAGGTGCCAGGAGACTACTTTGCAGAGAGGGTGGTACAGGGATGGACAAGGACCCTGGTTTTCCATTTTTAATGGTAAAACCAGTAAAAATACAGAATTCAGCTTGGTTTGTGGATTTTGAATTCATCCACTGGTACCTCGTGGAAACGGCCTGTCATTGCATGGAATCCCCAAGATTTCAAATCAGCATCTTAAAATGAATGCTGCTCTGATGTGCGTTATTTCTGCTCTGCTGCTTATAGAAGCAGTACGGTAACCACCAACACTGCTTCATTGTAACCACTCAGCAAGGCCCCTTGAATTCTGTGATTTCGTGGTTGCGGAATTTTCCGTAGAATTTGCATCATGCTACCTAATATATATACTGCCACAGAATTCATTGTTTTGGGTGAATTTTTATTGAAATATGCAGTTTTTCCACAGTGACAGGCTCCCGCACCCATCTTGTTCATCCTCCTCTACGCTTGGCATGTGATGTTATCAAAGACATCACATCATATTTTAGCCAATGGCAGGACTGCATTCTGCCACAGAAATGAATAATTCATGTCACAGAAATCAGAAAACGCTGCCACAGAGCACTAGGGACCCTGCCACCCAAGCTTCAGTTTAACCACCCATGCTTCCCTACAATCTTTTGATCAGCTGAGGAGTGCTCTCTACAGTGAAGGCACAGTTTTCATTTAGTATGTGCCTAAATTTCTTTTATTATTTGTATTACACTGGATGAGGTTAAAAAAAAAGATAAGTATCAGCACACTCAGGAAATCAGAGTAGGCAGCAGGAGTGGGGGTGTCAGGTTTAAAGTTTAACTGCTCCTGCATCTAGCCCTTCATTCTATCAGCAGATGTTACTACTCACCAACCTGAAAGTAGCGTTTTGTATTGAAAAAGTACATGCTTAATCGTTTTTCACATTAAATGATTTAAAACAACAACAAAAAAGCTAAGACTTAGTGTAGAAAAAGGTATATGCCTAAGCTATTTTGACACTGCATGATTAAAACCCCCAAAAAGCTTGGTATCAGCACACTTGCAGAATCAGGTATGGGGGGGGGTCGTCGAATGTCCTTATTTGCATTTATTTCAATGTACGTCTCTGAGAAGCTGAACCGTTAATCATGCTGAGCTTGCATCGGATGCTCAAGGGATTCTTGCTGATCTGGGTGACCTTGTGCGGGATCAACCAACCTGGAGGGGTTTTACAGCACTGTGTGGTCACCCACTTCATCAAGGCATCCCCCACTTCCCGCTGAGGTATGCCCCCCCCAGCTCAGCACACAGTGCCTCTACATCACGCTGTAAAACCCACCAGCCCAGAGCAACTGGAGCAGCTCACATAACCTAGATCTCAAACTTGCCAGTGTTGTGCCCCGCCAGCCTGCACCACTATTTTATATTTGTGTGCCCCTGAGTGGGGGGGAGGGCTTAGCTTCTATGTTCCCCTGAATTCGCTCTTTGACCTGGTGCTGTTGTTACCCTACCTGCACTGCATGATACCAGCATGGGTGGGTGGGATGCTGCAACAGCACCCAAACCAGACTGCATACTCAGAGGCACCCAGCAGGTAAGGTGCCAGATATGGTACGAGGCCAGTGGGTAGAGTGGAGCTGCTGCTGTTCCTTGTTGTGTTCCCCTAAGTGAGTCAGATAGGCCTTAGCATCTGTGTGCCCTTGAGTTTGTTATATGGTCCAATTGTTGTTGGCAATCTACCTGCCACTACATGATGCAATTAAGATTGAGTGGGATGCTGCAGCTGCACCCCAAGCCAGCAAGTACACTCAGGGACACACAGAAGGTAAGGCCCCAGGTGCTGTACAATGCCAGTGGGCAGAGTGATGCTCAATTCACATTGGAGCTCAGACATGAAAACTGAGAGACACCCTTTTCATGGAGACCAAGTAAAAAAAAAAAAAGTATCCACATGTTTGGGAGATGTATGATTTTCCATTAGAAGGTCCTCCACCAAACACGTGGATTTTTTAGGTGAGGGTTCTTTTTATTTCAAAGAAGCCAATTCAAGCAGTTAAATGTTAGATAGGACCAAACCGAGGGAGTTCACCTCGGCATCTGATGGTTTGGCTTAATTCACGTCTGATTTCTGAGAAGCTAAGACCCAGAAATTTGTATCTTGGGCATGGGGGTGTGGGTGCTGAAGGAAGGGGATTTTAGTGCTGTCACTACTGCTATCACCCTGAGGGATGAGGGCTGTACTGTTGCCATTGCTGTCACACCTGAAGGATGGGGGTCATAGTGCTTCTGCCATCACCCCTGAGGGATGGGGGCTACAGTATAGCTGCCACAATGACGCCTAAGGGATTGAAGCCTTTGTGCTGCTGCTCTCACCCCTAAGGAATGGGAGTTACAGTGCTGCCATCACCCCCTGAGGGATGGGATCATAGCGCTGCTGCCGTCACACTTGAGGGATGTGTTACTGCCATCATGATGGAGGGATAGGAGACATAGTGCTGCCATCTTCCCTGAGGAATGAAGGTCATAGTGCTGCTGCAGTTACCCCTGAAGGACAGAGGCCATAATGCTGCTGCCATCACACCCAAGGGTTCAAGGTGGTAGTGCTGCTACTGCCATCACACCCAAGGGTTTGAGCTGGTAGTGCTGCTACTGCCATCACACCCAAGGGTTTGGGGTGGTAGTGCTGCTACTGCCATCACACCCAAGGGTTTGGGGTGGTAGTGCTGCTACTGCCATCATACCCAAGGGTTTGGGGTGGTAGTGCTGCTACTGCCATCACACCCAAGGGTTTGGGGTGGTAGTGCTGCTGCTGCTGCCATCACACCTCAGAGTTAGGAACCATAGTGTGGCTGCTGCCATCACACCTAGGTGATGGTGGCAGTAGCACTGCTGCTGCCATCACTTCTGAGGGATTGTCGGCTACAGTGCTGCTGCCATCACACCTGAGGGTTGGGGGTCATAGTGATTCTGCCATGATCCCTGAAGGGTGAGGGCTGTAGTGATGCTGCCATTACCCCTGAGGAATGGGAGCCATAGTGCTGCTGCCATCACTCCTTAGGGATGGAGGCTGTACTCCTGCTGCTGTTACTGCCACCCCTCAGGGATGGGGTAATAGTGCTGCTGCCATCACCCCTTAGGGATGGAGGCTGTAGTGCTGCTCCTGCTGCTGTTACTGCCACCCCTCAGGGATGGGGTAATAGTGCTGCTGCCATCACCCCCTTAGGGATGGAGGCTGTAGTGCTGCTCCTGCTGCTGTTACTGCCACCCCTCAGGGATGGGGTAATAGTGCTGTTGCCATCACCCCTTAGGGATGGAGGCTGTAGTGCTGCTCCAGCTGCTGTTACTGCCACCCCTCAGGGATGGGGTAATAGTGCTGCTGCCATCACCCCTTAGGGATGGAGGCTGCAGTGCTGCTCCTGCTGCTGTTACTGCCACCCCTCAGGGATGGGGTAATAGTGCTGCTGCCATCACCCCCTTAGGGATGGAGGCTGTAGTGCTGCTCCTGCTACTGTTACTGCCACCCCTCAGGGATGGAGTAATAGTGCTGCTGCCATCACCCCCTTAGGGATGGAGGCTGTAGTGCTGCTCCTGCTGCTGTTACTGCCACCCCTCAGGGATGGGGTAATAGTGCTGCTGCTGCCATCACCCCTTAGGAATGGAGGCTGTAGTGCTGCTCCTGCTGCTGTTACTGCCACCCCTCAGGGATGGGGTAATAGTGCTGCTGCCATCGCCCCTTAGGGATGGAGGCTGTAGTGCTGCTCCTGCTGCTGTTACTGCCACCCCTCAGGGATGGGGTAATAGTGCTACTGCCATCACCCCTTAGGGATGGAGGCCGTAGTGCTGTTACTGCCACTCCTCAAGGATGGGGTAATAGTACTGCTGCCATCACCCCTTAGGGATGGAGGCTGTAGTGCTGCTCCTGCTGCTGTTACTGCCACCCCTCAGGGATGGGGTAATAGTGCTGCTGCCATCACCCCTTAGGGATGGAGGCTGTAGTGCTGCTCCTGCTGCTATTACTGCCACCTCTCAGGGATGGGGTAATAGTGCTGCTGCCATCACCCCCTTAGGGATGGAGGCTGTAGTGCTGCTCCTGCTGCTGTTACTGCCACCCCTCAGGGATGGGGTAATAGTGCTGCTGCCATCACCCCTTAGGGATGGAGGCTGTAGTGCTGCTCCTGCTGCTATTACTGCCACCCCTCAGGGATGGGGTAATAGTGCTGCTGCCATCACCCCTTAGGGATGGAGGCTATAGTGCTGCTCCTGCTGCTGTTACTGCCACCCCTCAGGGATGGAGTAATAGTGCTGCTGCCATCACCCCTTAGGGATGGAGGCTGTAGTGCTGCTCCTGCTGCTGTTACTGCCACCCCTCAGGGATGGGGTAATAGTGCTGCTGCTATCACCCCTTAGGGATGGAGGCTGTAGTGCTGCTCCTGCTGCTATTACTGCCACCCCTCAGGGATGGGGTAATAGTGCTGCTGCCATCACCCCCTTAGGGATGGAGGCCGTAGTGCTGCTCCTGCTGCTGTTACTGCCACCCCTCAGGGATGGGGTAATAGTGCTGCTGCCATCACCCCTTAGGGATGGAGGCTGTAGTGCTGCTCCTGCTGCTGTTACTGCCACCCCTCAGGAATGGGGTAATAGTGCTGCTGCCATCACCCCTTAGGGATGGAGGCTGTAGTGCTGCTCCTGCTGCTGTTACTGCCACTCCTCAAGGATGGGGTAATAGTACTGCTGCTGTCAGCCCTGAGGGATAAGGAACATAGTGTGGCTGCTGTCACCACTGAACAACAGGGGCCATAGTGCTGGTGTGTGCCATTTTTTTGTTTTTCCTTTGCTGCCATCACCCCTGAGGGGTGAAGGCCATAATGCTGCTTCCATTACCCTGAGGGATTGGAGGCATAGTGGTGTTCCTGCTGCTGCCACTGTCACCCCTCAGGGATGGGGGCCATAGTGATGCTCCTGCCATTGCCACTGAGAGATTGCGGCAATAGTGTTGCTGCTGTCACATATGAGGGCTAGTCGACACAAGATGCCATACATGAGGTCAGCCACATGCGTGCACATGCACACACATGCACACACTGGCCTCCAAGATCTGCACACTCAAATCACTGGGACAAATAGGCATTGATAATCGTGGGAGGACTGTGTAATAAGACACAAAACCAAACTGAGGTACAGGTTGAGCTTATCATAGAGTTTATTATTTTTAATAACTACAAGGACTGATGTACAATACTAGATAGCAAAGTTGCTAAAATACATGCTAGCTGAGAAAAAAATAATTAAACAAAGCTCACAAAGCAAAACACAGTAAAATGGATTTTGCCCTTTTCAGTCACAGTGTCCCTGGCAGATGGAGCAAACTACTGGAGGAGATGGTTAGCATAAAATTTGTTAACAGAGGGAGTGGGATAAGGTAAAAAGGCTGGTTTGGGTGACTGAGGGTGGTGGAGTAACATGTAACCCTAAGGTGCATGTGGCATTGCATTGCATCAGGCAGACTCAACAGACCGCAAAAACAAAAAACTAAAAACAGGCATGCTCTGGCAATGGGAGGCAAGGCAAGGCAGTCAGCCTTCTAAGCACAAAAGGAGAGGAACTCCATGTGACACTCAGACAGCTGGTTCTGATTAACCTATGATTTTTTGTAATATAAAAATTTGTTATTGAATGTCTCTCATGAGAGATGCCAACAGCCTGCGGGATGACCCCCCAGGTTTTAGCTACAACGTGTTACCTGGAAGGCCAAGAAATAATTACAGATTACAAAAGATTACAAGCATCTCCTGTTTATGACTAATTGCAGCTTGCCAACTGCCATGATAGATTATAAACATTTATAACATTCAGAGGAAACACAGTTAAAATTCATATGGTGATATAAAGCATGCTGCACCTCCATGAGATCTGGCAGAGAGACATAACAAGTCCTTTGATGTCCTGGAAAGAGGAAGCTGCTCATAAGATCAAAGAAAGACATATAAGAAAATGAGTAGTGCTGAGGTCACATAATTAATACTTAGATAAGACATCCTGTTTTGCATAGATATATTTTTTTATATCCTGACAGGGAGGAGCTAGGTGACCTCACGCAAAGAGGCTGGCAAAGCCAGTTTTTAAACAGTATTCTGTTTTCCATTTAGACACAAATGTTTGGACTCTGAAAAAGAAACATCTACAGCACTGTGAGATAAGAATACCTTAGAACAGACAATTCTAAGTGTACTGTGGTAGGAGATTTTGTCTGCACTTGTAAACCTGTTTTGTTTGTGATTTGTATGTTTTGTGATATATGGTTCTGTATTTACACTTTACATTTTTATCTATTTTTAAGTAAATATCTCATTTTTAAATAGACTATTTGTGTCTTCCAAGTCCTTCTGTTTTTGCCTGTGATGTGTGGATGGTTAAGAGTGTGACAACACTGTGCATGAGCTTATATGGTTTTACCAAACTGGGAAAAGGTAAGAATTTATTCTGAGGTCTTTAATAGAGTTTTTTTGTACGCCTGGTTAGGTGTCCATAGGCAAAAGATATCTGGCCCCCCCGAAGAGCAGAATTATCTGAGCCTGTACATTGGGTACGCTAACAAGAGGTTCACAGTTTGAATCCCTCCAAAACTTGAGACCAAAGGTTGATTCGAACCCACAAAAACAGACAGGAGGGTTACCCTGTTTTTGTTTCCTGTTCACAAGACTGCGCTCGGAGGTTGGCACTGTGGGAGAAGAAGGCCTGACCTGCTGAGTGGATTTGTGACACTCCACACTCATAGGATCATTGTATAACATGAAAAATACCAAACAGCTAAGGCCCCCTGACGAAGGCCATGTTTGGATTGATGCACTGGGGTTACAGGCATAGTCAGTGATCCTCTATTAACTTGCAATAAATGAACTGTGCACGTTTGCTGTTTGTTATTTTTAGATGTTATACAGTGATCCTATGAGTGTGGAGCTTCTCTCCTTCAATAAACCACAAGGCTTTCTTCTGCTAGCAAATTTCTACCTGTCTGTGTTAGGGTGCATCAGGCACAGGTTTGCGGTTGCAGGGAGGAGGGAGCATTGCCACTGTACAGGTCACTGTGTAGACATCACCTGGAGTACTATGTGTATTTCTGGAACCCACATCTAAGAAAAGGACAGAAATAAGTCGGAAACTACAGCATGCAGCAGAGGGCAAGAAAAATGAACCAGAGGCAGCATGGAAGGTCACATAAGGGGAGAACGGAAAGTCTTACTATTTATTCTCCACAGGACAGGAGGAAGAGGGGGGGTATGATGGAAACATACAAATAAATACGGGGGGGGGGACATGGTGAACACCATAGAACTGTTGAAGTTGAAGAACAGCACATCCACCAGGAGGGCACAATACCAAGTCCAAATGGGGACAATTTAGAAAAGACATCAGGAAATATTTTCTCATAGAGTGGGTGGTGTACAGTCGAATAGACTGCCCAGTAATGGGGCTAATGCTGGAACTATATCAGGGTTCAAAACACAATGGGATATCTTCAAGGGGTTATCAGAAGTAAAAGGGAGGCAGGAAAGGGATAGAACTCTGAGGAGGAGGTTAAGTCAGAGCAATACACTGTAGGGCAACAGGCAGACTAGACTGACATTTGGTATTTTGCTGTCCTAATTTTTCTCTGTTTCTGTGTTTCGCTTGATCCTATATACACCCTGTTCACTCCTACTGGCTGTTGTAACATTTCATAGTTTGCAAGCACTATAAAATGCTATGTGTACGAAAGGCACTTTAGGAAAAAAACAGTCCTTTTCTTTCTTTTGAGGGCAAATTGACTCACCAAAAAACTGATTTCACAAATCTAGCAAAATTGCCCAGATGCAGGGATAACATTGCAGCTTTCCCTCATTTTAGAGCCAGCAGGACTTGAAGGGCATTTTGACATTCCAACCGCACTTACTCCTCCAAGCAAGTCGCCTTTTGGTGGCAAAAATGAGGAGGGAAAGGATGGATCATGCCCATAACTTGCAACCTTTCTTCACCAAGGTGTGGGACACTTTGTACAGAAAAAAGAGACCTAATGTGGAGTCATTGTTGTAACATGTAGACTGAAGCTCAGAATACAGTGAAAATAATTGATTACATATAGAATAATATATGGGGTAGTGTATAATGAAAATGTTATACACACCAAAGGTGTTGGATGCTACATAAGCCCCAAGAGTGAAGCTTGAGGGGTTTATACAAGCATCTAGCACTGAGGGTATATGTAAAATTCAAGTTTTTACACAATACCCCATGTATTATTTTATATAATTGCTGGGGTCATATTTTTTTTCACCTCAGCAATTATATAAATATAGGTCTGTTTGTACACTCAATCAAAGAAAGAGAATGAATGAAGAAGGGTTCCTCGGAAATTATTTGTTATGAAGTTCAAGAACATTTATAGGCAACTTCGTTGTAAATTAGCATCACTTACAGATGGGACTGCAAAAACAATTTAACTTGTGAAGAAGCACTTAGAATGGCCCCTCCCGGCTATCACCGGGAGGTCATTTGCCCTTAATCCCCAGAAAAAACAATCCCCTGGCCCGACCTTTCCATGTGTAGTGACCAGGGAGGCCGCGCCAATGGCCTGAGACCTGGACACTCAGGGGTTAGGAGCAGCCCCTGGGGGGAGGAACAAATGCCAGAATTTAACATCCAGGCAAGAGAGACCTTTCCTCTTTCTGCTTGGATGTCTGAAGCTGCAGGACAGTTCAAGTGGTCCTAACTCCCTGTCCACAAGGGTCACATTTGTAGGCCGTGGATTACCGACACCACCAGTCTGTGCTACAAACCTTCTGCATCTGCACCTCTAGCAGGTAAACGGTGGTATAGGGTTTATATGCAGTAACATGGAATTAAAAAAAAAAAAGACAACATGGGATAGCCAGAGCACGATAGCCCCACATCCAACCGCCCAATTATGCGAGCCCATGCCTGGGCTGATGAACAAAAGAGCACAGCATAACTTTTTGTCTTAAAATACTGCCAGTCCAAGAGTAACAGTCACAAACATGCGGACCCCCCCCCCCAACTGACATGCACGCCAGCAGGCATTTAAGTTGCAGCAGCCTTATCACAGCAAACTGGCTAGTTTGCTGCCAGCCAGTGTTAATTACGCTTAGCTCGGAGGGCACTCTGAAATCATCATGGGACCTCTCAGGGGTTGAAACAAGGATTTAGCAGTCAAGAGCCATAAATAGCTCTGGGGTAGCTGCACTTTCTGGCTGACCAGGAGCTACTCTGGCAAAACCAGGAGCTGACATTTAAATATATTAAAAAGGTAAAATGAGGTAATGTGGTCTATTAGGAGGCTGCGGTGTATGTTAGAAGGCAGTGGATTGTAGTGGCTCTGGTTAGAATACCTGCTTGGGAATCTGGTGACCACAGGTTAAAACTCCACTTAAGCCAATCACCCACTATATGATTTTGGGCAAGCCAGTTAACCTCCTAGTGCTCTCCAGTCCACCCAGCTGTGGAAATGGGTAGAAGTAGGACCCAACAAGAAATGAGATGCTGCATCTTAGCTAGGCTATCCTGGCTAAATAAAGTAAGATAAACAGTATATGAAAAGGGTCTATTTTTGAGCACTGGCAGAGTAGTGTATTGCATATCAGGAGTGTACTCTTCCTGATAGCCTGGCTGCTGTGTGGGTGTGTGGGGGTGGGGGATGTTTGCCAACTTCATGTGCTTCTTGTACTGTTCTAATGGTTCAGTGCTTTTTATTAGGTTAGGAGGAAAGGGGGTTGTAGGCACTGATCTTACCTTTCCCTCTTGTAGTCTTTTAAGCAATTACAATCTTTTGTTTTTAGCCACAGCTTCTAAATGAGGGCGGCTTCTAAACGGGGTGGCTTTAATTATTAACATGCCGAAAGCCGCCCTCGTAGTGTGTCTCTACAAAAAGGGCTACAGGCAGAGCTCCTGTTTTGGGCCAAGACATGAGCTACACTGGCTACATTGAAGCTATAAGAAAATGTAAGTTACTGTAGGAAAGCTTAGTACTGGGAGAGGATGAATGACTAAAGCAATGTTTCAAGCAGAAAGCGATCCAAACCATAGACTTAAAGAGAAACTCCTATCGAGTCCCTCAGTGCAGCAGCAGCGGCTGCAGAAATGCCCGATTAGGGCTTTCAACATAAAATACATTTTTTTACTACCTGATGCTCCAGAATTTTGATGAAAAAGATCTGCTCGCTCCATAATGGCGACAGACCCCCAGGCGAACATCTCGTGCACCTCGGGTGACCTCTGCCATGAAGGTTATGCTAATGAGGGCTACCAACAAATGGCAGATGATGGTAGCCCTCATTAGCATAACCTTTGTGGCAAAAGTCACCCGAGGTGCGCGAGATGTCTGCCTGGGGGTCTGTCACCATTATGGACAAAGTGGATCTTTTTCATCAAAATTCCGGGGCATCAGGTAGTAAAAAAAATGTATTTTATGTTGAAAGCCCTAATCGGGCATTTCTGCAGCTGCCGCTGCACTGAGGAACTCTATAGGAGTTTCCCTTTAATGACTTATTGTTTCTCAGGGAAGTAAGTTAATATGATCTATGCTTTTTATGCTGGAAAGACGACTTTGCAATATAAATGTGCAATAAGATGAAAATGAACAGCAGATAAGTTTAGTAAGTTAAACAGAACAAAATATTGTATAGGTAGCGATTTCAACGAAGTGATTTCATGTATCCATACTAATGTGTGTTTGCCTTTTGATATTCGACTGATGTAAACTTCAAATTTCCAGTAATGGAAGTTGCAGTTGCTTGTTTGAATAAAATCATTCCAAATAAGGATATAGGGCCAGTAACTGTCAGAGTGATGGGGAAGACCTTTTCCAGATTTGTTCTTTAGGATGGAGGTTTAAAACAAAAGGGCTACAGGATTCTGCAGCAGACAGCCATATCCTGTAGAGATATTTTCTTGTCTTTATATAGAGCGTACAAATTTCGAAGGCTTCTACTAATAACATTTTTTTTACTGTGGCTTTTATTCGTGGGCGGCTTCAAAACGGTGAAATATGGTAGTTGGCAGTATCTCCTATACAAAAAACAGGGTTGATACACGGTGGGGGGGGGTGGAAAGGAAGAGAAGGGACTTGGCAAGTTTGGAGGAATGGTCAGAAGTATGGCAGCTTGGATTCTATGCAAAGAAGTGCAAAATAATGCACCTGGGAAACAAAATCCCAGGGGAAGAGTACACAATGGGGGGTAGTAACAACAACAAAAATGAAAAGGGACTTGGGGGTAATCATATCAGATGACCTTAAGGTTAGCAAGCAATGTGAGAAGGCAGTAGGGAGGACTGGGGGTACTGGGATGTATAGGGAGAGGCATCACCAGCAGAAAACAAGAAGTTGTTATCCCTCTGTACAGACAGTTGGTGAGACCCCATCTGGAGTACTGCATCCAGTTCTGGAGACCCCATCTCCAAGAGACAAGACAGGATGGAGGCAGTCCAGAGGAGGGCAACTAAAATGGTGCAGGGTCTGCAAGAGAAACCATATGAGGAGAGACTAAAGGAGCTTAATATGTATACCCTTGAGGAAAGGAGGGAGAGGGGCGGGAGAGGAGGGACATGATAGAAACTTTTAAGTACCTCAGTGGAATCAACAAAGTCCAAGAGGGTAGCATCTTTCAGAAAAAGAGATGTGCAAGAACAAGGGGACACAATTTGAAGATAGAGGGGGGACGGCTCAGGGGCAATGTGAGGAAGTATTTTTTCACAGAGAGGGTGGTGGATACGTGGAACAGCCTTCCTGAGGAGGTTGTGGGGTCTAAAACTGTGGGAGAATTCAAGAATGCATGGGACAGACATAAGACAATTCTTGTGGGGGGTAGGAAGAAATAGGCTGTTGGTTAACTAGGATCTTCAGCTTATCCAGTAGGTAGGTAAACGGGCAGATTAGGTGGGCCAAGCAGTCCTTATCTGCCGTCAAAGTCTATGTTTCTATGTTACACAATACCTGCTACATTAAGAATTCCTTTCATCATGATATTTGAACATCTACATATTTTTACAGTTGTCTATTACACAAAGAAATGCACACTCTCTACACCAATTTCAGCAAAGTTGAAACTGCTGTAAATAAAAACTCAGGAATAAGTTTGTGCATGCTGTATAACTCCCATCACTGAACACAGAGCTAGCTCTCTCCCCCTCCTTTCTTTTGCTACTTGACCTGGCCGTCTCATGTTTCAACCGTTCTCCCACAACACTTCTGTTTTCTAACATACTCCCCCCTCTGCCTCCCTTCTCATGCACTTGCAATCTCTGTTTGTATTCTTTTCCCCACCCCTACCTTTCTCCACATGCACTCGCTATCTGTGCAGGTTGGTTTCCAGAACAACTCCTCCTCCTCTGTCCCTCACACACATTTCACATATTGACACAGCCCATCCCCATTTCTTCTGCTCTTACTGAAGGCAGCACTTCTGTAAATGTATGCCCTTACTCACAACACTGCAGACACACAGAGCTGCTAGAAGTGCCGTTAACTTGTTGTTTCTTAAAGCAGTAGGTGTTAATTACCAAAAACAGAAGCACGAATTAGGACATAGAGACCCCTTATTTCGGCCCCTGCCTATACACATGTATATTTTGCGTTTGCACATTCTACAAAAACAAAAAGTTTAGTTTAGTTTAGTTTAGTTTATTGTTCTAGGAATTATTACCTTTGAGCCAACGGCTCTTTTACAAAGGTTCCACGTCAATTAAGTACAGACAAAGGTTACAATAGAATGGCATTACAATTGTGTTGTGACAGTAGCAAGATAACATAGACAGTAAATATCAAACATATGTACAAGGACAGGTAATACCAATAAACACTTAGCACACAAAAAATCAAGCCAGTTGAGGGAAAATCAAGTTTGGGAAGTGTATAGATAGAGGGGGTAAGACAGTGGTGAGGGGAGCAGACAATAGTAAGAGAAAAGATTCTCTAACATGCCTTTGTCAAGTAATGGACCAGAGTGGGTAAATGATAGATAAAGGTTTAATCAAGGCAGTCACAGGAGTTGGAGGCGGCTAGGTGAGATTATAGCCTAGATTTGAAAGCACCTAGAGAAGTGGAGGAGGTAATAGGAGTGCTAAGGGCATTTAGCCAGCTGGGGGCATGATAGGCAAAGGATCTCTGACCCTGAGTAGTCCGGCATCGGGGGACCTGAAGAGGTTGATGGTCTGATCTTCTGGTGAAACGGATACTAGTGTTCAGGCATAACAGGTCTTGGATACATGGTGGAGTGAGGCCCATGGTGGATTTTTTCACCGTAAGGTACTTTAAGCGGTTTGAGAGTTGCAACCACCCTGATTCAGTGTAGAGCTCACATGTATGAGTACGTCGATGAGCACCAGTGAGCAGTCGACAGGCCTTATTTAGGGATGTTGTAATGCGTCTAAGTGCGGTAGTAGAGGCAGACCCATAGATAATTAAGCCATAGTCAATGATAGAGAGGATTGAGGATTGAATAGCAATCCTCAGTGCAGATTGGGTAAGGAGTTGTCAGTTCCGGTACAGGATCCCAATCCGCTGATTGATAGTTTTTGCTATACAATCAATATGGGTTGCAAAGGTTAGGCCTTGATCAAAGGTGATTCCAAGATATTTGAATATTGCCACTTGTTCAAGAGTATTTCCCAGGTACGTATTGATAGTGAGTGGTACTAGCCTTTTCTTGTTTTGCGGTCTAGAGAAAAGCATGGATTTAGTTTTTTTGTGGTTTAGAACCAGCTTATGTTCAAGGAACCACGTCTCGACCTTGGCTAAAGCATGCTGGAGGCTAAGGCATAAAGGGTTCGGATCTTTATGAGTGGAAAGAATCACGGCATCATCGGCATAGAGGATAATTTGTTCAGGGCAGGATTTAGGGAGGGAGTTTAGGAAAAGGCTGAAGAGGAGCAGGCCTAAGATGGATCCTTGCGGAACTCCTGAGAGAACAGGCTTTGAGTCTGAGAGAACTCCAGCTATTTTTACAGCTTGAGAGCGCTGGGCGAGGTAACTTTTTACCCAGTTACCAGGACCCTGAGAGAGCCCAAGAGACTGTAGTTGATTGACGAGTAGTCCATGGTGTACAGTATCAAACGCCTTAGTTAGATCGATATAAACAGCTCCAGTTAGGTATCCTTTGTCCATGGCCTTGTGGATTGCTCCTGAGAATTCAAGCAGGGCAGTCGATGTGCTGTGCCCTTTCCTGAATCCATGTTGCTGAATGCAGAGGATGTTATACTTTTGTAGATAGTCTGTAAGTTGGTCTGCCACTATGCATTCAAGAGCCTTTGAGAGGGGAGGTAGTATTGAAATAGGTCGATAATTACCAGGCAGAGACTTGTCACCACTTTTGTGCACAGGAGTGACAATTGCAGCCTTCCATTTATTAGGGAATTGGCTGGAGCAGAGGGAGAGATTGAAAATTTTGGTGAGGGGGAGCAGTACTTTCTCCAGGGTGAGGGACAGAAGTTTTAGGTCAATAGTGTCACTGCTTGCTCGGGACTTAGAAATAGCCTTCTTTATATATTTATAGACTTCATGTGCCTTGACTATTTTGAAATGGAAGGGTGGTTTGGTTGGAGAGGCAGTAGGAGATGTAGAATTTGGAGAGTCAGCATCAGAGAAGAAATCAGATGAGAGGACACCACTAAGGTCTGTGAAGGTTTCATTTAGGGTGTTTGCAATGACCATGGGGTCAAGGGTGGTGGTTCCATCCACATTCATTATTGTAGGTGAGGACTTTGACTGCTTATCCGTGATATTTCTTAAGTTGTCCCAGAAGGATTTCCCTTCACCCCAGGAGTTGGAGAGTGCATTCTTGAAAAAGGAGCTCTTCACCCGGTGGATCTCTTTTGTACAGTGGTTTCGGGCCTGTTTATACTTTTGAATGTCTATCAGAGAGCCTGTGGCTCTCACAATAGCCCAGAGGTGGTCCCTTCCTTTGAGTTGTGCCAATAGCTTTGCCATGAGCCAGGGATTTGAGAGCACTTTGATTTTGCGCTTTTTTACTGGTGCATAGGTGTCACAGGCAGCGTTGAAAGTAGTAATAAAGTGATCAAGGGCTAAGTCAACATCTTGAGTATTGTAAATCAGGGACCAGTCTTTCTGCCTAAGACTGTCCTTGAGATGAGTAAGGTTGCCATAAGGTAATACTCTACTTGAGATGGTTTTTGGAGGTGGTTTTCTGAACTTATTTGTCCAGGTACATTTTATTGGAGAGTGGTCGCTAAGAGAGTCCGGGAGAATAGCTACATTGTTTATACGGGCAGGGTGGCTGGTAAGGATCCAGTCTATGAGGGTGCTCGTCCCTGATTTGTAGTTTTTCCTAGTAGGAGAGTTAACCACCTGAGTTAAGTTTGCTGCTAGGATAGCATCCTTATTTGACCCAGCATCAGGGCAAGCCAGTTGATATTAAAGTCACCAAGGAGAGGAGCTCGGCGTCAGAAGGTTGTGATCTTAAATTGAGGGACAGTCTGAGGCGGTCCCAGGATCTTTAGGAGGGATATGACAGCAGTGACCGTGAGGGCTTTGTTATGGGCACCAAGGAGTAATTTGATAGAAAGGAGTTGCACTGAGGTTTCAGTGGTGGTATACATAACAGGAAGACATGTGAGGTAGTCCTTTATGTAAATTGCACATCCACCACCCCTTTTTGAAGTCCTATCCAGTCTGATTATCTTGTAGTCTTGTAGAGATATGGCATGGTCAGGAGTGTTAGGTGTCAGCCAAGTTTCAACGATGGCCAGGATATCAGGGTTGTGCTGGCTGGCAAAGATTTGAAGGAGGCCAATTTTGGGAGGAGACTGCAGATATTTAGGTGGCAATTATGAGACCCCTCCATTTTGGCAGGCTTTGTTGTAATACCGGAGATAGGGGCCAGGATTAGGGTGAACACTTCCTGACATCAAGAGGAGGAGGAGCAGGAGTTGAGAGTCAATTGTCTTAATTCATAGTAGGTGGAAATACACCTCTGCAGCTTGTGTGACTTAGTCCGAGAGGCGTCTAGGGTCCCAGAGCAAGGTAGTGGTTAGAAACAGAGGACAATTGCCCCCTGACCATCATCGTGATTTATCATTTACACCAGTCCTTTGCTGAAAGGTACCATTGGTGAGGGTAGGAGATGGCTATCATACCGATATTGGTAGCTGGCATGGAGGTCGGTGTAAAGGCGGCGAGGATAGGAGGAGGTTGGAAGATAGCACAGAGTAAGAAGGAAGGAGGGGGCTAGAAGAGACAGAAGAATGTGGCTGTGGAGGCATGACAGAGAGAGAGGAAACAGGGATGTGAGATTATGGAGGTGGCAGGGAGCAGAAAAAAGAATCAGAGAAGCTGTAGTAGGGGAATTGTGAAGTCTGCAATTTCACTCAGAGAAACAAGCAGGAAAAAGCAGGAGGAGAGGTGGTTTAGCTAGTGAACAGGATAGGAGGCAAGAAATAAGGCGGGGTATTTGGGCAAGGGGGTGTGTGAGACTATTTAATAAAGGTGGGGGCGGGCGTAAAATTTTGGCACTGAGCAGTGTAAGTCAATGGGCTCCGAGCCCAGCAAAGCACAAAAATCGGACAGACCAATCAGGAGGCAGGGTCTGAAACCGGAGGCCAATAGGAGTTCTGCACAAAGCACGGTCGGCCAATAGCAGCTGATCACAGCTTCCCCAGTCCAGAAGATGTCCTTACCCGGCTTTTGGGGGTCGGGAGGCGGCTGGAGGAGGCGTCGTGGTCGGCGTGGAGATACCAGGGCACCTTAGACCGTGCCTAGTAGGCACACGGCTGGCCCACTCGGGGCTATGAATCTGGAGTGAGGAGAGAGAGAAGAGGGCTGGTGAGTAGGCTAAAATTTACAATGTGGAAACAAAGGCAGTGACGTGAAATCAGTTTCAAGGGGCGGAGGGAAAAAAGTCGGAGACTGCGGCGAGGGGGAGGGAGGCAGAGAGAATATTAAGGTGAAAAGGGTGAGAGATAATAAAACTGAGGGGGCCGGGGGTGGCAGCCAGAAACGATCAGCATCCACAATTTCACTGGCGCCAGTTGGAAGGACAGTAAGGTGGGGGAAAAAAAGGAAAAAAAAAGGAATTTTAACAGGGAAACAAGCAGGAGAGGCGATTGAGGAGAGCTAAGAAAGAAGAAGAAATTTGAAGACAGCGTAGGTAGATTTAGGGGAAGGGGGATAGGTCAAGCAGGTAGCAGAACAGTGAATGGGAGCAGGAGACTAAGAAGGAGTATAATTTTACCAAGGGTAAAAGCACGAGTGAGGAATTCAAAACAAGACTGCAGCAGGGGTCAACTGCCCAGAGATTGTAGAGCAGGGAAGGACAGAAGCAGTGAAAGGAGGAGAGAAAGTGGTAGCAGGCTTAAGCAGAGCAGTAGAGGAGGAGGAGTATCAGAGTAAGTTGTCAGGTAACATTCGGAGGGGGGGAGGGGTAACAACAAGGCATTAAAACAGAGCTAAGCAGCCAAATCGGTTTTCATGGCTATCTAAAGACTAAGAGCTGTGACAATTACATACTACGGCAGAGGTTAATTAGCAAATACTAGAGCAGAAAAATATATTTTCAGCAGCAAAGTTAATGGTAAGCTGAGAAACTTAAAATAACAGCCTATGACACTGAAACCTGGGAAATACCAATGCAATTAAAACAGTTTTAGCAGCTTGCTCGAGATTAATAGAGAATCATTAGAGGTATTTCTGAGTTTCAGGCAGAATCTACAAACAGAGCAAAGGTTTTAAAACAGAAAAAGATTCAGGCTGCAATGTCCAGTATACAATTTCGGCACTGAGCAGTGCAAGTCAATGGGCTCCGAGCCCAGCAAAGCACAAAAAATCGGACAGACCAATCAGGAAGCAGGGTCTGAAACTGGAGGCCAATAGGAGTTCTGCACAAAGCACGGTCGGCCAATAGCAGCCGATCACAGCTTCCCCAGTCCAGAAAATGTCCTTACCCGGCTTTTGGGGGTCGGGAGGCGGCTGGAGGAAGCGTCGTGGGCGGCGAGGAGATACCAGGGCACCTTAGACCGTGCCTAGTAGGCACATGGCTGGCCCACTCAGGGCTATGAATCCAGCTTTCGGGGGTCGGGAGGTGGCTGGAGGAGGCGTCGTGGGCGGCGTGGAGATACCAGGGTACCTTAGACCGTGCCTAGTAGGCACACGGCTGGCCCGCTCGGGGCTAATAAAAAAGTGATAGAGTAAATTAAGTTACAGTAACTGCTTTACTTGAAAGAAAATGTAATCTGTAATGTGCTAAAGTAACATTTTCTTTTAAGTAATCCGTTACTGTTACAAGTTACTTAACAATGTAATCAGATTACAATAATGCGTTACTATCTAACACTGCCGGTAGAGTTGTGGGTCCACTTCTGGTCCCTCCATTGGAACCTCTCAGGCTTTCTCTGCTTGGGGTGGTTCCTAAGAAGGCCCCTGGAGAACACAGGTTAATCTATCACTTGTCCTACCCTAAGGGTACATCGGTGAATAATTACATAAGCACAGAGCGAGGATAGTGCAGTTAGTTATGCATCTTTCGACGGGGCAGTCAAGCTGGTGCAGCAAGCTGGCAGGGGAGCTTGTCTGGTGAAAAATGACATTAAATCTGCTTTTCAACTGTTGCTGGCCAGGCTGACAGATTTCAATCTATTGGGTTTCCAGTTTAATGGGCAAGCATACTTCGACAAGGCAATGCCGAAGGGCTGCTTTTACTCCTGCACAGTCTTTGAGACCTTCAGGCAGTTTCTGGAATGGGCTACTATACGTTTCACAGGTAACAGAAAAATTACCCATTACCTTGATGATTTTCATTGGTGACCCCAGCATGCCTGAGTGTGGTGCCACCCTTCAGGGTTTTTGCCAACTAATGGATTGGTTTGGGGTGCCGCTGGCTCACGAGAAGACTGACGGTCCCGTTACAAGGCTCCCTTACTTGGGGATCGAGATGGATTCACATGTAATGGAATCTCGATTTGCCAGGGGACAATTTGGCAACTTTAAACCAGTTGGTGTCTGACATAAAAAGCCTTAAGAAAGGTAGTTTAAAACAATTGCAATCACTGCTAGGGCATCTGAACTTTGCTTGTAAGGCAGTGGCACCGCGGGGAGGCCGATTGTGAGGCACTTAGCATGGGCAACGAAAGGGGTACTTCAGCCACATCACTACATCATAATAACTGTGAGCATGAGGTCTGACTAGGAGGTGTGGGAGGTTTTTCTGAGCCAATTTAATGAGGTGTCTATGTTGCAGATTGGGACAGTATTCAAACCCAACTGCCAATTGGTAAACAATGCAGCTGGGGGTTTGGGATATGGAGCGTACTTCCAGGGGTCTCGGTTTGCTGGCCAATGGGACTACAGCTGTGGGAGGCAGGCATCACCATGAATGTGACACTTCAGGAGCTCTTCCCAGTACTGGCATCAGTTTTTGCAAAGGGAGACAGATTACGGAACCACAGGAAGCTGTTCTACTCTGACAACATGGCTGTGGTGAGCATATTCAATACACAGTCATCAAACTCAGTGGAGGTCATGAGGTTGCTGAGAGTGTTCGTACTATGATGCTTGCAGCTAAACCTTACTTTCAGAGCAAAGCATATACCGGGGCTTAAGAATGTAATTGCAGATGCGTTATCTCACCTGCAGTTCAATCGCTTCCAGCAGATGGCACCAATGGCAGATGCAGCACCATCCAAAGTCCCTGAGTTGTTATGGCAGGAGGCTATAACCGAATGGTTGAACTGGTTCAAAGTTCATTGGCTCTGTTAACCTGGCGTAAGTATCAGGCATGCTTAAAGGCTTTCCTGGAGTTCAGTGCAGATAGGGACAGGTGGCCTCACACATTACAAAACACCAGCTTGCTCCACTCATTCGTGTATGTACTGGTCGAGGAGGGCAGGGCACCATCGTACACACAAGGACACCTAGCGGCAATAGCATTTAGGGCTAAGGCACAAGGACTGCAGGATGTTACAGACACATTCATTATACAAAAGATGATAGACAGGTGGGCCAGAATACGGAGACCCATGAGGGATGCCAGGAAGTCAGTTGACAGTGCGCTGCTGAGTTACATCATGCACGCGCTGCCTCAGGTCTGCTCTTCAGCCTCAGAAGTTACACTGTTTAAGGCCCTTTTCATTACTGCATTATTTGGGGCATTCTGGGTGTCGGAGTGCGTGGAGAGTGGTATGCTGACAGAGGGCCACAACATACGCTGGGGGGATGTGCTGGTAACAGAAGACAGCAACTCCCTGCTTTTGCACAAATCCAAGATGGTACAGGTGGATCATCTGCAGGTTGTAACGCTCCATGAAGCATCCGGCCACCCGCTATGCCCGTGGGCAATTATTAATGAATACATGCTGAGCAGAGGGGAGGGCATGAGAAATTTTTTTTCACACATTCAGATGGCAGCCCAGTTACTAGATATCAATCTGCTGCAGTGCTGAAGAAAGGGATACGGGCCACAGGGAGGGACCAAAAGGACTTCAACACACATTCTTTCAGAACTGGGGCTGCCATAGAGGCAGCAAGATTGGGGTGCACTGAAAGCCACATTAAAGCCATTGGTAGATAGCAGTCCAGAGCATACCAGGCATACATCAGACCCCCAGGGCACAGACAAGGCAGGAACAAAACACTAGGGGTGAACAACAAATGTTAACATTATTTGAATTTTTCCTTGCAGATACACTCCATGCAGTAAAATAGTTTTTGGTGATCAGACACCCATTTTGTTGGAACAGCCCGTGACCAAGCTGCACGGCAGGCTTGAGGAATGCAATTGGGTCTCCCCACGCAGAAAGTTACAATCATTTGGTATGGTATCAAGGGGATGAGATGGCGGGACCGAATCTCTAGGCTGAATAGAATGGGTTTTATAGCTAACCTGCCCGAAGGTCTGATTATCCATCTCAGGAGGAATTATTTGGGCAGCGTGTCATCCATTGATTTGCGTCAGAGCATTTTGACCGATTTGCTCTGGTTAAGCCAGCAAATGCCTAACATGCAGTTGGCCTGGTCCAGAATAGTGCCAAAGTGGAAGTGGATGAGAAAGGCAGCAGCAAGGCCCATGAAGAAAGCACGAAGGGAGGTGAAATGGGAGGTGCCTCAATGTTGCCTAGCCTGGGGTATCCAATTGGTGTACCATCACTACATCACAGTAGACTGCAGGGGGTTGTATGACTGGGATGGGGTCCATCTTACAGATGTGGGGTCTGGATTGTTTAACTGTAGTATTCAGGATGTTTTGGAGTAATGGTTGAAGGGCAGTCGCCCTGAGGCATTTGGGAGATGCATGTGTAACCCTTAGGCGGCGCTATCCCAAGGGCTACTACCCCTGCCGGCTTGGCTAGTAGTAGGTTAAGGAGCCTGAGTTCTGAAACAGGTGCCTCCACCCGGAGGTCAGGGTTGGTAGTGGTCAAGCTAACCTGGGCACAGCCCTCCGGGACACTGTAACCCCCTCTTCCTTACTAGTGGCCAGAACAATACACAATAATCACTTTCACAATGCCCCTGATACACCACACAAGTACCCACACTGTTTGCACTTACCACCAGGGCTTTCCTTCGGCCGCCCTGGGGACCCCCTGTCAAATAAGGTTATACACAGCAAATAACAGCAGTACTGTACTCTTGCACAAACTGGAACCACAGTCAGGGTAAATGCAAAAAAGAGTTAGATCTGATTTATTTAAGTGACTTGAACAAGGCAGGGGCGTAATTAGGTTAATTTGCTTAAAGGCTGTATCAATCAAACAGTTATGCATGCACTTCAGGGTCCATAAACAGTCACACACCCTGGGTACCCAGATGGAGAACGGTGGGCTAGCCAGGAACGTTGCAGCTGGTTGGGGCCCTATGATGGAAGAAAAACAACATGCACAACACACACTATTTGTAATCCAGAGCCAGAGGGCTCAGTTCATGAAAAGAAAACAACTAGACAATCAGATGACACACTTTTAGATTAGGCTGTTGTTGAAGGGAGCTACCCTGATGATTACTCATGATACCCAAGACTGGACACAGGCTGGACAAAAATTGAGACAGCAGGTGGTTAATCTAAAGTGCCAGGAGAAGCAGGGCCCACACGAATCACCGAGGCATCGTTCCTGTTCAAGCATGGAGCAGGGGGCTGATCCCAAGGCAGGTCTCTCGTCTGTGGCTTTCTCTATGCAGTGGGGTAGTCTGGCAGGGCCAGCATGGGCATGGCCCAGGCCAAATGGAGATGAACGTGGATTCAGTCAGATTAGGCTGGATAAAGATTCCAGCAAGCAGAACAATGTTCACACAGTGGGGAACCAAATCACGACCCACTTTCAATACGCAGCACATTTACATGTAAAGGATTCTACGGTACCAGCAAGCAGAACACAGTTCATACAGTGGGGAACCAAATCATGACCCACTTTCAATACACAGCTCATTTACATGTAAGGAAATTTTACTGTACCAGGCAAACCGCTCTCCGGTCACGATCGCAAAGTCTCTGCACAAACCGTGGATTCAAAAGCAGCTGGAAATCCTGACAGGCCGATCGCATTCAGCAAAATCTTCTGTCTTCTTCAGGTATGAGCCTGGTAAAAAAATCAGTGGCTTACTCTGTTCTCACAAACTTGGATTTAGTCTGAAATAATTCTCTTCGCTCCCTCTCAGGGGCAGCAGGCAGACATGCAGGCCACAACTCAGGCCTTCCCACAGTTCTCCCGCACGAAACTACTCAGACGGCTGCTTGTCTGTCTCAAGCTGTTGCTTCTTCAGCTCCCAACTTAGATCTGACCCAACTGCCAGCAAGTCTGGGACATTCCCCAGAATCCAAAAGGTTCAGTTGGCTGATCTGTCTGTCAGTCACAACAAAGGCTCCCCCTTCAGGTGCAAAAAGGTGCCAAAAGCCCCAAACTACAATTCCTACAGATTTTGACACCAGACAGCTCCTGTAGGCCGGCTCCATTTTAAGTTCCACCAGTACTGATTGGTCCAATTTGGCAGTCCAGGACCAAGATAGTGGAGATAAATAAAACAGTCCTTGCTGCAAAGAAGGCAGGTTAGACAAACTACATTATCAATATCACTCTAAATAATTTTCAGCAAATAGTTACATCTTTCAACAGAGCTCCCGCTCAGATTTCTTATGACTACAATCCAGGCAATTCTTAAAGAGAGAGTACACAGAGGCTATACAGGCACTCTCTGGTATTCACATTTAAACCGTTAAAACGCAGGACACCAGCCTGGCAGTGAGCATTTAGGCAAGCTCAAGGAAGACTTTTTGGGAACCCCCATTTGTAGGGGGGGTTACACCTGACATGTCATGTATCTTGTGGTGGACAAATTTGGTATGTAAATAAAATTTGGATACTTGAAATGGAGGGGGGGCTATGTAGGTGGCATGCCTGGAAGAATGTAAGGGGGTGTGGCCCTGTGAGGGCACACCTCTGAGTGTGGTTAACGCAGAATGGAGCGCGGGACCAGTTGGGGGGCAATGGTCGAACAGTGGAGGCCCTGTGCGGGCAGCACTAGATGGCTTTGGCCTAGTGGGGTCCCCAATTTCTGTCACAGTCAGCCTGTCGGGGAGGAGACTGGCCAGCCCTGTGGGGGTTGCCGGGGGAACCCTTGGCCTAAAGAGCTTGATAAATTTTTGAGAAGAGCGTTTGAGATTTACTACTGAATTGGTCTGCTGCCTCAGGTTGAATGTCAGAATGTATTAGTAGATTATAGTTCAGATAATTCTTAGAAAACTATGTAAGAAATGTTGTTGTTTTTATGATCCTTTTATCTTGTATACTTGAAAATTTGTTGAGTAAACATCAGCCTTTACTGCCACAAATATTTCAGTTGTGGCTGTGTCTTATTTGGGAATTGGGGAGGATCTATAAGGGCATGGCCCCTCCCAGCTATCACTGGGAGGTCACTTGCCTTTGTCCCCAGAAAATCAATCCCCTGGCCTGATCTTCCCAGGTGTAGTGACTAGGGGAGTCCGGGCCAATGGCCTGAGACCTGGACACTCATGGGGTAGGAGCAACCCCTGGGGGGGAGGGATAAAGGCCAGAATTTAACATCCAGGCAAGAGAGACCCTTCCGAAGCTGCAGGACCATTCAAGTCTCACCCACCTTCCCACCCATTTCATTACCTAGTAGGCCGGTGTAATCACATATAATGGCAAAGGAGGGCTTTGCGAACAAATTTGGTATGTAAATGAAATTTGGATAATTGGAATGGAGGACCGCCTGTGTAGGTGGCGCACCCAGAAAATTATAAGGGGGTGTGGCCCCATGAGGGCGCACCTCTGAGTGTGGTTAACGCAGGATGGAGCGGGGACCAGCGGGGGCCAATGGTTGAATGGTGGAGGCCCTGTGCGGAAGCACTGGATGGCTATGGCCTAGCAGGGTCCCCAATTTCTGTCACAGTCAGCCTGTCAAGGAGGAGACTGGCCGACCCTGTGGGGGTTGCCAGGGAGGGGACCCTTGGCCTAAATGGCTTGATAAATATTTGAGAAGAGGGTCTGAGATTTACAACCGAATTGGTCTGCTGCCTCAGGTTGAATGCCAGAATGTATTAGTAGATTGTAGGTCAGATAATTCTTAGAAAACTATGTAAGAAATGTTGTTTTTGTGATCCTTTTTATCTTGCATACTTGAAAATGTGTCTAGTAAAAATCAGCCTTTACTGCCAAAAAATAATTCAGTTGTGGCTGTGTCTTATTTGGGGATTGAGGGGGGATCTATAAGGGCATTGGAACTCCCAGAACATTTTAAGTTGCAGTAAAAATTCAAGGAGATTGTATTTCAACCAAGCAATATTTGTAAACTCACATTAAAATATGCCAAACTGCAAAAGAAAGTCTGAACTTTGTAAAATAGGAACTGTTTCTCACAGATTGAGTTGAGTTCTTTTGAAAGAAAAATTGCTGTAGTTAACAGTAACCTTGTTTCCTAGGTGATGAGCTTGTGACCTGCAGAGGCAGAGAGAGAGAGAGAGAGAGATTAGGGATCATGGAGCAATTCTTGCAGAGCTGATGTCAACTAGAATTTTCAGCCAGTGAGAAAGGAGTTGCATGAACACGTATGGTGCGTGTTTGCCGTTATAACCAACTGGTTATAATGGCAAATTACTCCTGCCCTTATACTAGGAGAATTAAGACAACAGAGGGCACAGGCCCATATCTCTATTGAAAAAAACATGACCCCGTTATTATATTCCTAGCATTTACTGCTGATTAAGCAACCCAAATAAATAAATTTTGAATAACAAATGTCAGTGTGCAGTGTAAAACATTCCCCTCTCCATGTAGAACACAGAGCTTCACTGGCATAATGAGGGACAGAGGAGAGGTACGTTCATGCAATTATTGGCACATCATATACATTATGGTTCAGTGCTCACGTTCATACAGTTTAATTTGTTGTTATGTTAGCAATAAAAAATAGCAAGGGCTTTAAGAGCCTGAAAGTAAATCACAGAGTAAGAATTATGGTAATAGCACGATATTGACTCTCCTCTCCCTCCTGCTTTTGCATGCTGAGGGTCTCATTCTGAAAACATATTTTGAAACAAAAGGTACAAAATGTATGTGCTTTTTGGAGTGTCTTCAGCATATATAGAACAGTCCACCCTGTATATATGCGTATCAATCAATCAATCAATCAATCAATCAAAATCTTTATTTAATCAGGCGAACATCATTGAGCATAGCTCATTTACAAGATGGACCTGAGTGGTCAAGAAGTGCAAGTGTTAATACATTGACAAGGGTAGCATAAACAGTAATACAATGACAGTGGTAACATAAACAGTAATACAATGACATAAGTGCTAATATATAACAATATTGCTGTTGTAAATGTACTGTACTTTATCTGTACCACATTGCAACTGTCCTATGCTATTGTAGTATTTTCAACTTGCAATGTACATCAATCAATCAGTCATATTTTATTTCTAAAACGTGTCATTCACAGAAAAGATCAAAGTGCCTGTGCAATCATTAAAATCAGAATTAAAAATCTAATAAATATTAAATTACACATCAATGTCAGTTCATTATTTAAACTCTGGCAAAGCAAAAGTGAAGAGGTAGGTCTTAAGAGCAGATCTGAAACTCTCTTATCCGGTGAGTTAGAGAGTTCCACAGGGTTGGGGCCACAAATGCAAAAGCCCAGGCACCAGAGGTCTTCACACAAACCCTGGGAACCTCTAGCAATCCCTCATAGGCAGAGTGAAGTGAGCAGAGGGGCCAGAAGGGACAAAGATCTTGCAGACAAGTTGGTCCCTGCCTGTGTAGGGCCTTATAGGTCAGCAAGCCAACCCTGAAGGTGATCCACCACTGAATAGGCAGACAGCGCATGCCACGGAGAACCGGTGTGACATGGTATGATCAAGATAAACCAGTCAACAACCTGTCAGCAGCATTCTGAACCAGCTGCAAGTGGCAGATATCAACCTCCGGTAACCCTAGGTACAGGGCATTGCAGTAGTCTAAGTGGGAGGTCACAAAGGCATGGACCAATGTTGGTAGGTCATCAGGTGGAACAAGGTGTTTAATCTGGGTGATATTCCTCAGATGGTAAAATAAGGTCTTGACAACGGACGACACCTGAGATTTAAGCATCAGCCCCTTGCTTAGGTACAAAGGACATGTATAGCTGAGTATTATCTGCATAGCAGTGAAAACTCAGCCCATACCGCCTTATAATGTCTCCTAATGACAGCATGTACATCGCAAACAACATGGGTGATAAAATGGAGTCCTGCGGCACCCCACAAGACAGGGAGAATGGGTCTGAGCAATAAATCCCTGTCACCACCCTCTGAGACCTGCCTGTGAGGAAAGAGTGGAACCACCTGAGGATTGTTCCATACAGGCCACAGATCAGTCACAGCTGCTTCAATGACACTCCATGGTCTACGGTGTCAAATGCCGCAGAGAGATCAAGGAGAACCAAGATGGGTGGCTCTTCCGAGCTGTCACTATCAGGAGATCATTAAGTACCTGAACAAGGGCCATCTCAGTACTATGTCTCTTCCAAAATCCAGACTGGAGAGGATCGTAAACGTCGTGGATGGTAAGATGATCCTCCAATTGCAGCTAGACCACCTTCTCAATACCCTTACACACAAAGGAAAGGTTAGAGACAGGTCTGTAGTAAGTGAGGCAGTCCAGGTCGAGAGAAGATTTCTTAAGGAGAGGTGTCACCACCGCCTCCTTCAGGGTGTCAGGAAACACACCTGTCACTAACGAACACCAGACTATCTCAGCTAGGACTGGGCCGATGACTTCGACATATACCACAAGGAGGCGAGTCGGGTCTGGATCCAAACTACAGCAGGTCGTCCACATATTCTGGATGATCTTCACGATATCCTCGATCGCCAACCAGTCAAAGTCAGACAAGACAAACCGAGGGGTTGCAACCTCCCACTGACCACCACTGCGCCCATTAGAGTGGGCTGTGCAGATCTCAGACCTGATGCCGGCAACCTTATCTGAAAAGAATCGAGCAAACTCATCACACTTATTCTGTGACGATGCTCAATGAGACTGTAGACAGGCTGGATTGCATAGTTTGTCAACAGTTCAGAACAACTGGGCCAGTCGATTCTGTGCAGCAGCGATCTCCCTGGACAGGAACTTTGCCCTCTTATGGAAGATGGCTGATTGATAGTCCATACAATGGGCCCTCAATCTAAGTCTGTCAGCTTCAAGGCCCAACTTCTGCCAGTGCTGCTCCATTCTTTGCCACTCTCACCTCAGCTCCCTCAAAGTCCCATCAAACCAAGTGGCTCGAGTGCGAAGGGTGAGGGGGTGAACATGGACACTAGCTATGGAATCCAGAGCCATGGTCATGGCCTTGTTATAGGCCAAAACCAGATTGTCTGCATCCAAACTTGCACTCGGAATACCTGATAGATCCAGCACTGCTTCCAGGCCATCTGGGGTCAGACCCCTTAAAGGGCAGTACCGAACCATCTTCGTAAGGGCAGACCTATAAATGGAAGCCCAGAAACTGAACCTTATAGTGTGATGGTATATCCTTTGTATGTGCAATTGTAATGTATATCCTTTTGTATGTGCTATCTGTGTGGCACAGGTTGTGCCTGAAAACAGTCCATGGGATCAGTGTGCCTACCCGGTAAACAAATAAATAAATATTGTATATTCCACTTCTAATAAACGGGGACAAAGATACCTGAAACTCATAACCCTACATCCTCGTAAGTACTAAGGGCTATCATTGCATGCATCAACAATGATTGCCATAATGCATCTGTCTACAGTCCAAAAATTATGTCTCATTGAAGTGATTTTGTTTGGCTATCATGAGCTGTGGTCTTACAGTATTTATTCAGCTTTTTTTTCCTTACCTGATTTTTTTTGTTAGCCTGGAACTATTTTTAGTCAATTACACTTGAAGTTTAAGATAAAGTTTTATTCAACCAAGCATACTGGTTGAACAAAACATCCCTGAGACTCAATGTATTGAACCAGGCATATTGAATGGATGCTCATTTATAAAAGCATCCTGTACACTGCAATCAGACAATACAACAGGTAAACACCAGACATACACTGAACATTAAACAGTCTTACAATTCATACTTGTGACATGATGTATGTGAATTTCTATTTTTTTTTTTGTCCATGACAATTAAAATATCTGCTGTGTGGGGATATGTTGTTTTATTGAAACTGCTGTAGGCCATTGTTCTACCCTTGAAGACCTTCTGTTTATAAGATATTTGATTCTGATAGGGACTATTTAATTCTGACCAAGAGAAGACACAAGGGATGCTGGAATGCCTGGGAGGCTGAAGAAAAACACATTTCTAGTGCTCTTGCAAAATTGCACAAAATTTCTGATTTTGCATGCATGCAATATTCACAAAATTGCATGAAAATCCATCATAATTTTACTTCCCTTTTTTCCAAAATTGTGTATATTTCCCCAAACTGTGCATTTTTTTAAACGTGTGTTCTTAAAAATATGCAATTTCAGCAAATAATGCCACAGGCTGAGCACAGACTTTTGAAAGTGCACATTTTTAATAAACCTTAATCTGCAAAATTGTGCAATTTCACACATTTTGCACAAAAAGCTACACAGTACTGTATAATGTGCTCAATACATTAAATTGAGTGAAATAACATGAAAATTGTGCAATTTCATGAAAAGTGCATGAAACGGATTTTCACAATATCGCCCAGCACTAAGAGTCATGAATATGCAGACAGTTTGGCATGCAAACTTACGTTTGATCAAAACAATACAGTGCAAGGTGGGTAATGGTTCTCTAAAGCGTTCTATGTGACATTGCTTTTGTCTGGTTTGGTATTAAAATCCTCTGGACAAGCATTCACCTATACACTTACCATCTGTGTCGAAACAGTCTTATCAGAAAAATTACCACAGAAACTGAAACAATAGGTAGGAGTTAAGGTGCAAATGATCTAATTCCCCTTAATGTAATGCTTACTACAAAACCTTCTGAGGAGTGATAGTGTCAGTTTTTCCTTGTGTAATCCCCCTGCAAATGGGGGTTCCCAAAAGACTTCCAGGAGCTTGCTTGATTGCTGCGAGCCTGAATGGTGTTTGGCGTTTAAGCCATTTATCTGTGAGTGTTTTTAGAGCCTCTGGTACTGTCTCTTTAAGAGCTGTCTGCTTGCAGAGATAATTAGTTTGTATGGGGGAGACTGTGTGTTTCTCTGCTTGAGTCCCACTCGAGCTGCTGCCAATTCACTCCATTTTTGCAGTCACTAGGAGTGCAAAGGGAACTTATCTGAAAGATGTAACTGTTTGCCAGAAATCATTTAGAGTAATAATGAAAATACAGTTTGTCTAACCTGCTTTTCTTTGCAATCAGAACTGTGTTTGCCCATTCTAGTTTTGAACTGCTGAACTGGACCAATCAGTGTGGGTTAAGGTAGCTCTAAAATGGTGCCTGTGGACGAATCAGAACTTGGACTCGTAATCTAAGCCAGCCACAAGAGAATTGTATGGGCAGTGACTCTGGGAAATGTAGTTTGGACTTCTGCGCCTTTTTGCACCAACAGGGGGAGGCTATTGTGAGTGACAGCCCATCCAGCCAAGAACTGGGAGGAACTCAAAGGAAGTGCCCGGTTTTGTCTACTGGAGTCTCAGTTTAGCTCTGGCAGTGATGAGGGAAGGAGCCCTGTGCTCCTTCGGTGCGCACTTTTAGTCGGGAAACGCGTGTAAGGCCCAAGTTTCAGTCTGCAGCTTGTGCAAGTGCTTGTCTGGACTGAATCTGACCTGTGAAGAGAATCAAGGAGATCTGAAAAGTAGAAACCAGGCTCACCCTGTAGAAGACTGGAGAAATTGCTGAATCGCGCTCGGTCTGTCAGGAACTGAATCTGCTGTGTGTTCTCCCGGGTACTGTGCAGTAATTGCGATCGGGATAGAGAAGCAGCCTGCCTGGTATAGTACTTTCTTTTTCCATATAAATGTGTGTAGTGCTAGTGGGGACTCGTGTTTCAAATCCCCTGTACAGCGAACTGAGTGCATGAAGCTGCAAGTACACCCCAGCTTAATCCAGACTACATCCATTTGCTCTGAACTGCCTTGGGGTCCAGTCACAAGGACCTTGCCCACATGGTCTGCTCCGCCTGGCAATCCAGGACAATCTGCCTTCCATTCAGTTTCAGCATTGAATCTGTGAGTACAAATCAGGGTAGCTCCCTGCCATCATCTAATTGCAAGTGTTCCATCTGATTACTTTTCCTTTCTTTCTCCACGAACTGAGCCTGCCGGCTCCGGATTACAATTTGGGTACTGTGCATGCATTTTCCATCTTCAGGGCCCCAACCAGCTGCACCAAATAGGCTAGCCTCTTATTGCCTGGGTACCCAGTAAGAGTGATATTAGGGACATTTGGGATTCTGAAATATGTGCACAGTACTGTGATTATTAATGTGTTTAAACTAATTAACCTGATTTCCCCCTGTCCTTGTTATATCCCCCTAAATAAATCAGATCTGTTTGTTTCTGCAAAGTTACACTGCCTGAGGTGTTCGCCTATGTTAAAGTATTGTACTGTGGTTTTGCACTGTATCATCTTATTTTACAGGGAGTCCCAGGAGTCACACTGCTCGAACCAGTCCTGGGGGTAAGTGTATATTGTGAAGGTAATTCTGATATATTGTGTGGGCCACTAGTGGGAAGAAAGGGGTGTTGCAGTGTCCCAGAGGGCTGTGACCAAGTTAGTTTAACTATTGCAAACCCTGACCTCTGGGTGGAGGCACCCGCCATCGGATCCAGGCCCCTCAACCGGTTAGTGGAAAATCAGGCAGGGGTAGTAGCCCTTGGGATAGCGCCATCTAGGGGTTACACTTGTTTACATATTTTCATTCTGAACAGATTTGTATTTAAACATCTTGAGTATTTTGGATGGCCCTGCTGATGATGTGACCTTGAATGTGCCTCTGGGGGAGTTGGGTGACAGTCATTCCTCACTTGACAATCTACCACCAACCTGCTCACATGTAAAGACTGCAATACAAACTTGACAAATATTCCTGAAATCAAGCTGACAAAATAGGTGACGTGTATTTAAACATTTACAATATTGTACCTTCAAATAAACAAGTCATTTAGGCAAACGTAAAATAGTGGTGCACTGCAGACTTTTGCCTGAAGTTGTGAAGCAATATTAATATGAGTTCATGCTTTTAACATATGATTTTAAAAATACAGCGGCCTATGCACTATAGTGAGTCGGGTATGCACAACAGGCATGTACCCATCCAATGCCCACCTGCAACCTTGGGCAGGCATGCACAGCTCACCATTCACAATTGCTGGCCACCTGTCCAGGGCTCCACCCTGCCAGCACATGGGGTACAGTGGGGAACAAGGGGCAGGATGCGAACTGGGTATCAGGCACTGGCAGCCATCCACTTGAATGCCCACTGTGCTGCCAAACTGGATCCTTTTATCCACGCAATGCAGGGAATTGTAAAATGCAGTCAGTCCTAAAGTCACTTAAAGGGACACAATTCTGGGCAATTGCCCCGACAGTCGACCCCAGCCCTCACTGCAGTTCTGGAAGGCGGGGTGGCTTGACGGGGGGGGGGAGTTGCTCTCCTTGCTGTGGCCAGACATGGCAGGATGTAGAGGGTGGATAGCAGCTAGGGCAGGGTCCCTGCCTGCATAGCCTGTGTCCCCTACTTCTAGCTCTCCACACATTAGTGCATAGTGCAGAGTGTAGTGGCATCCTGGCTACTCCTGTAGTCCATGCACAAGCAAAGCCGCAGACAGACTGGAGATCTCATGTGCACAGGAAGCATGCCCCTTTGGAGCATGCCGCAGGGGTACTGATGCATGGCAGTTAGTCTTAGGGAAGTCTACACATCACGTATATGCAGCACGTAGGCTACAGGCATAGAGCCCATTGTACCTACAGAGCAAATTAAGAGCAGCAATCAAGTTAACAAAATAAACTATTTATTGTTTTTTTTTTTTGTTTTGTTTTTTACTAGAACTTGATTATTGACCAGCCTTAGTTATTTTAAAGTAGGGGAAATCATTAGGTGAGCACTTTAAATAGTTATTGATCAGACTTCATTATTTCATATCTTGAAACTGACAAAATATCTTCCTTCTGGATTGATTGGGGATAACTAAAGAAAATCTTGTTAGCAGTCCATGTGGCAGATGCTTTTAAATGTTAGAATATATGCCACATATCAAAAAAATTAGTATTCAAGAACACAAACCTCTCTTCACGTTGAAAGCATATCCTAATGTGATATATTGTACTTGACAATTTATACTGACTAATACATGCTTGCAAAAAACAGTGAAAGATTTATAGTGTATGGTGGAGCATTGTTCTGCATCGATTTCTGTCTGATGCAAAGCATTGTTGTGCCACAGTGCAAAGGTCATGGAACGTAACTGTACCCTTCTGGGGTACAATCACATTCCATGACAGAAAAAATTGACCATGAGCCCACCTGGCTGTTCACTGCCGCTGAGAAAAGCTACGCGGCTCTTCTCAATCAAACTGCAATGGAATTGATGAGATGGCAGCTTGATCACACCAACCCATGATACTAACAGCTCCCACAGATCCAGAATCAACCAGATGTGAAAAAAAAACCCAAGCAGGAACAACCAGATATAGAAAAAAAAAATACACCGCAGGATCAACCAGATATTTTAAACTACTCACATAAGCAATCAGGATTCCTCACAGCAATGATCCTCTTGCTTAGCGAGAAATACGACTGCCATATTTTTTTTTTGAAAACCCCTCCCACACACCACTGGCAACCAATGAAAGCCTGAGTTAGTAACGTAGGGATGTCTGCATCCTAACAACCACACCTCTGTCCCTAGCAACCAGCCTAAAAACCCGGAAATAAGATGCAGCAATATAAATTTATTTTTCTGTAACAAAAAAAGATCAAGCTTTTTTAAAATTACTTTTAGGGGCACCATACACTAAAAAAATACTGGATGTGCAACTCTGTGCCACCTTGAGGTTCTGATTCACACGGACCTCGAGAGTTTGCTCTCGAGGTCAGAGGGAGTCAGAACCCCTCAGTGGCAGAATACACTGGTTGTGCATAGTTGCTCATCTGGTATTCTCTATATTGTGGAGTACTGGCAGTGTTACAATTCTCCCACAGTTTTTGCAAAACTCCCCGTTTATGGGTAACTTTTTCTACAATTTTCCAGTGACCATGATGACAAATCAGGCTAGCTCAGATTAAGATGGTCTTCTCGTGTAACAATAGAGGGGCTGGGCCAAGAGAAAAGGAATAGACAACAGCCACTGAATTCCAGGGACTAGCTGGTCCTACCATTTGCAATCTTTTAGGCTTGTAATTTGAAACCTGCACATCTAAGGAACCTGTCTCAAGTCTGTGTAATGTTCTCGATTTTGTGGCATGAGATCCAATGGGTGGAAGTTGATTTTTAAGGAAAATATGTAATATGAGAATTGAGACTTCAGTCCAATTTAACATTTTTCTATTGTGCGTTGTTCTAATGTATAAAATCTACATTTTTCAATACGAACATATGAAAGAAGCCAGCAGATAATGACCTTGTTGGTCTATCAATTTTCTGCTCGATTGTTCAGCTTCTGGTCTAAGGAGGCAGTATAGCACAGTGGGTTAAGGCTCTGAGTTAGAGATCTGAAGACTTGGGTTCAAATCCCACAGCCACCTAAGTGCATACTGTGTGATCCTGAGCAAGTCATTTAACTTCCTTGTGCTCCCAGGCTGCACCTGGAAACAAGCTTCAGCTTAGTGTGTTACTCCTTGTTAAACAATGTTCCCTTTCCCTATGCAAAAGCTTACTCTCCCTCTTCCTTTCCTAGACAGGTCTCTTCTTGTATTTATTTTACCCCTGACTCGATCCCATCCTCTTCTGAAGGTGTCCACTGTCTTTTGTGAGATCAGCTCTTCTGGTTGCCTATTATACTCTGCCACCACGCTCTCCATGAAATGATTTCTCCTTAGTTCCCTCTTGAATCTACACCACTTTAGCTTCATGCTGTGTCCCTTAGTGCCCCACTCATTTTTTAGCCTGAACATGTGGTCTGTATCTCCCCTATTTATGCCTTTTAAATATTTAAAGGTCTCTTTCGTGTCTCCCCTGTCCTATCTGTCCTCCAGGGAGTACATGTTGACCTCCTCCAACCTATCATCATAGGATCTCCCTCCCATCCTATTTATCATTTTGGTGATCCTTCGCTGGACCCTTTCCAGGAGCTTGATGTCTTTCTTTAAGTAGGGGTGCCAGAATTGAATACAGTACTCCAGGTGCAGCATTCCCAGCAATATATACAATGGCAGGATAACTTCTGCACTTTTGGAGGTGATCCCTCTGGCTATACACCCCAACATCTGGTTGGCATTGGCTGTCACCCTTCTGCACTGCTCTGAGTATTTTAATCTCCCTGTTACTGTCACACCAGATCGTTTTCCTCTTCTGAGACTTTAGCCTCCCCCCCCAACATGGTAGCTGTACCTAGGGTTCCTGGACCTGAAGTGCATAGCCTTGCACTTCTTGCCAAGTCTTTGACTATTCCCCAGTGTATCCAAATCTCTTTGCAGAACCCTCCCCTCCTCTCCTTCATCCATTATTGCACCAGTTTTGGTGTCATCAGTGAATAGGCTCATTTTACTCTCAACTCCCCTTGTTATGTCAGCAGTGAAGACATTAAAGAGAACAGGCCCCAGGACAGATCCCTGTGGGACCCCACTGATGACTGCTCAGGGCTTTGAAAGCTCTCCCCTACTACGATTCTCTGCTGTCTATTGCTCAGTCAGTTTTCTATCCATGTAGCCAATGTATCCTCTACACCCAAGGTCCTCAGTTTGTGCCCCAGCCTACCATGTGGCACCAAATCAAAAGTTTTGCTGAAGTCCACCTATAGAACATCAACTGCCTTCCCCCCATCCAATGCCCTAGTGACCCAATCAAAGAAGTCCACCAGATTTGTCTGGCATGACCTCCCCTGGATGAACCCATACTGATGTGCATTTTGCAAATCGTTCTCCTGCATGAATGTCACTAGCCTCTCCTTCATGATGGACTCCATTAGTTTATACACTATGGATGTGAGGCTGACTGACCTGTAGTTCCCTGGGTCATCCATTGGGCCACTCTTATGGAATGGGCACCACATTTGCTGTCCTGCAGTCCAGTGGCACACAACCAGTGTGCAGGAAGGTATTAAGCACATCTGCAAAGGAAGCCACTAGCACCTCTGCCAACTCTTTTAGCACTCGCAGAATTATCCCATCTGGCCTGGTTGCCTTATATGTCCATAAGGAATTAAAGCTAGACAGTACTTTCTCCTCTGGGATATCACAGTCTGTTCACGTTACCCCTCCCACTCTCCTCCCCTCCTCCCTCCCCATTGGGATGGGCCCATCCCCTTCTCTCTTAAAGTCTGAGCAGAAACACTCATTAAGTACCTCTGTTTGTTCTGCCTCTGCTCTGCACATCCATCATCCTTTTTAATTTTGTCTATCTGTTCCCTGGTTTTCCTTTTTCCCTAACATATCTAAAGAAGTCTTCCTCTCCTTTCTTAATCCCCTGCACTAGTTTCCTCTCTTTCGAGGAATCGGTTCCCTTCATAACTTTGGTCACCTCCCTTGATCTCTTTGTCTGTTCGTCCCTGTCCTCTTCCTTGCCTGTTCTCTTAAATTTCCTGAAGGCTGTCCTTTTCTCCTTTACACACTCCTGAACCTCCCTTGTCCACCAACTAGGTTTCCTGGACGTCTTATTCTTTATCCCTATTTATCTTATTCAATATACCTAATGTGTTATGTATTCACCATTTGTTGAAAGTGTACCTTGCACATTGTAAATATTAACTACTTAATATATATGTGACTGTACAGTGTTTTAAAAGTACAGGTTATCTGTTTTATTTACTATTCTGTGGTCCACCGCTGAAGCGTATGTACCAAATCCAAGTATTACTGCTGTTACTACAGTAGCAGAATTAAACAGTGCTTGAAGGGAACTAGGGGGTTCCGAGGTCCAGAGGTCTTCTACTGTGTGAGCAAGGGCCTAAAAGGGGGGCAAGAAGAGAACAACCCTGTGTAACTTCAGTGCTAGGCTACTGGCATAAGTGAGTTATGACAGCTGTCAACCAAAGGGCTCTGTGATAATATGTAAGCACTAAGAGACAACGGGGTGTTGTTTGTCAGGGGATTAATGTACACCCAGGTGTGTAATGAGGGGTAAGGCACTTGCACCAAGTGCCGTTAGCACCTAGAAGTGTCTTAACCCCAGACAACCAATGACCTGGAGTGTCTTATTGCAATTATAAAATGGGTAAACTGAGAAACAAAAAGTAGTCCTTCCCCACTTGACAATCATTTGTCTTTCCACACATGCAATAGATGGAATGTTTATTACAGAACACAGGAATTCAAACTGCTATGGAATTCCTCTGTCAGACTGTTCAGCCCCTCACAAACAACAAAAGGCCTTTTGGAGCCAAGGTCTCAGTTGTATCTGAAGCAGTGTAAGCAGCACAGATTTCCCTGGCAAACTAATAAAGATGGAAGGGGGGGTATCCGGGACATCTCATGGTCATAAAAGAAATACCAGGAATTACTGTAAAACTGTGAATAGTACTTCAATTTTAAGTTTGTTTGTGTGTGTTTGGAGAGTACCATCAGAGAAAAGAATGTTTACTTTATTTATTTTTTAATATTTAAGAGAGTTTTACTTGTTGAATCCTTGTTAAAGGTTATCAGTGAGTAAAGGTGGTAACCATGTTTGAAATGACAGTCAGGCATGAGTGAAGTGACTAATGAATTTTGTGTGTGACTGGTCAAAATTCCAAATCCAATTGCCAAAATGTGTTCCAACCTATGAATTTCTGTAGAATTAACAATATCTCAGAACTTATTTAGCCAATCGGGAAGCAGGACATTTCCAAACCGTTTTATAATATATTCATTAAATATAGTTAATATAGCAATTATTGACAAATCATACCAAAAGATTTTTTATGCCAGTAGGGATACTGTAGGTATATCGGTTTCTCTGATAGAGGAGGGGAGGCAATTTCAGGACAGAGGTCCTGTACATGAAGATCCTGGTCTCCATTTTTCCATGGGAGATTGGGACATAATATTCTAGTGCTGATGCTGGTCTAAAGCCACTTCTGATCTGCCCGGGGGAATTCAGTCAAAAGCAATATTGATGAAAATGGTGTGGTTACTCTAATCATGAGAGATACCAAGTGCAACTGTCTGTGATATGAACAAGTTAACCTATCCAGGTTTTCACAAAAAGGACAGTGGCAAATGTCCATATAATAAGGCATGAAAGAATAAACCTGGCCGGTATATTGTTCACTGTATTGAATTTGGACCGCTAGACTCGTGCAGTGCCACCATGAATAAAATCACCAAACTCAACAGCTAATAAAGATGAAAAAAGAGCATCATCCCACAATGACTTTAGTGAGATCTTTAAACAGGTCACGAAAATGTCAATCAGCAGCAACCAAGTGGGATGTTGCAGGTGTTGTCTCCAATGTAACAAAGGGACAAAATGGAAAGCGTGTCTGTCCAAGTGATCTTCGTGGTGATACTAGTACTAGTAAGAAAAATACACTTGTGTGCACTGAGTAGCTCAGTTTCCACAGTACATGACATACTTCCTCACCTGAATAAAGTACAATGCCAGGTGAGCTACAGTAGACCCTACTAGTGGCCCAGCCCTTACAGTCAAACTCGCTAAGAAACCAGCAATGTTGACTCAAGGTGGGAGGCAGGCACACAAGATGCATTATATACAAATATTCTGAGTTGATGGCACTGCTGCTAGGAAACAGTTAAGGACTTAATAGTTACTAAGTGTCACAGAATAACACACATACCGCCATGTGTTTCTGCTAAGGAACTGCATCTGATTTATTGTTCCTAACTGCAACATCAGACTAATAAAAAGTTACACACACACACACACACACACACACACACACACACACACACACGACAGATCCCCCCTTACCCAGACATGCACACTATATTAACAGTACTCCTCCATATCAGAAATAATTTTCTGCTGCAGTATTTTTTGCATATGACTGAGTGCCATGAAACTCCCTCTAGGCAAAATAATAATCAGTAATCAAAATCAACTTTTGAACTTTGCATAGCATTCAAGTAACATATAAAATGTAATAGCAAAGCTGAACTATGGCAACCTAAATTCACAGTGTGAACTAGAAACAGCAAAACAATATTTCAGCTGATTAACTTCACACAACAGTATTTCACTCACATTTAGGACAACTGTAACTGCAGAATAGTCCTGAACCTTTTCCAAATTTGACCATTTAGGTAGAAGATTCATAGACAATGTTAGCACTATAGTTCACAGCTGGCATCCCATAAGTAGTTGCACTGGACTTGCCCTGTAGCAAAGAAGAGCAAGAAATGGGTCGTCCTGTTTGAACAACTTTTTTTTTGCATTTTGAGCAGCTCTTTCTGTAATAGGTGAAACGTCAGGTGTCAGGCATTTGCGTATCTCCTACTGTGGCATTCTGCTGTGAATAAATGGGAAGTTTTTGCAAATTTGATGATTGGACTCCCATTTGTTCTGCTTGGAGGGAGAATGCCGTGACTTTAATTTGACTGTGTCAACTCTTTCTGTATCTCCATTTGACTGTGGAAAATGGGAGTTTCGAGTGATGTGTTCAAATACATATTGCTCCCAGAAGGCCTGAAATTCAAAAGCTCTGAACTCACCAATGTGCGACTGAATCATTGTCCCAGAAGACTGAAACCAAGAAATCTGACTGAGGACTGGTATCAGCTACTATGACTGAGGACTGGTATCAGCTACTGTGGCCGAGGACTGGTATCAGCTACTATGACTGAGGACTGGTATCAGCTACTATGGCTGATGACTGGTATCAGCTACTGTGGCTGAGGACTGGTATCAGCTACTGTGGCTGATGACTGGCATCAGCTACTATGGCTGAGGACTGGTATCAGTTACTGTGGCTGAGGACTGGTATCAGTTACTATGACTGAGGACTGGTATCAGCTACTGTGGCCGAGGACTGGTATCAGCTTCTATGGCTGAGGACTGGTATCAGCTACTGTGGCCGAGGACTGGCATCAGCTACTGTGGCTGAGGACTGGTATCAGCTACTATGGC
Source organism: Neoceratodus forsteri (assembly GCA_016271365.2). Classification (NCBI taxonomy): domain Eukaryota; kingdom Metazoa; phylum Chordata; order Ceratodontiformes; family Ceratodontidae; genus Neoceratodus; species Neoceratodus forsteri. The sequence continues at coordinate 59,645,863 of CM057453.1, read as the reverse complement.
CGAGGACTGCTATCAGCTTCTGTGGCTGAGGACTGGTATCAGCTACTATGGCTGATGACTGGTATCAGCTACTGTGGCTGAGGACTGGTATCAGCTTCTATGGCTGAGGACTGGTATCAGCTACTGTGGCTGAGGACTGGTATCAGCTACTGTGGCTGAGGACTGGTATCAGCTACTATGGCTGAGGACTGGTATCAGCTACTGTGGCTGAGGACTGGCATCAGCTACTATGGCTGAGGACTGGTATCAGCTACTGTGGCTGAGGACTGGTATCAGATACTATGGCTGAGGACTGGTATCAGCTTCTGTGGCTGAGTACTGGTATCAGCTACTGTGGCTGAGGACTGGTATCAGCTACTATGGCTGAGGACTGGTATAAGCTACTATGGTTGAGGACTGGTATCAGCTTCTGTGGCTGAGAACTGGTATTAGCTTCTATGACTAAGGACTGGTATCAGCTACTACTCCCTACTCTCTCCTTGTTCTGCACACCACAACAAAATGCCCTCCTTTCTTGCATTTTCTGCATTCTGAATTTGTTATCTGGAGAGTTGTCATACTAGCCATGGTCACGACTGCATCTTGAACAGTGCTTGGGTGCATACCTCTCAACCTCCTGCCTCATAAATCAGGGACAAGGCTTAAAATAATCAGGGACAAAGGACCAAAATCAGGGACACTTCTTCAAAATTGGAGATATCCACTCAGGAAGCTGGTAGAATAAAGGGCTTAGTGTAAAATGCATTTTCCAAGGAAGAACAAGTCTGTAACTTTAATGTTTGACATTAGTTTTTGCTTATAACCCCTGTTGTTTAGTCATGGAAATACAATTTTTAGGAGGGACAGAGTAAAATTTTGAGGTAAAATCAGGGACGTCCCTGAAAATCAGGGACAGTTGAGAGGTATGCTTGGGTGGTACAGTTTCATGCTTTACTTGAGTTTTAATTTAGCCCCAGGGCCTCTCAGCACCCATTTTCAAGAGCTTTTCTTTAGATTTGCATTGTCAAATTTTACTTCATCAAGGTTTTTTCACTCCCATGCTGTTCTACAGTATATTCTGACTTTTAATGAATTCATAGTTACAGGCTATCTCAAGTGGAGAGACTATGAAGAGGTTTGTTGGCACTGGCAGCTGCAGTTTCTCTGACAGTGCTTCATCCAAAAAGCTTATTACAGTTCTGTCTGGGATATATATTTTAATGTGGCCAGAATTACAGTTCTTTTTTTTCTATATACATTTTATTCTCCTTATGTCTCCAGCTGCCCCCTTCTGACCGACCCTCCCAGTCCCGTCACCCTGGAGTTATCAGGTCTTACCTTCCTGCCCAGTCCGGGTACGGAGGCTGTGAAGAGTCAGACCATCATCCTGCAGCTGGAGGGTTTTTCCTACTGGTTTTCTCCCATTCCCTGCTGGAGTGCACACAGCCTGATGGCATGCACGGAGGCGTATGCTCGTCTGCAGAAGTCCTGCAGCACCCTCCCTTCCACTGACATCCTCAGACCTCGACTGCCCTCTGGCCTCAACCTGGGAGCAGTTGTTTGGTGGGAATGCCAGTCCTCCCTCCCTGGGAGAGGAGAGCTGTCCTCCAGATGCTCAATCCTCTTCCTCCCTGCTGACCCCTGGCGGCCTGCCTCTTCTCAAACATGGGTTGCTGGAGGGGTGCGAGGCGTGGCATCCAGTGCCTCAACCCGCAGCACCACTGGGCTGGCTCAGAATTACATTTCTTTCCTAAATTGTAGAAACTTTGAATGAAAGCTTCAACTGACTCACCCACCTTCTGATTTCTCTGATAGAAACAGGCGTACTCATAGATAATATTTCTTCTTGGAATTACTGGTTCATCTAACCTTCACAGAACCACATCAAAATTATCAACACCATCCTCTTCAGCAATGGTTATTGTGTTCTGCTTCTGTCCCCATGGTATATATTAGTGAACTGACCTGCACCGCTCCATCTGCCTCAGTGAGTTCTGTTGCCATTTAAAACCAATAGAAACATTGCCTTCCACTCTGATCATTCGTCTGGTTTCTCAAAATTAAAACCTTGGGGGGGTGAAACTTTGCCATATCACACCTCTTCAACCTTTCTGCACTGTAGTATGAGATCACCAACTAAAGAATCCCAGTTCAGAAAGTATTTAATTGCACTTTTCTGACACCATGTCACAGAATAACACACACCACCATGTGTTTCTGTTAAGCATCTCTATCTGGTTTATTGTTCCCCAGTGCAACAATGGCCTACTAATAAGTTCCTCCCACATACAGGGGAATGATTCCTCCTTATACAAACATGCACTCGATATTAGCAGTACTCCTTACACTCAGAGGGTAGCAGCTAGCTGGAGGATGGGGGGGGGGGAGTGAGGATAAACCCATCTAGACAACAGGTCTTGGAGTAAGGTATGATACACTAGGACACGTTGGATGGACCAATGGGTTTTCCTGCTGATGTTGTCTCTGTATCTGTGTTTCTATCCTTCAACATCTCAATTCTTATAAGAATACAAAAGGAACCGACATCCAGCAATTACAATATAGCACAGTCTTAATGATTTAGCCCCTGATTACTTGATTGAAAAGTTCCAACCCCTATCAAGTATATACTCCTGAGATACTAAAAGCAGAATAAACTGAAATCTGTATCCCCAAAAGTTCAAACTAATTATGGCAAAGCCTCATTTCTGCATACAAGCCCTGTACTGTATAACTCACTCCCCATTAATACTACAACAGTGCCTACCCTTGCAAATTTTCAAAGAATAGTCACATAACACGTTGAAACTGAAAACATCTATGTTTAAAAGTGGAAAAATAAAATACTCATGTAAATTTACTTTTGTGCAAAATGTACTGGAACTTATAATCATGTAGGCAGAACCCTATTGTAAACAATCTGGAAAATAGGTATGCACAGCAGCAGTAAGACCGGTCACTCTGCTGGGGTTGCTAGCCGCTATCATGTATGCACACAGACTAAGGATTGCAGAGCACTTACCAGTTGTATAACAGCAGGACACCAAAAGTAACCAAGACGCAATTCCAAGCAAAAGCATTCTTCAAACTTTATTAAGTTCTAGATTCAGCAGTTGACAATGGTAACCACATAAACACCCCTGCGCTTCGATCATAGTCTTCCTTTTTGTCAACGACTGAATCTAGAACTTAATAAATTTTGAGAAAAGTATTTGCTTGGAATTGCCTCTCGATAACTTTGGGGTCTTGCTGGTATACAACTGATGAGTGCTCTGCAATCCTTGGTCTGTGTGCCTATTGTAAACAAGCCTCCAGACTTAATCGGCTATCCTGTGAAAATATCTTCAAAGACATAAAAAGGATGACATTTTGCTAAATGAAATGAAGGAAATGAAATGCATCCCATTTATTTCATAGAGGTATTTGTGTCTTTAAACTTTATATATAAAAATTGAAATGGCACAGACAAACTGTGCCCCTTAAAAAAGTAGAAGCTAAGCGGTCCAGTAGCATGGAGGGCTGAGTGGCTGTGCACCTTACCTCCTGCCACCACAGCAACCTGAGTTTGAGATGTGCTCAAGCCACTGGGGGTGGCCAGGGGGAGAGGACTGAGCATCTGGAGGACTGCTCTCCTCTCCCAGGGTGGGGAAGCATGCTGCTTCAGCCCTTGTGTGCCCCCAGGTGGAGGCTTGAGGATAGCACCAGTGTCCAAACAACATGTAGGGAGGGGCCATGGTTTTGTGGCATGTGTGTGCCTCCACACACAAATGTTCACATACGGCCATGGCAGGGGACCTGGGAAAACAAAAACGCAGAAAAGGCACACTCGGGCTGCATGAAGTTCTGCCTGCCTGCCCCAACCTGCACTTCCCCCAGAGCATTGAATCCATGCTCAATGTGTATCTCTGGGTGAGGGAAGGGCATCCCTCCTCTTCATGGACCCCCCATAGGGAGAAGAATCTATGGGGAGGGGTCTCGATCAGAGTAGGAACCGGGGGAGTCAACGGTCAGTCAAGGAGGTGGTGGGGAAAGAATGGAGGTACCTGCCCAAGTCAGCAATGCAAAAAAAGTAATACGGAAAAAAAAGCAGAAGGTTTGTGTGTGAAACGTTAGAGTTGTTTGCTATGCTTGTAACATTATCATTAGGAAGAACGTATGTTTTTTTATGTTAAAAAGTAGCCCTTTTGCCATTTTTTTCTTGGTGTCCGACATAGTGTGTGGTTCCTCTTTTGTGTGTTTTTTGGGTTGGTGTTGACAGTGTCCAGGGAAGAAGGAGTAATAGTAGTATATTTGGATCTGGCACCCTTTCCTGGATATCAGGGCGCCTTACATAAAGTGCAGTAGTCAAACACAAAACTAAAATATATACACAACATCCATCACTTAAATAAATATAACAGCATAAAACTATAAATAGATAAAAATGTCTTTTTTTTTTTTAGCTGGAGTGGCAGTAGGAAGCAGGATAGAGTCACTCCCCAAATTCTTACTTAAATAAATGAGTCTTCAGATCCCTAATAAAGGACTCCACTGAAGGGGCCTCCCTCAGGGCACTCGGAAATGAATTCTGCAACTTCAAAGGGATGGTCCCCTGAAATTTTCAACCTTACCCTTGGTTCTACAAGGAGGTCCACCTCAGTGGAGTGGAGAGTGTGTGAAGGTATGAAAGAATGCAGGAGATCCCTCAGGTAGCCTGGGCCCAACCTGTGTAGGGCCTCGTAAGTTAGCAACAAGCTTTAAAGGAGATACACCATTTTACCAGCAGCCAGTGCAGCTCACGCAGCACTGGGGAGACATGACACATCCTCAGAAGGCCAGTCTGTAATCTAGCAGCTGTGTTCTGCACCAGTGGCAGGTGCCAGTGTACCTCCACTGACCACAAGATATGGAACACAGCAGTAGTCCAGCCTAGATGTCAAGAATGCATCTACCAACACTGCCAGGTCTCCAGAGAAATAACAGATTTAATCCAGCTGATGTTTCTTAGATGATAAAAGACACTCCAGACTACTGCTGACACATAAGCCTGGTATGTTAGCTTCTCATCCAGAAGGACTCCCAGATTCTTCACCTTAGTGGCAGCCAGAAGCATAGATGACCTGTTGCAGAGCCCCGTCTCCCTGTTGGTAGCTGCTAATCCCCCCTATTTTGGCCTGGCTCAACAACTAGCAATTCAGTCTTGTCAGGGTTTAGTCTTAGCCAGCTTAATGTCATCCAGTCCTGGATCTCAGCTAAGCATTTACTTAGCACATCGACCACACCCAGCGTCCTGGGTGCAAATGACAGATAGAGCTGAGTGTCATCTGCATACCAGTGAAACACAGTTCCATACTGTCTAATGATCCCTTCCAGGGGCAGCAAATACACTGTGAACAATGTGAGTGAGAGCACTGAACCCTGGGGTACACCACAGAGCTGTGCCAGATGGGGTGAAGAGAAATTTCCCAACACCACTCTCTGTGTCTTGTTCCTGAGGTAGGACTCCCTACAGATGACTTTGCTGGTAAGCCCTATGTACTCTATGAGTCGATCCACCCACAGATCATGGTTTATGGTGTCAAAGGCTGAGGAGAGAGCAAGGAGAATGAGAACTGATTGTGCTCCTCTATCTCTTGCCCTAAGAATGTCACTATGTACCCTGACCAGCATAGTGTCCATGCTATCCCTAGACCTAAGACTGGACTGGAAATGCTCACAGATGTCGAAGGCCTTGGGGTGTAACTCAAGCTGCAGCACAGCCACCTTCTTAATAACTTTATGTGGGAAGGGTAGGCTAGAAAGCAGTCTGTAATTCACCAGGATGTCTAGATTTAAAGATGTTTTTTTCAGACAGGGTCTTACCAGTGTATCTTTTAATGCAGCTGGAAAAAACACATGCAATTAAGAGCACTGGACATTTCAGCAAACACCAGGTACAGCTGCCCTACGAAACTCACCAGTAATCATCTCAGACCTGAATCCAGTTCACAAAATGTTTCACAGCTCAGAGATCACCCACTCACCTGTTCCATCATCACTGGCCTAAACTCTCCCCATGACCACTGAATGCATCTGGACAGTGTACACCTAACTCAGCTGGGTTGCCATAGCCCACTTGGAGAGATGTCACCCAAAGGCACAAACAGAGGACACCCTGTCTGAGAAGAAGCAAACAAACTCCTCACACTTTGTGGGGCAAAAGAGTCTCATGGACCCCAGACAGGCCAGTTGAACTAGCCTGTCTACAATCCAAAACAGCTGAGCTGGCTGATTTTCCCCAGCAGCAATCTCCCTTGACAGCAATCTTGCCACTTTCTGGGTGATTGGCATTTGATATTCTCCACGGTATCACATGAAGACAGCGAGGAAAGAACAACAAGCATCAAAAGGACGAATGATTATTGCTGAATGGGAAATTCATTGATGTCTCTGTAGCCCCTCCCCAAGGTCCTTTCCCCCTGAAGTTAGTATATTTAGAAGGGGGTGGGGGTGCCCGCCACAAAAACAGACTTTGACGAATTTCTCATTCAGCATTATCTATGTGCTCTTTTGACAGTCACCGTTTTTTAGTCACCGTCATGACATGGAACCCTTCACCACAGTGTATATATAAAGCCAGTCTGTCCTCTTGGGCACTGAATGTTCTCCAACAATGCTCCAGCTTTCAGCCTTGCCTTCACCCCCTTCAGCAGCAGTAACAACTTATGCAAGACCCAGGGATTCCATTCCCTGGAGGAAATCTTGTCCAAAATGTGAGATATTGTCATTGACCCAGGCATTAAAATTGTCCAAGATAAGCCATCTATGCTTCCCCAATACCTGCCAGTAATGAACATCATGATTTCCTTCAGGAAACCCCCTCGCATCTGAAGGGCAAGTGCATGAGAAGGATTCTGCAACCTGCACCTGGACCACCATGCACAAGATATAAAACAGATGCCCCCACCCTTGCAATCCTTCTTTGAGCAGTGAACCATGGAAAATCCAGCTGGGAATGCCTACTCTAACACAGAATCAATATCATCAGGCCAGATCTCTGTGATACAAGCCAGATCACCAGAGAAATCGGAAACAAATCCACTATAATAGCGACCTTATTCCTTATCAATATGACATTGCATAGCACTGCCTGAAAAGAATGGTATCCTGTGATTAGGGCGCTAGGGAAAAGGCGCCGACAATAACGGTGACCTGCTCCCCAGCGCATCCCTCAAGCGCTATGGTAGAGTAGGGCAGCTGGATGGGGGGGGCGGTAAATAAAACAACAGGATGTCACTATATGTATGTGAGTGGGGGGGAAGCAATTACGCACAGCGAGGAAATGTGAGGGGTTATGCCATGGTGGGTTGCCGAGCTGACCCTGTGGTGTGGTGGATGGGTTGCCAGCACTGGCTGACAGGGTACTGGTCTGGGCACTGGTGTATTTTTGTTGCACCCGGCCCGAACCTTTAATTTTTTTTTTTCATGTTTTCACACCTCCCCAGACATGCATCCCCCTGGAATTGAGAATCTTTTAGTAGGGGGTTGTTGGGGGAACAGTCCCCCCACATAAAACATTAAAAAGGTAAGTCCCCAGTGCCATTTTGCTGTACACCAGGGTGTCAGAGTGGTGAAAAAATGTTTGCCACTGTTGACTTCTTGATAACGGCGATAGCCTTTAGGCTTTCGCCGTTATCACATAGACCCAAAACAATGAATAGAGGTGGAAGACCCCTCAGCAACCTGTTGACTCAGTGTGGTGGGAGCCTAGGGTATGGGAGCTAAAAACATCTGGCCACTCCCTGGTTCCCATTTTGCTCAAGGGCATCTCCTGGCCCTTTACTGCTCTAATAGTAATGATGCCTGGATAGTGCCTTTGTGGATCCGATTGTGATCCATCGTATAGTGGCAGTATCTGACCTGGGATCTGACCTAAGTCAGAGATCGGATCCCAGGTCAGATTCCACATTATCCAAGGTCAGATCCAGGAATCTGATGTCAGATGCAGGGATGTGAGGTCAGATCCTGTGCCAGATCCAGGGATCCAACGTCAGATCCAGCGTCAGATCCAGGGATCTGACGACAGATACGGGGGATCCGACCTGGATCTGGGACAGTTGGATCTGTGGTTGGATAGCACTACTATCCGACCAGATCCACTATTTGGCCAAACGTCCGGTATCTGGTGGTATCCTAATTTATAGGATACTATCCGAGCAACACTACTTAACAGCGCTCACACCATCAGCTCTTCCCAGGTCCACCACATCACCTCCATACCTCTTCCTGATCTTCACCTCCTTGTACCGACGATACGTAACATCCAGCAAAGGGGGGTCTAAAAAGGGGCACAGAAGATCAGAGAGAAGGGACAGAGAGTATATGAGCCTAGAGGTCTCCTGCTCAAAGCACTTCCCAGAAACTAATAATCCCAGATATTGTATAAGATACCTCTAAACCACCCACAATATCATACCACCCTAACAATATACAAACTAAGAAAATAACCAGTGTCTTACCAACCCCACATAAACAGAACCCCACACTCTGAAACACACCACACACACTAAAATTATCTAACCACTCACAACACTATCTCACAAACGTATACTCTAAGAAAGCATATAATATCTATTTTCCTAATGTCAAACATATACATAACTTCAATTGCCCTGGAGGCAGTATAGTGTAGTGGTTTAGGGCTCTGAGCTATAAATCTGGAGACCTGGGTTTGAATCCCACAACCCCCGCTTGCATATTGTGTGATCCTGAGCAAGTCACTTAACTTCCCTGTGCTCCCAAGTTGCACGTATAAACAAGCTTTCAGCTTAATGTGCTACTCCTGGTTAAACAATTAAAAAATATCCTATACCACACAACCCACCGGTTATTCATTAAACAATAGGAAACTAATCAAAATGATACAATACAGTCAAATCATACATATACTTATAGCAAATGCTACATGTCACTGTACGAGGTGCCAAAGTCCGAAAGAGTCCAACTTTTGCAATCCAAACAAATGTCCATAAAGTTCTCTTGATTATTGGGAAACCCAAAAAGTAAGTTGTTAAATTCTAGTTCTGCTCTCACAAGAGCTATGCAGTATAAGTTCCACAGAGTGAAGTTTAAGGCAGACCTCTCACTCCTGCATTCCAAAGAGTAACATGACCAAGAAAGATAAAATGTAAGACCTAAGCCAGCAAGCTCCCTATAACCTACTGGCTACAGTCCTGGAGTGGTTGTCTCTAACCCTAAAGGACTCACTAGCACAGGCTGCATCCAAGTGTCAGTCCGTAGTTGGCAGTCTCCCGACCCTGGAAGCAAACACACACACCCAGATGAAGAAAGTAGTAGCCTGGCTGCACCACTATTTGCAGCGTCTCATGACCTCTAACCCTATGGCCTCCTTGCTGCTGCGTACGTCAGTCACCCAAAAGCAGCTTTCCAGTTTCAGTTAATGCAGCTGCCCCCACCCCACCCACTCACCCACCCACCCAAGGTCATTCACATAGCCTGAGTGATTTGTTCATTTTTCAGATATTTCATACTCCTAATTATATTCTTTTCTCTTGCTCTTTGCCACCGGTATCTAATATATTAACACTTAAGTTTGCACCTTTTATTCAGCCGGTCAACAGTTAATGCATTGTATTTGGCCAAGCACATTGAAATTAGTTTCATAAGAGTACTGAAATATAGAGTATCAGGAAAGGGTCCCACCAGAAACCCTTACACTATTATTCTAAGGTGGCTGCCATCTGGACCATGGGATTTTCCAGGATTCACACCATCAAGACCCGCACTCTTGGCATGCAGTGTGTTATGTTCTGCAACTTTGTAGTGCAGCAATATATGTCACTGCTCCATTAGCACTCCATTAAAGAGAACAGTGGCCAAATGACAGTTTCTGTTGTTTGGATAATGTTTTGCTAATGGTGCTCAGTGCAAGTTGCTAATCTTCAATTTCCAGCCACAAGGCAGAATAGCATATTGCATGTTTGAACTGTATTTATTCTGGCATGATCAGTCTTGCCTCCTGTTCCGTGTGCATCTTTCCCATAATGTCCATCCCCAGCTAGCCATGGACGATGACCCTGAAATCAAAAAAGACATCTTTGTTGCTCCTTTTTATGTTGACTTGTGCTTGCGCGCCAGCCAACATCTTGCAATAGTAGCAGATTTGGAGATGCAGTCACTGTGGGCGAATGCAGGGCATGCATCAGTAGGTGTGTCCCTCATTCCCCAATAAGCCAGCAAGCAGGCGCTGACACCAGCAATACGTAAAGTGATCATCAGATAACAAAGTGCCGCTGCAATGAGAGGGCAAGTTCACCATGCAGCGCACAATAACACGCCTGACCTGCTGTACTGGTGAAGGTTTTCACTAAACATGGCGGCACTGACTGCTGCCGTCGACTTCAGGGGTGCCCAGTCCCCCCTCAGCCTTTCCCTGACCCACTTCATTTGCCGACGTGGGACCCCACTTCCCGTCGGCATAATGCCTCCCCCTCCCATTTCAAGTGTGTGCCGAGGGAGTGCCCAATTCCCCTTGGCATAATGCACCCCCTCAACAGTCTTTCTTTGCCGACGGGGGGGTCCAGTCCACGTCGGCTTCAGTCCACCCTTCCCAGTTCAATTTGCCGACAGGGGAGCCCACTCCCCATTGGTATAATGTCCCCCACATTTGTTGTGTGCTGAGGGTGCCCAATCCCCTCAGCTCTTGCCCCCCTCAGTAAGCGCGTAACCGACAGGAGCCCAATCCTCGATCAGCTACAGCCCCAAACACTCAGGTGGCACTCTGGGTGCCACCCAACATGCCAAATGTCCTGTAAAAAAAAAAAAAAAGGCCCGCGATGTTCTTTTTTTGCAAACCTGTAAACCAGAAAATGTTCCCTCTCAGTCTCTCCTGCCCCTCCCCAACCCGCACCCACCTTCCCACTCTGCTTCCCCACCCCGCTCACCCGCCGCACCTGCGGAGCCGGTCAAGCGTTCTTCTGCGGACCAAGGAACACGTCTGCACTCTTCAAAAACGACCTCGAACTGAAGAAATGCCGTCAGCTGTATAATGGCATAAATAGGGTTTTCTTCAACTTGTGCATATCTCGGGCATTTTGAGGAATTTTGCACCAAATTTTCAACATAGGGTTATTAGGACCCCATTTCATGAATTTAGTCACTGTCATGGCGTTATTGGTCCCAAAGAATTTGCGGTCCTGCGGAATCACCTTTATGAAGATTAAAGAAATGACAGTGCCACTGTTCATGAGGTGGGCTCTCAAAAGCTCTATGTTGCAAATTTGGTGAAAAAATCAAAATCGATTGTTTTATGAGCGTGCATTGCACAGCTTCCATGCACGCTCATAACTTCATGAATTTGTAATATTTTCACTCCAGATTTTCGATATTGCCATTTTTCCGCACCTCCTTATGAACAGTCCAACTGCCATTTAACATATCCTGGCTGAAATGTGTTTTCGCACTTCCAGCGCAGAATAGCACGGTCGCAGTGGGAAATCAGTTTTAGGGACAGATTAGGAAAATAACAGTGACACTGTTCATGAGCAGAGGTCCTAAAATGCCTATGTTGAAAATTTGGTAATGAAAGTCCATAAAATGACTGTGTTACAAGTATGCATTGCGCAGTTTCCACGCACCCTTGTAATTTCGCAAATTTGCAATATTTTCATGCCAGATTTTCAACACTGGCATTTTTTCACACCTCCTTATGAACAGTACAGCTGTCATTTTTCATATTCTGCCTGAAATGTGTTTTTGCACCTGTGGCGTACAATGACGTGGTCACTGTGGGAATTCAACTTTTGGGACAGAGTAACAAAATCACAGTGCCACTGTTCATGAGGGAAGGTCCCAAAATGCCTATGTTGAAAACATGGTTAAAAAAAATCCCAAAAATAATTAGGTTACGGACGTGCGTTGCACAGTTTCTATGCATGCTCATGACCACCAATTTTGCATATTTTCACTCCAGATTTTCAGTGTTGCCATTTTTTTACACCTCCTCATGAACAATACAGTTGTCATTTTTCACATGCTGCCCAAAATGTGTTTCCATACCTGTGGCGCCAAATGGTGCAGTTGCTGTGCAAAATCACCTTTCGGCAAACAAACTGATAGTGCCGCTCTTCATGAGGTGGGGTCACAAAAAGCCCATGTTGATAATTTGGAGTGAAATACCAACACACTACCATGGCGTTAGGGTTTCAACTGTAACACCCCACCCTGTAGAGACTGACAGGCTTCAGGGGTGTGACTTGGGATCATCAGCTGTAATGCTCACGCCATTCCACCCCACCCCCACCCTGCAGCTAGTGACAGGCATCGAGGTGTGCCTTGGAGTGCTCAGCCTCAAAGTTCATCCCATTCTCCTTTACTGCACCCACCTCAGCGTATTTCCTTATGGAATGGGGTAAGTATAAGGCCCAAAGACCGCAAAGCACACCACGACACTTGTCAGTTTCTACAGGGTAGGGTGAGGTAAAATGGCATGAGCATTATAGCTGATGACCCAAAGGCACACCCCAACGCCTGTCAAGTCTCTGCAGGGTGGGGGTGGGTTGGCGTCAGTTCAGTACTTCACTGCCATTCCTATTATGCATCTCTAACTCCTGCTCTACCAATGCCAATGCCAGCAAGACAACATTCAGCATTGACAAATGCTTGTTTAAAATCTGAATACCAGCAGTTCTCTTGAAAAGGAGAACATTTTCCCTTTAAATGTGCAAACGGTAAGTCATGGAATGCACAGGCAGTATGGGTTGTTATGGGGACAGACTGTAATATATCTTTCTTATGATAGGAACATTTATACACGGTAGAACATAAAGACCTCCGAGATTGTTTATCATTTGCAGACTACAGCTATAAACTAACTAAATTAGTTTTGAAGACTCCATTTTCTAAAGGCTAAACTAGGTGGCATGGACAGTAGTGACACCGAGGCAATGGGAGTTTCCATGGACTTTATTAAACACTTTCAAATTTTGACATCAAATCATAAAACAATGCATTACATATGTCTCTTGTGTTTTGACAAGAATGGAAAAGAAATGTGACGCAGTTCAGTACACCTAGAAACAGGATAAACACTGAACTCAAACTGAAAATAAACGTTCAAAGGTATTCAGCATTTTCCCCTAATCCCCCACCCCTGTGCAAGTAATCGTAGCCACCTCGACTACTCCCTGCCTCCAGCTGAGAGGGAGAATGACTGCCTTTGCAGATGATGCCTCCTCTGCTCCTTGATTGGCCAGTCGGGGAAATGTGAACACCAGAAATCCAGCGCCCTCCCTCCTTTCCCCCTCCGCATGGGCTCAGCACCTCATATACAAGATGCACTCAGCCTCTAGCTAGTCCATTGCGGGGTTCTGGTGCTCACAGATGATCCCCAGCCTCAGTATATCTCTTGGTTGTTTTTCTTCTTCCCAGAGGATTTCTCTTTCTCTCTTTCCCTCCCCCCACATCCAGTTGTCTCCGTCTACAAACAGCCACCTGCCATATTACTAAAGGTCAACTAAAGTGCACAACATTCCATTCCGCAGACATAAATGTTGACCAGTAAGATACAGTTATTAAGTAGCAGGAAGTGTATTCTGTATATATAGTAGTATTATGGATGGGACACTATGCACAACAAGGCTGTGTTTCAGTTAGGCTGTTCTGATGTCATCACAGACCTTGACAGTGATGCTCCAGAGGTTTCAACTGTTATTAGAACCCTGAGATGAAAACATATGCCTTGTCTCTGCACGGTTTTCTATCTGTTATTTTTTTAATAGTATATGTTATTGTTATTTTTTAAAAGTATTTTGTTCGGTCCTTGTTCCCACTATATGATCTGCTTAAGTGTTGCACTGTCCTCCTTAACTTACGTTCTAATGGGATTGTGCTTGATACTGTTCTGTATAAACTTAAGGTTGGGTCATGTGCTTTTTCAATAGCAGCTCCTTTTTATTGGAATGCTTTACCTTTAGCAGTTCATCAGGTTACTTCTATTCTGAGTTTTAAGGAAATATTTAAACAATATCTATTGTCAAAATCCATATGTAATTGTTTTGTGTAATAGTATTTGTATAGATTGTGTTTGAAATGTATTGTCTTGTTGGTTGTTGTTTTCCTGGGTCGGAACTGAAAAAGAGCCTATGTTGCAGTGTCCTTACCTGGTTAATAAATTAATAAAATAAAACAAATAAAAATAATATGGTTACTAAAAATAAAGATTTCCATGACACCCCCCACCAAAATTTTTCAGTTTTAGTCCTGTAATTTATATTAAAAAATACACCGCACTTAGCTGCTCAGGAACTACCCAGTCAGTATCCCAAACCATGCTTGGTACAAGTTCATCTGTTAAAATGGACACTGCTTGACTCCTCACAGTCACTGTTTCCATTTGGCTGAGTTGAATCAGAGCTGGAAGCCTTTACAGTGATTAGCTGGTGCTCAGTGGTTGATGTTTTAGCAAGTAAACAACATTAAAAATAATTTTAGAGTATTTTACCAAATCTGGTTTGGGACACTGGTTATGGGGTTACCGAGTAGTTGGGGGTGGGATATTTTTCATATAAATCACAGAAAGAACAGGGTGCCACTGAGAGCCAAGAGGAGCAGATGCATTTACACTAAGCTCCTGAGAGAGGCTGCAAAAACATTTTTTTTTAAATTACTTGGTAAGCAGGTAAAGCCCACTAGCCAAAAGTGCCTGCTTTCAGGAACAACCCGGGAGCACTGGGGAGATTAAGTGACTTGCTCAGAGTCACTCAGTGTTGCAAGTGGAAGTTGTGGGAATCAAACCCAGGCCTGCTGGATGTACCAAGCTCATTCACAGCTCATTATTCTAACCTCTAGGCTATACTGCCAGCTAATACTGTCAGTTATTTCACCTGCAGCATCAACCTGTATTTTAAGTTTGCCTCTTGGATTCACTGAGTGCTTTACAATGAAAACACAAAAATTGGGGAAACAGAAAAGCATTAACCCTACAGCCGACCCGGTGGCACTGAGGGCTGTGGCACTGGATGCCTTCCCTCGTGCTACGCCAGCGACCTGTGTTTGGGAATGTATACAGGCCACCAGGGTCATCAGGTGGAGGGGGTGCCAGTGGTCAGCATATGAGTGGCCCATAGCAGAGGCTGGGGGGCACCATGGTGATGCTGCAGATAGGGGCAGAGATGGGGCAGATGCCTGGAGGAGCACCTGTGGGTGTGTGCACTCACTCAACCAGCATCATAGCTTGCCTAATCTCTGCAGGGAGAAAAAATGGAGGAGGAAAAGAGGTGCTGCGGTGCATGACGGAGTGCGCCTCGCAGATCCCGCTCCCAGCTAGCCATGGCACTCTTCACACGGAATCCGGTCTCCAGCAGTGGTTGGGGAACCCTGCTGGCCCTGCCAGGGAGGGCAAGCCCTGGTGGTAAGGGTCAGCGCCGGCTGGTGGATGCTGGGTGACAGGGCTGGAAGCCCCTCCCGAGTGTAGGGCCACAGGAATGGGAGTATATAAAGTAGAAACAAAAAGCTGCTAACCCTGCAAATAGCTTTTTAAACATAAAGGAAACCCACCTCCCACCAGAAAGAAGACCACAGATCCACCATTTACATCTTAGCCTGTGCCTTTGGAAGCGTTAAAACTCCAGATACTCGACCAAATGCTGACTCAGCTTTGCCAAACAGTTGGAGATGTGGGAAAAAACTGAATACTTTGGCAGAGAAGGTCTCCAGTTTAGAGATGGAAGGGAGTCTACCTTAATGCCAGGAGCTTGAAAATATAATTAGTGAGCTGCAGGCGATGGTGGCAGAAATGAACCTTATAGCCATTACAGAAACTTGGGCCACGGAATGATGACTGGGACATGGCAGTGCCAGATTACACCATGTATAGGCAAGACAGGGGTAAAGGCAAAGCAGAAGGGGTGGCCCTCTATGTCAGTGAAGGCATTTAGGTGGTAGAGAATGGGGCCATAAGGGGAGAGAATGAGGTAACAGAATCGATGTGAGTTCAGTTCATAATGTCGTCAGGAAAGAAACTGTGCATGGGACCACCAGGACAGGGGGACAAAGGTGATAGGGAATTAGGGGCATACATAAAGAAGGGTGCCTTAAAGAGGGAGTTTGTTGTAGTGCAGGATCTCAACCTGCCAGATAATGAGACTGAGACATTCCAGCAGGTATGAGCACCAGAAATCAGGCCCTGCTAGATACATTGCCAGATTTCTTGTTGGTGCAGCTGGTCAGGGAACTCACAAAGCAGGCTACCATCTTTAATGTAGTGCTCACCAACCTGACAATAATAGGTGGAGTTAGGGTAGGGGAAACACTTGGGTCCAGTGACCATAACACCATATGGTTATATTCTCATCAAAGTCTGAAGTCCTGGATTTCAGGAGAGCAGTCTTTAACCAGATGAGGGAATTAATCCAGGGTAGGATGGTTTGGGTGGATGGAATCAGAGGTGTTGAGGAAAGGTGGGAAAAAATTAAAGGAGCCATTCTTGAGGCAACAAAGTCATGCTTGAGGATGGTCAACAAGAGAAACAAGTATAAGATATCAATCTGGTTCTCTGAGAAGGCCATAGATACAAAGAGGGCCAAGAAGAAGGCCATTGTCAGATACAGTACAAGAAGATGCATGTGGATGAAAAATGGAGTGAGTACCAGACAAAATCAAGGGAGACCAAGAGGGCAGTCAGGGATAAAAAAGCAGACACAGAGCTGTGTACTGCAGACGGGGTAAGGTTTTCCACATATATTATGGGGAAAAGAAAGGCAGGAGGAGGAATCGTTAGGCTGACAGAGGAGGACAGGTTAATAGGGGAGGGCAAGCAGAAGGCAGCCATTCTTAATGACTACTTCTGCTCTGTTTTCACACTGGAGGCAGTGGGTCCTTGCCAGAAAGCGGCATAAAGGTTGCTGATAGGGGGATCCCAAAAATGAGGCAGAAAGCATTTACAAGTGAAAGCATCAGACATGGGCTGGCAACCCTGAAGGTGGATAGGGCTCCAGGGCTGGATGGGCTACATCCGTGGGTGCTTAGGGACCTGGCATCAGAATGGTGTGAATGTCTGGCAGGGCAATTCACTAGCTCAGTTCTGTCAGGGGTGGGTCTGAAACACTAGAGGGCAGCATTTGTAGTTCCACTCCATAAGGGTGGGGACAAGGAGCAACCAGGTAACCACAGACCTGTCAGTCTTACAAATTGTGGGTAGACAAAGGGAGACACTAGTCAGACTGGACCTAGTGGACTACCTGGAGAGTAATGTGATCCAGGATAGTAAGCAGCATGGGTTTGTGGAAGGTAGGTCTTGTCAGAGCAACCTGATAGTGTTCTTTGACTGAGTAACTAGGGCAGTAGATAAGGGACAAGCAGAAAATTTACTCTAATACACTTTCAGCACGTGATTTGACTTGGTGCTACACAGAATGTTGCTGAAAAAGCTTAAGGATCTAGGTGCAGCAAAGGACATAGCTGAATAAGTGGGTAGTTGGTTAGGATGGATACATCAGAGGGTAGTGGTAAACGGAGGTAAATCTGGGTAGTAAGAGATCATAAGTGGGGTGCCACAGGGTTCAGTCCTGGGTCCAGTTCTTTCCAATAATCAGTGACACAGGAGAATATAGTCACTTCACAGATGCCACTAAGTTCTGTGATATGGTAGACAGCTAGGAGGGGGTAAGGGAGTTCCAGAGGGACCTGCACAGGTTGGAGAGGTGGTCCAAGGTTTGGCAGTTGAGTTAAATGCAAAAAAGTAAAAGGTGATGCATTTTGGGAACAGGAACACCAGGACAGAATATTGGATGGAAGGGGTAAAGCTGGGCACTACTACTGAGTAAAGGGACCTAGAAATCTTTTATAAGTGACTAACAAGGCCTGCAGCAAGGCAGCTAGGACGTTGGGGTGTATTGGGAGGAGATTTGATAGCAAGAAAAAGAAGGTATTTATATCTCTCTATAGACCACTGGTAAGGCCACACCTGGAGTATGTTGCCCAGTTCTGGAGTCCTGATTTAAGAAAAGACAGGGACAGGCTGGAGACAATGCAGTGTAGAGTAACAAAAATGATTCATGGCCTGCAGGACAGATCATCTGAGGATTGGCTTAGGGCAGTGAAAATGTATTCTCTGGAGGCCAGAAGGGAGAGGGGAGATATGATAGAGACCTTCAAGTTCCTGAAAGAAATGAACAAGACGATCTGTGAGGAACAATTCAACAGGAATAGCAAATCTAGAACATGAGGACATGAGTGGCAGCAGATAGGAGGAAAATCCAGGAGGAATGTGAGGAAGTCCTTTTTACAGAGAGAGCAATTGAGCACCAAGAACATTAATAGCTCAAACAGGGTTGGGACAGAGTTAAGGGCATAATGGTCACCCAGGGGATAGCAGCAAGGTAGGGTACATGGTGGCAGTTAATGTGGACATACACCCCATATAGAAACTAGATCTCAGTGGTAGGCTAGGGTATTATGGACAGACTGGATGAACAAATGGTCTTTTCCTGCCATCAGCTTCTATGTTTTTATGTAACAGAGTGGACAGTATCCAGACAATTGCAGAATTAACAGACACCAGTGCTGGAAAAGCCCAGGTCATCATGAAAAAAACTTGTGCAGGAGAATACACTCCTGGGCAGAGGCTTGAATCCCTGGAAAACCAGTACACAGAATACAGCTTGTAGGTTGTTTGACTGGCAAATGGAGTGGAAATTAAGGATCCCAGTGCCTTTGAGACTACTTGGCTTAAACAAGCCTTTAACCTGGGTCCCATTGGGAAGGAAATGTGACTGGAGAAAGTTTACAGAATCACACTATGAAGAGCAGTCAGTAGGAGCACAGATTCCAGAAAAAAAATTACTTACAGTGGTAATGATGTTTCTTCTAAAGGGTGTAATAATTGTTCATGCAACTCTGCAACATAAACACATTTTTATTGGTATACTATATATATATATACACATTCTATGAAAAAAACAGTGTTAATGCATCATTTATGGTTAAAGCAAAAAAAGTCAGGAAATGAGACATTAGAGTTGAACCCCTAACCCCCCCACACACACCCCTCCTCGATCCTCCACAGACTGACAGATACCGGGGTGTGTCATTGGGATCATGAGGCTCAAATCTCACCCCATTCCATGTGTGAGCATGTTGACATGCTACAATAAAGGAGAATGGTGTGAGATTTAGGCCTCACGACCCCAATGACACACCTCTGGTTCAACCCTAATGTCTCATTTCCTGACTTTTTTGGCTTTAACCTTAAATGATGCATTAACACAGTTTTTTGCACAGAATTTCCTTACTTTTTGAAAAAGTGTAATATAAGTAGTAAAAAAAACGTATTGGTGGGAGCGCGGAGCCCAGCTCCCACCAGGTTGCCAATTTTTGCATAACAATATGCATCTGGGCCCACGCTCCCACTTACACAAAGCTACGGAGCCATGTAGTAGCACTATAGGGCACCAAACCCTTGTAACAGTAATTTGTGCATATCTTGTGAACCATAAGAGATAGAAAAAAAATTCTAGCATCATTGTAATCGTGACAGTAAGTACTTCATGCAACATCACAATGATTGCTCCTGTATCTCACATCATTTCTGAGATATGGGCACCAAAAAGCACTGGACAGGCACTCTTTGAACCCTTGTGACAATAGTCACAATATCTCATGAACCATGCTATGTACAAAAAAAATTCCACTGCAGGCTTACTGTACGATTTCAAATCTTTTTTCTAGCAGCATAGCTCACCTAAAGGTGATCTAAACCACCTGTAGTGAAAAGTCTGTATCTCACTTAGTTTCCGAGAAAACGGCACCAAAAGTCATAACACAGATTGCAATGTAATCCTAAAAAAAGGTAAAAATGTCAATTATGTCATTGAATATCTCTGCAACCAATTAATACCCAACACCTAAACAGCATAATTCACATCTCTAGGACGTCCCTTCAGCACCCTGAAATTTTAAATAAAAAGACCAAACTGTGATTGAGATATGGGAGTCCCAATTTGGGCCATCTGGTCTATTCTAGGGCCATCTGGTATTTCTCATTAACATTGCAAAAAATACATATAAATTTTCCCTTAGGCTATAATGGGAATTTCAAATTGTAATAACTTTTGAATGGATTAATATTTTCTCACCAAACAAATGATGGCATGTTCCTTTGTGCAAGCTCTTTCTACGGCCCACGCTTCGGACCAATAGACCACAAGATGTCCACACAAAGCCACAGACAAAAAATGGGCAAAAGTGGTGAAAAGTGTATTTTTTGGCGCTTCACTGTGCAAAAATCGTATGTCCGCCTGAAACGCAACTTAGTAAATCAAGAGAGCAGGTATTTCTGTGGAATAAAAGACAGGAAAACAGAGGGCATGACCACACCACAAGCAGACCGTACTCCATTTTATAAAGGGATATTTCATCTGGTTATCGTGATTCAGAGGCAGAAATGGAATCCACAAATTATTTGGTGGGGAACTGGAGCAAACAACTATACTGACCCTGCTGATGAGCAAGAGAATGGTATGGTTCCAAAAAAGCAGAGGACAAGGAGGGGTGGCAAGAATTAGATGGAGGGAATGGATATGTACAAAACCTTCAGAGCAACAGGAAAGACAGAAAGCAGAAAGGATGTCATTAACCTCTCGAGTCATCCTTTAAAGATCAATTGCATTGTTTTTAAAATGCTTGTAACATTTTATTTGCTTGCCATGAGAGCAATCACTCTCTGTATATATTGTAAGTAATGTACAGGAACGGTCATTTCTCATTTTCACTTTCTATTGTACTGCTTGTCTTTTTTGAAGGTTTCACAGAAAATCTCTCAGACATTTTCAGACCGGCTGGCAGAATCTTGGGTGAAGACTGATTCCATTCAAACAACGACATCATTTTCCACAAGGATCTGGCAGCTCAGTACATCATATTATGACATTCAAAAATTCGCTTTTTCTTCCAGTTTTCTGGTAGTGGTCTGCATTAATCAAATTATTCCAGTAAAACACCATGACTGGCTATCTATCAATTTCCCTAAGTTGATCAACCCTTTGTGCTCTGTATCACCTCCCCCCCAAAAAAAACCATCAACAACATGACAGGCTTTTAAGATGAACTTTTTTGATTCCTTAGTTCTCTTACTGCCCTGAATGAAATCCAACAGCTTCCTCTTTATTTCAAAGTATTGTCCCCTAAAAATTACTGATTAAGCTGTAAGAGTAACTAAACATTTATTTGTAATGCTGTACTGATAAAATTCCATAGGAATACTTGCAGAGGAGCAGGGCATCTACACAAGCCACATTGGTGGCTAGGAGGAGTTCAATGATCCGAGTCAGAGCACCCAATAGGAAACCAGTGCACCATTTTTGGGACTCGTGGCTGGGCCTTTTAAGGGACGAGCCCAGCCGCTCTTGGGATACTTGGGACTTACTCACAGAGGAGCTGGGGGACTGTGCAGGCCACATCGGCGAGCTGCTTCCCGGGGTCCAGAGGTCCTGTGGGACAGTGAAGGCCACATCGGCGGTGAAAGAGCTGTTGTAGGTGCTGTATCAGGAGCAAATTTGAAGCCAGGTGCAGCCACATCAGTGGCTAGGAGAAGTTCGGTGATCTGAGTTGGAGAGCCCAGTAGAAAGCCAGGGTGCCATTTTCAGGACTCATGGCTGGGCCTTTTAAGCGATGAGTCCAGCCGCTCTTGGGATACTTGGGACTTACTCGCAGAGGAGCACGGGGACTGCGCAGGCCGCATCGGCGGGCTGCTTCTTGGGGGTCCAGAGGTCCTGAGGGATGGTGCAGGCCACATCAGTGGTGAAAGAGCTGTTGCAGGAGCTGTATCAGGAGCAAATTTGGAGCCAGGGATGGCCACATCGGTGGCTAGGAGGAGTTCAGTGATCTGAGTTGGAGCTCCCAATAAAAAGCCAGGGTGCCATTTTCGGGACTCGTGGCTGGGCCTTTTAAGAGACAAGCCCAGCCGCTATTGGGACACTAGTTTGCCACCCACCCCAGCCCTGACCTCTATGAAAGGCTCGGAGGAGGAGGGGCCAGGTGGAGGTAGGTCATTGATTGGTTGGGTGGCTATACTGGGGTTTTCTCCAGTCGTGACTCTGACTATTCTTGGAACTGTTAGGGGATGTAACTCTTTTCATGCTCTTTTATTCTGCTTAGTAGCTTGATCCAAGAGCTGTGTTATTAATTTCATGGGCTACATCGCCCCATATGGCTATCTGTAGAGGGTTGCGGGTAGGTCTACCTGGGGGTGGGAACGTGGTCAAAGGTGAACATCCAAGAATGTTTGGAGAGGGCCTCTGGGGGTGGCCCCCAGCCACCAGGGCAGGCATCTTTGACAGGATTGTAGGGTACACTGGCTGTGGGGCAGACATGGTCCTAAACTGGGCCTGGAGGGAGGAAGGTTGCCCAGTCTGTAGGCAGTTATTTCAGATCAGGGAAAGCTTGACTGGGTATGGAGGAAACTGGAGTTGTTGGGGGGGAATAAACATGTCTGGGAGGGCCTGTGGGGAGCAGGAGGGCAGTGATAGAGTGCGACCTGGACCCATTTCATCAGGCAGGAGTGGAGAACCTATGGGGTGTGGGCTAGTAGCAAAGGGGGTAGCTACCTGGGAGGTAACCAGTAGAGGAAACAGGCTAAATCATAGGAGGCAGGGTGGGAACAGGTGGGTTAGGACTGACAGGGGGCCTACTGGAGGAGTTCATAGCAGGAAATCAGGACAAAAAAAGGAGGTTGGCTTTGAGTGCTATAATAAATTTGAGCCATTGAGTAAGTTGGTTGGAGAGGATGTGGTGAGGGGGGGTAGAGGAGGAAAAGGAGGGTGGAGGAGAGAGGGATACGGTGAATCAGACGAGGGTGAGCATTGGTAATTCAAATAAGTATGCTAGCAGGGAGGGGCAAATCAAGTGTCAAAGAAGGGGGACCAACAGAGGGAAGGTGTGGAGGCTGCAAGTCAACTCGGTGAGAAAGGAGTAGAGACTAAAACAAGGGAGGGGCATCCTTCGGGTGGGGGAGGATCGACCAGAGAAAGGCCCAAAGGTAAGGGGGACCTGCAGGTGTACAATGGAAGGAGGCAATAGGAAAGGGGAGGAGGTAGGAGGGGGTGATGGTGATGGGAATGGGAATGCCGTGTTGGGGGGGACTGGAGAGGTGGGAGCTGGAAGGGGGGAGGAGGTCAGAGAAAAAGGCTTGACTGGGGTAGGAAGTGGGGTGGAGGCTAAACTGGGGGAGCCAGGGAACTTAGTTATAAAAGGCATGACAAGAGGGGTAGGGTGGCTAGGGGTTCTCTTGCAGAGGGTCCAGAGAGAGAAGCCAAGGGGAAGTGGTCTTGAGGAGGGGGGAGGTGAAGGAGGCTGGCGGGGGAGTCCAAAAAAGAGGTGCACAAAAGATCAAGGGGTATGCTAAGGTTCTCCTGCTGGGGGACTCCATGATAAGGGGTATTCATTGGGAAGGGCAGGATGAGGGAAAATCCAGTCCAGTTAAGGTAGTGGGTATTTCCGGTCTGACTGTCCATAGGGCAAAGTTCATGGTGTATGAGTTGGCAAGGGACTGTGGAGGATCACCGCACTTCCTGGTGCATCTGGGGGCAAATGATATTGAGGGGAAGAGTGTGCTGGAAATTCAGGCAAGGTTCCAATAACTGGCCCAGGGTCTGTCATGACAGTGGATGCACAGTCTCCTTCTCAAAAATCCTGCCAGTGCCAAGGGTTACAGTGGAGAACAAACAGAAGATCAGGGAGATAAATGATTGGCTCAGGCAGTGGGGTGAAGCACAGAGGATTGGGGTGTTGGGAGACTGGGGGGGGAGTTTGGGAAGACAAGGAACTGTATGCCCAGGATAGGCTTCACCTAAATCCGGTAGGGAAGGAAGTTCTCAAACGGGGGATGATGGATTTCATTCAGGCTAGATGGGGTTTAAACTTGTGAAGGGGGAAGGGGGACACTGCCGGGTTGATCTGGTTATCCATACCGCCGGTAGGACTGGCCTGCAACCCCATATCGGGGGGACAGATGGTACCCTAGGGGAGAAGTGTGGACGGATGTATGAAAGATCTGGGGAGGATATGGTAAAGAGGGGTAGGGACAAGGGTTGGAGAGTGGCTTTAATAAATGCCAGGAGCCTGGGGAATAAAATGCCTGAGTTCCAGGCCATGCTGTTTGAGGGTGGGGTGGATGTAGCAGCACTCACTGAAACTTGAGCCACCCCTAGCCATGACTGGGACCTTAATCTGAGTGGGTACCTTGTGCTAAGGAAGGACAGAAAGGTGGGCAGAGGGGGAGGAGTAGCAATGTTCATTAGGGATAACATCGAGATTGTGAGAGTAGAGGAAGCAAAGGACAACATGGAGGCCCTATGGGTCACCTTGTGAACCCCCGTGGGAGGGAAGATTAAGTTGGGATGGTATATAGGCCCCCAGGACTAGCAGAGGACCTGGAGGATTGCCTGTTGGCTAACATTAAGGGGCAGTGTGAACTGGAAGGGGAAGGAGTGGTGTTGATGGGGGACCATAATATGCCAGCTACTGATTGGGGTACCATGACGTCCACTGTAACCAGGGAGCAGAAGTTGCTGGATGGCTTCCTAGATGCGTTCCTCAATCAGCAGGTGATTGACCCAACGAGGGAGGGTCATATCCTGGATGTGGTTTTAGTGGATGGGGATCTTGTATGAGATCTGGTTATGGAAGAACCCCTGGCTGGGAGCCGCCACAACACAGTCTGGTTTTGGCTTAAACTGGGGGGAGGGGATTCATTCAAGGACAATGATAGTTTATTTTAGGGAACAGACTTTCAGAACATGGGGGAATTCTCAAGGGGCATTTGTGGGAGGAAAAACCAGGTTTGGATGTGGAAGGTAGGTGGGAGATCATAAAGCGGGGGCTACTGGAGTCCACCAAGACCTGTACAAGAGTGAAGCGCAAGGGCAGTAGGTCTCATAAACCATGCTGGTGGAACAAGGAGGTCTAGGAGGCAGTAAGGGAGAAGAAGGCTGCCTACAGTAGGTACAAACAAATGAGAGGAGAGAGGGATAGAGAGAACTATCGCCTTGCAACCAGGAAAGTCACCAGAGTGGTGAGGGAGGCAAAGGCCTGGAAAGAGCAGAGGTTGGTGCAGGGGATACAGGGTGGGGAAAAGGGGTTCTTTAGGTATATTGGTGAGCAGAGGAAGGTCAAGAGACAGCTCAAGTAGGTTGAGGACAGCTGGGGGGTGAGTGGAAGGGGCTGAAGAGCAGGCAGAGGTACTGAATGACTATTTTGCCTCAGTGTTCACTAGGGAGGAGGTGGGGGATCTTCCAAAAAAGGGGTTGAAGGACACAGACAGTGCAGCAGACCTGACTACTGGGGTACCTGCTGAAGAACAAGCCACTGGGGGAGGTAGGCCAGGGGTGAGATATCAGGCTGGTTTTGCTGAATGGAGGGGTACAGATGCTGATATTCCTATCGGTTGGGTGTGGGAAGCCTTCCAGTCCCCAAAAAAGGATAAATCTCCAGGACCTGATGCTATTCATCACAGAGTACTGAGGCAGTTGGCAGATGTTTTGGCTGTGCCATTGGTGGATCTCTTTAACTTGTCGCTCCAGACAGGGAGGGTGCCAAGGGATTGGAAGCAGGTGCATGTTGTGCCCATCCATAAAGAGGGATCGAGAGAAGAGCCAGGAAACTATAGACCCATCAGTTTGACATCGGTGGTGGGGAATGTAATGGAGAGCACACTTTTTTAACCAGGTGAGACACACTAAGCTGAAAGCTTGTTTACAGGTGCAACCTGGGAGCACAGAGAAGTTAAGTGACTTGCTCAGGGTCACACAGTATGCAAGTAGGGGCTGTGGGATTCAAACCCAGGTCTCCAGATTTGCAGCTCAGAGCCTTAAACCACTGTGCTATACTGCCTCCCATAAGGAAAGGCTGGGAGGTTACCTGGAGGAGATGGGTTACCTGGATGACTGGCAGCATGGGTTTGTGCCAGGTAGATCATGTCAAACAAACCTTGTAGAGTTCTATGAGTGGGTGACATCAGCACTTGACAGGGGAGACCAGTGGATGTACTGTTCCTGGTCTTCAGTAAGGCATTTGATTTGGTCCATCACATTGGCCTAAGGGAGAAGCTGGGGGGGGATGAGGGTAGGCCCATTGATGGTTAGGTGGATTGGAAATTGGCTTTCAGGTCTCACTCAGTGAGTAGTGGTCAGAGGGGAGGTCTCATCTCCTAGGGAGGTCATAAGTGGGGTCCCACATGGATCAGTCCTGGGGCCACTCCTGTTTAACACCTACATCTCCAATATCAGGGAAGGTATCGAGTGTGAAATAAGTCTCTTTGTAGACGATTCTAAGCTGGGGGTGGTGGTGGAGGGAAAGGAGGGGAGAATGGCCCTGCAAGAGGTCCTGGATACTCTGGATAGGTGGGCCTGCACCTGGAAATTGAAATTTAACTCCTCCAAGTGCAAGGTGCTACACCTCAGGTGGGAAAACCCCAACTATGTGTACACCCTGGGGGGGGGATGAGTTGCAGGCCATGGCAGGGGAAAGAGACCTAGGAGTCTTGGTGGATGTTAACATGAATAATTCTGAGCAGTGCAGGAGGGCTGCGGTCAGGGCAAATAGGATGCTGGGATGCATCGCTAGAGGGATTACCTCAAGGAACAGGGAGGTAATTTTGCCACTGTACAACAGCATGGGTAGACCACATCTTGAGTACTGTGTGCAGTTCAGGAGGCTGCACCTAAGGAGGGACATCCAACTCTTGGAGAGGGTTCAGAAGAGAGCAACCAGAATGATCCGGGGCCTGGGGATATGACATATCAGGAAAGACGAGGAGAGCTCAACCTGTTCTCACTGGAGGAGAGGAGGGACCAGGGGGACATGATTGAGGTGTTCAAGTACCTCAGGGGAGTAAATATGGTAAGCTGAGATGGGATCTTTCGACCGAAGGAGGGTGGAATCACCAGAGGACACAGTTGGAAGATTGAGGGTGGTAGGATCGGGGGGAAATGAGGAGGAGGTACTTCACGGAGAGAGTGGTGGAACCATGGAATGCACTGCCCAGGGAGCTGATACAGGCAGCTACGGTGGAGGGATTCAAGAGAGGGTGGGACAAGTATAGACAAGGGGTGAAGCAGAGGCTGGTTTGCCCAAGTGGGGGCAGGACTGGGGGATGGAGTAACAGTGGAAGGAGTCAGATAGAGGGCTACGGTACCCAATCAGGGTGCTGAAGCACAAGCAGATTTGATAGACCAACAGACCTACTCTGCTGGCGTCCAGTATGTTAGTATGTTAGAAAAAGTCCTCAGACATTTGAAAGTAAACATGAGTTGCTGCCATTTTACAGTCTGGTGTACATTAGTGCGTGTGTACATGCATGCGTGCATGCATATAGAAACATAGAAACATAGAATTTGACGGCAGATAAGGACAGCTTGGCCCACCCAGTCTGCCCATTTCCCTACCTACTGGATAAGCTGCAGATCCTAGTTAACCAGCAGCCTACTTCTTCCTACCCCCACCCCCCAGAATTGCCTTATGACTATCCCATGCATGCTTGAATTCCCCACTGATTTTGACTCCACAACCTCCTCCGAAGGCCGCTCCATGCATCCACAGCCCTCTCTGTGAAAAATACTTCCTTAAATTACCTCTGAGGCCGCCCCTCTATCTTCAAATTGTGCCCTCTTGTTCTTGCACACCTCTTTTTGAAAGATGCTACCCTCTTGGACTTTGTTGATTCCCTTGAGGTACTTGAAAGTTTCTATCATGTCCCCTCTCCTCCTTTCCTCGAGGCTATACATATTAAGCTCCTTAAGTCTCTCTTCATCGACTTCGGTGCAGACCCTGCACCATTTTAGTTGCCCTCCTCTGGACAGCTTCCATCCTGTCAATGTCTTTGCGGAGATTGGGTCTCCAGAACTGCACACAGTAGTCCAGATGGGGTCTCACCAGCTGTCTGTACAGAGGGATAATAACTTCCTGTTTTCTACTGGTGATGCCTCTCCCTATGCATCCCAGTATCCCCCAACCCTCCTTGATGCCCTCTCACATTGCTTGCCCATCTTTAGGTCATCTGATATGACTACCCCCAGGTCCCTTTCCATTCTTGTTGTTGTTAGTATCTCACCCCCCATTGTGTACTCTTCCCCTGGGTTTTTGTTTCCCAGGTGCATTACCTTGCACTTCTTAGCATTGAATCTAAGCTGCCATACATTTGACCATTCCTCTAACATTGCCAAGTCCCTTCTCATCCTTTCCACCCCACCTGTGCATCAACTCTGTTGCAGATCTTTGTGTCATCTGCAAAGAGACATACTTTTCCTTCCAGTCCCTCTGCAATGTCACTTATAAAGACATTGAAGAGGACGGTCCTAATACTGAACCCTACGGTACCCACTAGTAACCTCCTTTCTTCTGGTGGACTCCATTTACTATAACTCTCTGTGTCCTATTCTCCAGCCAATTCTTTACCCAGGCTGTCATCTTGGGACCCACTCCAGGCTGGCTAACTTGTATATTAATCTTTTGTGTGGGACTGTGTCAAATGCCTTGCTAAAGTCTAGGTAGGCCATGTCCACAGCCCCTCTCTGATCTACTACTTTGGTCACCCAGTCAAAGAAATTTATCAGATTCGTCTGGCATGACCTTCCCGCTGTAAATCCATGCTGTCTAGGGTCCTGTGCCCCTCTGACCTCTAGATACTCGACAATTCTTTCCTTTAGAAGTGATTCCATCATTTTCCCTATCACTGAGGTTAAACTAACAGGTCTAAAGTTTCCTGCTTCTGCCTTGCTCCCACTTTTGTGAAGGGGAATCACATCTGCCCTCCTCCAGTCCTCGGGTACCACCCCATCCTCCCATGATTTGTTAAAAGGGTAGTCAGTGGTGTCACTAGTTCTACCCTTAGTTCTTTAGAATTCTGGGATGAATCCCATCAGGCCCCATTGCTTTGTCCACCTTCAGTTTTAAGAGTTCTTTCAGAACCCTTTCTTCTGTAAATGGGCGTATCAACTTCTGTATCCAGAGTGTTACTACTGTTTGTTTTATGTATCTCCTTCCTTCGTAAATACTGAGCAAAATATTTGTTTAGTATCTCTGCCTTTTCACAGTCTCCTCTGCCCACCCTCCCTCCCTTTATTAAGCCTCACTATCCCTCCCTTGGTCTTCCTTCGCTCCCTGATGTACCTATAAAAGGTTTTATCCCCTTCTTAACTGAGTTGGCTATCTTTTCCTCGGTTTGGGCCTTTGCTGTTCTGACTGCCTTCCCAGCCTCCTTTTGCTTTAACTGATACAGTTCTCTGTCCTGTCTCTCCTGTGATTCCTTGTACTTCCTGAATGCTTTCTTTTCTTGAACCTTCACTGCCACTTCCTTTGAGAACCATAGTGGTTTTACATTGTCTTGTTTTGTTTATTTGCTTCACACAAAGGCTTGTTACCTCTGTGATGCAGTTTTATTATTCCCATTGTTCTTCCACCCCACCTTCCTGCCCATTTGCTAGTGCATTCCTTAGGCACTCACCCATTATGGCAAAGTCAGCCCTCCTAAAGTCCAGTACTTTTGTCTTTGTATGGCTTGACTCTATTACTGTGTTTATTGTGAACCATACTGTTCGATGGTCGCTAGTTCCCAGATGGCTACCCACTTCTACATCTGTGATCCTCTCTCCATCTCCATTTGAGAGTATCAAGTCGAATATTGCCCCCTCTCGAGTGAGCTCCAGTACTAGTTGTCTAAGGCATGTCCCCTGTAGGGCATCTAGAATAACTGCACTCTTCGAAGTGGCAGCTGCAACTGCACTCCAGTTAACATCTGGCATATTCAGATCACCCATCAGCAGTATCTCCCCTTTTTCTGCCATTCTAAGTATACTTTCTATCATTTCCTTGTCCATTTCCTCCCCTGAGAAGAGGTCTGTATCTAACCCTGCATGCGGATTGTGGTGCCATTGCCTGTCTCCAAATTTACCCACAGTGCTTCTTCTCCTCCCTGTTTACCATTTTGTTCTGTTACTTTTATTCCTTCCTTTATGTAAAGAACCTCCTCCTCCTCCTTTACCCTCCTGTCCCTCCTGTAGATAGTGTATCCTGGTATGTTTATGTCCCAGTCATGGTTGTGTGTGTACCATGTTTCTGTGACTGCCACGATATCCAGATGTTCCTCCTCCATCAAGGCCACTAATTCAGGAAGCTTGTTACCTAGACTACGGCATTGGTACTCATTGCTCTCCATTTTTGATGGCTTTACCTTCTGTTGCAGCATCCCCACTGACCGTTCTACCTTGGTCTTTTCTCATTTAGTACCCTGTTTTGTAGGAGAGGATGGGATTTTTCTGCTGCTTGTCAGTGCCTCCCCCTTTGACTAGTTTAAAAGCTTGCCAATGAAGCATTTAAACTGATTACTCAAAAGACTTGTTCCCTTCCTGGACAGATGCAGACCATCCTGCCAGTATAGGCTGTTGTCCCTCCAGGTGGAACCCCAGTCCCCAATGAAGCCAAACCCCTGTGCTCTGCACCATTTTTTCAGCCATTCATTAAACTGCATGGTGCCAACTACCCTCGCCTCACCCATGCTTTTGACAGGCAGCACCTCTGAGAAGGATACTGTAAGTGCAATTGTCTTAGGCCCTCCCCAACTCTGCAATGTCCTCCTGCACTGCTCTAACCTCATGATGAGCCAAGTCATTTGTCCCTAGGTGGACAATTACGTCCAGCTCAGAATCCTTGCAGCTGTTGTCATGATCCTGAGGATGCGCTTCCTGTCCCTCCAGCCATGGCACCAGGCAGGCACCTTACTTCAGTTTTCCCAGCTCCTCCCAGTTCTATCCTAATAATTGAGTCCCCACCAGGAGCTGTTTCCTTTCCTTGTGGTGTCCTCTGCCTCCTTCCTGTGGACCTCCTTGTGACAGCTGTCCTCAGCCTCCTTAGTTTCCTCTGTGGGTGCATCCATAGAGGGCTATGCTCCCCAGAATGGTGTATGGATTGTGGAGTGGAACAACTGACTGGGTGTGCCTCCGTTCCACCATCCTCCACCCTTCTTGAGCCCCTGTGGTCCAACTGCTGTGTTTTCTTCGCAATCTCTGAGGTAGTGGTGGTGGCTGTGGTGCTCCCTGGATGGGGAGGTTCCCTTCCTACTGTCCAGTGTGGCCTGGGGGAAGGTCCCCGTACTACTGTCCAGTGTGGCCTGAAGACGGGCAACTTCCTCCCTTAGGGCAGAGAGTTGTCTACAAATAGGGCAGCATCTCAGCCTCCAGAAAGACTCCCGGAAGACTGCTGCCCCACAGCCATATATGTGTGCGTGTGTTTGTAGTATGGGTGGCTGGGTGTACTAAGCTGCTAGGTCCTTGAGGAAAATTATGTCATTGTTGCCTGAATGGAATGAGCAATTACTCAAGATTCCGCCAGTTGGTCTAAAATGTTTGAAGGATTTTCTGTGAAATGATCAAAATGGGGAGCATTAAAATAGCAATTACATGACAAATGGCAATTTCTTAATTTCATATGTAACAAATAAGGCTCGGTTATTCTTATGTTAGGGAAAAGAAGTAACGTTTTTAATATGTTTGTAATATATCTGCAGTTGATCTTTAAGTATGTCCAGCCTTAGTGATTTCTATGCAAAAGCCTGTCATTCGTCCCCACCTATGATACTAGACCCTTGGACTGCTTTGTGGATTTACATATATTCACAAGAAATTTAAATGTAAAGGCCTTCTAGACTGAAAACAACATGTATCAGGGCAACTCCATGAAAAGGGGTTACCAAAGTGTGACATGAGTGTCAATTTTTAAAACCCAAAGTAGATGAATTTTGTTATGTGTTTTATGATGCTGCTCCCCACCACTTATTAAGTCAATATATTGGGAGATAACTCCTGATCGGCACATGAGAAAACGGGTAGTGAAAGTTGCGCACGTAACAAAGGACACCACAGAATTGTGACGTGCATGTGTGGTTTTGTAACTCATGTTAGGAAACATTTGTTATTAGGTTTAACTTGTGTTCTCTACCAGTGAATATGGGGTACATAGATACATAGACAGTGTCGGCAGATAAGGGCCTATGGCCCACCCAGTCTGCCCATTTGAGCTTGTAAGTTCAGTTTGTTTTCCTAGAAGTCTGTTGCCCCTTACCCCTGACCTCTAGAATTCCTTTATGTCTATCCCATGCATTCTTAAATCCCGTGATTGTTTCGGCCCCCACCACTTCCTCTGGCAGGGTGTTCCACTTGTCCATCACCCGCTCTGTGAAGAAATTCTTTCTCATGTTTCCTCTGAATTGTCCTCCCTCCAACTTCATCCCATGCCCTCTAGTCCTGGAACATCTTTTTCGCTTAAAATAGTGTTTTCCTGCACCCTGTTCCTCCCTGTAAGATACTTGTATTGTCTCATCATATCTCTCCTCCCTCCTCTCCTCCAGGAGTACATGTTCAGTTCCTTCAACCTGTCTTCATAGGACTTGTGATGCAATCCATGCACCATCTTTGTTGCCCTCCTCTGAACCTTCTCTACCCTGTCTATGTCCTTACGTAGGTATGGTCTCCAGAACTGTACACTGTACTCCAGGCGGGGCCTCACTAGTGTCTTGTATAGCGGAATTATGACCTCCCTTTTCCTGCTGGTGATGCCCCTGCCTATACATCCCAGCATCCTATTTGCTTTACCTGCTGCCTTGTCACACTGTTTCCTACCTTGAGGTCATCAGAGATGACAACCCCAAGATCCCTTTCCTGCTTGGTGCATGCTATATCCTCACCCCCCAACTGATATATTGTGCCAGGGTTTTGCCCCATATGCATTATCCTGCACTTCTTTGCATTGAACTTCAACTGCCAAACCCCTGACCATTCTTCAAGTTTCTGCAGGTCGCTCTCATTCTGTCTACAACCTCTGGTGTGTCTACTCTGTTACAGAGCTTTGTGTCATCAGCGAACAGTGAAATTCTGCCTTCTAGATCCTGCGAATGTCACTGATGAAGATGTTGAATAGGACCGGTCCCAGTACTGATCCCTGTGGTACCCCACTGGTCACTCTTCCCTCTGTGGAGTGACAGCCATTTACCACCACCCTCTGTGTCCTGCCACCCAGCCAGTTACCTACCCACCACACTACTGTCCTGCCCACACCCATATTCCCCAGTTTGTGTAATAGTCTTCTATGTGGCACAGTGTCAAAGGCCTTGCTGAAGTCCAGATAGGCCATGTCCACTGCCTCCCTGATCCACCTCCCTAGTCACCCAGTCAAAAAATTCAATGAGGTTGGTCTGACATGACCTCCCCTGGTGAAACCATGCTGCCTTGGGTCCTGTAGTCCATTGATAACCAGATGTTCCACCAATCTCTCCTTCAGTAGTACTTCCATGATCTTCCCACTACCGAGGTGAGGCTGACTGGTCTGTAGTTCCTGCTTCCTCTTTGTTCCCACTTTTGTATAAGGGACTACATCTGCTGTCCTCCAGTCTTTGGGTACCTCCCCTGTTTCCAGTGATCGGCTAAACAGGATAGCCAGAGGTTCAGCCACCACCTCTCTTAGTTCTTTAAGGACCCTGGGGTGCACCCGTCTGGCCCCATTGCTTTATCAACTCTTATTACTTCCAGTTCCTTCAGGACCCTTTCTCGTGTAAAGGGACTTGTGTCCATTTCTGCACCATTCTCACCCCTTGTACTCCCTTCAGACCCATTACCCTCCTCTTTCTCAGTAAAGACTGAGCAGAAATACCTGTTCAATATGTCAGCTTTACTGTTGTCATCCTCCACGCGGCTCCCATCCTCCCCTTCAGTCTCACTATCCCTCCCTTTGTCTTTCTTTTTTCACTTATGTACCTGTAAAGGTTTTGTCCCTCTACCCACTGATTTTGCAATATGTTCTTCTGTCTGAGCTTTGGCTTCCTCACTGACCTCCCTGCCTCCCTTTGCTTATCCTGGTACTTCTCCCTATCCCCTTCTGCCTGTGTCTTTTTGTATTGCCTGAATGCAATCTTTTTGACTTTCACTTTCTTTGCTACCTCTTTGGAAAACCATAATGGTCTCCTCTTCCTTTTCCTCTTGCTAACCTGCTTAATGTATAATTCTGTTGTTCTTGTAATCCCCATTTTAAATACTGCCCACTTGTTCCTCAACCCCTGATTCCTGTCCCATTCCCCTTAATGCCTTTTTCAAGTATCTCCCCATTTTCCCAAAGTCTGCCCCCCTAAAATCCAGGATACGTGTTTTTGTGTGGTTTGGTTCTGCTCTTTCTGTGATTTCAAACCACAATGACTGGTGGTCACTGTTTCCCAGGTGCTCCCTCACTGTTACCCCATCACACTGTCCCTGTTTGTGAGCACAAGGTCCAGTATTGCCTTCTGCCGAGTTGGTTCCATGACCAGTTGCTTGAGGAAGGCACCCTGAAGGGAGTCCAGGATAAATCTGCTCCTAGTTGATGCTGCTGCTGGGATGCTCCAGTCCACGTCCTGGAATATTGAAGTCTCCAACCAGTACTACTCACCCTTTGTTTGCCATCCTTTGGATGGCTAGCATCAGCTCCTATCTGTTTCTTCCTCCTGGGCTGGTGGTCTATAGACCACACCTGTGCGGATGGCTGTCCCCATTTTCCTTTCCAGCTTAACCCATAGTATCTCTCCCCCATTTTGTTCCTCCTGGATCTCTGTGGCCCTTATGTCATTTTTCACATACAGTGCCACTCCTCCTCCCTTCCTGCCTGCTCAGTCTCTTCTGAATATGCTGTAGCCAGGTATGGCCATCTCCCAGTCATGGTTATCATTACACCAGGTTTCAGTGATGGCCACAATGTCCACGTCTGACTGTACCATGACAGCCTCCAGATCTTCCATCTTGTTGCTAAGGCTCCTGGCATTTGCACACATGGCTTTCCATGATTTGACCTCCCTAGACTGCTTCACTGTTCTACTCCAGACCCCTCCTTGGTTGTCATTTATCCCTGGTTCTCCTTGCTGTCTGCCCTTGAGTTGAATTTTGCCCCTTTTCTGCTTATCCCCCTCTTGGGCACTAATCTCCATCTTTTGCACACTGCTTTGCAGAGATAGTCACTCCTCTGGTTCACTGGTTCCACTGCTAGCTGGGGGTGAGCAAGTAGGTACCTCCTTGCTGGCCTGCCACCCCTTTTGCTAGTTTAAATGCTTGTCAATGTAGCATTTAAACTTATCATTGAGTGCTTGATTCCCTCCAGGATGGATGCAGGCGCCAGGCTTGAACAAACCTACATCCCTCCAGGTGGGTCCCCAGTCACCAATGAATCCAAACCCTTCCTTACAGCACCAGTTCTTCAACCATGAGTTAAAGTTCCTGGCATGCACTCTATGCTCTCCTTGCCTCACAGGTAGTACTCTGAGAAAGTGACAGAAGTAGCTACTTGCTTGAGACCCTCCCCAGTTTCCTAAACTCTTCCTGAACTTCCTTTGGCTCCCCATTTGCCAGGTCATTAGTACCTAGGTGGATAATGACATCCAGCTCACCCTCCCATCTTGTCTTCCCAGTGATCTCCAGGATCTTCCTTCCATCCCTCCATGCCATGGCACCTGGTAGGCACCTCACCTCCCTGTCCTCCCCCTCCTGTGTTCCTAGCTGGATCCCTCTTAAGATGGAGTCCCCCACCAGGATTCACTTCCTCCTCCTCTGGGGTCCACTGCTTTCCCCGCTGAGGTCACCTCCTTGGCTAACCTCCACATCCTTTCCTTCTACTTCTCTGGGTACCTCTATTTGGTTGTCCTCATTTGCCAGTGTGGCATATGAGTTCTTGAGTGGAATAGGATCTGGGATGTGCCTCTGCCTGACTGCTCTAACCTCCCTGAGCCCACTGTCATCCAACTGCTCCTCGTCTCGGCATCCTTTGAGGCAGTTGCATTGGACTGGGTGGTCCCTGGATAGGGGTGATGGTACTCCTGACCCAGTTTACTTACGCTCTGAGTCTGGCTACCTCATCCCGCAGTCCAGAGAGATGCATGCAGATAGGGCAGCACCTCAGTGTCCAGAAGGTCTGCCTGAATATGGCTGCCCACAGCCACTGCATTGCACCACTCCCCACATTATACTGCAATTCCACTACTTGTCTGCTACTGAAGCTCTCCTAGTTCCCTTTTTATTAATTTACTGTACTAAAAATCCTGCCACTGATCCTCAGATATTTTTTTTTTAAAGAAAAAGAAACCAATAAATAAATAAATGAGTCAAAACACTTGTCGTGCTGAGGGTGGGCTTCTTCCCCCTTATGCCCCTCCTACTTCACACCCCTTACTATACCCTGTGTTTAGCTCCTGTCAATCAGATTTAACAGGGCATATAATTAAGAGTTGGGGAAGGGAGGGAGGGGCCTCACCCAACTACAGGGCAGTCAGACAAGCCAAGATAAAATTTGCAGCAATTAAAGACAGCACAGAATTACACCACCACTATGTTTTAAATTTTCAATAGCCCAAAAACAATTATAAGTAAAGACAACAAAGAAAGTATAGTGTCACTAAAATCCCACAATCTAAGTTTAAAAGAAAAATAGTAATTACCAGTTACTCTAAAGCACTGCATTGAATATGTTTCCTTCCTTCCCTTCTGGCTTCTTCTGAGAAAATAAAACTCTGCTTGCTACTTTAACTCTGACTAAGCCCCACCTCCAGTTATCACGTAGCTGAGGTCAGAGGCCAGACAATTAACACCCTTCACCCAACTACAGGGCAGTCAGACAAGCCAAGATAAAATTTGCAGCAATTAAAGACAGCACAGAATTACACCACCACTATGTTTTAAATTTTCAATAGCCCAAAAACAATTATAAGTAAAGACAACAAAGAAAGTATAGTGTCACTAAAAGCCCACAATCTAAGTTTAAAGGAAAAATAGCAATTACCAGTTACTCTAAAGCACTGAATTGAATATGTTTCCTTCCTTCCCCCTTCTGGCTTCTTCTGTGGTGTTTGGTAACTCTCTTATATGGGCATGAGGTTAATGCATCTTTAAGGTTGCACACGTAACATGGACACCAAAGACCTTTTTGAGGGGAAAAAAATGTTATTAAAGCTACCATTCATTACATAATACTAACACGATCCATTACACAATACAAACCATCCAACATCAAGCAACAGAAATGTGAACTATTTACAAGATCTGTTTCAAATCATCCCTCCCTGCCCTGCAGTGCATTTAAGTCCATTGTGAATTGCTGGAAATCAAACTATTCTTGTCCTGCAAGCAAATGAAAATTATTTCAAAGCATTTTAGCTAAGTGTATTTCATTTAATTTGTAAAAGATTTTTAATTGTTCTGGTCAGCAGACATGTCTTTCAGCTCTTGTGACAAGCTTCAATACACTCCTAATCCCATTTCTGCTTCAGTCTGGAATACGTTCTACATATTTCTTCCATACTTCAGTGCTAATTTTAAAGTTTCAATCTCCCTGAAGCTGTAGTAGCCCATAAAATATTTGGGTACATTTTACACTATCGTAGTCATAAAGCAGTTGCCATGTAAATGTTGAACCCCCACGCTGGTACAGGAATATGAAGGTGTACAGGTGCTTATGTACTGCTGTGACCTCACCAATGTAGAAAGCATTTGATTAATAAACAGCATAGAGTTTGTTGACTTTAATTTGGCCTGAGGGCATGATTCTTGTTTTTGCTAGCTGCGCACTGTGTGTGGTGGTGTCAGGTAGCAGAACACATGGGTCCTCTGGAAGATCAGTTTGGGTGCTTGTTGTAGGGGCTACATCATTAGAGGCAATGTCATTCTGATTAGTGCAAATGGCCACTGATATAGGGATGCTGAAAGTAGTTTCAGCTGAGTGACCACTAGTTTCAGAAGATTCTGGTGTTGGCTCGTGAATGTTCAGTGTGCAGCAGGCAAATGAGTCTTTTGTGAAGTGAGCACATAAGGCATTGTTAAATGCTTGACTGTCCACTGTCCTACCTACCTTCTGTTGTCACATGGTAGCTCTCATTGACATTGTCTACAGAAGCATATTAAGTCTCTGACTGCAACCAGTCCTGCTTTCACTGACTTTACACTTTGTATTTGGCGGGTCCCTGGCATGGTTTTGATATTACCAAGCATATTTCATTTTAATGTCATTGCTGCCAAAACAAAAGAAAGTGCAAATGGAATGGCTACACCCATCACTGGCTGGATCTTTGATTAGATAGTTCTTGCAGTATGTATGCAGGACTTCTGCATTAGCAGTGGCAACACACAGTTAAGGAGGAGACTACATTACATTTTGTTAAGAACTGTTACAAGACGCACATGCAGGAAAGTGGCAATGCTTTTCTGCTTGAACAACACCCAGTTAAAGAAGAGAGGACACAACATTTTGTTAAGAACCACTACAAGACACGCATGCAAGAAAGTGGCAATGGATTCCTACTTGGTGAAAACACAGATAAGGAGGAGACTGCATGTTTCTTAAAAACCATTTCAAGGTACGCATGCGAGAACATGGTAAGGGTTTTCCACTTGAAGACATAAAGGTGAAGAGCTATTGGAGCCAAAACAGGCAGACAGGAAAACATAAATTTGAACTAGTAGTCCATAGTAACTTTCTATTCTCTGAAGTATATTACTTTTCTCATCAGAAAGTCATGATGTGATAATACTGTGCTGCATGCATTTAACAGATGTTAGACTAGCAGCTGACAACTCTACTGCCCCACAACACATCATCAGTATTATGATCTCAGTGACTTTACAGGTGATTGCTGTGGCAGTCATTTGCTTGCTGTTCCCAAGTAGCACTGATGTCACAGTCAGCGAGGTCATATTGCTGATATACTGGGGGCAGTAGATCATCAGCTATCATGCTAACCACTGTTCCACACATTTTGCAGCCCAAGTACTCCCCCAACCCCACACATTGGGAAATGTGGGGCAAATGTATGTGGTTACATGCACATTTCGGCATCTTGTCACACCAGAAAAAGGGATTTCATGCTATCTCGCACATAAAGCATAAACCATTTATAGTAAACCCATGCCCTCCCTGCTCAGAGAATATTGTGCCAATTCAAGAATGAACGGCACCAAACCACTCACAAGCACCACCTTGTTTGTGTGCCAGCCTTGGCATGAATACCGCAGGAAAATCATAGTGGGTCACAGAAGAAGGGTGGTGTTGTGAAACAGCATTAAACAACACTCCCTGTGAGCAGAAAGATGGCAAAATACCACGGCAATCAACACACTACCAAAATATTGCATGAGGTAGGGGTGTTCTGGGAATTCTTGTCCTGCTGCCAGCACATAGTGCTTAAAGTAACCAAGACCACAAAAGTAGGCAAAAATGCAAACTCTGAAAAAATAAAACACAGATAATTGCTGAATCAAGCCCCAAATGAACATAAGGCTGAAAGATATCATCCCACCAGCCCAGTTTACTTGGAGGGTACTTTATTTAAAGAAAATATAGTTTATGGGTGACTAACATAATGGGGATCCCAAGCACATGGTGCCTAAAGTAACCAAGACCACAAAAGTATGGCCAAAATGCAAACTCTGAAAAAAATAAAACTCATGTAATTGCTGAATAAAGTAGACCCCGGAGTCAGTTGAATAACAAATTATGACTGACTTACAACACATTATGACTGATTTTTTCAACTAGTTTAAAATTTATGACTCTGACTCACTAAAGAAAATCCAACCAATTTTTTCAACTTCCGCCATTGTGGAATTTTATTCATGTACTAGCAAGCTGTAACTTTTCTGAGTGCAATTAGTGAAAAAATGTTGCAGCACATTCGTTCATGTAGTACATGCTGGCACGCACCTGAACCACACTGACCATAACACCATTGGGTAAAGGAGTCAAGGACATACGAACAACGGGGCCATCGGATCCCTTCCCAAGTGCCAAGGCACCATAACATACATATATACAGAGACGAATTGTCAGACAAGTGTCAGATTCAGCATTCAGTGAGGAATCATGAAACATCAAAAATTCACATCATGAGCCTCTCCCACAGTGCCACCACAGAAACAAGTCACCACACTGTATGACAACATTGACTTCACTCCCATGCTGGTCTACAAGATTGCCACTGATCCGAAGAGAGGAAGGCAGAAGCTGCCAGCCTGCCAGGGAGGTTTCCCAGGCAAACCAAACCCCTGAATCCCAAGTGAGTTAGCATAGCAAGGCACACACATACAAACGCATTTCACTCACTACACTGTTCAACACAAGATATTAGTATAGTCTGCTGCTCAATGTAAAACGCAGCACCTTGCATGCACCAAAAACCTTGCTACCTCCCCCATAAAAAAAAAGAAAGAAAAGTGTACAGCAGGGACTTGGGTTGAGGCCGGGTCAGACTGGCAGTGGGCAATCATTCACCCCTGAAAAAAAAAAAATTGTATCTGTGTTCCTCACTGCTGCAGCCTCCCCAGTTATCAGAATTCAATAAATGAATAAAGTTAAGTTTTGTACACATTTCTTTACACAGCTGGCTTTCTTCAACATGATCTGACCCACCCACATGACATGTTGAGATCTAGGCTGTCTGAGTCATAGTCGATTTTGCATTGCAAACACACAAAGCAAAGATGAACCCCTACCCAGCCCTGCTGCAGCTGTACTCTTATTTTTCTGTGCTTCTCTCTCTTTCTCTTACCCACCCCCTCCCATCAGCAGAGCAGAGACTTCACTCAGAATATTGTGTAACTGTTTTTGTCTAATTCAGAAGTGAATCATTCAGAGAAAGTTAACAGGGAGGATTATGTACCTCAGGGTTAACTGGGCCCCCCCAAAAAGCCCATGACCACCCTTAATGCTAAGTCTTTTTTTTTTTAGATAAATAAGAGCAGCAGCCTATGGTGGTAATATCTAGTGCATTACTGAAGAGTTCAGGCTGAACTTTTGTTTGCAAGAGTTATGTTAGTCACAGCAGTGTCACTCGCTGCTCTGCGATGACTGATTAGAAAGTCTAGCTCCATTAGTTAACCGAGCCTTGAGGTAGTGGCCTAATGGCCTTAAATGGGTTCAAAGTTCCAAACAAAAAAAACATTTTAAGAATTTAACACAGTCTATTGTTTCTAGTACTTTCTTTTCAAAAATATTGTGAGGTCTGCCACTGTGGGGAAATGGTTCTTCAGACTGGGAGTCGAGTATATCCTTTACTACTCCCTGCCACACTCAGTGTTATTATCAAACAGGGTTCCCAAGAATTTTAACACACCTGAAGCCACTGAGGCATTTGTGGACTCTCATTGGCCCTCCAATAAATATTGAATACCACCTACCTACCTTCCAATTTCCACCATCTCATCTCATCTCACAGACCTTTCTGCTCTGAATAACAGATGTTACTGGCAGATAAGGACCATCTGGCCCACCCAGTCCACCCTACTAAGGTGCAGCTTTTCTTCTTATTAATCTATAGGCCCCCATAGTACCCTCCTCATATTGTGTGGTAATGTAAGGATTCCCCTATATCTGTCCCATGTCTCCTTAAAACCTTCAACTCTTCTAGCCTCCACAACCTAGGCAGGGAGCCCGTTCCAAGCTCTGCCAATGATAGACAAGGGAGTACTGCCCCAGGAGTCCATGCCAGAACTGGAGAGCCCACAGAACCAGGCCAGCTGCCACAACTACACCACCCATGGAAGATGAATGGATCTCAATACCCCACCACAGAGCCTAATAAATTAATTTGCTGCAGTTCATTAGACTATAGTGTTTTGTAATTCATGCTGTTTCCAATGATCTTCAGACTAGGGGGATACATTTGGAAGAAGAAATTTGTAGTCTTTATGCATATTGTGTGTATGAGCTCATTCTATAGAAGTAGATATAAACCTCAGTGTGTCCATAAAGACTAAATACCTATAAAAGAAATGATTTGACATACTGGTTGATGCTGCCATAAAATCGGGTAATAAACAACCAGAAACAAATGTTGCTACAGAGGGATTCAACTTTCATAAATAAAGAAAAAAGATATAAAAATATATATATGTTAAAACTATGGATTAAGCAATAGGGCACATCATTCCCCTTTTTTACTGGTAGTTATGTGATTCTAAACTGACTTCTAGTACAGCCCAGCCCCGGCCAGACTAAGCTGCCAAAAAAAGACACCACAACAACATGGAAATTGGCTGATTTAAAAAAAAAATAAGTCTCTTCTCTGCCTAACAGTACTGTCTGTTACTTTACAATTTTATGCTGGTGAATGACTGGTCTCTGCCATCTGACTCCCTGACTGTTAGAAAGTATGAAGAAGTTAACAACATGTCAAAAAAATACAAATGCACACTTACCAGTCCATCAACTGCTAGTCTCTCAAGCAAAAATGGCAGCCAAGCTTGCCTCAGACTTCACTGAGCTCTCTCTCCCCGCTTGCCCGTGACCATCCTCTCTAGTCTCCGTCATCAGGCTCTGTCCCTCTCTCCCTCCCTCCCTCCCCTCCTTGACTTTTTTCTGTCATCTTCTCAGTCAGGCAGTCCACAGCCCTCAGTGTGTGCCCACCTGTTGCTGGCTGCCTTGCGCAGTTGTTTTGTTGCTGCTCTGTCCTAGCCTATGGCCCACCTGGCCTGAGTGCTGCTGCCTGGCTGCACAGTGGTTGGTGACTAACCCCCCCCCCATGTTCTCCACTCCTTCTGGGTTCGATCGAGAGAGAGAGAGAGAGAGAGAGAGAGAGATCGAGAGAGAGAGAGATGATGTCACTCTCTCTCTGGACCTCCTGACCACAGTACTCTGCAGTCTGCACTTTAGTCTCTCCTTTGGGTGGTCACCACCCCACCAGCGACTCGAGTTTGAGACCCCGTCCCCTCCCGGCAGGTCAGGCCTGCAGCCACTTAGTCTTTCCCTATCTTTGAATTGGCGCTGGCTCTCCCCGACAACCGTCCTCACCTTCTGCTGTCGCTGCATGCTGGTCTTCCTACACTAATGCGGACTGGACCAAACGATTAAAAAAATTAATTTTTTTTTTCACTGTCGATCTGGAGCACAGCACTCTTCGATTTTCTTCACTTGCGCTGCTGCCCAACTGACTGTCTTGCCACTTCATGCAGCTCACACAACTCCTGGCTCCGCTCTCTCTCTCTCTTTACTGATTGGAGGAGCATTGGTGCCGAGGAGCTGGGGGGGGTCATTTGGTTGGCTCAGGCCGAAGAGATTAAAGGGGTACTGTCAGCTTTGCATCGCTTTTCTCAAAGAAAATTAACCATTGTGCCTCTAGGCACGTACATTTCCAGCAAGTAGCACAGAATTCATCTGTAGAGCCCAAAATGACAGCTTTTACCTAGTTTATTATTTTTTTGCATTAATTACCTTTCAGTTGGGTCCGCATGAAAGTCGCCATCCACCGGAAGCATATCACTTGGGAGAACGCGCGTCTGTTCGGGAGCGCGGTCCCAAAGTTCACTTTTTGCCATGACCATGTTAGAAAGGCATCTATGTGATAAATCAACCTCTAGTTAAGCTTTTCTTGCCTTTGAATTACAAAAATGAGGGGTACTAATGCCGCAAAATATAGTTTAAAATGTGGAGCCGAAATCTTGCGCATGCAGAACAGCTGCCGGTGCCAAAATCCCGTGCATGCACAAAAGTGGAACACTCCTGCACATGCGTGGAATTTTGGCACCAGCTCAGAAAGTGGCAAAGAAATGTGCCACTGATTAAAACTGCTGTATAATGCTACACTGTATTTGTACAATATAACTGCCCATTGGAAGTTTGTAAAAAAGAAAGTCACGTAATGTTGGGGGTCTCCATTACTTAAACTGTGCCCCTCTCCAATAACACAATAGCTCCAAGCCTCATTTCACAAGAAAAAATATATATTAAAAGTTCACATTTGTACTGCACATTAAGTGCACAGAAACATTTTGTTCCACCAGCCTTACAGCCTGATACACACAGCAGTACTGAGAATGAGCCCCATTTGGTGGTGAACACACAGAGACTACAATTCATTTGTAGTCCCCAAACACTGCATCGGGGCTCTAATGCTCATTAAAATCATCAAATTGCTATACTATTTGCTAGAATAAGCCCCCAAAAATATGTACAGATCTACAGTGTACTCTAAGCAGCATTCCATTTGTACCAGCCGTTCTGCAGCTGTATTCTTAGACCTGAAAGTAACAATGGCCTACCTGGACTCCATGTGGCTGCTCACGTAACTGACATGCTGCTGGCTGGACACCAGGATTGTTCTGCGAGCCGGCAAGAGCAGGATTGGGACTCTGACACAAATTCTTGTACTTTTAAGCACTCTGAGAGCCTTCCTCACTCTTGATGCACGTAAGTGCACTAACATGATTATTGGGGGTGGGAAGGGGCACCAGGGTGGGAGTGAGCAAACACCCAGGACTTTTGGACACCAGGAGACCATGGGGACAAAGGTCAGACACAGCGCTCCTGCAGTACAGTATACTCCAGTGAAACTTAGTGTGGTGTCTATTGCAGAAGCTCCCTGATCAAAACACAACGCAATTTCTGGAAGATTTGTTAACATAAGTACATTTTGTGGGCAAAGGATGAACGTAACCACTGGAGACACAAGTGGTTACTTAGCTACCATATTTACTCTGCTGTGTAAGTGCTATACCGGCACATTTAACATTACATAATGGTATGAAAACAAAGTCTGGACACAAGACAATAAGTCAAAGCAGTTTATTGTGGTAAACAGCATTTCTTTTAGTTAAAATAATGAATACTGTTTACAGTGTGTGCCACAATGTCAGAAATTAGGCACAAAAAATTACAGCTTTTATCACAAATCATTCTTTCTTTCTTTCTTGAGGAAATTAACAACTGGCAGCATTCATATTATGTAATTTCTCTCTCCACATCCCATATTTTCCTACAGCATAGTCATTCACTAGGCACAGGTTTTACATAGTTTATAGATGGCATATACTTTTTGGAGCACCATTGGTAACCCCTTTTCATGGAGTCACTCATCAACAAACCATCTGAAACAC
This sequence comes from Neoceratodus forsteri, assembly GCA_016271365.2. Classification (NCBI taxonomy): domain Eukaryota; kingdom Metazoa; phylum Chordata; order Ceratodontiformes; family Ceratodontidae; genus Neoceratodus; species Neoceratodus forsteri. The sequence goes on along the minus strand of CM057453.1, from coordinate 59,600,996 downwards.
CAGCTGACTCTGGAGGGGACTGAACACAGGACAAAGGTATAAATAGCATCACTAAGCCACATTTATGTTCCCCATCAACATTTGCACCACCTATATAGACACTGTGAGGATATTTGAAAGGGCTTGTGAGGATGGTTTCAGAAGAGTATTCGAGAACAACCACAACCCCAGTTATATCAGCATCGTGGCTTATGAGGCAAGGGCATTAACAGATTTGGAAAGTAATCTCTCAGTCACTATTAAACCAGCTGACAAGGGTGAGTCAGTGGTGCTTCTCGACACAGAGAACACTATTGCTGAAGACTACTGTCAATTGAACAATTCTGCATTCTATGCTTAAAGTCAGACCCTACTGATACCTTTAAGAAAAAGTCTGATGATTTTCTTAGGGAATCTTTTCAGAACAAAATAATATCAGAGGAAGAGTTAGGTTTTCTGACAGTTAATACCCCTCTGCATACCACCATATATGTACTGCAGAAGGTGCACAAAAGGCTGGATTACCCCACAGGGCACAGAATAGTCACTGGTATTGCCTCCTTGACAGAGTCACCGTCACAATTTGTGGATGCTTATTTGAAGGCTATACTGTAGTGTTTGCACCCCTCTCATATATAAGAGATACCACTGACATCTTAGGTGTCTCGGGGAGTACCCAGCTTGAACAGAGTTGGCTTCTTGTGTCCTTAGACATGGAATCTTTGTATGTCAACATACCCCACGGGGGTCACCCAAACCAATGTGGGACAATCATTCAAAAACTTCCTGGTATACTGTTCTGAATATGTACTAACATCTAATTCCTTTTTTCCTTTTGAGGGCAAATTGACCCACCAAGAAACTGATTTCACAAGTCTATCAAAATTGTCCAGATGCAGGAATAACATTGCAGCTTTTCCTCTTGTTAGAACCAGCAGGACTTAAAGGGCATTTTGACATTCCAAACGCACTTACTCCTCCAAGCAAGTCGCCCTCTGGTGGCAAAAATGAAGAGGGAAAGGGTGGATCATGCCCATAACTTACAACCTTTCTTCACCAAGGTGTGGGACACTTTGTAGGGAAAAAAGAGACCTAATGTGGAGTCATTGTTGTAACATGTAGACTGAAGCTCAAAATGCAGTGAAAATAATTGATTAAATATAGAATAATATATGGGGTAGTGTGTATAATGAAAATTTTACACACACCCAAGGTGTTAGATGCTACATAAACCCCAAGAGTGAAGCTTGAGGGGTTTGTACAAGCATCCAACACTGAGGGTATATGTAAAATTCAAGATTTTACACACTACCCCATGTATTATTTTATATAATTGCTGGGGTCGCATTTTTTTTTGCCTCAGCAATTATATAAGTATAGGTCTGTTTGTACACGTGATCAAAGAAAGACAATGAATGAAGCAGGGTTCCTCAGAAATTATTTGTTATAAAGTTCATGAACATTTATAGGCAACTTAGTTGTAAACTGGCATCTCTTACAGATGGGACTGCAAAAACAGTTTAATTTGTGAAAAAGCACTTAGACTTGATGCTCCCAGAATATTTTAAGTTGCAGCGAACGTGCAAAAAGGAGACTGTATTTCAACCAAGCAATATTTGTAAACTCACATTAAAATATGCCAAACTGCAAAAGGAAGTCTTAACTTTGTAAAATAGGCACTGTTTTTCACAGATTGAGTTGACTTCTTTTGAAAGAAAAATTGCTGTAGTTATGGTAACTTGGTTTCCTAGTTGATGAGCTTGTGAATTGCAGAGGAAGGGGTAGGGGGAGAGAAAGAGAGAGAGAGAGAGACAGACAGACAGACATACAGACAGAGACAGAGGCATTAGGATCATGGAGCAATTCTTGAAGAGTTGATGTCAACTAGAATTTTCAGTCAGTGAGATAGAGCTGGATAAACACATATGGCACGTGTTTGCTATTATAACCGACTGGTTATAATGGCAAATTACTCCCACCTTTCTCAATCGGAAAAACATGACCCAGTTATTATATTCCTAGCATCTGCTGCTGATTAAGCAACACAAATAAATATAAATTTTGAATTACAAATGTCAGTGTGCAGTGTAGAACATTCCCCTCTCCATGTGGAACGCAGAGCTTCACTGGCATAATGAGGGACAGAGGAGAGGTATGTTCATGCAGTTATCGGCACATCATATACGTTATGGTTCAGTGTTCACATTCACACAGTTTACTTTGTTGTTATGTTATCAATAAAAAATGTCAGTTCATCTTGTATATACTGTATGTGTATTGCTGTTGTAAATGTATTGTATTTTATCTGTACCCCATTGTAACTGTCCCATGCTACTGGATTTGTATTATTTTCAACTTGTAATGTATATCCTTTGTATGTGCAATTGTAATGTATATCCTTTTGTATGTGCCATCTGTGTGGCCCAGGTCATACCAGAAAACAGTCCATGGGATCAGTGTGCCTACCCGGTAAACAAATAAATAAATATTGTATATTCCACTTCTAATAAACCGGGGCAAAGATGCCTGAAACTCATAACCCTACATCCTCATAAGTACTAAGGGCTATCATTGCATGCATCAACAATGATTGCCTTAATACAGCTGTCTACAGTCTGAAAATTATGTCTCATTGAAGTGATTTTGTTTGGCTGTCATGAGCTGTGGTCTTACAGCATTTATTCAGCTTTTCTTTCTTTACAGGATTTTTTTTTGTTAGCCTGGAACTATTTTTAGTCAATTACATTTGAAGTTTAAGATGAAGTTTTATTCAACCAAGCATACTGGTTGAACAAAACATCCCTGAGACTCAATGTATTCAACCAGGCTTATTGAATGGATGCTCATTTACAAAAGCATCCTGTACACTGCAATCAGACAATACAACATGTAGTAAAAACACCAGACATAATTGTGACATACGGGAATTTCTATTTTTGTTGTCCATGACAATTAAAATATCTGCTGTGTGGGGATATGTTGTTTTGCTGAAACTGCTGAAGGCCATTGTTCTACCCTTGAAGACCTTCTATTGATAAAAATATTTGGTCCTGATAGGGACTATTTAATTCTAAAAGAAGACACAAGGGATGCTGGAATGCCTAGGAGGCTGAAGAAAAACAAATCTCTAGTGCTCTTCTGAAATTGCATACAATCTCTGATTTCGCATTTATGCAATATTCACAAAATTGCATGAAAAACTGTGTATTCTCCCCCAAACTGTGCATTTTTTTAAAATGTGTGTTTTTAAAATCAGCAAATAATGCCACAGGCTGAGCACAGACTTTTGAAAGTACATATTTTTAATAAACCTTAATCTGCAAAATTGTGCAATTATACACATTGGGCCAAATATTCAGACTTGCGCCCAAGTATGGTGCAAGTACGGCGCAGCACAATGCAGATTTGCCATGTGGGAACAGACACCATATTCAGAAGATGCACCATCGAAATGCACCAGCATAACCAGGCTGAATATAGCAAAGATGCGCCTTGTCGCAACCACAGATACGCCGGTGCAACCATGAATGCGTGGGACCAGGCCACAACACACAACCCAGTGGGATGAGCAAGGGCAACAGGCTACAGAGACACACAGGCAAGGAAGCAGAGGGGCATAGGGGCACAGTATCCCACCAGCACGGCACAGCACAGTACAGAGGTGCACTGTCCTGGAGACAACACAGGGCACCATGGGATGGTGCACACAGTACCCCTGCCCACCAACCATGGCACAAGCACCAGGCCAACACACCGGCACCACTGGCACGCCAACAGCAGAGCCATGCAAGAGATACCCACCAGGCTGTGATGCAGGGTGCCATGGCCATGGTGCCAGGTGAACACACAAACACAGAGATCCATGGTCCAGGTGCAAAGGAGGCACAGGCCACCCAGAGGCACACAGTCTGTCACCCGGAGTGGGGAAGGGCACAGCACTGCGGGCCACACCGAAGATGGGTAGCACTACAGGCAAACAGAACAGCAGGCAGACAAAGACACAAGGTGCACGTGCAGTCACAGGCCATTGCAAGACACATGACACAGGGCCACACACAGGACAGGGACATGGGCCACATGCCCGGTGTACACATGCACAGTGGCCCAATGGGACAGTGTTGGGAGACCAGTGACACGGCCAAGCACAGCACAACAAACACCTGCAGCATGGTTCCACATGCCAGCTGCAAAGTAAACACAGACACAGTGATGTAGCAGTGAAAAGGCTTTGATAACAATGTAATGAAATGTGGGCCAATAGGGCAACTATATACAGTGAACATATGGTACTGGGGAAGGTCACGGGAGGTGGGGGATAGAGTCCAGGGGCTATACAATGGGATGTGGGGATGGGCAGGGCAACAGGGGAAGGTCAGGACAAACAGGGGCTATGATACAAGTACATGGGGCTACTGTTGGCCACAGCCTGCCACCACCATCTGGTGCATCTCCTGCCGTATCACTGCTGTATCTCGGAGCAGCCACACCAGGAAAGCCTCTGTCCTTCACTGCTGCACCAGCAAGCTCTGCAAGGCCCACACCACTCTGCCCATCCTCCTCCTTGGCTGTATCCTGGGAACACATAGGAAAAGGGACAGAACAGGCAATAAGCGACATGCCCAAATTATCCCTAGCCCACCCACAGTGTGCACTGGACAGCGGAGGCACACACCAGCGGATGGACCACAAAGGTCCTGCACATGGAGGACCACACCAGCTATCCACACAGCACACCACATCGGTGCAGACAGGCACACAGGGCTGTGTAGTGGGCGAATCAATGCACAGGCGAGGCACACGACACGGACCACAGGCACCCGTGGCCACACACACGGTGGATGCCACACACACATACACCCCTGGGCAGCACAGTAGACACTGACACAGTGCAAGCACATGCAACATAACACCAGCACACCCACCAGACATCACGCCAACCACATCAGTGTCCATACATGGCTGTGGAGAAAACATCCAGACCCTGTGGCCAACAGAGACCCACAGATACACAGTAATGTCATGTGTACATGCCTACCTGGCTGCCACTGTCTTGCTGGCCCTATTGCAGACCCACTAATGTGCCCTTGTGCCACGGCCGCCCTGGCCCTCCTGCGATCCTCTGGTCCTGTGAAAGGAAATGAGAGAGGTGGACATGGTGAAAAGGCATGCACAGACAGACCCCACCCCACAGCCTGCATGGTGCAGGACAGGATAGCAGCTCACCTTGTGGCCCTAGTACCTGCATGGCGGCAACAAGCACAGCAGCATTGTGCATGACAGCCATGCAGGACACACAGCAACTGCCTGGACCATGTCGCCCCCAGCAGCAGCACATGTTGCGCAACCGTACACCACAACAGTCTTGCCTGTGCATGTATGACACATGCGTGTATTAACCTGGCTGTGGCACTGCCCCATGTTGCATGCGTGCCTGCAGCTGTCGCAGCCTCTCAGGGTCCCGGTGGTGCAGGTCACCATACTGGTGCCTGCACTGCTCCACCATGTGCTCACCCCTGTGCGTTGCTCCAGGTCCATGGCCCACACACTGCCCTATGGGGCTGCTGCAGATGGACCTGCCCAAACAGCTGGGGCACGAATGGCTGAACAAGTGCAGCAAGGTTGCACATCTCAACCTCTGTCCAGTTCATCACTCTGTGCCCTCTGCAACTGTTGGAGGCGTTATGGCCTATACAGCATGTACGTGTTCCAGCATGCGGATGTTGCACAATAGCATAGCGTTGTACACAACTACACAGCATGTGGATGCAAGATTGGCTTGTGCTGTGGGGTTGTATCATGCAGCACTACACATGTGCACAGTGTCATGGCCTGGCGGGTACCTGGGGTCACATCTGTGACCCCAATGGTACAGGGCATGACCCCACACAGCGACATGCATGTTCCCGGCATGTGGCATGATGCATCATAGGCAACTGCACCATAGGGCAGTGTGCCATGATGCATGCACATGTGCAATTAGTGCCCAGCACAGCATGCGCACTGGGGACACATCACGCAATGCAAACAGTCTTGCAATAGGCTATTGCAATGGTATGCACACTGCAGGCCCAAGCACCATGCATGTGCGGTACTTGCACCACTCGATTGCTCCAGTGCAACATGATTGAGCACAGTGCAATAACGTGATATTCAACTGCCATATGCAAATCACCTCATGAATCAATGGGGTGCATTAGCATATCATTACCATTGTGCACAGGCTCATTTGCATGCATTGCGCCTTATAAGTGCCATGACACAGCACAGGTCAAGGACCAGTATTGCAGCCTATTTGGTAAGGGGATGCTAGGGATTGAGAGGCCAAGACCAACACTGCAACAGAGTGCTGTACTGTGCCATGCTGCCACTGACCAGCTGTGCTGTCACTGTCCACAGGTAGCAGAATGTCCGAGGCAGAGATAGAGGAGGAGCATGGGCCTGCCTGCAGCGCAGGCCCAATTTCACTAAAGAAGAACAGCAGGGCCTGTTCGAGGCCTACCTCAAAAGGGAGGACCTGCTGAGTGGTGCCACAGGTACATCACAGGAGCAGTCAGCCAGGGGGGATGCAGTGGTCACCTATGTGAATGCCCATGGCAGACGCCAGAGGAGCACCCAGGAGTGCCGCAGGAAAGTGGGGACAGACAGGCGGAGCATCAAGGAGAAGGTGGCAGCCATCAGGGCATCTCGCAGCAGGACCGGCAGAGGACCATCCACCGCACCGGCACTGCCGGCGACAGAGGAGATGGTGGCGGCCACCATCAGCCATGCTGCTATAGAGGGCATTCCTTGTGGTGGATTTCAGATGGGTGGCAGCCCCACACAGCATGGTGAGTCAACACACGACATGCCTGGGTGGTGGGTATGGGCTGTACCTTGCAGGTGGGCCTGTGGCCGTGCTGCATGGCATGTGCATGCGACGCCTGTGGCTGTGCTTGGTGCACCGGTGGATGGCAGCCACGGCAGCAAGCACCCCTGGCTGTAGGTACCACCTGCATAGGTGCTACAGCAATGCTGACTCTGTATTCCTCCTTTCCAGTGCCATCACGTCTCTGCGAAGCAGTCTGGGAGGAGGTGGAGGAGGACAACGACATGGGCCTGGAGGAGGTGGTGCCATCGACATCCACAGGCATCCATGGTAGGGACCAGCCATGACACAACAGTGTGGGGCTGTTGGATGCCCTGGGGCTGGAGTTGGATGACGTGCTGTCAGAGCTCCTGCTGGGAGATAGCCTGCCTGTGCTTTGCACAGGTACCCAACTGGGTGGTTTGTCTGACTCCGATGATGACATTGCTCTGATCACTGACAGCGCAAGCCATGTGGTGCCAGCCACAGCCCAGGTACAGGCACAGGCACCGTCAGTACCCAGTGTTGCACCTGCAGCTGCACAGCCAACCCCTGTCCAATGGCAGGATAACATCTGCACTTCCGGAGGTGGTCACTCTGGCTATACATCTCAACGTCTCTTTGGCCTTGTCTGCCACCCTTCTGCACTGTTCGGAGTCATTTAACCTCCCTGTTACTTTCAGTCCCAGATCCTGCTTTTCTTCAGAGACCTTTAGCCTTCCCCTCCCCCATATGGTAGCTGTACCTAGGGTTCCTGGACCTGAAGTGCATAGCCTTGCACTTCTTTGCATAAGCTCAATTGCCAAGTCTTTGACCATTCCCCAGTGTATCCAAAACTCTTTGCAGAACCCTCCCCTCCTCTCCGTCATCCATTATTGCAGCAATTTTGGTGTCAACAGTGAATAGGCTCATTTTACTTTCAACTCCCTTGCTATGTCAGCAATGAAGACATTAAAGAGCACAGGCCCCAGGACAGATCCCTGTGGGACCCTGCTGATGACTGCCCAGAGCTTTGAAAGCTCCCCCCACTACCATCCTCTGCTGTCTATTGCTCAGTCAGCTTTCTATCCATGTAGCAAATTTATCCCCTACACCCAGGGTCCTCAGTTTGCCCCCTTGCCTACCATGCGGCACCGAATCAAAAGCTTTGCTGAAGTCCAGGTATAGGACATTAATTGCCTTCCCCCCATCTAATGCTCTAGTGACCCACTCGAAGAAGCCCACCAGATTTGTCTGGGATGACTTCCCCTGGACAAACCCATGCTGATGTTCATCTTACAGACCATTCTCCTGCATGAATACCATCAGCTTCTCCTTCATGATGGACTCCATTAGTTTAGACACTATGGATGTGAGGCTAACTGGCCTGTAGTTCCCTGGGTCATCCCTTGGGCCACTCTTATGGATGGGTATGACACGTGCTGTCCTCCAGTCCAATGGCACACAACCAGCGTGCAGGGAGGTGTTAAACACATCCGGCAAGTGTGCCGCCAGCACCTCCGTCAGCTGTTTTAGCACTCGCTGATGTATCGCATCTGGCCCTTGCGCCATATCTGTCTGTAAGGAATTAAGGCTAGACAGTACCTTCTCCACCAGGATAGCACAGTCTTTTGATGTTACCTCTCCCACCCTCCTCCCTCCCCATTGGAATGGGCCCATCCCTTTCTCTCATAAAGACTGAGCAGAAATACTCATTAAGTACCTCTGTTTGTTCTGCCCCTGCTCTGCCCATTCATCATCTTTTTAATTTTGGCTATCTGTTCCCTGGTTTTCCTTTTTTCCCTAATATATCTAAAGAAGTCTTTCTCTCCTTTCTTAATCCCCTGCACTACTTTCCTCTCTTTCGAGGCCTTGGTTCCATTCACAACTCTGGTCACCTCCCTTGATCTCTTTGTCTGTTCCTCCCTGACCTCTTCCTTGCCTGTTCTCTTAAATTTCCTGAAGGCTGTCCTTTTCTCCTTTACACACTCCTGAACCTCCCTTGTCCACCAACTAGGTTTCCTGGACATCTTATTCTTTATCCCTATTTACCTTATTCAATACCCCTAATGTGTTCTGTATTCACCATTTCTTGTATGTGTACTTTGTAAATTTGTATACATATTAATTATTTAATATGTCTGTGACTGTACAGTGTTTTAAAAGTGCAGGTTATCTGTTTTATTGATTATTCTGTGTTCCACCTCTGAAGTGTATGTACCATTCCAAGTACTACTGCTTTTACTACAGGAGCAGAATTACAGAGTACCTAAAGGGAACTGGGGGGTTCTGAGGCCCAGAGCTCTTGTACTGTGTGAACAAGGGCCTAAAGGGGGACAAGAAGAGAACAACCCTGTGTAGGTTCAGTGCTTGGCTACTAGCATAAGTGAGTTATGACAGTTGTCAACCAAACGGCTCTGTGATAATATGTAAGCACTAAGAGACAACAGGGCATTGTTTGTCAGGGGGTTCATGTACACCCAGGTGCAAAAGAATATGTGAGGCACTTGTGCCAAGTGCCTTTAACACCTGGAAGTGTCTTAACCCCAGACAACCAATGAGCTGGAGTGTCTTATTGCACTTATAAAATGGGTTAACTGAGAAACAGAAAGTAGTCCTTCTCCACTTGACAACCATTTGTCTTTCCACATATGCAATAGCTGGAATGTTTATTACAGAACACAGGAATTCAAACTGCTATGGAATTCCTCTGTCAGAATGTTCAGCCCCTCACAAACAACAAAAGGTCTTTTGGAGCCAAGGTCTCAGTTGTATCTGAAGCAGTGTAAGCAGCACATATTTCCCAGGCAAACTGATAAAGACAGAAGGGGATATCTGGGATATCTCATGGTCACCAAAGAAATACCAGGAATTACTGTAAAACTGTGAATAGTACTTCCATTTTAAGTTTGTTTGTGTGTGTTAGGGGAGTACAATTAGAGGAAAGAATGTTTACTTACTTATTTATTTTTCAATATTTAAGAGAGTTTTACTTGTCGAAGCCTTGTTAAAGGTTATCAGTGAGTAAAGGTGGTAACCATGTTTGAAATGACAGTCAGGTATGAGTGAAGTGGCTGATGAATTCTGTATGTGACTGGCCCAAATGCCCAAATTCCAGACCCCATTGCCAGAACGTGTTCCAACCTGTGCATTTCTGCATAATTAACTATATGGGTCTCAGAACTTATTTAGCCAGTCGGGAAGCAGGAAATTTCCAAACCGTTTTATAATATATTCATTAAATATAGTTAATATAGCAATTATTGACAAATCATACCAAAAGATTTTTTATGCCAGTAGGGATACTGTAGGTATATCGGTTTCTCTGATAGAGGAGGGGAGGCAATTTCAGGACAGAGGTCCTGTACATGAAGATCCTGGTCTCCATTTTTCCATGGGAGATTGGGACATAATATTCTAGTGCTGATGCTGGTCTAAAGCCACTTCTGATCTGCCCGGGGGAATTCAGTCAAAAGCAATATTGATGAAAATGGTGTGGTACTCTAATCATGAGAGATACCAAGTGCAACTGTCTGTGATATGAACGAGTTAACCTATCCAGGTTTTCACAAAAAGTACAGTGGCAAATGTCCGTATAATAAGGCATGAAAGAATAAACCTGGCCAGTATATTGTTCACTGTATTGAATTTGGACTGCTAGACTTGTGCAGTGCCGCCATGAATAAAATCACCAAACTCAACAGCTGATAAAGATGAAAAAAGAGCATCATCCCACAATGACTTTAGTGAGATCTTTAAACAGGTCACGAAAATGTCAATCAGCAGCAACCAAGTGGGATGTTGCAGGTGTTGTCTCCAATGTAACAAAGGGACAAAATGGAAAGCGTGTCTGTCCAAGTGATCTTGGTGATGATACTAGTACTAGTAAGAAAAATACATTTTTGTGCACTGAGTAGTTCAGTTTCCATGGTACAGGACGTACTTCCTCACCTGAATAAAGTACAATGCCAGGTGAGCTACAGTAGACCCAGCCAGTGGCACAGCCCTGACAGTCAAACTGACTAAGAAACCAGCAATGTTGACTCAAGGTTGGAGGCAGGCACACAAGATGCATTATATACAAATATTCTGAGTTGATGGCACTGCTGCTAGGAAACAGTTAAGGACTTAATAGTTACTAAGTGTCACAGAATAACACACATACCACCATGTGTTTCTGCTAAGGAACTGCATCTGATTTATTGTTCCTAATTGCAACATCAGACTAATAAAAAGTTACACACACACACACACACACACACACACACACACACACACACACACACACACACACACACACACACACACACACACACACATATACACGGTTCCACCTTACCCAGACATGCACACTATATTAACAGTACTCCTTAGATCTTCCTCCATAACAGAAATAATACTTTTCTGCTGTAGTTTTTTGCATATAACTGAGTGCTATGAAACTCTCTGTAGGCAAAATAATCATCAGTAATCAAAATCAACTTTTGAACTTTGCATAGCATTCAAGTAACATAGAAAATGTAATAACAAAGCTGAACTATGGCAACCTAAATTCACAGTGTGAACTAGAAACAGCAAAACAATATTTCAGCTGATAAACTTCACACAACAATATTTCAGTCACATTTAGGACTGCTGTAACTGCAGAATAGTCCTGAACCTTTTCCAAATTTGACCATTCAGGTAGAAGATTCATAGACAATGTTAGTACTATAGTTCACAGTTGGCATCCCATAAGTAGTTGCACTGGACTTGCCCCTGTAGCAAAGAAGAGCAAGAAATGGGTCGTCCTGTTTGAACAACTTTTTTTGCCATTTGATCAGCTCTTTCTGAAACAGGTGAAACATCAGGTGTCAGGCGTTTGCGTATCTCCTGCTGTGAACAAATGGGAAGTTTTTGCAAATTTGATGAATGGACTCCCATTTGTTCTTCTTCAAGGGAGAATGCCATGACTTTAATTTGACTGTGTCAGTTCTTTCTGCCTGTCCATTTGACTGGGGAAAATGGGAGTTTCAAGTGATGTGTTCAAATACATATTGCTCCCAGAAGGCCCGAAATTCAGAAGCTGTGAATTCACCAATGTGAAACTGAATCATTGTCCCAAAAGACTGAAACTAAGAAATCTGACTGAGGACTGGTATCAGCTTCTATGGCTGAGGACTGGTATCAGCGACTATGACTGAGGACTGGTATCAGCTAGTATGGCTGAGGATTGGTATCAGCTACTATGGCTGAGGATTGGTATCAGATACTATGGCTGAGGATTGGTATCAGCTACTATGACTGAGGACTGGTATCAGATACTATGGCTGAGGATTGGTATCAGCTACTATGACTGAGGACTGGTATCAGCTACTATGACTGAGGACTGGTATCAGCTTCTATGGCTGAGGATTGGTATCAGCTACTATGACTGAGGACTGGTATCAGCTTCTATGACTGAGGACTGGTATCAGCTACTATGGCTGATGACTGGTATCAGCTGCAATGACTGAGGACTGGTATCAGCTTCTATAGCTGAGGACTGGTATCAGCTACTATGGCTGAGGACTGGTATCAGCTTCTATGGCTGAGGACTGGTATCAGCTACTATGACTGAGGACTGGTATCAGCTTCTATGGCTGAGGATTGGTATCAGCTACTATGACTGAGGAATGGTATCAGCTTCTATGACTGAGGACTGGTATCAGCTTCTATGACTGAGGACTGGTATCAGCTACTATGGCTGAGGACTGGTATCAGGTTCTATGACTGAGGACTGGTATCAGCTACTACTCCCTACTCTCTCCTTGTTCTGCACACCACAGCAAAATGCCCTCCTTTCTTGCATTTTCTGCATTTTGAATTTGTTATCTGGACAGTTGTCATACTAGCCATGGTCACGACTGCATCTTGAACAGTGCTTGGGTGGTACAGTTTCATGCTTTACTTGAGTTTTAATTTAGCCCTAGGGCCTCTCAGCACCCATTTTCAAGAGCTTTTCTTTAGATTTGCATTGTCAAATTTTACTTCTTCAAGGTTTTTTCACTCCCATGCTGTTCTACAGTATATTCTGACTTTTAATGAATTCATAGTTACAGGCTATCTCAATTGGAGAGACTATGAAGAGGTTTGTTGGCACTGGCAGCTGCAGTTTTTCTCACAGTGCTGTACTGAAAAGGCTTATTACAGTTCTGTCTCGGATGTATTTTAGTGCGGCCAGAATTACAGTTCCTTTTTTATATATATATACATTTTATTCTCCTTACGTCTCTGGCTGCCCCCTTCTGACCGACCCTCCCAGCCCCATCACCCCAGAATTACCAGGTCTTAACGTCCTACCCAGTCTGAGTGTGGAGCCTGTGAAGGGTCAGGCCATCATCCTGCAGCCGGAAGGGTTTTTCCACCATTTTTTCTCCCATTCCCTGCTGAGGCGCACACAGCCCAATGGTGTGCGTGGAGACGCACGCTCATCTGCGGAAGTCCCGCAGCACCCTTCCTTTCGCTGGCATCCTCAGACCCACACTGCCCTCTGGCCTCCACCTGGTAGCAGTCGTTCGGTGGGAGCACCAGTCCTCCCTCCCTGGGAGAGGAGAGCTGTCCTCCAGATGCTCAATCCTCTTCCTCCCCTGCTGACCTCTGGCGGCCCGTTCTCTTTCTCAAACATGGGTTGCTGGAGGGGTGCGAGGCGTGGCATCCAGCACCTCAACCCTCAGTGCCACTGGGCCAGCTCAGAATTACAGTTCTTTGCTAAATTGTAGAAACTTTGAACTGAAGCTTCAGCTGACTCACCCGCATTCTGATTTCTCTGATAGAAACAGGCATACTCATAGATAATATTTCCTCTTGGAATTACATGTTCATCTAACTTTCACAGAACCACATCAAAATTATCAGCACCATCCTCTTCAGCAATGGTTAATGACTTGAAAATGTGTTCTGCTTCTGTCCCCATGGCATATATTGATGAACTGACCTGCACTGCTCCATCTGCCTCAGTGAGTTCTGTTGCCATTTAAAACCAATAGAAACATTGCCTTCCACTCTGATTATTCGTCTGGTTTCTCAAAATTAAAACCTTGGGGGGAGGGGAACTTTGCCGTATCATACCTCTTCAACCTTTCTGCACTGCAGTATAAGACCCCCAACTAAAGAATCCCAGTTCAGAAAGTATTTTATTATACTTTTCTGATACCATGTCACAGAATAACACACACCACCATGTGTTTCGACTAAGCATCTGTATCTGGTTTATTGTCCCAAGTGGAACAATGGCGTAATAATAAGTTCCTCCCACGTACAGAGGAATGATTCCTCCTTATACAAACATGCACTCGATATTAGCAGTACTCCTTACACTCAGAGGGTAGCAGTAAGGTAGAGGACAAGGGGGGAGGAGTGAGGATAAACCCATCTAGACAACAGGTCTTGGAGTAAGATAGGATACACTAGGACACGTTGGATGGACCAATGGGGTTTTCCTGCTGATGTTGTCTCTGTATCTGTGTTTCTATCCTTCAACATCTCAATTCTTATAAGTAAAACATAAAAAGGAACCGACATCCAGCAATTACGATATAGCACAGTCTTAATGATTTAGCCCCTGATTACTTGATTGAAAAGTTCCAACCCCTATCAAGTATATACTCCTGAGAAACTAAAAGTAGAATAAACTGAAATCTGTATCCCCAAAAGTTCAAACTAATTATGGCAAAGCCTCATTTCTGCATACAAGCCCTGTACTGTATAACTCACTCCCCACTGATACTACAACAGAGCCTACCCTTGCAACTTTTAAAGGAATAGTCACGTAACACAATGAAACTGAAAACATCTATGTTTAAAAGTGGAAAAATAAAATACTCATGTAAATATACTTTTGTGCAAAATGTACTGGAACTTATAATCATGTATCTGTTCAGCAGTTATCCATCTTGGGCAGAACCCTAACCATATTGTAAACAATCCAGAAAAATAGGTGTGCACAGCAGCAGTTAGACCCGTCACTCTGCTGGGGTTGCTAGCCGCTATCATGTATGCACACAGACTAAGGATTGCAGAGCACTTACCAGTTGTATAACAGCAGGACACCAAAAGTAACTAAGACGCAATTCCAAGCAAAAGCATTCTTCAAACTTTTATTAAGTTCTAGATTGTGTAGTTGACAATGGTAACCACATAAACACCCCTGCGCTTTGATCATAGTCTTCCTTTTTGTCAATGACTGAATCCAGAACTTAATAAAAGTTTGAGAAAGGTATTTGCTTGGAATTGCCTCTCGATGACTTTGGGGTCTTGCTGGTATACAACTGGTGGGTGCTCTGCAATCCTTGGTCTGTGTGCCTATTGTAAACAAGCCTCCAGACTTAATCAGCTATCCTGTGAAAATATTTTCAAAGTCATAAAAAGGATGACATTTTGCTAAATGAAATGAAGGAAATGAAATGCATCCCATTTGTTTTATATAGGTATTTGTGTCTTTAAACTTTATGTATAAAAATAGAAATGGCACAGGCAAACTGTGCCCCCTAAAAAAGTAGAAGCTAACCGGTCCAGTAGCATGGAGGGCTGAGTCGCTGTGCACCTTACCGCCTGCCACCATAGCAACCTGAGTCTGAGATGTGCTCAAGCCACTAGGGGTGGCTGGGGGGGGGGGAGGACTGAGCATCTGGAGGACTGCTTTCCTCTCCCAGGGTGGGGAGGCATGCTGCTTCAGCCCTTGGGTGCCCCAGGTGGGGGCCTGAGGATAGCACCAGTGTTCAAACAACATGCAGTGAGGGGCCATGGTTTTGTGGCATGTGTGTGCCTCCACACACAAATGTTCACATGCGGCCATGGCAGGGGACCTGGGAAAACAGAAACGCAGAAAAGGCACACTCGGGCTCCACGAAGTTCTGCCTGCCTGCCCCCACCGGCCTGGCCCTCCAGAGCACTGGATCCCTACTGCATGTGTATCTCTGGGTGGGGGAGGACAGCCCTCCTCTTCATGGACCCCCATAGGGAAGGGAATCTGTGGGGGTGACTCGATCAGGGTAGGTACCAGGGGAAGCGATGGCCAGTCAAGGAGGTGGTGGGGACAGAATGGAGGTACCTGCCCAAGTCAGCAATGCAATAAAAGCAGTATGTCAAAAAAAAGCAGAAGCTTTGTGTGAGAACGTTAGGGTTGTTTGCTATGCTTGTAACATTATCATTAGGAAGAAAGTATGTTTTTTTATGTTAAAATGTAACCCTTTTGCCATTTTTTTCTTGGTGTCCGACATAGTATGTGACTCCTCTTTTGTGTGTTTTTTGGGTTGGTGTTGACAGTGTCCAGGGAAGAAGGAGTAATAGTAGTATATTTGGATATGGCTCCCTTCCCTGGATATCAGGGCGCCTTACATAAAGTGCAGTAGTCAAACACAAAACTAAAATATATACACAACATCCATCACTTAAATAAATATAACAGCATAAAACTATAAATAGATAAAAATGTCTTTTTCTTAGCTGGAGTGGCAGTTGGAAGCAGGGTAGAGTCACTCCTCAAATTCTTAGTTAAATAAGTGAGTCTTCAGATCCCTCTTAAAGGTCTCCACTGAAGGGGCCTCCCTCAGGGCCCACGGGAGTGAATTCTGCAACTTCAAAGGGCTGGTTCCCTGAGGTTTTCAACCTTGCCCTTGGCTCTACAAAGAGGCCCACCTCAGTGGCATGGAGAGTGTGTGAAGGCATGTAAGAGTACAGGAGATACTAGGACCTTATAAGTTAGCAACCAACTTTAAAGGAGATACACCATTTTACTAGCAGCCAGTGTGTAGCTCATGTAGCACTGGGGAAACATGACATGCCCTCAAAAGGCCAGTCAGCAACCTAGCAGCTGTGTTCTGCACCAGCTGCAGGTGTCAGTGTATCTCCACTGATCTCAATGTGCAGAGCATTGCAGTAGTCCAGCCTAAATGTCAGCATGTGTGTACCAGCACTGCCAGGTCTCCAGGGGAATAAGAGTTTAATCCAGCCAACATTCCTTAGATGATAAAAGCCACTCCAGACTACTGCTGACACATGAGCCTGGTATGTTAGCCTCTCATCCAGAAAGACTCCCAGAGTCTTCACCTTAGTGGCTGCCAGAAGCATAGATGACCTGTGGCTGAGCCCCTTCTCCCTCTCGGTAGCTGCCACTCCTCTCTATTTGGCTTGGCTAGACAACTAGCAAGTCAGTCTTGTCAGGGTTTCGTCTTAGCCAGCAAAATGACATCCAGTCCTGGATCTCAACAAAGCATTTACTTAGCACATCGACCAGACCCGGCATCCTGGGTGCAAATGACAGATAGAGCTGAGTGTCATCTGCATACCAGTGAAACACAGTTCCATACTGTCTAATGATCCCTTCCAGGGGCAGCAAATACACTGTGAGCAATGTGAGTGAGAGCACTGAACCCTGGGGTACACCACAGGGCTGTGCCAGATGGGGTGAAGAGAAATTTCCCAACACCACTCTCTGTGTCTTCTTCCTGAGGTAGGACTCCCTACAGATGACTTTGCCAGTAAGCCCTATGTACTCTGTTAGTCGATCCACCCACAGATCATGGTTTATGGTGTCAAAGGCTGAGGAGAGAGCAAAGAGAATGAGAACTGATTGTGCTCCTCTATCTCTTGCCCTAAGAAGGTCACTATGTACCCTGACCAGCATAGTGTCCACGCTATGCCTAGACCTAAAACTGGACTGGAAATGCTCATAGATGTCGAAGGCCTTGTGCTGTGACTCAAGCTGCAGCGCAACCTCCTTCTCAATAACTTTAACCAAGAAGGGTAGGCCAGAGACCAGTCTGTAATTCACCAGGGTGTCCTGGTTTAGAGATTTTTTTTCAGACAGGGTCTTACCAGTGCATCTTTTAGTGCAGCTTGAAAGAAAAACATACAATTAAGAGCACTGGACTATCTCAGCAAACACCAGGTCCAGCTGCCCAATGCAACTCACCAGTAGTCTTCTCAGACCTGAATCCAGTTCACAAAATGTTTGCCACAGCTCAGAGATCACCCTACTCACCTCTTCCATCATCACTGGCCTAAACTCTCCCCATGACCACTGAATGCATCTGGACAGTGTAGGCCCAACCCAGCTGGGATGCCATAGCCCACTTGGAGAGGTGTTGCCCAAAGGCCTAAATAGAGGACACCCTGTCTGAGAAGAAGCAAACAAACTCCTCACATTTTGTGGGTGAAAAGAGTCTCATGGACCCCAGACAAGCCAGTTGAACTAGCCTGTCTACAATCCAAAAGAGCTACGTTGGTCGATTCTTCCAAGCAGCAATCTCCCTTGACAGAAATCCTGCCTCTTTCTGGGTGATTGCCATTTGAGATTCGCCATGGTATCACGTGAAGACGGCGAGGAAAGAACAGCGAACATCAAAAGGGCGAATGATTGTTGCCGAATGGGAATTTCGGCGACGTCTCTGTAACCCTTCCCCAAGGTCCTCTCCCCCTGAAGTTGGTATATTTAGAAGGGGGGGTGCGGAGGGCACAGCCCCCCCAAAAACAGACATTGACGAATTTCCCTTTCGGCATTCTCTATGTGCCCTTTTGACGGTTGCGGTTTTTTACTTGCCATCATGACATGGAACCATTCACCACCGTGTATATACAAAGCCAGTCTGTCCTCCTGGGCACTAAATGCTTTCCAAGATGCTCCAGCCTTCACCCCTTGCCTTCATCTCCCTCAGCAGCAGTAACAACTCCATTCCCTGGAGGAAATCTTGTCCAAAATGTGAGAGTCCATCATTCATCCAGGCACTAAAATTGTCCTAGATAAGCCATCTAGGCTTCTCCAATATCCTGCTAGTAATGAACTCCCTGATTTCCTTCAGGAAACTCCCTCACATCCAAGAGGCAGGTGCATGAGAAGGATCCTGCAACCTGCATGTGGACCACCATGCACAGCCCCGTATTCAAATAATGAGGTACCTCCTACTGGGTGCACCACCAAGTTCAGCTGAGATCTAAAACAGATGCTCCCCCCCCCCCCCCACAATCCTTCATCGAGCAGTGAACCACGGAGAATCTAGCTGGGAATGCCGACTCTAACACAGAATCAATATCATCAAGCCAGAGCTCCGTGATACAAGCCAGATCACCAGTGAAATCGGAAAAAAATCCACTATAATTGTTGCCTTGTTCCTTATCAATATGACATTGACTAGAACTGCCTAAAAAAGAATGAATAGAGGTGGAAGGCCCCTCAGCAACCTGTCGACTCAGTCTGGTGGGAGCAAAGGGTATGAGAGCTAAACCCATCTCGCCACTCTCTGGTTCCCATTTTGCTCCAGGGCATCTTCTGGCCCTTTACTGCCCTAATAGTAGTGATGCTTGGATAGTGCCTTTGTGGATCCAATTGTGATCCATCAGATAGTGGCAGTATCTGACCTGGGATCCAATGTGGGATCCGACCTAAGTCGGAGGTCAGATCCCAGGTCGGATTCCACATTATCCAAGGTCAGATTCAGGGATCCGAGGCCGGATCCTGCATCAGATCCAGGGATCTGATGTCGGATCTGGGGAATCTGACCTGGATCTAAACCAGGACACCCTGGTGAATTACAGACTGGTCTCTGGCCTACCCTTCTTGGTTAAAGTTATTGAGAAGGAGGTTGCGCTGCAGCTTGAGTCACAGCACAAGGCCTTCGACATCTATGAGCATTTCCAGTCCAGTTTTAGGTCTAGGCATAGCATGGACACTATGCTGGTCAGGGTACATAGTGACCTTCTTAGGGCAAGAGATAGAGGAGCACAATCAGTTCTCATTCTCTTTGCTCTCTGTGGTTGGATAGCACTACTATCTGACCGGATCCACTATCTGACAGAATGTCCGGGATCTGGTGGTATCCTAATTAATAGGATACTATCCAAGTAACACTATCTAATGGCGCTCACCCAGTCAGCTCTTCCCAGGTCCACCACACCACCTCCATGCCTTTTCCTGATTCCCACCTTCTGCACCGACAATACGTGCCATCTAGCAAAGGGGGGTCTAAGAAGGGGCACAGAAGATCAGAGAGAAGTGACAGAGAGTAGATGAATCTAGAGGTCTGCTGCTCAGAACACATCCCAGAAACTAATAATCCCAGATATCAATTAAGATACCTCTAAACCACCCACAATATAGATACATAGATACATAGACAGTGTCAACAGATAAGGGCCTATGACCCATCCAGTCTGTCCATTTGAGCTTGTAAGTTCAGTTTATGTTTTCCTAGAAGTCTGTTGCCCCTTACCCCTGACCTCCAGAATTCCTTTATGTCTATCCCATGCATTCTTAAATCCCGTGATTGTTTCAGCCCCCACCACTTCCTCTGGCAGGGTGTTCCACTTGTCCACCACCCGTTCTGTGAAGAAATTCTTCCTCATGTTTCGTCTGAATTGTCCTCCCTCCAACTTCATCCTATGCCCTCTAGCCCTGGAACATCTTTTTCGCTTAAAAACAGTGTATTCCTGCACCCTGTTCCTCCCTGTGAGATATATCATACTACCCTAACAATATACAAACTAAAAAAATAACCAATGCCTTACCAACCTCACATAAACAGAACCCCAGACTCCGAAACACACCCTACACACACACACACACACACACACTAAAATTATCTAACCACTCACAACACTATCTCACAAACTTATACTCTAAGAAAGCATATTACATCTGTTTTCCTAATATCAAACATATATATACATACATACATACAATTACCCTGGAAGCAGTATAGCACAGTGGTTTAAGGCTCTGAGCTGCAAATCGGGAGACCTAGGTTTGAATTCCACAGCCCCACTTGCATACTGTGTGCTCCTGAGCAAGTCACTTAACTTCCTGTGCTCCCAAGTCGCACCTGTAAACAAGCTTTCAGCTTAGTGTGCTACTCCTGGTTAAACAACTGAAAAATACCCTATACTACACAACCCACCAGTTATTCATTAAACAATAGGAAAAGAATCAAAATGATGCAATACAGTCAAATCATATATACACATACAAATGCTATAGGTCACTGTACAAGGTGCCGAAGTCCAAAACAGTCCATCTTCTGCAATCCAAACAAAATGTCCATGAAGTTCTCTTGATTATTGGGAAACCCAAAAAGTAAATTGTTAAATTCTAGTTCTGCTCTCACAAGAGCTATGCAGTATAAGTTCCACAGAGCGAAGTTTTAGGCAGACCTCTCACTCCTGCCTTCCACAGAGTAACATGACCAAGAAAGATAAAATGTAAGACCTATGCCAGCAAGCTCCCTATAACCTGCTGGCTACAGTCCCGGAGTGGTTGTCTCTAACCCTAAAGGACTAAATAGCACAGACCGCATCCGAGCATCAGTCCCGTAGTTGGCAGTCTCCCGACCCTGGAAGCAAACACACACACCCAGTTGAAGAAAGTAGTAGCCTGGCAGCACCACCATTTGCAGTGTCTCATGACCTCTGAACCTATGGCCTCCTTGCTGCTGCGTACACTCAGTCACCCAAAAGCAGCTTTCCAGTTTCAGTTAATGCAGCTGCCCCACCACCACTCAGCCTCGATCCGAAACCTTAATCAGTTTGATTCAGACGCAATGGAAGGTCACTTGGAATGAATGATTTGTTCATTTTTCAGATATTTCATACTCCCAGTTATATTCTTTTCCCTTGCTCTTTGCCACCAGTATCTAATATATTAACACTTAAGTTGCACCTTTTATTCAGCCGCTCAACAGTTAATGCATTGTATTTGTCCAAGCACATTGAAATTAGTTTCATAAGAGTACTGAAATATAGAGTATCAGGAAAGGGCCCCGCCAGAAACCCTTACACTATTATTCTAAGGTGGCTGCCATCTGGACCATGGGATTTTCCAGGATTCACACCATCAAGACCTGCACTCTTGGCATGCAGTGTGTTATGTTCTGCAACTTTGTAGTGCAGCAATATATGTCACTGCTCCATTAGCACTCCATTAAAGAGAGCAGCGGCCAAATGACAATTTCTTTTGTTTGGATAATGTTTTGCTAATGGTGCTCAGTGTAAATTGCCAATCTTCAATTTCCAGCCACAAGGCAGAATAGCATATTGCATGTTTGAGCTGTATTTATTCTGGCATGATCAGTCTTGCTTCCTGTTCCCTGTGCATCTTTCCCATAACGTCCATCCCCAGCTAGCCATGAACTATGACCCTGAAATCAAAATATACATCTTTGTTGCTCCTTTTTTAACATCTGAATACCAGCAGTTTTCTTGAAAAGGAGAACATTTCCCTTTAAATGTGCAAACGGTAAGTCGTGGAATGCACAGGCAGTATGGGTTGTTATGAGGACAGACTGCAATATATCTTTCTTATGGTAGGAACATTTATACACGGTAGAACATAAAGACCTCCGAGATTGTTTATCATTTGAAGACTACAGCTATAAACTAACTAAACTAGTTTTAAAGACTCCATTTTCTAAGAACTAAACTAGGTAGCATGGAAAGTAGTGACACTGAGGTAATGTGAGTTTCCATGGACTTTATTAAACAGACACTTTCAAATCTTGACATCAAATCATAAAAACAATGCATTACATGTTCCTTGTGCTTTGACAAGAATGGAAAAGAGGTAAGTCTGACGCAGTTAAGTACACCTAGAAACAGGCTAAACACTGAACTCAAATTGAAAATAAACATTCAAAGGTATTCAGCATTTTCCCCTAATCCCCCCACCCCTGTGCAAGTAATCGTAGCCACCTCGACTACTCCCTGCCTAGTGCCTCCAGCTGGGAGGGAGAATGACTGCCTTTGCAGATGATGACTCTTCTGCTCCTTGATTGGCCAGTCGGGGAAACATGAACACCAGGAAGCCTGGGCCCTCCCTCCTTTCCCCCTCCGCAGGGGCTCAGCACCTCATATACATGATGTACTCAGCCTCTAGCTAGTCCATTGTGGAGTTCTGGCACTCAGAAATGATTCCCAGCCTCAGTATACCTCTTAGCTGTTTTTTTTTTTTCTTCACGGAAGATTTCTCTTTCTCTCTTTCCCTCCCCCCATATCCAGTTGTCTCCGTCTACAATCAGCCACCTTCCATATTACTAAAGGTCAACTAAAGTGCACAACATTCTATTCCGTAGACATAAAAGTTGACCAGTAAAATACAACTATTAAGTAGCAGGAAGTGTATTCTGTATATATATATAGTAGTGTTATGGATGGGAAACTATGCACAACAAGGCTGTGTTTCAGTCAGGCTGTTCTGATGTCATCACAGACCTTGACAGTGATGCTTCAGAGGTCTCAAATGTTATTAGAACCCTGAGATGGAAACATATGCCTTGTCTCTGCATGGTTTTCTAGCTGTTATTTTTTTTTAAAGTATATGTTATTGTTATTTTTAAAAGTGGATTGGCAGAATGAGAAGAGATCTGTATAAACTGGCAAAATGGTCTGAACAGTGGCAACTGGGGTTTAATGCAAAGAAGTGCAAGATCATGCACACAGGGAAGAGAAACCCCGAAGCCCCCTATAGGCTGGAAGGGGAGTTGCTGGCAGTCACAAGGGAAGAAAGAGACTAGGGCATCATCATCACAGATGACCTGAAATCATCCAAGCAGACCACTAAAGCAGTAGGTAAGGCTAGAGGGATGTTGGGGTGTATTAGTAAGGGGTATCACAAGTCGTAAGAGGGAGGTAATAATCCTTCTTTACAAGACACTGGTTAGGCCCCATCTGGAGTACTGCGTGCAGTACTGGAGGCCACACCTTCACAAGGACATTATGAGGCAGTCCAGAGAATGCCAACCAAAATGGTGCGAGGACTGCAACAGAAACATATGAGAACAGATTAACAGAGCTCAATATGTATACCCTAGAGCAAAGGAGGGAGAGAGGTGATATGATCGAAACATTCAAACACCTTAAGGGCATTAGCAAGGTGAAAGAGTGTAACATGTTTCAACATAAGAAAAATAGCAGGACAAGAGGACACAGCATGAGATTAGAGGGAGGCCAGTTAAGGGGTAATGTGAGGAAGTTCTTTTTCACAGAAAGGGTGGTGGATGCATGGAATGGCCTACCTCAGGAAGTGGTGGATATGAAAACAGTGCAGGGCTTCAAACAGGCATGGAATAGGCATAAGGGAGCAATACAGATGAGTATGAATAGATAGGCCATTGACAGAGCAAAGGCCGATGGCACATTCATAAGGTAGAAAAAGAAATGGGCAGACTGGATGAGCCTTGCGGTCCTTATCTGCTTTCAACTTCTATGTTTCTATGTAAGTATTTTTTCCGGTCCTTGTTCCCATTATATGATCTGATTAAGTGTCGCACTGTCCTCCCTAGCTTATGTTCTTATTTCAAATTCATTAAACTTTATTTAGTTTTACCAGGACAGGTTGGAAGCAATATACTATTAAAACACATGAACAAGTAAGCTAAGTAAGCAATATAATAGACTGACACATATATGTGGACTTTTCAAAAACAGAATGCTTGCTGTCCTACCTGGTCCCACCCACCCCCAAAAAGGAAAAGAAAAACCCAACTACCCCCCAGCCTCCTATCCCTCCCAAACCCTTCCTTCTCCAGAGTCACCCCAAACTTAACCCAATGGGTTAGTATATAATGAGATTTGGTCCACTTCATGAAGGGAAAGAAATTGCATGGGGACAGAACAAACATACAGCATACGACTCACAGTGTCAGCAAAGTGTAAAGGGGTTCCCATACTCTAACGTATCTCTTTTTTGTGGCCTGACATATACGCTATGATATGCTCTGCATGTAAAGCAAAGAGAATTTCCTGGTACCATTCCATATAAGTAGGAAGGTGGGTGTCACACCAATGCCAGAGTATTACTTTCTTAGCGCATGCAGCTATCAAAGCATTAAGTGGCTTCTGTGTACCTATAGGGCTCCTATGATAGTCCCCTAGAATACAAATTTTGGGAGTAAACACCTTCTCTAGTCTGAGTAATAGATCCATTCACTGTTTGATAGCATTCCAGAGTGGTATTACCTTTTCACATGTTCACAAAATGTGTAATAAAGTACCAGGTTCCTTTTGGCACTGGGTACATAGGACAGAGGGCAGCCTACCCATGCGATGCAATTTAATAGGGGTAAAGTACATATTATGTAAAATTTGAAATTGCATTAAACGGTACTGGTCCAATTTAATATATTTATAAGTATCTTTCCAAGCACGTTCCCAGTCCCAGGAGCCATACGGAGATGGAAGGGAGTGGTCCCAGGTATAGAAAAAAGCATGTTCCTTCTCCGCCAACACTTCCCGAAGCTGGGCATGGTAGTAGGCCACAGTATGGGTGAAGGGTGACACTAACACTGAAGGGAGTATGGTGTTACCATATAATCTATTTCACTTGCCAGTCCCAGAGTGATGTAGTAGCATGTGCCTGATCTGATAGTATTTAAAGGACAGGGACATGGGCCAGTTAAATTTGGATTGTACCTCTAAGAAAGTAAAAAGTTGACTAGCTTGTACTAAATGTTCTACCCGAAGTGAGACAAGGAATGGCCAGGTCTGTGTCAGGTCAGGATCTTACTGGCTATTCTCAAGTTAGGGTTGCCAAGAATAGGTTGAGAGATGTCCAAACCAGGTTTTAGTTTTAGCAGGGACCATAACTGTTGATGGGCATAAAGAGAGTTACCTATGAGAGTATCCCATAGAGGACCAGGTACGATTTTAGGGGGAACATAAAGCAGGACTTGAGGGTCCAGGTTGTGAAGGGAGTATAATGTGGATTCCATTTCCAGCCAGTGGGGTATGTAGGTCTGACCACCTATCGGACGGGACCAAGAGAAGTATCTAGAACAATGACTAGCTAGACAACAGATGTATATATTAGGGACCTGAAGACCACCAGCTTCCCTTGACCTTATCAATTTACCCAGGGCACGCCGGGATGGTTTCCCCTTCCAGAAGAACCTGGAGAAGAGCCTATTAAGGTGATGAAACCATACTTTGGGCAACTTCGGAGTAAGCATTGTAAGAGAATACAAAAGCCTAGGAAGGATGCTAATTTTAACTATATTTATGCGGCCCCACAGCGTTAAAGGCAGCAAGGACCAATGATCCAGGTCAACCTTAATTTGGGACACAATACAATCAATGTTGAGTTGCTTCATTTTGGTCGGATCAACACTCAAGTATATCCCCAGATACTGCGGTCTGTCTCTAACCCAGAGAAATCCAAGCTGTTCAATATTTGCTTTGATAGTAAAACTGTTGAGAGGCATCACTTTGGTTTTATTTCATTTCAGTTTATTATTAGAGATCATGCTGACGTGGGCAACAATATCTAGCACAGCAGCTAATGAAGAAGCAGGGGACGTAACATGGAGGAGGATGTCATCAGCCTAGACGGACAACTTGTACTGGTATGGGCCTAAGGGAATTCCATGCATACAGGGGAAAAATACTTATTTTCCTAATTTAAAGCTCAAGATACAAATTAAATAAGAAGGGAGAAAGAGGACAACCCTGACGCATACCCTGTTGCAAGGAGAAGGGTTCAGAGAGTACTCCATTGCAACGGATGCACACCAAAGGTTGGGTGTAGAGCACCTTGACCCACATAATAAATTTAGGGGGAATATTGTACCTTGGGAGCAAGTTAAAGAGGTAATCCCATGAAACCCTGTCAAATGCTTTTTCCGCATCCAGGGAGGCCAGAACTAAAGGTGTAATGGAATCCCTGGACATGGAAAAAAGATGCAGAAGTTTCTGAAGGTAGTCAGCTGACAACTGCCCCGAAACAAACCACAGCTGTTCTCCACTAAGGAGACAATCCCATACTGAGTTAAGCCTGGTAACCAGGATTTTGGCAAACATTTTGAGATCAACATTAATTAGAGATATAAGTCGGTAATTACATACCAACAAGGAGTCTCGCCCTGGCTTTGGGAGGACCACTGTGGTGGCAGCAGTGAGAGACAGATCCGACAAACCATGTGAAAAAACATATTGGAAAAGATTTAGGAGATGCGGGGCTAGTAACTCCCTACATTTCTTATAGAAGTTTGAGAAGACATCCGGGCCAGGGTACTTATCCGGAGCAAGGGAGTCTATTGTAGCGTGGATTTCTGTGAGGGTTAGAGGGGCTTTGAGTGAATCAGCCTGAGTCTTGTCCAGTGTGGGTAGTTTTAAATCTTGAAGGAATTCCTCAAACTAGAGGGAATCAAATGAGGTGTGAGGTGCAGCGTATGGTGATCTGTAAAAAACCTGAAACTGAGACACGATATCTCTGGGAGAGGTGATAAGAGTGCCACAGGCCAGCTTTAGAGAAGGCACTATTCTATTTGTGAGTTGTGTACAGAGACGTAAGGCAAGGAGTTTCCCAGCCTTCTGTCCTTCTATCAAAATATTTGACCTTGGTCCTGAGGTGAAGATAATCAACCTTTTCCCCCAGCAAGGTGTTATAGCGAGCTCAGAGGCTTCTGTATGTTATAGATCTGACTGCGGAGAAGACAAAGAGAGACTCCTTTTAGCAGTCCTAGTCTGTTGCAGGAGGAAAGAGGCCATTTGGGAGGTTTGCTTCTAAGGTATAGTAGCCAGACATATGATTTTGCCCCGAATAGCACATTTGAATGCACCCCAAAGGATATCTAACTGGGCATAGTGGGAGTATTATAGGTCAAAAAAAGTGGAAATAAAATTAGAGAGTTGATCAGCTATCTCTGGGCAATGCAGTAGCTGGTTATTGAGATGCCAGGTTTTATTCCAGTCCACTAATGCCACTAAGGTGGCCTGTAACACTGCAGGATGGTGATCGGAGATTACTTTGGCAACATAATGACACAGGGCAGCACCTGGAAGGGCCTCCAGACTTAATAAAAAAAAAAAGTCAAGATGGGAAAAGGAGTTGTGGGGGAGAGAATGGAAGGAATATTCCTTCACATCCAGGCATAAAATCCTCCAGGAGTCCACCAACCCAGGGGAGTCCATTAGATCTTTTAGGCTAGCTGACTAGGTGAGAGAGCTTGGCTACGCCTCGTCATTCTATCTAAGTCATTGTCCAGGACTGTATTCCAGTCTCGGGCGATGACCATAGGGAGACTGGTCTAGGAGGATGAGATAGGGATAAGCTGGGTGTAAAAAGAGGGGCCTTCTGTAGTAGGACCTTTAATGGATCCCAAAATCACTTCCAGGTGCCCCAACAGAACACATACCAGAATATAGCACCCTTGAGGATCTATCACTTCCTGTAGGAGACGACATGGTATAGAACGTGACACTAAAATGGCCACACCTCTTTTATGTGAGTCCAGCCCTGAGCCAAAAACACTTGCCCCACCCAGGAACGTCAATATGACAGCACCTGGGATGGGGAAGATGGATTTCTTGGAGAAAGGCCACATCTATTTGCAACTTTTGAAGGTGCAGTAGCACTTTGGAACATTTGATAGGAGACTGGGCCCCTTTTATATTCCAAGAACAATATTTAATATTATGGGCCATAGGTACCCAGGCTCAGAGATGCCGGAGAAAATAGTAGATGATAATGGGAACACCGACCAAAAGTACTAAAGAAGAGGACAAGTAGACTCTGGAAAAAGTCCCACCCACCCAGAAATTCACCTCAATAACCCCTGAACACCATAGACCTGTAATTTGGAAAAGGAACCAAACCCATCCCATCAGAAACAAAAACTTATTCGCCCACCCAAACCTTAAAAACAAAACCACCAGGCACAGTAGACTAACCAGAAACCAATCCCAGTACCCTCCCCCACCCACCAAACCATAAACAAACAGGCCCATTTTGGGTCCAACCGATTGCATCCACGCAGCACCCCCCCCCAATGAACCCCAAAAAACAGAAATGTAAAGAGGCCCTATCCCGAGTGAATTAACCTTAACGAATTACACAAAAATCACTCAGGGCCCCTTCCCCACCCACCTATATGTTATAGACTATCATGACCAAAGTTGAAATTAGAGAGGAAAGGGAGATTAACCCTGAAAGATATTTGAGGCCCTGACTGGGCAGAACAATAACAACACCCTCAAAACTGTGTAGATAAGAAAAACAGTATTGACATGGACCCTGAACCAGAATAAATATAATCCCTGCCCTGAACAAGTTCACAGCACTTACAGTCTCTAGAACATAAGATAGGAGATCATTTTACTAAAGACTCAGTCAAACCCTTAATATGAGACACAATTAGGCAAAAATGTATAACTCAATCTGGCAAACGAAAACCAAGAGGAATGGTGTCCTTGTGACAGGCCCGGGTGTAAATGCATGCTCCAGTTCACCTCAGAGTCTCCAGCCAGGTTGAAAGACCCGAACTGGTGAGGAGAGAAGTATGGCAGTATATATAGATGACAAGAACAGAAAACTGCCCATCAAATTAGCTGATGTCATGCCCCCCCACCCAGGGAGCTTAAGTCAAGTAAATTATGAGTCTGTCATATAATCTACAAGGCTTGAATTTAAACGATGATGATCCATCCAGACAGGTAGGCATTAACTGAGGGAAGAAAAAAGGGTCTTTGAACAATAAAATTTGCAAACGCCGAGGCAAAACAAAAACCTGCTGTTTGAGCCAAACAAACAAGCACCCTCCATGCTGATCAACCTGCTCAGCGGTCTTTAAAGAGATCCGGTAGGGCTACCATCAGCTTCTCTAAAGCCTTCTCTCTGGGGAATCAAAAGACAACCACTGATCCTTCACTAGAACTTGCAGATGGACTGGATAGCCCATGTGAAATTTCAGTCCAGCAGCAAGCACCTTCACCGTGATAAGATGGAAGGCTTTGTGTTTCTGCCGAACTGAACTCGGCAAATCCTGTACAATGCGAAGACATCGTCCTTCCCAGAGCATTTCTTGCAGCTCTTTAACTTTCATAAGAAAGTGCTGACTTTCCAAATAATTCAAGAAACTTATGATAATTGGGTGAAGTAAGGCACCCTCTTGAGGCGTGAGGCGCAGAGCTTGATGCGCATGTTCAATAGCCCCATAAGGTGAGGGACTAGCTAGTTTCTGGACAAATTTTTGCATGAAAAGTAGAGGGTTGGAGCCTTCCTCATGTTCTGGGAGCCCAATGATGACAGCGTTGTTCCTCCAGCTCCGACCCTATAGGTCCTCCAACTTTACTTCGAGGAAGGTCGATTTGTGTCGCAAGGCCACAACTTCGAGATCAGTGTGCTCCGTTTTCCTTTCCAGGGATACTAGCCGCACCTCGTTATCTCCTGTCCATTTTTCCAGGTCATCAAGGGGAGACTTTAATTTCTTTTATATCTTTAGTGATGGACTGCATTTCATCTCGAAATGGGATGAGCTCTGATAGGAAATGTTCCTGAGTTAGTGGAGTAGCCTCTGAAACAGGAGTCAATGTCTGTCCACTTCCCATACTCTGCGCCTTGGATTTCTTAGAGGCCTTCTCCAGGGTAGGTGGCAATGTGTGCAGTGAAGGAGCTGACTTCATTTTGATCTCCATACTGCGACAAAGTCCTTTCAGCAGACAGATACTATGTCCTGACACTTTCAGCAATAGGTAGGTGGAGAAATTAGCTGAAGTTTGCAGCTGAGATTGAAGTTTGTATGCAGGGAAGGTAGCAGCTGTTGAGAGGAGCAGCTACTCAGTAGACACCATCACATAATTCCTCCCCAGCTTACATTCTAATGGGATTGTGCTTGATACTGTTCTGTCTAAATTTAAGATTGGGTCACTTGCTGTTTTAACAGTAGCTCCTTTTTATTGGAATGCCTTACCTTTAGCAGTTTGTCATGCTGCTTCTGTTCTGAGTTTTAAGGAAATATTTAAACAATATTTATTGTCAAAATACGTATGTAATTGTTTTGTGTAATAATATTTGTATAGATTGTGTTTGAAATGTATTGTCTTGTTGGTTTTTGTTTTCCTGAACTGGAACTGAAAAAGTGCCTATGGTCCAGTGTCCTTACCCGGTTAAAAATTGAATAGAATACAATAAATAAAAATAATATGGTTACTAAAAACAAAGATTTCCATGACCCCCCAAAATTTTTCAGTTTTGGTCCTGTAATTTATATAAAACAAGCATTTGTCAATGCTGAATGTTTGCTTGCTGGTATTAGCATTGGAAATGCAGAAGTTAGACAGATGCAGAATAGGAATGGCAGTGAAGTACTGAGCTTCATGCCAACCCAACCTCCACCCTGCCGAGATGGGCAGGCATTGGGGTATGCGTTTGGGTCATCGCCTATAACGTTCATGACATTTCACCTCACCCTGTCCGGCAGACACTGACAAAAGTTGAGGTGTGCCTTGGGGTGTTCGGCTTTATAGTCGCTCCATTCCATAAGAAAAGTTGGTCAGTTTTCATTTATAAATATAGGACAATTCATTCAAATCATAATATTGCTAAACTATTGGCAGACAAGGATTCTGCCCTTAGGAAACATTCAGTTAGGCCATTGTACCAAAATAGGATTGATCCAGATAGGCAAAAAAATAGGTTTGGGGATAGAACACTGGCGTCACAAGCATCAGCATGTTGGAATATACTCCCTCCCTTACTGCAAGCTGAGAAAATTACTAAAAGATTTATTGAGGGGCTAGAGAAGTGTTATGTTTATACATGTATATGTGTTTGATATTGATTTTTTGCTGTTTTTCTTTTTTATATAATGTTGGTAATTGGGTTGTCGAGTAAAGTGTATAAATGTTAAGGGATAGATCCCTTGTGTATTTATTCTTTGTATCTAATTGTCTGTGGTTGTTTTGATACTATGTGAAACTTAGAGAGCTTGTACAGGACTGTCTTGAAAACTGGATTGTATTATCCAAATGACATGTATTATTCCTGTATAAAAATAAATGTTTTTACTACTACTACTACTACCATAAGGATATATGCTGAAATGAGTGCAGTATAGGAGAATGGGGTGAACTCTGGGGCTGAAGAGTCGAAGGCACACCTCGATGCCTGTTACTGGCTGCAGGGTAGGGGCGTGGGGGTGGAATGGCATGATCATTACAGTTGGCAATCCAAAGGCACACCCCTGATGCCTGTCAGCCTGTACAGGATGGGACGTTATGGTTAGAAACCGTAACACCCAGGGCGTTTGTTGATATTTGCACCACAAATTTTCAACATGGCCTTTTTGTGACCCCCACCTCACGACGAAAGCATTTGGGACCTCTTCTGATGAACAGTGGCACTGTGATTTTGTTACTGTGTCCCAAACTTTGAGTTCCCACAGCAACCGTGCCATTCTGCACCAGATGTACGAAAACACAGATCGGGCAGGATGTGAAGAATGACAGCTGTACCATTCATAGGGAGGTGTGAAGAGATGGCAATGTTGAAAATCAGTAGGGAACATATTAAAAATGCTTGAACCTCCGAGCGTACGTGGAAACTGCACAATGCACGTGAGTAACACAGTCATTTAGTGGAATTATTTCATCAGATTTTCAGCATAGGCATTTTGTGACCTCTGCTCATGAACACTGACACTACGATTTTCTTAATCAGTCCCGAACATTGATTTCCCCACAGTGACCGCACTATTCTGTGCCACATGTGTAAACGCATATTTTAGGCAGGATATGAAAAATGACAGCTGCGCTGTTCATAAGGAGGTGTGAAAAAATGCCAATGTTGAAAATCTGGAGTGAAAATATTACAAATGCGCGAAATTACGAGGATGCATGGAAACTGCGCAATGTACGCTTGTAACACAATCATTTTATGGTCTTTTGTCACTAAATTCTCAACATAGGCATTTTAGCACATCTGCTCATGAACAGTGTCACTGTGATTTTCTTAATCTGCCCCAAACACTAACTTCCCACAGCAACCGTGCTATGTGTGCTAGAAGTGCGAAAACAGATTTCTGCCAGGACGTGAAAAATGACAGCTGTACTGTTCATATGGAGGTGTGAAAAAATGCCAATGTTGAAAATCTGGAGTGAAAATACTACAAATTTGAGAAGTTAAGGGAGTGCTTGGAAACTGCACAATGCACGCTCGTAACACAGTCATTTTATGGATGTTTGTCACCAAATTTTCAACATAGGCATTTTAGAACCACTGCTCATGAACAGAGTCACTGTGATTTTCTTAATCTGTCCCAAACATTGATTTCCCACAGCGACCACACTATTCTGCGCTGGAAGTGAGAAAACACATTTCGGCCAGGATGTGAAAAATGAGAGCTGTACTGTTCATAAGGAGGTGTGAAAAAATGCCAATGTTGAAAATCTGGAGTGAAAATAATACAAATTTGTGAAGTCACGAGGGTGCGTGGAAACTGCACAATGCACATTCGTAACACAGTCATTTTACGGACTTTCATCACCAGATTTTCAACATAGGCATTTTAGGACTTCTGCTCATGAACAGTGTCACTGTGATTTTCTTAATCTGTCCCGAACACTGATTTCCCACAGCGACCGTACTATTCTGCTCCGAAAGTGTGAAAACACATTTTGGCCAGGATGTGAAAAATGACAGCTATATTGTTCATAAGGAGGTGTGGAAAAATGCCAATATTGAAAATATGGAGTGAAAATATTACAAATTCGTGAAGTTATGAGTGTGTGAGGAAACTGTGCAATGCACGCTCATAAAGCAGTCATTTTTTGGATTTTTTTTCTCCAGATTTGCAACATAGACTTTTTGAGAGCCCACCTCATGAACAGTGGCACTGTTGTTTCATTAATCAGTCCCAAAAGGTGATTCCGCACAGTGACCACGAAATCACCTTTTGGGACCAAATTATGCCATGACAGTGGCTGAATTCATGAGGAGGGGTTCCAATAACCCCATGTTGAAAATTTGGTGCCAAAAATCGAAAAAATGGCCGAGATATCCACATAAGTTGAAAAAACCCTAATTATGCCATTATACAGCTTACCGGCATTTTTTCAGTTCACAGTCGACTTTGAAGAGTGCAGACATGTTCCGGTCCACCAAAGATCATCACGCCAGGCTCTGGAGGTAAGTATGGGGTGGGGGTGTGGGAGGTGGGGTGCACAGAGGGTGGCTCACGGGTTGGGGAGGGGTGCGAGACACTGCGAGGTCTGTTTTCTTGGTTTCAGGGACAACAAAATAAACAAAAGAAGTTGGGAAGGTTTTTGCAGGCTTGCTTTGGTCACACCTGTGTTTTGGGGAGGGACTTAAGCTGACAGAGATTGGGCCCCGTTGGCAAAGAAAGGCTGTTGGGGGCATGATGTCGAGGTTGGGCACCCCCTCAGCACACAATAAAGGGGGGGACATTATGCCGGGCCGGAGTAAGGCTCCCTGTTGGCAAATGAACTGGGTCGGGGGAATGTTGACAGGGGGATTGGGCACCCCCATCAACTTTCATGGGACTCTGAGGCAGACGTCAATTGCCGCTGCCATGTTCACGGAAATGTTACACCAGGCAAGGTACTGCCCTGCAATGACAGGTCACTCCCTCATTGCAGCTGAATGACTGATGCTGCAATGATGAGGTGGCCCTGATTGCTGAGGCCAAATCATTTCAAGTTGGTGTCACTTCTGGAGAACTAGTGTAATCAGGACAGTGGGCCTCCATTGGTTGAAAACTGCCAAGCCCACAAATGCAGTGCTGGCATTGGCAGCCATAGTGCCGCACCTCCACAACCCGCTTCTCTCCTAAGCTGCCACATAATGTTTCTTGTGCATACACGCAAACAAACATAAAAATACACCACACCTAGCTGCTCAGGAACTACCCGGTCAGTATCCCAAACCATGCTTGGTACAACAAGTTTATCTGTTAAAATGGACACTGCTTGACTCCTCACAGTCACTGTTTCCATTTGGCTGTGTCAAATCAGAGCTGGAAGCCTTTATGGTGATTAGCTGGTGCTCAGCGGTGGATGTTTTAGCAAGTAAACAACATTAAAAATAATTTTAGAATATTTTACCAAATCTGGTTTGGGACACTGGTTATGGAGTTACCGAGTAGTTGGGTGTGGGGTATTTTTCACATAAATCACAGAAAGAACAGGGTGTACCGAGAGCCAAGAGGAGCAGATGCATTTACACTAAGTTCCTGAGAGAGACTGCAACAACGTACTTTTTTTCAAATTCCTTGGTAAGCATGTAAGGCCCACTAGCCAAAAGTGCCTGCTTTCAGGGACAACCAGGGAGCACTGGGGAGGTTAAGTGACTTGCTCAGAGTCACTCAGTGTGCAAGTGGAAGTTGTGGGAATCAAACCCAGGCCTGCTGGATCTACCCAGCTCATTTACAGCTCATTACTCTAACCTCTAGACTATACTGCCATCCCACACTGCCAATTATTTCACCTGCAGCATCAACCTGTATTTTAAGTTTGCCTCTTGGATTCACTGCATGATCTTCAATGAAAACATAAAAATGGGGAAACAGAAAAGCATAAACCCTATAGCCGGCCCGGTGGCACTGAGGGCTGAGGTGCTGGATGCCCTACCTCACACTACAATGGTGACCCATGATCGGGAATGACCACGGGCTGCCGGGAGTCAGCAGGGAAGGAGAAGGATCAAGCGTCCAAGGGACTGCTCTTCTTCTCCAGGGAGGGGGGTGCCAGTGGTCGGTGTATGACTGGCCCCTAGCAGAGGCTGGGGGGTAGCACACCGATGCTGCAAATGGGGATGGAGATGGGGCAGATGCCTGGAGGAACACATGCGGGTGCATGTATGCTCCCTCCAGCAGCATCATTGCATGCTTCATCTCTGCAGGGAGAAAAAATGGAGGAGGAAAAGATTTGCTGTGGTGCACGATAGAGGGTGCCTTTCAGATCCCGCTCCCGGCTAGCCACGGCACTGATCACACTAAATCCAGTCTCTGGCAGGGCTTGGAGAACCCCACCATCCCCAGCAGGGGTGATAAGCCCTGGAGGTAAGGGTCAGTGCCAGCTGGTGGACGCCAGGGGACGGGGCTGAGACCTCCCTCCTGAGGTAGGGGCCTCAGCAACAGGAGTATAAAGTAGAAACAAAACAAAAAAAAAAGCATTAACCCTGCAAATGTCTTTTTTAAACATAAAAGAAACCAACCTCACACTAGAAAGAAGGCCACAAATCCACCATTTATATCTCAGCCTGTGCCTTTGGAAGTGGTAAAACTCCAGATGGTCGACCAAACGCTGACTCAGCTTTGCCAAACAGTTGAAGATGTGGAAAAAAACTGGATACTTTGGCAGAGAAGGTCTCCAATTTAGAGATGGAAGGGAGTCTACCTTAATGCCAGGAGCTTGAAAATATAATTAGTGAGCTGCAGGCGATGGTGGCAGACGTGGACCTTATAGCCATTACAGAAACTTGGGCCACAGGGAATGATGACTGGGACATGGCAGTGCCAGATTACACCATGTATAGGCAAGACAGGGGTAAAGGCAAAGCAGAAGGGGTGGCCTTCTATGTCAGTGAAGACATTTAGGTGGTAGAGGATGGGCCATAAGGGGAGCTAATGAGGTAATAGAATTGATGTGAATTCAGTTCATAATGCCATCAGGAAAGAAACTGTGCATGGGACCACCAGGACAGGGGGACAAAGGTGATAGGGAATTAGGGGCATACATAAAGAAGGGGGGCCTCAAAGAGGGAGTTTGTGGTAGTACAGGATCTCAACCTGCCAGACAATGAGACTGGGACATTCCAGCAGGTATGAGCACCAGAAATCAGGCCCTGCTAGATACGTTGCCAGACTTCCTGTTGGTGCAGCTGGTCAGGGAACCCACAAAGCAGGCTACCACCTTTAATGTAGTGCTCACCAACCTGACAATAATAGGTGGAGTGAGGATGGGGGAAACACTTGGGTCCAGTGACCATAACACCATATCACTATATAGTTATATTCTCATCAAGATCTGAAGTCTGGGATTTCAGGAGAGCAGTCTTTCACCAGATCAGGGAATTGATCCAGGGTAGGATGGTTTGGATGGATGGAATCAGAGGTGTTGAGGAAAGGTGGGAAAAAATTAAAGGAGCCATTCTTGAGGCAATAAAGTCATGCTTAAGGATGGTTAACGAGTCTTCAGTTGCAGAAGGGGGAAGAAGCTTCTAGCTGGAGGCTGGGAGAGTAAGTAGACTTGAAAGATTTTCTTAGCTGGTATTCTGTATGTCTGTAATTGTACTTGAGTGCTAGTCTTAACTGCCATTTATTGTGCTTTTACATTTAGTTTGGGCAGCCTTTGATTGTGCTTTTACGTTTAGTTTGGGCAGGAGGAAGGGATTCTAACACACAATCTGGTGTTTGTGTGTGTTTAAAAGTTGCTATCTGGCCTGTAAGTGCAGGAATCATATTACAGGGGATTAGTGCTGTTTAAATGTAAGGTGTGACTGCCAGCTCAGTCAGTATTCAGTTAGAAAAGGGGGAAGAATCTTCTAGCTGGAGGCTGGGAGAGTAAGTAGACTTGAAATATTTTCTTAGCTGGTAGTGCTTGGAGGTACAGTGAGGGGCAGACACAGGGCTGAGACACTCTTGTGAGAGTCAGGTGTAGGCCCTAATCCCACCCCTCCCCCACCCCTCCCTCCCCAGAGCTCGGCTCATTTATGGGGAACACCTGCCCTGCATTTGGAGAAAAGAGCTTCAGGAGCAGCTCATGTAGTTCTAGTCACTGGGGGTTGGGTTTAAAGGCTGGGAGAGAGGAGCTTAGGGAGTTCTACACTTCCCCTATAAGTTTACTGTGTAGTACTGCACCTAGTAACAGGGGTACCTGTTTACTGTGGGACTGTATCTAGGATTAGTGGGTGACCTGATTAGTGGGTTGGGGTGTATCTTGGACTAGTGGGGAACCTGG
Organism: Neoceratodus forsteri; assembly: GCA_016271365.2. Lineage (NCBI taxonomy): Eukaryota > Metazoa > Chordata > Ceratodontiformes > Ceratodontidae > Neoceratodus > Neoceratodus forsteri. The sequence goes on along the minus strand of CM057453.1, from coordinate 59,563,501 downwards.
TGGTTCACTCAAGGAAACCTACTTGGAGGGGGATAGGACCACACGGCATTAGGGCCGGCATCTTTGGTGGGGTGCACTGGGTGTGGGGTGGCCATGATACTGGACTGGGCTTGGACGTTCGGTGGTTGCCCAGTGTGCTACCAGCTGGCACAGCATAGGGAGGAGGTTGAGGGGATTAGGAGACAGCTGGAGGGGGGGAGGCATGGTTGGGGAATAGGGCAAGGGCTCTCCCACAGGGTTGCACCAAGCACTTGGGGCGGGGGCATAGAGAAAGAAGTGCAGGAGAGTACTCTTGGGTCACATAGGGACCCTGACAGAGAGGGCCCAAAAGGAGGACACTACCAAGGAAGCAGGCAGGTATCTGGGGACCCTCACAGAGGGGGGCCAAAGGGAGGACATTCTCAGGGAAATAGGCAGATGGCTGGAAGCAATCGGGGCAGGTGGATCGGACCTTAAGCTCAGAAACCCCTTCAATTCCCTTCTTCTGCTTGAGGATGAGGGGGGTGATGTAGCCATGACAGGGGCGGTTAGAGATGTAAAGGGAGTGGGGGGCAGGAGGCAGAGGCTGGATAGCAGAAAGAACAGGGGGGATCTTGGAACATGGGAAAATGGGGGTGAGCAGGGGATCAGAGCAGGAGGAGGAGGAGAGGGAAGAGGGAGAAAAGCCCAAGGAGAAGGACCAGTTGGGAGGAAAGGACAAGGAGAGGGACCAGAAGTACAAGGAGGATACAGTAAAGAGAGCTGAGGGTTTAGGCCAGGGGCGCACGACAGGCAAGGAGGGGCTGAACAGAGACGGGATGGAAGGGAGGACGAGCCAGGCAAGTATAGCAGATGGGGAAGGACCAGTCTTGAGCAGTGATGGGGGTAGCGGGTTACAGAAGGATACCGGGAGGAGGAGAACCATAGGATCGGAGGGAGGGGGTAGCCAGGGTAAAGAGGGGGAGGCAGGTGGCACCCAGATAGGGGGAGGAGCAAGGAGCCGGCTGAGGGGAGAGGTTGGCAGAAAGGATGAGGGACATGTAAGGGGGGGAATGGAGGAAAAGGGGCAGTCAGAGTGCTCCTGTTGGGTGATTCCATGATCAGGGGTATCAAATGGGATAGGGAGGAGGAAGCCTGCCCGGTTAGAACAAAATGCTTCCCTAGACTAACGGTGCACAGGGCCAAGCATGAGGTATATCAGCTGGCAAAGGACTGTGGAGGTTCCCCGGACATACTGGTCCACCTGGGTACCAATGACATTGAGGGAAATAGTGAGCTAGAGATACAGGCAAGGTTTAGGGAACTTGCTAGGGTATGCCATGGCATAGGATGCAAGATTTCCTTCTTGGAAATCCTGCCAGTGCCAAGGGCTAGTGGGGAACACAAGAGGAAGATTACGGAGATAAACCAGTGGCTCAGGGAGTGGTGTGGGGCCAGAGGGTATGGGTTGATGGGGGATTAGGGGGAGACCTGGGAGGATAAGGGGCTATATGCTAGAGATAGGCTCCATCTCACTTGGGGGGATCCTTAAGTTGAAAATAGAGGGTTCGTTGGTGAAGGTGGGGTTTAAACTTGTGAAGGGGAGGAATGGGAGAAAAGGCTGTCGAGGTGTCCGATAAAGAAGGGAATCTGTCTCCATCCCTTGGGGAGCTGGAGGAATGCAGGAAAAGGCTGACTGGTAAGGTGCTGACCAGGAGAAGACAGAATCTCCATGGGAACATGAGCAGGGGAAATGTAAGTATACTGAAAGGGTGGAAGGTAGTCCTGCTAAATGCCAGGAGCTTGGGCAATAAAATGCCTGAGCTCCAGGCAATGCTAACTGAGGGAGAGGTGGATGTTGTATCAGTCACTGAGACCTGGGCCACCACAGGGCATGACTGGGACCTGAACCTGGAGGGTTACACCATGCTCAGGAAGGATGAGGGGGGAGGAAAGGGGAGGAGGGGTAGCAATAATAGTCAAAAACTGCATTGGCATAGGAGGAGTAGAGGAGGCAGAGGGAACTGTGGAGGTGATTTGGGTCACCTTGATAACAAGGGGGCAAGAGAGTAAAGATATGAAGCGGTATAGACCCATGCCGCTGTGAAGAAGCTGGGGGAGAGACTGGTGGCAGATGTGGGGAGACACTGCAGTTTGGGCTGGGGAAGGGTGGTGGTGTTTGGGGACATAAACATGCCAGGAATGGACTGGGAGACTATGGCATCCTCAGTGGCCAGGGAACAGAGGTTGTTGGATGTCTTTCAGGACGCATTCCTAACTCAGCAGGTGGAGGAACCTATCAGGGAGGCGCGGATACTGGATGTGGTCCTGGCAGACAGTGACCAGATTGGAGGCCTGGAGGTAATGGACCCGTTGGCGGGGAGTGACCATGCCACGGTCTGGTTCTGCCTGGACCTAGGAGGGGTAGAAGGCTGCACAAAGATGGAGGTAACTGACTTCAGGGGGCAGATTTCAAGGAAATGGGAAGGATCCTTAAGAAGCATTTGGATTGGATTGGGCCAGACATGGACGCTGACAGTAGGTGGGAAATCATCAGAAGAGGTGTGCAGGATGCTACCAGCATCTGTACGAGAGTAAGACGAAAATGCGGTAGGGCCCATAAACCCTGCTAGTGGACCAGGGAGATTCAGGAAGTGGTGAGGGGAAAGAAGGTGGCTTATAGGCATTTCAAGTACTCAAGGAGTGAAAGGGATCAAGGGGAGTACAAGCTGATGGCCAGAAGGGCCACTAGGGTGGTGAGGGAGACTAAGGCAAGGAAAAAGCAGAACCTGGCCAAGGAAATTAGGAGAGGGAACAAGGGGTTCTTTAGATACATTGGAGATAAATGAAGGGTGAAGGGGCAGATTAGCAGGATTAAATCAGGGGAGGGATGGGCACAAGACCCAGGGGAGCAGTCTCAGGTGCTAAATGAGTACTTCGCCTCACTTTTTACCAAGGAAAATGGGGGGCTGCATCATACATGGGAGGAGATGGTGAAACTGAGGGGGACCCTTACTGATTGGTGGGTCTGGGGAGAGGGGGTGCCATCACTGGCAGGAGGGGGGAAGGTAAAGCAGGGGGATGAGGTAGCAGAGGTGGAAATCATGGCAGAGAGAGAGAGTAAGGGAAGCCCTCAGGTCCCTTAAAACAGAGAAAGCACTGGGCCAGATAAATTACATCCCAGAGTGCTGAAGGAACTGGCGGATGTCCTGGCAAAACCCCTGGCGGAGCTTTTCAGCATCTCTCTGAGGACAGGGTGGGTGCCCCAGGACTGGAAGGTGGTGCGTATACTGCCTATCCACAAGGGGGATCAAGGAAGGTGGCAGGGAACTACAGGTCCATCACCCTGTCATCGGTGGTGGGCAAGGTGATGGAGGGCATTGTCAAGGAGAGGCTGGAGGGGCCCGGAAAAGTCGGGGTGCCTGGACGACAGGCAGCATGGATTCGTCCTGGGGAAATCATGTCAGACAAACCTTGTGGAGTTCTATGACTGAGTGACAAGTGCCTTGGACCTGGGTAGACCGGCGGACTGAAGTCTTTCTTGACTTCAGCAAGGCGTTTGACTCTGTTCCTCACAGAGGCCTGTTGGATAAGCTGGGAGAAATGGGGTTGGGGAACCAGATGATCAGATGGATAGGAAATTGGCTCCAGGACTGGACCCAGAGGGTCATGGTTGGTGGGATAGTCTCATCCCCAAGGAGGGTCATTAGTGGGGTCCCTCAGGGATCGGTTCTTGGGCTCCTCCTGTTCAACGCCTATGTCTCTGACATAAGGAAGGGTGTCAGGAGTGAGATGAGTCTCTTTGCAGATGACTCAAAACTGGGGGCGGTGGTGGATGGGGAGGAGGGAAGGGCGGCTCTACAGGGGGATCTGGAGGCTCTGGAAAGGTAGTCTAAAAAGTGGAAGCTGAGGTTCAATGCAGGGAAATGTAAGGTACTGCACCTGAGAGCCAGAAACCCGGGCCAAGTGTACACCTGGGGAGGAATACTACAAGTCTCAATGGTTGAGAGGGATCTGGGGGTGGTGGTGGATGTCAAGACGAACAACTCTGAGGTTTGTAGGAGGGTAGCGGCCAAGGCCAACAAGATGCTGGGAAGCATCACTAGGGGGATCACATCCAGAAGGAGGGAAGTGATACTCTCTCTGTATAACTGCTTGGCGAGGCCGCACCTCGAATACTGCGTGCAGTTTTGGAGGCCACACTTAAAGAGGGACATCAAACTCCTGGAGAGGGTCCAGAGGAGGGCAGCCAAAATGATCTGGGGCTTGGGGGACAGGACCTATGGGGAGAGACTCGAAGAGCTTAACATGTACACATTGGAAGACAGAAGGGACCGGGGCAACATGATAAAGATCTTCTGGTACATGAAAGGGGTAAACAGGGGAGGAGCAGTCAGTGCTCCGAAGGAAGGGGGGGCAACTAGAGGGCATGGATGGAAGCTGGAGAGGGGGGATTCAGGGGAGAAAGGAGGAGGTGCTTCTTCATTGAGAGAGTGGTGGAGCCATGGAATGCGCTGCCCAGGGGGCTGGTGGAGGCAGAGACAGTGGAGGGGTTCAAGAGGGGGTGGGACAAGTACAGGGGAAGGGTTCTGGAAGCAAAGTCCTGTGCAGCAAGAATATCCAGGACTGGGAAGGGAGAAGCCAGAGAGGGCGAGGGGGGCAGCAAGGTCAGTTCCTGGGGTGGGGGCTGACCAAACGAGCAGATACAAAAGACTGTTAGGCCTATTCTGGTGGCATTTTAGTATGTTAGTATGTTAGAAATAAGTATAAGGGATCAATCTGGTTCTCTGAGAAGGTCAGAGATGCAAACAGGGCCAAGAAAAAGGCCATTGTCAGATACAGTACAAGAAGATGCATGGAGATAAAAAACAGAGTGAGTACCAGATAAAATCAAAGGAGGCCAAGAGGGCAGTCAGGGATGCAAAAGCAGACACAGAACTGTGTATTGCAGACAGGGTTAAGGTTTTCCTGATATATTACAGGGAAAAGAAAGACAGGAGGAGGAATCGTTAGGCTGACAGAGGAGGACAGGTTAATAGGGGATGACAAGCAGAAGGCAGCCATTCTTAATGACTACTTCTGCTCTGTTTTCACACTGGAGGCAGTGGGTCTTTGCCAGAAAGCGGCATAAAGGTTGCTGATAGGGGATCCCAAAAATGAGGCAGAAAGTATTTACAAGTGAAAGCGTCAGACATGGGCTGGCAGCCCTGAAGGTGGATAGGGCTCCAGGGCTGGATGGACTACATCCGTGGATGCTCAGGGACCTGGCATCAGAATGGCATGAATGTCTGGCAGGGCAATTCACTAGCTCAATTTTGTCAGGGGTGGTTCTGAAAGGCTAGAGGGCAGCGTTTGTAGTTCCACTACATAAGGGTGAGGACAAGGGGCAACCAGGTAACCACAGGCCTGTCAGTCTTACATCTTGTGGATAGACAAAGGGAGACACTAGCCAGACTGGACCTAGTGGACTACCTGGAGAATAATGTGATCCAGGATACTAAGCAGCATGGGTTTGTGGAGTGGCAGTCTTGTCAGAACAACCTGATACTGTAATTTGAGTGGGTAACTATGGCAGTAGATCAGGGACAAGCAGAAACTGTCATCTAATTCAATTTCAGCACATCATTTGACTTGGTGCTGCACAGAATGTTGCTAAAAAAGCTAAAGGATCTAGGTGCAGCAAAGGACACAGATGAATAAGTGGGTAGTTGGTTAGGAGGGATACATCAGAGGGTCGTGGTAAATGGAGGTAAATCTGGGTAGTAAGAGATCATAAGTGGGGTGCTACAGGGTTCAGTCCCGGGTCCAGTTCTTTTCAATAATCAGTGACATAGGAGAATATAGTCACTTCACAGATGACACTAAACTCTGTGATAGGGTAGACAGCTAGGTGGGGATAAGGGAGTTCCAGAGGGACCTGCAGAAGTTGAACAGGTGGTAAAAGGTTTGGCAGTTAAGTTAAATACCAAAAAATGAAAGGTGATATATTTTGGGAACAGGAACATCAGGACAGAATAGTGGATGGGAGGGGTAAAGCTGGACACTACTACTGAGTAAAGGGACCTAGAAATCTTTTATAAGTGACTAACAAAGCCTACAGCAAGGCAACTAGGATGTTGGGGTGTATTGGGAGGAGATTTGATAGCAGGAGAAAGGAGATACTAATACCTCTCTATAGATCACTGGTAAGGCCACACCCGGAGTATGTTGCCCAGTTCTGGAGTCCTGATTTAAGAAAAGACAGGGACAGGCTGGAGACAATGCAGTGTAGAGTAACAAAAATGATTCACGGCCTGCAGGACAGATCATCTGAGGATTGGCTTAGGGCAGTGAAAATGTATTCTCTGGAGGCCAGAAGGGAGAAGGGAGATATGATAGAGACCTTCAAGTTCCTGAAAGGAATAAACAAGACGATCTGTGAGGAACAATTCAACTGGAATAGCAAATCTAGAACATGAGGACATGAATGGAAGCAGATAGGAGGAAAATTCAGGAGGAATGTGAAGAAGTTCTTTTTTACAGAGCCGGTCATTGAGGTGGTGGGCACCAAGAACATTAATAACTTCAAACATGTTTGGGACAGAGTTAATGGCATAATAGTCACCCAGAGGATAGTAGCAAGTCAGAGAACATAATTGCAGTAAATGTGGACATAAATCCCATATAGAAACTAGGTCTCAGTGTAGAATAGGCTATTATGGACTGACTGGATGAACCAATGGTCTTTTCCTGCCATCAACTTCTATGTAACAGAGTGGACAGTATCCAGACAATTTTAGGGTTGACAGACACCAATGCTGGAAAAGCCCCGAGCATCACAAAAAAAGCTTGTGCAGGAGAATACACTCCTGGGCAGAGGCCTGAAGCCCTGGAAAACCAGTACAGAGAATACAGCTTGTAGGTTGTTGGACTGGCAAATGGGGTGGAAGGTAAGAACCCCAGTGCATTTGTGACTACTTGGCTTAATCAAGTTTTTAACCTGGGTCCCATTAAGAAGGAATGTGACTGGAGAAAGTTTACAGAATCACACTACAAAGAGTGATCAGTGGAGCACAGGTCCCAGAAAAAAAATTACTTACAGTGATAATGATGTTTCTTCTAAAGGGTCTAATAGTGGTTCATACAACTCTGCAACATAAACACATTTTGTTGGTATACTATATATATATATATATATATATATATATATATCTATGCAAAAAATTTTGTTAACGCATCAGTTAGGTTCTTCTACAGTGAAAAAAGTGAGGAAATCTGATTTTAGGGTTCCCACCCTTTTGCCCCACCCCCACACCGCCATCAACAGGGATCGAGGTGTGCGTTGGGGTCATTGCTCTAACTCTCACCCCATTCCATGTAAACAAGCTGAGGTGGTGCAGTGTAGGAGAATGGGGTGAGAGTCAGTGGCAACGACCCCAATGCACACCCTGATGCCTGTTGGTGGCAGCCGGGCTGGGGTGGGGTGCAAAGGGTGAATTCTAAAATCAAATTTCCTCACTTTTTTCACTGTAGAAGAACCCTAATTGATGCATTAATGAAGTTTTTTTGCATAAATTTCCCTTACTTTGTAAGAAAGAATAAAAAGTACAAAATTGTGCAAGTTGGTGGGAGCGTGAGCCTCCTTCGAGCCTCACGCTCCCACCAACTTGTAAGTGTTGGGCCACATTACACAGCTGATGACTAAAAAGTACAGTAACAACAGCACAACCAGCCACTAAATGTATATGAATGTAGCAGAAGAACATAAAACGTTGTCCGCAAAACATTAAGTGCGCCACGCCATCTGTCCTCAAAAAATAAATTGTCTGAGATGTAAACACCACAATTCACATCTACAGGGCATCCCATCAACACCCTCCAAATTTCAACTAGAAAGACCAAGCCATATCCAAGATATGACATGTCAAAATTAGAAATTTTGATTCGTCAGAGTGGCACCTCTTGACATTTAACACACACAATGACACAAAACTGCATCCATGGCACTAAGGGTAGGTATCCTATCAATTTAAAGCCACCACCACAAGCAAAACACTGTCTGCAGACCGAAAACTGCGCCATGCCATATCTCCGCCCCAAAAAATTTCCCGACACGGAAACAGTGTAATTTACATCCACAGGACATGCCGTCAACACCCTCCAAATTTCAAGTGAAAAGACCAAACCGTGTCCAAGATATAACATTGTATCGTATGAGATTTTCATTCGTCAGACTGGCACAGCTCCACACCTGTTGACATTTAACACGCACAATGACTGAAAACTACATCCATGACAGTAAAGCTAGGTATCCTATCAATTTCAAGCCACCACCACAAGCAAAACACTGTCCTCAACACGTAAAGTGCATCACGCAATATCTCCGCAAAAAAAAATTTCCCTGACACATAAGCACAATAATTCACATCTACAGGACATGCCATAAACACCCTCCAAATTTCAAGCAAAAAGACCAAACCATTTCCGAGATATTCAATCTGAAAGTTTGGCAAAATGTCCCTATCTATTCCATTATAAAAAAACTGGCCATCTTGTCCTACCCTCATGATCAAAGACGGCGGTCAAAGAATCTCACGATCAAAGAATTTGCAGGCTCATGATCAAAGAATTTACAGGTTCATGAACAAAAATTAAAAACCTTTGAAACTTACAAAATTGGAAAAATTGCTGTAAACCACCGCCATGGTTCAACAGAATAAAACCCTCTGAGTAAAACCCACCCTCATTTGACTTCCTAGGACACCCCTGGGCTAAGAAATTTGACGTTATAATCCAGCCATCTCGTCCTACCCTCACGATGCACGATCGCGATCAAAGAATTTGCAGGCTCACGATCAAAGAATTTGCAGGGTCACGACCAAAGAATAAAAAGTTGTGTAATTTACAAAATTCAAATAATTGCGGTAAACCACCACCACCATGGTTCATCAGAACGAAGCCCCTGAGTAAAACCCACCCTCATTTGTCTTCCTAGGACACCCTGAGCTGAGAAAATTAATTTTTTATCTGGCCATCTCATCCTACGCTCATGATGCACGATCGCGATCAAAAGAATCTCGGTCAAGAATTTGCATGCTGGCGGTCAAAGAAATTGCTTCGCTCGCCGAACAAAGAGCGAGGGACGATGGCCAGATTTCAAACAGGTTTTTGTAGCCCAGGGCTTCTGTTAAGATAAATAAGGGTGGATTTTGCTAAGGGGGCTTCACTCTGCCCCATCTGAATTAAAAAACAGTACTTTTTATTATCCCTGGTAGTCTAGCTGTCCCCTCCCCATCATGGCAATGTACATAACGATGCCTGTTATCCCTGGTAGTCTAGTGGCCCCCCATGTGTATTTATGTATATATTTTTATTATATCCCTGGTAGTCTAGTGCCCCCAACCCCGATCTGTAGTTCATTATCATTAATAATGCTGTCCCTGGTAGTCTAGCAGTCCCCCCTCCCATCATAATAGAATGAATTTAAATTTTGCAATACCTGGTAGTCTAGTGGCCCCTCACCCAGCCCTGCCAACCCACCCAGCACCCTTCCCCAGCTGGCGACTGGCACAGCCCACCTCTCACGGGACTACCAGACATATAATAAAAATATATACATAAACACACATGGGGGGGGCCATTAGACTACCATAGATAAAACATAAACATATTTATATGATACTCATTGGGGGGGGCCACTAGACTACCAGGGATAACAGGCATCGTTATGTACATAAGCATGATGGGGAGGGGGCCACTAGACTACCAGGGATAATAAAAACTACTGTATTTTTATTCAGATATTGCAGAGCGAAGCCCCCTGAGCAAAACTCACCCTTATATAACTTAATAGGGCACACCTGGGCTACTCAAATAGAATTTAAAATCTGGCCATCTCGTCCCTTGCTCGCGATGCACGATCGTGATCAAAGATTCTCGCGATCAAAGAATTTGCAGACTCACGATCAAAGATCGTTAGCGAGCCGCGAACAAAGAATTTAAAAGCTAATAACTCTATTTTTGGATCGATTTGGATGGAACCAAAGCCATGGCTCGATAGGTCAAGGTCCCCTGAGCAAAACCCATCCAAGTTTTACCTCAGAAGTGACCCCTGAGCCGAGATATTTGTGTTTTTCCAATCGGAAAACTGAAAACAAGACGGCGGACCTCGCAGTCAAAGAATTTGACAAAATCCTTGGGGACAAAGATTCTTGAACCGTGAGGCTGCAAATTCTTTGATCGCCAGGTGGGACGAAATGGCCAGAACCCCATTCTTTGATTGCAAGATATACATATACATTTTCCCATTGACTTACAATGGGAACTTAAAAGTGCCATAACTTTTGAATGCCTTAATATTTTTTCACCAAACAAAAAGCGGCATGTTTAGCCACCAAAGCTCTTTCAAACAAGCCATCTTGTAGAGCGGCACACCACACAACGGTCGTGCAGGACCACATTCAGAATGCCAAAAGGTGCCTCCAAAAATGGATAATTTTGCATTTTTCAGTGCTTTCGTACACAAAGACCGGCATGCCAACCAAAACGCAATTTGGCAGATCAAGAGATCTACCATGCCCCAATGTGTGTACCAAATTTCAGGCAAATCCATTGAATGGGTCCAAAGTTATTAACACCCAAACTTATGACTTTAGTATGTAACTGACCGCTGAACCCTAACTACAGTGGCGTGACCGCGCCACTATAATATATATATATATATATATATATATATATATATATATATATATTTACATATTTTGTATGACTCACACAGAAATGTCCTCTATTTTCCCAGAGGACTTACAGTTTGGGAGCAGTGAGGCACCTTTGCAGAGGGGGCATTTACCACAGCAGGAGAATCAGAATAGTTCTCCGACTAGCTGATGACAGAAAGGGGAAGGAGCTGCAACTGAATCAAGTGATTCATAGGTACAGTATTTTTTTTTAGTTCTTTGATAACCAGGTAAAATCTGCTAGGCAAAAGGCTTTTTTTCAGGGGTGACCCGGGAACACTAGGGAGGTTAAGTGACTTGCTCAGGGTCACACAGTATGCAAGTGGAAATCATGGGAACCAGACCCAGGTCTGCTAGATGTACCAAGCTCATTCACAACTTGTTATTCTGACCTCTAGGTTATACTGCCAGCCACTGATTTTTTGCCAGTTTATTCTGATGTACTTGAAGTATATATGAAAGTGGGGCAGCTGTCCCAAAGACTGCGATTGGCAAAGCTTCGTACCTATGGCCAGGAGAGGTCTCCATTCATTTTGGTTTGGAAAGAGGTTCTACAAACAGTGTCACTACAATTGGTGAAATGTATTCGTAAAGATTATTTGGCACATCTGCCAGATGTTAGCAGAATGAAAAACATAAGAGGCAGAGGTTGCAAAATTTAAAGACTGCCCTGAATCAAGTGGCCTTGAGAAAAACAACACGAAAGACACTGAAAAAACAGGACCAAACACTCAGTAGTATCAAGATCAAAAAATTCTAAGGGGTTTGGCAGGATTATCTTTGAGATCAAGTATTTCTGTGGAATAAAAGACAGGAAAATAGAGGGCATAACTACACCACAAGCAGACCATACTCCATTTTGAAAAGGAGTATTTCATCTGGTTATTGTGATTCAGAGGCAGAAATGGAATCCACAAATTATTTGGTGGGGAACTGGAGCAAACAACTATACTGACCCTGCTCATGAGCAAGAGAATGGTATGGTTCCAAAAAGGAAGAGGACACGGAGGGGTGGCAGGAATTTGTTTGAGGAAATGGATATGTACAAAACCTTCAGAGCAACAGGAAAGACAAAAAGCAGAAAGGATGTGATTAACCTCTTGATTCATCCTTTAAAGATCAATTGCGTTGTTTTTAAAATGCTTTTAACATATTTTATGTGCTTGCCATGAGAGCAATCACTCTCTGTATATACTGTAAGTAATGTGCAGGAACGGTCATTTCTCATGTTCACTTTCTATTGTACTGCTTATCTTTTTTGAAGGTTTCACACAAAATCCCTCACACATTTTCAGACCAGCTGGCAGAATCTTGGGTGAAGACTGATTCCATTCAGGCAACAATGACATCATTTTCCACAAGGATCTGGCAGCTCAGTACATCATATTATAAAATGGCAGGGTAAAATCCAGTAATCTGATTGGCTCTTAATTATGTATAAAATATGGTTTACACATGGTAAAAAAAGGAGTGCTCAGTAGTGAAGTTTCTGGAACCCAGAACAATGGGCATTTGAAACACAGGCCTTTCAGTGAGCCCCTACAGCCAGACCTGATCTTCCACCACAAACATGGCTGCTACCTTTACACTGTGAAAAAAACTTCATCTGTGCCCTAAAAATAAAACTACCTTAAATAAAAAATAGAACAAATTAATTAAATGTTGTTTCCCTGATTATCACACTCTCCTTACATGCATAAACAAATGAGAAACAATAAGTATTGTTTATAGTTTTCGCTACAACTGTTTCTTTGCTGACAGTGAAAAATCCCCTTTCTATCTTTACCTGCTCATCAGGGAACTCTCTTCTTACCCTGACAGTTAGACAGTTAAGTCTCTGGCTGTAACATAGAGGATAATGGATGGGCAACAGTTAACAACAACCCTGTTGTTAACTTCGAGAGGTTGTCATGACAACCAAGTAAACCTCGATAGTGAAGCTCGAGAGGTTTACGGTTGGCAGACAAACTCGAGAAGTTAATGCAGGGTTGTTGTTTACTGATGCCCATCCATTATCTTGTATGGTGTATGGGCATCAGTAAATCAATAATGTATTTTTTTGTCAGGTTCACAATGCGATTTCAGCATTTGTGTGTGCCGCGCCCCCCCCCCGACTCACTCCTTCCCTGGTTCCCCGATCTCACGTACTGTTGTTTTTTTTTTTTAAATGTGCTCAGTCCTGCTATTTAGTAAAAATAGAATTTCCCCTTACTTTGTGCTCACGATCAGGTTCAGGTCTCATCACGGGCTCCGACTCCAAGCACCACGTTTCAGTTAAGCGCATAAGCAAATGCACTCTGCTGTTGTACCATTGATGTGACATACTCAAGATAGTACAACAGCCAGCTGACGTAACATTGATGGTACAACAGCATTAGGTTTTGATGGGTTTCTGCACACAATAACGTTCTCCCATATACTATAAATGCCTTTGTTGTTTGTGTGTACTGTGTGTTAGGAGAGAAACATTCTGACAGTGGAACTGAGCAGCATTTTGAATCCATGTATTCCATGGTAAACATTCCATGATAAACATTCTATATATTGAATGTGGAGAAAAACAGAGAAAAAAAATAGGAAGAAGAAAGTAGGCAATAATACAATGACATCATCAATGACATCATTTGCAGTGAGCGGAAGGATTATTTTATCAAAAATGCCACAAACAAACCCATTGTTTCTACATATAAGCATGCTTTTTCCAACAGTAAAAAAAAAGGTGCCTCGTGCCTTACTACGCCCTTGGCTGTGCTATAAAATATATTTTACACACACCCCTTCATGCTTATTGCTTACTTATGACATTCAAAAATTAGTCTTTACTTCCAGTTTTCTGGTAGTGGCCTGTATTAATCAAAGTATTCCAGTAAAACACCATGAGTGGATATATATCAATTTCCTCTGTGCTGATCAACACTTTCTGCTCTGCATCATCCCCCCCCCCCAAAAAAAAAAACATCAACAACATTATAGGCTCTTAACATTAACTTTTTTGTTTCCTTAGTTCTCTTACTGCTCTGAATGAAACCCAACAGCTTCCTCATTATTTCAAAGTATTGTCCCCTAAAAATTACTGATTAATCTGTAAAAGTAACATTTATCTGTAATGCTGTACTGATAAAATTCCATATGAAAAAATCCTCAGACATTTGAAAGTAAACATGAGTTGCTGCCATTTTACAGTCTGCTGTACATCTGAGTCTGTGTGCGTGCGTGCATGTGTGTGTTTGTAGTACGGGTGGCTGGGTGTACTGAGCTGCTAGGACCTTGAGGAAAATTATGTCATTGTTGCCTGAATGGAATGAACATTTACCCAAGATTCTGCCAGTTGGTCTAAAATGTTTGAAGGATTTTCTGTGAAATGATCAAATCGGGGAGCATTAAAATAGCAATTACATGACAAATGGCAATTTCTTCATTTCATGTGTAACAAATAAGGCTTGGTTATTCTTATGTTATGGAAAAGAAGTGACGTTTTTAATATGTTTATAATATATCTGCAGTTTATCTTTAAGTATGTCCAAACTTAGTGATTTTTATGCAAAAGCCTGTCATTCGTCCCCACCTATGATACTAGACCCTTGGACTGCTTTGTGGATTTACATATATTCACAAGAAATTTGAATGTAAAGGCCTTCTAGACTGAAAACAACATGTATCAACAAACCATCTGAGACTCCAGCTGACTCTGGAGGGGACTGAACACAGGACAAAGGTATAAATAGCATCACTAAGCCACATTTATGTTCCCCATCAACATTTGCACCACCGACACTGTGAGGATATTTGAAAGGGCTTGTGAGGATGGTTTCAGAAGAGTGTTCGAGAACAACCACAACCCCAGTTATATCAGCATCGTGGCTTATGAGGCAAGTGCATTAACAGATTTGGAAAGTAATCTCTCAGTCACTATTAAACCAGCTGACAAGGGTGAGTCAGTGGTGCTTCTCGACACAGAGAACGCTATTGCTGAAGTCTACTGTCAATTGAACAATTCTGCATTCTATGCTTAAAGTCAGACCCTACTGATACCTTTAAGAAAAAGTGTGATGATTTTCTTAGGGAATCTTTTCAGAACAAAATAATATCAGAGGAAGAGTTAGGTTTTCTGACAGTTAATACCCTCTGCATACCACCATATCATACTGCAGAAGGTGCACAAAAGGCTGGATTACCCACAGGGCACAGAATAGTCACTGGTATTGCCTCCTTAACAGAGTCACCGTCACAATTTGTGGATGCTTATTTGAAGGCTATACTGTAGTGTTTGCACCCTTCTCATATATAAGAGATACCACTGACATCTTAGGTGTCTTGGGGAGTACCCAGCTTGAACAGAGTTGGCTTCTTGTGTCCTTAGACATGGAATCTTTGTATGTCGACATACCCCACGAGGGGGGGTGTCACCCAAACCAATGTGGGCCAATCATTCAAAAACTTCCTGGTATACTGTTCTGAATATGTACTAACATCTAATTCCTTTCTTTTCCAGGGCCTCTACTACCTTCAGAAAAAAGGTACTATGGTGGGGGCAACTTTTTCCCCAGACTTTACAAACTGGTGCACCTGGGCAAGTGGGAAAGAGAAAATATCTTAAACCACACAGTCAATCCTTTTTTGATAGCATTAACCTGTGGTAGCATTACATAGATGACATGTTTCTGATATGATGAGGAGACCAAGGTGAGCTGAATGCCTTTGTTAAATTCCTTAAGAGGACTAGTCCCAACCTGCGGTTCACTGTTCAGGTTGATTCAATACAAGTTTCCTTTCTTGACCTAATTTTACCAGCGCAGCTAAGCCATCACTATTAGATCTTACCACCTCCCTTCTGGAAGAACACAAGTGCGGCATGTCCAGTCAGGTCATTAGTCCCCAAGTTGAGACTAGGGTCCCCAAAAACATGTTCAACTGGGGTCATTTTTTGAGATGGATGGCCTCGAGTCCAGGTTTGACAATTCTGCCCTGCATAGTCCCATGTTAGGTGAACACATTCCCTTGTTTTGCAGATGGCTGTGTTTTTCGAGAGCTTGAGAGATGGTGTCAAGCTGCTGTATCTTGCAGGGCCTCCATGGTCAGGTCAGTGGCCATGGACAAGTCAGAAGGAACTCCCAAGTTTCTTGAGCAGAGGCTTTGCTTCTGCCAAAGTACTAAAAAATTGGTACCATCAGCGGCATGAATCCTAAATTGGGCTGGGGTGAAGATTTGCATTTTGATGACTTTTGTGGCAAGATGTTTCCTGATGGCAAGCAATGTGTATCCTTTTACTTGAGTTAGGAGAGTAAACTTGTGCTCCAAGAAGAGCTGTATATCCCCAAACAGTATCTCTTTTTTTATTCCAGGATAGCTGCAGGATTTAGGTCTTTGTACTGTAGTTCAAAAATTTGAGGATGACTGAGCACGGTCATGCTTTGGGGTTGGGACCCATGGTATTGTGTGCTATCACTGTTCAGGGGTTCTTTGGCCATCTTCAATAACAGCTCCCTAAAAAGGGACTCCAGAAAGGGTCCCATGTCACAGGCTTTGGTAGCATCTGGCAACCAGTGGATCCTGATATTGTCTCAGCAGGAGTGGAGCTCTATGCCATTCAGCTTTTCCATTAGCTCCCACTCACAGTGATGCAGGAATCTTAGTGCTTGTAATGCTGATCTATAAGAGCTGCGGTGTACAAAAGAACATTTTGAGGTTGGAAATGTGCTTGCTGACCTTGCCTAGGCCTTTGGTTGTTTCCCAAACATACAGTCTATCAATTACCCAATTTTTCTAGGTCATAAAAGAGCCATCAGGACATATGGGGAAGTGTCTGTCCACCTCATCTTTCCAAGACAGGCTGGCCTGCTCTGACGTGACTTAAGCTGAGCGGCTGTGGGATTGGGTGTTGTGACTCTCCAACATGCTTGCCATCTTAGCTGAGTCCGATGGTATGTCTTTTATTTCAGATTTATTAAGCATCTTAGTGTGGTGGAGAGTCTTCCAGTAGTCAGTCGGCAGCAGGGGCAGAAATGGGATGGATTACATTGGATTTTAAGTATAATTTTTATGTTGCTTGCACGCATGTGCAAGAAACATAGTGCCATCATCGGAGATTTCGGAGGTGTGTTACCTCCTCCTCCAATTCAGTCAGTGAGCTGGCAGGCGCGGCCCCTGTAAGCCAATGCATTTTGGAGCTGTCTATGACACGCTCCAAAATGTAGTGGCATACAGTTGAAAGGGGGAGCTACGCTTCAGTGAGCAGAGATAAGAAGCGTAGCTCCCCCGGACGTACTGTGTAGCCGATGGGGTGCCCAATCCCGTCGGCTGAACTACGTCTCTCCCCAGTTGTAGGTGCTACGCTGGAAGCCCACCCCAGCGTGGCAATCAGTCCATATAGGCCAACAGAAGTGCCCAATCCCCGCCGGGCTGAATGCCCTGATCGCCTTTTGTGCCACGCTGGGAGCCCACCCCAGCGTGGCAAAATGGTTCCACGACGCCTTTTTATATTTTAACCTGAAAACGCAAACGGTCCCTGCGGGCGCCTCCGACCCCCTCCCACAACCCGCACCCACCACTGCGCACCC
The DNA here is from genome assembly GCA_016271365.2 of Neoceratodus forsteri. NCBI lineage: Eukaryota > Metazoa > Chordata > Ceratodontiformes > Ceratodontidae > Neoceratodus > Neoceratodus forsteri. Next base: position 59,546,271 of record CM057453.1, on the reverse strand, counting down.
AGCCTCCCCATGCCCCCCCCCATATTTACTTCCGGACTCCGGCGCAATGATCTTCGGTGGACCGGGAACACGTCTGCACTCTTCAAAGCCGACCGCGAACTGAGGAAATGCCGGTAAGCTGTATAATGGCCTAGATAGGGGGGGTTCAACTTTGTTGCATATCTCAGGCATTTTTGGAATTTTTGCACTAAATTTTCCAACATGGGGTTTTTGGGACCCCTTCTCATGAATGATGTCACTGTCATGGCGTTATTCGGGCCAGTAGGGTGATTTCACGCGGTGACTGCGAAATCACCCTTCGGGCCGAATACCACCATAGACAGTGAGAAGGGTCCTAACCCCATGTTGAAAATCTGGGCAAAAATTCCAAAATGACTGTTTTATGAGCGCGCGTATCGCAGTTCCTACGCAGGCTCGTAAGTTCACGAAATTTTAATATTTTCACTCCAGATTTTCAACATTACCATTTTACCACACCTCCTCATGAGTAGTACAGATGTCATTTTTCACATCTCACCCAAAATGTGTTTCCACCCATGTAGCGCAGAATGGCGCAGTCGGTATGCAAAATCAATGTACAGGACAAATTAAGAAAATCACAGTGACACTGTTCATGAGCAGAGGTCTTAAAATGGCTATGTTGAAAATTTGGTGAAAAAATTCCTAAAATGACTGTTTCTGACGTGCGTTCGCAGTTCCTCATGAGCTCGTAGGAGTTCATAAATTTTCAATATTTTCACTCCAGATTTTCAACATTGCCATTTTACCATACCCCCTTATGAGCAGTACAGCTGTCATTTTTCACATCCTGCCCAAAACATGTTTTCGTCCATGTAGCGCACAATGGCGCAGTCGGTGTGCAAACTCAATGTATGGGACACATTAACAAAATCACAGTGACATTGTTCATGAGCAGAGGTCTTAAAATGGCTATGTTGAAAATTTGGTGAAAAAATTCCTAAAATGACTGTTTATTTAGCTGCAGCAGCAGTTCCTACGACGCTTGTTCACAAATTTTCAATATTTGCACTCCAATGACTTCCAAATACCTAAACAGCACATAGAAGCAAGCAACATTCGGCATTGACAAATGCTTGTTTTTAGCGTGTTAAGAAAAAAGAAAACACTTCCTGCTTACACTCATGCAGCTGGCTAAACTCCAAGCTAGTGGCTACATTGCCTCAGCCTATGTCCCATCATTCAACAAGTCTTTATTTGTCTCCTGTCATTTACCTTTCTTTGTCTCCTGTCGGTCACCATCTTGTGCACAGACGTATAACAAGGACTTTACATACAAGCTGTCGCTACAGCACTGTCTCAAATACCTGTCAAGAAGATTTCTTGTGAGCTGAATAGCTGGGACTTGCTAGCAACTGTTTTCCACAAAACGTTACCTGCTTTCCTCTTTATTATACTTTAAAATGAAGGTATGGAGCAAGTTTTATATTGAATGCATAATGGCCATAATTCCAAAACCAAAATCAACATCAGAACCAAAACCAGGGGTGATTTGGCAAAACTAAAACCAGAACCTTCCCTGTTTTGTACACCATTACAGGATAACTAGAAAAAATCAGACCCAGAATCAGTTTTCTATTTAAAATTATACAATAACAAGATATTTTCTTGGTATCTGATTGGACAGTGGCCACCTTGTACAGTGATGTTATTCCAACACAACATCACTGGATCAAGGTCCAGCACGTAGATGACTGCAGCAGCATGAGAAGGAATCATTCCCTCTATGTTGATCCCATAATCTCCTTCAAATGACACCACCCCCGTCTTACTCCCCTCCTCTCTTCAGCCCCATTCTCAGATAGAAAATTATGGGACACATTAAAACAAAATTCAAACCTTATCCCTCTCCAGTCGTCAGCGTAAACATATCTATTTTCAGTGCATCTGATATTTAAAAGCAGAGAACGCTGGCTTTGCTTTCATTTTTATGATCATTGGCTTTGTTTTTCTTATTAATTTGTATTTACTAAATGAATTATTTAACGAAGCAGCTGAGGAATGGCTTGCCACTCGAGATTGTCAACATGCATACTTCTGGTACCACTCAGGAAAGGTTAGGGGAATGGCACCACTGCCTTGCGCTCAAGAGCACAGATCATAAAAGAAAATAATGTTCTTCTTCTCCTGGTACAAGCATTTATTCAGGGGGCTGTACCAGAAGAAACAGAGAAGAACCATGAGTGTGTGTGTGTGTGTGTGTGTGTGTGCGTGTGTGTGCATGCGTGTGTGTGTAGAAAGCACAAGTGAATGGAACTGAGATGGGGAAAGGAGTGAGTCACAGTGACACACATAACTGCTCCACCTAGTGGAGAAAAAGTATGCTCCCACACAGAAAAATTACACTAAAAAATGTTCAAACAGTATTTATTTTATTTTTAAAATGATCTCTATACACAAGTGATTGTATAATAGTGATAATGCACTCCATGGATGTGTGTTATATAGGATAATGACACTTCTGGGGTGTTGAACGCACTTGACCTGTGGCCTCGTGCTTCAACCAGCCAAGTCATGACATTATCCCAGCATGACACACACCACCCCTGTTGAGCATTATTTCTTAAATAAAGACTTCTTCTCTGTGGTCACCAGGCTGAAAATAGTTACATCCATGATTATTCCCATCTTCAGTGATGGAGACACCCTCCATGGGCAGGCTATCAATGTCCCACTGCACCAACAAACATCCTGTATAACACCCTGGCTCAATTTATACTAGAAACATAGAAATTGCCAGCAGATAAGGGCTGCTAGGCCCATCCAGTCTGCCCGTTGGCCCTATACATTTTATGTGGACACTGACCCTATGTGATCAATGGCCTTTCATCACTCCCTCCCCTCTCAACCTTCCCTTGTGCCTGTCCCAGGCATGCTTAAAACCCTCCACTGTGCTTGCCCCCACTACCTTCTGTATCGACTACCCTTTCTGTGTAGAAGAACTTCCTCACATTACCTCTTAATCTACCCCCTTCCAATTTCATACTATGACCCCTTGTTCTAGTACTTTTTCTACATTGGAAAAGGTTCCCCACCTGCACTTTGTTTATGCCCTTGAGGTACTTGAAAGTTTCAATCATGTCCCGCTGCTGTCTCCTTTGCTCCAGTGAGTACATATTGAAGTCCCTTAGTCTATCCTCATATGTTTTGTGGTGCAAGCCCTGCATCATCTTTGTTGCCCTTCTCTGGATAGTCTCCACCTTATCTATGTCCTTGCACAAGTGTGGCCTCCAGAACTGCATGCAGGACTCCAGGTGAGGCCTTAGCAATGTTTTATACAATGTCATCACCACCTACCGCCTCCTGCTAGTGATACCCCTGCCTATGCACCCCAGCATGCCACTGGCCCACCCTGCTGCCTTTGTGCACTGCTTTGATACCTAAAGGTCATCAGAGATGATAACTCCTAGGTCCCCTTTCTCTTTGGTGACAGTTAGCTCCTCCCACCACAACCTGTAGCTCTCCCCAGGGTTCCCTCTACCAGGTGCATTATTTTGCATTTCTTTGCATTGAACCTCAGTTGCCACATCTATGAACATCTTTCAAGCTTCTCCTGGACCCTCTTCATTTTCTGCACCTCTTCTGAAGTATCCACCCTGTTGCAGATCTTGGTGTCATCTGCAAATAGGCAGACCTTTCCTTCCAGCCTCTCTGCAATGTCACTAATGAAGACGTTGAACAGGACTGGTCCTAGTACTGATCCCTGTGGTACCCCACTGGTTACCCCCCCCCAAGATTGTACCCCATTTACCACCACCCTCTGACTCCTGCCTGTTAACCAGTTCCTAACCCAATTCACTACCTTGTCTCCCATGCCCAGACTACCCATCTTGTTAATCAGTCTTCTGTGTGAGATGGTGTAGAAGTCTTTGCTGAAATCTAGGTAGGCAACGTCTACCACCCCTCTCTGATTTATTTTCCTAGTCATCCAATCAAAACAATCTATTAGATTTGTTTGACATGACCTTCCTGCTTTGAATCTGTGTAGCCTCAAATCCTGAGCACATCTGGATTCCATATGTGCCACTATCCTTTCTTTCAGCCGTGTCTCCATGACCTATCCCACCACTGAGGTGAGGCTGACTGGACTGTAGTTCCCCACCTCCTCCCTATTGCCGCTTTTGTGCAGTGGGACTACATGTGCCCTCCTCCAGTCCTCTGGAACAACACCCATGTCGAGTGATTCTGTGAACAGGGCTGCCAGAGGCACTGCTAGTTCTCTTCGCAGCTCCTTTAATATCCTCGGGTGGATGCTGTCTGGCCCCATGGCCTTATCCACCTTCAGCTTTGTGAGTTCTTCCAGAACTCTCCCCACTGTGAATGGACTGGTGTCCACTTCTTCCCCACCCATTGCCTCTGCAACCTAATTGAGATCCTTGACCCTTCCCCCCTTAGTGAATACTGAGCAGAAGTATTTGTTCAGTATTTCTGCCTTGCCCAGATCCCTCTCCTTACACTCTCCCTTCTCCCCTTTAAGCCTCACAATCCCCCCTTGTCTTTTTTTCTTTTAGTGATGTACCTATAAAATGTCTTATCCCCTTTGTTTACAGACCGTGCTAAACCCTCTTCTGTCTGCACCTTCACCCTCCTAACAGTCTTCCCTGCTTCCCTTAGACATTCAAGGTGCTGTAACCCCCCTACAAATGGGGGTTCCCGAAAAGTCTTCCTCGAGCTTGCCTAAATGCTCATTGCCAGGCTGGTGTCCTGTGTTTTAGCGGTTTAAATGTGATTGCCAGAGAGTGTCTGTATAGCCTCTGTGTACTGCCTCTTTAAGAGCTGCCTGGATTGCAGTCATAAGTAATCTGAGAGGGAGCTCTGGTGAAAGATGTTACTATTTGCTGAAAATCATTTAGAGTGGTAATGATAATGTAGTTTGGCTAACCTGCCTTCTTTGCAGCAAGGACTCTTTTGTTTATCTCCACGATCTTGGTCCTGGACTGTGAATTGGACCAATCAGTCAATCAATCAATCAAATCTTTATTTATCCAGGCGATCACCATTGAGCAAGCTCATTTACAAGGTGGACCTGCTGTTGGCAGGGAACAGTGTACAGTTACATATAAATATACATAATACAAAAGGAACAACATGTTTATAATACTGATAGGAACAGAGTATTTACATTCCAAGTCACATGTACAAGAAAGATATACATAACACAACCCGAACGTAATATATATATATATATATATATATATATATATATATATATATATATATATATACAGTTCCCACAGGAGCAGGATGTGTATGGATGTCATATACAAACCATTTGAAGAAAAAAAGAAAGATTATTTATATTCCTGTCCAGCAGAAACACGTTACAGGCCTGGATCGAAATTCCTAAGCTATGGAGGTGCGCATAACAGTGTGTAAGCCTTAGGTAAATGCAGCAGAAGGGGGGTGGTGAATAAGAGGGATGCAGAGGGTGCTAAGGGCAAGTGGGGTAGAGGGGGGAGTAGTAGTGGCAAGGACTGATTTGGATAAGCAGCTGGGACTAGTGTTGAAGAAGAGGGGAACAATAATAGTCAAGCTGCTAGGAGCGATAGAAGCAATTACAGATTTCAGCAAACATTTTGTCATAGAGGGTCTTAAAGAAGGCAGGACTGACAGGTGAGCTAAGTCTCAACGATTTTAGCATCCTATTCCAGAGAGTAGGCAGGGCATAGCTTATGGCGGCCCTTCCAAGGCGACTGTTGGCCCTTGGGACATTCAAAGAAATCAGTGATTGACTTCTTAAGGCATAGTTCCTAATAGGACTAAGGGGGAGATAGTCAACAACGTATTGTGGGAGTTTGTTGGTGAGGGCTCGGAGCGTCCATAGGGCTGCATTTCTATATCACCTGTATTGAAGGGAGGGCCACCCTACGGCTGCGTGTAAAGAGCAGTGATGTGTGGAGTACGGGAGGCCAGTTATAAATCTCAGTGCTCTATGATATAATACATCCAGTTTTGCAAGATATAAGGCAGGGCAATGGACATAAATGAAGTCGGCGTAGTCAATTAAAGAAAGGAATGTAGATTGGACAAGCTGTCTTTTTGCGTCTGTGGTCAAGAGGCATTTAATTCTGAAAAAAAGACCAAGCCTCTGCCTCAGTTTTTTCAGCAGTTCTTCTGTGTGTTCCACAAAAGAGAGTTTGTTGTCTAGCCAAATACCAAGGTATTTGAATTTAGTCCTAAATTCAAGATTTTCTCTAATAAAGTAGATATTGATGGTAATGGACTAGCAACAACAGAGTAAGCCCCTGGGCCTGATGGTGAGAAAAGAATGGCCTTGTTTTTTTTTTTGCATTTAGTAGTAACTTTTTGCTAAGGAGCTGGTACTGCAGAGTATTAAAGTCAGCTTGTAACTCAGCGCAGGCAGCTTCAGGAGATTCCCGGCTTAAGTAGAGCATCGTGTCGTCAGCAAACAAGTGAATACTGGCATCTTTGATGCCTGTGTCCAAGCTGTTGATATAAATGGCAAACAGTAATGGGCCCAATATGGAGCCCTGGGGGACACCTCTTTTTATCGGTTTAAGTGGAGAAATCTCTCCATCAGCCTTAATTTGTTGCTGTCTATCAGAAAGGTAGTCTTGGAACCATCCCAGTGCGGTTGAGCCAATGCCCATAGTTTTTAAGGTGGAGAGGAGCAGGCAGTGGTCGACAGTGTAGAACGCCTTACTGAGGTCCAGAAACATGGCACAAACAAATTTTTTATTGTCTAGGTCCCGTTGCCAATCATTAGTAACTTTTGCCAGTGCCGTAATTGTACTATGCTTAGCTCTAAAGCCAGACTGCATTGGGTTGAGTAGTCTAGCATTGTCTAAGAAAGATTTCAGCTGCATATCCACAAATTTTTCCAGAAGTTTTGAAAGTATGGGAAGAAGGGAGATTGGTCTATAGTTATTTAGGTCACAGGAGTCCCCTGCTTTAAACAGGGGAATGACGTGAGCAGTTTTCCATGCCTTGGGGATGGAGCCTTGTGCTAGGGACAGATTGAATAGGTGTGTTATAGGTGTAGCAAGTATATGGTATGCTATTTTCAAAAAATATGGCTTGAAGGAGTTGGCCCCAGCACTTTTTTTAGTATCTAGTCGTAGAAGAAGATCTTCAACTTCTTTTATGATGGTAGGTGAAAAGGAGAAGTCCATGTTATTGCTACTTGGTTCTGAAGGCTAGGTGTTGGTCTGAGGAAGAATGCTACTTACAGGTGCGTTATCAAACGCCAGGCCAGCAGTGGCAAAATGATTGTTGAAAGCCTGCAGTATCTCTAATTTATCGTTAATGATAATATTATCAGTGGTAATTTTGGAAGGAATCACATTTCCTGGAGAGTGGCCGGATAACTCTTTTATGGTGGGCCAGAACTTGGTAGGGCAGTTTGATGCAGAGAGGAGCTCAGTTTGATAAAAGTTGGCTTTGGCCTCTCTGACCAACTTAGTACAGATGTTCCTAGATGCCCTGAAGAGACATCAGTCTGCGTCGGCATGAGATTTACGAGCCTTTTTCCAGAGTTAATCTCTTTTGAGTAAGGTAGCTTTCAGATCTGGTGAGAACCAACGACAGGTTCTGGCTTTTATTCGTGCTTTAACCAGGGGAGCATGGCTGTTTAGGGTGCTGGATATGATTTCATGGAGAATGTCATAGGCATCGCTCACTGACTTAGTCAGGTAGAAACTCTGCCATAGCAAAGAGTTTTTTAGATCATTGAAGTATGCAATAGGATTGAAGTTCTGTCTGGATCTTTTAGTGGAAAACTTTGATGTAGATAGAGGTTTGGTAACAGTTCTTATGCCACCAATAAAGCAGTGGTCACTAATGTCCGCTACGAGGATACCAGCATGGGAAAAGGAATGAGGTCTGTTAACAAGGAGAACATCCAAGAGGGTGCTTCTCATTGGATTTTTGTTGATGCGAGTAGGCTCAGTAATAAGTTGAGTGAGCCCATGAGAGTCGCAGAATTGTTTCAGGGGTAACGAGACCTTAGTTAGCCAATCATAGTTAAGGTCGCCTAGTATGATTGTTTCTATTGGGGTAGTATCCAGGTGGGATGACAGGTGTGTCAGAAGTTGCGGTCCTACTGCTGGAGGTCTATTGCAGCCTATGATGTGGAATGCCACTGATGGGGAAAGCTCGACTTTAAGAGACAGGCATTCAAATCCACAGGCAAGGGAGGTAGCATCTAATATAGATACTGAGAATTTGTTTTTAACATAAATGGCTACTCCTCCACCCCAGTCTGCCTGTCAGTTCTGAAGAGGAGGTAGTTGGATATGTTTACCTCTCTGTCTGAGGCGGACACCGGAAGCCATGTTTCCGAAAGCATGAGTACATCTGGTGCAGTATGAATAATCCAAGCCTGGACTGAATCGAGCTTCTTTAAAAGACTGCACACGTTAGTATGCAAGAAGCTAATTCCTTTCAAAGTTGTGAGTTCAGAAGGAGATGAGAGCACTTTCGTATGGCCAGGGTTAAGTTCGACATCACCTGAGCATAGGAGTAGAAGGAGCACACTTTGCCTCAGGGCAGCAAGGAGAAGTTTAAAGGCACAAGTCTTTCTACGTCTGGTATAGGTTTGAGTACATGGGTCCAAAGACTGAATCATCTTATTGTGCTGCCCTACGGATACATATCCTAGGATCCATGCAGAATAGCACCAAGCCATACCTAGTTTGAATGGATAGGGTATAGGACCACGTACAGGATATTGGTTAGCAGTTCCACTTCGAGGAGATTCCACAAACTGTGAGGGGATCAAAGGCGTACAGTGGCAGCATAATTTGTTCATAGTGTTGGTATATGCAGAGACTAGCATGGTAGAGCAAGCACCTTTGTTGGAATCAATTCTGTCAGGTTGCCTAACCACATAGGGTATTATACAAAGGCTGGCGAATAAGCATAGCCAAACAAGGCCTGTCATGGTTACCCTTTATGTAAGTAAGGAGCGTACTGCAGTAGCTTCTGCTATCTAAGTTATATAGGTCTCAGGGGTCGTTGTTCCGTATGCAACTTGTTTGGGGAAGTTTAAAAACGGAGTTAGGCAAGATAAATGTATACCGCCATCGGCTAGAGAAAGGAGAGAGTAGCTCTTCCACCCCCTCTATTACCCCTCCCTCTCTCCCCAGGACTGCTCGTATACATCTGCCCATTTCAGTAAAATCCGCCCTCCTGAAATCTAATACTCTTGCCCTTGTGTAACTTAATTGAGTCCATGTCTCCATGCTGAACCACAAGATGTGGTGATCACTGAATCCGAGCTGCCCTTCCACCTGTATTTCTTCGACACTCTTCCCATTGGTCCATACCATGTCCAGAATTGACTTGTCCCTGGCTGGCTCATGCATCAGCTGCCTGAGTCAAACCCCCTGCAGGGATTCTAGGATGGCTGTGCTTCTGGCAGAAGCAGCCATCTGGGTGGCCTAATCCACTTTTGGCTATTGAAATCCCCCAGTAGCAGAATTTTGCCTTTAGGTGCCATGTTGTGTATGTTTTTCACTAGTTCCTTGTCTACTTCCTCCCTCTGTGCTGGAGGTCTCTAGATCACCTCATGCATATTGCTGTTCCATTCCCTGGCTCCAGGGTGACCCACTTTACCTCGGCTTCCCTCTGTCTTCCCTGAACTTCTGTAGCCTTTATACCATCTCTGATGTACAGGGCCACTCCCCCACCTTTTTTACCCTCCCTGTCCCTCCTGAACAGTGTATAGCCTGGTACACTGACTTCCCAGCCATGATTAGCAGAGTACCATGTCTCTGTTATTGCTGCTACTGTATGTCAAGGTCTGCATCTGCCAACAAGGCCTCCAGGTCTGGAACCTTATTTCCTAGGCTACAGGTGTTCGTTAGCATGACCTTCCATGTTTTACAGGCTGCCCTCCCTCTGCTCTTGTTCTCCATCTCTAGCGCCTTCCCCCACCCCAGTTTCCTTTCCTATGTGCTCTCACCCCCTCTGTATCACTTGTTATATATACTTCACCTGCCTGCCCCTCCCTGCCTGATTTAGCTGTTCCTGTAGTCAAGTTATGTTCCCATGGGGGTGTTTCTAAGCCTCCTGACCCTCCTGGCTCTCCCCCTTGGCCAGTTTAAATGCTCACAGCTGAAGCATTTAAACTGCTCACAAAAAAACAAGGTCCTCTTCTCAGAGAGATGCAGACCATCCTCCTTATATAAGCTCGCATCTGCCTGGATCAGGCCCCAGTCTCCTAAGAAGCCAAAACCCTCCCTTCCACACCAATCCGTCAACCAGGATTTGAAGCTACGGATGTGGAGTACCCTAGCTTCCCCTGTGCACTGGACAGGTAGCACCTCCAAGAATGAGACAGAGCATGCTATCTGTTTCGGGTTTTCCACCAGCTTCCTGAAATCCTCCTTGACTCTGACTAACTCCAACCTTCTCCTAGCCAGGTCATTGGTCCCCAGGTTGACAATGACATCCAGCTGTTCCTTTCTAGCTATTGCCGTAGCGATCCTATGGATCCGCTTCCATCCCTCCATGCAGTGCTTTCTGGGAGGCACTTGACCTCCGTCTCTCCCCCCTGCTAGGTATCCTTAACTCCACTCTCTGGGCAATAGAGTCCCCACTAGGAGAAGCTTCCCTCTCCTCTGGGGTCTTCTACCTCCCTTCCTTGGGGTCCCATCCTGGAGGACTCTCCCATCCTCCCTGGTCCCAGCCTCGAGTTCCTGAGTGGGGCTTTCCCGTTCCTCCAAAACAGTGTATAAGTTACTACGTGGGACCTGTTGGGGGATGTGCTTTTGACCCCCCTCTATCACCCTCCCTGAGCCCACCATAGTCCAATCACTCCTCCTCCCCGACATCCTTTGAAGTACAAGTTGTGGACCTGGTGATCTCGGTGGATGCCGTCTTCAGCTTGGCCAACTCTGTTCAGAGACAGACAACCTCCTCCCTCAGCCCAGAGAGGGGCCTGCAGATAGGGCAGCATCACAGCCTACAGAACATCTCCCTGAAGACAGCTGCTCCACAACCACTGCACTGCACCACTCACATCATGTCTGTTTCCCTCCTCAATCCACTGCCTGCTTAAGATGGCTACTTGTCATCTCCCAAATATTTGTGTTTTTCTTTTGTTTTTGTTATGCTTTCTTTCTTCGCTAATTCCTGTATGGATGCAGGATGTTGCAAGGCCCTATGGGACCCACCCTATAAATGTTGACCAAGCCCTGGGGTGGGTGGGTTGTGGGTGGGAGGGTAGGACTACACCTCAGGCTGTGTCCAAAAACAACCAACCAAGGAGTCCTCTGGCAGTGGTTCCTCACTCCACTCACCGTGGTCTAGACACGGCTAATTTCAAACACACAGTCACAAACTCACCAGCTAGAATCCCTCATACCTGCCCAAGCTAAATGAAGAAGCACACTGAAATGGCAGTTAAGACCTCACATTCAAACTACACTAATCCCTATAATATGATGCCTGCACTTAAAGTTCAGACACAGCCAATTACAAACATGTGGTCACAGACTTATCAGCTAGAATCCCTCAATCCTTCCCAAACTAAATGGAAAAGCACACTGAAATGGCAGTTAAGAAAATACCTCAAATTCAATTACAAACACACAGTCACAAACTCACCAGCTAGAATCCCTCAATCCTGCCCAAGCTAAATGAAGAAGCACACTATCTGCCCTGAGAGGCTCTCATCACTGTGATATGTACAGTCCGATACAGTTGACTTCACTGGCTGACTGAAGACAGCTACATCTACTGCTGCATGCACATAGATATGTGAAGGGTCAGCTGCTTCTTACCTGTGCAGCCTATGTGTAACGAAGGCCCTGAGCTAAGGTCTGATGCTGGTCATGAGCTTGCAATCTCAGCAGTAAAAAAAACTTTCGGACGACAATTTCTCATTTGCTATACTTGCTGCTGGAACTCCCTGTCAGTTAGCTGGCCCCCAGCAGTGGCCTCTTATGCCACTGTTATCAACTATTATACCTCAGGTTTCGGAATCAAGCAATGCTGCTGAGAGGAAGTGCTATGTTACGAGTGGATCTGATACCTGCATGCATTGGACTGATTGAGGGATCATAACATCATGGGTTCCGTGCACCACCAAGTTTGTCTTTGTGCACCATCTCATCTAGCTTGCTTCTTTATTTCTATTTTGTTTGGAATTCTACAGGTGATGTGGCACCTTAAACTAAAGACAGGAGTTGGACTGACAGTTGCAGCTTGCAAAATGATAGGTGCATGGCCACACGCATCTCTCCTTTCCCGTGTATAATATAAATCAGTTAGCAGATTAGCTGTCAAAGGGGGTTTGCTGCCAGGGATTTTTCATACCTGTTTTATGCCCATAAGGTGAGTAGAGCGAGGAAAGACTATTGTGCCCAGTGAGCATCAAAGGAAAGGCAAAGCTTCCTGGACCCAGGAAACCTCCCAGGTTCCCACACCAGGAAGAATGGATAGACTGTAAGATTTTGCTATCCGTAAACATCTATGTGCTGTAGCTGCAGTATGTAACTAACTAACTGCTTGGCTGAATAATCATTCTATATATATTTACAAGGTCCTGATTCCACACTCCAGCCAGTGGGGCAAACAAAGGTGCTGTCAGAGCTTGAGTTCAAGGAGAGAACTATAATTTTTTTCTAAAAGATAAAGAACCTCAGCACAAAAGTACTGAGAAAAGGGTTACCTAGGAAAGTCACTGGCAACAAGGCCATATTTCAAAGAAATACAAAGTTACACATACTCCAATAATTGAAAGCCCCATAGGAAGTATGCAAATCACCAGGAAATAATTTTGACTGGTTCTACCATAAGCAGGAGTGTTTGGTGCCAAATGGCCTCTCATGCAATCTTCATGAGATCAGAAGACACAAACACATGTTAAATCCTGCTCAGGACTCATCAGTATTCCTTATGTAGCCCCTCCCTTACCCCCTCTGTCTAGGGGCATGTATCAATCGCAGATGTACCAGGGAAAAATGGAAGGGACCACAACAATGCGAAACAACTCTGAGCTAGTGCGCCCAAACCAAGATAGGAAATCATATGCCCTACCTCTCAATGGCTTCAGCATACATTGTGCTCTCTGTCTCTCCCTCTATATTCTGGTCCAGACCCAAACCTCTCGCCACCAGATCCAGGACCTCCAGTCAATATGTAGCCTTCTGCTCCCCCGGGGCCCCTGAGCCCACGATACCGTTGCAAAACTGATGGTCACCTTCTGAAATTACAATTTATGGAATAAAATAAATAGAAGTGGCCTTTCATTTCATTTACTCCCTTTTCACTTAAATAAAAGAGAGTCACTACTGAATTTCTTTCCAAACAGCTCTTTATTTCTTTTGTCTGCACTCCAAATGATTTCAGGGGTACAGGGTTTGATCTTACTCCAAGAAAAAATAAAGCAGCTCCATGGGGCTATTAAAACTTTATACAAGCTCGCCCATGCTGGAACTCTCATGCAGACAAGATGGAATACAGGCAGTACAAGCAGGTTGTTTTCATTTCTGGAAGCTCGGCTGTTTTACCCAACCAGATACTTTGTACCTAAAGAATCATCAGGCTTCTGTCTCACTGGCGCTGGTAAGCCAAACTTTTTTTTTTCCTTTGGTTACCATTTCCTGATCTCCCTTCCTGGCACTGGTCAACTGCCCTATCTCCAGCATAGAGAAGTGAGCTGCTTCCCCCACCTGGCCCCTGGACCTTGGCCCAAATCTCAAGGGTTCCAGGATTTTCCCTTTCCAACCCAGGCCCTGTAACCCTTATCTTCTCCCTTCTACTTTGAGCCTGAACCCACCGGTGTACCATCATATACCACACTGGTTCTATCACTTTGGCTACCCTCAATTCACCACTTCCACTGTTCCTGAAGCCTTTACCAGAGCCTAGCCCCAATGCCCAAACTGCATCTCCAAGCTGCCCTACCATGAGAGGGACCTGAGCCCTGCCACCACCCAGGCCCTCCGAGCAGCTCACATACCTCTTCTGCACCCATGGCATTCTCTTCTTCTAAGGTGCCCCAGATGACAATCCAGGGATGGCCCTAGCTTTCTCTCCGCATCCCTGTTTTTACATCCTGGGCTTGAACTAAGCTCCAACCAGAAGCTACCCTCCAAGGCCTGTCCTAAAGACCTGTGACCCACCCGGCCCTGAAAATGCTGGGTGCCCCATGATCTGCCCCTCCAAGCAGGCCCCTTTTTGTGGTTGAAGGACACTCATGGCTCCCTCTTCGTCTGGGCTGCCCTGCCACTCCAGGTACAAGAGGGGGGCCTCTGCCACCAGCTTCTCTCCTGTGGGGACCTTGCTACAGTTCCCACAGCCCTGTCAGTCCAAGCAACTTCTAACCGTGCTCTAAAGGGGGCTCCTGCCTACTCTGCCACTCTCCGACTACCTTGGCCTACCCCATCCCAACAACACAGTTGCACTGCCTGACCATCCTCCCTGTGAAGCTCCCTTCCCTGCTCCTTGATGCCACATTGCTGTAGAGGCCATTCCTATCTATTGACTTTGGGGGATCTCCCCCACAGGCCCAACCTGGATAGTCGAGCTCCCTCCTTGACTTCCTCTCCTGCTCTTCACAGCCAACTTCCTGTTTCCATGCCTTATATGCCCTTCCTAACTTGCCCTCTGCTGCTACCTTTGGCATCCATGAGGGAATAACCCCCAGAGCACTAATAAATTCCTAAGCTCTGGGGGGTAGGAAGTGGAATGGGGTCCCTAGTGGGAGCATAAGCCCCTCTGAAGAGAGGGAGCTTACACTTATCTGTATCTCACACCAGAGGAAGGATGAACCAGTTCTGTTATGGTCTTATTGGCTTGGGTTGTGGTGAGCCTAAAATAGACAAGCAATATAAAAGGGGCTTTTATACACCCCATCTACACTGGTGCCAGCAGTGCAGATAAACTGCAATGGAGCAGATCCTGTAGTGTAAAGAGCTGCCAGAACATTGCAAAACACTCCGTTGTGGTACAGAGTGTTCCCTGGTTTGTTGGGAATGCGGAGCAGAGTACACCTATGCAGGCATTTTTTGCAAGTGTGTAAAAATGCTGCTTAACCTGCACCGGTACCACTCCTATTCACTAACTCCTCTGCTGGGAATGTCCCCAAAACACAGGAAGGCCATCAGGAGCACTGCACAGCCATAGTGTGTAAAAGAAAATGGTGGCAGTGCAATCAAAGTGGAGCAAGCTGCTTCAGACGGCAACACTCCAGTAAGGCATAATGTAAAATGTATTTATTTATTTATTTACAACTGATGTCCAGTAAGGCATAATGTAAAATGTATTTATTTATTTATTTACAACTGATGTCCAGTAAGGCATAATGTAAAATGTATTTATTTATTTATTTACAACTGATGTCCAGTAAGGCATAATGTAAAATGTATTTATTTATTTATTTACAACTGATGTCCAGTAAGGCATAATGT
The DNA here is from genome assembly GCA_016271365.2 of Neoceratodus forsteri. Taxonomy (NCBI): domain Eukaryota; kingdom Metazoa; phylum Chordata; order Ceratodontiformes; family Ceratodontidae; genus Neoceratodus; species Neoceratodus forsteri. The sequence continues at coordinate 59,530,873 of CM057453.1, read as the reverse complement.
AAAATGTATTTATTTATTTATTTAAAATTGATGACCAGGAAAGGCACACTGAGCTAAGGCTCATTTTCAGGTGTGACCTGGGTACAAAGTGTACACACAGAAGTGACAAGAGTTACAAAAAGTGTTGCTTACATACCATATCTACAACATTTCCACACAGTGCAAATATTATTTTTACAACACAATATATATAAGTACAAGGTACAAGTACAAGTTCAGGAATGAAGAAAAATTTCTATTTGCAGGCTAAGGTTTATAATTAGAGACCGTGTGAGGCCTCCGATGCGAGGGTTAGGTTAGAGTAGGGGTGGGTCCTATGGAGCATCTGGGTCAGAGAGGGGAGGGGAGGAGGGGAGCCTGAGGAGTTGTTTAAGGGATGAAAGAGAGGAGGCCAGGAGCAGGTCGGAGGGAAGGTTATTCTAGAGGAGAGGGAGATGGTATGAAAAGGCAGCTTGGCCGGTAACAGTGTGAGGGTGGGGGAGGTGGAAAGTGCTTGAGTCCCTGTGGCAAAGAAGGTAAACTAGAGAATTGGCTGTGGTAAGGTGGGAATAAGTCCCTTATTGAATTCTTTGAATTTGATATATACAGCAACGCATCATCTGCGTAGAAGCTAATTTTTTGTATATTTTTACCTATCTTGATACCTTCTATCTGGGAATTATTTCTAACTAAAATGGCTAATAGTTCCATCACTGAAGCAAAAAATAGTGATGGGGGGACAACCTTGCCTTGTTCCCTTGGTTAAACTAAATGATTGTGATATATTATTATTAATTTTTATTTTTGCTTTTGGTTCTTGATAGATATTTTGAATGTAATTAATAAAGGAATCACCAAAGTTCATTTTTTGTAGGGCATAACAAATAAATTCCCATTCTATTCTATTGAATGCTCTCTCAGCATCCACTGTTAATAATACTGCTTCCTGCTGATTATTTATTGATATAATATTAAGTGTTCTTATGTTTTCATTTATCCTACGTCCTTTAATAAAGCCATTTTGATCTTGATGAATTAAGAATGGCAATAACTTTTCTAGTCTACCTGCTAGTATCTTGATAAAAAAAATTTATAATCTGTGTTTCGAAGTGCAGTTGGTCTGTATGAAGAGCATAAATTGGTCTCTTTGCCTTCTTTATGGAACAGTAAAATTAGAGCTTCCTTAAATGAATGGGGCATGGATTTATTGAGACTGATTTTGTTAAAGATTTGCATGAGGTGAGGGGCTAATATACTTTTATATTTTTTGTAAAATTCTGCTTGAAAGCCATCTGGACCTGGAGCTTTTGCTATTTTTACGGCTACAATAGGCAGAGCCTGCAGACACTTAGAATGTACAAAAGGAGTGATGTCATGTTTTCTGTCCGTGGAACTGACTGAAGTTGTAAATAGTCTCTTCCACCTTACCTTCCTCCAAGCAATGTTTTCTGCCCTCAATAAATACACTTTCATGTTAGTCAATGGTTGCCGGGTACTATTTTCTTTCTTAAATGGGTGGTACAAGAACTGGAACCTGAGTAGTGGGAGGCAGCATTAGTTTTTTTTTTGGGGGGGGGTAAGATCCACCCCTGCCTCCACCCAAGAAGCTCCTAAAGATCCACCCCAAACTTTTTCCTGATTCATGTGGGAGGGGCATGAGATAGCTCTATCATGCTGTAGCAAGATACACTAGTTTGGGACCTGTATCAACCAACAGAACAAGCCTGTGCAGTGGAGAACACAAGATATTAAATGCCTTTATTAAGGACAAGAAGAACAGAAGTTATTTAATGCCTTCAAATTGACTTAAAAATCCTTTTGAACAAATGATTATCAGAGTCACCTAGGGCCTCAGAAGGAGACCTAGACACACATTCTAATTTACAGTAAGAGCCGCATGTTTTTCTTAAACATTTTCTATATGTATAGTTTATTTATAATTTGTCTTTAGTAGTTTCAAAACTTTGAAAGCATTGGTGTTAGTAATGCATTTAGAAATACATTTTTGATTGTCTTTACAGTTAAACATGTAGTTTCATGTCAGGGCACATTTTTTGGGGGGAGGGGGTTCAAATTATTTTAATCATGGGCTCAGTACTTAGTGAACACAGACTAATGATAAAGTGTGTTTTTTCTTTTAAGTTTGAGATGTATTAAAAAACATTGAACAAGAAAACAATTGATGATTTTAAAAGCTATTCTAATCAGAGCTGACATTAAACAAATCTTAACTGTTTTTTTTATTTTATTTTATCATGGACACTAGAAACAGGAATTCAACATTTACTCCTTGGACACTGTTATTCAGGTTTTTTTTATTGCATCTTGTCCCAGGCAAGCTTCCCAGAATGCAGTTTGTCAGGGCACATTTTTGGGGGGAGGAGGTTGAAATTGTTTTAATCATGAAGCATTGGTGTTAGTAAGCCCCCACTTGCATACTGTGTGACCCTGAGCAAGTCACTTAACTTCCTTGTGCTCCCAGGTCGCACTTGTAAACAAGCTTTCAGCTTAGCGTGTCTCTCCTGGTAAAAAAAAAAGTGCCTAGAATTATTTTTTTAATACAGTTGAGTTTATATGTGGCAAGTAGGTAGGGGATGGTGTTTTGAATGTGGCAGTAGGATTTAGCATGTGCACTGCTTTAAAATCATTTCACAACAGCAGAGCTGTGTAACTGTTCTTATCCAGTGAGCATAAATGGCAACAGTCACACAGTTATTTCAGCTACACATTTGATTCCATATTACAATGGTTCACCACACTACACATTTAGTGTATCACACTTTTTCAAACAATTAAACAAATATTCTCCAAACTAAATAACTCACACATTCATATTTTATAGTTTATCAAAAAGATACTCCACATTTGTAACAAAAACAAACAAAAAATTAATAAATAAATGAAAAGTATGTCACAGCGCTAAATCAGCCCTAACTCCCAGTTCCTTCTAGTAGAATGATGGTGCCTACATTTACAATTTAGCAAATACCTGAAAGCTGAGTAGGTGTTCTGTAAGAAAACAGCTGCAGTCTTTACTATTTACAGCATTGATGATCTGGAACAATTTCTGTGCTTTTTATTGTTGTGAGTAGTTTAATGAAATAACATTTTAAGATGAAAACACTACTGCTAGCCAGACCTGACACACACCAAAAATACAAATAATGAATTAGAGTTATTTAGTAGCTGTTTTCTTACAGAAATCCAGTCTTGATAAATTTGTTTTTTTAGCAGTTCTATAAGATTTATGTCTCACTGAAATAACAGTGCGTAGCATAGAAATGAAAGGGTTTCTGTTAATGTTGTTTGCATGAGAAGTGGGCATGACAGTGGCATGCAAGAGTGAAGTCTAAATTGTTTCTTGGCCATTCTGGGATCTAAAGTCTAAAAGTAATGTGTGAAGAGAATAAAGTCATGTGTTTTTTGCATTTGAATAGATTTAGTGTGTTGAAGTTAAAATATATAAATATATATACCTAGTGTCATGGGCACCTGAAAAGAAAGAAGATACTACTAAAATAAATGCTGTTCTGATATTTTATTTATTTATTTGTGAGATTTTAAGTGTAGTTTTGCTGGTCACAGACACATCAACAGTTAAGTTTAGCAGATACCTGAGACCTAGCTAACTGGGGTTTCTGTAAAACAACAGCTACTAAATAGCTCTAATTCACTACTTTTATTTTCTATGTGCTTCAGGTCTAGCTAGCAGGAATGTTTTAATTTTAAAAGTTTTAATTTTTTTAAACTATACACACCCCCATAAAAGCACAGAAACTGTCCAGATCATCAATGCTATAATTAATAAATAATCTAGGTGTTTTCTTACAGAAACCCCACTCCATTAGATTTCAAGTATTTGCTAAACTGTAAATGTAGGTATCAGCATTCTATTAGCAGTTAATGATAATTTTCCTCTGTGACAATATTTTCTTTTTTTTTTTTTGTAGGGGCTGTGGGATTCAAACTTAGATCTCCAGATTTGCAGTGAAGAGCTTTAAACCACTGTGCTATACTGCCTCCCTAGTTATGGCAGTCATCTGTTTCATGGTTCATGATGTTGATGTACTAAGCATACCAACATACTAACATACAAAAATGCCAGCAGAATAGGCCTAGTGGGCTTTCGTGTCTGCTTGTTTGGTCAGTCCCCACCCTGGGAGCTGACCTTGCTGCCTCCCACCCTCTTGGGCTTCTCCCTTCGCAGTCCAGGGGAGAGCTGGCTAACTGGGGATTCTGTAACACAACAGCTACTAAATAGCTCTAATTCACAATTTTTGTTTTCAATGTGTGTCAGGTCTACCTAGCAGGAGTGTTTCAATTTTAAAACTTTTAATTTTATCAAACTATACACAACCATAAAAGCACAGAAACTGCCCAGATCATCAATAGTATAATTAATAAAAACTCTGGCTGTTTTCTTACAGAAACCCCACTCAGATTTCAAGTGCTTGCTAAGCTATAAATGTTGGTATAAGCATTTTATGAGCAGTTTGTGCTGATTTGCTCTGTAAGAAAATTGTATTTTTCTTGTGGGGGGGGCTGTGGGATTCCCACCCAGACCTCCAGATTTGCAATTAAGATCCTTAAACCACTATACTATAATGCCTCCATAGTTATGGCAGTCATCTGTTTTATGGTTCATGATGTTGGTGTAGTAAGCATACCAACATACTAACATACAAAAATGCCAGCAGAATAGACTTAGTGGGCTTTTGTGTCTGCTTGTTTGGTCAGTCCCCACCCTGGGAGTTGACCTTGCTGCCCCCTGCCCTCTCAGGCTTCTCCCTTCCCAGTCCATGGTATTCCTACTTCATTGAACTTTGCTTCCACATCCCTTCCCCTCTACCTGTCCCACCCCCTCTTGAACCCCTCCACAGTCTCTGCCTCCACCAGTCCCCCAGGCAGCGCATTCCATGGTTCAACCATCCTCTCACTGAAGTAGCACCTCCTCCTTTCTCCCCTGTGTATCCCTCCTCCAGCTTCCACCCATGCACTCTAGTTGCCCTCCTCCTTCCTTTGGAGCAGCATGAATTTGCCTCCCCATTCAGGGGCAGATCCAGAAGTCCTATAGATGGGGAGCTTAAGTCAGATCAAAAATAATAGGCCAGGGGTCTGGTGGGCCACCTAGGCCCCCAGAAATTTTTTAACATTTTGGTGCATTCTGGTGCATTTTGGAGGGTATTTCTAATGCAATTTCTACTCATTTCTTCCTTCCCCATGCTTTGTTAGTTGCACCCTAGCTCCGTCCACATGACAGTATGTTGCCCAAAATACCCTTCCACCCCAAAAAAACCCCACAAAATACCAAAAGACTGCAGCTTGGCAGCAGCTCATCCAAAACACATAAAAATGAGAAAAGTTGAAAGAGACTTGGTGATAAAGCCAAATTGCAGACAAATGAAATGACAATCCAAGTAAACAAGTTCACAAATGTCACTCACTCAAGTACATTGTGACATTACCATAAAGCCAACCCATCCCAGTTTGTCCTGCAGTACAGATTAATGTATCCCCCAACCTTATCTCAATAAAAAAATAAATACAATAACTATAGAACTATGGGAACAAAGTCACTTTGCTATCTAGTTTCTGAAAATATAATTTCAAGTCTGCTTGCTATTTTTGCAAAACATATTTTATTCTATAGAACAATTAATTCCAAAGAAAATAAATTTTTAAATAAATAAAATATGTTTTATGGTTTTAAAATGTCCTTTACTGGAATAACCCCATCAGGGGTGTAGCCAGGCATTTCAGATTTGTACACCAAGCTGCCACACTGCTACCCTTCCCCCCATTACGGTCCATGCTTCTCCCCCCAACGACTCAAGTCCAAGGTTCCTGACTCCCATTAGATGATTCCCACACTAGACCTGATGTCTGTCTGCACTTCTTGTGTGGTGTTCAACTCCCACTGCCCACTGGTAAATGCCACTGAATGCACCAGAAGTCCACAACCACGGTAGAAATGTATTCTCTCTCCCCCCTCCCAAACAGGTAGTCAGACTTGCTCTGCTTGCAACTTCACATGAAGACTTCCCTCTTTTAGCTGGCTCTGAGTCTGTTCTTCTGTCGGCTGCTCCTCAGTTCTTCTACTGCTTCTTTCACTCCCAGTCCAACTGTACTAATAGTATGGCTTCTAACTTTACTGGGGCATTTAAACTCACCACCCCAGACTTGCCATACCCTCTACCAGATGTCACAGCAAAATCACTTTGCAGGTGGACAGTGCGGACCTAATTGTGACCTTCAGTTTTAATGTCAGAGGTCCTCTCAGCCAGCTCCCCCCCCAAAAAAACGAAGCTGAAAGAGAAAAGAAAAAGCTTGCAAAGCCAAACAAAAGATTTTAAAAGCAGTGGACTAGAGAGGGCAGAACAATGCTGGCCAGCTTGTTTGTAACCCCCTGCTACTAAACTTAGTACGCCATGGCTTACTTGGTGTATCAGTAGCTACACCCTTGAACCCCATGGTATGAGGCATCTCATTTTTATGATAGGCCCAAGAAGTCAGTAAACAGACAGAAAAACAGTTTTTAAACAAATATAAAAATAACTTTTTTTTTATTAGTAACATTCCTTGCTTGGGTACATCACAACTTGCCCCCCCCCCCCCAATTCAACACGTAGAACTACATAAACTAAATATTTGATTCTATTACTTTTTTTTCTGGTTTTGTAACTGCCTGTGTCAATGAGCCAAACAAGGTCTCATGACTTCTGTTGCTAATTTTGCTCTCCAAGCATGCAGAAACTCCTGCATATGCCATAATATACAAGAGAACACCCTCAACGTCCCTATAACTATTAATTCCCTCTGTGCTCATTCACACAGTGCAGCCATGACTGAAAAGACCACACAGATTAGACACACAGCACATGCTGAAGTTTTTACCTCAGTTCAAAGGTCTCATGTACCAGTTTCTGCCTCTCCTGGTTCATGCTGTTGCTGAGACCAGACCTGCCCCAGCACTAGTTTTGTACCATTCCTAGCATGCTACAGGAGGGCACAACTCTCCAGCTCCCTCTTCTGCAAATCCACACCAAAATCAAATTGCCATATAGGACAAAACTAGCAGTGACCTTAAACAATGTTAATGTCATTAATTTAAGCTCCCCATACTAGAAATTAATAACACTAGTACTACATTTATTACACACCCAGTTTGATGGAACATTAATGTCCTGTCCGATCCCAGCAGCTGCCCCCTGCTAGTTTAACCAGCATCTTTTAATTAGTGCCATTGACTACATTGAATTATTTGACTTCACCATTGGAAATGAATCTGACTGAGCCTGGAGCAAGAACTTAAGTAAGTACGGTACTCCTACCGTATTCATTTCTGTAAGGACAGGAACATCATCACTGGACACTCACACCTCAGATACTCTGATTTGCAAACAAGTTAAACAACTTAACTTTTCTGGAAGTCTGAGTGAGAGAGAATAGAGAGGGTTATCATGGGACACCAGTAAGGCTGCCACCTGTCAGTTTTTTTACCTGGCAATCAGGTTTTCATGGTCCTTATCAGGAAATCCGGTTTTGCTCTGTGCTGGTCAGGTTTTTAAACCATTTTGAGTGATCACATACTTTTGAAAGGTGTATCATTCATTGTTTCACCTACATGTCCAGGTTACAAACAAGTTCTCTTGTCAATATAGCCCTTTGTTTGTGAAAGTAGTCAGCCTGGGAGGTGTAAAGTATGCCCATTAACACCATTAGCATTTACTTAACCTAATCTTTTCCACTGCAGCAAAGCTGCCCCCACCTTTTGTAACAGTAACAGAGCCAGTTACATAGAAACATAGAACATAGAATTTGACGGCAGATAAAGACCGCTTGGCCCACCCAGTCTGCCCATTTCCCTACCTAATGGATAAGCTGCAGATCCTAGTTACCAGCAGCCTACTTCTTTCTACCTCTACCCCCTAGAATTGCCTTATGGCTGTCCCATGCATGCTTGAATTCAACCACTGTTTTTGACTCCACAACCTCCTCCGGAAGGCTGTTCCATGCATCCACAACCCTCTCTGTGAAAAATACTTCCATATTACCTCTGAGCCGCCCCCATCTTCAAATTGTGCCCCTTGTTCTTGCACACCTCTTTTTTTGAAAGATGCTACCCTCTTGGACTTTGTTTATACCCTTGAGGTACTTGAAAGTTTCTATCATGTCCCCCTCTCCCTCCTTTCCTCGAGGCTATACATATTAAGCTCCTTTAGTCTCTCTTCATATGTCTTCTGGTGCAGACCCTGCACCATTTTAGTTGCCCTCCTCTGGACAGCTTCCATCTTGTCTATGTCCTTTCGGAGATTGAGTCTCCAGAACTGCACACAGTACTCCAGATGGGGTCTCACCAGCTGTCTGTACAGAGGGATAACAACTTCCTGTTTTCTACTGGTGATGCCTCTCCCTATGCATCCCAGTATCCCCCAGCCCTCCTTACTGCCCTCTCACATTGCTTGCCCACCTTTAAGTCATCTGATATGACTACCCCCAGGTCCCTTTCCATTTTTTCTGTTGTTAGTATCTAACCCCCCATTGTGTACTCTTCCCCTGGGTTTTTGTTTCCCAGGTGCATTACCTTGCACTTCTTAGCATTAAATCTAAGCTGCCATACATTTGACCATTCCTCTAACCTTGCCAAGTCCCTTCTTATCCTTTCCATCCCACCTTGTGCATCAACTCTGTTGCAGAGATTTGTGTCATCTGCAAAGAAACATACTTTTCCTTCCAGTCCCTCTGCAATGCCGCTTATAAAGACATATATAAGGCTTATAAAGTTGTCTTCCACTTTCATTTGCTGGTAAACATTTTCATCTCTAACAATATTTAGGCATTTTTAAATGTTTTAAATTATTTTTTTTCCTCAAGAAAAAAGCATGAGCCCCCAAGGTGCAGGGGCACAGTTTGCACCTAGCTAAGGCCAGCTTTGCTGGAGGACAGATGAGACCTGTGTGGTTCAGGCAGCTTTCGTGGAGGTATTAGTGTATACTGATAAAGAATGAAGCACAGTGTGTTACCAGTAGAGGAGCTCCATGATGGGGGAGCTATAGCACCCTTAGCAACCCCTCTAAATCTGCCTATGCCTGTTTACCCCCTCCATGTACTTGAAGACCTCTATCATGTCACCACTGTCCTTTCTCTCTTCCAACATGTATATATTCAGCTCTTTGAGTCTCTCCCTTTAGGTCCTTTCCCCCAAGCCCCAGATAATTTTGGTTGCCTTTCTCTGGACCCCCTCCAGGAGTTCAATGTCCCGCTTTAAGTATGGCCTCCAAAACTGCATGTAGTACTAGAGGTGTGGCCTCACCAAGCAATTATACAGAGGAAGTATCACTTCCCTCCTTCTGGAGTGATCTACCTAGTGATGCATCCCAGCATCATGGCCTTGGCCACTGCCCTCCTACAAGTCTCTGAGTTATTCATCTTGACATCCACCACCACCCCTAGGTCACTCTGAGCCATACAGCCATAGCAGCAGTACATTGCATAGCAGATATAAAATCTCAATAAGCAGGTCATGCAACAGATGTGCTGAGCAGTTACTTAAGCAAGAAATGTATAGCTGTCATTTTTTATAGCCTGTTCAAAATGTGTTTTTGCACCTGTGATGCCAAATGGCACAGTCGCTGTGCAACATCTCCTTTCAGCAAATGAACTGATAGTGTCACTGTTCATGCGGTGGGGTCTCAAAAAGCTCATGCTGAAAACTTGGAGTAAAAATACCAAGAAACACCCAGGGCATTAGGGTTTCTGACCATAATACCCTGCACTATAGGGACTGCCAGGCATCAGGGTGTGACTTGGGATTGTCAACAGTAATGCTCATGCCTTTCCACCCCCACCCCCACCCCCACCCTGCAGCCAGTGACAGGTATCGAGGCATGCCTTTGACTCTTCAGACCCAAAGTTAACTCCTTTCTCTTATACTGTACCCATTTCAGCATATTTCTGTATGGAATGGGGTGAGTGAAAAGTTTGAAAACCCCAAGGCACACCTTGACTCTTGTTTGTGTCTGCAGGGTAGGGTGACGTGAAATGGCGTGAGCGTTATGGCCAATGACCCAAAGGCACACCCCAATGCCTGTCCATGTCTGCAGGTTGGGGGTGAGGTTGGTGTCACTTCAATACTTCACTGCCATTCCTATTCTGCCTGTCTGTGTCTCTCGCTTTCTGTCTATATGTCTATGTAATTTTTCTTTCTATTAATTGTATGTATCGCTATTTTTACCTATTTCTAAAACAAACCTACATATCACATTTGCCTACACTCTGAGCACATACTATGAAACTGTGCATATTTGTATTTCACTTCTGCGTAGACCTCATACTTTCCTAATATTCCCATTATCACACACATAACTACCTTGCCCTTATCAAAACTGCCCCCCTCTGAAAGTTAATATCACATTTTCTCTAACAGTCCATCATCATTTATTTATTTATTTATGTATTTATTTATTAAAGTTTTGGAAGTACAACCTTTGGGTCAGAGACTCTTTTGCAAAGGCTTCACGTCAAAACAAACATACAGATTTCTTTATGAAAGATTGAACATGCTTCATAAATTAGGATACTGTGTTGGTGCTTTACATAATTACATCAAACATTTACAGTACTTAGTCTCTTAAGGGTTGATTATAAACCCTGGGTCAGGTTGAAGATGCTTCATAAATTAGGATACTATGTTGGTGCTTTACATAATTACATCAAACATTTACAGTACTTGGTTAGTCTCTTAAGGGTTGATTATAAACCCTGGGCTGATGTGGTGTAGAGTGATTCGTTGCAGCTACACATCTCGGAGTCTATGAGATGTTTACACCTGACTTCTTGACATCAACACATTGCTTAAATATAACTTACATCACCTCATGGACAAAAACCCTGTTTCTCTTAAAAAAAATGTCTAAATAATCCCAAGGCTGAATATATGCCATCCATTACTTTTTCATGTACTGCCACCTTCTGTACCATCATGGGGATTTGCATATGTTTCCCTTGATGCTTTGCATTATTGGGATATGTGCAATTGTGTTTTCTTTAAAATTTGTCTGTCTGTCTGGCTAATATCATTCGGGATAACACATACATCAGTGGCATTTGCTCTGGGGTTCTTTTGTAAGCTTCCTATTCCTTCCATTAAAATGTACACCTCTATATATTTTCTTAATAATGTGTATGCCTTCCTTAGAACAGAAACTAAAACAAATCTTACTACTTACAAATCATTGTGTTGTTTCTCCATACCTCCTTAACAATTTCACACAGATTCCTTAACTTCATTATGCAGCCGTGGTGGATCTGACCAGATTTTGTTAATTTATCTACTGCTTCTTCTACTTTTGCTAATGTTATGGGCAAGTCCAAATTCATTTTACCATCTTGAGACAATTGATTGGCTTGTATGTTATCTAAAAAATCTTCTTCTGTGACATAATTTCATTCCAGTTGGGAAGTAAATAAGTTTTTATAATAATCTACACAAACATTGTTTATATTTATTGGATGTTTTTGAATTTTGCCCGTTGGATCTTTGATATGTTATTGTTTGCGTGATCTTTTTTCAGTTGCCATGACATTCGTTTTAATGGTTTGTCAGATGTTAAACAGTAGTTTGATCTTGTTTGAAGGATTTGTTTTTCTGCTTTTTCCATTATTAGTTTGTTATAGCTTTCTCTTTTTTTGTATTTATTTAGAATTTTGCAAGAGAAAACTTACAAAATCAAACATCATAGGAGGATAACACACGAAAGCAGTACCAGTTGTTACCATAATACAGTAATAAAAGACACCTTCCCTAGAGCTACCACACGGGGGAAGAACCTTATAACAGCAGAAATGTTAGCACCCACAGCATGCAGTTAAGGAAGTGTAAGTGGGACAAGAAATATAAAAATATTAGAAAACCATAAATGAATATGACCAGCTTAGTACTCTGGTCCATGCGGTTCCCCGACTAGACATGCAAATATTATGTTACAATGAAGAAACTTCCACCCTCCTGGGTATCTCATTAACATCAAGGATCACATACCCCAAAACATCAAGGCATTGAACTGATATCTAACATATTATCACTAAAGTGACAAGAAAAAGACTATGCAGTAAGTTTAATAGTCCCAACTGATTCCAAGTCCATACCCAAAGCTTGGCCCACAAGTGAAGTTTGAATACAGTTCAGACAGATCCAAATGTCTGGCGGGTTAATCAGGGCAAAGTACGAACATGCGTAGCATCACAAGATATTGCTTGGCTGAAATTAGTCTTCCATAATAAACAAAAACACTCCTCAGGTAAAAGAAAATAGCCCCAATCAGCCTGAATTATGCCCCAACCCACCCCTACACACATCATGAGTATCTGGGCCATAGTAAGCTCAGGGCATCACTTCATCCAAGAAGGTGACCTGTTCCTCTCCTTCCTCCAGTTCCTGCTCAATGATCTGCAGCATCTTTTCAGCATCTTTGGGGTGCTGGAATTGATATTGCTGGCCCTGCCAGGTTAGGCTCAGATGAGCGGGAATCAATAACGGGTGTTGAATTTTATATTGCCTCAGCCGGCTCCAAACACCATTGAAACCCTTTCTCCATAGACGAGTATTATACGAGAGGTCCGGAAAGATTTGTAAAGAGTTCTCCCCATACTGCAGAGAGCGTCTCCTTCTCACAAGAGTAAGTACCTGGTCCCAATCCCCTATGCTGGTATAGACCACCAGTAAAGTCTGTGGCATCCCCGCATCCGATGTAGCATGCCTCAGGTTAATACGATATGCTTTTTCCAGAGACAGCGGGGGGGGGACTTCTCTGACAATCCCGGAATTGCTGGCAATAAAGTCTGTACAAATCCCAGAGGGTCTTCCCCTTCTTCAGATTCCACCAAGTCCAGGATGCGCAAGTTCCATTCCCTTGCCTGGTTCTCCACCATTTTGAGTTGTTGCGATAACATCATGTCCCCCTTAATTAGTTTAGTGGTGGCTTCAAAGGCCTCTGAAATGTATTGTTCTGATTTCTGAATGGACATCTTGTAGCAATCCATTCTGATTTTAAGGGCTGACATGCGGTGAGAAGGAATCCAACTTTTTATCCGTCTCCTGTACTGTCCTGACCAGTTGGTTCAGGGTTGCCTGTATAGTTCCCAGAGAGGTGCCCCCTGACACCGAATCACTCAAGGCTGTGGCTTCCAAAGGTGATGAAGGCTTCTCCTCATGCTGTCACTGTGATTTTTTAGGGGTGAAAAAATAGGAGGGGGCAACTGCTCCCCTGATTCTTCCCCATAGCTGCAATCCCAGGGGCACCACGAACAACTTCAGATGCCTTGTGCTCAGGAAGCTGAGCAAAAAATATATTTTAATCAATTTAAAACAAAGAGACCCAGGAGCTCAGGAAATTTGCTGCTCTGCAGCACCCCCACCCTCCAGCTTTTTCCTTTTCGATGTTAATTTGTTATATACATTAGTATCAAAGCTGGAACTATGTATTTGCTCTAGTGCTTGTATTTCGTTTTCTAACTAGTGTTGGATTTTTTCCATTTTTTATTCCTATAAGATTTTAGAGTTTACATTCTACTGCTTACCCAACCTTTGAAAGTTTCCCATGTATTAAAGATGTTTGTATCTATTTCTGTATTATCAGAAAAAAAAATATTAAGTTTTTTGCTTAAATGACTCTTTGACTAACTGTGATTTCAACACTCCATGTATATGAATTTAGAATATTTCCTTCTATTTGTAGGTCCATAATACAGGGAGAATAGTCTGAAATATAAATTCCTTGATAGTCTACCTTTCTTACCAAATATTGTAGGCTTTCCAATATTAAAAAGTAGTCTATCCAAGAGTAAGAATTATATACAGGTGACAAAAATGAAAATTTATTTATTGCCCCTTCTTGTTGTAACCAAGGGTCTATCAAATTTAAGTCTCTATTATAGTTTTTGATGGTATTGATTGAAGTTTTAAATAAATTATTAGTAGCTGAAGTCCCATCATTCTTGTTAGGTGTAAAGTTAAAGTCACCTTCTATAATATATGAGGCTTTACACTGTGTTATATTTAGAAAAAATTCCCCCCAAAATTGAGGAGAATTAGTCTTAGGGCCATATACTGTATTACTGCAAAAGTAAAGTTATACTGTAAGTGTCTATATATAATTCTAATATTACATATCTACCTCCTGTGTCTGATTTTATGTTTACAATTGTTGGTTTGATTTTTTGTCTATTAAAGAAATTGGCTACTCCCCTTGCTGACTGGTTTAACAAGGAAAAAGCCCCAGGGCCCTATCTTTTCTGAAACCATTTAAACTCTTTTTCAGAAAAATGTGTTTCTTGTAACATTATACAATTAATCCCTCTATGTTCCAAAAATGTATCACTTTATTAATTTTACTCTATTTCTTAGCCCTTTGACATTCCATGTTGCCAGTTTTATTTTAATTGCCATCAATCTCCAATATAATCCACGCAGAAGACAGTACACCTTTCGTAGAACATAGCCTTTCCACAATACAAAATATCTTGCTTTTCCTTCTTTTCCTTCTCCCTTTTCTCTTCTATCTATAACTTGGACCCTTTTAATTACCTTTCTATTAAACTAAAATCCATAAATTCCGTAACACCCCACCACCTGCCCTTACTACTGCCCTACCATTGCTGGAGAAAAATGTTTTCTCCTGCTCCTCTTCCATAATAGCTGAGATGACCAAATTAGCATCTTTGATGCCTGCCATTTGCAGTAGATGTCTGATGTAAAAGTTTCATTGTTGATTGGGTCCCTTTTTTCCCATTTCTCTGATCTGTATATAGAGCTCCCCCCTCTATTCTTCTGTATTATTCCCCCCCCCACAAACACACACACCTGTAGGGCTATAGTGCTGTATTGTATACATTCCTGTATGTAGGTGAGGGTACCCATTACTCCCTCTTATTTTTTTGGTTTTTTTTGTTAATTGTTATAAGAGGTGGAGGAGGATGCTGCAGTTCCTTGTTGTGTATAAGGATGGGATCTGGGGTTTGATGCATGGAATGAGGTACTGCTTTGATTCTGAGGATTAAAAGTCTGTTCAAAAGCCTCTTCTGCATCTTCTAGATCATCAAACATTGTGAGTTTTCCTTTTACTACAAATCTCAGCTTGGCCAGGTACAACATTGTGGACTTGATTCCTCTTTCAAATAATTTTGTTTACAGGATGAAACAATTTTCATTTACAGTATTTACAGTCTCTGTTGATAAGTCTGGATATACGCTGAAAGAAAAATTTTGAAATTTTAACCCCTTTTCCATCCTCGTTTTTTGAAGTATCACTTCATTATCTTGATTTGATACCTTTTAATGGACCAACATAGATGTAACAACAAGAACAAAGTGCTCTAGATTTCGGACCAACCAATCCTTCTTCAGAAGCTATTGGCAGTTGTTTAGAAAATACAATACTTATAACAGCTAGATAATGCAGAGTAAAACAGAAAAAAATCCCCATTGGTTTAAAATACTAATTTAAAAAAAAAAAACAGAAGATGATGTCAGAGAAGTTTAACAGTATCATACTGCCTTCAGCCAGGAGGAACCCTGGGTCAAAGGTGCTTGGTGGAACACACATACAAAGAATCCTACTGCATATAAATTTAATGGACATAAGATAACACTGCTGAAGCAGATAACTCCTAAATCAAGCTATGAGTGTCACAGTTTGTATAAGGATGTGATTACTGAAAGGCAACCCCAACCCAGATTAAAGACAAACTAAGATTGTTATAGGGCTCATGCAGTTTCAATGTCTGCATTATAGACAAGAATTTACCAGTAAAGTAGCTGTTATAAGTATTGTATTTTCTAAACAACTGCCATGAGCTTCTGAAGAAGGACTGGTTGGTCCGAAAGCTAGAGCACTTTGTTCTTGTTGTTACATCTATGTTGGTCCATTAAAAGGTATCAAATCATTTGCTTCTGGATCTATTCTTGCAAGGACCAATACGGCAACTACTAAATCTAGATTTCGTTATCTTGGTAATTATGTGGTTTAATGTAAATAGCTCTGGGGTAACTGAGATTTGATATAGCATATCTTGCCCCACTTCTGTGTGCCCTGTCCAAAGTAATCTTTTGTTCAGGGTATTTCTACACATTGGTTCGGTGATCATTTTTTCAAAACTGTATGGGGTCTCCAGGGCCTTCTGAGCCTTCTAGCATGTTACAAATTCTAAGGTTTACTCTTCCAGAGCAGTCTTCCATTTCTACAGCTTTGCTTATTAATGCCTGAGGTGCTTATCATGTTGAGTCTGGATTCTTAACATAGGGGCATTTGTATTTTCAATTTGGGAGACCCGTTCCTCCAGGGCTTCAGTTCTTAATGTTAAATTATCCATCTTTCCTACAGGAAAGATGGATTTGAATGGTTTATAACATTCTACCATACATTATAAAATAAAAAGCATTCAATAACAATTACAAATTCTGCTAAACCCCTTCCCAATGCATCACAGTATTCTGTTTGCTTTACTTATCACTTTGTTACATTGTGCCAATAATTTGAGGTTGTTAGAAAGCACTACTCCCAGATCCCTTGTCTTCTCAGTTACAGTAGCTGTTACCCCACCCAATCTGCATTCAATCCCAGGGTTTCTGATGCCTACATGCATGACTTTGCACTTTTTGGAATTGTAGCCTAGCAACCAGATCTGTGACCATTTCTCAAGCCTCCTTAGTTCATCATTCAGTTCCCATGTACCCTCTTCATTGTCCCCCCCTCCACAGAGTTTGGTGTCATCCGTAGAGGCAGATGTGCCTCTGATCCCATCCCCTATGTACTGATAAAGATGTTTAAGAGTACTGCCCAAAGTACCAACTCCCTGCATGGCCCCACTAGTGACCCCCTCACTTCTGAGTACTCCCCATTTATCCCTACCATCTGTGTCCTTCTCCTTAGCCAATTCTCTATCCGTCATGCCAGTCTGTCTCCCACATTGATGTGACCTAGCTTTTTGACCAGCCACCTATGCCAAACTAAGTTGAATGCCTTGCAGTCCAAATACAGTGCATCAATGCCTTTCCTTTATCAGCAACCTTCATTCCTCAATCAAAGTCAATCAGGTTTGCTTGACAAGATCTGCCTGTCACAAACCCATGCTGTCTTCCATCTTGCAGTCCATTTGCCCCCAGGAAATCCATCAGTTGTTGCTTGACAATAGTTTGTAGCAGTTTAATAACTACTGAATTCAAACTGACCAGAGTGTAGTTCCCTGGTTTATCCTTTATCCTACTTTTATGGAGGGGTACAATGTCCACCATTCCCCAGGCTATAGGCACCTCCCCAGACTCTAGGGAGCACTTGTAGAGAGCTGCCAGCACCTGTGCCATCTCCCTTAGCACACTGACATGCAACCCATCCAGCCTTGAAAATCTTTTGACTTTCAGGGGTTTGAGCCCTTTGAGTATCCTTTTAGCAGCTATGGGTTCCAGCTTCAGTTTTGCTACCCCCATGTGATCTGGTTCTAACTTTTGCCTCAGGTAGCAGACCCTCTTTCTGTTTTGCAAATACTGAACAGAAGTAATCGTTCAGTATTTCAGCCTTACCCTTGTCTTTTTCCACCCACTCCTCACCCTGTCTCAGCTTGACTATGTCTACCTTTGTCTGTCGCATTTCTGGAATCACCCTCCATAGCTCACTCTGCTGTTCTCAGTTTTGTGTTCACCATAGCCCTCTTTACCACTATTAGCTTGCCTCAGGTTTTTCCAGATATACCTCTATGTCCTACTTAGCTTGACTCCCTTTACATTTTATGAAAACTGCCCATGTTCCCTCACTGCAATTCCCATCTCCTTTAGAAAGCAAATAATTTTTCTGTAGTTCTTTCAAGCAGGGACTTCTTGTAAGCTGTTCATAATGATGTTCCATTTCCCCTTAAACCCCTGCCTCCACTACACTCACAAACCTGCTTCTAAGCTTCTCCCTCATTTCCCCCAAATCTGCCCTATCCATATTCAGAAATCAAGTTTTGGGCTTGGTATGCTTTTTCACCTAGCTCAATAGCAGACTACACAAATGGATGATCCCTATTGCCCAATGTTTTCCCTACTTCTATGTCCTTGACATAGTCACTATTTGTTAGCCCTAGGTCCAGGTTGCCCCTGACTTTGTTGGCTCCCTGATCCCTGGAACAAGAAGTGATCTTGGAATCCATCCATGAGTGCCTGACTTCTGGCACTACTTACCCCCGGGTTGTTCCAATCCACATCTAGTAGAGTGAAGTCTCCTTTATCACTAAGCTTCCCTGTGATGCTGACTATCTAACTTTTCCCTGAAGCTTCCTGTCTGCCGGACCGTTGCTGTTGTTATCCCCTTACCTCTAGCCCTATCCTTTCTAATGGTTGAGTACCCTAGGACTGTGAGGTCCTAGTAATAGTGCAGTATCATCCAGGTTTCTATCACAGCCATTAAGTCCAGCTCAGCATCCACAGCCAGTTCTGGAAGAACCTCCCCATGGTATTACCCAGGATCCTGGTGTTAGATCATATGGGTTTCATCAGCAGGAAGCCATGTCATGTTTGCAAAACACATTAGATTATAACAGGCTGTTGAATGTCGGCCCCACTGGAAGCTTCCAATACTACCTACATTGCAGCCCCAGTTTGCCTTGACATGTTCTCTACATTGCAGCCTGCCTCCCGAAACTCGAGGCCTGTCAAATCCTGCAGATGCTGTTATTAGTGATGCCCTGATACAGTATAAAATATTTTAGAATTTCTGACTCTTTGTGGGTTATCTGATAATTTGCAATAAAAGCCAACATTTTTTGGCATGCTTGGTACTACTGGAAGCTCCAGTAGGGCCAACATTTGATAGACTGTTATAATCTAGCCCTGCAAATATGACATGGCTTCCTGCTGATGACAGCTTAGACATACTGTACCAGTGCATCAAAGGTCTATTTTCTACATTGGTTCAAACTGCAGAAAATATCACAGATGCATGTGCACTATACAGTATGTATTTATTTGCTTTTGTTTACCGGGTAAGTCACACTAGACATCCAGGTGCCTATTTTCAGGTGCGACCCGGGAGAGTTACAGACTTGAGTTTTACAGGTACAGTGACTAATACAACTTTTACATACAGTGAAATGACTAACACAACTTTTACACACAGTGAAATATCAGGATACATAGAGGAATGACAATCGGTAAAAACACATGAGCCCGGGGATGGTTACAGATGACCCAGGAGAGATCAGAGCTAGGGCATACATAGACAGTGGGTGAGTCAAGTTTACCTGCAAAGGGAGAGCAGACAATACCAGTTAGGGTAATCCAATTAGTCATTGCTTGACCAGGTTGTCAGGAGAGTAAGTGCGGTGGGCGCAGAGGCCCCCCCGTGCCAGCATAGTGTGGGGCAAGGCTACGAGGTGCAAGGGCAAGTGGAGGGGCCCTTCAGGAAGTTCCAAAGGGAAGTTTTAAATCCAGTATGGGAGAGGACGGACCGTGTTAGGGCTGGGAATGAATTCCATAATTTTGGGGCATAGTTGGTGAGGGCCCGATCCCCTGCAAGGGTGTGTGTCCTAGGAACTGGGTGGTTGAGTGCCGCCCTCAACCTAAGATGGTAGGTAGAGGTGTCACGGTTGAGGGGGAGGGCAAAGGCAGCAAGGGTGGCTGATCTGACGATGTTGTTAATGAAGTTACCTACTACGAAGATGCAGTGCTTCTCTGGAGGGAGCCACTCGAGACGAGTGTAGAGGTCGCAGCGATTTTTAAGGGGCAGGGCAGAAAGCACGAAGTGGCAGATGCTGTTGTAGGCCATATCTCATTTTCGAGAGGATGGATTTTGGCATGGTGGTACAGGTCACCAGTCTGTAGCAGAAGGAGGGGAGGAGAACACTCCTGGCTAGAGCCACCCGGGCAGCTGGGGTGAGACAGTTTTTGGCACTGTAGGCGAGACCGAGTTTAGCATTTGTGGCCTTGCAGATGTTTTGGATGTGTAGGGAGAGGTCCAGCTGGGGGTCCAGAGTGATGCCAAGATACTTGATTATGGGAACCGTCTGCAGGGGCAAGCCATTGGCCCTGTGGATTAGAAGGGGGGAGGAGCAGGATTTTGTTCTGTTCAGGGAGCCAAAGAGCATGGCCTGGGTTTTCTTAAGGTTAGTAGTGAGCTTGTGTTCAGCCAGCCAGGATTGGATCCACTTGAAGTCGGAGTTTAGTTGGGAATTGATGGTGCCAATGTCACGATCACTATGTAGGATGACAAGGTCGTCAGCGTACAAGGTGGTTAGCCCATGGGTGGTGACGGACGGCAGTTCATTGATGAAAAGGGAGAAGAGCGTCGGACTGAGGACAGACTCTTGGGGGACCCCGCATTGGACAGTGGTGAGATGGGAATGGGTCTGGTTAAAGTTGGTGTATTGCTTCCTACCAGTAGGGTAATTGAGGAACCAGGCATGGGCAGGGTTTGAGAGTCCGAGGGAGAGGAAAGTGGAGCTGAGGAGAGAGTGATCAACCCTGTCAAAGGCCTTGGAGAGATCCAAGAAGATCGCACTTGTGAGGTTGCCCTGGTCGGTAGCTGTTCTGATCTACGAGGTGACTACAGCGAGGTTGATGGACGTACTGTGCCCCTTCCTAAACCTATGCTGGGCCAGAGAGAGGAGGTTGTGTACCTTCAGGTACTCAGTTAACTGAGAGGCCACAACTTTCTCTAGGAGTTTGAAGGCGGCCGACAGAATGGCAATTAGCCAGTAGTTAGAAGGGTCTTTGGGGTTACCTTGTTTGAGAACAGGGGTAACCTTGGCTACTTTCCAGATATCTGGGATGGCACCAGCTGTTAAAGAGGAGTTGAAGATATGTGTTATAGGCCAGGCAAGGAGGTGGGCACCCAACCTAAGCAGCTTCGGCTCCAGGTTATTGTGCCCTGTGCCAGTGTGAAGGGAGAGGCTGGCAAGCAGCTTCTGAGTCTCAGCAGTGGATACTTGTTGAAGGAAGAAGGAGGGTCAGGTCTCAGGTCCAGGTCGAGAGGTGCTGGTGGAGTGGGGTTCAGGCGGTTGAGTGTTTGGGGACGTGGGTGCGGCGGGAGCAGAGGGAAGGGGGAGGCTGTTTGGTGAACATTGCGTTAAAGGTATTAGAGATAGTGCGTGGGCTGTTGCAGCTAACCTTGTCAATTAGTAAGTCCTTGACTTGCACTCAAGCAGACCCCCTACTGCACTTCCAATGTTCTGCCAAAAGCTCCTTGGGTTGCTGGCTGAGGCGAGTAGGGCAGTTCGGCAGTACTCACTTTTGGCTGATCTGATGGCTTTCTTACAGGTGTTTCTGAGGCGCCTGTAGACAGTGAGGTCATCAATGCTATGGGAGGCTTTGTAGGTTTACTAGCATTTGTCCCTGAGTTTCATTAGGGAGAATAGGCCCCCATGTAGCCATTTGGTAACGGTGCCCTGCAATCTCCTTTTTGTGAGGGGGTCATGTTTGTTCTGTACTGGGATGTATTTGGTTAAAAATGCACCCAGTGCTTGATCAGGGTCCAGGGAGGCGGTGACCCCGGACCAGTCGATCGATCTAAGGTCAGTGAGGAAGTCGGGCAGGTGGAATTTTGAGAAGTCCCTCATTTGTATTACTTTTCCGGGTATTTTCACCTGGGAGATGCCCCAGGTACAAGAGATGGGTGAGTGGTCCGAGATGGCATCAGGTAGAATGCCCGAGGATGTGATCCTGTTCGGTCTATTGGTCAAGACCCAGTTGATCAGTGACCCTTTGCCCCCTCGGGGGGAGGGCCTTGTAGGTTCAGTGATAATCTGGTTCAGGGCGAGGCCTGAGAGCAGTGGCTCATATGATTTCGAGTTAGTACCTAACCAGTTAAGGTTGAAGTCTCCTATGATGAGGACTTCACTTGTGCCCACCCTCTCGCTAACATTGTGCAGGAATGAGGAGAGCCCAGGTAAGCCGCCTCTAGGGGGGTTGTAGCAGCAGATCAAGTGAATTTTCTTAGTGAGCCCAAGCAAGAGAACGGCGTGCAGGAACTCACATGTTGGGGGGGATGGGAGGTCTACTGCAGACTCAGTGAGGTGTGCTTTATAATAAAGTAGCACCCACCACCTCGTTTGTTCCCCCCACGACCACTTCTGATGTGGCTGTACCCTGGTAGGGAACACATAGTATCAGGAGCGTGTGGTTTTAGCCATGTTTCTGTAATGCCCAGTATGTCCGGGTTGTAATGGGCAACCCAGGCAGCGAGCTCAGTAAGGTTGTATAGAAGACTGCGGACATTTAGATGGACAATTTTTAGCCCCTTAGCGGATAGCCATGAGGTGGGTGAGTTGAGGGGGAGCAGGAGGCCATCCTGCTTGGGAGTGGCAGTTCCACTCCTAGAGGGCCCAGTGGGGGTTGGAGGGGGCAGTCATGACAGTGGGGAGCTTAGTGGTAGTGGAGTGGTCAGGCAGCGCTGGGGGGCGTGATATGGTGTGGCTGTAGTACACCAAGTGCAGTAAGGTCTGAGCTCAAGCCTGCAGAGGTGTGAGACTTTTTTCTTTTTGTTTGTTAATCAGAAGCGTGTGCATTTAGGTAGGAGCTTGAGATTGCTAGGTCTACCCCTAGTGGCAGGACAGTATAACTTGCAGATGCAAAACTGGGCTAACTGGTTAATTCTCAGCCCATGTGATCACTTTCTGCCTATTTAAGGGAGAGCGACCAAGGGTGGTGGTGGTGGGGGCGGCGGGGCTAGGCCGTCAGAAACAGCGCAAGAAGCAGGAGGGCTTTTCCCAATGCGCTACTTGTCCAATTTAGTGTTCTCCGCATTTGAAAAAGGGCGCCAACGCGATCAACAGCACAAAGGGCAGCACCAAGTGAACGCTGCCGTCCCAGCAAAATGGTAGGATGTCCTAAGAATTACCTTGCTGTTTCCCCTGGCTTGGATCTCCTGCGATGAGCTGGGGGGAGGGCCGTGGAGCGCCCTCTTGACCTCTGCTTTTCAGGGCGTCCGGGTTTCTGAAGAGAGCCGGGGGGGGTTTGGGGAGGGCCGTGGAGCGCCCTCGCGACCTCCGATCCTCAGGGGCTGTAAGCTGTGGAGACAAAGGGAGAGAGGCTTGGAATAAATAGGCTAGAGGGAGTGGGGGAGGAGAGGAGCGGGATTAGGTGTGGTGGCTTAGGATCTGTAAACATATATGTAGCGTTGCTGAGCAGGGAGTGCAAGTGCTAGCAATTAATATACGTAGACTAACAATGAACACAGCACCAGATTTACCCAAGGGCAGCAGACTATTATGAGCAACTGGTGAGCTTTTGCAGAGAAAATTACAGTATGCAGATCAGGCTGTGAAGCCTCACGTATGCCCAAAATGACCAGTGATTTAAACTGTCCCTCCCTCCCAGAAAAAAAAAAACAGACTTTGAAGCCCCACGAATCCCCACAATGGCTAGCACTTTACCCTGGCTCCCCCTCACGTATTGCCTTAAAGGGGAGTACTTGTGTGGAGTTAAGGTAACCGTATCAATCACAGGATTTTAAGGCAAAGTTAGGCATTACTGATAAGAAAAAAACTATCTCCAGATTTTCAACAATGCCATTTTTTACACCTCCTCATGAACAGTACACCTGTCATTTTTCACATCTTGTTCGAAATGTGTTTCCAACCTGTGGCACCAAATGGCACAGTTGCTGTGCAAGATTACCTTTCACCTTACAAACTGATAGTGTCACTGTTCATGTGGTGGGGTCACAAAAATGCCCATCTGGAAAACTTGGAATAAAAATACCAAGAAATGCCCAGGGCATTAGGGTTTTTGACCAAAATGCCCTGCCCTGTAGGTACTGACAGGTGTCAGGGGTGTGATTTGGGATTGTCAACTGTAATGCTCATGCCATTCCACCCCCACCCACCCCTACCCTGCAGTCAGTGACAGGCATTGAGGTGCGCCTTGGACCCTTGGCCCCCAGAGTTCACCCCATCCTCTTATACTGCACCCATTTCAGCATATTTCCTTATGGAATGAGGTGAATGTGAAGCCCAAACACCCTAAGGCACACCTCGACACATGTCAGTGTCTGAAGGGAAGGGTGAGATGAAATGTCATGACCGTCATGGGCGAAGACCCAAAGGCACACCCCAATGCCTGTCCATCTCTGCAGAGTGAGGGTGGAGTTGACATCAGTTCAATACTTCAATGCCATTCCTAGACTGCATCTCTCTAACTCCTGCACGTCCACTGCTGGTGCCAGCAAGCAAACATTCGGCACTGACAAATGCTTGTTTATATTGATGTAGTCCCCTGCTCTACAGGAGACTTGCAAAAGCAAATGGTCAGAAGTCTCTACTGCCATTGTTACTGCTTGCTTGACTGTTATGGTGACAAAAAAGTCAGTTCCAGTGGTCAAAGCTAAGTTTTACCACATTTTTATGTATAATCCATTAAGCAACTTGTAGCTTGCATATAGTATCTGGTTTAAGAAATGAATGTGTCTCCAAATAACTTGTTGCATTGCATTCCACAATCAAATTAAAACAAAATACAGCAGGAGCCCCCCCCACCCCACCCCAAGTATTATCTGTCTTGTAATATACAAATATGGTTGTACAATATATTTTGAATAAGGAGATATGGGATGCTTTTGTCTGGGGAAGGGGGCATACACACTAATTAATCTAAGCCTTACTCCCCTAAACTAGGCAATACACATCAGTGCTTGTCCTGGATAAATTTCCACCAATCTGCAGACCAGAAAATTTCTCCTGAAAGGTATCCCTACTCCATCGCATCTGTCTTCACCTAGAGACCAAAAAGAACTACCAGCCCTCCACTGCCTTTATACTTTATTCAGTTCAAATGTAGTTCTGAGTCTAGTGTACTGCATGAAATAAATATCCTCTGGTGTGTAATTTAATACAGACAAATTTACTTCCCTTTTCTTAAAATTCTTAAGGCAAGCAATATTCAGGGAGATCACAATGGGAGGAGTTACTGTCTGCTTTGCAAAAAAAGAAAACTCTTACGTAACTTAGAAACATAGAAGCTGATGGCAGATAAGGACCGCAAGGCCCATCCAGTCTGCCCATTTCTTTTTCTACCTTATGAATGTGCCATTGGCCTTTGCTCTGTCAATGGCCTAGCTATTCATACTCATCTGTATTGCTCCCTTATGCCTTTCCCATGCCTGTTTGAAGTACTGCACTGTATTCATATCCACCACTTCCTGAGGTACACCAGTCCATGCATCCACCACCCTTTCCGTGAAAAAGAATTTCCTCACATTACCCCTTAACCGGCCTCCCTCTAATCTCATGCTGTGTCCTCTTGTCCTGCTATTTCTCTTATATTGAAGCATATTATACTCTTTCACCTTGTTAATGCCCTTAAGGTGTTTAAATATTTTGATCATATCACCTCTCTCCCTCCTTTGCTCTAGGGTATCCACACTGAGCTCTATTAATCTGTCCTCATATGTTTTCTGATGCAGTCTCTGCACCATTTTGGTTTCCATTCTCTGGACTGCCTCAATTTGGTTAATGTCCTTGTGAAGGTGTGGCCTCCAGTATTTCACGCAGTACTCCAGATGGGGCCTAACCAGTGTCTTGTAAAGAGGGATTATTACCTCCCTCTTACTGCTTGTGATGCCCCTACTAATACACCACAACATCCTCCTAGCCTTACCTACTGCTTTAGTGGTCTGCTTGGATGATTTCAGGTCATCTGTGATGATGATGCCCACGTCTCTTTCTTCCCTTGTGACTGCCAGCAACTCTCCTCCCAGCCTATAGGTGGCTTCAGGGTTTCTCGTCCCTATGTGCATAATCTTGCATTTCTTTGCGTTAAACACCAGTTGCCACTCCTCCGACCATTTTGCCAGTTTATCCAGATCTCTCCTCATTCTGTCCACCCCATCTGGATCATCTACTCTGTTGCAGATCTTGGTGTCATCTGCAAACAGACAAACCTTACTCACCAGTCCATCTGCAATGTCACTGATGAAGATATTGAAGAGGACTGGCCCCAGGACTGATCCCTGAGGTACCCCACTTGTGACTTGCATCTCTTCTGACTGCATACCGTTTACCACCACTCTCTGTTTTCTACCTGTTAACCAGCTTGCCACCCAGTTGACCAACTTCTGACCCACCTCGAGCCTACCCAGCTTACTAATCAATCTTCTATGTGGAACAGTATCGAAAGCTTTGCTGAAGTCAAGGTAGGCGACATCAACTGCTCCCCCTGGGTCCACCACTTTGGTTACCCAGTCAAAGAAATCTATGCAATTAGTTTGACAGGACCTTGCTGTTGTAAACCCATGCTGTCTTGGATCCTGTGCTCCTATGGTTCCAAGTGTTGCACTATCCTTTCCTTAAGGAGTGCCTCCATAATCTTGCCCACTACTAAGGTAAGACTGACTGGTCTGTAGTTCCCTGCCTCCTCCCTGCTACCACTCTTGTGGAGCGGGATCACATGAGCCCTTCTCCAGTCTTCTGGGACCTCTCCTGTGCTCAGAGACTCACTAAACAGGTCTGATAATGGCTCTGCTAGTTCCACCCTTAGCTCCTTTAGTTCCCTGAGATGTATGCCATCAGGAACCATTGCCTTGTCCACCCTGAGCTTATTGAGCTCTTGTAGGACCCTTTCTTTTGTGAAGGGACTAGTGCACACCTCCCTCCCTCCCCCCTGTGTCCATGGTGCTGAGCTTTATGCCCTGCCTTACTTTCTCTTTAGTAAATATTGAGCAGAAGTATCCATTTAGGACAGATGCTTATACATGGTCCTCCTCCTCACATGCCCCCTTATCCCATCTGAGCTTAGCAATACTCCCTCTGGACTTTCTCCTTTCACTAATGTACCTATAGAAAGTCTTGTCATCTTCTTTACTGTTCGTGCTAGAGTTTCCTTGGTTTGGGCCTTTGTCTGCCTTACTGCCTTCCCTGTTTCCCTTAAGGAAGTTTGGTATGTCTCCCTATCTTCATCCCACTGCATTCACTTATATTTCCTGAAGGCCAGCCTTTTGGCTCTGACCTTTCCTGCTACTGTTTTTGAGAACCAAAGTGTTTTTCTTCTTCTTTTGCACTTCCTTTTCTCTCTAACACAATGGGATGTTGCTTCAAGAATTGCATCCTTAATGCTTGCCCACTTTGCCTGTACCCTCCCCCTCACCTCTATTTCTTTTTGCCAGGGTAGCTTAACTCTGTTGGCCATCTTACCAAAGACAGCTCCTCTGAAGTCCCATATTTTTGCCTTGGAATGGGATGATTTAGTTTTAGTGGCGAAACTGAACCATACCATGTGATGGTCACTGGCCCCCAGGTGACCTTCCACCTGGAGATCTGAGATCCTTTCCCTGTTAGTCAGTACTAGATCTAAGATATCCCTGTCTCTTGTGGGTTGTTGTACCAGTTGTTTGAGGCCCTCCCCCTCCAGAGAATCCACTATGTGTCTAGTTCTGGCAGATGTTCCTGCTGGTATTGACCAATCTGTATCTGGCATGTTGAAATCTCCCATTATCAGAACCTCCCCTTTAGCTTTCATGTTTTGTATATATTCTAACATTAATGTGTCTATGTCCTGCCCCTGGTCTGGAGGCCTGTAGACAACCCCAGTTTGTATGGCTGTCACATTTTCGGTTTCCAGGGTGACCAACAGTTCTTCTAGCTCCTTATGTGTATTCTGAATTTCTGTAGCTTTGATATTTTCATTGACATAAAAGGTAACTCCACCCCCCCCCCTTTTTTGCACCTCAGTGTCTTCTGAACAGTACATAGCCAAGTACTGAAATCTCCCAAGTATGGTTACTGGTAAACCATGTCTCTCTAATGGCTACTATGTCCAGTTTAACCTCTGTCATTATTGCCTGCACATCTGGGATCTTGTTTCCCAGACTGTGAGCATTTGTGTACATGATTTTCCATTGGCCAGACTTCAGAGTGTTAGTTGTTGGGTGAGGTCCGGCATTTCCCCTGTGCATCATATGGGAAGCCAGACCTTTTTCCTTACCTGGTGATGCAAATGAACTGCAAACATGCTGAACTCCTGTTTGACCACTAGCTGAGGGGGGAGGGTTGTTCTTCCCATTCAGCATATCGGGTGCTGCACCCTTCTCCCCATTTGCTAGTTTAAATATTCTGCAAAGGCATCAAATTTCTGCCCCAATGCAATGACTCCCTCCTTAGTCAGATGCAGTCCATCAAATTTAAAGAACTTTGTCTCTCAAAACTGTTGCCAGTTCCCTACAAATTTGTGTCCTTTTTCCTGGCACCAGCCCTTGAGCCATATGTTTAGCTCCCCTATCTCCTCTTCTCTGACCTTCCATCCTTCTGCCCCACTCTCCCAGACTGGCAGGATCTCAGAGAAGGAAATGCCGGATGAAATGGATGATAGTTTGTCACGCAGCCTGGTCAGGTGTTCCTTGGTCTCCACAACTGACCAGCTGGTGAGATCGTTAGTCCCTATGTGTACCAGAATGTCAATGTTTTCTCCTGCTTCCTGTACAATTTTAGCAATGCGGTCAGTGTCTCTCCATGCTGATGTATCTGGGAGACATCTGACCATTACCCCTGGCTGGAGATGGAACCCACCAGGATCCTCAAGTAGCCTGTGACCTGGTTCTTCAGTTCTTCTTCTTGAATTCTGGGGTTATGGACACTGACTCCTGCTGATTAGAGGACATATTCAGATGGAAGGAGGTAACTGATAAAGCTTCAGGCAGTTTACCCTCCTCTTTCTATGTATCCCCCACTGCCATGCTGGCCATAAGGAAATATATCTAGTTGAGGTGGGTGCGTTTGTGTATGGTTTCTGGCTTTAGGTGGTGTAGGCTAACCTTGTTTTCCCTCACCACCTTGGTCATTTTGGCTTCTTCTGGGGAGGAAGGTAAACCTCCAGTACCCTGTTCTTGAGTTGCTTCCATTTATGCTTTCATGGCTTCCTCAGGAGCAAACACCTGTACTGATCCAGTGTCAAGAGGTGGATTTCTCTGAATATGAGGTACAGATTCAGGCACAGTGTTACCAGTATGGGGGGGGGGGTCCATCTCAAGACTAGCCATGGCCTGAGCATTGGCAAAGCTGGAGGAATACATAGCATGGTTCACAGGTTCAGCTGAGAGGTTGGAGACCTTTGTTGCTGTGGCTTCAGCTGCAGAGGTTTTGCTCTCAGATGTCTTGGCCAGTCCTTTCCTGATGACCCGAGGTCATTTGAGTTTCCTTTTCCAACTGACCCTTCCTGTTATGGAAGGTCTAGGTACACTGCCTGTAAGAGTAGCTATCCTTGTCATGCAGTTACAATGAAAAGAATTCAGACATGCTGAACTACCATGGGCACATTCCAGACAGCAGTTACATCTAAACAAGTCATAGGTATTACTTAAATGATTCTGTGACCAGCACATGTGGCAGGACTTGGGCTGTCTAGGCTAGAGTAAAGTACCTTGGTCCTTCCAGGGATTTATTTAACTACAAAAATTGATTAGCGTTTTGCTCATAAAAGTGCTAAAACATTGTGAAAATGCATAGCACTTGCTCCTCTGTGTTTAACAAACATAGCCCTTCTACTTTCTGTACAGTTAGCATTGTCCCAAGAAAAAAACTGCTAATCAATTATTTAAAACCCTGCCATCACAAATAAAAACTGCCTGGTAGGTGCTGAATCCTAAAGCTGAATTATTGTAATTTGACCGGAACCCTATACCACCCCCATCTAAATTTGTTCAAGACAAGTGTGTGGCAGTAGAGTCAAGGGAGAATCTGGGTGAAACACTGTGCAGAGTTTTTCTCAACAGCCCCTTTGAAACACTAGGAACTGTGAGTGGAGCTGTGTTATGTGTAGGCTGTTCAGGGGAAGCTTCCAAGGCTGGCACTATGGCAGTGTTATCCATAGGGACAGTGTTGCCTGTCAGTGTCTCTTACTACTGTGTTTCTGTGCAGTTGTAATTGACAGTATGCATAAGGTGCTTACAAGTCATACAGTAACTGTAATGTGCATTGCTATGCATACTGTATATGCAGATCTGTACAGCTGACCTGTGGAGTTTAATAAGTATTTAATTTAATGAAAGTAAACAAAGACTTTCATACTTAGCATCAGACATATTACAGAGGTACTGTCATAGATAACACATGAAAACATATTTCTAAATATACAAATAGTACATACTTTAAGGACAGCCAGAGTTGTTGCACATGTTTATGTGACTGAACCGTGTGTCACTCTGCTCAGTGTTCTTTATATGTGTTGTTACATGTTGTGTCATCTTTTTTTATTTAGTTGCTCCTATGTACGACTACAGTGGGGAGGTTTTTATCACCACTGAAAGTTTTTCATCAGTTAATTGATGAATTAGTAGTCTAGCACCCTCATTAAGAGCCTAACTCAAACTGGTATAGGATCACCACAGACTGTTCTAGGGTGAGGGAGTGACTAGTACAAGGAATCATAATTCCTATTGTCATGATTAAAGCAAGTTGTAAAACTTCTGAAAAGTACTGTATGATAACAATTGCAGAGTGACAGAAAACTGTAGCTGGTCTACTAAAATTGAGTGTCATATGACATTTATTGAAAGAGGGCATTATTATTTTTCTGGTTGGACTTCAATATTCCAGACGTGGACTGGAGCATCCCAGCAGCAGCATCAACTAGGAGCAGATTTATCCTGGACTCCCTTCAGGGTGCCTTCCTCAAGCAACTGGTCATGGAACCAATTCGGCAGAAGGCAATACTGGACCTTGTGCTCACAAACAGGGACAGTGTGATGGGGGTAACAGTGGGGGAGCACCTGGGAAACAGTGACCACCAGTCATTGTGGTTTGAAATCACAGAAAGAGCAGAACCAAACCACACAAAAACACGTATCCTGGATTTTAGGGGGGGCAGACTTTGGGAAAATGGGGAGATACTTGAAAGAGGCATTAAGGGGAATGGGATAGGAATCAGGGGTTGAGGAACAGTGGGCAGTATTTAAAATGGGGATTATAAGAACAGAATTATGCATTAAGCAGGTTAGCAAGAGGAAAAGGAAGAGGAGACCATTATGGTTTTCCAAAGAGGTAGCAAAGAAAGTGAAAGCCAAAAAGATTGCATTCAGGCAATACAAAAAGACACAGGCAGAAGGGGATAGGGAGAAGTACCAGGAGAAGCAAAGGAGCAGGGAGGTTAATAAGGAAGCCAAAGCTCAGACAGAAGAACACATTGCAAAATCAGTGGGTAGAGGGGACAAAACCTTTACAGGTACATAAGTGAAAAAGAAAAGGAGGATAGTGAGACTGAGGGGGAGGATGGAGGCGTGGAGGATGACAACAGTAAAGCTGACATATTGAACAGGTATTTCTGCTCAGTCTTTACTGAGGAAGAGGAGGTAATGGGTCTGAAGGAGTACAAGGGGTGAGAATGGTGCAGAAATGAGCTACAAGTCCCTTTACACGAGAAAGGTCCTGAAGGAACTGGAAGTAATAGAGTTGATAAGTAATGGGGCCAGATGGGGTGCACCCAGGGTCCTTAAAGAACTAAGAGGTGGTGGCTGAACCTCTGGCTATCCTGTTTAGCCGATCACTGGAAACAGGGAGGTACCAAGACTGGAGGACAGCAGATGTAGTCCCCTATACAAAAGTGAGAACAAAGAGGAAGCAGGGAACTACAGACCAGTCAGCCTCACCCCGGTAGTGGGGAAGATCATGGAAGCACTACTGAAGGAGAGATTGGTGGAACATCTGGTTGTCAATGGACTACAGGACCCAAGGCAGCATGGTTTCACCAGGGGGAGGTCATGTCAGACCAACCTCGTTGAATTTTTTGACTGGGTGACTAGGGAGGTAGATCAGGGGAGGGCAGTGGACATGGCCTATCTGGACTTCAGCAAGGCCTTTGACACTGTGCCACATAGAAGACTATTACACAAACTGGGGAATATGGGTGTGGGCAGGACAGTAGTGTGGTGGGTAGGTAACTGGCTGGGTGGCAGGACACAGAGGGTGGTGGTAAATGGCTGTCACTCCACAGAGGAAGAGTGACCAGTGGGGTACCACAGGGATCAGTGCTGGGACGGTCCTGTTCAACATCTTCATCAGTGACGTTGCTTGCAGGACCTAGAAGGCAGAATTTCACTGTTCGCTGATGACACAAAGCTCTGTAACAGAGTAGACACACCAGAGGGTGTAGACAGAATGAGAAGCGACCTGAAGAAACTTGAAGAATGGTCAGGGTTTGGCAGTTGAAATTCAATGCAAAGAAGTGCAAGATAATGCATATGGAACAAAAACCCTGGCACAATATATCAGTTGGGGGTGAGGATATAGCATGCACAAGCAGGAAAGGATCTTGGGTTGTCATCTCTGATGACCTCAAGGTAGGGAAACAGTGTGACAAGGCAGCAGGTAAAGCAAATAGGATGCTGGGATGTATAGGCAGGGGCATCACCAGCAGGAAAAGGGAGGTCATAATTCCGCTATACAAGACACTAGTGAGGCCCCACCTGGAGTACAGTGTACAGTTCTGGAGACCATACCTACTTAAGGACATAGACAGGGTAGAGAAGGTTCAGAGGAGGGCAACAAAGATGGTGCATGGATTGCATCACAAGTCCTATGAAGACAGGTTGAAGGAACTGAACATGTACTCCCTGGAGGAGAGGAGGGAGAGAGGGGATATGATAGAGACATACAAGTATCTTACAGGGAGGAACAGGGTGCAGGAAAACACTATTTTTAAGCAAAAAAGATGTTCCAGGACTAGAGGGCATGGGATGAAGTTGGAGGGAGGACGATTCAGAGGAAACATGAGAAAGAATTTCTTCACAGAACAGGTGGTGGACAAGTGGAACACCCTGCCAGAGGAAGTGGTGGGGGCTGAAACAATCACGGGATTTAAGAATGCATGGGATAGACATAAAGGAATTCTGGAGGTCAGGGGTAAGGGGCAACAGACTTCTAGGAAAACAAACTGAACTTACAAGCTCAAATGGGCAGACTGGGTGGGCCATAGGCCCTTATCTGCCGACACTGTCTATGTATCTATGTATCTATGTCTGGATTCTATTCTTCTGATACGGTGCCACAATGCTGATTTCTTAACACCAGCAGATATTGATCTTTAAGGGTTTTTTGCCAGCCTCTGTCTGTCGGTGCATACTGCATCATTGCATACAATCCAACCACTGTTACATTTTACCCAAGCTGTACAATGGCCAGAGTATAAAGAGGCACCATGGTGGACTATGACAACCTCAGTGTCAAAGTTCTGTCCAGCCAGCAGAATGCTGCCTGCTCTGTAATCTGTTATAGGAATGTAGACCTCTGACACCATGAGAATCAAGGTGCTGAGTGAGTAGTAGTAGATAATACATTTTACAAGTCTAACTGTTCTTGTACTTGCACCACCATGTGTGCATTCCCAACCACACAGAGAGTCTTTCAATAGCTGCTTGATCTTTAATGATAACTCATGAGGCAAATAAAATGAAAGCCATAGCATTTCATTTGTCAGTTCTGTGTGCCCATTTCCATAAGCAACACATGTATAATATCTATGAAACTTACTTCAAAGTGACGCCTGACTGAGATACCATCAGACTCCAGTGTACTGATAATGGCCATTAAAAACTTAGTCGCATCTTGCGGTATGTTTTCACTGAATGTGCTCTGACTGTGTTATGATGCAAGAGCACTTCTCAAAGGAGTAAGTATCTGTACAGAGGGTTGTTGTTGCTGGGTAACAATCATGACATGTTTCAAAGCAGTAGCAAGTGGTGATGATTATTATTTATTCACAGTTTAAACAAATGCTGGTAAATGAAGAAGAGCTTGCAATGTAGAATTTGCATAACAGTTCACTCCAGTACTGTTATCAAAGCCAATCACAGGTAGTTGCCCTATTACTTTCTTTGATATTTGTGGCACTGTGTCATCAGTGGTGATATCATGTTTCATTCACTTTGAAGTTGCCATGTTTTCTATAACATATAGAATAAAGTATGGGGTGGTGTGCTTAACGAGAGTTTACACATACGCGAGGGGTTTGTGCAAAGCATCTAACCCCAAGGGTGTCTGTAAACCTTGAGTTTAAACACACTACCCAACATTTTATTTTATATAATTGCTGGGTCTCCCCTTTTTGGCCACAGCAATTATATAAAAAAAAATCAGCAGTTTCAGTGTGGCTACGAGTATGCGCCACTTTATTTTACGTCCGGCTGGATTTTCATTTTCGGCGGTTTCACTTACTTTTTTTAACAATGTTCAAAGTCACCCATCTGTAAAACTAGTGCTGATTTTGATTTTTTTTTAATTTATTCACTGCCGTGTTTCTTTGGCGGCTCCATTGTAGGAAGGAAGCACGAGCCAGGAAGGGAGACGCTGGTGTAGGTGCATGCGCAGAGGGAGGAGAACCGTGTGCGTGTTTGCCATTACAAACGCTCCTTTATAACGGCAAATTACACCACAGTCTCTCAATGGCAAAAGGGGAGAGCCATTAATTATAGTTTTTTTTATGCTTCAATGGATGCTGAAGTGCAAGAAGCATGATCTTTCAGCACAACGTTGGTGGCTAATAGAAACAGAGGCAAGTGAGGTTGATATACAGTTCGTAGTCGATTATATGATGCATTTTCTCTCGGCTTGAATCTTTGTGAATGCAATACTGACGATATACAGACCTGCTGAAGTCTGAATGCGTGAGAGAGCAACATACTGTAGCTCATCCCATCTTTGAAGACTGAAGGATCAATATCAATCAGAGCAGCATCTAGACTCAGACCCTGAGATTTGTGAATTGACACTGTGTATGCAACACACCATGTAAACTGCTTACGTGTCACATATATGTCCTTCCCAAGCTGAAACTTCACCAAGCATATTTCAATGCATTGTGTGTGTTCGATGTTGTCAGACCTCACCATCACATTGTCAAAAACTGTATGCTGTGGATTGTATTCAGATTCAACAATGTTACCTATGGCACCATTCACTAGACCCCTTTCCACATCCAAATTTCTATGGAGCATGACACGTGAATTTTTGCAGTGTTCAGACTGTCTCTAGGGCAGCAGTCCTAGACCCATCTACACTTAATTCTTTCAAGTGCTCTGCCATTTTTGCCATGAAGCTGGGCATTATGAAAATACCATCGACTGTCTCTATTGATGTGACTGTGACCAGTTCTTGTTACTCCTAATGAAGCATCAGTTTATTAAAGTCATCACACAGTTTCAGCATCAGCATCAAGGACACTATCTGTTTGCCCGCACAAGTTAAGTCACAAAAGAGCTGTGCTTCTTCTGCAAGTGAAGACTGCTTAGCAGCCATTATTCATGCATTAAGAATATCAGCACTTGAAGTCAACAAGTTTCCCCTTCTTGCATCTTAAAGAATAGTTCTATATACAGAATCATCACTCTGCCACATATTTTGAGTGAGTTTAGCATAGGAAAACAAATCCCACATGTTAACTTCTCCAATGCACCCAATAGTTTTCTGAGCTTCCTCAACAGTGAAAGCAGAAAATATGTGTTTACCATTCACCAGTGCAAGTTGCAGCAGGTCACCAAACACAATGATACTCTTACCGGCAAATGGAATTTCATCATTGTCGCCTACAATCTCATGCAGGTGCAGATAAAGGAACACAAGTATCAGACTGGAGACCATACTGATCTCACCTACAATGAGCAATTCCATTTTATGAAACACTGGTCGTAACTCAGTCGCTGTTTCAAAGGATAGCTTACGATAGTCATCAATCTTGCCATGTTCAATTGGTAGCATAAACATTCGGTGTAGAGTGACATCACCTATATTTTCTGCTGTAAGTCCAGTTGGAGTAGTTACTATGACAGACATAGGCTGTCCAGAAAATGTATGTATGTTTGCAGTGGTTGCCTGTATCAGAAAGTTCTTACCTGTGCCAGTTGAACAACTTACAAATAGCCAGCTTAGTTCCTGATTATCACAGGAACATCCCTTCTGTTTGTGTTGCACAGCACAGCAGACAGCTGTAGCAACAGTGTCATACGTCTTTTTTCTGATCCTGGTTTGAACACTGTTCCATGTCAGCAATGTTGACATCTAAGTCACAACCTTGCTCCACAGCTGTCTCAGTCTCACGCATGAGTTGTACTGGATCATTCATTGGCAATGGTTCACCTAGTATACCCTGTGAGTCACAATCAACATTCTCTTGTGAATTTACTGGGGTGTCATCATCCAGCTCTTCTTTTGCTTTTCCTATCTGCATTTTTTTCTTGCTGTACTCTTCTGATGCATGTGTCTGATTTCTCTGTCTTGAAAGTCTTATATGATAGACTGAATTGCTCCTCAAATGTGTCTGAGTCACCTTTCAACAATTCCTCATCTCTCCACAGTATGAAAAGGAAGAGAAGTGCGAAGTAGTATTGTTCTTTCTTCTCTGGAGTCTTCAGGGTCAGTTTACAATGGTCAATGAGCCATGGCTTACAGTATGTCTTTTGACAAGACTGCTAGGAGCACCTCTGACCTTGTATATGTGGTGTGCTACATCTGGGGAAACATCAGACTTGTAGTTTTACCACTGAGCAACCTCAAACAGAGACATGTTCTCCATTGGCTGTGTCCCAGAGGATAGTGGGTGTCAATGAGATTGTTCTTTAGAATATTCTTTGAAGATGGATGCCTTGTAGCAATCTTTTCAATCTAGTCATGGCTTTTTAGCATGCAACACCTGTTTTGCTTCTTGTTAACATTCAAGTTTTGTATTGCTTCAGATTTCCCATATAGGTACACTCTGATCAATCAGTCACTTGCTTCATTAGCACCACATTCACAGTGAGATAGAGTTTTCAACCCCAGTGACCATAGTTGTAATGGCAGTTGTTACAAACTCACTCAGTGGGTCAGCCTTCCACTACCAAAGTGCCAACCTCTGAGTGCAGTCTTGTAAACAGTTAACAGAAACAGGGTAACCCTCCTGTCTGTTTTGTGGGTTCAAATCAACCTTTGGTCTCAAGTCTTGGAGGGATTCAAACTGTGAACCTCTTGTTAGCGTACCCAATGTACAGGCTCAGATAATTCTGCTCTTGGGGGGCCAGATATGTTTTGCCTATGGGCACCTAACCAGGTGTACAAAATAAACCCTTAAAAACTCTAATAAAGACCTCAGATTACTCTTACCTTTTCCCAATTTGGTATTACCATATAAGCTCATGCACAGTGTTGTCACACTCTTAACCATCCACACATTATAGGCAAAAACAAAAGTACTTGGAAGACACAAATAGTCTATTAAAAAACGAGAACTTTACTTAAAAATAGATAAAAATGTAAAGTATAAATACAGAATCATATATCACAAAACATACAAATCACTTAAACAAAACAGGTTTAAAAGTGCAGACAAAATATCCTACCACAGTACTCTTAGAATTGTCATTTCTATGGTATTCTTATCTCACAGTGCTGTAGATGTTTCTTTTCCAGAGTCCAAACATTTTTGTGTAAATGGAAAACAGAATACTGTTTAAAAACTGGCTTTGCCAACCTCTTTGCGTGAGGTCACCTAGCTCCTCCCTGTCAGAATATTAAAAAATACATATCTATGCAAAATAGGATGTCTTATCAAAGGCAAATTAACATTTTGTGACCTCAGCAAAACTAATTTTTTTAAATAACTTTCTTTGCTCTATGAGCAGCTTCCCCCGTCCAGGACATCAAAGGACTTGTGCCTCTCTGCCAGATCTCACGGAGGAACAACATGCTTTTGTATCACCATGTGAATTTTACTGTGTTTCCTCTGAATGTCATAAAAGTTTATGATCTATCTTGGCAGTTGGCAAGTTGCAATTAGTCACATAAAAAGGAGATGCTTCATTTAGTCCCTTCTAGCCTGTAGTTATCTCTTGGCCTTCCAGGTAACACCTATTAGCTAAAACCCGGGAGGGGGGTTGTCATGCCACAGACTGTCAACATCTCTCATGAGAGACATTCAATAACACATTTTTATATTGCAAAAAACATAGGTTAATCAGAACCAGCTGTCCAAGTGTCACAATTCCTCCCCACCTAGACTGAATTTGGGGGCTCTATCCCCTGCATGGGATGAACTTCCCAAATCAGTTCACTCCTCATACACACGAGACAGCCCATTGGAGTTCTGATTTGTGGCTCCAGCCCTATGTAGAATTGTCATATCATACCCTTGCAAAGCAAGACTCCATCTTAGCAATCTAGCATTGTTTTTCCCCATCTGCATCAGCCAAACAAGATGGAGTTGTGGTCAGTCTGCCCCACAAAATGCTGCCCATACAAGTATGACTCCAACTTCTTTAGGACCTACACTATGGCAAGACATTCTTTTTCCACAGTGTACTATGTCTGCTCCCTGGGAAGTAACTTTTTGCTCAGGTATGCTATTGGGTGATCCCTCCCTTGGCTGAATGTCTGACTCAGTGCTGCCCCAATACCCACATCTGAGGCGTCAGTCTGAACTATAAAACATTTTCTATAGTCAGGGCTCATCAAAACAGGAGCATGGCACAGTGCCCCCTTCAGTTTGGAAAAGGTTTCCTCACAGACTGAACCCCAGGTAATTTTCTTTGGCATCCTTTTCTTTGTCAGGTCAAATAGGGGAGCAGCTAGGGCACTGTAATTGGGTACAAATTTCCTGTAGTACCCCGCTGTCCCTAGAAAACTCCTAACCTGCTTCTGTGTTTCTGGCCTGGGCCACACCTGGATTACCTATGTTTTTATTTGGTTAGGACAGAGCTGTCCCCAGCCTACCACATGCCTAAGGTATGCCACTTCTCCCATGGCCCTGGCACTTCCGGCTTTGACAGTGAGCCCGGACCTCTGTATCCTGCCCAGCACTTCCCTAAGGTGGGATAGGTGTTCCTTCCAGCTGGTACTAAAGATGGCAATGTCATCCAATGCACTACGAGTGTACTCCTCAGCACCATTTAACACCTGGTTCACCAACCTTTAGAAAGTGGTTGGGCATTCTTCATTCCGAAGGCATTATTTTAAATTCAAATCAGCCTATCGGAGTGATGAAGGTAACCTCTCCCTAGCTCTGTCTGTCAACTCTACCTGCCAATACCCATTTGGCAGGTAAGTAATCATAAGGTAGGTCACCCTCCCAACTTGTCCAGGAGTTCATCCGTCCGGGGCATCGGGTGGGCATCTGACTTTGTGACTGCATTCAGTCCTCACACAGTAGTCCACACAGAAACGAGTAGAGCCATCTGGCTTGGGCACAAGGACTACGGGTGAGGCCCAGGGGCTGCGGAATCTCTGGATTACCCCTAAATCCAGCATCTCCTCCACTTCCCTCCTAATGTCCTTTTGGACAGTCTCTGACACCCAATATGCTGTCCACCGTATGAGCGTCTGTGTCCTTGTCTGCACATCATGAGTCGCTAAGGGGGTTAGTCCAGGCTTGGCACTAAACAATGGGGCAAAGTCTGCTAACCTCCCTTACTTTTTGGATCTGGTCTCTGGCCAGCTGGGGAGACAATTTTACTGCCTCCACAGAGGAATCCCACTTTCTTCCAGCAAGTCCAGAAGGCAGTCTCCTTCATCCGTCCCCTCCCCAGGACTACACACTGCAAACACCATGTCAGCCCAATTTGCATATGGCTTCATCATGTTGACATGGTACATCCTTTCTGTCTGTCTTCGGTCAGGTAACTCTACAATGTAGTTCACGTCATTTACCTTCCTAACCACTTTGTATGGTCCTGCCCACTCAGCCTGCAGCTTGTCTTTCCGGACCAGAATAAGGACCATAACTTCCTCATCCACCATGTACGAGTGAACTCTGGCTCTGCGGTCATACCACACTTTTTGTTTCTGTTGGGCAGCTGCTGGGTTGTTCTGGGCTGTCCCCATAAGCTCGTTCAGCCTGTCCCTAAACCTAAGGACGTAATCCACAATGGGAGTTCCCTGGGTGGTGTGCTTGCCTTCCCAGTCCTCCCAGATCAAGTCTAGGGGCCCACATACCAGGCGTCCATATAAAAGTTTGAAGGGGGGAAAATCCTGCTCACTCTTGGGGCACCTCCCTGTATGTAAACAACAGGTGGGAAAGGTATTTCTCCCAGTCCCTCTCATGCTGTTCAGCAAATGACCAGAGCATTGACTTCAGGGTACCATTGAATTGTTCCACAAGTCCATTGGCTTGTGGGTGATACAGTGTCTTGCATCTCTGCACCACCCCACACTTCTCCCATAAACATTTCATCAGGTCCGACATGAAGGAACTCCCTCGATCGGTGATAACCTCCTGCAGAAACCCAACATGGAAGAAAATCCCAAGTAAAGCATCTGCCACTTTGTCTGTCCTCAGTGAGGATAAGGCGACTGCCTCTGGGTACTAGGTGGCATAATCCACCACAGTCAGGATGAATCTCTTCCCTGAGGAGCTGGGGGTATTAAGGCCCCAATATCCGTTCCCACCCTCTGGATGGCTCCTCCACTATAGCAATGGAATCAGGGTGCTTGGGTTTTCTTGCCCGCCTTCCCTATTTCTTGACACTGGTGACAAGACCTGCAATACTCCTTCACCTGCTGGGTGAAGTTAGGCCAGTAGAAACTCTGGGCCAACCACTGCATAGTCGTCGCAATTCCCAGATGACCAGACAAGGGAATATCATGTGCAGTCTTGAGCAACTGCTCACGATACCCCCTGGGGAATGGCAAAGCTGCCTGCCTAGCACCCCACCCTCTGTCTGTACTGTCTTAGTATACATAACTCCATTTTCCCAATAAACCTTATGTCTGCCATCACCTCCCTGTGCACCATCCAAGTCTGCCCAAGCACTCAGCTTCTCTAGACTAGGGTTACTTCTCTGAGCAGCTGCAAACCCCTCACACATTCCCAAGGCATGGGACAAGTCCCCTTCAGTCACTAAACTAGAGTCCCTAGCACTAGCGTCAGGGCACTCAGGATCACTGTCAATCCCAGCCCTCTGCTTATGGGTCACCCTTCCCTCTTTGGAGTAACCCTCCATAGCTGTGTGGTTGACTGCTACTGGGGAAATTGCTACCCTCTTTTCATTAGTCTCCCCATCTGGAGACACAGGCTGGGGAACCAGCCTCTCAGTGGTTTCCACAATGGTTTCTGTGGGGTTCAGGGAACTACAGTTTTCCCTTACCATTTGGCTATGGGTAACTGCACATACCATCCCCTGTTTGAGATTGTTGCCCAGGATCACATCCACTGCTAATGTTTTGACCACAGCCACCTGTTGCATAGTTTCCCCTGTTTCACCCCAGTCTAGGAGAACACTAGCGAGGGGCAATGTTTTTGCCTCACCAGTAAAGTCCTGCACGGTGATGTATTTATTGATTATAAACTGACCAGGATCTACTAGATCCCCTTTTACCAATGTCAGGGATGCCCCTGTGTCCCTTAACCCTTGTGTCTGTACACCATTCACCATGACTGGGTGCACATGATCCCTCATGTTCACTGGCATGCTTCCAGGAACACACAAACAACCCACTTCTTTTCTAGTACCATTCTGCGTATTATTTCTCATTCTTTTGGGACACTGTCTGGCAATATGCCCAGTTTCTTTACATAACCAACATTCACTTCTCTTTTCAGAGAAATCTTTTCTCTGAAATTTGGAGCTAACTGGTTTCAGAGGAGACAGTGAGGGTTTTAGCTACCCTGAAATTTGCTGCTTTTCCCTTTCTGCACTGCCACGCCTGCCCCATTCACTCTCAGAGCAGGTCTGCTCTTGGCAAAGTGGTCCGAGAGT
Source organism: Neoceratodus forsteri (assembly GCA_016271365.2). Lineage (NCBI taxonomy): Eukaryota > Metazoa > Chordata > Ceratodontiformes > Ceratodontidae > Neoceratodus > Neoceratodus forsteri. The sequence goes on along the minus strand of CM057453.1, from coordinate 59,489,228 downwards.
TCAGTAGCCTCTTGCACTGTTTTGGGATCTCAGTCCTCCAGCCAGGTTTTCAGCTGTGCTGGGCATGTCCAATAAAACTGTTCTAACAAAATCACATTTTCAGTTTTATCAACAGAGTTTGCCTCAATTCGTTCTCTCCAACATTTTAAAAACTGACATTGTTTTATGCCTAGCACCTCATAGCGCATATCAGGGCTTCTCCTGAGCTTACGGAATTTAGCTCTGTATGACTCAGTAGTTAATTCAAATCTCTTTAACAGTGCAGCTTTAAGTTTGCTGTAATCATCACTGTCCTCACTGTCCATTTGACCCAATGCATCCCGAGCTTTCCCGGTAAGTAGCTGGGATAGCTGGAAGCTCCAGGACTCTCTAGAAATTTTAGACTGAATACAAACTTTTTCAAAATAATTTAAAAAGGCATCCATATCCTCCCCCTCTTTAAATTCGGCTATCAATTTGGAATTCAATTTGTAACCAAGTCCTGTAGTCCCAGTTAACCCCAAGCCACTTACCTGCTCTGGTGCTGGTGGTTGTAGTCATAGCTTCTCCAGTTTGTGTTGCCTCTGGCACTCATGCTCCTCACAGTCTATGTCTCGGTGTTCTCGCTCCCTCTTCTCCTCTGCAGCTCGCTGTTCATGCTTCTCTTCTCTCTGGAACTCTAGCTCCATTCTGTGCAACTCAATTTGCAGCCTGAGTACTTCTGGATCCAGGATACTGGTGACCTTCCCCTGCTGCTGTGGCCCTTCAATGACAGTGGCCCTGTTGCCCTCCTCATCAGATCTGGACACTGCACTGGCTGCCAGCCCTGCCACACTCGAGGTCTGGTCCTTTTCAGTCATGGTCTGTGACTCCCGCTCTGGGTTTCTGCTACCATCAGGGCATCCATGAGGTTCCGTTTGCTGGCTTTCACCTGAAACAGGACTCCTCTGTCCCCACCCAACTGCTTTAAGTAGTCTACAGTGTGCCTGCTGTGGTTGAGTCATCTTCTTCCCTAACTATGGCTACTCTGACTTGCACTTTAGAAAAAAATAAAACGGGTAGGAACTTGACTGTACACCAAGTGATATAGTTCTGTCTCCTTTTAAAAATAAATCACTGCCTTTTTCTTTTTTTGCAAGTGAGCTGATGGTCTCAAGCTGACACACTGAACAATCAGAGCTTGTAATACCAACATTTTTTGCACCGATGCCAACCAGTCTGTCACAAACCCATTCAGCAGGTCAACCCTCTACTCCCAAAGTGCCAACCTCTGAGTGCAGTCTTGTGAACAGTTAACAGAAACAGGGTAACCCTCCTGTCTGTTTTGTGGGTTCGAATCAACCTTTGGTGTCAAGTCTTGGAGGGATTCAAACTGTGAACCTCTTGTTAGCGTACCCAATGTACAGGCTCAGATAATTCTGCTCTTCGGGGGGGCCAGATATCTTTCACCTCTGGGCACCTAACCAGGTGTACAAAATGAACCCTTAAAAACTCTAATAAAGACCTCAGATTACTCTTTCCTTTTCCCCATTTGGTATTACCATATAAGCTCATGCATAGTGTTGTCACACTCTTAACCATCCACACATCACAGGCAAAAACAGAAGGACTTGGAAGACACAAATAGTCTATTAAAAAAAGAGAAGTTTACTTAAAAACAGGTAAAAATGTAAAGTGTAAATACAGAACCATATATCACAAAACATACAAATCACTTAAACAAAACAGGTTTAAAAGTGCAGACAAAATATCCTACCACAGTACTCTTAGAATTGTCTTTTCTAAGGTGTTCTTATCTCACAGTACTGTAGATACTTCTTTTCCAGAGTCCAAACATTTTTGTGTAAATGAAAAAACAGAAAACTGTTTAAAAACTGGCTCTGCCAACCTCTTTGCATGAGGTCACCTAGCTCCTCCCAGTCAGAATATAGAAAAATATATCTATGCAAAACAGGATGTCTTATCAAAGGTAAATTAACATTCTGTGACCTCAGCAAAACTCATTTTTTTAAATGACTTTCTTTGATCTATGAGCAGCTTCCCCTTTCCAGGACATCAAAGGACTTTTGTCTTTCTAGCAGATCTCACAGAGGTGCAACATGTTTTTGTATCACTGCGTGAATTTTACTGTGTTTCCTCTGGGCGTTATAAAAGTTTATGATCTATCTTGGCAGTTGGCAGGCTGCAATTAGTCACATAAAAAGGAGATGCTTCATTTAGTTTCTTCTAGCCTGTAATTATCGATTGGCTTTCCAAGTAACATCTATTAGCTAAAACCTGGGAGGGGGGTTGTCATTCCACAGACTGTCAGCATCTCTCATGAGAGACATTCAATAACACATTTTTTTATATTACAAAAAACATAGGTTAATCAGAACCGGCTGTCCAAGTGTCACAGTTGTGACTTGTTGGTAGACTGCAGCTTGTCCCACAACTCCTGTAGGCATATATGTTCATTTTTAATGATGTATGATGCCACATATTGCACAAGGGTCAAAGAATTGTCAGCAACAAATTGACCATCACTGTCGGCATGCCACATCAACAGCAAAACAGGACTGTAGTCATTTATGAATGACTCTGTTTCTTTACATGGCAATTCATACAATCTCTTTGTAGACTTAGCTTTCAGATGGTGTCTAATGGCTGAAAACAATTCATTTAGTTTTGGGTTTTGGTTCGCTCTATGAGGAAATCCAAATTGATATCTTGTATACCACTTTGCACCACTTTTCACTTTTTTCCGACAATACTTACAACACAGATGATGTTGAAATCTTTCAACAAGATCACATAACATTGGACTGTCCAGTCTGTCAGGCAAATGGCATGTCACATAATTCATTATAAATGAAATAATCTTGTTCTCTGCTGAGTTACCAGTGCGTGGTGCATCTTTGATCTACAACAACACGTGAACATGAGGAGCACCGCGTGCCTGATATTCTATTCTCCAGAAGTGATGGTCAACAATTCCTAGAGGTGGACTTGTGTTGGACAGGGTGAATCTTAATAATGCCTGAAATCTGTAGTGAAAATGTCTAGAGACTGAGACTGGATCTAGGAGCATATCTCACCACAGCCATTGATGCCATCCCATGTGCATCTTCATTTGCTCAAGTAAAAGTGTCAGTTAACTTTTCCCAACTATATTCTGCACAGCTAAGAGTAACAAACCCCATTGCTGGTCCAAATGCACATAACATACACATGAGCTCAGAATGTATGTGGTACCAGTAATCTTTTGTTCCATGCATCCTGGATAAGATGCTGTTAGGATTAACCTTTAGGGTCTCATCCTTATTTGTTAGCTTGTGCAACAATTCAGTAGCTATAAGACCACCAAATGACATGGTCATGCATAGCATATGTGTGATTGCCTCAGAAGGGATACTTAACTCACTCTCCCACTAGAGATGGAATAAGCATTGTATGGTATGCCTAAATTTAGCATCAGAGCTTTTAATTCACAATGCTCTATATTCAGCAGGTCCATGTAAGTCCCTCTCATCTAGTTGGCCACTTGTGCCATAAGGGAAGAGATCTGGGAAGCACCCATGCCTCCAATGTACTCTCCTATATGTTGACACACTCACCCTTTACTGGCTTCATCTGGTAAAGCTCAATGTTTTCTGCAACAGGATCATTACCATGGAGTGGATGGATTGTGTGCTGTTCATACACATTCTTGTCCGTGGTTAGTGAGACCTTCTGAAACATAGTTTGCCTGTTAGTCGTAGTCCATACTGTTCATCAATATTGCTCAAGTGATCAATATTTAAGTCCTCATGAAAATGATTATTTCTCTTGAGTAAATGTAAGGCATTCTTAATTTTATCAAGATTGACAACATCTTGCCAAATCGTTTTTGATTTAGTAGCAACACCATAACCAGTATCACAATGCTGCTACTGTATCTTGTGTAATTTCAGCCAAATTTTCTTTTAACAGAAGTTGTAGATACATAAATGAACCTTTCAGTGATTTTATGAGTTCCTTCTTTGGCATGTTCTATTGTGTCTTTGTATTTAATCTCATAATGGTTTGAAATGGTTTCATTGTCTAAATGAGAATCCGCTTAAACAAATTAAAACACTCAATCTCAGGAGGTGTTTCATCACTCTCCATGTTATTCAAAACAGAACAAGGTGGTGTATAATTTGATTTCAACTTGTCATAACAGTACCAACATATATTAACATTATCCAGTGACGTACAATTGTTTTTAGCAGAATGTACGCATATAGCCATCTCCACATGTCATCAACTATTCTGACCTCAGAGCTGCATGACAGCCACCTGCATGAGACACATTGAATGTAAAACTGCTCACGTTTAGCCAATTCAAACACTGCTATGTCTCTTCCAAAGTTTCTAATTATTTGTGACTGTTTGATATATACAAAGTTACATGGCATCTGTGCATCAGACTGACACATATTATCAGCAGAAGAGCCCTTGTTGATTCCTATCACTTTAATCAGATGGGCAGCACCATCCATGTCTCCTTCAGCCAGTTACATGTCTAGTTCAGCCAATTTATCAACTGCACTCTGCGCACAATAAATTAAAGATAATAATTTGCGCATACCTGAGTGATGCACAGCAATCATACATATGTGATGGAAGACACTGTCTCACACACACTACTGTGTAAGGATGCCTAGGAGTGACCTAGAAAATCTGTTAAAGGTCTGACAGGGCATTTATTAATATCCTGCACTAAAATATGTCTCTTATTGTTCGATGTCACTACAAATAGATTAAAAAAATTATTCTTGTCAAATGATTCCTGCTTTATGGTACAGGTATCATCACATGCCCAAGTTGCAGATATCACGTTTGGTTCCTCCTCTGTGGATGTGGTGACTTCTATGACATCTGTCACGTCAGCCTGAAGTAATGCCAAAACATTTCGAGCTCTGCCATGTTCATTTACAGTTAACAATACTTTGTTACTGTGTGGATGATGTGTTTCCTCCCAGAAAAGTGCCTCACGATAAGTTGTGTGCAACCATTTCCCACCAAAGACAGATCAGCAATTATATCTATTAAGGCATGGTAGTTCTTGTAGCTTTTTATGGACCTCAAGAATATACCTTCATAGTATGCCTGCCATGTTTTCCTGCCATTTGAATAGCATCCTACGAAGTTTATGCCATGTTTACAAACTGTCTCACTTTAATCTGAAATTGCATTTTTTTGTTCTAACCATTTATTTTTTCCCATTTTGCCTTGCGGTTGCAGAAATCGTCCTTTCAATTTTTGCCTTTTCAGCCAATTTCTAAAAGTACCTATGTTTGGATTGGCTACACATTGTGTTTTACTGGTCTTCTTTGTAAGCCTGTTTTTTTCTGTTTTTCTTTATCTGCCCGTTTCTTATTTGTCACTGTCTTAACATTGTTGATATTGTCTGTCTTTTTATCTGGTGTATTTGTACTGATTTTGTGAGGTTTCATTATGTGTTAAGTCCTGGCAACTGTAGTGTTTGCTTTGTAGCAACTCGTTGTGTCATTAAAGTACCTGAAGTGTCTCTGCTGATGCTTCTTTCTCCTTGCAGAAGGCATTTTGCAACACTCTTTACTTATTTATTTATAAGTTTAGCAGGAAAGGCATACTGAGCTAGAACAGCTCATTTCCAGATGCATTCTTGGGGAAGGGGAAAGGGATTAGTACAACAGGCATAATTACTACAAAAAAAGACATACTAACACACATATCATACAGATGATTAAATACAGTGTAATGTTATAGAGTACATTAGGAGAGTATATGTGCCACATTCAATAGATAATTATTCATAGCACAAGGTTGGTGCAGGTGGCAGGTCTTGAGGAGCAGAGAGGAGAGCAAATATATAGATGAGGGCATCATGCACAGGGGAAACAAAAAAGGGGGTGAGGGAAGGGGGTAGATACAGCAAAGAGAAGGGAAGGACTGGCCTGCAAAGAGAAAGGACAGGGGTTGAGGAAGGGCAAGGATTAGTAAGAAGATGGCTGGAGAGAGGGGATGGAGGTGGGAGAAAAAGAGACAGGAGAGATGGGGAACAGGAAAGAGGTAGAGTAGAAGGGTAAGGCATGAGGGAGAGGCAGGCCATTTGGACCCTCTGGGATGCAAACCCCACAAGGGTCAGACACAGTTGAATGCACACCCAACTTGTGTCCTAGATTCCAGACCTGCACAGAAAAGGAGAAAGGTAGGAGTGTGGAGAAGAGATGCTAGAGTGGGCCCCCCATAGGAAGAAGGGAGGAGAGGGAACATGAAAGAGATGGGGGAAAGGCAGTCCTTCGACCCACTGGGATGTGAACCCCACAAGAGCCAGCCATGACTGGATGCACACCCTGCTCATGACATGAGTTCCAGACTGCAACAGTGTGAAAAAAAGACAGAAAGGTAGGAGTGGAGAAAAGGCAGGGAGTGGGAGAAAAACTGGTAGGAGTAGAGAGAAAACTGATAGAAGGGGGGAAGAGAGTCAAGTGGGGTAGGATTACGACTATGGGCAATTACAGGAGGGAGCAGTGTGGACCTGGAATAGAGATGAGAGAGAGCATTTGGAGGTTGCTGAGCAAATGGCTAGGGGGAGAGCATTCCAAATATTAGAAAGGTGGAAGGGGAAGGCAGCCTGACCAGCAAGGTATTTACAAGACAAGTGTGAGAGGGAACAATAGCCTGAATTATGGAATGAGTATGAGGAGGTGGGCAGAGGGGAGAGTAGAAAAGTGAGATGGGGGAGTGATGCCAGCAAGAATTTGGAGAGGAAGCAGGCACAGTGGGTGGTATGGCATACAACCAGAGAGCTAAGGAGAGAATAGAGTACAGGGAGTAATGGTGAGTGCAGGGTGGCCAGACCAGGACAAAATGGCAAAAGAAGTGAAAGAGGGGGTCCAGTCTGGCCAGGATGGACTTTGGGGCAGCACTCTAGACTATGTCACCATAATCAATGATGGGAAGGATCATTTTAGTGATTATATCTCAGTGGGCAGGTAGAGAGATGCAGCTTTTATGCCTAAATAGAGTGCCAAGCTTGGGGTGGAGTTCTTTATGTATGGCGTCTATGTGCTGTGAAAAGTCAAGGTGTTGGTTGAGCCAGACCCCTAGGTATTTAAATAAGGGAATGTCATCAATTGTGACACGATCCAGGATGTAGAAAGATGGGAGGGTAGGGAGCATGGTAAGTCTCTGACGTATTCCAAAGAACACATAGGCTGTTTTTTTTTGTTTTTGTATTAAGGAATAGCTAATTTGAGCTGAACCAATGCTGGACAGCACCAAAATCAGTTTGGAGCCTGGCTGTTAACTCTGCGAGCCTGGCTGTTAACTCTGCGGGGGAATGCACAGAGGCCAACAGGACTGTATCATCTGCGTACATGTGGATGGCCATGGAGGAACAGGGAGATGGAAGGTCATTAAGGAATATGGAGAACAGTAACAGACCAAGGATGTAGCCTTGGGGATGCCGGTACTGATGAGGAGAGGGTGGACAGGGATTCACAGATTCTTACCAGCTGAGTTCTTCCCACTAGGTAAGAGCTGAACCAGCTAAGTTGTGGAATCAGAGAGACCTGCAGATTTTAGCTTACTGAGGAGAAGAGGGTGTGAAACAGTGTCAAAGGCTTAGGCTAAGTCGACAAAGATGGTGAGCGGTGAGGGAGGTTCTGATCCATGCCTGTCAGGATACAGTCAGTCAGCCAGAGGAGGGAGAAGGTGGTGGAGTGGTGTTTGTGGAAGCCAGACTGGAAGGGGGTGAAGAAGGAGGAAGAGTCAAGGCAGGTAGAGTGTTGCGACAATGTTATATGCTCTTGAAGTTTGGATAGAGTTAGTAGTAGAGAGATGGGTGGTAGTTTGCAGGGAGGAGGCATCTCCCCCTTTGGGAAGGGGTATTATGGCTGCACGCTTCCAGGTGACAGGGACAGAAGCCAAAGAAAAGGAGAGGTTGAGAAGGGAGTAGGTAGGAGAGGCAACGGCAGAAAGGTGAAGGAACTTGGGGTCTAGTCCATCAGGGCTTCCACCTTTCTGAGAGTTAAGAGCCAGAATGACACTTAAAGAAGTAGAAGGGGTAACTGGTGAGAAGGAGAAGTGGAGCGAAGTAGGGGCAGGATGGAGAGTGACAAAAGAAGGAGTGGAAGGGGGAAGGCAGATAGGAGAGATGAGGCACAAGTAGTGAACTAAGAGTTAAAGGCCAAGGCCACTAAGGGAGGGTTAGAGATGATATAGTCACCCACTTTGAGGCATGGGGGAGACTGGTTTGGAGGGGAGAAGAGGACATGTGTAACCCCCCCCCCACCAGCCCCCTTATTTAACTACAGTATAAAGGCACACCTCTCACCACCAACACAGGTCAAGGGGTAGAAACAGAGAGGGTTGGGGGTTACATACAAAAGATAAATAATGCAGAAAGACTAGAAAACTGTGCCTCATTGTCCACCATAGACAAGATGGGACTAATACAGAAAACAACCAGGTGTGATGCTAAATTCTTGGCACACACCTGGTGGGAACAATGTGTGGCCAACAACTCAGGTCCCTGGGACAAAACGTTTGCTCAGGGCTATGCTAGGTTTGCACTTCTGGACAGGGGTACCCAAAGTAATTCCACACAGGAAGCAATAACAAGAATGTCCATACCAGGTTGGGATTCTAGAGTGTGGCTTTATTCCAAAACACACGTAGGAACAACACAAAGCAATGATGGGCCCCTAAGGGTTAAACACAGGGTACGTGTAGACATCCAGAGTACAGAACATCATGAATTCCCATTTATCACAGGATAACTATCAAACTGTGGACTAGCCACTAGAAGAACACACTTTCCCTCAACTAGGCACATCCGGCCCGTACTTGTACACTTTCCATCGACTAGGCACGTCCAGCCAGTACTTGGACACTTTCCATATTGCATAGGATGAATGTGGTACACAGACCACACAGAGCACTAGAGGGTAAACACTGTAGGACCCACATACTAGGGGTAACTGAAGAAAATCCCACTCACTGGGGCAACACTGTAAAACAAATCCCACTCATAGGGAAAAAACTGTTTCTTCAGGCATTGGCCGTATGCACAGAGAGAAAACACAAGTGCCCTTCAGAACCCAGAAAGGTAAACTGGTCACTCCAGATGGGAGATCTCCCACCTTTTGTTTCTTAGTTCATACTTGGTCATTCATCTGGTAAATACACCTCACACACTGTAAAACTGTAGATGCTGTCTTAAAATGTATATCACACATAACATGATACAAGGACACCACAGGGGTGTCAAGAGGTAAAAGTTCTGTCACATGGACAGTCATATACTGGACTCCACTGTAAGCAGACAACTTTTAAGGAAATCTCTAAGGTGACAGGGTCCCTTTGTCAGAGAATCCACCTTTACATAGTGCAGGTACTCCTGGGCAAACTTCACAAACAAAGGTACTCACAGAAAGTTGTCATCAAAAGGCAGCTTCCAAAGTCCTGGGAGGATCAGGGGATTGCCCCTGCATCCAAGAGTCCTGCTCCATCCTTCCTGGGATGGAGCACAGGGAAACCCAAAAGAACAGGTTTCCATCACTTCCACAGGCTGGGAAGGTCATCCTCCACTAGGGTGAGAACTAAAACACACACGAAAAACTGCAGCTTTATCTCAGAGCTGCTTGAGAAGCTGCAGTTGCACCCTACAGCCTCCCCCTTCAGGCTACTGCTTCAGACTACTATTTCAGACTCCCTTCAACATTCTGTCTCCGTCACTCACAGTTACAAGGAGTGTGGATTATGCAGCAGTGAGATTTCCGAATTACATCACTTCCCCAGCTCTCAGCTGTGACTGATAACAGAGAGGGAGACAGAGTGAAATCCATTAACTGGCATTTCACTAGCTGCCTTCCCTGCTTACCACTAATTCTACTTGGATTCTAGTAACCCCTGGGAACAAGGGGGTTACACATGGATGACTTTCCAGAACCTGAAGGAGAGATTAAGATTGTACTGGAAAGAAGAGGAAAAGAACTCAGCCTTGGCAAGCCTGGTGGCTTTAGCACAAGTGTTCCTCAGGGCACGGTAACTGATAAGGTCAGCTGGTGCACCAGTGGATTTGTAATTCTTTCATGCCAGGTCATGTGCACGGAAGCGGGCCAAACGTTTGTCTGAGATCCAGGGGAAGTAGGAGCCTCTGACCTTGGTTTTCCAGAGGTGGGCATGCAGGTCCCAGATTGATATAAATTTGGATGGAAGTAGTCGAGTGCTTGGTTGATGCAGCTGGTATTAGAGATAAGGGATCAATCAATGGATTGTAGATCTATATGCAGTAGGGAGAGGTCATGTGACTAGAAGGACCTGGTCAGGATTATTTGAGTGGGGACTCTGGGACGGTGAATTTTACGCACGTTGTAGATCATATGGTGGTCAGTGAGTGCATCAGGGAGGATGCCAGCAGCGATGTTGCAGTGCAGGTGGTTAGTGAGAACCCAGTTCAGTAGTGAGTGGTTTAGGGATTTTGAGCTGTGCCGTGTTGGGACAGAAATAAGTTGGGTGAGATGGAGGGATTTGATGTTTCTCAGTAACAGATCAGTGTTTGAATTTCTATACCTAGAAAGAAGAAATATTAAAATTATCAACTACACACAAAGTGAATGGAAAGTAACAAAACCAGATACATAACATTGCATACTGCCCATCTTACATAACTGAGCATTTATTCCTTATGTACATTATAAAGTAATAAATCAAGCCATGCAGATTATCAAGACACATTCTAGCACCTGAGTACCTGTACATATGAGGTGTGTGTGTGTGTTGTGTGTGTGTGTGTGATTTTTTAAGTAACAGCATACACAGTTATGTGTTGTGATTACTTGTATACTTAAATATAGCTGCAGCATAAGAAATCTAATTTACTGACCACATTGTGTAAGGAACAGTTGGAACCATATATTTTATGAACTCTGAAAAGTACATTGTTATTTAACAATCCATCTGTGTTGTGTTTGAAAAGTAAATGCCTGCCAGATTTCAAACGTATACTCAAACAGCCGATCAGACTTCATCTCTGACATTAATGCGAACATCTGAACTGTGACCATCTTAAATAATGGTAACTTGTGCAGTAGCTGCTGTTGCACAACAAGCATTAGTGCACAGAACTGGAAGTAAAAGGTACTTCATAGGAAAATCTGTTCAATCCATTATTGTATATTTTCAACAGTTCAGTTGCTAAATTTAGAAATTGTGGCCAATAAACGTATTGTAATGTTCCATGGTATTTACTTTGAACTTACATTTTAACTCGGTAATACAAATGCTGCAGATTTACAAGACGCCTAATAGCAACTCAGGAACTAAACAGCTCCAGTGTGTGTGTGCGTGCTTGTGTGCATGACACGAATTTTTTTATCAACAGTGTATACATTAAAACAATGAAATGACCTCGATATGTAAAAATAAGACTTCAATCTCAGAAATCTGATTTACTGATTTACTGACCACGATATTTCCAAAACTGTTCGAACAGTAAATGTTACTGACTGCAAAAAGTAAATTTCTATTTGTCAATTGAGCTATGTAGTGTTTGATTGTTAAATGCCTAATTGCCAAATTTCAAATAAAAACATAAATAGGCAATCAGATTTCAGCAATTACATCGCTGCCAATGTCTGCACAACATCCATCTTGAAATGCCAGCAGCTCGTAGTCACGGTTGCTGAACAGCAAGCAGCCCTGCATAGAACTGTCTCAGTCACTTAATAACAAACAGTACTGGATTGGTTATTGAACAGCTTGATCAATAAATTTACAAACCAAGGGCAGTAAATGTACTGTAACCCTTTGATGTACACATTTGTAAGCAACAGTCAAAATCATTAATTAGAAAACCACAGATTTGTCAGATGCATTGTGGCACCTCAGTAACTAGGTAGAATAGCTGTGTGTCTCTGTGTGGATCAGAGATGTGTAATCAACAGTATATACAGTAAAGTAGCAATTACCTCTTTAGTGGAAAATATGACAGTGATATCAAACTATTATTTACTGACTGCAGTCTGTTAAAGACAGAAAAGTAACATTTTAAACTGTGATAAGTAAATAGCTATTTTCCAATCAAGATATTTAGCATTCAAAAAATGCCTAACTGCCAAATTTCAAATCAAAACACAAATAGCCAATCGGATTTCAGCAATTATATTGCTGCCAATAGCTGTACAGTAGCTGCTGTTGCACATCAGGCATTAGTGCACAGGACTGTAAGTAAAAGGTACTTCATAGGAAAATCTGTTCAATCCATTATTGTATATTTTCAACAGCTCAGTTGCTAAATTTAGAAATCGTGGTCAATAAACATATTGTAGTGTTGCATGGTATTTATTTTGAACTTACATTTTAACTTGGTAATAAAACACTGCAGATTTACAAGACGCCTAACAGCAATCAGGAACTAAACAGCTCCAGTGTGTGTGTGTGTGTGTGCGTGTGTGTGCATAATACAGTTTTTTTATCAACAGTGAATACATTAAAGCAGTGAAATTACCTCGAGATGTAAAAATAAGACTTCAATCTCAGAAATGTGATTTACTGACCACGATATTTCCAAAACTGTTCAAACAGTAAATGTTACAGACTGCAAAAAGTAAATTTCTATTTATCAATCAAGCTATGTAGTGTTTGATCATTAAATGCCTAATTGCCAAATTTCAAACAAAAACACAAATAGCCAATCAGATTTTAGCATCCATCTTGAAATGCTGGCAGCTCGTGGTCATGGTTGCTGAACAGCAAGCATCACTGCATAGAACTGTCTCAGTCACTTAATAACAATCTGTATTTGTTTCATTATTGAACAGCTCAATCAACAAATTTACAAACCACAGACAGTAAATGTACTATAACCCTTCAATGTACACATTTGTAAGCAACAGTCAAAATCATTAACTGAGTCAGCCCGGGTGGTGTTGAGGGTTGAGGCGCTGGATGACACACCTTGCACCATGCCGATGACTCGGGTTCGGGAACAAACTCGGGCCATCGGGGGTTGGCAGGGGCAGGAAAGGATTGAGCACCCAGAGGACTGCTCTCCATTCCTGGGGGTGAGTGGGTACGCTTGCTGTGGTGCTGGTGGCTCCTGGTGATGACTGGGGGTGGCGCACCTTGCGGCATGCTCTTCTGGGGTTGGGAGCTGTGGTGGATGCCTTACACATGGGTGCACACCCGTTTGCATGCAGGGGGTCATTGCACATTAGCACTCCAGGAACACACATCAGCAGAAAAGCCCTAGTCCCACAGATAGACAACGGCAACCTCCAGTGCCCGCTGCCACACACCCAATGCTGAACTCATTTTACCAGCTCTCTCAATTCCCTGCCTTGCCTTGGGTCTGGCATGCTGAGCAGGTGTTGTCAGATTGAGGTAGGTGGGGGTGTCTGTCCCGGATTTCCTGGTGGGACAAGGATTAGATGGGTGGTAGAGCAGTTGAGGTAAGTGGGGTCTGCCTGAAAGAGTCCCATGGGGCAGAGATAAAAGAAAATCTACAAAAAAAATCATTAACTAAAAAAACACAGATTTTCCAGATGCATTGTGGCACCCAGTAACTAGGTAGAATAGATGTATGTCTCTGTCTGTGCATGGGTCAGAGGGATGTAATCAACAGCATACACAGCAAAGCAGCAAAATTAGTTAAAAATATGACTGCGATATCAAACTATTATTTACTGACCACAGTCTGTTAAAACACAGTTCGAACAGTAAAATTTTACACTGCGATAAGTAAATAGCTATTTTCCAATCAAGATACACAGCGTTCAAACACTAATTGCTTAACTGCCAAACTTCAAATCAAAACATAAATTAGATTTCAGTAATTACATCGCTGCCAGTGTCTGCACAGTATCCATCTTGAAATACTGGGAGATCTTTAGTCATGGTTGTCGAACAGCAAGCAGTACTACATAGAACTATAAGTGTCAGTCACTTAACAATCAACATTCAAGTCATTATTGAACAGCTTGATCAATAAATTTACAAACGGCGGACAGTAAATGTAGTGTAATCCTTCGATGTATACACTTGTAAGCAACACTCAAAATCATTAATTAGAAAACCATAGATTTGCCAGATGCATTGTGGTACCTCAGTAACTGAGTAGAATAGTTGTGTATCTCTGTGTCTGTGTGTGTCAGAGGTGTGCAATCAACAGCATATATAATAAAGTATAAAATAACCTCTTTAGTTAAAAATACGACTGTGATATCAAAGTATTGGGAGTCTAGGGAGGTCACCAGACTGGTCAGCGGGGCCAAAGTATCTAGAGAGCTGAGACTGATACAGGGACTCAAAAGAGAAGGAAAAAGACTTCTACCATTACATAGGCAAGAAAAGGAGAAGCAAAGACCAGCTTGTGAGGATCGAGAAAGATGTGGGATGAGTGGAAAATGGTGCAGAGCAGGCAGAGGCACTGAACGAGAATTTCTGCTCTGTGTTCACGCAGGAGAAGGGGAGGCAAATACCTCAGGCAAGTGGGGGGTGGGTAAGGGGGAGGGAGGACAACAGATGTAGGGATTACAGAGGGCAGGATGCTGGAGGGGTTGAGGGCATCAAGAGTGGACAAAGCACCTGGGCCAGATGGCATTCACCCTAAAGTAATGAGGGAGCTGGCAGAGGTCCTTGTGGGGCCACTGGCAGATCTATTCAATACCTCCCTGGACACAGGATGTATGCTACAGGACTGGAGGATGGCCCATGTGGTGCCCATCCATAAAATTGGGCCAAAGGATGAATCAGGGAATTACAGGCCAGTGAGCCTCACTTCAGTCATGGGCAAACACATGGAGACCATCCTAAAGAAGAGGCTCATGAGCTTCTTGGAGGCAAACGGTATCCCAGTCTACTAGCAGCATGAGTTTGTCATGGGCAGATTGTGCCAAACCTGGTAGAGTTCCGTAACTGGGTGACACGGGAACTGGACAAGATCCATGCTGTGGATGTCCTGTACTTGGACTTAAGTAAGGCCTTTGATTCAGTGGCACATGGGAGATTGGGGGGGAGCTGGAGTATGTGGGGGAAGCACCAAAAATGGTGACCTGGATCAGGAACTGGCTGAGGAGGAGACAGCAAAGGGTGGTGGTAGGTGGGGAACTCTCATCACCGAGAATGATGAGGAGTGGGGTACCACAGGGATCTGGGCTGGGACCAGTACTGTTTGGGATTTTCACTGCAGATATCTCAAATGGGATCTGGAGCAAAATCAGTCTGTTCACAGATGATACCAAGATGGGAGCTGTGGTAGATGACATGGGGGTAGGGGTTGCAGGAGGACCTGAAGAAGCTGCAGGAGTGGGCAGATAAATGGCAGCTGGGGTTCAACACCAAGTGCAAGGTTTTGCACTTCAGAGCCTGGAACCAGGGGAGGGATTATCACTTAAATGGGGTTCAGTTGGGTTGCTCCACAGAAGAGAAGGACCTTGGGGTGATCATAACAGGGAGCGTGAACAACTCTGTTCAATACAGAACAGTGACCGCAAAAGCCAACAAAATGCTAGGGTGTATAGCTAGAGGGACCTCTTCCAGAAGTAGGGAGGTTATTCTGCTCTTGTATAGGTTGCTGGTCAGGCCCCACCTGGAGTACTGCATGCAGTACTGGTGCCCATTCCTGAAGAAGGACATCAGTTTGTTGGAGAGGATACAGTGTAGAGCCACAAAGATGATCCAGGGATTGGAGGGCAAGCCATACAAGGAAAGGAAAGGGAAAGGGAAGGGGAACATTGTTTAAAAAGGAGTAGCACACTAAGCCGAAGCTTGTTTCCAGATGTGACCTGGGAGCACAAGGAAGTTAAGAGAATTGCTCAGGATCACACGGTATGCACCTAGGTGACTGTGGGATTCAAACTCAGATCTCCAGATCCACAGCTCAGAGCCTTAACCCACTGCATTATACTACCTCCTGAATGGCTGGGGGAGTTGAATAGGTACTCTCTGAAAGAGAGGAGGGACAGGGGAGATATGATTGAGACCTTTAAGTACCTGAAGGGAATAAACAAGACTAATACATGGAGGATTTTCCAGAGGAGAAAGGGGAGGGATACGAGAGGACACCAACTGAGATTGGAGGGGGGTAGATTCAGGAGACAGACGAAGAGACATTTTTTCATAGAAAAGTGGTGGACAAGTGGAACTCCTTGCTGGGTGAGGTAGTGGCCTGCAAGATGGTAGACAGCTTCAAGAGGGGTTGGGATAGGGGAAGCAGAAGGGGTAAAAGGTTGGGGGGAAGGGAGGGGCAGCAGCATTATAAGATGCTAGCTGCACACTCAAGCAGACCCGATAGACTTTGAGGCCTGTTTCTGCTGGCATTTTTGTATGTTCATATGGTCATATGATTTACTGACCGCTGTCTGTAAAAACATAGCTCGAACAGTAACATTTTACACTGCGATAAGTAAATTGCTATTTTCCTATCAAGATATATAGCATTCAAACAGTAAATGACAGACTGCCAAATTTCAAATCAAAACAGAAACAGCCAATCAGATTTCAGCAGTGACATTGCTGCGTACGTCTGAAAGGAGACCATCTTTAAAATTCACGCCAATTATGTGGCTGCTGAGCTGCAGAGTACTTTACAAATCTGTAAGTAAAAATAGTTTTAATTAAAGTATTGCTTCGAAACATTATTGTAGACTGGAACAGCTTGATCAATAAAGTTGCCAATCACAGTTTATAAACTCAGTAAAACATGCTGAGTTATATAGTCAGATAGATTTGCTGTCAGTAAATGTAACAGTGTAGATGTGCAAGACATTTAATAGCATGTCGCTAAGTAAATAGCTTAAAATTACAGCTTCATCAGATGTGTCCTTCCAACTACAACAGCATAAGCAGTGAAGTAGTGAAATAGCTATGCTATGTTGATAATATAACTGCAATGAAAGAAATATAATTTTATGCCCATGATCTTGATGTGTATTTGGGTAAATTAATTTAATTTGACATTTAACAATCGAGCTGTATAGACTTAGAACTTGAAAATGTCAAGTAGCAATGTTGTATGATAAAGAAAAGAAAACAGAAAGTTATCTTGTCATTTTTAACCAAATGTAAGTGTTTACTGTTCTGCTGCATTTACATGCCATGCTGTGTTTCATTCCAAGAGGTAAATGGAAAAGCAAAGTAGCAGTGCTCAAATGCAAAGGCTGTATGTAGATGCTTGATTCTTTAAATTTTACTATTCAATTCATAATTTACTGATCGTGGTGTGTTTTGTTTGATCACAGATGATAAACTGTGGCATCTAAAAGTTCAAACAGTAAAAGTATAATTCATGCTTTGCAAATTACAGAAATTAAATTGCAAAAGAATGGTAAGATGTACTTTGTACAGCCTGCTACACACATTGTTAGAATCAAACAGAAATGTTGTACAATCTATACAGGGCTTGGGGTTGATTCACCACATCATGAATACAGTTGTCATTCAACCCTGTTTTCTTCGCACATCTAACATTACCACATTTTTTAAAATAGTAAAAAAGGCACTATGCCATGCATTCTAAGGTTATTCTTCAGTAAAATAAATATTGTACTATGTGGGTACAATACCCACCCATGCTATATAATTACTCTAAATATAAGCAATACAAAAATGTGATAATCTTACCACCAAGGATGCAAGACAGAAAAGGAGGGAAAACTGTCAGTAGCTGGCATTTATACCACTGGGATGTACCAATCACAATCTGTTGCCATGCTGGTCAGAGAAATGATGCCCAATCATAACAGAACTGTTTTCCTCCCAAACATGATGGTTAATATGGTAACTGCTGTTTTTCCCTCAGTTCAAAAGACTGAACTGTACATTTGCTGGTAGCTGACTGACAAAGAGGACAGACCCTTTTGGAGTTACAGTAAACACATTTTGTTGTTTAACTTATTTTGCAGTAGCGGGATTCAGAACAAGAGTTCAGCCTTGGCAGAAAGTTACAGGAATGCTGTGTGGATCCTAGGAAGCTCACTTGTGCATAGGGCTGCACAGTTTGCCAGAAGGAGTCACTTTGGCAATGGTTTACAACTGCAAGACTGGGATGTGCATTGGTTTGGAAGGGGTGGCATGAGTTGGGAGCAGCTCATGCCAACCATTGGCAATCTCTTGCACAGTCAGCCCAAGGTAGACATACTTCTAATCCATGTTGGAGGAAACAATTTGTGGCATCAAAGGGGTATAGATCTTATAGAAAGAGGAAATCTGATTTGGCTATGCTGCATGCAACAATACCAAGCTCTAAGATTCTTTACTCTGACATTACAGAGTGGCAGAATCTGGATGGGTCAGAACTTTGCTCCTGATATTGGAAGATCCTTGCAGAAGGTAAATGTGCAGATCTCAGCATTTCTAAAGAACATTGGGATGCACAAAATTCGGCATCAGGAAATTAGATAATTTGAACATTGGCTTTACCTAAAAGATAGTGTGCATCTCCTATCGAATGGTAAGACTTTGGGCCAGATGGGATTGTAATAGAGCTCTATAAACGATATAAACAAACACTGACATCAAAATTAAAAGAATTATTTAACACATTGACTACAAGCCAGAAATTACCAGAATCATTTAAAGAGGCAACGATACAGGTGTTTAAAAAACAATAAAGATCCACTTAGCTGTGTATCATATAGACCCATTTCATTACTCAATGTTGACTATAAAGTATTCACAAAAATTATTGCTAAAAGGTTAAAATCAATACTACCACAAATAATAAAGATCAAAACAGCTTTATAAAAGGAAGAATACTTGCTAAAAACATAAGACATACAACAGAGATAATCTCATTAAAAGAAACAAAAGATGCTATACTATTTGTGATCAATGTAGAGAAAGCATTCAACAGAACAGAATGGAGATATGTATTTGCAATTATAAAAAAAATGGGGTTTGGTGCACAGCTCAGCAGATGGCTACAACTAATATATAACACACCGACAACTGGAATAAAGACAAACTATAACATCTCAGATAAAATTATATTGCAAAGAGGAACAAGCCAGGGGTGCCCTTTGTCACTTCTAATTTTTGTAATAGTAATAGAATATTTAGCCATTGCAGTCAGAACAAACCCACAGATACATGGCATTAAAATTAAAAACAAAACACATAAACTGAGTCTATATGCCAACGACACCCTGTTATATCTAACAAAACCAGAAACTTCACTAAAATAATTTATAAACCTTACAATGCTTTTAGCAAAGCTTCAGGATACAAAATAAACTGGTCCAAATCAATAATACTTAACTTAGACAATCAACATAAGACAACCATGACAGAATAATACAACTGTCAATAAACAATAAGGTGTTAACTTAACAGCTAAGATAGATCAGTTATTTGAAGCAAACTATGAAACTACTCTTACAAACATACAGAACAAACTAAATAGATGGGGAACACTACCCTTAACAGTAATAGATCGAATAAATACTATAAAAATGAAAGTTCTACCTAAGCTAATATTCCTTATTCAGGCTCTCCCTATCCCAATGCCACAATCATTCTTCAAAAAACTTAAAATAATGGTAACTAAATTGATATGGAAAGGTAAAAATAAAAACAAGTATTGCAAATACAGTATTAACATTACCAAAAATTAAAGGCGGACTAGCCTTACCACATATGTATAAATACTACATAGCTACCCAAATCGCTAATATTTTGGTGTGGATGAAAGACTTAAAACCTTTACCCAACTCAACACAATTGAAACAAGAAATACATCCATACCCTAAATTAAGAAACCTTCTTTTCTCTTCATATTATCAAAAGGCTAGAAATACACAAGAATGTATAATGACAAGAACCACAGTACAACGCTGGATAAAAGCACATCAGATTATAGAAGAACCAATTTTTTTCTCTGAATACACACCAATCTATATGAATTACAATTTTATTCCCTCAACAAAAACAACTGATACTGACACCTCAATAAACACTACTCTCTGTTTCAACAATACACAATCAGATATACTGTATATCAACAGAGATTTATAGCTATCGCAACTATTATAGCAAAGAAGTGCATTGTTATAAAATGGAAAGATAAAACCCTACTACTTTGTGAAACATGGATTGACCTAATGATAGACATCATGAATTTGGAAAAAATGTATCATGTAAGAAATGAATGAAATGACATATTTGAGAAAATTTGAGCCCCATTCCATGGTAGAATTTTCCAAGAATTAGTGAACTAAAACATATAGTAAAATGACACTGAGTGTAGATAGAGACCAGGACCCCATGATAATGATGATAAAATATGACCACTTTGACTGACTACAATCAGATGAAATATTGGTCTCTGATCTTTCTCTGAACCTTAAAAAAAAGAAAAAGAAAAAAAGTGTGCAACTATTAGATGATGGAAATTTTTTTTTTTTTTTTTTAGTCTTTGGTAACCGGGTAAGACCCACTAAGTACAAGTGCCTGTTTTCAGGGGTGACCTGGGAGCACTGGGCAGTTAAGTGACTTGCTCAGGGTCACACAGTATGCAAGTGGAGGTTGTGAGAATCAAACTCAGGTCTTGTCTGCTGGATGTACCAAGCTCGTTCACACCTCATTCCTCTAACCTCTAGGCTATACTGCCAGCCCAAATGTTATTTTCCTAGGGGATCTCCAATGTAGTATCCAAACTGTTATAATGTGAACAACCGGAGAAATCCAACAACCGCATATGGGTACCAAAAATCTATCATCACAAGGCAACATAAACAAAAAGGTCTTTTTAGAGCCACGTAACTTTGGTCAAAAAATAGATTCCTGTACATATAGAAACAGAGAAACATAGAAACACAGACTTTGACAGCAGATAAGGACCGCTAGGCCCATCTAGTCTGCCCATTTCCCTACCTACAGGATAGGCCGCAGATCCTAGTTAACCAACAGCCTATTTCTTCCTACCCCCCACAAGAATTGCCTTATGTCTGTCCCATGCATTCTTGAATTCTCCCACAGTTTTAGACCCCACAACCTCTTCAGGAAGGCTGTTCCATGCATCCACTACCCTCTCTGTGAAATACTTCCTCACATTTCCCTGAACCGCCCTCCTTCTATCTTTAAATTGTGTCCTTGTTCTTGCAAGTCTCTTTTTCTGAAAAATGCTACCCTCTTGGACTTTGTTGATTTCACTGAGGTACTTAAAAGTTTCTATCATGTCCCCCCTCTCCCTTCTTTCCTCAAGGGTATACATATTAAGCTCCTTTAGTCTCTCCTCATACGGCTTCTCTTGCAGACCCTGCACCATTTTAGTTGCCCTCCTCTGGACTGCCTCTATCCTGTCTATGTCCTTGCGAGATGGGGTCTCCAGAACTGGACACAGTACTCCAGATGGGGTCTCACCAACTGTCTGTACAGAGGATAACAACTTCCAGTTTTCTGCTGGTGATGCCTCTCCTATACATCCCAGTATACCCCAGCCCTCCCTACTGCCTTCTCACATTGTTTGCTAACCTTAAGGTCATCTGATATGATTACCCCCAGGTCCCTTTCCTTTTTTGTTGTTGTTACTACCTCCCCACCCATTGTGTATTCTTCCCCTGGGTTCTTGTTTCCCAGGTGCATTATTTTGCACTTCTTTGCATTGAATCCTAGCTGCCATACTTCTGACAATTCTGACAAATGACAAATATCACAGTAGTATACATTTGTACTGCACAACAACCAGTAACAAAATATTTTTGTGTGTGTCGTTATCTGTGTGGCTAATGTTGATAGTGGAGTGGGGGGCAGAGTTAGCAGAATAGTCACTAATTTTGTAATTAAAATAAACAAGTTCTAGTAGGCAGTTTATAACACATGTTCTTTACAAATGTGTAAGTTCCTCTCTGTGTGTAGTTGGAGGGTGGGGGAAGCAGCAGTCAAATGCAGTAGAGTATTACTTTCACAGATTAGTAATTCAACTGGACCGCTTGTAACAAAATAGTTCACTATGTGTACAACTAGTATGCACAAAAAGTACAAAGTAACTGAACTGTCATTGCAGTATTTGTGTTTTCGCAAGTAGCAGGGAGAATGAAAATATTTACAACAGCCGTGGGGGAGGGGGGGACCCGTAAGATGCTGACACTGACACACACATAGTTGCTGAACAATTAAGTAATAATGACTATACAGGCAGTCATTTCATGTGGATTGATGACTGTCAGGGGTGGCGAGTCACAGCTGAGGGGCAACCTCTACCCTAATATTGGTACACTAAGTCTCAGAATTTGTAAGACTGCAACTGCTTGTAACTGTAGTAACATTATTTTTTCCCTGTTTTGCCAGTCTTACACATCACTTGTGTGGCATGTCATGAGGCACAGCCAAGTGACTTTATCCACACAAGAAGTATAAATATCCCACCACTACACATGCCTAAAGGTGCATTTTATGCAATTGTAAAATGATTCGGTATTGAAAATATTTTGAAAAAACATAAATTAGATTAACAGAATGTACACATTTTACCAGAGGGATGTTTACTGGTTGTCTGTTGCCGTATTTACACAATGGCATGTGACACATTTTGACCAATGAGTGCACAGGATTTTTTAGACCCATTTTACAAAACAGTATCTTACTGTGACAGATATATTATGTACTATTAGAAAACATAGAACTATTGGTTAGCATGGACATAGATCTGTATCAAACAGTGCACAGTCTGTTCTCAATGGTGTTACATAATTGGGTGATGTCTATGTTTTGTAGTGTAGGTATGTGATGTGAACATTACTGTGCCCACTGGACATTGTGACATCATACTTCCATCGTAAAAGGTCATTCATAATTGTTTCAATGTCACACGATGCTGCTGACAGATGTATCATATCAACAGTGACATTAGTAACAACAGTATGTACTGTATGTACACTGCATTGATTAAGAACTACAGCAGTTGTGCGCAGTGCCCGTACTGGTGTTTAGAGAGAAAGATCTACATATTGGCTTAAATTAATCATTCTCTAATACACTGTTTACTGTTTCCCTTTATAATGATTCATTTTTTTGTCTGTTGTTTTTCTACTTTTTATCTCTGTCTGTATTAGGTCAAAACAGCTTGCCCAGTGCATCTACTGCCACAGTGGTATGGGCTGAACCACAAGAAGTGCAGGTGGACATCCCTGTGGCTGAGGAAGGAACCAGCCCCAAAGACGGCATGTAAAAAACCTATTTCTCCCTTACTTTTTCTTTATTTTAGATCTGTAATATATGCAAAATGTATAGATCTCTATGAAATACTACCCATGTACATGGGACATAAACTGTCAGCAATATTGCATATCACAGGGTGCATTGTGCTGTGATAATGGCAGTACCCCCTGTGTTTTGTCAGCAATGAGGACACCACATTTTCCTGCCAGATAGTATACTCTAGTACTATATGCACTGAGTACTGAATCTCATTAGTGCATATGACAAAGAAATTGGCAGTTATGTACAGTCCACTGCCAATATGTCCCCCCACCCCACCCACTAGACACACAGAAATAACACAACAGAATGCTCACATTGAACCAGGAAATCTGCTGTACTGCATGTCTGGCAAGTAACAGATGAGTCATTCCCCTAATAGACAGGTAACAAGGGAACTTATCAATGTAGTAGTACTCTGTATCTGCAATAGCTGTATTGTTATTTTGTATTGCTTTAATCGTGTATAACAAAATATATCTGTGCTAAACAATGTTTTACAGAGAAACCAGCAGTGTTATGCATGTTACTCAGGTAATTGTACCTTGATAATTGTTTGACTTGATTCATGCATATACCATATCATTTGTTTTTGTTACGCAAATATTTTTCTTCTCAACTACTGCTATCTATGGTCTACAGTAGTATGTGGTTGTGAATAATTACTTCTTTCTTTCCATAATCATGTTAAGTTCTGCAGTACATAATACTGTGTTACTTCTGTAAACAAAGTCATGTATGCATACTTAACAGAAGATAGTACATATAAAGACAGTTGTATTATGTGTAAAGATTGTTATGCAATATCTCAAAACATATGTGATGTTTTTACTGTGTTTCAGCAGTACAAATTTCACATTGTACACAATGTGCTATGAACATCACAACGGGCAAGAACAATGCTCTTTTATGACAGTGGTATGAGTCACAGACAATCTGTTTCTCTTAACAGTATCACATGCAATCCAAACTCAACAGGCCAGCAATCATTTGCAGTGTGCAGATGTCCCTGCAAAATTGTAGATATCATGTTTTTACAATAAGATGAAAAAGAAACCAGACATAGCCACTGTACAGTGGGAGTGCAGTATGCAATCAAATCATTGTGTAAGCATATGGTTACTACAAAACAGAAGACATGACGTGCTACTTAAAATCTGTATATTGAATTTGTTCTTCTGCTTTCACAAGTGAACAGCCCTTGTAAACCATGGGAGAGGTGGACGGGGTCACCATCATGGATACAGAGGAGCCCTGGTCACTGAACCCGTGCAACAGGAGGATGAGAATGCCTCCATCACTGTGGGTAACAGAACCTCTGAACTTTCTGGACCAGGCAGCCCAGGAAAGGATGAGATCCAGGAGCCTGCAGTGAAGGTTGCTGAAGAGGCCTCACAAGGTAGCTCCAGTGATCTGGAGCAGGCTCCCCAGCAGCTGTGGGCATGCCCGGTGAGTCCTCCCAACCTGATGCAGTGGTTGTTTATTTTTTTTGTTTGTTTTTTAGATGTAAGTTCAGCTTGGTGCATATGTAAAGTTGACATAGTAAACATAGAATGCATTACTGTACTTTAGGCAATGGGTCCTGCGAATTCTTGATTCTGTTTGGTTAAGACCACCAACCAGCAATTCCATAGTCAGGTAACAGAGACCAGGAAATAATCTGTCCCACTCAGCCTACCTTTTCATAGAATCACTGTGCACATAGAATTTGAAACATTGTCATGCCTGCCATTTTTTTGTTAAGCGAGCAACTGGTAGACCACCTTCACCCACACAGGCCAATGTTTTTGTTATCAATTACAAGCTACCTTTTTTTTCCCATCCCACACTGTAGCTGTGCTGCTACTCTTACCAGAACAGCTCTCTCACATTTATCTTACCTGGCAGACTCACTCGTCATCACAGACACTGCTCACAGTCTATACAGAACTGCTGTTGGTCACAGGTGGTCACAGTTCCAAATGTAACTGTAAACTGTCTTCTCTATTTACCAATTACTGCATCTGTCAGAGTAATAAATCCTACGGCATCTATGCAGTTTCTGTACTGCACACTACTATTACATGAAAATGTAACATGAAATCCATTTTGTAAGTGCAGTAATATCGTCTAGGATGGGCAATATTGGGTTATACTGAACCATCCAGTTCCTGTAAGGCATGCCGCCTGCTGTGTCAGTCTCATTATAGATGTGGACAGTCCAGTCTATGCCAATGCCATCCATGCTATAGGATATTATTGGATTCACAATGAATTATGTAGTTACTACATACAACACCATGCTAAATTGTGTAAAGGTTGTACAGTGGAGCCCTCTTAAGTGCACACCCTCTGGATAAAAGTTTTTTGTGCACTTAAGTGGACTGTGCATTTAACCGGAAAATCACTTCCAGGCGCATTTCACTGTTTCAGTAATGCATTTGATTAAATACCGGGTGCTCAAGTTAAAAACACATTACTGCACAGTCCTATGACACAGTACTACTTGAAAAAATCAGTAATCTGCTTTGTGTATTTCAGTGTAGGAGTCAAAATTAAACAGAAGGCTAAAGTCAGTCTTTTGACAAAAAACATTTTGTTACTGTGGCCATGCTAGACAACATCACAGCTGCAGTTACTGTACCAGTTCCTCTTCCTTCCTTCTCTCATCCTCATCCTCCTGTTCATTCTCCTCTGAGTCCCCATGGATATCCCCACATATTTTCTATGGCAAAGTGGCATCCATCTCTGTGTAGTTAATAAACTCCTGCATGGGCATGCCAGACGGCAGATTGGGAATTGGCTGCATATACTGTAGCTACTCTTCGCTTCTGAGTCTACGGTTCTCTCACTTGACATCAGTGATAATGTGAATCCGGCTTCATTATGTAGTACAGAACCCAGCTTCATTATATAGTACAGTACTGTGGCCTATTAAGATGTTAAGGTGGACTGTTTAAGGTGGTACATGTTCTGTACAAAATCTGCACTTAAAAGCTGGATTGGACTGAAAATCAGCAGGAAAAGTAAAAAGAAAATGTGCATTTAACTGAAATGTGCACTTATATGTAATGCACTGAAGAGGTAAATTTAACATTAGATGAACAGGAAAAAAAATTGGAATATGGAAAGAATATGCATTTAAGCGGGATGTGCACTTATCCAATGTGCACGTAAGTGGGCTCCACTGTATTACTTTTTTCCTTTCATTTCACTTTAAATTGTGTAGCATGACATTGTTGTACATGTCACATTTCCAGATTATCAATGGAAACAATATCATAACTAAAAAAACAAATTGTAAGTGACTTGATGGTACTCTAACTGAAAAGGAATACCTGTGACAAGAGCAAGATACAGAAAAGTAAGTAGGTCTTTAACAGTGTTTACACAGGAGTAATGAAAAGAGTGTGTTAGCAGTGTCTTAGCTGATCCACCACTCATCTACTCAGTAGACTATGAATAGGCTCAGCAAAATTCAAAACTGATATTGATTACAACATTAATTGATATTGAACCTTTCTTGCAGTATCTTCAATTTTGGTTCCCCTGGTGAATGATTTATCAGCGAGCATTAAGCGTTTTGCAAACAATAGAAAACAAATCCTCTACAGACACTACATTGTGTCACAAACCTACTCAGCAGGTCAGGCCCTCTGCTCCCACAGTGCCAACCTCCGAGCACAGTATTGTGAACAGGTAACAGAACAGGGTAACCCTCCTGTCTGCTTGTGGGTCCGAATCACCTTTGGTCTCAAGTTCGGGAGGGGGGATTCAAACTTTGAACCTTATGCTAGTGTACCCAAATGTACAGGCTCAGATAATTCTGCTCTTCAGGGAATGCCAGATATATTTCGCCTAAGTGCACCTAATCAGGTATCCAAAATGAACCCTTAAAACTCTATGAAAGACCTTGGGTATTTCTTACCTTTTTCAAGTTCAGTAACACCATTAAGCTTAGGAACAGTTGTCAACTTTAGCCATCTATACTTCACATGCAAAAGAAAGAATTTCAAAGGCACACCAGGCAGTCTCTTTAAAATAAGAGGTTAACTTAAAAATGGATAAAAATATATAAAATGTAAACACAGAACTATATATCACAAAGCATACAATCACTTAAAAGAACAAGGTTAAAGTATAAACATAAACTCCTACCACAATACAATTAGACTTTCCTATCTAATGTATACCTTCTTACAGTGCTTGAAGTTAGATGTTGTTTCTAAGAGCTCACAAAGAAATGTGCCACTAAAGATCAGACGCAGAATAGTTCAAAATGTCTCTATACCCACCTCTTCCATGATGTCACCTAGCTCCTCCTTGTTAAATATAAAAAATAATACACACAGGATGTCCTATCAGGAGGTATATTAAATAAGGTGACATCAGCAAAAACTAACTTCCCAAATTATAAGTCTTTGATTTCCCAGTTCCTTCTCTGTGATCTTTGAGCAGTTCCTGTCCTCAGCCCAAATCAAAAGGCATTTCTCTCACCTAGATGCCATATAGCTTTTTAATACCAGCTGAAATTAACTTTTCTTCCTCTGAAGATGGCATAAACGTATATTTTCGTTTCCCAGCTCCAAAGAAGCATAGATAATCAACAAGACCATAAAATGCAACTTCCTGGAAGTTAATCACATTACAGAGTTCTGCTGTTTAACATATATCCTGTCATTTTAACTGAAACCTGGGGTGGGGGAGGGTCATCCCACAGGCCGTCTCATGAGAGACACTCAATAACACATTCTATATACAAATATCATAGAGCAATCATAACCAGCTGGCCAAGTGTCACACATTGCATGTAACATTTATAGTTTGCTAGTTTCAATGCATGTCAGCAGAAGAAACTTAAGCGTTGTACTGTACACATAGAAACTGTGTATTACTCTTTTAATTTGTTATGAAATTCAGTTATGTTCCAATTCCTTTTAAACAAACAGGTCTGCAATCTAAGACAACATTTCATAAGCTGGCACGGTTCTGCACCATCATCATCATGGTATTTATATGCTCCTATATGCAGTGTCAATCCAAAATACCTCATCACTGATAATTTCACAACATGCTTCCGATTAAACATCCCGTGCCCATATGCTAACATTCTGCATGTGCCAGATCTATAGTGTGCCAGGCAGCTTATTAATATTTATAGTAGTTTCTGTGCAGCATCATAGCTTCTGCATGTATGTCAATGTGCATCCATATCTATTAGTAGTAGTACTAAAGAGTATCATTTTAATAGCTTTATCTTTACATGTCTGTTTGTCTGGGGCACACTAACAACCTTTTTGTGTAGAAGACTGCAGTTTGTATGGCATTTAAATTTCTTTTGATCTTTTTCCTTTTTTAAAGTTTCATTTAGCGAGTCCTGCCCAAATAGACACATAAATACATGGCTGTACAACTGAACACCTCATCAACAATATGGCAACATATGATAAACTGTGTAGCATTAGCAATTTGCATCTAAGCACATATCTCAGTTATGATGCAAGCAAGTCAAATGACTCAAATGTGTTTCTTTACAAGAACATCTCAGTAAATGTCTTATGTACATCACCCACTCCATAATTTTCCAACAGTGCTACCTAATTTATGAATGGAACATTTCCACATCATTGTCTTTCATATAAAGTACACACTCTCACTGGTTATGATATGCAGCAGATATGTAACAGATGTCAGGTAACAAACATACTAGATGATTTAGTCATTTCATACAGTTACTTATTTTTTGTTTACTTCTCTTCACATTGAAGCACCTTCAACCCCGAGGAGATGTGTGCAGGACAGGAGCAGCCTCATGGACCAGGTGACACTCCTGGACACACATGGTGCAGGCTTGCAATAAGCTGCAGGGTGCCCGGGGGAAGGTGGCACGCGTCGCTGACAATCAGCGTGTAGATCAGCAGCGTCTGCAGGAGCAGCAACAGCCAGTTCCACCACCATCTCTTCTGGATCTGGGCATCCTCTTTCATATCCTACAGCACGGGCTCTTTGTTGCACAGCCACAAGGACCGCAAATGGGTAACCCACTGGCAGAGGTTAATGATTCAACTGATGAAGGTCTGATGCATGTGTCTGATTTCTCTGTCTTGAAAATCTCATATGAGAGATTGAATTGTTCCTTAAATGTGTCTGAGTCACCTTTCAACAATACCTCATCTCTCCACAGTTTGAAAAGGAAGAGAAGTGCAAAGTAGTATTGTTCTTTCTTCTCTGGAGTCTTCAGGGTCAGTTTACAATGGTCAATGAGCCATGGCTTACAGTATGTCTTTTGACAAGACTGCTAGGAGCACCTCTGACCTTGTATATGTGGTGTGCTACATCTAGGGAACATCAGACTTGTAGTTGTATCACTGAACAACCTCAAACAGAGACATGTTCTCCATTAGCTGTGTCTCAGAGGATAGTGGGTGTCAATGAGATTGTCCTTTAGAATATCCTTTGAAGATGGATGCCTTGTAGCAATTTTTTTCAATCTGGTCATGGCTTTTTAGCATGCAACACCTGTTTTGCTTCTTGTTAACATTCAAGTATTGTATTGCTTCAGACTTCCCATATAGGCACGCTCTGATCAATCACTCACTTGCTTCATAAGTACCACATGCACAGTGAGATAGAGTTTTCAACCCCAGTGACCATAGTTGTGATGACAGTTGTCACAAACCCATGCAGCAGGTCAGCTCTCTACTCCCAAAGTGCCAACCTCTGAGCACAGTCTTGTGAACAGTTAACAGAACAGGGTAACCCTCCTGTCTGTTTTTGCGGGTTTGAATCAACCTTTGGTCTCAAGTCTTGGAGGGATTCAAACTGTGAACCTCTTGTTAGCGTACCCAGTGTACAGACTCATATAATTCTGCTCTTCGGGGGGGGGGGCCAGATATGTTTTGCCTATGGGCACCTAACCAGGTGTACAAAATGAACCCTTAAAAACTCTAATAAAGACCTCAGATTACTCTTACCTTTTCCCAAATTGGTATTACCATAAAAGCTCATGCACAGTGTTGTCACACTCTTAACCATCCACACATCACAGGCAAAAACAGAAGGACTTGGAAGACACAAATAGTCTATTAAAGAAAGAGGAGTTTACTTAAAAATAGATAAAAATGTAAAGTGTAAATACAGAATCATATATCACAAAACATACAAATCACTTAAACAGAACAGGTTTAAAAGTGCAGACAAAATATCCTACCACAGTACTCTTAGAATTGTCATATCTAAGGTATTCTTATCTCACAGTGCTGAAGAGCCCAAACGTTTTTGTATAAATGGAAAACAAAATACTGTTTAAAAACTGGCTTTGCCAGCCTCTTTGTGTGAGGTCACCTAGCTCCTCCCGGTCAGGATATTAAAAAATAAATATCTTTGCAAAATAGGATGTCTTATCAAAGGTAAATTAACATTTTGTGACCTCAGCAAAACTCATTTTTTTAAATGACTTTCTTTGATCTATGAGCAGCTTCCCCTTTCCATGACATCAAAGGACTTGTGTCTCTCTGCCAGATCTCATGGAGAAGCAACATGCTTTTGTGTCACCATATGAATTTTACTGTGTTTCCTCTGAATGTCATAAACGTTTATGATCTATCTTGGTAGTTGGCAAGCTGCAATTAGTCACATTAAAAGGAGATGCTTCATTTAGTCTATTCTAGCCTGTAGTTATCTCTTGGCCTTCCAGGTAACACCTATTAGCTAAAACCTGGGAGGGGGGTTGTCATGCAACCAACTGTCAACATCTCTCATGAGAGACATTCAGTAACACATTTTTATATTACAAAAAACATAGGTTAATCAGAACCAGCTGTCCAAGTGTCACAATTCCTCCCCACCTAGACTGAATTTGGGGGCTCTATCCCCTGCATGGGATGAGCTTCCCAAATCAGTTCTCTCCTCATACACACGAGACAGCCCATTGGAGTTCTGATTTTTGGCTCCAGCCCTATGTAGAATTGTCATATCACACCCATGCAAAGCAAGACTCCATCTTAACAATCTACCATTGTTTTTCCCCATCTGCATCAGCCAAACCAGATGGGGTTGTGGTCAGTCTGCATCACAAAATGCTGCTCATACAAGTATGGCTCCAACTTTTTAGGACCCACATTATGGCAAGACATTCTTTTTCCACAGTGGACTATGCCTGCTCCCTGGGAAGTAACTTTTTGCTCAGATATGCTATTGGGTGATCCCTCCCTTGGCTGGATGTCTGACTCAGTGCTGCCCCAATACCCATGTCTGAGGCATCAGTCTGAACTATAAAGGGTTTGCTATAGTCAGGGCTCGTCAAAACAGAAGCACAGCACAGTGCCTCCTTTAGTTTGGAAAAGGCTTTCTCACAGGCTGTGCCCCAGGTAATTTTCTTTGGCATCCTTTTCTTTGTCAGGTCAGACAGGGGAGCAGCCAGGGCACTGTAATTGGGTACAAATTTCTTGTAGTACCCTGCTGTCCCTAGAAAACTCCTGACTTGCTTCTGTGTTTCTGGTCTGGGCTATGCCTGGATTACCTCTATTTTTATTTGGTTAGGATGGAGCTGTCCCCAGCCTACCACATGCCCAAGGTATGCCACTTCTCCCATGGCCACCTGGCACTTCCCGGCTTTGACAGTGAGCCCGGACCTCTGTATCCTGCCCAGCACTTCCCTAAGGTGGGATAGGTGTTCCTTCCAGCTGGTACTAAAGATGGCAATGTCATCCAGGTACGCCACAGCGTACTCCTCAGCACCATTTAACACCTGGTTCACCAACCTTTGGAAAGTGGCTGGGGCATTCTTCATTCCGAAAGGCATTATTTTAAATTCAAATCAGCCTATCGGAGTGATGAAGGCCAACCTCTCCCTAGCTCTGTCTGTCAACTCTACCTGCCAATACCCATTTGGCAGGTAAGTGGTCATAAGGTAGGTCACCCCTCCCAACTTGTCCAGGAGTTCATCCGTCTGGGGCATCGGGTGGCCATCTGACTTTGTGACTGCATTCAGTCCACTATAGTCCACAAAGAAATGAGTAGAGACATCTGGCTTGGGCACAAGGACTATGGGTGAGGCCCAGGGGCTGTGGGATCTCTGGATTACCCCTAAATCCAGCATCTCCTCCACTTCCCTCCTAATGTCCTTTTGGACAGCCTCTGACACCTGATATGCTGTCCACCGTATGGGCATCTGTGTTCCTGTCTCCACATCATGAGTCGCTAAGGGGGTTAGTCTAGGCTTGGCACTAAACAATGGGGCAAAGTCTGCTAAAATCTCCCTTTCTGGATCTGGTCCGGGGCCAGCTGGGGAGACAATTTTACTGCCTCCACAGAGGACTCCCACTTACTTTCTTCCAGCAAGTCCAGAAGGTGGTCTCCTTCATCCGTCCCCTCCTCAGGACTACACACTGCAAACACAATGTGAGCCCTATTTGCATATGGCTTCATCATGTTGACATGGTACATCCCTTCCGTCTGTCTTCGGTCAGCTAACTCTATAATATAGTTCACGTCATTTACCTTACTAACCACTTTGTACGGTCCTGCCCACTGAGCCTGCAGCTTGTCTTTCCAGACCAGAATAAGGGCCATAACTTCCTCACCCACCATGTACAAGCAAACTCTGGCTCTGCGGTCATACCACACTTTTTGTTTCTGTTGGGCAGCTGCCGGGATGCTCTGGGCTGTCCCCATAAGCTCATTTAGCCTTTCTCTAAACCTAAGGATGTAATCCACAATGGGAGTTCCCTGGGTGGCGTGCTTACCTTCCCAGTCCTCCCAGATAAAGTCTAGGGGCCCATGTACCAGGCATCCATATAAAAGTTTGAAGGGGGAAAATCCTGTTGACTCTTGGGGCACCTCCCTGTATGTAAATGACAGATGGGGAAGGTATTTCTCCCAGTCCCTCCCATGCTGTTCAGCAAACACCAGGAGCATTTACTTCAAGGTACCATTGAATCATTCCACAAGTCCACTGACTTGTGGGTGATACAGTGTCATGCATCTCTGCACCACCATACACTTCTCCCATAAACATTTCATCAGGTCCGACATGAAGGAACTCCCTCGATTGGTGATAACCTCCTGTGGAAACCCAACACGGAAGAAAATCCCAAGTAAAGCATCTGCCACTTTGTCTGTCCTCAGTGAGGATAAGGCAACTGTCTCTGGGTACCAGGTGGCATAATCCACCACAGTCAGGATGAATCTCTTCCCTGAGGAGCTGGGGGGTATTTAAAGGCCCCACAATATCCGTTCCCACCCTCTGGAATGGCTCCTCCACTATAGGCAATGGAATCAGGGTGGCTTGGGTTTTCTTGCCCACCTTCCCTATTTCTTGACACTGGTGACAAGACCTGCAATACTCCTTCACCTGCTGGGTGAAGTTAGGCCAGTAGAAACTCTGGGCCAACCACTGCATAGTGCGCGCAATTCCCAGATGACCAGACAAGGGAATATCATGTGCAGTCTTGAGCAACTGCTCACGATACCCCTGGGGAATGGCAAGCTGCCTGCCTAGCACCCCACCCTCTGTCTGTACTGTCTTAGTATACATAAGTCCATTTTCCCAATAAACCTAATGTCTGCCATCACCTTCCTGGGTGCCGTCCATGTCAGTCCAAGCACTCAGCTTATCTAGACTAGGGTCACTTCTCTGAGCAGCTGCAAACCCCTCACACATTCCCAAGGCATGGGACAGGTCCCCTTCAGTCACTAAACTAAGGTCCCTAGCACTAGCGTCAGGGCACTCAGGATCACTGTCAATCCCAACCCTCTGCCTATGGGTCACCCTCCCTCTTCGGAGTAACCCTCCATAGCTATGTAAGTGACTGCTACTGGGGAACTTTCTACCCTCTTTTCATTAGTCTCCCCATCTGGAAACACAGGCTGGGGAACCAACCTCTCAGTGGTTTCCACAATGGCTTCTGTGGGGTTCAGGGAACTACAATTTTCCCTTGCCACTTGGCTACTGGTAACCGCACATACCATCCTCTGTTTGAGATTGTTGCCCAGGATCACATCCACTGCTAATGTTTTGACTACAGCCACCTGTTGCACAGTTTCCCCCTGTCTCACCCCAGTCTAGGAGAACATTAGTGAGGGGCAATGTTTTTGCCTCACCAGTAAAGTCCTGCACGGTGATGTATTTATTGATTATAAGCTGACCAGGATCTACTAGATCCCCTTTTACCAATGTCAGGGATGCCCCTGTGTCCCTTAACCCTTGTGTCTGTACACTATTCACCATGACTGGGTGCATGTGATCCCTCATGTTCACTGGCATGCTTCCAGGGAAACACAAACAACCCACTTCTTTTCTAGTACCATTCTGCGTATTATTTCTCATTCTTTTGGGACACTGTCTGGCAATATGCCCATTTTCTTTACATAACCAACATTCACTTCTCTTTTCAGAGAAATCTTTTCTCTGAAACCTGGGGCTAACTGGTTTCGGTGGAGACAGTGTGGGGGTTTTAGCTGCCCTGAAATTTGCTGCTTTTCCCTTTCTGCACTGCCACACCTGCCCCATTCACTCTCAGAGCAGGTCTACTCTTGGCATAGTTGTCCGAGAGTTCAGCAGCCTCTTGCACTGTTTTGGGATCTCGGTCCTCCAGCCAGGTTTTCAGCTGTGATGGGCATGTCCAATAAAACTGTTCTAACAAAATCACATTTTCAGTTTTATCAACAGAGTTTGCCTCAATTCCTTCCCACCAACATTTTAAAAACTGACGTTGTTTCATGCCTAGCTCCTCGTAGCTCATATCAAGGCTTCTCCTGAGCTTACAGAATTTAGCTCTGTATGATTCAGCAGTTAATTCAAATCTCTTTAACACTGCAGCTTTAAGTTTGCTGTAATCATCACTGTCCTCATTGTCCATTTGACCCAATGCATCCCGAGCTTTTCCGGTAAGTAGCGGGGCTAGCTGGAAGCTCCAGGACTCTCTAGGAATTTTAGCCTGAATACAAACTTTTTCAAAAGAATTTAAAAAGGTATCCATATCCTCCCCCTCTTTAAATTCGGCTATCAATTTGGAATTCAATTTGTAACCAAGTCCTGTAGTCCCAGTTAACCCCAAGCCACTTACCTGCTCTGGTGCTGGTGGTTGTAGTCATAGCTTCTCCAGTTTGTGTTGCCTCTGGCACTCATGCTCCTCACAGTCTATGTCTCGGTGTTCTCACTCCCTCTTCTCCTCTGTAGCTCGCTGTTCATGCTTCTCTTCTCTCTGGAACTCTAGCTCCATTCTGTGCAACTCAATTTGCAGCCTGAGTACTTCTGGATCCAGGATACTGGTGACCTTCCCCTGCTGCTGTGGCCCTTCAATGACAGTGGCCCTGTTGCCCTCCTCATCAGATCTGGACACTGCACTGGCTGCCAGCCCTGCCACACTCGAGGTCTGGTCCTTTTCAGTCATGGTCTGTGACTCACCGCTCTGGGTTTCTGCTACCATCAGGGCATCCATGAGGTTCCGTTTGCTGGCTTTCACCTTGAACGGGACTCCTCTGTCCCCACACAACTGCTTTAAGTAGTCTACAGTGTGCCTGCTGTGGTTGGAAGTCATCTTCTTCCCTAACTATGGCTACTCTGACTTGCACTTTAGAAAAAAATAAAATGGGTAGGAACTTTACTGAACGCCAAGTGATATAGTTCTGTCTCCTTTTTAAAAATAAATCACTGCCTTTTTCTTTCTTTGCAAGTGAGCTGATGGTCTCAAGCTGACACACTGAACAATCAGAGCTTGTAATACCAACATTTTTCACACCAGTGCCGACCAATCTGTCTCAAACCCACTCAGCAGGTCAACCTTCTATTCCCAAACTGCCAACCTCTGAGCACAGTCTTGTGAACATTTAACAGAAACAGGTAACCCTCCTGTCTGTTTTGTGGGTTTGAATCAACCTTTGGTCTCAAGTCTTGGAGGGATGCAAACTGTGAACCTCTTGTTAGCGTACCCAATGTACAGGCTCAGATAATTCTGCTCTTCGGGGGGCCAGATATCTTTTGCCTATGGGCACCTAACCAGGTGTACAAAATGAACCCCTAAAAGCTCTAATAAAGACCTCAGATTACTCTTATCTTTT
Source organism: Neoceratodus forsteri (assembly GCA_016271365.2). NCBI lineage: Eukaryota > Metazoa > Chordata > Ceratodontiformes > Ceratodontidae > Neoceratodus > Neoceratodus forsteri. Next base: position 59,453,018 of record CM057453.1, on the reverse strand, counting down.
CCCAATTTGGTATTACCATATAAGCTCAAGCACAGTGTTGTCACACTCTTAACCATCCACACATCACAGGCAAAAACAGAAGGACTTGGAAGACACAAATAGTCTATTAAAAAAAAAGAGACGTTTACTTAAAAATAGTTAAGAATGTAAAGTGTAAATACAGATCCATATATCACAAAACATACAAATCACTTAAACAAAACAGGTTTAAAAGTGCAGACAAAATATCCTACCACAGTACTCTTAGAATTGTCTTTTCTAAGGTATTCTTATCTCACAGTACTGTAGATGTTTCTTTTCCAAAGTCCAAACATTTTTGTTTAAATGAAAAAACAGAATACTGTTTAAAAACTGGCTTGCCAACCTCTTTGTGTGAGGTCACCTAGCTCCTCCTTGTCAGAATAAAAAAAAAATATATCTATGCAAAACAAGATGTCTTATCAAAGGTAAATTAACATTCTGTGACCTCAGCAAAACTCATTTTTTTTAAATGACTTTCTTTGATCTATGAGCAGCTTCCCCTTTCCAGGACTTGTGTGTCTCTCTAGCAGATCTCACAGTGGTGCAACATGCTTTTGTATCAGTGGGTGAATTTTACTGTGTTTCCTCTAGGCATTATAAAAGTTTATGATCGATCTTGACAGTTGGCAGGCTGCAATTAGCCTCATAAAAAGGAGATGTTTCATTTAGTTTCTTCTAGCCTGTAATTATCTCTTGGCCTTCCAGGTAACACCTATTAGCTAAAACCTGGGAGGGGGTTGTCATTCCATTGACTGTCAGCATCTCTCATGAGAGACATTCAATAACACATTTTTTTATATTATAAAAAACATAGGTTAATCAGAACCAGCTGTCCAAGTGTCACAATTGTGACTTGCTGGTAGACTGCAGCTTGTCCCACAACTCCTGTAGGCATATATGTTCATTTTTAATGATGTACGATGTCACATATTGCACAAGGGTCAACGAATTGTCAGCAACAAATTGACCATCAATGTTGGCATGCCACATCAACAACAAAACAGGACTGTAGTTATTTATGAATGACTCTGTTTCTTTACATGGCAATTCATACAATATCTTTGAAGACATAGCTTTCAGATGGTGTCTAATGGCTGAAAACAATTCATTTAATTTTGGTTTTTAGTTCTCTTGATGAGGAAATCCAAATTGATATCTTGTACACCTCTTTGCACCACTTTTCACTTTTTTCCGACAATACTTGCAACACAGATGATGTTGAAATCTTTCAGCAAGATCACATAACATTGGACTGTCCAGTCTGTCAGGCAAATGGCATGTCACATAATTAATTATAAATGACATAATCTTGGTCTCTGCTGAGTTACCAGTGTGTGGTGCAGCTTTGATCAACAACAACATGTGAACATGAAGAGCACCGCATGCCTGATATTCTATTCTCCAGAAGTGATGGTCAACAATTCCTAGAGGTGGACTTGTGTTGGACAGGATGAATCTTAGTATTGCCTGAAATCTGTAGTGAAAATGTCAAGAGACTGAGACTGGATCTAGAAGCATATCTCACCACAGCCATTAATGCAATCCCATGTGCATATTGATTTGCCCAACTCAAAGGTTCAGTTAACTCTTCCCAGCTATATTTTTCACAGCTAAGAGTAACAAACCCTGTTGCTGGTCCAAACTCACATAACATACACATGAGCTCAGAATGTATGTGATACCAGTAATTTTTTGTTCCATGCATCCTGGATAAGATGCTGTTAGGATTAACCTTTAGAGTCTCATCTTTATTTTTTAGCTTGGCAACAATCCAGTAGCTATAAGACCATCAAATGACATGGTCATACATAGCATATGTGTGATTGCCTCAGAAAGGATACTTAACTCACTCTCCCATAAGAGGTGGAATAAGTATTGTATGGTATGCCTAAATTTAGCATCAGAGTTTTTAATTCGTGATGCTCTATATTCAGCAGGTCCATGTAAGTCCCTCTCATCTAGTTGGCCACTTGTGCCATAAGGGAAGAGATCTGGGAAGCACCCATGCCTCCAATGTACTCTCCTATATGTTGACATACTCGCCCTTTACTGGCTTCATCTGGTAAAGCTCAATGTTTCCTGCAACAGGATCATTACCATGGAGTGGATGGATTGTGTGCTGTTCATACACATTCTTGTCAGTGGTTAGTGAGACCTTCTGAAACATAGGTTTGCCGGTTAGTCGAAGTCCATACTATTCATCAGTATTACTCAAGTGATCAATATTTAAGTCCTCTTGAAAAGGATTATTTCTCTTGAGAAAATGTAAGGCATTCTAAATTTTAACAAGATTGACAACATCTTGCCAAATCGTTTTTGATTTAGTAACAACACCATAACCAGTATCACAACGCTGTTACTGTATCTTGTGTAATTTCAGCCAGATTTTCTTTTAACAGAAGTTGTAGATACATAATTGAACCTTTCAGTGATTTTATGAGTTCTTTCTTTGGCATGTTTTATTGCGTCTTTGTATTTAATCTCATAATGGTTTGAAATGGTTTCATTGTCTAAATGAGTATCCGCTCAAACAAATTAAAACACTCAATCTCAGGAGGCATTTCATCACTTTCCATGTTATTCAAAACAGAACAAGGTGGTGTATCATTTGATTTCAACTTGTCATAACAGTACCAACATATATCAACATTATCCAGTGACGTACAATTGTTTTTAGCAGAATGTACACCTACAGCCATCTCCACATGTCATCAACTATTCTGACCTTAGAGCTGCATGACAGCTACCTACATGAGACACACTGAATGTGAAACTGCTCATGTTTAGCCACTTCAAACACTGCTATGTCTCTTCCAAAGTTTCTAATTATTTGTGACTGTTTGATATATACAAAGTTACATGGCATCTGTGCATCAGACTGACACATAGTATCAGCAGAAGGGCCCTTGTTGATTCCTATCACTTTAATCAGATGGGCGGCACCATCCATGTCTCCTTCAGCCAGTAACATGTCTAGTTCAGCTAATTTATCAACTGCACTCTGTGCATGATAAATTAAAGGTAATAATTTGTGCATATGTGAGTGATGCACAGCAATCATACATATGTGATAGAAGACACTGTCACACGCATACTACTGTGTAAGAATACCAAGGAGTGACCTAGAAAATCTGTTAAAGGTCTGACAGGGCATTTATTAATATCCTGCACTAAAATATGTCTCTTATTGTTTGATGTAACTACAAATAGATTAAAAAAAATTAATCTTGTCAAATGATTCCTGCCTTATGTTTCAGGTATCATCACATGGCCAAGTTGCAGATGTCATGTTTGGTTCCTCCTCTGTGGATGTGGTGACATCTACGACATCTGTCGTGTCAGCCTGTAGCAATGCCAAAATGTTTTGAGCTATGCCACGTTCATTTACAGTTAACACTACTTTGCTACTGTGTGGATGATATGTTTCCTCCCAGAAAAGTGCCTCATGATGAGTTGTGTGCAACCATTCCCCACCAAAGACAGAACAGCAATTATATCTACTAAGGCATGGTAGTTCTTGTAGCTTTTTATGGACCTCTAAAATATACCTTCATAGTATGCCTGTTATGTTTTCCTGCCATTTGAATAGCGTCCTACAAAGTTTATGCCATGTTTACAAACTGTCTCACTTTGATCTGAAATTGCATTTTTTTGTCCTAACCATTAATTTTTTTCCCATTTCGCCTCATGGTTGCAGAAATTGTCCTTTCAATTTTTGTCTTTTCAGCCAATTTCTTAAAGTACCTATGTTTGGAATTGGCTACACATTGTGTTTTACTGGTTTTCTTTGTAAGCCTGCTTTTTTCTGTTTTTCTTTATCTGCCCGTTTCTTATTTGTCACTGTCTTAACATTGTTGATATTGTCTGCATTTTTATCTGGTGTATTTGTACTGCTTTTGTGAGGTTTCATTATGTGTGAAGTCCTGGCAACTGTAGTGTTTGCTTTGTAGCAACTCGTTGTGTCATTAAAGTTCATGAAGTGTCTCTGCTGATGCTTCTTTCTCCTTGCAGAAGGCATTTTGCAACACTTTTTATTTATTTATTTATTTATTTAAAAGTTTACCAGGAAAGGCATACTGAGCTAGAACAGTTCATTTCCAGATGCATTCTTGGGGAAGGGGAAAAGGGATAAGTACAACAGGTATAATTACTACAAAAAAGACATACTAACATACATATCACACAGACGATTAAATACAGTGTAATGTTATACATTAGGAGAGTATATGTGCTAGATGATACATTTGATAGATAATTATTCATAGCACAAGGCTGGTGCAGGTGACAGGTCTTGAGGAGCAGAGAGGAGAGCAAATATATAGATGAGGGCAACATGCACAGGGAAAGCAAAAAAGGGGGATGAGGGAAGGGGGTAGATACAGCAAAGAGAAGGGAAGGCCTGGCCTGCAAAGAGAAAGGACAGGGGTGGAGGAAGGGCAAGGATTAGTAAGAAGAAGGCTGGAGAGAGGGGATGGAGGTGGGAGAAAAAGAGACAGGAAAGATGGGGAACAGGAAAGGGGTAGAGTAGAAAGGTAAGGCATGAGGGAGAGGCAGGCCATTTGGACCCTCTGGGATGCAAACCCCACAAGGGTCAGACACAGTTGAATGCACACCCAACCTGTGTCCTAGGTTCCAGATCTGCACAGAAAAGGAGAAAGGTAGGAGTGTGGAGAAGAGATGCTAGAGTGGGCCCCCCATAGGAAGGAGGGAGGAAAGGGAACATGGAAGAGATGGGGGAAAGACAGTCCTTCGACCCACTGGGATGCAAACTCCCACAAGAGCCAGCCACTACTGGATGCACACCCAGCCCATGACATGGGTTCCAGACTGCAACAGTGTGAAAAAAAGACAGAAAGGTAGGAGTGGAGAAAAGGAAGGGAGTAAGAGAAAAACTGGTAGAAGCTGGAAGAGAGTCAAGTGGGATAGGGTTATGACTATGGGCAATTACAGGAGGAAGCAGTGTGGACCTGGAATAGAGATGAGAGAGAGCATTTGGAGGTTGCTGAGCAAATGGCTAGGGGAGAGGGTTCCAAATATTAGAAAGGTGGAAGGGGAAGGCAACTTGACCAGCAGGGGATTTACAAGGCAGGCACGAGAGGGAACAATAGCCTGAATTACGGAGTGAGTATGAGGAGGTGGGCAGAGGGAAGAATAGAAAAGTGAGATGGGGGAGTGTTGCCAGCAAGAATTTGGAGAGGAAGCAGGCACAATGGGTGGTACGGCATACAACCAGAGAGGTAGGGAGAGAATAGAGTACAGGGAGCAATGGTGAGTGCAGGGTGGCCAGCCCAGGACAAAATGGCAAAAGGAGTGAAAGAGGGGGTCCAGTCTGGCCAGGGTGGACTTTGGGGCAGCACCGTAGACTATGTCACCATAATCAATGATGGGAATGATCATTTTAGTGATATATCTCAGTGGGCAGTTAGAGGGATGCAGCTTTTATGCTTAAATAGAGTGCCAAACCTGGGGTGGAGTTTTTTTATGTATGGCATCTAAGTGCTGTGAAAAGTCAAGGTGTCAGTTGAGCCAGACCCCTAGGTATTTAAATAAGGGAATGTCATCAATTGTGACACAATCCAGGGTGTAGAAAGATGGGAGGGTAGGGAGCATGGTAAGTCTCTGACGTATTCCAAAGAACACATAGGCTGTTTTTTTTTGTTGGTTTTTTTTGTATTAAGGAATAGCTAATTTGAGCTGAACCAATGCTGGACAGCACCAAAATCAGTTTGGAGCCTGGCTGTTAACTCTGCGAGCCTGGCTGTTAACTCTGCGGGGGAATGCACAGAGGCCAACAGGACTGTATCATCTGCGTACATGTGGATGGCCATGGAGGAACAGGGAGATGGAAGGTCATTAAGGAATATGGAGAACAGTAACAGACCAAGGATGTAGCCTTGGGGATGCCGGTACTGATGAGGAGAGGGTGGACAGGGATTCACAGATTCTTACCAGCTGAGTTCTTCCCACTAGGTAAGAGCTGAACCAGCTAAGTTGTGGAATCAGAGAGACCTGCAGATTTTAGCTTACTGAGAAGAAGAGGGTGTGAAACAGTGTCAAAAGCTTAGGCTAAGTCAACAAAGATGGTAGCGGTGAGGAGGCCCTGATCCATGCCTGTCAGGATACAGTCAGTGAACCAGAGGAGGGAGGAGGTGGTGGAGTGGTGTTTGTGGAAGCCAGACTGGAAGGGGGTGAAGAAGGAGGAAGAGTCAAGGCAGGTAGAGTGTTGTGACAATATTATATGCTCTTGAAGTTTGGATAGCGTTAGTAGTAGAGAGATGGGTGGCAGTTTCCAGGGGAGGAGGCATCTCCCCCTTTGGGAAGGGGTATTATGGCTGCACGCTTCCAGGTGACAGGGACAGAAGCCAAAGAAAAGGAGAGGTTGAGAAGGGAGTAGGTAGGAGAGGCAAGGGCAGAAAGGTGAAGGAACTTGGGGTCTAGTCCATCAGGGCTTCCACCTTTCTGAGAGTTAAGAGCCAGAATGACACTTAAAGAAGTAGCAGGGGTAACTGGTGAGAAGGAAAAGTGGAAGGAAGGAGGGGCAGGAGGGAGAGTGACAAAAGAAGGAGTGGAAGGGGGAAGGCAGATAGGAGAGATGAGGCACAAGTAGTGAAATAAGAGTTAAAGGCCAAGGCCACTAAGGGAGGGTTAGAGATGATAGAGTCACCCACCTTGAGGCATAGGGGAGACTGGTTTGGAGGGGAGAAGAGGACATGTGTAACCCCCCACCAGCCCCCCTTATTTAACTACAGTAGAAGGGCACACCTCTCACCACCAACACAGGTCTAGGCGTAGAAACAGAGAGGGGTGGGGGTTACATACGAAAGATACAATAATGTACAAAGACTAGAAAACTGTGCCTCATTGCCCACCATAGACAAGATGGGACCAATGCAGAAAACAACCAGGTGTGGTGCTAAATACCTGGCATACAGCTGGTGGGACCAATGCATGGCCAACAACCCAGGTCCCTGGGAAAAAACATTTGCTCAGGGCTATGCTAGGTTTGCACTTCTGGACAGGGGTACCCAAAGTAATTCCACACGGGAAGCAATAACAAGAATGTCTATACCAGGATGGGATTCTAGAGGGTGGCTTTATTCCAAAACACACGTAGGAACGACACAAAGCAATGATGGACCCCCAAGGGTTACACACAGGGTACTTCCAGACATTCAGAGTACAGAACTTCATGAATTCCCATTTATCACAGGATAACTATCGAACTGTGGACTAGCCACTAGAAGAACACACTTTCCCTCGACTAGGCACATCCGGCCCGTACTTGTACACTTTCCATCGACAAGGCACATCCAGCCAGTACTTGGACACTTTCCATATTGCATAGGATGAATGTGGTACACAGACCACACAGAGCACTAGAGGGTAAACACTGTAGGACCCACATACTAGGGGTAACTGAAGAAAATCCCACTCACTGGGGCAAAACTGTAAAACAAATCCCACTCATAGGGGAAAAACAGTTTCTTCAGGCATTGGCTATATGCACTGAGAGAAACCACAGGTGCCCTTCAGAACCCAAAGAGGTAAACTGATCATTCCAGATGGGGGGGGTCTCCCACCTTTTGTTTCTTAGTTCATACTAGCGTTCATCTGGTAAATACACCTCACACACTGTGAAACTGTAGATGCTGTCTTGAAATGTATATCACACTTTACATGATACAAGGACACCACAGGGGTGTCAAGAGGTAAAAGATCTGTCACATGGACAGTCACATACTGGACTGTACTGTAGGCAGACAACTTTTAAGGAAATCTCTAAGGTGACAGGGTCCCTTTGTCAGAGAATCCACCTTTACATAGTGCAGGTACTCCTGGGCAAACTTCACAAACAAAGGTACTCACAGAAAGTTGTCATCAAAAGGCAGCTTCCAAAGTCCTGGGAGGATCAGGGGATTGCCCCTGCATCCAGAAGTCCTGCTCCATCCCTCCTGGGATGGAGCACAGGGAAACCCAAAAGAACAGGTTTCTATCATTTCCACAGGCTGGCAAGGTCATCCTCCACTAGGGTGAGAACTAAAACACACAAGAAAAACTGCTGCCCTATCTCAGAGCTGCTTGAGAAGCTGCAGTTGCATTCCACAGCCTCCCCCTTCAGGCTACTGCTTCAGACTACTACTTCAGACTCCCTTCAACATTCTATCTTCATCACTCACAGCTGCAAGGAGTGTGGCTTATGCAGCTGTGAGAGTTCTGAATGACATCACTTCCCCAGCTCTCAGCTGTGACTGACAACAGAGAGGGAGACAGAGTGAAATCCATTTAACTGGCATTTCATTAGCTGCCTTCCCTGCTTACCACTAATTCTAACCGGGATTCTAGTAACCCCTGGGAACAAGGGGGTTACACATAAATAACTTTCCAGGACTTGAAGGAGAAATTAAGATTGTTCTGGAAAGAAGAGGAAAAGAACTCAGCCTTGGCAAGCCTGGTGGCTTTAGTACAAGTGTTCCTCAGGGCATGGTAACGGATAAGGTCAGCACCAGTGGATTTGTAATTCTTTTATGCCAGGTCATGTGCACGGAAGTAGGCCAAAAGTTTGTCTGAGATCCAGGGGAAGTAGAAGCCTCTGACCTTGGTTTTCCAGAGGGGGGCGTGCAGGTCCCAGATTGATATAAATTTGAAATGGAAGTAGTCGAGTGCTTGGTTGATGCAGCTGGTATTAGAGATAAGGGATCAATCAGTAGATTGTAGATCTGTATGCAGTAGGGAGAGGTCATATGACCGGAAGGACCTGGTCAGGATTATTTTGGGGGGAACTTTGGGACAGTGGATTTTACGCACGTTGTAGATCATATGGTGGTCAGTGAGTGCATCAGGGTGGGTGCCAGCAGCGATGTTGCAGTGCAGGTGGTTAGTGAGAACCCAGTTCAGTAGTGAGTGGTTTAGGGATTTTGAGCTGTGTCGTGTTGGGACAGAAATAAGTTGGGTGAGATGGAGGGATGGAGAAGGAGGGATTTGATGTTTCTCAGTAACAAATCAGTGTTTGAATTTCTATACCTAGAAAGAAGAAATATAAAAATTATCAACTACACACAAAGTGAATGAAAAGTAACAAAACCAGATACATAACATTGCATACCACCCATCTTACATAACTGAGCATTTATTCCTTATGTACATTATAAAGTAATAAATCAAACCATGCAGATTATCAAGACACATTCTAGCACCTGAGTACCTGTACATATGAGGTGTGTGTGGGTGTGGGTGTGTGTTGTGTGTGTATGTGTGTGTGTGTGTGATTTTTAAGTAACAGCATACACAGTTATGTATTGTGATTACCTGTATACTTAAATATAGCTGCTGCATAAGAAATCTGATTTACTGACCACATTATGTAAGGAACAGTTGGAACCATAGATTTTATGAACTCTGAAAAGTACATTGGTAACAATCCATCTATATTGTGTTTGAAAAGTAAATGCCTAACTGCCAGATTTCAAATGTATACACAAACAGCCGATCAGACTTCATCATTGACATTAATGCGGACATCCAAATTGTGACTATCTTAAATAATGGTAACTTGTGCAGTCGCTGCTGTTGCACATCAGGCATTAGTGCACAGGACTGTAAGTAAAAGGTACTTCATAGGAAAATCTGTTCAATCCATTATTGTATATTTTCAACAGCTCAGTTGCTAAATTTAGAAATTGTGGTCAATAAACGTATTGTAGTGTTCCCTGGTATTTATTTTGAACTTACATTTTGACTTGGTAATACAAACGCTGCAGATTTACAAGACGCCTAATAGCAACTCAGGAACTAAACAGCTCCAGTGTGTGTGTGTGTATGCATGATACATTTTTTTTTTTTTAACAACAGTGAATACATTAAAGCAATGAAATTACCTCGATATGTAAAAATAAGACTTCAATCTCAGAAATCTGATTTACTGACCATGATATTTCCAAAACTGTTTGAACAGTAAATGTTACTGACTGCAAGAAGTAAATTTCTATTTATCAATCAAGCTATGAAGTGTTTGATCATTAAATGACTAATTGCCAAATTTAAAATAAAAACACAAATAGCCAATCATATTTCAGCAATTACATCGCTGCCAATGTCTGCACAACATCCATCTCGAAATGCAGGCAGCTCGTAGTCATGGTTGCTGAACAGCAAACAACCCTGCATAGAACTGTCTCAGTCACTTAATAACAAACAGTATTCGATTTGTTAGTGAACAGCTTGATCAATAAATTTACAAACCACGGACAGTAAATGTACTGTAACCCTTCGATGTACACATTTGTAAGCAACAGTCAAAATCATTAATTAGAAAACCACAGATTTGTCAGATGCATTGTGGCACCTCAATAACTAGATAGAACAGCTGTGTGTCTCTGTGTGGGTCAGAGGTGTGTAATCAATAGTATATACAGTAAAGTAGCAAAATAACCTCTTTAGTGGAAAATACGACAGTGATATCAAACTATTATTTACTGACCGCAGTCTGTTAAAGACAGAAAAGTAACATTTTACACTGTGATAAGTAAATAGCTTTTTTCCAATCAAGATATTTAGCATTCAAACACTAAATGCCTAACTGCCAAATTTCAAACCAAAACACAAATAGCCAATCGGATTTCAGCAATTATATCGCTGCCAATGGCTGTACAGTAGCTGCTGTTGCACATCAGGCATTAGTGCACAGGACTGTAAGTAAAAGATACTTCATAGGAAAACTGTTCAACCCATTATTGTATATTTTCAACAGCTCAGTTGCTAAATTTAGAAATCGTGGTCAATAAACATATTGTAGTGCTGCATGGTATTTATTTTGAACTTACACTTAAACTTGGTAATACAAACACTGCAGATTTGCAAGATGCCTAACAGCAACTCAGGAACTAAACAGCTCTAGTGTGTGTGTGTGTGTGTGTGTGTGTGTGTGTGTGCGCATGTGTGTGCAAGATACAGTTTTTTTTTATCAACAGTGAATACACTAAAGCAGTGAAATTACCTCGATATGTAAAAATAAGATTTTAATCTCAGAAATCTGATTTACTGACCACAATATTTCCAAAACTGTTCAAACAGTAAATGTTACAGACTGCAAAAGGTAAATTTCTATTTATCAATCAAGCTACGTAGTGTTTGATCATTAAATGCCTAATTGCCAAATTTCAAATAAAAACACAAATAGCCAATCAGATTTCAGCATCCATCTTGAAATGTTGGCATCTCGTGGTCATGGTTGCTGAACGGCAAGCATCACTGCATAGAACTGTCTCAGTCACTTAATAACAGTCTGTATTTGTTTCATTATTGAACAACTCGATCAATAAATTTACAAACCGCAGACAGTAAATGTACTATAACCCTTTGATGTACACATTTGTAAGAAACAGTCAAAATCATTAACTGAGTCAGCCTGGTGGTGTTGAGAGTCGAGGCACTGGATGCCACACCTCGCGCCATGCCGATGACCCAGGTTCGGGAGCAAACTCAGGCCATCAGGGGTTGGCAGGGTGCAGGAAAGGATTGAGCAACCTGGAGGACTGCTCTCCACTCCTGGGAGTGGGTGGGTATGCCTGCTGTGGTGCTGGTGGATCCTGGTGGTGACTGAGAGTGGCGCACCTTGCGGCATGCTCTTCTGAGTTTGGGAACGGTGGTGGATGCCTTACACACGGGTGCGCACCCATTGTATGCAGGTGGTCATTGCACATTAGCACTCCAGGAAAACACAGCAGCAGAAAAGCTCTAGTCCCACAGACAGACAATGGCAACCTCCAGTGCTCGCTGCCACACACCCAATGCCAAACTCGTCTTGCCGGCTCTCTCAATCCCCTGCCTTGCCTTGGGTCTGGCATGCTGAGCAGGGGTTGTCGGACTGAGGTAGGTGGGGGTGTCTGTCCCGGATTTCCTGGTGGGATGAGGATTAGGCAGGTGGTAGAGCGGTTGAGGCAAGTGGGGTCTGCCTGAGAGAGTTCCATGGGGGCAGAGATAAAAGTAAGTCTACAAAAAAAATCATTAACTAAAAAAACACAGATTTTCCAGATGCATTGTGATACCCAGTAATTAGGTAGAATAGCTGTATGTCTCTGTCTGTGCGTGGGTCAGAGGGATGTAATGAACAGCATACACAGCAAAGTAGCAAAATTAGTGAAAAATATGACTGCAATATCAAACTATTATTTACTGACCACAGTCTGTTAAAACACAGTTCGAACAGTAAAATTTTACACTGTGATAAGTAAATAGCTATTTTCCAATTGAGATATACAGCGTTCAAACACTAATTGCTTAACTGCCAAATTTCAAATCAAAACATAAATTAGATTTCAGTAATTATGTAATGCCCCAAAGTTGGGGCATCCCAGAAAGCCTAAAATTAATCAATAAATTAGGGGTTTACAGGTGCTCAGGGTACCTGCTGTAGGTGTAGGCTGCAGGGTACTATGATAAGGGGCCCCTGAAAATGAAGATTCACATCTTTATAATGGGAAAATGTAAAATAATGCAGAAAAGTGCCCTGTGCACTTTACAGTATGGTCAAAAAGCAGATTTAAAAGCAATATATGTCACAATGGCTTGGACAGAATGTTGTGCTGAGTGGCTCATGCAAAGCATTCCACTCTAGCCATTCTAGAACCCTAGGGAGTTCAAGTTTAAAAAATAATCCTTCAGTTGAACACTTGATCCTGGGCAGTGGTTGAGGAGACAGGACACAGAAGTCAGGGGACAGTTTAGGGCTTACCTTGTTGAAGCCATCCCTCTGGGCTTGCCGTGGTCCTGTGCTGCCTCCCCTTCCTGAAGATTCCTTGCTCTGCTTTGTTCCATGGTCCGCGGTGCCATCGGGGCACCACAAAGAAGTAAAACATCCGTTTGTCTGGCGTTGGGCTTAAGAGCCCCTTCGTTTTATTATTTACCCCCAGTATTTTCTAAGTTTATTTTGGTCCCCGTTGGCAGCCCTGCTAGCCGCATCGCGCCCGTATCTTCGTCGGCCATCCTAGACCCCCTTGCCATTCTCCCAGCCGCCTGTACACTCCCTCCCACTGCGAGCTCACCTCCCGCCTCCCGGTCGCCTCCCCATCCTCCAACAGACGACTGAGCGGTGAGTCGTCGGCAGCACTTGAAGAGTGTTGACCGCCTGTTTAAAAAGGGAGAAGTTTTTTTTTGTTGAAGCGCACAGAAGGCGCTGGGGAGAAGCTGCTAAAAGCCGAAAGACCGTCGCGTCAGAAGGACCCTGTATTAAATATTCAAAAGGAGGCAGGGTTAGCGATGCCCACAGGAGGGGCTGAAAGGCAAGGCCAGTATTGTGGCCTTAAAAATATTCATAAGGGGCAGGATTCGGGTTGGTGATCGGCTACTGAGTGATAGCAGGCTCTGGGAGCCTGCAGATTTAAAGGGGGCACGCAGATTTAAAAGGGCACCAGGCCCAATTTAAGGTGGGGCGCCAGGCCCAAAGTAAAGAGGGGCACCAGGCCCAATAGGAAGTGGGGCACCAGGCCCAATAGAAAGTGGGGCACCAGGCCCAATACAAAGTGGGGCAACAGGCCCAATCAAAAGTGGGGCACCAGACCCAATCTAAAGTGGGGCAACAAGCCCAATCTAAGTGGGGCATCAGGCCCAATATAAAGTGGGGCACCTGGCCCAAGCCTTAGTAGGGTGTGCGGCCCGAGGTAAAAGCAGGGCATTAGGCCTGAGGTAAAGCTTCGTACTAAAGGGAGGCCCCGGCCTAGCATAATAGGACAAGCCAGCCTAGTGGTACTATAGGGAGTCCCCGGCCTAGCATAATAGGGCAAGCCAGCCTAGTGGTACTAAAGGGAGGCCCCGGCCTAGCGTAATAGGGCAAGCCAGCCTAGTGGTACTATAGGGAGGCCCCGTCCTAGCGTAATAGGGCAAGCCAGTGTAGTGGTACTAAAGGGAGGTCCCGGCCTAGCATAATAGGGCAAGCCAGCCTAGTGGTACTAAAGGGAGGCCTTAGCCATGACGTCCAGGAAGAAACCCGATTCAAGAAGACCCTATATGTAGGAACAGTGGTTCATCTAAGAGTGCTTGATTTGCCTATACTGTGAAACCACTGTAACTACTGTACTGCTTATGCTATGAACTATTGCCCGAATTACCTGAACTATTGCCCTAAGTACCTGAACTATTGCTCTAAGTAACTGAACTATTGTCCTAAGTACCTGAACTATTGCTCTAAGTACCTGAACTATTGTCCTAAGTACCTGAACTATTGCTCCAAGTACCTGAACTATTGCCCTAAGTATTTGAACTATTGCTCTAAGCATATGAACTATTGCTCTAAGCACCTGGACATTGGCCCTCATCAGTAATAATTACTCCTGAAGTTATAATTTGCCCTCCTCTGGCAAATTATTGTATCATTCCACAGTTCTTTGGGCATTTTTCAGTTATATGGTTACTATTGCATGAAGACAGTCTCAATCTTCTACCACACTGCAGTCCCATAGTGTGGTCTGTAACACCACGTACTCAGAATCAGTCTCTACTCAGAAGAAGACGTCCTCTCAGCATTCTTCACTCCTGTGGGATCATCCATCAGCTCATCATGTCCGTCTGTGTCATCCGCCGAAGTCGAGTCCGTCGCCAGTCATACAAGTCGTACCCGCGTTTTTTTGTTTTCACCGCTTGAAGGTACGTCCACCAAAACACATCACGACAGCCATGCCAGTGTCATTCCATATGGTTCCTGTTCCAGATGTCCCAAAGTTGGTCGCCCTCTACAAAAGAGTGTGCTCATCCTGCAAAACCTAGTCTGTGCCCCTCCTGGTCGTTCGCCGAAAGTCTTACGTTCCAGATCCTGTCAGAGTTCCTTCCGAGTTTAGCTGGCCCTTGGAGTGCCACAGCATCAGTCAGGTCGTGGTAGTCCTCCACTGGATTCATCGCCACGCAGGTCTTGATCTAGCGTTATCCTTGGCAACCCTGGAAGTGGGTTTTGTTCGAGGAACCCTTTGTTTTCAGTGTGTTATCTCAGGAACCAGTTGCTCTGGTTCTTCATTCCGGCAGCCTTGGAGAGAGTGGGCTTTTGCCGAAGAAACATATGGTCTGTTTACCAAACCTCTCACCATCCCAGTGGCCTTAACTAGGTCCTTGCTGGAAATTGTGATTAGGGTTCTACAGTTCTCATTTGTTTCCCTTGTAGCTACCAACGAAGAATGACGGTGTACAAGAAGACGCTGGATCTCTGGACTCTTGTAATATCTGGACTCTGATGGAAATGTGTGATGATAATTACCCTAATACAATTCTGAGTAGCTTATGTCATCTGATCCTCATCTAGAGTATCGAAGTGTAGAATAGTTTCAGAATAAGAATGGCATTAGGCCTATAGTCTATTCTTGTGGTAATAATCTTAGTAGTTGTAGATAAAGTATTTCTCTGTTTATTGCCCTATTATTCTCGGGCAACCCCCTCCTCCCTCTTGTGACTGTGTCTCTCTACCCTTGGTACAAAATAAACACCCTGCGGGCATCGAAGCACTAAGTTGACTCCTGCCTCTCCTTGTCTGGGTAACGGTTATCCTATCCACATAATTTGGACCTTGGTGCCTCGCTCATCTCTTTTCACCACCTTTAGAGTAGAGCACATCACAGAGCACCTCTAGACGATCATAAAAATTTCTTGGCGTAGTCGGCAGGATAGAGATAATTATTTATCCAAGGAGTCCAAAGTTGTAGTGGATTAGTAAGAAGCAGAGATGGAACCAGGGTGTAGTAGTGAATTGTCTGGGGGAGATAGAGAGTCAGCTGGAGGAGACCAAGATGGACCTAGAGGGAATATCCCACCATCTCCACTAATCATGCCATATTACTTCGGAGCGCCATGGCTTCCACAGTTTTCCAGAGAAAAAGATGGGAACAGAACCAGCAACCTGGGGGAATGCCATTCAAAGATGCAGACCATGTTTTGGCTGTATCAGATCACTGAGCAACATAAGTTTGAAATTTTAATCGGGCAACTAAAAGGAGCTGCCCACCGAGAGGTCCAATCATGGCCAAGTGGCGCAAAAGCCACAGCAGATCAGATACTCCAGAGGCTACAGTTGATCTGTGATGCTAGGACTGTGTCTGACCTCAAAATGAAGTTCTTTTTTCACACCTAGAAGCTCCAAGAGACCCTGAGGGAGTTTGCACTGAGTCTGCAAGAGCTGTTACAAGTGCTAGAG
Organism: Neoceratodus forsteri; assembly: GCA_016271365.2. Classification (NCBI taxonomy): domain Eukaryota; kingdom Metazoa; phylum Chordata; order Ceratodontiformes; family Ceratodontidae; genus Neoceratodus; species Neoceratodus forsteri. The sequence continues at coordinate 59,436,829 of CM057453.1, read as the reverse complement.
AGAGTAGACGCAGCAGAGGTCCGAGATGCAGATCGAGTACTAGTAGAAAAATTTGTTGAAGGAGTGCAAAGTGAGGCCCTGAGGAGAGAACTACGCATGCTGCATTTACAAAACCCTGAAGTTGACTTTCTGGATTTTAAGGAGAAAGCCATTCGAATATTTGGTTCAGGATATTCCAGAGAGGAGGCTCCAGCATACCCTCAAGTGGCAACCTCTATGGGAACTCAATGGCCAACCTATACTACCAAAGGATGGAAAGAAGACAATTCTTGGCAATCAAAACTCCAGCCAGAGGAAATGTCCTTACAAAGACGGGAACCGGGAAGAGAAGCTGCTGCCTACCCAAGCCGACATTCAGAACATGAACAGATGCATGAACCAAGGATACAGACACCAACATGTTCTGTGCAGACTAGTGCTAGACAACACTCGGAGCTGACTGAGCAGATTACTACACTGACCAACCAGATGGCGGAGATGTATAAGGAAATGCAAAGTTGGAAAGCTGGTAGGAAGAATGAGAGAAGCTTCATTCCATCAGAGAAAGAAAGGAAGCATGACCAAATGAACCACTCGAGAAAGAGTGAAGGGAGATGCTCCACAGATCAATTTGATAGCCAAGGAAGGCCCATATGTCGCTGGTGTGGTGTTAGTGTCCATATAGAAAGAAGATGTGGTCGGCCAGTAAATAACACCCTAAATTTAAACATAAATTCTTTGGGGATGAGGACCAACCCTCAAAGAGCAGACGATCAGGTCCAGCAGTCCCATTAGAGCAGTCGTGTTTCATTGGTAGAAGTCCGATGATACCAGTCAAGGTTGATGGCATCGAGCTTATGGCATTGTTAGACACCAGATCGTAGGTTACTACATTGCAAGGACGAGAGTTCCGGAGATATTGGACACTTAATGATCTGAAGCCACCTCCTAGATCATGGGTAAAGCTAATAGCGAGCAACGGTGATGAAGTACCATATTTAGGCTATCTAGAAGCCGATGTACAGCTAGGAAAGAACATTCAATGCAACACAGGCATCATTGTGAGTGACATTGAGAGTGATCAACTGCCACCACTAATTCTAGGGATGAATGTTCTACAAAATTGCTTCGACGAATTAGTGAGCATCCTCCAGCAGCAAGCCAAACACATACCCCGAGTGGAGAAACATGCCCTGCAACAAACTATCAATGATTCACTAATGCTGAGGGTGAAATTGGTAAAGTAAGAGTGACAGATGCTAGACCAGTGATGTTGAAGCCCAGGCACCGAAACCACCCTTTGGTGCAAAGCAAAGGTGGGTCCGAGGGGTCAAGATTATGATGCCCTAGTGGAACCTTACCCAATGAACAAGGAAGAGCCGATAACAGTAGCTTGGAGTGTAGCTACGGTAATCAGAGGTCGAATACCAGTCCGAGTGCTAAATTATGGGACTCATGATGTACAACTGTATCAAAACCAGCTGGTTGCTCAGATCCACACGGTGTGTTTACAGGACATTATTGAAGCTGGGGAAGAGATAGAGAAAGTGCCTGAAGATGGGATAGAAAGCGACCAGATACCAGAATGGACTAAAGATTAAAGTAGGCAATCCAAAGACCACCGTGAAGCAAAGAGCTGATGTTTTGAAAGTGGTTTTACACTGGAAGGAAGCTTTTAGCCAACACCCCTTAGATTTTGGGTTAGCTCATGGGATACAACATCACATCAGTACCCATGGACATCCACCTATCAGAGAACGATTCAGTCCTATTCCACCAGCCATGTACCAGCAAGTAAAAGAAATGATTAAAGAAATGAAAGAGGCTGATGTGATAAAGGAAAGTCACAGCCCATGGGCAGCGCAAATTGTCCTGGTAAAGAAAAAGGATGGTAAGATCCGATACTGTGTGGATTACCGCAAATTAAATGCCATCACCCATAAGGATGTGTATCATTTGCCTAGGATAGAAGATTCTCTGATGGCCCTTCAATCAGCAGCTGTATTCTCCACTCTGGATTTAACCAGCGGATACTGGCAAGTTCCTATGGCGTCAAAGGATCAAGAGAAAACAGCTTTTATTACCCCCCTGGGTCTCTTTGAATTCACCAAGATGCCTTTTGGATTGAGTAATGCACCAGGAACTTTTCAAAGACTGGTTGAACATTGTCTTGGAAGCTGTAATTTTGATACCCTGTTGTTATATTTAGATGATATCATTGTATATTCAAAAACTCATGAAGATCATGTGCGTCACCTGGACGAAGTGTTCCAAAAATTGATCCAATACGGCCTTAAAATAAAACCCTCTAAATGTCATCTGTTGCAGATTAAAGTGAGTTATCTGGGACATATAGTCTCCACGGATGGAGTGACACCAGATCAAGAGAAGATCAAAGCAGTAAAGGAATGGCCTGTTCCTACTACCATTAGAGAGGTCCGGAAATTCTTGGGATTTGTTGGATATTATCGAAGATTTATTAAGAACTTCTCCAAAACTGCTATGCCTTTACACAAACTTTTAAGAGGATCAGCGGAAGGTCGAGTCCCAAAGAATCGCCTGATTACATGGGGTACTGAACAACAACAGGCATTTGATCCATTAAAAAAGATACTAACTGAGGCTTCTATATTGGTGTATCCAGATTATGTGAAACCTTTTCTGTTGTATACTGATGCCAGTAACAAAGTATTGGGTGTGGTACTCGCACAAGAACAGAATGGTGTGGAAAGAGTAATAGCCTACTCAAGCAGAGGATTAAGAGGCTCCGAGCGGAATGACGCCTGCTATAGCTCTTTCAAACTTGAATTTTTAGCACTAGTCTGGGCTATCACCGAGAAATTCTGGCAATATTTAGCTGCCACCCCTTTCACGGTTTTCACAGATAATAATCCTTTAGCACACCTGAATATGGCAAAGCTAGAAGCCCTCGAGCAAAGGTGGGCCTCTCAACTCGTGAATTACCAATTTTCCTTAAAATATCACTCTGGCAAAGCTAATGCAAATGCTGAAGCCTTGTCCCGGGTGCCTGGACAGGGAGAATCAGAAATAGATGATACCTTGCTGGAAAATATAGAAATGCCACCTTTTCTGCAGGTACCAGCTAAGATTGTACAGGCATGTTGTCAAATTGCTCCCGAGTCTAAAGTGGAAAGTCAACCAGAAGTGGATGACATGATTGTGAATCAAAAGAATCTATGGGTAAAATTACAAAGCCAAGACCCTATAGTTCGCCAAGTAAAAGCTCTAGTTGCTCAACAGAAATGCATGACCCAAAGAGAAAGAAAGAAGCTGAACACCGAAGCAATGAAACTTTGGAGACACAGAACTTGTCTAACCATAGAAGATTGTTGTTTGGTTAAGAAAAGTAGAGATCCTACCACACACACAGAAGTGACTCAGATCGTAGTTCCAAAGACCAGTGCTTCCACAGTGTTAGAGGCATACCATGATAATTCAGGACATTTTGGTCACAAGAAAACTGAAGCTATTATCAGAAGGAGATTTTACTGGATAGGAATGTGAAACGATATAATAAAATGGTGTGAGGAATGTCCAGCATGTAACTTAAAGTGCAAGAAGGCGAATCAGAGAGCTCCTCTCCACCCAATAGTTAGTAATACACCATGGGAACTAGTTGATCTTGATCATTTGAAGTTAGACCCTAGCACAAATGGACACATTTTTATCCTCACTATGGTGGATCACTTTTCCAAGTTCATGGTTGCATTCGCAGTAAAAGACCTACAGTATCTGCTCAAACTACTGCTGAAACCTTTATGAGATGTTTTGTACGACCTTACAGATATCCTACAAAAATCCTCACAGATCAAGGAACGTCTTTTGAATCTCAACTCTTTCATGAACTTTGCGCTCTGTATGGAAGCCATAAGTTAAAGACCACTGCTTACCACCCCCAAGGTAATGGACTTTGTGAAAGAACAAATCAGATTCTCCTAGAAATGTTGCGAGCTCTACCATAATATTAATGTCCCTTCTGGCCAGCTTTACTTCCCGAACTCACATATCTTTATAATAATACTATTCATTGCTCCACGGGTTATACACCTCATTATTTAATGTTTAGATGACACGGAAGACTTTCAATGGACTTAGTGCTGGAAGTACCACAAGAAGAAACTAAGGGAAAGAAACCAGTGACAAATTGGGTCCAAGAACATAATCAACGTTTGCAGGAAGCTGGAAAAATTGTTGGTAGACACATGGAGCAAGCAAGGCAAAAGCAGAAAGCAAACTACGATATCAAGGCCAAAGCTACACCTTTACTTATTGGAGAAAGAGTAATGTTGAAGAAGACCCAAAAATGCAGCAAACTGTCTTCAAAGTGGGAACCAGAACCTTATTATATTATCGAGATACCTTATCCCGAACTACCGGTATACAAGATCCAACAGGAATTAGGGCATGGTACCAAGATTGTTCATCGAAATCTCCTAAAAGCTTGCACTTTCAGAGACACTGTGATCGTTAAAGAACAGGACAATCCTACGCCAAAAGAGAGGCAGGAGTCCACAAAAGACAAAATGTGGGAACTAGAATCACCAACCAATTGGTGTACAGAACCTTGGACCCATACTTCGTATATGCATTCCCATGACCATTTGAATTGTGTACCAGTGATAGCTCCGGAAATACCAGATTTCCTGGAAAGAGAACGTATTGTTCAAGAACCTGTTGAATTCCAACCCCACAGATCTCAAAGATCGAACACAGGTATCCCTCCTAGAAGATATATCACAGAACATTCTTAACTCGTACCTTGGTACAACAGGTAGATCTAATCCAAGTAATTTCCCAGACACAGTCACTATAGGGTAAAACTTCAAAAATTTACAGTATAGTAGATGTTTTAAGAATATTTTAGAGATTTTAAGAGTGTTTATTAATGTAAGACTTCATAGAGTGTTAAGTAAGATTTTAGAGCTTGTTAAGATGATAAATTTTATAAAGTGTTAAGGGAATACATGGGGACATGTATTTTTAGGTGGGCCCGAATCTGTAATGCCCCAAAGTTGGGCATCCCAGAAAGCCTAAAATTAATCAATAAATTAGGTGTTTACAGGTGCTCAGGGTACCTGCTGTAGGTGTAGGCAGCTGGGTACTATGATAAGGGGCCCCTGAAAATGAAGATTCACATCTTTATAATGGGAAAATGTAAAATAATGCAGATAAGTGCCCTGTGCACTTTACAGTATGGTCAAAAAGCAGATATAAAAGCAATATATGTCACAATGGCTTGGACGGAATGCTGTGCTGAGTGGCTCATGTACAGCATTCCACTCCAGCCACTCTAGAACCCTGGGGGATTCAAGTTTAAAAAATAATCCTTCAGTTGAACAGTTGATCCTGGGCAGTGGTTGAGGAGACAGGACACAGAAGTCAAGGGACAGTTTAGGGCTTACCTTGTTGAAGCCGTCCCTCTGGGCTTGCTGTGGTCCTGTGCTGCCTCCCCTGCCTGAAGACTCTTTGCTCTGCTTTGTTCCATGGTCCGCGGTGCCATTGGGGCACCACGAAGTAGCAAAACATCCGTTTGTCTGGTGTTGGGTTTAAGAGCCCCTTCATTTTATTATTTTACCCCCTCAAGTATTTTCTATGTTTATTTTGGTCCCCCGTCGGCAGCCCTGCCAGTCGCAATGCACTCGTATCTCTGTCGGCCGTCCTAGGCCCCCTTGCCATCCTCCCAGGCACCTGTACACTCCCTCCCACTGCCAGCTCACCTCCCATCTCCCGGTCGCCTCCCGATCCTCCAACAGACAACAGAGCGGTGAGTCGGCGGCAGCACTTGAAGAGTGCTGACTGCCTGTTTAAAAAAGGAGAAGGTTTTTTTTTGTTGAAGCACACAGAAGGCGCCGGGGAGAAGCGGCTAAAAGCTGAAAGACCATTGGGTCAGAAGGACCCTGTATTAAATATTCAAAAGGAGGCAGGGTTAGTGACACCCACAGGAGGAGCTGAACGGCAAGGCCAGTATTGTGGCCTTATAAATATTCATAAGGGGCGGGATTCAGGGTGGCAATCAGCTACTGAGTGACAGCAGGCTCTGGGAGCCTGCAGATTTAAAGGGAGCACGCAGATTTAAAAGGGCAACAGGCCCAATTTAAGGTGGGGCACCAGGCCCAATTTAAGGTGGGGAACCAGGCCCAAAGTAAAGAGGGGCACCAGGCCCAATAGGAAGTGGGGCACCAGGCCGAAAGTAAAGAGAGGCACCAGGCTCAATAGGAAGTGGGGCAACAGGCCCAAGAAAGTGGGGCACCAGGCCCAATACAAAGTGGGGCACCAGGCCCAATCTAAAGTGGGGCACCAGACCCAATCTAAAGTGGGGCACCAGGCCCAAGTCTTAGTAGGGCATGCGGCCCGAGGTAAAAGTAGGGCATTAGGCCTGAGGTAAAGTTTGGTACTAAAGGGAAGCCCCGGCCTAGCATAATAGGGCAAGCCAGCCTAGTGGTACTAAAGGGAGGCCCCGGCCTAGCGTAATAGGACAAGCCAGCCTAGTGGTACTATAGGGAGGCCCCAGCCTAGTATAATAGAGCAAGCCAGCCTAGTTGTACTAAAGGGAGGCCCCAGCCTAGCATAATAGGGCAAGCCAGCCTAGTGACACTATAGGGAGGCTCTGGCTTAGCAAAAAAGGACAAGCCAGCCTAGTGGTACTAAAGGGAGGCCCCGGCCTAGCGTAATAGGCCAAGCCAGCCTAGTGGTACTAAAGGGAGGCCTTAGCCATGATGTCCAGGAAGAGAACCGATTCAAGAAGATCCTACATGTAGGAACAGGGGTTCGTCTAAGAGTGCTCGATTTGCCTATACTGTGAAACTACTGTAACTACTGTACTGCTTATGCTATGAATTATTGCTCTAAGTACCTGAACTATTACCCTAAGTACCTGAACTATTGCTCTAAGTACCTGAACTATTGCCCTAAGTATTTGAACTATTGCTCTACGCATATGAACTATTGCTCTAAGCACCTGGACATTGGCCCTCATCAGGAATAATTACTCCTGAAGTTATAATTTGCCCTCCTCTGGCAAATTATTGTATCATTCCACAGTTCTTTGGGCATTTTTCAGTTATATGGTTACTATTGTATGAAGACAGTCTCAATCTTCTACCACACTGTAGTCCCATAGTGTGGTCTGTAACACCACGTACTCAGAATCAGTCTCTACTCAGAAGAAGATGTCCTCTCAGCATTCTTCACTCCTGTGGGATCATACATCAGCTCATCATGTCCGTCTTTGTCATACGCCGAAGTCGAGTCCATCGCCAGTCATACAAGTCATACCCGCCGTTTCTTGGCTGTTTCTTGTTTTCACCGCTTGAAGGTACATCCACTGAAATGCATCACGACAGCTGTGCCAGTGTCATTCCATATGGTTCCTGTTCCAGATGTCCCAAAGTTGGTCACCCTCTACAGAAGAGTGTGCTCATCCTGGAGAACCTAGTCTGCGTCCCTCCTGGTCGTTCGCCGAAAGTCGAGTCCGTCAAAGCCCAGTACGGGAATCATCCACCGTTTCTTTGTTTTTGTGTTAGTTCCTGATCCTAGGATTGCAGAGTCAACCATCATCTCTTCAGATTCTTATGGTTCCTGGTCCTGTCAGAGTTCCTTCCAAGTTTAGCTGGCCCTTGGAGTGCCGCACCATCAGTCAGGTCGTGGTAGTCCTCCATTGGATTCGTCGCCACCTAGGTCTTGATCTATCTTCATCATTGGCAACCCTGGAAGTGGGTTTTGGCTGAGGAACCCTTTGTTTTCAGTGTGTTATCTCAGGAACCAGTTGCTCTGGTTCTTCATTCCAGCAGCCTTGGAGAGAGTGAGCTTTTGCCAAAGAAACATGTGGTCTGTTTACCAAACCTCTCGCCATCCCAGTGGCCTTAACTAGGTCCTTGCTGGGAATTGTGATTAGGGTTCTACAGTTCTGATTTGTTTCCCTTGTAGCTACCAACGAAGAATGATAGTGTACACAAAGATGCTGGATCTCTGGACTCTTGTAATATCTGGACTCTGATGGAAATGTGTGATGATAACTACCCTAATACAATTCTGAGTAGCTTATGTCATCTGATCCTCTCTAGAGTATCGAAGTGTAGAATAGTTTCAGAATAAGAGTGGCATTAGGCCTATAGTCTATTCTTGTGGTAATAATCTTAGTAGTTGTAGATAAAGTATTTCTTTGTTTATTGCCCTATTGTTCTCGGGCAACCCCTCCTCCCTCTTGTGACTGTGTCTCTCTACCCTTGGTACAAAATAAATGCCCTGCGGGCATCAAAGCACTAAGTTGACTCCTGCCTCTCCTTGTCTGGGTAACGGTTATCCTATCCACATACACTACCGGGCGAAAGTTTTAGAACACCCCCCATTTTTCCAGTTTTTATTGAAATTTACGCAGTTTAATGTCTCAATGTACTCTGAAATTAAAGCATAGAACAAATAAACAATTGGAGATAAAAAAGAAATCATAGAATCATTTTGTTTATCAAAATTTAATCTAAATTTTTGACTCATCAAAGTAGCCACCTTTTGCAGATTTAACCTCCGAACACACTCATGGCATTCTTCCTACAATGGACATCAAATATTATTTGGGAAGTTCTGCCCAACACTGTTGCAGAAGTTCCCACAAATGTGTTGTACTTGTAAGTTGCTTTGTTTTCACCCTTCTGTCCGGTTCATCCCAAACCAGCTCGATGGGGTTTAAGTCTGGAGACTGTGCTGGCCATTCCATGATTTGAAGCCTACTGTCTTGTTCTTTTCCTTGAAGGTAGTTCTGACATAGTCTGGAGGTATGTTTTGGGTCATTATCTTGCTGTAGGATGAACCCCTGACCAGCTAGGCGTAGACCAGAGGGTATTGCATGGCGCTGCAAAATGCTGTGGTAGACCTTTTGGTTCAGGGTGCCAGTCACTCTGTGCAAGTCGCCGACTCTGGATCCAGCAAAAGAGCCCCAGACTATCACGCTTCCTCCTCCATGTTTGACAGTTGGTGTCACACACTGAGGAACCATTCTTTCGCCTACTTGACGGCATACAAAAACCCTGCGTGATGAACTGAAGATTTCAAATTTTGATTCATCGGTCCATAAGACCTTCTTCCAGTCTTCACTAGTCCACTGGCGGTGCTTCATGGCCCAAGCAAGCCTCTTTTTCTTATTTTGCCATCTTAGCAATGGCTTTCTTACTGCCACTCGACCTGTCAAACCTGCAGCTCGAAGTCTTCTCTTCACAGTTGAAACTGAGACTTGCTTACTTCGACCAGTGTTAAGCTGTGTGGAAGCTGTTGTCCTGTGAACGCCCTATCACGCAAGCTGTTGACTCTCAGAAACTTGTCTTCTGATTCTGTTGTGGCTTTGGTCTGCCAGACCTCTTCCTGTCAGAGTTTCCTCCAGTATCCAAGTGCCTTTTGATGGTGTAGGAAACTGTACTCACTGACACCTTGGCTTTCTTTGCAATTTCTCTAAAGGAAAGACCTACACTTTTAAGGGTTATAATGGTCTGTCTGTCTTCCTTTGTTAATTGCCTTTTTCTCGCCATTATGATAGCAATATACAGTACTACTTCCTGCAGTGCAATGTTGTCCAAACAATGCTTCAGAGGGTGTAATAACAGTCTGTTCCAACACTGCTTTTATACATACAGGGGGTTTGTAATCAAGTAATCAACAAAAGTTGGGACACCTGTAGGAATTGTTTGCATCAATTTTCAGGGCTTAATTTACTTCCATTGCTGCAGAACAGCTGTAAGTTGTTAACCCATTACTTGTTCCCTGAAAAAGGCCTTTTTTTTATAACTCTGAAATTTACATTATTTTTCAGTTTTTGCTAACCTAAACTTTTTTTTTTAACCTCTAGCAGTTTACCACTTACCTTTGTACCATTTCAGGTTATTCACTGGACTTGAATTGCTTAAATTTCAATAAAAACTGGAAAAAATGGGGGTGTTCTAAAACTTTTGTCCAGTAGTGTAATTCGGACCTTGGTGCCTCGCTCATCTCTTTTCACCACCTTTAGAGTAGAGCACATCACAGAGCACTTCTAGACCATCACAATTACATCACTGCCAGTGTCTGCACAGTATCCATCTTGAAATACTGGGAGCTCTTAGTCATGGTTGTTGAACAGCAGCAGCACTACATAGAACTATAAGTGTCAGTCACTTAACAATCAGCATTCAAGTCATTATTGAACAACTCGATCGATAAATTTACAAACGGCGGACAGTAAATGTAGTGTAATCCTTCGATGTATACACTTGTAAGCAACACTCAAAAGCATTAATTAGCAAAAATTAGATTTGCCAGATGCATTGTGGTACCTCAGTAACTAAGTAGAATAGTTGTGTATCTCTGTGTCTGCGTGTGTCAGAGGTGTGCAATCAACAGCATATATAATAAAGTATAAAATAACCTCTTTAGTTAAAAATACGACTGCAATATCAAAGTATCGGGAGTCTAGGGAGGTCACCAGACTGGTCAGGGGGGGCCAAAGCATCTAGAGAGCTGAGACTGGTGCAGGGGATCAAAAGAGGAGGAAAAAGACTTCTACCATTACATAGGTGAGAAAAGTAGAAGCAAAGACCAGCTTGTGAGGATTAAGAAGGATGGGGCATGGGTGGAGAATGGTGCAGAGCAGGCAGAGGCACTGAATGAGTATTTATGCTCTGTGTTCATGCAGGAGAAGGGGAGGCAAATACCTCAGGCAAGTGGGGGTGGGTAAAGGGGAGGGAGGACAACTGATGTAGGGATTACAGAGGGCAGGGTGCTGGAGGGGTTGAGGGCATTAAGAGTGAACAAAGCACCTGTGTCAGATGGCATTCACCCTAAAGTAATGAGGGAGCTGGCAGATGTCCTTGCAGGGCCACTGGCAGACCTGTTCAATACCTCCCTGGACACAGGATATATGCCACAGGACTGGAGGATGGCCCATGTGGTGCCCATCCATAAAATTGGGCCAAAGGATGAATCAGGGAATTACAGGCCAGTGAGCCTCACCTCTATCATGGGCAAACACATGGGGACCATCCTAAAGGAGAGGCTCATGAGCTTCTTGGAGGCAAACGGTATCCCAGTCTACTAGCAGCATGAGTTTGTCATGGGCAGATTGTGCCAAACCTGGTAGAGTTCCGATTGGGTGATGCGGGAACTGGACAAGATCCATGCTGTGGATGTCCTGTACTTGGACTTCAGTAAGGCCTTTGATTCAGTGCTACATGGGAGATTGGGGGGGAGCTGGAGTATGTGGAGGCAGCACCAACAATGGTGACCTGGATCAGGAACTGGCTGAGGAGGAGACAGCAAAGGGTGGTGGTAGGTGGGGAACTCTCGTCACCGAGAACGGTGATGAGTGGGGTACCACAGGGATCTGTGCTGGGACCAGTACTGTTTAGGATTTTCACTGCAGATATCTCAAATGGGATCTGGAGCAAAATAAGTCTGTTCACAGATGATACCAAGATGGGAGCTGTGCTAGATGACACGGGGGGGGAGGGGGTTGCGGAAGGACCTGAAGAAGCTGCAGGAGTAGGCAGATAAATGGCAGCTGGGGTTCAACACTAAGAAGTGCAAGGTTCTGCACTTCAGAGCCTGGAACCAGGGAAGGGATTAACACTTAAATGGGGTTCAGTTGAGTTGTTCCACAGAAGAGAAGGACCTGGGGTGATCACAACAGGGAGCATGAACAACTCTGTTCAATACAGAACAGTGGCAGCAAAAGCCAACAAAATGCTAGTGTGTATAGCTAGACGGACCTCTTCTAAAAGTAGGGAGGTTATTCTGCTCTTGTATAGGTTGCTGGTCAGGCCCCACCTGAGGTACTGCATGCAATACTGGCGCCCATTCCTGAAGAAGGACATCAGTTTGTTGGAGGGGATACAGCGTAGAGCTACAAAGATGATCCAGGGATTGGAGGGCAAGCCATACAAGGAAAGGAAAGAGAAAGGGAAGGAGAACATTGTTTAACCAGGAGTAGCACACTAAGCCGAAGCTTGTTTCTAGATGCAACCTGGGAGCACAAGGAAGTTAAGTGAATTGCTTAGGATCACACAGTATGCACCTAGGTGGCTGTGGGATTCAAACTCAGATCTCCAGATCCACAGCTCAGAGCCTTGACCCACTGCACTATAGTACCTCCTGAAAGGCTGGGGGAGTTGAATATGTACTCTCTGGAAGAAAGGAGGGACGGGGAGAAATGATTGAGACCTTTAAGTACCTTAAGGGAATAAACAAGACTAATACAGGGAGGATTTTCCAGAGGAGAAAGGGGAGGGACATGAGAGGACACCAACTGAGATTGGAGGGGGGTAGATTCAGGAGACAGATGAACAGACATTTTTTCGCAGAAAAGTGGTGGACAAGTGGAACTCCTTGCCAGGTGAGGTAGTGGCCTACAAGATGGTAGACAGCTTCAAGAGTGGTTGGGATAGGGAAAGGGGAAGGAAGGTGCAGCAGCATTATAAGGAGCTAGCTGCATGCTCGAGCAGACCCGATAGACCTTGAGGCCTGTTTCTGCTGGCATTTTTGTATGTTCAAATGGTCATATGATTTACTGACCGCTGTCTGTAAAAACACAGTTCGAACAGTAGAATTTTACACTGCGATAAGTAAATTGCTATTTTCCAATCAAGATATATAGTGTTCAAACAGTAAATGACAGACTGCCAAATTTCAAATCAAAACAGAAACAGCCAATCAGATTTCAGCAGTGACATTGCTGCGTACCTCTGAAAGGTGACCATCTTTAAAATTCACGCCAATTATGTGGCTGCTGAGCTGCAGAGTACTTTACAAATCTGTAAGTAAAAATAGTTTTAATTATAGTATTGCTTCGAAACATTATTGTAGATTGGAACAGCTTGATCGATAAAGTAGCCAATCACAGTTTATAAACTCAGTAAAACATGCTGAGTTATATAGTCAGATAGATTTGCTGTCAGTAAATGTAACAGTGTAGATGTGCAAGACATTTAATAGCATGTCGCTAAGTAAATAGCTTAAAATTACAGCTTCATCAGATGTGTCCTTCCAACTACAACAGCATAAGCAGTGAAGTAGTGAAATAGCTACGCTATGTTGATAATATAACTGCAATGAAAGAAATATAATTTTATGCCCCTGATCTTGATGTGTATTTGGGTAAATTTATTTAATTCAACATTTAACGATCGAGCTGCATAGACTTAGAACTTGAAAATGCCAAGTAGCAATGTTGTATGATAAAGAAAAGAAAACAGAAAGTTATCTTGTAGTTTTTAACCAAATGTAAGTGTTTACTGTTCTGCTGCATTTACATGCCATGCTGTGTTTCATTCCAAGAGGTAAATGGAAAAGCAAAGTAGCAGTGCTCAATTGCAAAGGCTGTAGATGCTTGATTCTTTAAATTTTACTATTCAATTCATAATTTACTGATCGTGGTGTGTTTTCTTCGATCACAAATGATAAACTGCGGCATCTAAAAGTTCAAACAGTAAAAGCATAATTCATGCTTTGTAAATTACAGAAATTAAATTACAAAAGAATGGTAAGATGTACTTTGTACAGCCTGCTACACACATTGTTAGAATCAAACAGAAATGTTGTACAATCTATACAGGGCTTGGGGTTGATTCACCACATCCTGAATACAGTTGTCATTCAACCCTATTTTCTTCACACATCTAACATTATCACATTTTTAAAATAGTAAAAAATGCACCATGCCATGCATTCTAAGGTTATTCTTCAGTAAAATAAATATTGTGCTATGTGGGTACAATACCCACCCATACTATATAACAACTCTAAATTTAAGCAATACAAAAATGTGATAATCTTACCACCTAAGATGCAAGACAGTAAAGGAATAAGAACTGTCAGTAGCTGGCATTTCTACCACTGGGATGTACCAATCACAATCTGTTGCTGTGCTGGGCAGAGAAATGATGCCTAGTCTTATCAGAACTGTTTTCCTTCCAAACACGATGGTTGACATGGTAACTGCTGTTTTTCCCTCAGTTCAAAAGACTGAACTGTTCATTTGCTGGTGGCTGACTGACAAAGAGGACAGAACCTTTTGGAGTTACAGTAAACACATTTTGTTGTTTAACTTATTTTACAGTAGCAGAATTCAGAACAAGAGTTTAGCCATGGTAGACAGTTATAGGTATGCTGTGTGGATCCTAGAAAGCTCACTTGTGCATAGGGCTGCACAGTTTGCCAGAAGGAGTCACTTTGGCAATGGTTTACAACTGCAAGACTGGGATGTGCATTGGTTTGGAAGGGGTGGTATGAGTTGGGAGCAGCTCACACCAACCATTGACAATCTCTTGCACGGTCAGCCCGAGGCAGACATACTTCTAATCCATGTTGGAGGAAACAATTTGTGGCATCAAAGGAGTATAGATCTTATAGAAAGAGGAAGTCTGATTTGGCTATGCTGCATGCAACATTACCAAGCTGTAAGATTCTTTACTCTGACATTACAGAGTGGCAGAATCTGGATGGGTCAGAACTTTGCTCCTGGTTTTGGAAGATCCCTGCAGAAGGTAAATGTGCAGATCTCAGCATTTCTAAAGAACATTGGGATGCACACAATTTGGCATCAAGAAATTAGATATTTTAAACATTGGCTTTACCTAAAAGATAGGGTGCATCTCCTACCAAATGGTAAGACTTTGGGCCCAGATGGGATTGTAATAGAGCTCTATAAATAATATAAACAAACATTGACATCAAAATAAAAAGAACTATTTAACACATTCGCTACAAGCCAAAAATTACCAGAATCATTTTAAGAGGCAACGATACAGATGTTTCAAAAAAAGAATAAAGATCCACTTAGCTGTGTATCATATAGACCCATTTCATTACTCAACATTGACTATAAAATATTCACAAAAATTATTGCTAAAAGGTTAAAATCAATACTACCACAAATAATAGATAAAGATCAAAACAGCTTTAGAAAAGGAAGAATACCTGCTAAAAACATAAGACATACAGTAGAGATAATCTCACTAAAAGAAACAAAAAATGCTATACTATTTGTGATCAATGCAGAGAAAGCATTCAACAGAATAGAATGGAGATATGTATTTGCAATTATAAAAAAAATGGGGTTTGGTGCACAGCTCAGCAGATGGCTACAACTAATATGTAACACACCGACAGCTGGAATAAAGACAAACCATAACATCTCAGATAAAATTATATTGCAAAGAGGAACAAGGCAGGGGTGCCCTTTGTCACTTCTAATTTTTGTAATAGTAATAGAATATTTAGCCATAGCAGTCAGAACAAACTCACAGATATGTGGCATTAAAATTAAAAACAAAACACACAAACTGAGTCTATATGCCAGTGACACCCTGTTATATCTAACAAAACCAGAAACTTCACTAAAAGAATTCATAAAACTCACAATGCTTTTAGCAAAGCTTCAGGATACAGAATAAACTGGTCCAAATCAAAAATACTTAACTTAGACAATCAACATAAGATAACCATGACAGAACAATACAACTGTCAATGAAGAATTAGGTGTTAACAGCTAAGATAGATCAGCTATTTGAAGCAAACTATAGAACTACTCTTACAGACATACAGAACAAACTAAATAGATGGGAAACACTACCCTTAACAGTAATAGATCGAATAAATACTATAAAAATGAAAGTTCTACCTAAGCTAATATTCCTTATTCAGGCTCTCCCTATCCCAATGCCACAATCATTCTTCAAAAAACATAAAATAATGGTAACTAAGGCCCTGGACACACTGGGGAACGTAAAATGGTTTGAGTGCCTTTAAACAGTTTAAATCCCCCTAGCACTGTTATCAGACAGACTACAAGCCCCCTTAAAACGTTTTAACAAAAGTGTTTTTAAACCCAGCTAGATACCTAGTCTTAAAACCATTTTTAGAAACGTTTTGGGGCTAGCATGGTTTTACTTACAGGTCTGTCCAGGAGTAAAAGTGTTTTAAGCTGTAATGGTTTAACTAAAACAGCTCTTGCTGCAGTGTGTCCAGGCAAGCACAGTTCTGTGTGTTGGACTTCACACAAAATAGTTACAAGAAGAACAGGTTTAACACTAGCAGTGTGGCCACACTAAACCGTTATCAAAAATGGTTACTGAGCAGTGTGGCTGCACTGAAAAGGTTTAACTAAACTGGTTTTAAAAATCGTTTTCAAAAACAGTTCTGTAGTGTGTCCAGGACCATAATAGATGTGGAAAGGTAAAAAAATACAAGACTTGCATATACAGTATTAAAATTACCAAAAATTAAAGGTAGACTAGCTTTACCACATATGTATAAATACTACGTAGCTACCCAAATCGCTAATATTTTGCTGTGGATGAAAGACTTAAAATCTTTACCCAACTGAACAGAATTGGAACAAGAAGTACATCCATACCCTAAATTAAGAAACCTTCTTTTCTCTTCATATTATCAAAAGGCTAGAAATATACAAGAATGTATAATGACAAAAACCACAGTACAATGCTGGATAAAAGCACATCAGATTATAGAAGAACCAATTTTTTTTCCTCTGAATACACTCCAATCTATATGAATTACAATTTTATTCCCTCAACAAAAACAATTGATACTGACACCTCAATTAACACTTCTCTCTGTTTCAACAATACACAATCAGATATACTGTATACCAACAGAGATTTATAGCCATTGCAACTATTATAGCAAAGAAGTGCATTGTTATAAAATGGAAAGATAAAACCCTACCACTTTGTGAAACATGGATTGACCTAATGATAGACACCATGAATTTAGAAAAAATGTATCATATAAGAAATGAATAAAATTACATATTTGAGAAAATGTTGGCCCCATTCCATAGCAGAATTCATCAAGAATTAGCGAACTAAAACATACAGTAAAATAACACTGAGTGTAGATAGAAACCAGGACCCCATGATAATGATGATAAAATATGACCACTTTGACTGACTACAATCAGATGAAATATTGGTCTCTGATCTTTCTTTGAACCTTAAAAAAAAGAAAAAGAAAAAAAAAGATAGCGTGCATCTATTAGATGATGGAATTTTTTTTTTAGTCTTTGGTAACCGGGTAAGGCCCACTAGGTACAAATGCCTGTTTTCAGGGGCGACCTGGGGGCACTGGGCAGTTAAGTGACTTGCTCAGAGTCACACAGTGTGCAAGTGGAGGTTGTGAGAATCAAACTCAGGTCTGGTCTGCTGGATGTACCAAGCTCATTCACACCTCATTCCTCTAACCTCTAGGCTATACTGCTGGCCCAAATGTTATTTTCCTAGGGGATCTCCAATGTGGTATTCAAACTGTTATAATGTGAACAACCAGAGAAATCCAACAACCTCATATAGGTACCAAAAATCTATCATCACAAGGCAACATAAACAAAAGGCTTTTTTTAGAGCCACATAACTTTGATCAAAAAATAGATTCATGTACATATACACAGTATTATACATTTGTACTGCACAACAACCAGTAACAACACATTTTTGTGTGTGTTGTTATATGTGTGGATAATGTTGATAGTGGGGTGGGGGCAGAGTTAGCAGAATAGTCACTAATTTTGTAATTAAAATAAGCAAGTTCTAGTAGGCAGTTTATAACACATGTTCTTTACAAATGTGTAAGTTGCTCTCTGTGTGGGGTTGGAGGGTGGGGGAAGCAGTAATCAAATGCAGTAGAGTATTACTTTCAAAGATTAGTAATTCAACTGGACCACATGTAACAAAATAGTTCACTATGTATACAACTAGTATGCACAAAAAGTACAAAGTAACCGAACTGTCATTGCAGTATTTGTGTTTTCGCAAGTTGCAGGGGGAATGAAAATATTTACAACAGCCGTGGGGGAGGGGGGGACCCGTAAGATGCTGACACTGACACACACATAGTTGCTGAACAATTAAGTAATCATGACTATACAGGCAGTCATTTCACGTGGATTGATGACTGTCAGGGGTGGCGAGTCACAGCTGAGGGGCAACCTCTACCCTAATATTGGTGCACTGTGTCTCACAATTTGTAAGATTGCAACTGTTTGTAACTGTAGTAACACTATTATTTTCCCTGTTTTGCTAATCTTACACATCACTTGTGTGGCATGTCATGAGGCACAGCCAAGTGACTTTATCCACACAAGAAGTATGAATATCCCACCAATACACATGCCTAAAGGTGCATTTTATGCAATTGCAAAATGATTCGGTATTGAAAATATTTTGAAAAAACAAAAATTAGATTAACAGAATGTACGCATTTTATCAGAGGGATATTTACTGGTTGTCTGTTGCCGTATTTACACAATGGCATGTGACACATTTTGACCAATGAGTGCACAGGATTTTTTAGACCCATTTTACAATACAGTACCTTACTGTGACAGATATATTATGTACTATTAGAAAACATAGAACTATTGGTTATCATGGACATAGATCTGTATCAAACAGTGCACAGTCTGTTCTCAATGGTGTTACATAATTGGCTGATGTCTATGTTTTGTAGTGCAGGTATGTGATGTGAACATTACTGTGCCCACTGGACATTGTGACATCATACTTCCATCGTAAAAGGTCATTCATAATTGTTTTAATGTCACACGATGCTGCTGACAGATGTATCATATCAACAGTGACATTAGTAACAACAGTATGTATATACAGTGTATTGATTCAGAACTACAGCAGTTGTGTGCAGTGCCCATACTGGTGTTTAGAGAGAAAGACCTACATATTGGCTTATATTAATCATTCTCTAATACACTGTTTACTGTTTTCTTTATAATGATTCATTTTTTTGTCTGTTGTTTTTCTACTTTTTATCTCTGTCTATATTAGGTCAAGAGGGCTTGCCCAGTGCATCTACTGCCACAGTGGTATGGCTGAACCACAAGAAGTGCAGGTGGACATCCCTGTGGCTGAGGGAGGAACCAGCCCCAAAGACGGCATGCAAAGAACCTATTTCTCCCTTACTTTTTCTTTATTTTAGATCTGTAAAATGTGTAAAATGTATAGATCTCTAAGAAATACTACCCATGTACATGGGACATAAACTGTCAGCAATATTGCATATCACAGGGTGCATTGTGCTGTGATAATGGCAGTACCCCTGTGTTTTGTCAGCAATGAGGACACCACATTTTCTTGCCAGATAGTATACTCTAGTACTGTATGCAGTGAGTACTGAATCTCATTAGTGCATATGACAAAGAAATTGACAGTTATGTACAGTCCACTGCCAATATGTCACCCCACCCCACCCCCAAGACACACATAAATAACACAACAGAATGCTCACATTGAACCAGGAAATCTGCTGTACTGTATGTCAGGCAAGTAGCAGATGAGACATTCCACTAATAGATAGGTAACAAGGGCACTTATCAATGTAGTAGTACTCTGTATCTGCAATAGCTGTATTATTATTTTATATTGCTCTAATCGTGTATAACAAGATGTATCTGTGCTAAATAATGTTTTACAGAGAAACCAGCAGTGCTATGCATGTTACTCAGGTGATTGTACCTAGATAATTGTTCGACTCGATTCATGCATATACCATATCATTTGTTTTTGTTACTGCAAATATTTTTCTTCTCAACTACTGCTATCTATGGTCTACAGCAGTATGTGGTTGTGAATAATTACTTCTTTCTTTCCATAATCATGTTAAGTTCTGCAGTACATAATACTGTGTTACTTCTGTAAACAAAGTCATGTATGCATACTTAACAGAAGATAGTACATATAAAGACAGTTGTATTATGTGTAAAGATTGTTATGCAATATCTCAAAACATATGTGATGTTTTTACTGTGTTTCAGCAGTACAAATTTCACATTGTACACAATGTGCTATGAACATCACAACGGGCAAGAACAATGCTCTTTTATGACAGTGGTATGAGTCACAATCTGTTTCTCTTAACAGTATCACACGCAAGCCAAACTCAACAGGCCAGCAATCATTTGCAGTGTGCAGATGTCCCTGCAAAATTGTAGATATCATGTTTTTACAATAAGATGAAAAAGAAACCAGACATAGCCACTGTACAGTGGGAGTGCAGTATGCAATCGAATCATTGTGTAAGCATATGGTTACTACAAAACAGAAGACATGACGTGCTACTTAAAATCTGTATATTGAATTTGTTCTTCTGCTTTCACAAGTGAACAGCCCTTGTAAACCATGGGAGAGGTGGCCAGGGACACCATCATGGATACAAAGGAGTCCCTGGTCACTGAACCCATGCAACAGGAGGATGAGAATACCTCCATCACTGTGGGTGACAGAACCTCTGCACTTTCTGGACCAGGCAGTCCAGGAAAGGATGAGATCCAGGAGCCTGCAGTGAAGGTTGCTGAAGAGGCCTCACAAGGTAGCTCCAGTGAGCTGGAGCAGGCTCCCCAGCAGCTGTGGGCATGCCCAGTGAGTCCTCCCAACCAGACGCAGTGGAGGGAAATGCTCCTGTAGAAGTTGAGCCACTGACTGAAACTAGAAGTAAGCCAGTAACCTTCATACCATGTGCAAGAAATTGGATGCAGTCCGTTAGACGGATGGTTACAACAGGAAGCAGTTTACCTCTTTTAGTATCGATCATTGGAAAAATGTTTCAGTTTTGTACATCAAATAGCATGTGTAAGAAACAAAACATGACAGACTGTGCATTGTGGTGGGGTCACAGCACAACTTGGGTGTGTTGTTAGGCACAAGGCATCACTGAATGCTTTCAACAGCCTGAGAAGTGCCATTATACCGTAAGAATACATACCATGAACTGTGTTATTGTAAGCATACAATGGTTCCATTTTTTTGGTGGGAGCTGAGAGGTGCATGAGAAAATGCAACTAAATGACAAATAATATATATATATATATATATATATATATAAATTTTGAAAAGTCATCCACCTCAGCAAAGTATTCCCCAGCACATCTCATCCCTACAATCTCATCTCCAGTTCAAATATTATACAAAGCAAAAATGAATGTATTTTAACTTCCCTACTAAACCACCAGTTTTTTCCAAGCCAATCCCATTTATCCATGAACTCACCTTTGCATCTTATTCTTTATTCCCTCACTTTTCCCTATCTTGCTTCTTAATCTGTCTTCCCTACATACAATTGATGGCATGCTTACTATGGGTGTAACACAGGAATTGAAATCTCTGTTCAGTCTTACTGAGAAAATGTTTTCCCACACTAGCACATAACAGAAGGCCCCATTCAAAACCAGGGATTTTATTGTATCTGTGGTGGGAGAAACAACATAGATTTCCATAGTAAACAAGTTAGCATATGATGGGGGACTTGTAATGGTCAGCAAAGAAACACTGTGAATTAAAATTGTAAGTACTGTACTACTACATTTGTTGTGAAGCTATAGATATATATATATAGATAGATATATACTGTATATATATATATATATATAGAGAGAGAGAGAGAGATATTAATGGCTAAAAAACTCTGTTTAATGCATCAGTTAGGGTTGTTCCACAGTGACAAAAGTGAAGAAATTTGGTGTTAGAGTTGAAAGCTCCCTTGCCACCCAGCCCACCCCAACTGGCATCAGGGTGTGCATTAGGGTCCTTAATCCTCTCACCCCATCACATGTGTAAACAAGCTGCAGCATAGGAGAATGGGGTGAGTTAGGACCAACAACCCCAATGCACACCCGATGCCAGTTGGGGGCAGGCTGGGGTGGTACAAGGGGGGCTTTCAACCCTAACACCGAATTTTCTCGCTTTTGTCGCTGTGGAACAACCCTAACTGATGCATTAAATGGAGTTTTTGCCATGAATTTCCCTTATTTTTGAGAATGAGGACTATAAATAGTGAATGGAATGTGGTGGTGGGAGCGCGGGCCCTTCAGGCCCCGAGCTCCCACCACGTGATTTTGTGTGACATAGTAACAGTAACTGCTACGTGAACACAAGCGCTAATGGTTACACACATGGTGATACAAACATAGATGATAATGCAAAAGTTAATAGAAACGGCAGCAGAAACTGGCACCAAAGCAAATAGTGACACAAATGGAGATGCAAGCACATATGGAAACACAACTGGTAATGTGCATGGTCATGGTACTGCTATTGTAAATGCAAATGGTAACTGTAACAGCAACAATAATGCAAAAGGAAACAGAAACGGAAACGCAAATGCAAATGTGTACGGAAACACAAAGCATAATGCGCACAGTCATGGTACCACAATTGCAAATGCAAATGATAACAGTAACAGCAAAAATAATGTCAAAGCAAATGAAGCGAATACAAACACAAGCGCGTATGGAAATGCAAACCATAATGCGCACGGTCACAGTATTGCAATTGTAAATGCAAGTGGTAACAGTATCAGCAACAATAACAGCAAAGGAAACAGAAATGGAAATGGAAACGCAAATGTGTACGGAAACGCAAACCGTAATGTGCACAGTCACGGTACCATATTTGGAAACGCAATTAGTAATGGTAACAGCAAAAATAATGCCAAAGGAAACAGAAACGGAAACACAAATGCAAAGGCATACGGAAATGCAAAGCGTAATGCGCACGGTGATGGTAACGTGATTGGAAATGCAAATGGTAACAGTAACAGCAATGATGACACCAAACGAAAGACAAACAGAAACGCAAACGGAAGGGTGGCTGCAAACACAAATGAAAATGTGCATGGTGATGCAAATGTAAACGCAAAGACAAACAGAAGTGGAAACGCAAATGGTAACAGTAACGCAAATGCAAGCACAAACAAAAACGCAAAGGGTAGCGTACATGGGAATGGTAACGCAAATGGGTTTGGAAACGCAAGCAGAAACAATATGAGTAACAGTAACTTAAGTGCACACCCTGGTTTTCCCCAACAGCTGCATAGAGAAACACAGTGAGTACAAAGAATGTATGCATAAAAATGAGGCTCGGAGCAGAAAATGAGAAGTTGGAAACCTAAATTGCTTATATCTCAGGAACCGTACAACGTAGAAAAAAAATAAAAATTTCATATGAATCATGACTTTCCTGGCTAGTTTTGTACTAAGCATTTTCTGACTAAAAGTCCATATATCTCACCGTTTCTGAGATACAGGCCCCAAAAGGTGCAGTGGACGCCGTAATGTTATCCTATGGGAAAAAATGTGATGTTTGGAGTGCCGTAACTTTGCCACCCTGTAATATTTTTTCTCCAAACCACAAAAAGGCACATTTGTGGGATGTTGGCTTTCTTGCCTCCAAATTTCAGCCCAAAAGACCAAACCACTATTTTGCAGCAGGGTGGCAAAGAATTCCTGTCATGCAGCGGATGCCACAATGTTAGTCTATGGGAAAAAGTGTCAACTTTGGAGTGCCATAACTTTGCATCCCTGCAATATTTTTTCACCAAACCATCAAAAGGCACATCTGTGAAATGTTGACTTTCTTACCGTCAAATTTCAGCCCAAAAGACCAAACCGTTCTTTTGCAGCAGGGTGGCAAACAACTCCTGTAATTTTGGCCATAGTGTTGAAAAATAGTGTTGTGATTTGCAACACCTTTCGCAAAAAAGTGTGACAGTGTTGCAGGTGTGACACTACTTTGTGGCACTACTTTTCCCAGAAATTTGAAAAACAAATTTCTGGTGTGTTTAATCCCAAAATAAAGACATGGCTAGCATCCTCAGGGGTCGACTAGGTAAACACAAAAAGAATTGTGTCCCTAGATGGGCCCAGTTTTAAATGCCAAGCATTTCTGTGATCAGTAACTGAAAAAAAAAAGACAGATTTGTGACACTACTATGGTATTTGCGACACTGAAAACAGCATTAGCGACTCTGTCAAACTTTTCTTAACTTTTCCCATTGACTATAATGAGAAACTTGTTTTTTGAATAACTTTTGAACCATTCAATATTTTTTCACAAAATCTTCAAAAGGCACATCAGGGACCCTGGCTGCATGTTCCCTGAAGTTTTTGGACTGATCGCATAAACCGTGCGACCTGTAGGTGCGAGCAAAGAATACACAAAAAAACATAATTGCACGCCAGAATGTCACTTAATAACTTTGCAGCTGTATATCTGACTGGTATGGAAGTTGGCATATGCCAAGATCTATGGTAATGCCCCGTATCTGACAAATTTCAGGCAAATCTGTTGAACGGTAGCAACGTTATTAAGGGGAAAAGTTTCATCATTTAAATTTAAATGGGGTACTCAACCCTAACTATGGTAGCACTACCGTACTACCATAATATATATATATATATATATATATATATATATATATATATATATATATTATATTTATTTCGTTTTTGTTGATCAGGTAAGTGCACTAGACAATTTCTTGCCCATTTTCAGGCACGACCCAGGGAAGGGAATACAGATGAATGCCAACTGACCTTGAACAAGATTAAACAGTTGGTGGTATTTTAGTGAATGGGGAAAAATTTGGCCAGGGCAGCAGGGAAACTTCCCCTACTCTTTTCAAGAAGTGCCATGGGATCTTTAACATCCACCTGAACTACCACCAGAACAGGCAGATGGGACCTCGATTTAAAGTTTCAACCAAAAGACAGCACCTCAGGAGTGCAGCAGCCCTCTCCTGCTGCACTACAGTGTCAGTATTGGGATACTAACCCAAGTGCCTGGTGTGGGGATAGAACCCACAGCCTTCTGATCTCCCGGCCTCAGAGGTGAGTGTGCTACCTGCTCAGCCACTGACACTGACATATATATAAATATGGATATATATATATATATATATATATATATATATATACACAGTATATATATATATATTTATATATATATATATTGTATATGTGTATGTGCTAGAACAGAATTATGAGGGCAAATAATATCTATGCATAATGTTTTAAGATGTCAGGCAGTTTCATTTCTTTAGGGTCTAATTTAACGTTTTAGTGAGTAAGGGTTACAACCATGTTTGTGATGGCAGTCCAGGATGTGTGGTAGTATTGATTTTATTGCAAAAACATTGTTGTATCTTTATCTGTTGCTATTAGAAACAGAGAAACATAGAAGTTGACAGCAGAAGACCACTAGGTCCATCTAGTCTGCCCATTTGTTTTAAACCTATTTTGACACTCTAGTTGCCCTTTGTAGTCATGGCTCCCTTTTGCCTGTTCCATGCATTCTTGAATCCCCTCACAGTGTTGATCCCCACAGCCTCTTGGGGCAGGCTGTTCAAGACATCCACTACTGTTCTCAGGTAACAGAACTGACAAAGATAGTCCTTAGCCAGTCACGTTTCACCATTTACAGACCCCATTTGATAATCTAATTTACATGATATGAAGACACACAGTATACAGAAAGCATTATATAACTGAACTGTTTAAGACACCATTATTTTTTGACTTACAGAATGTGTTAGACAGTATGCCATGATTATCATGTGTTCTATGTGTGTGTGTGTATATATATATATATATATATATGCAGGTCCTGTGAGCCATTGTATGTATAACACTGCATTCATGAGTTACTTCGGTGACGTAACTTGAAAATGCAACTGAGCAGTTCTCTTACACAAAAAAATACTTGAGAAGAATCTCATAGAGGCACAAGACACACAGAACAAGTACGTATAAAAATATCATGACTAATATTTAAGATTTCTGTTTCTAAAAGTACAACTGAAATTCAGTACAAAAATAGTCACTGTATATACAATCACAGAGACCACTGCCTGATGAAATTGTGCTAACTGAACACAGAACTGTGTAACTGAAGAACTGTTGCAAGACACAAACTGTTGTGCATATATCACCTGACATGCTTCAACATGAACAATCCAGGTTTCCCCACAATAATACAACGATTTATAATGAATACTAGTGTGTACAGTTATTCTAAAAAAAGGATAGGTAGCAAGTAACAGAACAGTAATAAGGTATAAGGTAAGCATTCAACAGTTATGTATGTATGAATTGTGACGTCACCAAGAATCAGAAGAAATGTATAGTCTATGCCTCATAATGATTTCTTTGCGCTAATATGCAAAACATGCCCCGTGTAATCGTTTCTAAGTAAGTAATAAGTCATGAGGTGGTGTACAAAAAAACATGCTGGATGCATGAGAAATCGATATGTTTCAAAAACCGAAGGAGCCTATGTAAAGAGCCAGAGAAAACAAATAGACAGTAGATGGTGTACTTAACTTCAGACAATAACAGATTGCTATTATATGCAACTATGCTTACAGATACATCTATACAACTTGTGATTTGCCTTTTTAAACTATAATATTTTTTCTTTCCTTATTTTTGAGTTTGTTGTGTGTGCAAGCTCAGATGAACTCATTGAAATGTGAGTTGCTATAGAGAGGTGTGGGGGGGGGTTCATCCACTGGAGAGCTCTGTTCCAAAGGGGAGGGCTGCGGTAGGTGAATCAGTAGGCAGGCTGCTGATGACTCACTTTGTGTTTTTGGGGCGGAGTTGGCAAAGTTTTCAAAGGACAGAGCCGAACCAAGAGAGGCGTGGCTCAGTCCTATGATGTGTAAATAGCCCCGCGTTACATTAACTTCCTGGTTGCGCATTCACACTGCCGTAGCACTTACAGTGACGACGGCTGATGTGAACGTGCTGAGCCTGTGTTAAAACTGCATTAATCAGGGGCTCCTGCTCCTGAAATCTTACCCTCCAGTTTAGGTTTTCATCTATGAAAGTGCTTTTTTCTCACGTCCGAACCAACTTAATTTTATGTAGTAAAAGTCCGTGACCCAGAACTACAGCGGACACTACAGGGGCTCCATTAACTGTAAAGATGCGGCACCACAGATTTACAGTTAATGGAGCCCCTGTAGTGTCTGTCATAGTTCCTGGCTGCAGACTTTTACTACATAAAATTAAGCTGGTTCGGGCACAAGAAAAAAGCTCTTTCATAGATGAAAAAGCAAATCAATCCCTCCTGCTTCCTCCCACGGCTCCTGTCCTCCCTCTGTTCCCATTCGAGCACCCCGTCTGCCAGCAAATCACTACCTCCTGCTGCCTCCCATTGCTGCTATCCTCCCTGCTCCCTCTATTCTTGTTTGAGCCCCCTGCCAGCAAATCAATCCCTCCTGCTGCCTCCCATTGCTGCTATCCTCCCTGCTCCCTCTATTCTTGTTTGAGCCCCCTGCCAGCAAATCAATCCCTCCGGCTCCCTCCCACTACTGCTGTCCTCCCCACACCCTCTATTCTGTTCGAGCCCCCACATACACACAGCAAATCCCTCCCTCTACCTCCCACTGCTGCTGTCCTCCTTGCACCCTTCATTCCCCGTCCCTCCCCTGGACACTGGGGAGCCCACTCCCAGTTTCCAGACATGTACACATCCTGTCCTGTTTAAAAAAAAAAAGGAAACCGTCCCCAATGTCTTTATTTTTTTAAACCTGAAAAAAAAAGGTCCATCATTGCCTTCCCCATCCCCCTCCCCCATTCTGACCCTCCTACTGTGCACCCACCTCCCTGCACTCCCCCTCTTACCCATATTTACCTCCGGAGGTTGGAAGCAACAATCTTCTGTGGACTGGGACATATCTGCACTCTTCAAAGCCGATGGGCAAAGTGAAGATTTCAAGGTAAGATGAATAATAGGAATCAATGGGGGGGGGAGTTCAACTTAGGTTGATATCTCGCCCATTTTTAGGAATTTTGGCCCAAAATTTTCAATATGGGGTTCTTGGAACCCCACCTCCTGAACATTGTCACTGTCATTTCATTACTCTTCCCAAGAGGTGATTTTGCGGTCGCTGCATGGAATCACCTTTCGGGACTGATTAATGAAATGACAGTGCCACTGTTCATGGGGTGGGGTCCCAAAAAGCCCATGTTGCAAATATGATGAAAAATTCCAAAAGATGACTGCATCATGAGCTCGCATTGCGCAGTTTCTATGCATGCTCCTAACTTCACCAGTTTTTAATATTTTCACTCCAGATTTTCAACATTGCCATTTTTTCACACCTCCTTATGAACAGTATAGCTGTCATTTTTGGTATTCTGCCTGAAACATGTTTTCGCACCTGTGGCACAGAATAGTGTGGTGGCTTTTCGAAACTGCCTTTCGGGATGAGTGAATGAAATGACAGTGGCACTTTTCATGAGGTTAGGTCATAAGAATCCTATCCACAAATGTGGTGACAAGACTCTCACAAGTAACTACAAGCCTATAGCCATCCTTCCCCCACTCTCCAAGGCTTTGGAAAGGATAGTTGCTGATCAACTTGTAGATTACCTGGAAAAATATAACCTCCAATGATCCCAGCAACATGGTTTTGGAAAAGGTCACAGCACTACCACTGCACTACTAGACTTCACCTCCTTCATCCACCAGGCACCAGACCACAATCAATTGGTCAGTGCTACCTTTATTGATCTGACTAAGGCGTTTGATACAGTTAACCACTCCCTACTAACAGGACAACTATCTCATCTTGGCCTTTCACCGAATGCCACTCGCAGGTTCCAAAGCTACCTTAGTGACTGCTCTCAGCAAGTCAGAATTGAAGACACCATCTCGACCCCCCCCCTTCCAGTCTATTCGAATGTACCACAAGGTTTCATCTTTGGCCCCTTACTCTTCAGCATCTTCATGAATGACCTGCCTGCCACTTGCCATAACCGAATTCTACTCTATGCAGATGATGCAGTCATTTTCTCTAGCCACTCCGACCCTCATCACCTTCAGCAACAGCTACAGCATAATTTCTCAGAAGTTGAAACCTGGTTCATGTCACATAAACTCACCCTAAACTACTCAAAAACCAAATCAATGCTGTTTCATGGTACTCACAACAAACACAAACTCCAACAACTGCTAATCTACAATAGTGGTGGCACTGTGTTGGAACAAAGTAGACCAGTTCAAATGCCTGGGAGTGATCCTTGATTCCACTCTTTCATACTCCATGCATATAAATAACCTAACTAAAGCTGTGAATACATGCATAGGCCTGCTATACAGGCATAGGCACTGTCTGACAGATGAAGCATTAAAACTTGCCATCCAGAGCTCAATCACCTCTTTAATTGACTATGGCCTTGTAGTTTATGGATCAGCTACTGACACTGCCCTCTGGCGTATAGCCATATCCTTTAACAAGGCCTGCCAGCTCCTCACCACAGCCTCTAGACTCACACACACATGTGATCTCTATGAACAGGCTAACTGGCTGCAACTTCAAGGCAGAATTAAGTATCAGGCCTGCTCACTTGCTAAGAAGACAGTGCTAGGCCTTCTTCCACCAGAGGTTCAGTCTATACTTTCCCCTCACTGTGCCACCCGCCTTACCAGGAGTTCTAGAACACTATTCTTCACAGTTCCCCGCTGCTGGACAAGTCAAGGGCAGCACTCCTACAAAGTTAGGGCCTCTAATTGGTTCAACACACTCCCAGTGGATATCACCAATGCACTAAATCTCAGCTCCTTTAAGCACAAACTACGACAGCACTTGGCGGCCAGTGCCTATTGTGATTGCTACACTTAATTTTCCTGCTCGCCCTCCTGGCCTCTCCATTATTTATGCACTCTCACCACACCCCACTCCCTCCTTATTAAATCCTTCCAAGATCTCAAGTCAGACACCTCAGCCTTCTCCCTTGCCCCCCCCCCCAGATTTCACTCCTCCCTCTCTTTATTCCCTCTCACATCCTTGTCCCTCCCCTCACCTATTACCCCCTGTACCTCCTAGCTTTTATATTCTCTTTCTCCTCCTTGCCCATACTAACTCGTCTCTCCTCCCCCCCATCCTGGTACCCCACTTACATCTCCCATCCCTTCTCCCCTCCCCTCCATCACCACCTACTCCTCTCCTTCACCACCTACCTTATCCCTCCAATCCTCCACCCCCTCGGTTCTTGACTGTCCCCTACTACCTTATCCTCTAATCAACTACCACTGGCATACCTCTCAACCTCTTTCCTCATAAATCAGGGACAGGGCTTAAAAAAAAATCAGGGACAAAGATCCCAAATTAGGGATACATCTTAAAAAATTGTACTATTCACTCAGAAAGCTGATAGAATAAAAGGATTTGTTTTAATATGCATTTTTTGAAGAAGAACAAGTCTGTAACTTTAATGTTTGACATTATTTTGTGCTTTTAATCCCTACTGTTCTGTCACAAAAACACAAATTTTACTAGGGACAGAGGAAAATTCTGAGGCAAAATCAGGGACGTCCCTAAAAACTGGGACAGTTGAGAGGTATGACCTCTGGCCCTCTCATGCACTTGTTAGATCCCATGACAAAGCCTTTGGCAGATCATGCATTCTGTAATGTTTTAACTGTTACTAATTCTTTTGTCTTATCTTGACAAAGCCACTGGCAGCTCATGTACTATAACTGTATTAACTGTTATCTACCTGCCCATTCTTGTCTAATCTTGTCCATTGTCCAAGACATGGAAATTTTGTACAAGAGCACTGTTTGCTCAAAGGTGTTATCTGAAATTGCCATAAATAAATAAATAAATAAAATAAAAAAAACATTGAAAATTTGGTATAAAAATATTAACAAACAACAAAGTTACAAGCATGCACTTAAATTACCAAATGCAGGCTCGTACCTTTGGTACTTTTCAATATTTTGACCCCAAATTTTCATCATAGCCATTTCTTCACTGCACCTCATGAATGTGACAGCTGCCATTTTCCAGATCCTGGGCAAAATGTTTTTTTGCATCCCGAAAGGTGATTTCGCAGCTACTGCGTGAAAGTACCTTTCGGACAGGAGTTGAAATTGTACTCTTCCTTTCTTCATGAGGTGACATAATAAGACAGCTATGTTGAAAATGTGGTGTAAAAAAATATTGAAAAACAATGCATTTATGAACCTGTGCTGAAATTTGCCAACACCAGCTCGTAACCCCCCCTCCGAATGGCACCAGTGCACATGACAAACTTTCAGCATTGACACATGCTTATTTTGTTACTACTACTACTACAGCAAGCCCTGTACATGTCTCACCAGAATGGGGTGAGCCTATGTCAAGTAAGCTTACTCAATGTGATGCTACATTCATGCACTTATTCAGCTAAACAAAGTCTGAGGTTCACATAACAACAGTACTGTAGAGGTTGTTTATTTATTTTTGTTTTTGTTTTTTAGATGTAAGTTCAGCTTGGTGCATATGTAAAGTTTACATAGTAAACATAGAATGCATTACTGTACTTTAGGCAATGGGTCCTGCAAATTCTTGATTCTGTTTGGTTAAGACCACCAATCAGCAATTCCATAATCAGGTAACAGAGACCAGGAAATAATATGTCCCCCTCAGCCTACCTTTTTACAGAATCACTGCACACATAGAATTTGAA
This sequence comes from Neoceratodus forsteri, assembly GCA_016271365.2. Classification (NCBI taxonomy): domain Eukaryota; kingdom Metazoa; phylum Chordata; order Ceratodontiformes; family Ceratodontidae; genus Neoceratodus; species Neoceratodus forsteri. The sequence continues at coordinate 59,405,550 of CM057453.1, read as the reverse complement.
ACATTGTCGTGTCTGCCATTTTTATGTTGCTTGCACGCATGTGCAAGAAACATAGTGCCATAAACGGAGATTTCGGAGGTGTGTCACCTCCTTCTCCAATTCAGTCAGTGTACTGGCAGGTGCGGCCCCTGTAAGCCAATGCATTTTGGAGCTGTCTATGACATGCTGCAAAATGCAGTGGCATACAGTTGAAAGGGGGAGCTACACTTCAGTGAGCACCTATAAGAGCGTAGCTCCCCCACGCATCGGCGCCCGCGCCGCACTGTGTAGCCGGCAAGTGCCCAATCCCGTCAGCTGAGCTGCGTCCCCTCCCCAAGTACTAGTTGCCACGCTGAGCCCACCCAAGCGTGGCAAGCGATCACTTGCCGATGGAGAATTGCCCAATCCCCATCAGCTGAATGCCCACCCCGTCCTTTTGCCACACTGGGGTCCCACCCCAGGCGTGGCAGCAAATTCCATAGCCGACGGGGTGCCCAATCCCGTTAGCTGAGCACCCCCAATGTCCTCGTGCTGCGCTGGGAGCTCACCCCAGTGTGGCAAAGGGTCCCACGCCATCTCTTTTTTTTTTTTAAACCTGAAAACCGAAACGGTCCGCTGCTGCCTCCCAACCCTCCCACATCCCGCACCCACCCACTGCACCCAGCCTCCCCACACCCCCACCCCATACTTACCTCCAGACTCCGGCGCGACGATCTTCGGTGGACCGGGAACACGTCTGCACTCTTCAAAGCCGACCGCGAACTGAGGAAATGCCGGTAAGCTGTATAATGGGCTACAGAGGGGTTTCAACTTTGTTGCATATCTCAGGCATTTTTGGGAATTTTTGCACCAAATTTTCAACATGGGGTTTTTGGGACCCCTTCTCATGAATGATGTCACTGTCATGGCGTTATTCGGGCCCGAAGGGTGATTTCGCGCAGTGACTGTGCAGTGACTGCGAAATCACCCTTTGGGACTGAATACCACCATGACAGTGACATCATTCATAAGAAGGGATCCCAAAAAACCCATGTTGAAAATTTGCTGCCAAAATTCCAAAAAATGACTGTTTTACGAGCGTGCGTTGCGCAGTTCCTACGCAGGCTTGTAAGTTCGCAAAATTTTAATATTTTCACTCCAGATTTTCAACATTGCCATTTTACCAAACCTCCTCATGAGCAGTACAGCTGTCGTTTTTCACATCTCACCCAAAATGTGTTTCCGCCCATGTAGCGCAGAATGGCGCAGTCGGTGTGCGAAATCAATGTACAGGACAAATTAAGAAAATCACAGTGACACTGTTCATGAGCAGAGGTCTTAAAATGCCTGTGTTGAAAATTTGGTGAAAAAATTCCTAAAAATGACTGTTTTACGAGTGTCCGTTGCACTGCTCCTACGCACGGTCGTAAGTTTGTGAATTTACAATATTTTCACTCCAGATTTTCAACATTGCCATTTTACCACACCTCCTCATCAGCAGTGCAGCTGTCATTTTTCACATCCTGCTCAAAACATGTTTCCACCCATGTAGCGCACAATAGCGCAGTCGGTGTAACTCAGTGTATGGGACACATTAAGAAAATCACAGTGTCACTGTTCATGAGCAGAGGTCTTAAAATGGCTATGTTGAAAATTTGGTGAAAAAATTCCTTAAAATGACTGTTTTACGAGCATGCATTGCGCAGTTCCTACGCAAGCTCGTAAGTTTGCAAATTTTCAATATTTGCACTCCAATGACTTCCAAATACCTAAACAGCACATAGAAGCAAGCAACATTCGGCATTGACAAATGCTTGTTTTGTCAAGCGAGCAACTGGTTGACCACCTTCACCCACACAGGCCAATGTTTTTGTTATCAATTACAAACTACCTTTTTCTTCCCCATCCCACACTGTAGCTGTGCTGCTACTCTTACCAGAACAGCTCACTCACATTTATCTTACCTGGCGGACTCACTAGTCATCACAGACACTGCTCACAGTCTATACAGAACTGCTGCTGGTCACAGGTGGTCACAGTTCCAAATGTAACTGTAAACTGTCTTCTCTAGTTACCAATTCCTGCATCTGTCAGAGTAGTAAATCCTGCGGCATCTGTGCAGTTTCTGTCCTGAGTCCTGACATCAACCAACAGGTGCACACTACTATTACATGAAAATGTAACATGAAACCCATTTTGTAAGCGCAATAATATCATCTAGGATGGGCAATATTGGGTTATACCGAACCTTCCAGTTCCTGTAAGGCATGCCACCTGCTGTGTCAGTCTCATTATAGATGTGGACAGTCCAGTATATGCCAATGCCATCCATGCTGTAAGATATTATTGGATTCACGCTGCATTATGTAGTTGCTATATACAACACCATGCTAAATTTTGTAAAGGTTGTACAGTGGAGACCTCTTAAGTGCACACCCTCTGGATAAAAGTTTTTTGTGCACTTAAGTGGGCTGTGCATTTAAGCAGAAAATCACTTCCAGGCACATTTCACTGTTTCTGTAATGCATTTTATTAAATACCGGGTGCTCAAGTTAAAATGATATTACTGCACAGTCCTACGACACAGTACTACTTGAAAAAATCAGTAATCTGCTTTGTGTATTTCAGTATAGGAGTCAAAATTAAACAGAAGGCTAAAGTCAGTCTTTTGACAAAACACGTTTTGTTACTGTGGCCATGCTGGACAACACCGCAGCTGCAGTTACTGTACCAGTTCCTCCTCCTTCCTTCTCTCATCCTCATCCTCCTATTCATTCTCCTCTGAGTCCCCATGGATATCCCCACATATTTCGTGTGGCAAAGTGGCATCCATCTCTGTGTCGTTAATAAACTCCAGCATGGGCATGCCAGCCGGCAGATCGTGAATCGGCTGCGTATAGCTAGTCTTCGCTTCTGAGTCCATGGTTCTCTCACTTGACATCAATGATAATGTGAATCCGGCTTCATTATGTAGTACAGAACCCAGCTTCATTATATAGTACAGTACTGTGGCCAATTAAGATGTTAAGGTGGACTGTTTAAGGTGGTACATGTTCTGTACAAAATGTGCACTTACAAGATGGATTGGACTGAAAATCAATAGGAAAAGTAAAAAGAAAATGTGCATTTAACCTAAATGTGCACTTACATGTAATGCACTTAAGAGGTAAATTTAACATTAGATGAACAGGAAAAAAAATTGGAATATGGAAAAGATGTGCATTTAAGCAGGATGTGCACTTATCCAATGTGCACGTAAGTGGTCTCCACTGTATCACTTTTTTCTTTTCATTTCACTTTAAATTGTGTAGCATGACATTGTTGTACATGTCACATTTCCAGATTATCAATGGAAACAGAATATCATAACTAAAAAAACAAATTGTAAGTGACTTGATAGTACTCTAACTGAAAAGGAATACCTGTGACAAGAGCAAGATACAGAAATGTAAGTAGGTCTTTAACAGTGTTTACACAGGAGTAACAAAAAGAGCGTGTTAGCAGTATCTCAGCTGATCCACCACTCAGCTACTCAGTAGACCATGAATAGGCTCAGTAAAATTCAAAACTGTTATTGATTACAACATTAATTGATATGGAACCTTTCTTGCAGGATCTTCAATTTTGGTTCTCCTGGGGAATCATTTATCAGCCAGCATTAAGCGTTTTGCAAACAATAGAAAACAAATCCTCTACAGACACAAGACTGTGTCACAAACCTACTCAGCAGGTCAGGCTCTCTGCCTCCACAGTGCCAACCTCCAAGCGCAGTATTGTGAACAGGTTACAGAACAGGGTAACCCTCCTGTCTGCTTGTGGGTCCGAATCACCTTTGATCTCAAGTTCTGGGGGGGATTCAAACTGTGAACCTTATGCTAGTGTACCCAAATGTACAGGCTCAGATAATTCTGCTCTTCGGGGAATGCCAGATATCTTTCATCTAAGTTCACCTAACCAGGTATCCAAAATGAACCCTTAAAACTCTATGAAAGATCTTGGGTATTTCTTACCTTTTTCAAATTCAGGAACACCATTAAGCTTAGGAACAGTTGTCAACTTTAACCATCTATACTTCATATGCAAAAGAAAGAATTTCAAAGGCACACTAGGCAGTCTCTTTAAAATAAAAGGTTTACTTAAAAATGGATAAAAATATGGAAAATGTAAACACAGAACCATATATCACAAAGCATACAATCACTTAAAAGAACAAGGTTAAATTACAAACATAAACTCCTACCACAATACAATTAGACTTTCCTATCTAATGTATACCTTCTTACAGTGCTTACAGTTACCTGTAGATGTTGTTTCTAAGAGCCCAAAAAGAAATGTGTCACTAAAGATCAGACACAGAATAGTTTAACCTGTCTCTATACCCACCTCTTCCATGATGTCACCTAGCTCCTCCTTGTTAAATATACAAAAAATAATACACACAGGATGTCCTATCAGGAGGTATATTAAATGAGGTGACATCAGCAAAAACTCATTTCCCACATTATAAGTATGTGATTTCCCAGTTCCTTCTCTGTGATCTTTGAGCAGTTCCTGTCCCCAGCCCAAATCAAAAGACCTTTTACAACTCTGCAGTTTTCTCACCTAGATGCCATATAGCTTTTTAACACCAGCTGAAATTAACTGTTCTTCCTCTGAAGATGGCATAAAATGTATATTTTAGTTTCCCAGCTTCAAAGAAGCACAGATAATCAACAAGGCCATAAAATGCAACTTCCTGGAAGTTAATCACATTACAGAGTTCTGCTGTTTAACATATATCCTGTCATTTTAACTGAAACCTGGGGGGGGAGGGTCATCCCACAGGCCGTCTCATGAGAGACACTCAATAACACATTCTATATATAAATATCCTAGACCAATCATAACCAGCTGGCCAAGCATCACACATTGCATGTAACATTTATAGTTTGCTAGTTTCAATGCATGTCAGCAGAACAAACTTAAGCGTTGTACTGTACACATAGAAACTGTGTATTACTCTTTTAATTTGTTATGAAATTCAGTTATGTTCCAATTCCTTTTAAACAAACAGGTCTGCAATCTAAGACAACATTTCATAAGCTGGCACGGTTCTGCACCATCATCATCATGGTATTTATATGCTCATATATACGGTGTCAATCCAAAATACCTCATCACTGATAATTTCACAACATGCTTCCGATTAATCATCCCGTGCCCATATGCTAACATCCTGCATGTGCCAGATCTATAGTGTGCTGGGCAGCTTATTAATATTTATAGTGGTGTCTGTGCAGCATCATAGCTTCTGCATGTATGTCAATGTGCATCCATATCTATTAGTAGTAGTACTAAAGAGTATCATTTTAATAGTTTTATCTTTACATGTCTGTTTGTCTGGGGCACACTAACAACCTTTTCCTGTAGAAGACTGCAGTTTGTATGTCATTTAAATTTCTTTTGATCTTTTTTTTTTTAAAGTTTCATTTAGCGAGTCCCGCCCACATAGACACATAAATACATGGCTATACAACTGAACACCTCGGCCCAGATATTCAAAAGAGTTGAGCCATGCGCAATAGGGTTGTGCCTGCTCAAGTCCGAAATGTGCCATTCTGCGATATTCAGCAGGAGGCAGTTGCGCCCCCCAAATCATGCTGAGCAACAGCGCAATGATAATGAAGGCATACACAACCGAAGGGGGAGGAACCATACATAAACTGCACAGCCCGATATTCAGCCCGGACCGTGCAGTGTTATGCAGGCACAACCCCTACCTGCGCCTGCACAAAGTTATGCTGAAAAAAAAAGGAACAAGTCGAGGGCCACCCACAGGTGAGCTGCCACATTGCAGGGTGCAACACAGCAGCTGCCACCTGTGGGTGGCCCTGGATTTGTTCCGCCGGCACCTGGCAGCCTCATGCCCTGATCCCAGGCTGAAGTGTCCCCCAGCAGCTCATGATCGCGCATAACATTACTCCCCCATTAGCCTGATCGGGCAAAACCAAACGTCCCCCACCTCCCGAGTAGCCCGATCAAGGGCATAAAGTTATACTCCCCAGTAGCTCGATCATCGTCATAAAGTTATACTCCCCCAGTAGCTCGATCGTGGGCATAAAGTTATACCCCCCAAGTCCAATATCCCTGATGGTCCAGTGGACCGCGAGTAACCCGATCGCCAGCGGCATCCTCACCCCCTATGTCCACAATCCCTGGTGATCTAGTGGCCCCCACCCCACCCGCCCACAGAGCCCCACCACCCCACTCCCCGTCAGCCAGCGGGTGGCAGCACCCCACCCGCCTGCCGCCCCGCCGCCCGCCGACTGACAGCTTAGTAGGGCTGCACGCCCATTGGTTCAGAGCAAGAGCCAATGGGTGTGCAGTCCATACTGTACAAGTCAGTCCAGATGTGTGAATGAATCCAAACCTTACCAAATGACTGTCTCTAGACTGTTCAAGTGAAATGCCGCTCCATATACATTCACAGCAGGTTCCATCTATAGTGCCGGCTGGCCACTTTTTTCCTTCTCTTATTGGATGTGCCTACTGTGGGCAGAGCTATGGAGGACGTTCTAGATTTCAAAATGTGTCTAAGCTTAAAGAAAAGGATGGTAATAAATAACACCTTTTAAGATGGATTAAGCCAGATAATGCTGTATGATTATACATGTTTTGTAGCAAATAAAATGTACTTTTAAAATTGTAACTGGAATTAGACAATCAGGAGGCACTGTTCTCTATATAATGTTGCTTGAATGGCTGTTAGAGCAGCATGTCTGGAGGTGTTGGAGAGACAACACCTAGTAGTAGCTAGTGCTTCCTAACTAGATGTCATAAGACCTGATATTGCTTTATTTGCCTTCCTTTTGGATATATTTACTTATTTTTTTTTTTATTTTGTCATACCAAGTTCGCTGATTTAATTTTGTCCTGCAAATGGAATAAATTTCAGTTTATTTGCATCCAACTTTTGTCTCGAATGTCTGATTCGTCCATCCTTAACCCACAGCCTGTGACACTGATTCACTACTGTACATTGTGTTAAACTCTTACAAATACCCAATACAGATCAGAGCAGTACATGCATTTTTGTAACTCTTTTTTAAAAGAACTCAGTGAGCGTGTCTTTTCAGAAGCAGTGTTGAAACTGCATTAGCTCCTCAGTGTTCAGATTAGACTTTTCACTGAAAACACCACATATCTTAAACTGGTCTCAAAGCAGGCAGCAGGACCAGGCCAGTTAAACTCAAGGAGCAGAAAAGAGTTTTGGGGGGACAAGGGAATGATAGAAAAGGAAGCCCAGTGTACTAAAAGAAAGTAACAGAACCATCTACTGGGCATACCAAAAAATTTAAATACTTTACACTTAACATTCTTTTGATTGAGCCCTCAAGGAAGGTTGGGGGGTGGGAGAACCACAGTAAACATGCTCAGTAAACTACAGACTACTTGGCTCCTACTACAATAGCACCACCTAGTGGACATAAATAAAACTAGGGACTTTTTTATCTCTATGTACACTTTCACATTAAAAATCATTGGAAATGGCAGGTAAAAGGATACAAGGATTTAGAGGGGAAGGCGATGCGCCAACCCTCAACCACCACCCCCCCACAGAGAGGGTAGAACTTGGATGGAGTGCAGATCAGATGGGAGAGCCAAATTTATATGCTTGCAATGTAATAAATGCTCCTCCAAGTACCTCATATAAGAATAACTTGCACAAGACTAGCTCAACCATTGTTTCATTATTCCCCCAGGGTCACCAAATGTTGTGATGTTTTCCCGGGGGGGGGGGTTGTATGTCTGTTGCTTTACCATCAAAACTTAGTGGAAAAATTATTTTAATTTCTTTTTTTTTTTACTTCTCTGTTTGTACAAAAAACAGTTCATAATAGCAATAATGTACTCCAAGGTGTGCTGTATCATGGGATATTGTCACTTCTCGGGTACATGACGCACTAGGCCTGTGGCCATGTGCCTCACAACGCACCCAAGGCATGATGATATCCCATGATATACCACACCCTGCCATGCATTATTGCTTAATTAAAACACATTAAGCTGTTGGTTGTATTTTGTAACTGAATGGGTGAAATTTGGCCAGGACACTGAAGAAATTCCCCATCTCTTTTCAAGATGTGCCATGGGATCTCTACATCCACCTGAACAACCACTAGAACAGGCAAATGGTACTTCAGTTTAATGCCTCATTCAAAAGATGACACTTCAGGAGAGCAGAATACCCCTCATGATGCACAGCCATATCAGTATTGGGATTTTACACCAAGTTTCTGGTGTGAGACTAGAACCCACAACCTTCCAATCTTTTGGCCTCACAGGTGAGTGTGCAACCTTTTGAGCCACTGGCACTGGCAGTATTGTAAAAATGGACACTAAATGTTTGAAATAAATCCAGCACCAGAATAACTACATGTTTAAAACTAGGCTCCGGGACTATCTCACTACCAACAGCTCCTGTGACTGCCCAACTTAACCTTGTTTCTCCACTTCCCTTCCTGCCCTAGTGGTACCCTCTCCCTCACTGGATTCTACCCTCACATCTTGATATACCCCATGCTGCACTTTTCACCCTCTCCCCACCCTTCCTACATTCCTTCTCCTCCCTATGACTCTGGCACTTCTTATCTGTTGTCTATTTTCTCTGACAAATGCTGCTGGCTGCCTTGTTACAATGCTACCCTTGAATTGCATTAATCTGTACTCTGTTTGCAATGTCCACACTGTTGTAATGTCTGTCTTGATGTTCCCCATAATTTGTATTTCTCTGACGTGGAACCTTTGTAAAAGAGCCAAGGCTCAAAGGTATTTGTAATCCTAGACTTGAAAAATAAATAAAAATATTTACACAATTAGATATGTTTGTCCTTCATTTTGTATCATTGTTTCCTTAGGCCACCATTTTGTTGAATATTGCACAGAAAACCAACTGGTTGCCACTACAATCGGTATTTATATAGGCACTAACAGTAAATTAAGACCTGCTACACTTGCAAACCATTTTTTTCTGATCAAACTTGACCCTTATCCAGACTATTACAACTGCAAACTGTATTTTACTGATTTACTGATCTGTTTTTTTGATCGAACTTACATTCCGACTATTAAACTTGTGAACAGTTTTTTAGCAATTGAACAAGAACCGTAAACATGAGCAGTCAAGCATGAAAAGACATGATTTGACCTGTTTTTCAGATTGAACTATACCCCATCCCAATTATTGCACTTGCAACCTGTTTTTTATCGAGGGAACTTAAACCTTGCCCACACGATCAGTAAAGCACAACCTGTTGCTCTGCCAAACTGTTTTTTTCTGATTGAACTTGACAAATCCTGACTATTGAACTTGCAGACTGTACAAGTCAAACTATCCCCTTATACAGATGAGCAGTAAAGCATGAACAGACACTTGTATACTCACAGGAGATGGTGATCTCAGGTTGGTGGAGCCACTAGACACCAGGGCCTGAAATGAAATCAACAGATACGGTAATCAGATGGTGGTGGGGGCACTAGACACCAGGGAAAGATATAACATAAATGAGGACATCAATCACAGTTTGTGGGGGGTGTCACTAGACACCAGGGAATGATAAAAATAAATGGAAATCATGATTAGAGTGTGGAAGGGCCACTAGACACCAGGGAAAAACATCACATCAGTGGAGACAGTGATTGCTGGGTGGGTGGGGGGTACCACTAGACACCAGGTATATACAGAGAAATTACAGTGCTGGTGATTGAAAGGTGAAGGGTGCCACTAGACACCAGGGAAATGACAGCTCACATATTACACTGTGGACCGCAGCACAAGTTACAAGTGGTGTTGTTCACATGCAGACAATGCTGGTGAATGGTTACTCTTGCTAAACTGGAAACTGAGATTTAAGACGCTCAAAAAATATATATTACTGACAAACGTGTAAACTAAAAAACACAAAAACCTAGGTGACCGGGTCCCATTTAGCTAATTTCAGGTGTTTCTTTTTATAAAAGTACACAATTAGACTTTGCTTTTAATGTTGGTAATCTTAAACAGTAAAAAGAAAATGACGGCCATCTCGACTGTTTGTTTTCCCACACGGAACGTAAATCATACAAATAACACTCACAATGTGTTTTTTTTTAACCAATCATGATTGCTATTTCTCTGCACACAAACAGTTAATCACAATCTGTTAACACTTTTGAACTTTTTTTGTTCAAACTTTTTTTTAATCAGTCCAACTTGAACATTATCTAAAAAGTCATTATAATTCAAATCCTGTATGACATTCTTTTACCAAACCATCCAAAGGCAAACCCTTGGCACAGGCCCTATCATCTCTGGAAATGCCATATTGTCTAGGCTGTAGGTGAGAGCAAAAATACCCAATGTTAAGTATAGGAAAAAACCTAGGAAATCTCACTTTTTGGCCCTCTGTATCTTAAAAACCATATAATATGCTATCACAAAACTCTACTCATCTTGAGACTTTGACAGCCTGACCGTACATGCCAAATTTTGTGCTATTTCATCAATCGATGGCAAAGTTATTAAGGTGCAAATAATTGGGTTTAACATTGAAATGCTGACTTAACCATAACTATAGGGATGCTATCGCACCCCTATAATATATATTCTTTGCAAAAACTTCATTAATACACTAGATAGGGTTGCACTGACAAAAGTAGAGAAATGTGGTGTTAGGGTTTCCAACCCTAACACCCCAGCCCCAACCTGCAGGCAGCAGCAGGCTTGGGAAGTGTGCCTTGGGGTTGTCAACCCTAACGCTCACCCCATTCCATGAGTTAATAATCTGAGATGAGTACAGTAGATGAGAATGGGGTGAGTGTGGGGGTTGACAACCCAAGGCACACCCCATGCCTGTTGTTGCCTGTAGGTTAGGTGTTAGGGCTGGAAACCCTAACACCCTAACACCACATTTTGTTACTTTTGTCACTGCGACCCTAACTAGTGCATTAATTAGGTTTTTGCAAAGAATTTCCTTACTTTTTAAAACAGTGTAATTGTATCCTCATTTCTCTGTGGGAGGGCCCTGCGCTCCCATCCCTCCTTAAAGGTTCACATATGTGGAAGCACAGGGTCCTCCGGGCCCAGTGCTTGCCTTTCTAGTAACACAGGAACAAAACTGTCAGTATAGCCTTCTTATTACCCCACCTCATGAAACCAATAATGAGAATTTTGAAGTCCCTGCCAAAACACGATTTTGCACTACTGCAATGCCATTGCACACCACAGGAACAAAACACTGTTTGGCCAGGGTTTGAAAAATGACAGCTGTCATGTTCATGAGGTGGTGTAAAAAGATGCTTAAGTTGAAAATTTTGAGTCAAAATATTTTAAATTCCCAAAGTTACAAGGCAGCTTAATAAAATGTTGATGTGTGTGCATAACTTTGACATTTTACAGATTTTGACCCCACAATTTCAACATATCCTTCTTATGACCCCACCTGATGAACAACGGTGCTGGAAGATTTCAAATCCCGCCTGAAACATGATTTCACCAAGCAACCATGAAATCACCTTTCTGGCTGGATTTTCGAAATTCCAGTGGCATTGTTCATGAGGTGGGGTCCCAAAAAAAACATGTTGAAAATGTGAGCTATAAATATGCAAAAATGACAAAGTTATGTGACAAAGTTCAAAACCCCATTAAAATACATTGAACCACATTTACCTTAGTTTCTCATATTGCAGACGGCCATTCCAGCACAAGATGTGTCTTCGATGACAGAGTGGATCTTCACCTAGGGACCTGTTCAGGTGAGTGGTGTGTTAACTTCAAACCAACACATGTGTTCTGCTAATCAGGTGTAATTTCACCCACTCCTGCAGTGAGTTTTTAGGAAATGACTTGAAATGTAGTTTAACATTCTGAAACTCTATTCTGTGTTCTTTTTTCATAATTTGCAACAAAGGATTCCCAAGCATTGAAAAAGACATGCAACAGGATTTCAGAATGTTGTATAAAGACATTTCCAAGTCAGTTTTTTAAAAACTAACTTTAGAATTGGGTGAAATAGCCCCCGTTAGCAAACCACATGTGTTAGTTTCAAGTGAACACATCAGTTTTTTCAGTTACATAATTCTGTTTCCGTCGCTAAGTAAAAAACAAAATGGGGGCAGCATGAAAAAAGATTTTCCCATTTACGACACAGGATGACCTGTTTGCGAAAAAGGATTACCCATTTGCTATAAACGGTTCTTTTTTGAGTGGGACGTCTAACTGGAGAGTGAAATTCCCATTGAAAATAATGGGAAATTTAACATTTAATAACTTTGGAATGGATTAATATTTTTTTCACCAAACCTTCAAAAGGCATATCTGTGAGGCAAGACCTTACTACCCTAAAAACTTCAGACCAAAATTTCAAACAGTTTTTGTGCTGCAGTGTGACAAAGAAATAAAAAATATTGTAAATTTCACATTTTTTACACTTCATATCTCTGCACCCACACATCTGACCAGACAGTAACTTGCCACATCTAGAGATCTTTGGTACCTGATGGCACATGCAAAATGTAATGCAAATTGTTTAAACGGTTGTGAAGTTATTAAAGTGCAAAAATTCAAGTTTAACATAGAAGTGACCGTTCAACCCTCAGTATAGGGGCATGACTGCTCCCCTTTAATAGAGACATATAGATAGATAGATAGATAGATAGATAGATAGATAGATAGATAGATAGACAGACAGACAGACAGAGAGAAAGATAGATTGACAGACAGATAAAAACCACGTTAATGCAGACATTAGAGTTGAACAACGCAGAGCAAACAAAGTAGAAAAACTAAAAACATTAGGGTTTGGAGTCCTCTTGATAATCGGTGGTGTGGGGTTCCTTTGAGATGTCAACCTTAATACCCTCCCCTACCCCCATCCCCCAGCCTCCTGTCCAAAGCACAATCTACAGCTCCAAGTCCATGCCTCACAGGCAAATTCTATCTGGAGGTAGAGAAGCATGGCTCGCCACATGTGGCCAACAGAATCAGTCACGTCTTTCTTAATGCAGGTCTCTGTGTGCCCTGCATGAAGCAAAATATCATGTATAATCTTGTTTATTCATAGGAGGGGTGTGCATTAGGGTTGATAACCTAAAGAAATCCCACACCACTAACTGAGATGAGGTGGCTGAATGGTTAAGGTGATGGGTTACTCATCCATTGTGCTCTGCACGTATGAGTTTGAATCCCACCCTTGTTGATTCAATTGTGTTAGCAGGACCTCCTTGCAAATGAATTTTGCTCAGTGGAGCTTTTCCTGGTAAAACAAACAAAATGAAATAAAAAAATTCGCCAAGACTCCTTAGACTCCAAACCCAAATGTTTTTTATTTCCATACTTTGTCTGCTTTGCGTTCTTCAACCCTAATGTCTACAGTAACACAGTTTTTTTGCAATGAATTTCCTTTCTTTCTGTGATAGTGAAATCATATCCTTATCCATGCAGATCCCTTCAGGACCTGTATGAACAGATGCAGATATGCAAGGCCCAGAGAGCCCTGCACCAAGGCAGAGTCTGTTTACCTGAGGATGCAAATCCATTAGGCTGTCTCGGCCCATGCTTCCATGTAGCTACAGATGCAGACAGTCTGTGCCAGAAGTCCATCTGATGCAGAAGTGCAGGGCCCCTTGGGCCCTGTGCTTCCATGCAGCTATGGATGTAGAGGTGCAGGGCCCTTTGAGCAGTGTGCCAAGAGAAGAGTTCTCTCCACTGCATGGTTATATGTTGCCATACCAACACTGCACCTTCCCTCCCCAGGCTGGGAGTGGTGTTGGGAGTGGTGCCATACAGCAGTACTTTCTCTCCAGCCTCAGCCCATCCAGCAGACTCACTGAGGTTGCCCCTGAATTCAGCTAACTGGCACAAGATCGCAATGTGCTACCCACTGGGGCCAATGGCCAGCCCCTGAACACATTTCTGCATAACTTTTTTTTTTACATTTTGACCCCAAATTTTTAACATAGTGTTTTTATGACCCCTTCCCCTTCTGAATATGTCAAGTGTCATTGGCCAACAAGTCATTTTATTTATTTAGCTTTTGTTGACCGGGTAAGTGCACTAGACAAATCCTGCCTATTTTCAGGCACGACCCGGGGGAAGGGGATACAGATGAATGCCAGCTGACCTTGAACCAGATTAAGCTGTTGGTGGTATTTTTTTTTTAGTGAATGAGGGAAATTTGGCCAGGACACCGGGGAAATTCCCTACTCTTTCGATAAGTGCCATGGGATCTTTAACATCCACCTGAACTACCACCAATCCAGGGCAGATGGGACCTCGGTTTAACGCCTCATCCGAAGACGGCACCTCAGAAATGCAGCACCCCTCTCATGCTGCATTATAGTGTCAGTACTAGGATATTAACCCAAGTGCCAGATGTGGGAACTGAACCCACAGCCCTCTGATCTCCCGGCCTCAGAGGCGAGTGTGCTACCTACTGAGCCACTAACACTGCTAAATGCAAAAATGCATTTGGGGCATGATTTGAAAAATGATACTTCTAATGTTCATGAAGCAGTGTGAAAAAATGGCTATGCTGGAACTCTGGGATCAAAATATTGAAAATAACCAAAGTTATGAGTGAACATTGAGATTTTTCAATGTTCTCTCATAGCCTGGTCATTATTACATGTTTTTTCACAACATTTTCAACATAGTCCTCTTATTACCCCACCTCATGAACCTAGTAGGTGACATTTTTCAAATCCCACCCAAAAAGTGATTTCTTGGAGTGACTGCACAATCACTTTTCAGCCCATATTTTAAAAACTTAAATTCAGTTCAATTTTATTTTTATACTGAAGGTATGTGAGCAAAAATGCCCATTTTCACAAATGTCCTGTGGTACAAAAATTCAATAATACAGAGAAAAATGTAAAGACAATATTTGCAAAAGTTGACAGTATTTACAATAGGAACAGTGTATATAACAGGATCATCTAGAAAGGAAAAAAAATACAAAGCACACAACAGAGCCAATATACAGATATTTCACCTCCCTTGTTCATGAAATGGAGTTCCAAAAAGGCCATGTTGAAAATTAGGTGCAAAAATATTTTAAAATGACAAATGTATGAGTAAAAGTTTAAAACAACATTGAAGGGACATTAACTGCATTTACCTTGTATCCTCAGTTTGCAGTCGTGCTTCAAGGAGGAGGACGTATTTGTTGCTGAGAGTGGATCTATGCCAAGAGACCTTCTGTAGGTGAGTGTGAGGTATGGGGGGTGTGGGGTGCTGAGTGGGGTTGTCAGGGTAGGGTGCATGGGGGATCTGGGGGGTCAGAGATCAACGAAGGACCATTTTCTTTTTTTCAGGTAAAAATAAGAAAAGACCTTCGAGAGACAGTTTTTTTTTCTTTCAGGTATATTGGAATGATACTGAGGATTGGGCACCGCAGTATCAGTAGACTGTCCAACAGCACCAGGGGTTGGCACCCCAGTGTCACCAGCTATTGGGGAGTGGGTGGGTGGAATTGGAGGAGCGGGGAGCTTAATGTACAGTGGTACTGGGGGTGGGCACCCCAGTGTTCTTAATTTAGAGGGGGGGTGGATCTTAGTTGGCACTGGGGGAATTAGGCACCTTACTGCCGGTATCACAAAAAATGTATAATGGTGAAATTGGGCACCCACCAACCATTTTGTTTTCAAATATAGGTCAGGAGGGAGGGAGGGGGATGTTAACTTGGACTGGGCACATGCCATCCAGTAATAGTGCAATGCTGGGAGGGAGGGGGGACACCAGCGGCAGGGCTGGGCACCCACCATCCAGTTACATTGAGAGGTGGGAAGGGGGATCTAAGGATAGGGGAGTTGTGCATCAACAGTGTGATCAAAAATAATTTCTTTCACACTGTTTTCATCTTTACTGAGGAAGGAACTGGTGGAGGGAAAGGGGCTACAGGACCTCAGACAACACAGGTTCATGAGGGGAAAGTCTTGCCAAACAAATCTAGATGACTTATTCAACTGGGTGACCAGGGCAGCAGATAGGGGACAGGCAGTAAATGTGGTGTACAGGTACTTGGATTTTAGCAAGGCCTTTGACTGGATCCCCCACAGGAGGATGTTCAAGAAGATAATGAACTTAGGGGTGGGGCAAAAATTGGACACTGAGGCAGAGAACTGGTTGCTGGAAGAATACTAAGGGTGGTAGTTAATGGGTGGTTTTCAGAAGTAAGAAAAGTAACAAGTGGGTCGGTGCTTTGTCCAGTAATTTTCAGTGTATTCATTTGTAACATAGGGGAAGGCATCAAGGGCAAAACCTGCCTCTTCACAGAGGATACAAAGATCTGCACAAGGTTGGACATGAAGGAAGGGATAAGTGACCCCAGGAAGGATATGGGCAGGTTGGAGAGCAGGTGAAAGATCTGGAAGCTGGGCTTGAATGCAAAAAATATACAGTGATGCACACTGGGAAGAGGAACCCAAGAGTGCAATAAGAATTGGGGGGAGTGGTGCTGGAAAGCACCACGGAGGAAAAGGACCTAGGGGTCATGTTATTGGAGAGGCTAAAATCAACAGCACATTATAATAGAGATGTGGGTAAGACAAACAGAAGGCTGGGTTGTATAGGCTGGAGTATAAGCAGTAGAAGTCAGGAGATGATCTTCCCATTATACAAGTCACTAGTGTAACCACACCTTGAATACTTTGCAAGGTACTGTAGTCCACACCCAAGGAAGAGAGACTGCGACAAGGTGGAAGCACTACAGCACAGGGTAACTAAGTGGGTCCGTAGACTAGGGGGACAAGACATATGAGGAAAGGTTGCATGACTTGAACATGTACACCCTTGTGAAAAGGAGAAAATGGCTGATATGATTCAGACATGCAAGTACCTCACAGGATAAATAGAGTGGATATCAAGGAACATTTCCCCTTGAGTTCAACTACAGGGACAAGAGGGAACGCACTTAAACTTGCAGGGAGGAGACTCAAAAGGGACATCTGCAAGCAGTGGCAGAGGAGCATACTAAAATGTGGCAGATCAGAATTACATAGAACATCTTAGTCCAATGTGCTACAAAAACAATTGCCTTCTTGAATATACGTTAATCAACCTACCTAGTTTTTTATAACCCTGAATAATCCTCACCTTGTAATGAATAATCCATGATTTATTAACAGAAATGCATGGGTTATTCATGATAATCAAAACATAACGGGGGAACTGAGCTTTTCAAGAGGTCTGAGAGGAGAAAGGAAGCAAAAAATAACTATACAGTACAACTCATGCAACAGTAAAACAAAATATTCCACAGAGTTTTTACAAAAAGTATAAATCTGGTTGCCTGGATTTTCCATATACTGTATGTTAAGTACCAAAAGGTTAAAAAGCAGATTCCCTGCTGTCATTGGAGAAATCCCACCACCTTCATTTTAATGCTGCTCAACTGATTGAAAAGTAGGGGGGTCAAAATTCATTGTCAGACCCTTCAGCTACAAAAGCGAGGAACTCCTGACCCCCATGACCCCCTGGCTTCACCACATATGTCTGTAAGCACTTTTTCACAAAAAGAATAGTGGACAATTGGAACAAGCTGCCAGAAGAAGTGATAATACCAAATCAGTAAGCAATTTCATGCAGGATAGGACAGACATATTGGGTTAGTTAGAAAAGGGGGGGGGGTCAGAACAAAGGGGGAGGAGGGTTGGCCACTAGGGCCAGTGCAGAGTAGTTAGGTAGGGTGGTCAGACTGGATGGGCCAACAGGCCTTTTCTGCCATCGTCAATGTACCTATGTATCAGGGTTGCCACCCCTTATGTGTCCCTCTTTTATAAGAAGAAAACAATATCCGATCATTTCCAAATGTGTCCATTTTTTTCATGTTTATGATCATCTAGGTGAATCCCCCCTGGAGGAACTCTATCCCCAGATCATTCCTGTGAATTTGTGCCAAAGTCTGCTTTTTTTTCATAGGATTAAGTCAATTGACATTGTATGATACCACCTTAATTTCTGAAATGTCAAGGCAACAAAATATGAGGAGAGTACAAGCTGTAAAGTGCCCAGCTCTTATCTCCCCAACCAAAACAGATGAGATTTTTCAAGATTAGCACAGCACTTGCATGAGGATTTGCATAGCAATTGCCCATACTGTTTACAGTGGTGACCCAAAACATTCTGAACACATAAGCAACCAAATCAAAAACAGAACTATTTACAGTACTCAGTGCCTCCCTTCCAAGGCAGGAGGTCATAAGGTTTTGACCTTTGGATCCTTCCCCAGTCCCATAATCCCTTGGAGTAAGGGGCCGGAGGAAGCCACTGTATAGCACAGTGGTTAAAAGCACTGAGCTGCAAACCTGGAGATCTGAATTTAAATCCCATCAGCCCCCACTTGCATACTGTATGACCCTGAGCAAGTCACTTAACTTCTTATGCTCCCAGGTCGTACCTGGAAACAAGCTTTGGCTTAGTGTGCCTTTCCTTGTTAAACAATTTCCCCATTCCCTTTCCCTAAAGGGTGCCTAAACACTGCCCCTGATTATCCCACCCCTACTCGCATTTGGGCTCACTGCAAATAAGCTGCATAGCAGGATCACTGGTGGGAGCTCCAGAATCAGTGGACTGAGTTGCTAATACTGTACACAATATAAGCTCCATGCACCAACATCTGTTATCAATTTTATTGTATAATATATGAATAATTGTATGCCAAACCAATACCCTGATTATGGAAGAGTATAATCCCCCTCCATTGGGTGGAGCAAGGTAGTGCCCTTGAAAAGTTTGGTATACCTTAACTGTGGGTAGGTAGGCTTATGGGGGCCTTGTACCTCCAGGCCTCCAGATTTCAACAGACCACTGCACAGCATTACTGAATTGATGGTAGTTTAAGGGGTGAAGGATAACAGCATGGAGAGCCAATTAGTTCTGCTGACACTAGTACTGCAATTCAGAGTCACCCAGTATGTGTTGTGGAGTGGCCAGGCAATAAAACACTGGGATAACGGCTCCCCTTCCATCAAAAAGGACTCTCTGGGCTGTAGCACCTGAACCACCCACCAAACCTTCTACAACAGGGGCCCTGGTAAGGCACTCTTTAACAAGGAGAGGGAGAGATAGTCACGTGATGGCATCCATCTGAGCAGCAGCTGATATCCTGAGCTCCCCCCTCTGGCCGCCTAATTCCTTATTTAAAGTGTATTTTGACCGGGCTTTTCGAGGAAATTGGCCAAAAACCTAATCTATTAACGTTTACTGATCGATTAGGTAACTCGATTTGAGATATTTCAGCCCTTGCTGGATCGTGATGGAGGTGGATCCGAAGCAGGCCTTAACTAAACACACCCCTCCTGCTTCTCCTGAGAAGGCCGCAAAGAAGCAGAAGAACCAGGCCTCAACTAGGCCGGATCGTAGCAGTGAGAAAATGGGAAAGCCTGCACCTCTAACAGAAGACAGATTTCTCCAAGAGCTTGATTCCGTGAAGGATCTTCTGATGGGTCTGACAGGCGAAATTAAATCACTGCGTGGTGACCTCTCTGATGTTGCCAGGAAGGTCTCAGATGTTGAAGCTAGGGTTGCCTCCATTGAAAGCTGGAGAACCAGGGCCGAGGAAGAAATGGCTGGGCTTAAGCAACAGGTGAAGAGGCTTCAAGCTAAATCTGAAGACCTTGAAGGGCGCAGTCGCCGTAATAATCTGTTAATAATGGGCCTCCCAGAGCTAGAAGAAGGCCCAGACCTCATGGCCTTTCTGCAAAGGTTTTTGCTGAAGGTGGTGGGCCCATCACCTATCGGAGCCTCATCACCTTGGCCCACCGCGGCTAGACTGCCTCTGCGCTGGGTCCCCCTCGCCCAATTATTATAAAAATTTTGAGTTATCTGGACAGGCAGCATGTTCTTCAGAAGTCTCGGACCTTAAGGAGATTTTGTAGGCGTTTCAAAGATCCGGATCACCAGGACCTTCCTCAAGGAGATTCGGCAAAGAGGGCAGCATACCATCATATTGTGCAAAACTTATTGGAGCTGCAATACCTTTTAGAATGGTTTACCCTGCCACCCTTAAAGTAACTGTTGGGAACATGGCCACAGCTTTGACACTCCTGAAGCGCTCTCAGGATCTGGCTGGCAGACTGCCTGAGCTTTCAAGGGTTCCGCTGAACAATTACTGTGGACTTTTTGAATTCTGTTTATTGTCTGCTTAGTGTGCCCTTTATGTGGTCTGATTGTTTGTTTTGTCCTGTTGGTGATGAGGCTGCCATCTCCCCTGACCCTCTGTTTCTGTCCCAGGCCCCTCGCCTCTCCTGTCGCCACTGGATGCTGTGGTCTGACTGTCCTTCCCGTTGTCTGGTCTGGTGTCCCGATGTCTCCGTGGGTCCTTCGGGTGGGTCAGTGTCGAGGTTTGCGAGGTGGGGGAGGTTTGGCATAGGCCCTGGTCGGCACGACGAATCTGGGCCTTTCCTTATTGCTGGGCCTGCCTCTGATTAGGGAACGCCGGTTAGGGTTGCGGTTTCCAGGGGGAACTTCCGGGAATGTTGCGCTGTTTGGGTCCGGCTGCTTTTAGGGTCCCCAAGAAACAGCGATCACATTGGTGCTTCCGGTGTCTCTTCCTTTGCCTCTGATATGGCCGCTGTTAGCGGGCTTGGTCCCCTGAGCTGGAATCACACTATCACTGGTAAGTGGACCAGTTAATCTCGTCCAGATGGAGGGTTCGTTGGGGGGACTGGAATGAATTTCGGGAAGGTCCACCGGGGCTGAGGAGGCGTTGAAGGCCTCAACTAGCAGGGGCTCCCTTTCTTCAGGATTCTGGTTTCCTTTCCCCCTTTTTATGTGCTGTTTTTACTTGGGTTTTTGCTTTTGTGGGTACGCCAGAGAATGGACATTGGGGCGGCTGGTGGGGGATTGGGCAAGCTGGACGGGCTGGATGTGGGATCGCGAGCTGCGCGGGGTTGGGGGCTAATCTCGCCCTGGGCCCAGCAAGATACTGGTCTTAATGGCCAATGTACATCGGGTTTTGGCCCTGGGAGTTTGGGATTCGATGAGGACCCGAGGGGCTCGTGAACCGTCATGAGGACTGGATAAGGGCTTGTGGATATTGGGGCCTCTTTGTATATAGTTTTGGGGATTGGGGGAGGGGTTTTAGGAGGATTGGTATTTTCCCTGACTACAGATTTGGGGTTCGCTACCTGTTCGTGATGGTGTTCCTGTTTGGTTGTTGCAGAACTTGGTGGTGGGTGGAGGGGGGCACTGGGGGGGTCCTGGTTTGCTGCTTCCTGTCATCTTTATAGGGGTTTGGGTTTTCTTCGTATGGGGGGGGAGGGATTATTTGATTGGGGTGTGGGATTAGGGATTGGGGAGGTGCACCCTGCTACTAGTGGTTGGATTTATATTATCTGGGTATCAGGCTATTTCAAGTTCTATTTGAAATGGCTAAGAATGCAGTTTGTATAGCGTCCTGGAATGTGAGAGGGCTCAGGGATCGTGGTAAAAGGCTGCAGATTTTTAACCACTGTTCCTTACTTGGTATAGATATTCTTTTTTTGCAAGAAACACACTTGGGCCGGGAGGAAACTAATCTCCTCTCTCGGTCTGGATTCTCTCAGGTCTATCTTGCCGGGAATTCCCACTTTAGTAGAGGGGTGGCTATCTTAATTAAAAAACACATTTTGTTTATCAAAGACTCGACCTGCTCAGACCCGGAAGGGAGATTCATTTTAGTAAAGGGTAACCTAAATGGAGAAAATGTGGTACTGGGATCGGTGTATGGACCGGTGGGAGGTGATCCAGACTTCTTTATGAGGTTAACAGACAAGCTGGCTGCCTTTTTGCCGACCCAATATGTGCTGGGAGGGGACTGGAACATACCTTTCCCCTCAGTTTCGGACAGGGATCCCCAGGATAGAAGAGCGCCTTCCTCAGCACAGAAAGCCCTCTGTGAGATGGTCTCATTGTTAGGTCTTTGTGACCCATGGCGTTGTTAACCCTTCTTTAGGCCTTCCTTTCAATCGCAATCACATGGCACTAAATCTAGACTGGATATGATCTTAGTGAGTGTCTCCTCTCTCCGATGGTCTCTCTTCCGTATAGAGCTGATAGTTGTGTCAGACCATGCTTTGTTTGACACGCTTGTCCATCAGACATGACTTTGCCTGTGACTCCATGTGGAGATTAAATACCCAACTATTGAAGGACCGGCACTGTGTTTCGGAGATTAGTTCAAAAATATCTCTGTTTCTGGCAGACAATTTGGACTCTACCCCTAGGGTGGACATGGTATGGGGGGGCATTAAAGTGCTATCTTAGGGGGGTCTTTATTCAGATGGCTTCCCTCAGGAAGAAGACACGGTTAGCCAAGGCGTTAGAATTAGTGGGTAAGATCAGAGGCCTGGAAGGTAAGTACTCGCTATCCTCTTCGGTGTCGGATCTTAAGGAACTACTTTCAGTCAAAAATGAGTATTCGGATCTTCTGAAAGATAAGATTGAGTATTATCTGGCCAAAACCCAGGCCAAGTATATAGACCTCGGTGAGAAATCTGGGAAACTTTTGGCTCTACGTCTCAGAGCATTGGAGAGTTCGAGGATTATTCCCTCTCTGGTTTCCTCATCTGGTACGAGGGTTTCCTCGCCCAGAGAGATTGCTCGGACTTTTCGGGAATACTATTCTAAGCTTTATAGTCCCCCTCCTACATCCCACTCTGTAACTAACCTTAAAGGTTACTTAAGTGGAGTGGCTCTTCCTAGTATACCGTACTCCCAGCAGGCAAGTCTAGTGGTGCCCATCTCAGTCGAGGAGATCCAAAGCGCTATTGCCTCCTTGCCCCAGACAAATCACCGGTCCAGATGGATTTCCAGCTACTTTTACAAAGTTTTCTAAAGACTTGACCCCTATTCTGCTTAAATTATACAATTACTTGGGTAGCTTCGATCTCGATTCGCCTTGTTTGAGGCCATCATAGTCCTAATTCCTAAGCCAGACAAAGAGCCCTCAGACCCAGCTAATTACCGCCTATCTCCCTACAGAATTATGATATTAAAATACTGGCTAAAATTTCTCGAAAGGATTAAAAGGATCTGGACGGACCTTCTGAGCCCTGAACAAGCAGGTTTTGTTCCAGGGAGATCTGCTGCTCGATCATCTAAGGACACTGTCCCATATTTCATGTACGCCGGTCAGTTTCAGAACCACTTGTTCTGGTCTCTTTAGATGCTGAAAAAGCATTTGACCGGGTCGACTGGTCCTTTTTGTGGGCTGTTCTGGAAGAAATGGGCTTCCCATCCCCCTTCCTAAATATGATTCAGGTACTATATAAGTGCCCCTCTGCGAAAATCTATTGCAATGGGGTTCTATCTCCTTCTTTCAATCTCTTCGCAGGTACGAGACAGGGCTGCCCACTCTCTCCTTTGTTGTTTAATTTGTATTTGGAACCTCTGTTGACTCAGCTTAAATCCTCGCCTCGGGTGAATGAGGTTAGGATCTTAGGGAGGGAGCTAGTTCTTTCTGCGTATGCAAATGATGTTCTGTTACATTTGTCTGATCCGGTCGCTTTGTTAGAAGCAGCTCTAGATATTATTTGGCATTTTAGTTCCTTTTCTGGTTACAAATTAAACACATCAAAGTGTGAGATTTTCCCTTTAAATAATTATGTCTTTAAGAACTGCTTCCTACCCTTTGGAATGAGATGGACTTCCAGTTCCCTTAAGTACCTAGGGATTCACTTTTCCACTGACCCATTTCTGCTCAAGAAATTAAACCTAATTAAGATTAGAGACTCGGTTAGTCAGGATCTGCAACGTTGGGCATCTCTTCCTATCTCTTTGATGGGCAGAATCAATATTATTAAAATGAACGTTCTTCCCCGATTTTCTACCCACTGAACTCACCAATCTCTGGCTTCCTCTTTCCTTTTTCAACGGCTCCATAGTATGTTTTCTACCTTCATCTGGAAAGGAAAGGTACGCTGCTCTTATGATTCCCTTTCGCTCCCTAAAGATAGGGGAGGTCTAAGACTTCCCAATTTTCAGCTCTATTATTGGGCGGCCCATCTATCCAAGTTGGGACAGTGGTTTACTGCTAGACCTGAAAATTCCTCCCCGGTATGGCTTCACTTAGAATCGACCTTTCTTTCTGAACTTAAATTTGATATAGATACCTTACCCTATCTTACTCCGAGTACAGTTTCACACTTGATTTCTAATAATACGATGGCGGTTTCTCTTAAAGTGTGGGCCCAATGTCTTAGGTTCTTCCGGATCTCTAATCAAACGGATTTAGGACAACCAATTACCTCCAATCCAAATCTTGTTATTGGTGATTTGAGGGTTGGAGTAACCTGGTTGTCACAAATCAAAGATTCCAGGGTAGAACAGCTGTATAATTCAACCTCTCTTCTTACATCAGGCGATATCCTCGCCAAATTTTGTATCCCAAGTACAGAGACTTTTAAAGTGTTCCAACTCCGTCATTTGGTCTGTAACAAGTTTGGTTTGGTATTTAAACCGTCTATGGTACACCCCTTTTTCTCTAATATCAGTAGGCTGGCATCTCAACCTCATTCCATCTCACAGATCTACTCCTATCTATTGACTTTCAACTTGAAAGAGGAGGTAGCTGGCCCCTTGCTCTGGACGCAACTTCTTCCTGGGGAGGTGCCATCCTGGAGAACCCTATGGCCTAACCTGCATAAATACCATACTCAGGATAGGTTCCGGTTAGTGCAGTATAATATTGTCAATAACTTATACTACACTCCAGTCAAGCTATTTCAGCGTAAGATGACCTCTTCCTCACAGTGCTTCCGCTGTCTTCGGGATGAGGGTAACTTGATTCATGTTTTCTGGGAGTGCCCTAAAGTGGCTCCATTGTGGTCCGCTATTACTGATAGTCTAGATCCCTTCTGGGTCTGGGCAGGTTTTCTCTCGATATCCTGCGTACTGGGGACCTTTCTCATATAGACTGTCTGGGCCAGGTACCATATGGCTTTGATTTCGATGGCAGTCAAAAATTGGTGTTAAGGCACTGGAAAGACCAATTAGTATTATCCTTTGTGGATTGGTTAAAAGAATTGATGTCGTACCTCCAGGCCGAAAGCTTGATTGCCAGCTATAAGCAGCGTATGGATCTATTTGATAAAAGATGGGGTAAACTTCAGTCCTTTTACCTACCAGGAGATTAAGTTTTTTTTTTTTTTTTTTTTTTTTTTGTGATCTGATCCCTGGACCCTCACTTTATGTTATATAACGAATGCCATTCTAGTATATGATTTAAAGTGATATAACCCAGTCTCTCTCACTGTATTGTAGACCTATTAACACAGCCAGTAAAGATGGTAGCTTGAAATGTGATATCCAGACTTTGAAAGTTGCTAGCTATGTTTTGAGCGGGTGCACCTTGGGGTGGGGGGAATGTGGGATCTGGTTTTTCTTGGGTTTCCCGGCTTATGGATAAACATGTTTACGTTGTTTTTTTGGTTTTTTTTTTAAACTATTAGGTTTGTTATTTTGCCTTTGTATAGTTGACTGGGGGGGGGAGGTTGATTTGTTTCTTGGTCTACTGATCGGTTTCCTAATACTATGGTATGGTGTATTTTTCCTTTCTTTTGTGAAAATAATAAACTTAAATTTCAAAAAAAAAAAAGAAGAGGGAGAGATCAAGGGCTCCACTGCCCAAAGAGGAAACCCTCACTGATCCTAATAACTTTGTCAGCTCCATCAGTTGGAATCTGATACTTTTCAAACAGAAGCAACTTACTGTATATACAGCACTGAAAATGTCCAGTCCCAAGTCCTTTCATTTGATGACTGTTCAAGTCCATGCTGGGATACTGCAGCTTTAAATGATGGGACAGTGATTAGCAGGATACCTCAGGGTGGTTCCACCAAGCCGCATTGACAACAAAGTTGTCATCGATGTGAGGCTCAGCAATCTCCGACACCGACAGGCAAACTTCCATACATCAAGCAACTCATTGTGTTTTGCAGAGAGGTCTGCCCCCAAACCCCCCATTTTAATATAATCAAATCTGAGTCAGAGTTGACTCGGGGGGGCCAAACGCAAGTGAAACTGCCACCAGTGTACACAAAATCCAGTAAAGCGACAATCTGGAATCTTTCCGAAGTTGTCACTGTAATGGATTTTGTTGCAATATTTTTGATGTTTCAATGGTATACACCTCAGGGCTCAGTGCTGGGACCAGTCCTCTTCAATGTCTTCATAAGTGACATTGCAGAACAGCTGGAAGGGAATGTATGCCTCTTTTCAGATGATACCAAGAGTTGCAATAGGGTAGATACTCTGAAGGGGGTGGAGAAAATAAGTAGGGATCTGAGAAAACTCAAGTAGTCGAGGGTATGGCAGCTTATTTTCAGTGCAAAAAGTCATCCATCTGGGGCACAGAAACTCAAGAGTGGTGTAAAACATAGGGGGAGAGGTATTGGCGGTCACAAAGTAGGAAAGAGACATTGGGGGTTATCATACCTGATGACCTCAAGATGACAGGGCAGTATGACAAGGCAGTCGGCAGGGCCAGCAGGATACTGGGGTGCATAGGGTGGGGAATCACCAGCAGAAGGAGATAGGTGGTGTTACCACTGTATTGATTATTGGAGTGACCACATATGAGGTACTGTGCCCAGTTCTGAAGATCACATCTCAGGAAGGACATAGAGTGGAGGTTGTCTAGAGGATTGCAGCTAAAATGGTACAGGAGTTGCATCATAAGCCCTATGAGGAGAGGCTGAGGGATCTCAATATGTACACCCTGGAAGACAGGAGGAAGAGGGGGATATGACAGAGACCTATAAGTACATCACAGGGGTTAACTAGGTTCAGTAGAGGAGTATTTTTCAGACAGAACATGCACCAGGACAAAGCATGCAATTAAGGTGGGGTGCGGGGGGAATTTAGGAGGGATGTGAGGAAGAACTTCTTCACTGAAAGAGTGGTGGACATCTGGAACAGTCTTCCAAAATGTTGCCTGATGGAAGGTCACACTGAAGCTCACTGGATTATTATTGCCCAGTCTTGGCTCCAGACCTCATAACCTCCCCTTTGGGGCCCCACTGTAACTCTTCCAGAAGCGCTCACATCTCTTCGATTGTGGTTGTTCTCACCCAGAAATTACCTACCTTTTCACTGTTTACTGTTCTCTTCATTGTTCTGGACCCTGTTGAGGCTGGTATCTTCCCTTCTTCTTCTGTATGCTCATTCTTTCCATCATAAGGTCCTTTTCTGTGTCTTTCGGAGTATGGAAGAGCAGAGTCTCATCTTTGATGAACACTCAGAGTCTGGCTGGGAAGTGGGCTGGGACTTTATTCCCTGCACATGGCTAGTGAAGGCACTGCTGGTTAAGGCTTTCTGGGCCAGTCTGATACACACATGGGATATTCCAACTTGCCAAATGATCAGTGGGCAAATCCTGCACCCTCATACCCAGAATGCAGCTTCAGGCTTCTTTATACAGTATCTCTTCTGAGTGCCTTGCTCTGTGACTGGCTGCTCCATTTGCAAGCTAACATAACCATCCTGGGACTATGTATCTATTTATTTATTTATTTATGAATTTACAATTTTTGGCCATGAAAGACACAGTAAGCCAAGGCTTGTTTTCAGGTGCATCCTGGGAGCACAGGGAAGTTAAGAGACTTGCACTAGCCCACACAGTATGCAAATGGTGACTGTGGGATTCAAACCTAGTTCTCTAGGTTTGCAGCTCAGTACTCTTAACCACTACGCTATACTGCCTCTTAAAGGAGAATTAAACAAGTTAGTTTGCAAATAATTATAATCCAGTTCACAGAGAGATAAAGGAAAGGCTGCTGTTTACATTGATGTGTAACTCGCTCCCCACAAATGGGGGTTCCCAAAAGTCTTCCTTGAGCTTGTCTAAATACTCACTGCCAGGCTGGTGTCCTGCGTTTTTGCAGTTTAAATGTGATTGCCAGAGAGTGGCTATATAGCCTTTGTGTTCTGTCTCTTTAACAGCTGCCTGGATTGCAGTCATAATTAATCTAAAAGGGAGCTCTGTTAGAAGATGTACTTGTTTGCTGATCATTTGTTAGAGTAATAATAATATTGCAGTTTGTTCTAACCTGCCTTCTTTGCAGCATGGATAGTTCTATTTGTTTCCATCATATTGATCCTGGACTGCTGAAATGGGCCAATCAGTACATTTGGGACTCTAAAATGGAGCCTGCCTACAGGGGCTTGGTGGGGTCAAAATTTGTAGGAATTGTAGTTTGGGGCTTTTTGCGCCTAAAATAACCTGGAGGGGGAGCCCTTGTTGTTACTGACAGACAGATCAGCCAACCAAACCTTTTGAATCTTGGGGAAGTCCCAAACAGCTTGCAGTTTCAGTTAGATCTAAGTTGGGAAGTGAAGAAGTAACAACTTGAGGCAGTTTGAGCAGCAATCCATAGTGGAGTCATACGTCTCAACCTCCTGCCTCATAAATCAGGGACAAGGCTTAAAAAAATCAGGGACAAAGGACCAAAATCAGGGACACTTCTTCAAAATTGGAAATATTCACTCAGGAAGCTGGTAGAATAAAGGGATTAGTGTATAATGCATTTTCTAAGGAAGAACAAGTTTATAACTTTAATGTTTGACATCATTTTGTGCTTATAACCCCCGCTGTTTGGTCACAGAAACACAATTTTTAGGAGGGACGGAGTAAAATTTTGAGATAAAAATCAGGGACGTCCCTGAAAATCAGGGACAGTTGAGAGGTATGAGTGGAGTTGCGCAGGAGAACTGTAGAAAGGCCTGAGTTTTGGCCTGCATGCCTGCTTGCTCTCTCTGAGAGGGAACTTGTGAATTTTTCGGACTGAATCCAAACTTGGAGAGTGAAGTAAGCCACTGAATTGTGACCAGGCTCCTACCTGAAGAAGACCGAAGATTTGCTGAATGCGATCGGCCTGTCTGGACTTCCAGCCACCTCTGAACTCCCGGATTGTGCAGAGACTCTGTAATTGTGACTGGAGAGCCTTTTGCCTCGTACAGTGGAATTTCCTTACATGTGAATGTGTTGTGTGCTTATAGTGGGTCATGATTTGGTTCCCCACTGTGGTTTGAATTGTATTCTGCTTGCTGGAAGCTGCATTAGAATTTCCTTACGAGTAAATGTGCTGTGTGCTGCTAGTGGGTCGCAATTTGGTTCCCCACTGTGGTTTGGACTGTATTCTGCTTGCTGGAAGCCGCATCCAGCCCCACAGACTGAATCCAAAATCATCTCTATTGGGCCTGGGCCTTGCCACACTGGCCCAGCCTGACTACCTGCTGCACAGAGAGTGCCATCGATGAGAGACCTGCCTGGGGATCAGCCCCCTGCTCAACACTTGAACAGGAACAATGGCTCGGTGATTCGTGTGGGCCCCACTTCTCCGGACACTCCAGCTCAACAACCTGTAGTCTCGATTTCATCCTGCCTGTGTCCAGTATTGGGTATCGTGAGTAAACATCAGGGTAGCTCCCTGCAGCAACAGCTAAATCTAAAGTGTTGTCATCTGATTGTCTTGTTGCTTTTTCTTTCACGAACTGAGCCTCCCCCAGCTCCGGATTATAAGCATTGTGTGTTGTGCATGTTGCTATCTTCTAGCACAGGGCCCAAACCAGCTGCAACATTCCTGGCTGGCCCACCATTTTCCTACCTGGGTACCCAGAGTGCGTGACTGTGTGGGGAATTAAAGTGCATGCATAACTGTTTGATTAATATAGTCTTTAAGCCAATCAACCTGATTACTCCCCTTCCTTGTTCAGGTCCCCTGAATAAATCAGATCTGACTTTTTTTTTTGCTGCATTTAACCTGACTGTGGTTCCAGTTTGTGCCAAGAGTACTGTACTTTTGCTATTTACTGTGCACAACCTTGTTTTACAGGGGTCCCAGGTCGAGTCAGAGAGAACCGGCCCTGGTGGTAAAGTCTAAACAAGCTGGAGTACTCGTGATAGTGTACAAGGGATACTGTGAAAGTGGATTATTGTATATTGCTCAGGCCACTAGAAGGAAAGAGGGGGGTTACAGTGTCCCAGAGGGCTGTGCCCAGGTTAGTTTGACCACTACCAAACATGACCTCCGGGTGGAGGCACCCATTTCAGAACTCAGGCCCTTAACCTGCTACTAGCCATGCAGGCAGGGGTAATAGCCCTTGGGATAGCGCCTCCTAGGGGTTACATCTTGGAGGCTCACCGCTGGGATTTTTTTGCCTTCTATTGGCCACAAATTACAAATTATTGTTAAAGATTAATGGCTACCCCAGTAGAGATGGCTGTACACCAGTTGGTGGGGTGGGGTACTGGGCAGGAGATTCACCCACAAAATGCTCTGCTTATACTGGATATTCCCCTGGGTACCAGTAAGGACACTGTAGAGGGAGCACTCTCCAAAGTTGAATGTTTAAAAAACCCTGTGGTGGTGGGTCGACAGGCTGATTTGATCGCCCAAACTTTCATAGCCTTGGTATAGTGTAGTGACCGTGTGGACAGCTCTAAAGTGCCACAGACTATTGCCTCAGAAGGGGTCCTAGCCACCTGGAGAGTGATAACAAAAGACAGTAAATACCCTGGGGAGGATGAGCTCCCAACATTACTTTTGACGAGAAATTTGCTAAGTTGTTGCAGGAGGAAGGGAAAACCGTAGAGGACTATAAGAAACTATTCCTGCCACCTGGGGGTGTTCCTTCCCCAACACCCCCTCCCACTCCAGCACCTGTTACTGCCCCGCCTTCTGTGCCCGTGCCAATGCTGGCCCCTATATCTGTACCCACCATTAGTCACGACTCGTATAGCCGGCTGAGGATGTTTTCACGCACCCTCCCCACACCCCAGGGGGAGGACAATTGGGACACTTGTATAGACTATGTTGCCCCTCAAAGCTGAGAATGGCAATGCCCTGAACCAGAGAAGAGGAGAAGGGTGGTTGAAAGCCTCAGAGGCCCCACCCAATTTACTATCCATGCTACACAGGCTAGTAATCCAGAAGCAACTGCTCAAGATTTTTTGAATGCATTGGAAAATGTGTATGGGAGTCCCGATTCGGATGAGGACCTGTGGGGTGGGGTCAAAAACACTTAACAGTACCTAGGGGAGCCCTTATCCATGTATGTGCCTCAACTTGAAGCGGTGCTACAGGAATGCCTAAAGAAAGGTGGCATGGCCCCAGCTAAGTTAGATCAGAATAGGTTGGACCAACTCCTCAAGTCAGCCCCATTCTCTATTTCTGCTCCAACTACGCCCTACTGCTCGGTTGGATGCACCTCCTACCTATGACGGACTGATGAAGGAAATTCAGAGGATTGAGAGGAGGCAGCCACATGGGGGGCCCCTCCTGTATCTGCTGTTGCTACTGCCCAGATGACCGAGGATGCACATGTGAGTGATGCTCAGGGGCGAAATACAGTGCCAGTTGAACATTGGGAGGCTAACAAGGATGCTCCGCCCTGTGGCGAGATACTGCGAGAGGTTCGAGAAAGGAAAGCTACCATTTCCCTACAAGCCCATTCCAGAGATACAATGGGCCCAAACCCCTCTCAGAGCATGTCCACTATGGGGGGGGGGTGTACTCCCAGGCATCCTCTGTTGACAGCAGCTCAGAGATTCAATCAATCAATCAATTAAAATCTTTATTTATCCAGGTGATCATCGTTGAGCAGCGCTCATTTGCAAGATGGACCTGGTTAGATCAAGGTCAGTTACATAAAATATGGTACAATGCAAGGAACAAAATACAATGATTGAACAGGTTATGCAGTCATTACAGATACCAACACATGAATATCTGTGAATAGGCATGACACATTGGCATAATTCACATATTTACATTTTTACACATATATAAGGTAACAGAGGGGATTATGAATATGGGCATGGAGACAGTGTAGGTGGTGACTAGCATATAATTGTACAGGGGGATTTGTCAGGGGGAGGAAATAGACAACGAGTGGTCTGGGCCAATGATGGGTGGTGGGGCTTCAGAAAAAAAGAGGGAGGGGAGGGATGCAAATAGGCAGGGGATGGAGGGTGAAAAACGACAACGAGAGGTCCGGCAGATGATGGGTGGTGGGGCTTTAGTAACAAAGAGAGAGGGGAGGGACGCAAGTAGGCAGGAAGGGAGGGTGAAGATGGACGGTGATGAGGTAGAGGAATATAGGAGGGAGAATGGATAAGGTACAATATGTTATCGTGGGTAATCTAGGAGGTAAGGTAGGAATGTAGAACATAGAGTTAGCGGAGAGTTAGTGGAAGGGACAGGCTTGGAGATGAAGGAGATGGAAAAGATTAGCCCTTCGGCTGTCGAAAGTTGCATTGTTCCTTAATAAGCCTTGAGTAGATGGATTTAAAGGATGTGATGGACATAGGTACACTCAATTTTAGTGTTTTCTGCAATTTGTTCCATAGGGAGGGCAACACAAAACTAATGGCTGTCCTTCCATAGCGAGAATTGACTTTGGGCACTTTTAACAGGATGGAAGAGTAGCTTCTTAGAGCATATTTACTTATAGTGATTTGTGTGAAGCAATCTGAGATATATTGTGGTAATTGTTTGGATATAGCTCTGAAAATCCATAATGCAGCGTTTCTGTCCCTTCTGAACTGAAGCGAAGTCCATCCAACTGCTGCATATAGGGAGCAATGGTGGGTGTTGAATGGTAGTCCTGTGATAAACCTCAATGCCCTATGATAGACTGTATCCAGTTTTCCCAGGTAGGAGGTGTGGCAACTACTGTATAAGAAATCAGCATAGTCAACTACAGAAAGAAATGTGGCCTGGATCAGCCTTAACTTAGCATTACTTGTGAGAAAATATTTTATTCTAAAGTAAAGACCAAGTCTCTGGCGAAGTTTTTTTAGTAGTTCTTCCATGTGTTCTATGAAGGAAAGCCTACTGTCAAGCCAGACTCCCAGGTACTTGAATTTTGATACGAATTCAAGGTTTTCATCAAGGATAGTGGATATATGTGGGAGCTTATCTGAAACTGGATATCATGCATGCATGTGGGGAGAAAAAAACATTGCCTTTGTTTTCTTTGCATTGAGCAGGAGTTTTTTGCTCAGAAGTTGGTGTTGGAGTAGATTGAACTCTGTTTATAACTCTTTGCAGGCTGCATTTGGAGAAGGGTGGCTGACATAGAGCACTGTATCATCAGCAAATAGGTGTACAGTGGCTTTGGTGATGTTATCAATGTTGTTGATAAATAGATGGCGAATAGAATAGGACCGAGGATAGATCCCTGGGGTATGCCTCTTTGCAGTGGTTTAAGGGGGGACAATTCACCTTCCACCTTAACCTGCTGGAACCGTCCAGTAAGGTAGTTGTTGAACCATCGCAAGGAGAATGAATCCAGCCCTATGAATTTCAGGGATGAGAGGAGCAGTTTGTGGTCAACTGTGTCGAATGCCTTACTTAGATCCAGGAACACAGCACAGATACAATTTTTATTATCCAGTTCTGATTGCTAGTCATTGGTTACTTTTGCTAGGGTCTTAATGGTGCTATGTTTGGCTCTGAATCCAGATTGTGCAGAGTTTAGGAGATTAGCTGATTCTAGGTAGGCTCTCAAATGTGTACTTACAATTTTTCCAGCAGTTTAGATAGTACAGGGAGGATGGAGATTGGTCTGTAGTTGTTGAGGTCAGAAGGGTCCCCTGATTTAAATAGCGGAATGACCTGTGCAGTTTTCCAAATCGAAGGGATTGTCCCTAGTAATAATGAATGGTTAAATAAGTGTGTTATTGGTACCGCTAGTACATGAATGGAAATCTTTAGGAAGCAGGGGTCGAGGGAGTCCGCACCTGCACTTTTCTTTATGTCCAGATGGCATAGCAAGTCTTCCACTTGTTTCAACATAGCTGGCTGTAGTGAGAAAATAGAGTCTGTCACCGGAGTTTTGGTAAGTTGTATGCCTAACTGGGATCACACTGAGTTTGCAGGAGAGTTGTTAAATGCTAATCCTGCAGTTGTGAAGTGATTGTTGAATGACTCTAGAACTTCCAGCCTGTTGTTGATAATGGTTGTCCCGGAAATTATCTTTGCTGGGAGTGAATTACTTGGTGCATGGCCAGATATGTCATTGATGGTATTCCAGAATTTAGCGGTGAATTAGATTGATGAATTGACTATGGAGGTGAAGAAATTACGGAAGTGTCTCTCCATGCTCACCACACACCAGACAGAGGTTGAATCACGATTTTCTGTTGGTGGTACCCCCGCCTTAGCCCCCAATGTGATGCCTCGGCCACGCCAGACTCTAGAAAGCAAACTCTGTCAAAATTGTGGGAAGGAGGGGCATATGAAGAAAGAATGCCGGTCACCAAAAGACTTAGATAAGGTTATATACAGACTTCAAGGGGAGCTCCTGAAAGCGAAACCATGGCCGAGGGGTGCTGGAAACGACCGCAGTAAAGGCTCAGGAAATCCCAACACCAACTTCTTTGTGGCTAAGTCATCTGTACCGGCCCCTGCTACTGTCCCTCCATACTAGTCCAAGATAGTGCACCCTTCAATGGAGACTAATGTGGCTGTGAATGGTATTCCTACACGGGCTGTGCTTGACAGTGGGTGTCAAGTGACCATTGTGTTTCAGAACTGGTATGACAAGCACTTATCTGATATGCCCTTACAAGCCCTGGAAGGCCTACAGGTGTGGGGGCTGAACAACAAGTCTTATCCGTATCTAGGATATGCCTGCCTCTGGTTGTCTTTTCCTGCAACTGTCACTGACGTAGAGGAGCAAGTACAGACACTGGCCCTAGTGTGTCCCCCCACCAGATTGTATGATGGGGTTCCCCTGTTAATTGGAACAAACACCCACATGTTTGGAAGACTAGCACAACTCTGCCATAAGAAACTAGGGCAGCCGACTGGATAGGCCCTAAGAATTCCAGCCTTAGTAAAAAAGGCTTATGACTGGCAACAGAGACCCGCTGAAGTGAACCCAGATGAACCAGTGGGGATAATGTGGAAAAAGGAACCTGACTCCTTGGTATTGTCCCCCAACGCACAGTGCACAATCCATGGAGAAGTCTGCCTAAAGAGAAACATAATGAACAAAATATTAATGTTGGATGCAGCAGGAGATGGAAAGTTGCCAGTGGGATTATTGGTCAAACCCAGCATCTTGCCTGCTCGTGCCCACGCCTATGCACAATGAGTGATGGTCCAGATTCAGAATGTGTCAGATCAGGAGATTCGGGTGAACAGAGGGTGCACCCTAGATACAGTACACTGTGCCAACACTGCCGTATTGCCCAGCAACAAGTGCTCTGGTGAGAAGGAGAGAGTGACTCAGGACTTATTTGACTTTGGTGACTCCCCATTGCCAGCTGAATGGAAGCCTAGAATTAGCAAGAAACTCACTCAGAGGGACTAAGTGTTTTCATTAAAAGAATGAGATGTGGGGTGTGTCCAGGGTACAGAGCATCACATACACCTCCATGATGACTGGCCATTTCGAGAGAGATCCCGACGTCTCGTCCCAGCAGACATAGATGATGTGAGGAGACACCTGCAGGAAATGCTCGCTGCTGGCATGATACAGGAATCAAGAAGCCCAAATGCCTCTCCCATTGTGGTTGTGCGTAAGAAGAATGAGTTGGTAAGGATGTGTGTTGATTATCAAATCCTGAACCGGTGGACCATCCCCAATCAATACACCATGCCCCGTATACAAGATGCCCTGGATTGTTTGAATGGGAGCAAATGGTTTTCAGTATTGGATCTTCGCAGCAGATACTACCAGATCCTGATTGCCCCGGAGGACCATGAGAAAACAGCCTTCATCTGTCCTTTGGGGTTCTACGAACTCCTGAGAATGCCACAGGGGATTTCAGGCACCCCGCCACCTTCCAGCGGCTGATGGAATGTGCGGTGGGAGATATGAACTTGCTGGAATGTCTAGTGTACCTAGATGATGTCATTGTGTTTGGACACACATTAGAGGAGCATGAGACCTGACTGTTTAAAGTCCTAGACCGATTGGAAGACTTTGGCCTCAAGCTGTCCATTGACAAGTGCCATTTTTTTCAAACCTCCATGAAGTATGTAGGGCACATAGTATCTGCAGAAGGGATAGAGACTGATCCCAGTAAGGTTGAATCACTGACTACTTGGCCCCAGACCCATAATTTGAAAGAACTACAATGTTTCCTGGGGTTCTGTGCCTACTACTGCAGGTTCATAAAAGACTATTCAAAGGTGATTCGCCCACTTTTGAATCTTACCCAGGGTTACCCTCCTACCAACCATAAATGTAAAAAAGGGGCCGACAAAGAACCACAGAAAGTGTACTTCCACAAAGGTGAACTTTTTGGGCCCTGCTGGACACCCGCATGTGAAGCAGCCTTTCATGAAGTCATACACCAGCTCACCCATGCCCCCATCCTCACCTATGCTGACCCTACCAAGCCCTATGTGCTGCATATGGATGCCAGTCTGCAGGGTCCAGGAGAAGTGCTGTATCAAGCCTATGAAGATGGTTTGAGACCAGTGTCCTTCACCAGTAGGAGCTTGACCCCGTCGGAGCGAAACTACCCTGTGCACAAGCTGGAGTTCCTTGCGCTAAAATGGGCCATCATTGACCAGTTTCATGAATACCACTATAGGGCAAAGATATTGGCGAAGACCGACAATAACCCGTTAACCTATGTACAGACTTCAGCTAAGTTAGACGCCGCTGGGCACCGGTGGCTTTCTGCCTTATCAACCTACGATTATGCTGTTGAATACAAGCCAGGACTGAACCATATTGATGCTGATGCCTTGTCATGAAGGCCAGTTTCCAAGAGTGATTAGGTCAGGCTGTCTGAACCTGACACCTAAGCCTTGTGCCAAAAATTTGACCGAGATAAACAGATGTCTGCAGACACAGTGGACTGTTTAGTAGATTGCTTGGGCCCTCCTGATACCTGCATACCGGCTGCCTATTGCCACTTTTCTGCTCTAGATATTAATGCACTACCTCAATTTGACAATGACAGTATTCAGTGGGTTCAATCCCAAGATCCTATGATTCAGTCCGCACTTCATGCCCTGCATGCAGGGAAAGATGTGTCCAAGTTGCGTTCCCCTAACTTGCGAACTGCTCTGTTGTTTAAAGAAGACCCCAGGTTGAAGCTACTCAATCAGTTGTTGTACAGAGAGACAGTGGATCATGGTGGTCAAGTAGACAGGCAGCAATTAGTCTTGCCCACAGCCTTTAAAGATTTGGTACTGAGGTCCCTCCATAATCACATGGGCACCTTGGTATTGACAGAACTCTTGACTTGGTACAATCTCGATTCTACTGGCCCAAGATGGGGGCCGATGTTGAGCATCATGTAAAGACCTGAAGTCATTGCCTGCAAAGGAAAGCCCTGCCTCAAAGAGCTGCCCCCCTTGTCAATATTACTACCAGCACCCCCATGGAACTTTTCTGCATAGACTTTTTGTATTTAGAACCTGATCAGCAGTATATTGGCAATGTGTAAGTGGTTACAGAACATTTCACACAGTATACGCAAGCTTTTCCAACTAAAGATCAAAAGGCCTCTACCGTGGCCAAGGTGCTAGTGGAAAATGTCTTTGTCCACTATGGTGCCCCTCAGCGGATCCACTCTGACCAAGGCAGATATTTTGAAAGTCGGCTAATTAAAGAAATGCTCTCTGTATGGGGGGGTGCGGAAGTCAAGAACCACCCCTTATCACCCACAGGGGGACCCTCAACCAGAATGTATTAACCGCACCCTTCTAGACATGCTGGGCACCCTCCATCCCAAAGACAAGCCTAAGCGGAGCCAGTAGATTAGCACCTTGGTACACGCATGCAGTTGCACAAAAAATGACACTACTGGGTTCTCCCCCTACCGCCTCATGTTCGGGAGGGAGGCCCGACTGCCCGTTGATGTCTACTTTGGGGTCTCTCCAGATGGGGTCCGAGCCAAAAATTACCTACAGTATGTACAGAAACTGAAAGCTCAATTGAACCATGCCTATCAACTGGCCCAGACAATGGCCACCAAAAGAAATCTTGCCAACAAAGAGAGGCATGATAAAAAAGTAAAGGCTCAAGAGGTTCGGTCTGGAGACTGTGTGTTGTTACACAATTTGGGACTGCATGGCAAACACAAAATTGCTAATAGGTGGCACTATTGTCACCATGTAGTAGTTGGAAAGTTGAATGATTTACCAGTGTACAAGGTGTGCCCAGAGAATAACTCCAAAGCTGTCAAGACCATGCACCATAACCATTTGCTACTTATCGGCCAAGTCATAATTGAGGCTGAACCATCAGCGATTGATTCCCTTGGGCCGGTGACTCGTGCTGCTGCAAAAAAAGAGACCGAGTCAACCTACCCCAGTAGATACAGATTTAAGGTTTCCCCGCGGCAGGCCCAGAATGATAGTGACTGTCAGTCCACCTCTGACGAAAGTGAGTGTGATAATGCCTATTACACCTCCTATGAATTGAGTCAGCTGTTTCAAGGTAACCCTATGACTAATTGTGGGGATGAAGCTGGGCCTTCTGGACTGCCTTACCCCCCAGCTTCATCCTTGGAGTCAATGCTCCTTGAAAGTGAAATGCAAAGTATTACATCTGAGGTTGCGGACTCTCTGTGTTTTGTGGAACTGTGTGAATGGCCCGACGAAGGGGCTGATGGTCTGAGTCTCTCTGGTGACACACCAGAACTTGAAGAACAATGTGAGAGTATTGACAGCCCCCCTTCAGTGCCACAAAGCCTAATTGTGCCAAAGCCCCCTCAAAATGAGCAACCTGGGCCTCCATCAGAAGATAATGAGCAAAGTGTTGTGGAAACAGCCTACAGAGCAAGGAGCTGACAGTGCTCCAAGTTTGGACATTCCCATCCATGCAGAGGCACCCCTCACAAGTGACGAAAGTTCCAAAGTTAGTGCTGAAAGTACAGAGACTGTAGCCGCTCCCCCCAGAAAGACTGGGCAAGCTGTCAAGCCAGTGCTACGCTTTAGTTATGATTTCCCCTGGGAGGCCAGTGGATTTGCCTCTCAAGGTGGTTCACAAAGGGGTTTATGTTTTGCCAAGCTCACTGCCCAAATTGAGCTTGACGGCCAACTCCAGGTTACTTGTTCTTCCCTCTCACCATGGTGCCCCTGCCCCATCCAGCCCCAAGTTAGCTGATAGGGAACGGCCCCTCTTACATTGTTTAATGTACAAGAAGTTATTAAATGAGTCACTATTACTTGTAGGAAACATGCATATGTATTGTGAATATGGATGTAGTAATGTGAAGTTTATTGAAAGGTATAGTAATGTAACAAGCTAATGATATATACATGTCTCGTTTATATTGCATTTTTGATATTGTGATAGCACAGACTTGACACGGATGCCAAGTTTTCTCCAGGCAGGGAAGGATGTAACCCCCCTACAAATGAGGTTCCTGAAAAGTCTTCCTTGAGCTTGTCTAAATGCTCACTGCCAGGCTGGTGTCCTGCATTTTTGCAGTTTAAATGTAATTGCCAGAGAGTGTCTATATAGCCTCTGTGTACTGTCTCTTTAACAGCTGCCCGGACTGCAGTCATAATTAATCTAAAAGGGAGCTCTGTTAGAAGATGTGCTTGTTTGAAGATCATTTGTTAGAGTAGTACTAATAATATTGCAGTTTGTTCTAACCTGCCTTCTTTGCAGCATGAACAGTTCTGTTTGTTTCCATCATCTTGGTCCTGGACTGCTGAAATGGGCCAATCAGTACATTTGGTACTCTAAAATGGAGCCTGCCTACAGGGACTTGGTGGGGTCAAACTTGTAGGAATTGTAGTTTTGGGCTTTTTGCACCTAAAATAACCTGGAGGGGGAGCCCTTGTTGTGATTGACATACAGATCAGCCAACCGAACCTTTTGAATCTTTGGGAAAGTCCCACACTGCTAGCAGTTCAGTTAGATCTAAGTTGGGAAGTGAAGAAGTAACAGCTCAAGGTAGTACGAGCAGCAATCCATAGTGGATTCACGTGGGAGAACTGTGGAAAGGCCTGAGTTTTGGTCTGCATGCCTATCTGCTGTCCCTGAGAGGGAACATGTGCCTTTTTTGGACTGAATCCGAACCTGGAGAGTGCAGTAAGCCACTGAATTGTGACCAGACTCCTATCTGAAGAAGACTGAAGATTTGCTGAATGCGATCAGCCTGTCTGGACATCCAGCCACCTCTGAACTCCCGGATTGTGCAGAGACTCTGTAATTGTGACTGGAGAGCCTTTTGCCTGGTACAATGGAATTTCCTTACATGTCAGTGTGTTGTGTGCTTATAGAGGGTCATGATTTGGTTCCCCACTGTGGTTTGAATTGTATTCTGCTTGCTGGAAGCTGCATTAGAATTTCCTTACATGTAAATGTGCTGTGTGCTGCTAGTGGGTCGCAATTTGGTTCACCACTGTGGTTTGAACTGTATTCTGCTTGCTGGAAGCCACATCCAGCTCCACGGACTGAATCCAAAATCATCTCCATTGGGCCTGGGCCTTGCCACACTGGCCCAGCCCAACTATCCGCTGCACAGAGAATGCCATCAACAAGAGACCTGCCTTTGGATCAGCCCCCTGATCAACACTTGAACAGGAATGACACCTCGGTAATTCGTGTGGGCCCCGCTTCTCTGGGCACTCCACCTCAACAACCTGCAGTCTCGATTTCATCCTGCCTGTGTCCAGTATTGGATATCATGAATAAACATCAGTATAGCTCCCTGCAATGACAGCTAAATCTAAAGTGTTGTCATCTGATTGTCTTGCTTTTTCTTTCACGAACTGAGCCCTCCCCCCGGCTCCGGATTACAAGTACTGTGTGTTGTGCATGTTGCTTTCTTCCATCACATGGTCCCAACCAGCTGCAACATTCCTGGTTAGCCCACCATTTTCCTACCTGGGTACCCAGAGTGTGTGGCTGTATGGGGAATTAAAGTGCATGCATAACTGTTTGATTAATATAGCCTTTAAGCCAATCAACCTGATTAAGCCCCTTCCTTGTTGAAGTCCCCTGAATAAATCAGATCTGACTTTTTTTTGCTGCATTTAACCTGACTGTGGTTCCAGTTTGTGCCAAGAATATTGTACTGTTTCTGTTTACTGTGCATAACCTTGTTTTACAGGTGGTCCCCAGGGTCGAGTCAGAGGAAGCAGCACTGGTGGTAAGTGCAAACAGTGTGGGTACTAGTATAGTGTACAAGGGGTATTATGAAAGTGATTATTGCATATTGCTCAGGCCACTAGAAGGGGAAAGACGGGGGTTACAGTGTCCCAGAGGGCTGTGCCCAGGTTAATTTAACCACTACCAACCCTGACCTCCAGGTGGAGGCACCCATTTCAGAACTCAGGCCCCTTAACCTGCTACTAGCCACGCAGGCAGGGGAAATAGCCCTTGGGATAGTGCCACCTAGGGGTTACAGATGCAAGAACTGTTTTTATGTAGTTAATAAAAATGCAGTTTCATAGCATTAGAAAAATGGAAACAACAGCCCTCTACTTTCAAACCTCCCACCTTGTCTGCTCCCTAAAGCCTAACGTGCTACATGATGAAGTCATTGGAGAGCTTCTAACCTGAACAGTGCTCTTAATACTAACAGCCTCTAGTTTTTCCATGCCCTTTTGTAGTGTAATTTAAAGAGCTGCTGACGCTTCAACAAAAACTTTGAAAAACATAATATTTAGGTACAATTTAACTTGCATTCTATATGTATTGTATAGATTTCTCCTCCCCATTATTTATTACTGAGGAAATTTTCATGAAAACATGCTCTGTATCTGCATGAGTTCATCTGCCTCTTTAGCTTACTCCCTACTTCATGTCATAATCCTCTGTTATGACATCACAAGCAGTTGCCATGGCAGAAACTGTGATGTCACAAGCAGTGTATTATGACATCAGGTAGGGAGAAAGTATAAGGAATAGATAAACTCTTCAGGAGCAAAGATCCTGTTTTCATGCAAATGACCTCAATAATAAATAATGGGGAGGAGAAATGCAGAACTAATGTGAAATACAAGCAGAACTGTGTCTAAATATTAAGTTTTGTTGAAGTTCTCCTACTGGCATCGGCTGCTCTTTAAGCAAAATGATCAAAATCATGACTTAATATTCTGTATTGTTTTTAAAAATGCACATATTATGCCCTAGTTTTGTTAATTTTCTTTCTTTATAATGAGCAGAAATTGTGCATGAAAGGCCCCTAACTGAAGTACAGTACTTGTTTTCAGATAAAGTACCTGGTGGTCTAGTGGTTACGTTCTCCATGCAGCATGGTGTTGGGTTGGTCCGGTTCAAAGCCAAAGTTGGAGATCTGTTTGTAAATCCATTAAAACGTTTAGATTCCTTTTGAAATGAACACACCTCTTCCCCACCCACAGCAGCCAGCCCTAGTCCACTGCCACTTAGACTTCATGGGCCCAATTCTAAAAGATCGCTTGGAGCGACACAAGTTGTGACTGCCCCAGGGGTGTAGCAAACCCCGGGCGCTGGATTGTGCAAAATTCAGAGTCCCAGCACCAAAATCCATGAGACCGCCACAGGTATACAACAGTGCCCAATCATTGGCGCAGCTGCTTCAAATGCCACAGGGGCCACAGGGATTTGGCTCCCCCCTCCACAAGACGGGCCATCATCAGTGGGGGGGCATCTGCTTGCTAGGAGGGGATCAGTGGGCAAGAGGGGCATGAGGAGCA
Organism: Neoceratodus forsteri; assembly: GCA_016271365.2. NCBI lineage: Eukaryota > Metazoa > Chordata > Ceratodontiformes > Ceratodontidae > Neoceratodus > Neoceratodus forsteri. The sequence continues at coordinate 59,362,985 of CM057453.1, read as the reverse complement.
TAGGGTGAGTTGGAGAGACAGTGGGGAAATAAGGGATCTCTTTAGCACTCAGTAGGGTGCATGTGCCTCTCTATACTATATACAGAGGCATATGCACCCCACCAGGTGCCAAAGCAATCCCGTCCCTCCCCACTTTCTCCCATCTCACTCTATGCCCCTCTGTGCCTCTCCTACCTCTGACCACACATGTAGCTCTCCCCCCCCCCAACCTGCCACATTGTCACACACTGGTGCAAGAGGCTTAGACCACCTCCTGGCTGGTCTAGGTTGAGCCCCTTGCTATGGCCACTGAGGGGCTTTTAGATTCTCCAATAAGGGGATGTTGCAGCCCTGCTGTTTTATTTATTTATTTATTGAATTGTTTCACCAGGAAAGATACACTGAGCAACTTAATGCTCGTCTCACGGTACATCCTGAGGGAAGGGGTAGTGGGATGACAGTAGTAACAATGACAAATCGTACAGCAATACAGAGGTGTGATTAAATGCAGTAATAAAGTGGTACAATAAAATACAATACAATACAATACATACATTCAGTATGGTCAAGGAGTATGTAACATAGTAAAAAGTACAACCAAGTGAGAGGCATCATTTACAATACATGAGGAGCATAGATGACAGGTATACAATGCATAATACATAATACATGCATAATACATACAAATAGTTAAGAGCAGTGCTGAGCCATGGGCCTAGGTGGAGTGCAACAGTATTATGTAGGTGGTACACTGCAGCAGTCACAGTAGCCTTCCACATAGGTGAGCATGTCTCAAGATTAAGTGCTAGACCATGTAGGGCATGGGTAAGCGCATGAGGTAAGAGGGCAGGAGAGAAGATGAGACAGGAGTTGGGTAAGGAGGGGGTCAGAAGCAGGTGCAGGAAGGAGTGAGATAGTTGTGCAGTTGCATAGGTAAGAGAAAACAGAGAGGAGGAGAAGCAGATTTGAGGAGGCAGAGAATTCCACAGTTTAGGCAGGTGATATGAGAAGGCTTTCTGTCCAGAGGATGTGGTTCTGCCAGGGATAGAAAGGGTATGAGTGTCAGCAAGGGATCTCAAGGAATAGAGGGAGGTTGAAGGGGTACAAAGAGAGGAAGAGACATGTGAGGGGAGTGAACCAAGGCAGAATTTAGAGATGCACTTGTCACCGTGTAAAACTCGCCGATTGCGGAGGAGAAGGAAGTTGAGGGAGCAGTACCAATCACAATGATGGGTTAGGAGGGGGGTGTCAAGAGCGAAATGACAGAAGGATTTGTAGAGAGAGTCCAGTCTGGATAGGTGGGACTGTGGGGCAGCACCATAGACTATGTTGCAGTAGTCGAAGATGGGCAAGATCATCTTCTGTACCAGCTCACGCCTGGTGGCAAGAGGGATGCAGCTGCAGTTTCTGTAAAGGGCACCGAGCTTAGGCCTTATTTTTTTCAGAACGGCATCTATATGTACAGAGAAGTCAAGGTATATATCCAGCCAAACGCTGAGATACCTGAATGAGGAGACATCCTCAAGAGCAGTCCCGTCAAGGGTGTGAAAGGAGGGGAGGTTGCTTAGCCGGGCAAGTCTCTGCCTTGTGCCAAATAACATGGAGACTGTCTTTTTGGCATTTAGAAATAGTTGGTGTGAGTTGAACCAAAGTTGTACCTTGGTGAAGTCAGACTGAAGCCTGGCCGTGACATCAGGGACTGATTTGCCAGAGGTAAATAGCACTGTATCATTAGCATAGAGGTGGGTGCTGGATGATGAGCAAACCTGGGGGAGCTCATTTAAAAAGATGGAGAACAGGATGGGGCCTGCACTGAACCCTGGGGACCCTGGCAGTAATAGGCGGGTGCGATAACATCAGCTATTCTAATCGATTGCGACCTGTCTTGACAGGTAGGAGCTGAACCAGCCTGTGTCAGTAGGGGAGAGTCCAACTGCTGATAAGCTATGTGTGTGGGGGTGAGAGACAGTGTCAAAGGCTTTGGCTAAGTCGACAAAGATAGCTGAGGTAATGTTCCCTTTGTCAAAGCCTGAGGAGATGGTCTAAGTTAGCCTCAACAGGGAGGTGGTGGTGGAATGGGCTTTCCTGAAGCCAGACTGAAAGGGTGTGAAGAAAGCGTAGTCAGAGAGGAACAAGCAAAGTTTGTTGAGCGCTATGTGTGCTTGGAGTTTGGCCAAGGTAGGAAGGAGAAAGATAGGTTGATAGCTTTCAGGAGAGGTGGAGTCTCCCCCCTTAGGGAGAGGGAGGACTACGGTACGCTTCCAGGCCGAGGGAACAGTGGCAGACTCAAAGGAGAGATTTAGTATCAAGGATAGAGGATAGGCGAAGGCAGGAGCCGAGAGGGAGAGGAGCCTAGGGTCAAGGCCATCCGGTGAGGAGCCTTTGGTAGAAGCAAATGCCAGGAGAGCTTATAGAGTAGTTTCAGGAGAGACAGGAGAGAAGGAGAACTGAGGGGGAGGTGGGGTGAGGGATGGCGTGGGGAGGGCAGCACAGCAGGGGAGGGGAAGGTTGTAGGGATGGGATAGGGCAGGTAGGGGAGTAGTGGGAGGAGGGACAGGAACACCGGGGCAAGATGGGGTTAGGAGGTGTTAAGCAGCACAGAGGCACAGGTGGCAAAGTGGGAGTTGAAGCAATTGGCAATGGCCATAGGTTCAGTAAGGACAGCGTGGTTGTGCCTGAGGATAGGTGGTGTAGTGTTTGTAGCAGGTGAGAAGAGGGATTGGACAACCTTCCAGAATTTGGATGGATTGTTTGTGTTAGTCTGTAAGTTGGACTTGAAATGCTCAGCCCTGGCTAGGCGGATGGCTTTGGTGCAGCCATTTCTGAGTTCACGATAATGTTTGAGGTCGCTAGTACAGATGCCATGCAAGGTCGCAAACTTGTTGGCAGGTCAGTAGCGCAGGTGAGACCCAAGGTAGGTGTGCGCCATGTACCCCCGTTTTGCGGAGCAAAGCATGGGAGTTCCAAATTTGTAGGAACTTGGATCTGAAATGGGCAAGGGCCTCTCTGCTGTGGAAGCTGAGGACAGGGGGGACCAGTTGGTTTTAACGAGATCCTGAAGCAAAAGTTGTAGGTCAAGGGTTGTGAATGGTCGAATGAGAATCGTTTTTGCAGGAAGCTTGGACCTATGTATTTTATACACTACAAAGGTCATATGGTGGTTGCTGATAGAGTCGGGTAATAGCACCGAGGCCACGACATGGTAGGGATGGGAGATGAGGACTAGGTCAAGCAGGGAGTGGTTTAGTGACTTATAGTTTAGTCGAGTGGGTTCCAGTATGAGTTGCCGGAGGTTTAAAGCATCTATGGCAGAGCGAATATGAGTCAGGGACAGGGCCAGCCAATTTAGATTTAGGTCACCCAGGATGAATAGTTCGCCGACACTGTCCATTTCGCTTTTTATGGGGAGAGAATGAAACATAGGGTAGGATACCAGCCTGAGGAGGGTGATGAAGTGGGGGGGGCACCGAGGTTATTGAGGCACAGGGGACCACTGGGCAGCAGAGGAGGGGTATGGTCTCAGGGTGGAGTGCTGTGCCAGAGAGGTGGACTGTGCTGTTGCCCACCGTCGATGGCTTAACCATAGTGGGTGAGCCCCTCAACAGTTTAGTAGGGAGTGTGATAAGTAGTGCTAGGGACAGTGCCAAAGATAGATACCAAAGTTTTGGTGACACCATGGTGAAGTCCAGAAGGAGAGAACTACTGGCAGGAATGAGAGAGCTAGTACGCTGTGTTTTAGGGCACTCAGCTAGTGGATCCCTCTAGTGGTAGAATCCTATGAGCAGCCAATGGAGAAGTAGGCTGTTAGAAAAAAAAAAAGCTGATTGTGTAGCAAGAAATAGGGTGTAAATAAAAGTGTTGTGCCGGGTGGGTGGGGTGGGCGGGCAATAATGGCTGACAGCAGAGCCATACCTGGAAGGCTGAGGATCCAGGGCAGAGAGCTTGGGTGGCGACTTGAGATGAACTGTTGGTCAGGTGGCCTAAGAGACTCGGCGGTGGGAGCCTGCGGTCCCTGAGGTGGGGGAGCCCAGTTGAAGAGAAGAAGAGAGGGGGGATTAAGTAGGCTGTCTGTGGCACAGAGGTGCGGTCAGCCCAGCAGGGAGCCCAATCTGCAAAACAATGGCACTGTTTGTTTGGGCGCCAAAAGTCTGTAGCAGCACAAAACCAAAAGAGAGGCCTGTAATCACAGCTCTTTTCAGACAAATTGCACTTAAAAACTGTAAACTGGCTGTAATCGAGCATATTTATTTTTATTTATTTGATATTCAGAAAGACCTTTGAGTCAGAGACTCATTTACAAAGGTTCCACGTCATACATAAATTGTACAGGGGATGGGACATTAGCATACAGAAAAAAGAACAGCACATTACATAGTAACATGAAATAACATGAAGTATAAGATAAACAGGTTCCATTGTTGTTACATAGTAGGCTAACAGAGAATTTTAGGTAATTTAGCACAGTCAGGAGTGAGGAGAGAAGAAAGCGTCAGAGAGATTCAGAAAGAGGCTGATTGTCATGTTTCGTAAATGCATTTGAGGTACATTTGCTGCTAGTAGCTTGTTAGTAAGGAGGCAAGGCAGATCAGGTGTCAAGGACAGTCACATCTATTTGAAACCTGCAGGTATTCCTTTAGCATTGATTTAAATGGGCCCAGCCTTCTTTTCTCAGTTATATGGTTTGGGAGGAGTTTGTCCAGGAAGGGCCCTGAAGTTGAAAGTGCATTGGTATTGGGAGGTCCGGCCATGGGATACCCATAGTAGCCGCTGTTTGAGCTTCGGTTATTTTGCTTAGTGGTGCTGGGAGTATAATTTGGAGTAGGGAGGGTGGGTGAGGCCTAGTAGTACCTTTTGGTCATAAGGCAGGTGTGGTACCTGATTCTGTTATCCAGATTTAGCCAATTTGTGCTGCTATATAGGAGCAGGAGTGAGTGAGACGATCGCATCCTAGGACTAGGCGGCAGGCTCTGTTGGAGCACTGGGGCCGGAGTCTGCTTAGGGCTGTGGAGGGTGCGGACTGTAAATTAGAATGCCGAGTTCAGCAGGGAGAGGATCGAGGAGTTTACGTGTAAGTTGTAGTGCCTTAGGGTGAGGCAGTGTTTATACTGCAGAGCACGCCTAGCCTGGAGCTAAGAGCGTTGTTAGGTGTATGATATGTTGATTAAAGCTGAGGGTGGGGTCTAGAGTATCCCTAAGTATTTAAAGTTGTATACTTGTTCTAGGGGGTCTGGTTTGCTGTGAGGAAGTGTAGGCACAGGCTTTTGTGGTTTGAGGATGGGCTAATATTATGACTTTAGTCTTATTATAGTTGATAATAAGATGGTGGGAGGTGAGCCAGTCTTCCATTTCATGGAAAGAATGCTGGAGGGTTTGGTGGAGTTTGAGGGGAGCCGGGTTGGAGGCGAACAAGACCGCATCATCTGCATAAAGGAGCAGATTTCCAGAGCAAGAGGATGGGAGGGAGTTGAGGTATAGGCTGAAAAGTAAGGGGCCAAGTATGGAGCCCTGTGGAACACCGGATCGGATTGGGAGGCAGGGTGATAGGACATGGCCTACCTTGACTCTCTGGGTTCTGTCTGAGAGATAACTGGAGAACCATTTTAAGGTGTCATAGGAGAGACCCGTGTGGGCCAGGGTATTTAGTAAGAGGGCATGGTTGACTGTGTCAAAAGCTTCAGATAGGGCCACGAAGATGGCACCCGTGAGGTGGCCGTGATCCAGGGCAGAGTGGACATAGGAGGTAAATTGAAGGAGGGTGGTAGTGGTGTTAGGGTCCTTTCAAAACCATGTTGCTGACTGGTTAGAAGGTTATATTTATTCAGGTGGTTCAGTGAGTTGGTTTGCCAATTATGCGTTCTAGTGCCTTCTGACGGGGGGTAGGATTGAGAAGGGCGGTAGTTATTTGTGGAAGTTCGGTCACCACCTTTATGGATCGGTGTGATATAGGCTGACTTCCAGTGGGTGGGGAATTTCCCTTGGCAGAGGGAGCAATTTAGAATGTGGGTGAGAGGGGCCAGGACTTCCTGGAGGGTGAGGCGGAGAAGTCTAAGGTCTAGGGAGTCATGACTGTAGTGGTTTTTACTTAAAGCTTTAGTAAGGTAGGGTTTCACCGTATCCGGAGTAAGGATTCGTAGGTAGAAAGGCGCTCTAGGTGGCGGACGGGAGATGGTACGGTCCGGCGGGGGGGTCGAAGAAGTTAGGGGGCAATACATGGGAGAGATCAGAGAAAGCAGTATTTAGGTCCGTGGCTATGTTGGCAGGGTCTGCGGAGAGGTTACCATCAATGAGTATTTGGTCAGGTGGTAGATTTGGGCCTTTGCCACAGAGTTCTCTTTATGTTCTCCCAGAACTTGCCTCATTTCCCAGGTGGAGTTTAAGTGGCTTTGTAATGGTTTGCCTTGGCCGTGCGTTATGGCCCATGTGCATTTGTTTTGGGCCTCCCAATAGCGTTACCTGTCCTAAGGCCATTGGGTCTTATTGGCCAGATGCCATAGAGCATCACGCTGGTGCAGTAGGCCTTGGAGGTGATCCGAGAACCATGGGGCATGATTCCCTTTGGTCATAGTTTTTGCAAAAGGGGCGAACTTGTCACAGGCTGTGTTGAAGATGTTGACAAACAGTTCGAGGGCGTGGTCAGGGTCAAGTGTATTAGTAAGGGGTGTCTAGTCCCAATGTCTGAGGTGGTCCTTGAAAAGGGGTAATTTGCCAGACCCTAGTTTACGTTGTGAGATAAGTTTAGGCACAGTTTTGGGGTGGGTACCAAACCAGTTGCAGAGTACTGGCGAGTGGTTGCTTAGGGTGTCGGGGAGGACTTGGGTGCTAGTTATTTTGTGGGGGCAGTTTGTGAACACTAGCTCTAGTAGGGTTGATGTCCCCATGCGGGCATGAAGCCAGGTGGGTGTTTTGTCGACCTGGGTGAGGTCGAGGGCAGCAGCCTCATTGATGAAAGGCGCGGCTGTTTTGGCCAGCCAATTAATGTTGAAATCCCCCACTAGTATTTTTTCTTGTTTCGGGGGTAGGGTGGCAAGATGGGACATGATGGCTTGGAAGGCTAGCTTCTGGTCGCTGGGAGGGACATAGACCGTGGTGAGGAGGAGAGGGGATGTAGACCTACCTAGGGTAATTTTTCAGGTGAGGGCCTGGGCCCTGGATGTAAGTGTGGGAACGGGGAGAGGGTGGCCCGTGAGGGAGTCCTTGAGGTAGGTAGCGCAGCCACCCCCTCACTTTCCCATACGGTCAGAGCGATAGAGGCAGTAACCAGGCAGTATAATTGCTGAGTCAGGGACAGAGGGTAGAGCCAGGTTTCAGTCAGGGCAATGATGTCTGGGTTATTCTGGAGTACCCAGCCCTGAAAGGAATCCCATTTTTTTTGCAGGCTGCAAATGTTTAGTGATGCAATGCACAGGTCTTTTCCAGGAGATCGGTGGGATGATGAGGCAAGCTGGGGGCCAGGGTTTGGGTGGACATTACCTGTCAACAGCAGAAAAAGAATGAATGACCTGAGTCGGTATCGGTTTATTCGAGTAGTAGGTCTTCAGCATTTATGCTGTGCGTGGCTGGTGGTGGGTATTGGTAGTTTCAGTAGAAGGGGGGGCAGATAGGAGGAAAAAATGTGGGAAGGGGGTTAGTTTTGTTGCGGATGTGGAGGGAGGTTGGCAGGTGAAAGGGGGGTTCCAGTGGGTAACTTGCTGTGGAGATGACAGCCAGCAGTGTGTGTGGATGTGTCTATATAAGTTTTGGGGGTGGGGGAGTTTGGGATAGATTTGTGGTCTGGTATTGAAAGGTCTAGTAGTGAAGGTGCAGTGGGGGGGAGGGCTGGAAGTGCCAGCCAGAAAATTGACAGAGGGTTTCGGCACTTTGCTCCATTTTCATGTTATGAGTGGAGGGGGGTGGCTGGGTAAATTGCAGGAGCAGCGAGATGAGGGTAAGTGAGAGCATGGCAGAGTAGATGCGGGGGTAAAATAAGTGGCAGGTCTGGAGAGAGAAATGACAGGGAGGAGAACAAATAAAGGAGAGAGAGAGTAAAAAAGGTGGTGATAGGACCTCTAGTGGTGGAGGAAGATAAGCTGCAGATGGGAAAGTGGCCTGATAGGTTTTTCGTGATCATGTGATCACAAATCAGCCTATATATTTGGATGCTGACCAAGGGTGGTGGTGGGGGCTGCGGGGCAGAGCCAGCGAGACAAAGGAGCCACAGGAGTTGAGACTGCGAACTGCGGAAAGTATATTTACATACAGTACTTAAATTCTCTAAAATATGCCAGTTTTGGACAGCAGAGACAGTGGAGAGCTTCTAGCCAATCAGAGCGGGCCCTGGAGAGGTGCTCGGGTTCCAATGGTGAAAGCCGCCTTGCAACCTGGTGTAACTTGATGTAGGTCACAAGGGTGGCACTGTGCCTATTTGCCGCAGCAGCTTTCCATTCCAATGCAGACCACATTTTGGAACTAGGTTTGCAGCAAAATATGACGCAAGGTGCAAATTGCATCATTGATGTTTGACGCAAGCACTTTGCATCATTCTAGTAGCTTTTGGAATTTGATCCCATATGTTTCCGTTGCTTTTCTCACTCTACAGTAATAATCCTCTGTTTGTGACAGTCACGTCAGAATTATTTCCTTGGCAACAGGTTGTAATGTCATAAGCAGAGGATTATGATTTCATGGTAGAAATAAGCAACATCAATATTTATTTATAATTTTTAGCAAGGAAATGCACACTAAGCTGTGATAGATTGTTTCCAGGTGTGTCTTAAGGAGTAAGTTACATGAACCTGTTTTATTGATGTAGGGATGTTGGCCATTACACCAGGGAACATTCCCCAGCTCTTCTTCGATGAGTGCCACAGGATCTTTAATTTCCTCCTGGACAGTCAGAGATGGACAGAAGGGACATTCATTTAACATCTCATCCAAAGGATGGAAGAAATAGATAAACACCTTAAAGGGTAAAGTTCATGTTTTAATGAACATGTCTTCAATGATTCATAGATACAGTACATCAGTGTTTATGGACAGAAAAAGGCTCATGGGCCATCCAGTCTGCTGGGTTTCTACCTAGACTCTCACCACTCTAGCACTGGTTAGGCCTCTAGTGGATCAATCATCCCTTAGTTCCACTTGCGCTAACCCTAGCTTCCCATTAGCTCCACCCCTTCCCCCAACATTCTGAAGAGTCCCAAGTGTCTCTCCCACTCTCTCATAAAACTGGTAACTAGCTTTACATTGACCAGCTCCTTTGGATGACGATTCCACTTTCCTACCACCCTCTCCATGAAGAAGTATTTCCTCACATCCCTCCTAAATTCCCAACCCCACCAGATTACTGCTATGGTCCCTTGTGATGGATCTCTTGCTAGGCTTAAACCACTTGATTTTATTTCATTTTATTCTTATTTTTTATACTGGAAAGCAAGATGAGTTACGTTGTCCTTTTTCTCAAGTGACTAGTTGTACAGAAAGGTATAGGATACAGGGCAGACAACACCGCAATAAATGAAGGGTCTAATTATTGTACTCTGTATTTATCATTGTGTATGCTCCTAAACGTATCTTATTTACTTGCTGTTTTTTTATTGTACCCTGTATTTATTGTGATGTGTATGCTCCTGAACTGTGCCTCATCCACTTGTTAATTTTATTATTGTACTCTATATTTATCATTATGTGTATGCTCCTAAACCATATCTCATCCGCTTGTTAATTTTCTTTTATTGTACCCTGTGTTTATCATTATGTGTATGCTCCTAAGCTGTATCTTATTCACTTGCTAATTGTATTATTATACCCTTCATTTATTGCGGTGTTGTCTGCCCTGTAAAATTAACAAGTAAATGAAGCACAGTTTAGGGCCATATACATCACAATAAATACAGGGTACAATAAAAAAATTAGCAAGTGGATGAGGTACAGTTTAGGAACATAAACATTACAATAAATATAGGGTGCAACAAAAGATCAAGTGAATAAGATACAGTTTAGGAGTATACACAACGATAAATAAAGAGTATAATAATAAAATTAACAAGTAGATGAGGCACGGTTCAGTTTAGGAGCATACAGAAAACGATAAATACAGGATGCAATAAAAAAATCAACAAGTGAATAAGATATAGTTTAGGAGCATACACAATGATAAATACAGTGACCAATAATAAAATTAACAAGTGAATAAGGTACAGCTTAGGAACATACAATATCACAATAAATACAGGGTACAATAATAAAATTAGAAAATGGATAAAATACAGTTTAGGAGCACACAACATCATAATAAATACAGTGTACAGTGTACAATGAAAAATTAACAAGTGGATGAAGTACAGTTTAGGACGTAGACCTATAGTTGTGGTGCAGATTGTCAGAAACATGTTGACAGAGCCTGGAGCTGAATGAAGGAATGTTACCAATATCAGTGAGATGGGTGGATAAGTGGTTGTAAGGGCCAATGGCTCTGTATGTCAACACCCTCTGTCCAGTGGTAGGTTTCCTGAAAGAAAGTGAGAAGGTAAATCTGGACTGGGAAGGGGGCCACTGAGAGTTGGACAAGCATTGGAAGAGCTCTGAAATGCAAGAGGGGGCTTTCCAGAGTGCCACCTTGTGGAGGAATACAGCTGATCTGTGAGATAAGCAATCCTCTAGGGATGGGCAGGAAGCGACAGAATACAGATGGCAGTGGTGGGTACAAAATGGTGGGCTAGAAAGAAAGCAGAATACACTGTTGTAGACAGTACACACCTTAAAGAAGATCCTGGCAGGGGCAGCTGCATATACCAGCAAACCATTGTCAATTAAGAAAAACAGGAGGCTATGGACAAGTAGTCTGTTTCTAGGACTAGGAACCTCTTTATTCAGCAGAGAGAACTTTGTCTCGTGGACAAATTTTACTAACTTGTTGACATGGGAGTCAAAGTTTAGGGAGCAGTCCAGGTACAAACCCTAACATTTAAACTGAGTGACATGCTCCACCTCAGTACCGTCCAAGTCAGAAAGCCGGAAGGGAGCATCGCTGTTTTATGTGCACCCAGCTAAAAAACATAGATTTAGTTTCTTTGGTGTTGAGAACTAACTTATGCTTTACAAACCAGTCCTGGAGTAGGTCAAAGTCCTGCTGAATGGTATTGTTCAGGGATGCTAGGACTTTGCCTGTCCTGAAGGTGATAGCGTCATCGGCAAGAATTGCTGGCTTTCCACTCTGTGTACTTTAAGGTTTTGATCATGTTTGCACTCTCTGCCCTGGCCTCCAGTGATTATATAATGAGGTCAGCAAGTAAATAACAAATGGGAGGTCCTGAAATTCTAGGAGAATTTTCTTAAGCAAGTTCTGCTAATACCAATTGTAAATTGTTTTACTAGAAACAAGAGTCCAAGTGTAGTTTTAAGCAGCCTAGATCAGTTTGAGTTTGGCTGCAATTTCAAGCATGTCTTCAGTGAATAAAAATGTCATCTGGGATACATGGTATAAATGTTATCCTTCAGATGGAAAACAAAATAAGGTATTTTCCTCCAGAAAATGAAACTGGATTAACTTTTTTTTTGGGGGTTGGGACGGTACTTGAAAACACTCCAATTTCCATTAAGGCAATTCTAGTGGGAGGTAGGAGGACGTAGACTGGTGGTAAAACTAGGATCTGCAGCTTATCCGATAGGTAGATAGGGAAATGGACAGACTGGGTGGGCTAAGCTGTCCTTATCTGCCATCAAAGTCTATGTTTCCACGTTTCTATGTTTTAGACTTTGGGCTTGTATGCCTGTATTATTTATAGCCATCTAAAGTTAGGTGTCTGTTTTTTCAAACACTTGCTTTGCAGATGCATGAATCCTTCTTTCTTCACAGTCTGTTCTCTGTGGACACTACCAGAATGTATAGCTTTCATAAACACGTGTCTGTGTAGGCATCAGGAAGGATTTTTTTTTTTCTGTGAGTACCTTCCCAAACATCAATATTTAAAAACACAATTGCATTTATAGTGTATAGTAGGGCATTGTTCTGTATATAATTCCATCCCTTTCAAAATGCTGTTGTGCCGTAGTTCAAAGGTCATGGAATGTGATTGTACCCTTCTGTGCTACAATAGCATTCTGAAACCTTCAGAGACTGCAAAAGTCAGTTTCATCATTCTGACAACAAACACATTTTGTATAATACTAAACACTATAAAAATTACAGGATGAGCAACTTTATGCACAACCAGTGTGTTCTGCCACCCTGGGGTTTTGATTCTCATGGATCTCTCGAGCTTCGCTCTTGAGATCACAGGGAATCAGAACCCCTCTGTGGCAGAACACACTGCTTGTTGTGCCCAGTTGCCTATTCCAGTATTCTATATATATTGAAATCCATTTGGTAAAAATCTGGTTTCCAAGTTTAAAAATGCACCTTTTTAATACTGGGCTGTTAGGGAGCAGTCACTGGCACTGACTAACTAGTTAACAGATATTTTAAGTCTTATTAATTATTCATGAGTGCACATCATTCTCCCATTGCCTGCCATGCCGGGCATTAATAACCTAGAAATGCCCAGTACAGTGGCAACAGAACAGCAGTGCACATCAGTAAATAAAAGTATAAACAACAGAAAGTTAAAAAGAAAACTATGATTAGAATTAGGAGTACCTCAACAACCTCACAAGCAGGCATTTCCAAAGATTAACATTCAGACAGCAGTTAATGGCCCTCAACATCTCCTCAGGCCATTAACGTTCAGTACTAAGAACCCCGCACCTAAGAGTGGGGCTGGTCCCAATTTGCAGTTTGTTTGCAAAAATATTTTTTTTACTTATTGTTTACTGCACTGCAATAGATTTATCAGGCTAATTCTGCTGACTTCCAAGCTACCCATTTGCTGTGACCAGAAAACTAAGAATCTCCTGCAGCAATGGGAAACTCAATAGCCTGCAAAGCATTGCAGAGTTCTTACAAGCTCCGATATTTTCTTTGCTAGTCTTACTGTCCTCCCAGGGCTAAGTACAGTCACAGAGGACTGTACTTGGCCCCAGCAGAACAGCAGAACCAGTGAACATCTGCAAGGGTGTAGGCAGGCATACTCACTGTACACATTTGTGTACAGTTATTTTGAGTTCCTGTCCCAAACCATATGCCTATTTGTTACCACTATCATAATCTGGCATATTTTAGTTAGTGTAGACCACTTACTGTCTGTATCTGTTTAAACGTTTGTTGTTTAGGACATTTGTGTACAACCTGTTTAGAGATTAGACCAGTCATCTGAGCCAGGGCCGGCTCAGACACTGTCCTAAAAAAGGTCAAAACACTACTCAACAAGGCCTGCTGACTGATCCTTGGGACAGACCATCGGACCCACACTTGTCTCCTCTACAAAGAGACAGAGTGGCTTCCGCTTTGCCTCAGGACCCAATACCAGACCTGCCTGCTAGTAAAAAAGTCCATATTAGGACTTGCACCTAATTCAGCCTCAAGCCTATTCAAGCCCACGCTACTGCCCATCAGCACAAGATGGGCTACTAAAGGGGTGCTCCAGGTGCCTTTCAAATGCATTTCACTAGCCCAGAGATCCTTCTCCTTCAGAGGACCCAAGTGGTTTAATGAACTGCCTGCCTCCCTTATGGAAAGTAGCAAGCTACAACAATTCAAATCTGGCCTCCTGTCCCTCCTTACTCGCAAAAATATCTGAGGCTGTCTTACCTAACCCTACCAGTCCCTGCCCTATTATTCCATCCCTCCTCAACTAGTTGCCCCCCTAACTTCTCTTTCCCCCGCCTACCTGCCCCCCCATCTCTTGCCTCCCTCCCATCTCTTTCCTGGGCCTCATTTTCCCCTTTCTATACTTGTCTACTCCTCCTCCTTACCCCCTTACTATCCTTGGCTACTCTTCCCATCACCTTCTACGCTCTCCTCTACAAGACTGACAATGCCTCTCGGCAACTTTTCTCCCCCCTTCTCTACTTTCTGCTGGCTCCTGAACTATGAGTTGCTCTTGCACTTATCTAAGTAATGCGCTGCACCCTAGTAGTGCTGAGATGTTTTCTGCACTCCTTACTGTAATCGTACCTCAATCACTGTACAGCAACACTTGTAACCATGCATTCTTGTGTCATGCTCCGTATTGTTTTTGAATTTCTGTCATATTGTACTGTTTGGTATTGTACTGTATTGTATTGCTTTGTATTGTCTCTCCTGACTTGGCACCTTTGTAAATGAGCCCTCGGCTCAAAGGTCTTAATCCGAATCTGAAATAAAGAAAAAAAAAATAAATTGAATTTGTTTTGAAATGGGGTGCAGCAGTTAATGAGGATGTGTCATTTTTTTTAACAGGGGTAGCAGCTGGAGAGAGTGTACAAAAAGGAAATTTTTGGCTACACCCCTGAACATCTGATTGGAACTTATAATAGCTCTAACATGCACTGCAAGCTATTGAATCTTTCACTGTTGTAGCCCAGCTCTGACATCAGCTGCAGGGTATTCTGGGATTTCTGGTTACAGCAAATGTCAATTTGGGAGTCAGCAGAACAACCCTTATACAATCTGCTACACTGAAGTAAACAGCAAGTATTTTTTTTTTTTTGCACTGAAAATGCACATCAGAACCAGTCCCACATTTAGGTGTAAGGCTTTTATGCTGACTGTTCCTCTTTAATTGAGTTGCACAAGCAATAGCCCACAACAAGGTTCACGTTTGTCATAGATAGGAATGTACCATGCCTTTGTCATGGAAGTAGGAGGCAGTATAGTATAGTGGTTTAGGGCACTGAGGTACAAACATGGAGGCCTGGGTTTGAATTCCATCTGTCCCCATTTGCCTAATGTGAAACCCTAAGCAAGTCACTTAACTTCCTTGTGCTCCCAGGTCACACCTAGAAACAAGCACTGGGTTAATGTGCCTTTTCTGGTTAAACAATAACCCCTTTCCCTTTGTCGTGAATGCCAAGATGTTACTCTTTTTATGAAAACACCAAGATGTTGGTGATTTTCAGTGACAGTGCCATGACTTTAGCAGTTTTGCCGACAATACCAAGATTTGTAGCATTTTCCATGAAAACACCAAGATGCTTGTCATTCACTATGGCATGCCTATGATTTTGTGCCTCACCTGCTGTCTGCAATGCACTTGGCCTCCAGCCATCCCCAGTGTGAGTTTCCTGAGACAACATGCAAACCCTACCCTACTGGGGGGGAGCACAATAGGTTGCCCCTGCAACTGGGCCAGCTAAAAATGCTTTTTTGTTATGCATTGGAATTTTTGCTGATATGTTCTGTGCAAAGATATGTTGAAATCATTCTCTTATGAATTGTATTCCTGGTATTTATGTACATACATGTATAGAGTTTCCCTATATAGAGTTTTTGCTCTTGTATGAATTTTATCCCTTGTATTTATGTGTATACATATATAGTGTTCCCTATGTAGATCTGTACTCTATGTAACTATGTCTAAATTTGTATATACTATCTCTTTCCTGATCAGGAGTCTTTGTTAATGAGTCCTTGACTCAAAGGTTTGCAATTCTGATTTCTACTTAAATAAATTAAATAAATAAATTGCAGCAGTTTGGTTAACAAAATGGATCCATGACCTTTTGTGGCTTTTACTATGATTTCCAAAACTTCTGCCATGTTGACCATGACAATGCCATGATTTTCTCCAAAATGTGCCATGTCGAAAGTACAGCCCAAGTCCTGGGGTTATGAACCGAATCTTATTGTGTTTTGTACTGTTTTGGGCTGTTGCATTGAAAACGTGTACATTTTGCTACTTGGATGTTTGCATATTGCTGGGCTTCTTCACAAATGAGTGTTGGCTAAGTGAAACTGCTTCCTACAGGATGCCTTAGGTTCTCCCCATGCCTTCCCTATATCTTTTGACTAAGGCACACCCTGGAGCGTGTTATTGCCGTAACAAAATGGCTTTTGAAAGAAAACAGTAATAAAACAGCTAGTTATTTGATCATGGGTGATTACACATCCTTTGGAATCTTCCTCTGCCAGCTAGATTAAATTAATTCAAACACAGTGCAGAAGTACACGACCTAACGTAGACCTAGTGCAAAAACTGCAAAGTGCAGAAGGTTTACTGTGCACAGTTAGTAAGTGGTCTCGGGGGTGACTATATTTACACTGCAGCTGTCTGCACAATTAACTTCCTACACTCCGCAGTTTTTCTCCTCTAACTGGGTTGGTTAGCTCTGTGTTTCTGCCTAGTGTTTTTTTTTTTGTTTGTTTTTTTTTAATACAGCAGCTCCTCTACTCCAGTTTGAATAGCTCAGCTCCCCCTGCAATTTTATAAAATGCCATAATGGAGTGCGATTTTGTCCTGGCCAAACCAAACTCCATACAAGAATAAAATAAATATCAAATACAGTTTTGTGTTGTTTACATCAATTGGTTTTCTTTACTAAATTTGGACCCGTTTTCTAAAACTTATCAGTTGTGTTTCCCTTCAAAATGTGAAAATACTGTCATCTTATAGAATACTCACTAAATACTCTTTGCCTTACTTCTTAAGGCAAGGCATTTTACACACCTATATCCTAAAAGCTCCAATATAAAATCATTGAAAAAAAGTTGGCCCAGCTAATGCATATTAAAAAATATTAAATGCAAACACATTTCTAATTATCAAGTGAATTACAATGTACCCTGGGTGGTAGAATGGGTGAACATACCTGTTTGCATAGCATATTAATCCCCGACTCTGAAGCGCAAGGGCAGGACTGACCTTATGGACCTAGAGTCCCTTCCCGACCTTAACATTACTAGGTCAAATATGGAAGCAAAATGGAGGGGGGGGGGAGAGCTGGGAACACAGAACCCCATCCCCTGCACCCATACACTCGCGCTTATTCTTGTAGATCTTTTCTCTTCTGTTTTGGGACGTTTGGGGGCTGACAAGCCCTACTTGTGACATGGTTCATGTTGTCCCCACACGCCGGCCCCCACCCTCAGACACAGCTGCAGGTCTCTCATGCTCTCTTTCTCTCTCCCTCTCTCTATTCTGGCACAGTGTGCCAGCCGTGACGTCACCGTAGGGTCCCAGCGGAAAGAGGAGATTTAAAGGAATCAAACAGCCGCACTAGCCAGAAGAACAAGCACGAGGAACGTTGTCTGATCAGAAAGGAGCCGCTGGAGTCTAGGAAACTTTTTGTCCGCTACTGCCATCCGGATTCACACACAAAACAAAAAAAAGTCAAACAATCCAGAATGCCACAAAACGTTGTTCTACCTGGACCCGCTCCGTGGGGATTCAGGCTGACTGGAGGGATTGATTTTAAGCAGCCTTTAACCATCTCGAGGGTAGGTAGGTGTAATATTTCTGAGATGCCTTGGTGTATGTTATTTATTTCATCAAGAGATGATGTGATGTATAAAAGGCATTTGTTCATGAAAACGCATCCATGAAGGTTCAGCATCCCAAGGGATCACGTTATAGCTATTATTTTTACTGATGAGAATAATAAATGGTATGACATCACTGTCAGCTTCTTGTATAACGTTTTTAATTTTTAAGGAGGTTGGTCACCAAGTTGTATATGGTAGGCACAGACATTTGATACATAATAGCGTAGCCTTACTTTTTATTTCAAATAAGTGTAGTCCTTGCAGCAAGGTCGAATTTTGAGCACTTTAAGAGAATCTGAAACTTGTGTGAGAGGATACGAAAATAACTGGTCTAAGCCACACGAGAGCAACGTATTAGTAAGACATTTTAGGTGACGTTAGAGACCAGATTTATATTTTAGCTAATTAGTGCTTGCAGTTTCTAATTAGGCAATTTGACCATGAGTGTAAACGTGTTTTTCAGGGAAATATTGGGACTGGTGGTGCCCCCTCATATGGAAATAACTAGTTTATTTATTTGTACAGTTGGTAGGTGTTTTTCTTTTTTTCTTTTCTTTTCTTTTATGTGGAGGTGTGTCTTGTAAATAAATGATCAGTTGAATTGTGTGGGAATACATAAAAGTCAAGCATTATTTTTTCTGACATTTGTTACATGAGAGGTGTGTCCTAAAAGGGATACATGGGAATTAACTGAAAAATTAGAAAAATACAGTAATTAGTGTTCAAAACAATCTGCAATACAGCAAAGGAGCAAAATAGGAGAGAATAGATATAACATGCAAACACAAAATCAGCAAAAAAAAAAATAGTAAGATCAATTAAATAACTAGGGTTGAATGCTAACTAGTACAGGCAAGGAGAAAAAAAAACAGTGCATAGACCCAAATTACTGTAAAACTATTTCTTTAAAGTATACCAGGTTTACCAAGTACAAAACATGCCAGATCCCTGGCACTTCAGAGCGCTCTGCTTCTTCATGGGGAGAGGGGGCGATGGGTGGCAACTAGGATAGGGAGCAGAGCAAAGCAGCCCCAGGAAGGTCTGGCTAGTTATCCAACTAGCCTGTAGAAAGACAGCTGTGATACACAGGCCTGAAACTGAGAGGGTATGAGTTCCAGAGGGAAGGGAGTCTCCAGGAGAATGCAGCTTAGCTGGCAGACTCGTGACACCTAGATGTAAGGAATGAGTGAGGTTTTGACTGACCGGGGCAGACAGAGGGAAGTTTTGGCATGAGAAGTGAAAAGAGATAGTCAGGGTGTATGTTAATCAAAAAATTAAATATCAGTAGGGCACCACGTATGAGCTACCAACCCTTCAGGGAAGGCCATCCCAAGCTGGAGTACTTCTTCTAGCGGTGGTGTACAGGGGGATGGGGCAGTTGAGTTGAAATAGCAGAATGCATGGTGAAGGGTCTATTAGAAGCCAACAGGTTGGGCTTTTCTATCTTTTAGGTACTACAGCGAGGGTTAAACATCCAAAGGCAAAATCAAAGTTCACGACACAAAAAGCAGATCTCCAATGGATGTTAGAGCTCAAGTTGTCAAAGAAGTCTTCCAAGCCTCAATAAAAATGTCTATGCCTACAGCTGCAGTCTTATAAGTCTCTGCTTTTGAAATGAAATGGCCCAAACATTTTGGTACAGTTCCACCAAGCTCCAGAGCTTGTTTTTAAACCCAGCTTGGAATCTCCTTGGTGTTCTAGTTGTAAAAAGTGAAATGGAAACCCTTAAGAAAATGAAAAAGAGACTTTTTCCACAGGAAGCACAAAGAAAGAATGTTAATGAGGGGAATGCTATGGCTTCATTTTCTTAACAAGGAGAACTCATATTACCTTCAACTTTTAACACTGGATCTCTTACAGAAGTTCATAGTTCTGCTCTTACCTATTCAGACCACGTTGACTTCATGTATTTGATCTTTATTTACACTTGTTTATACTGTACCACCCTGCAGAAATATAAGCACATTTGTCCAGTCTTTGAAGTTATACAGTATTGCAGATCTAACTGGTTGATTTTCCAGTGGAAACCGTTTTAGTGGGATTGACATCTATCTGTCTCTATGGACTAATGTCAGTACAAAGCAATATGGTTCAAAAGTGATGTAACTATGGGCACAGTTACTACTGTGGATTAGCACTAGTAGTAAGCCAGTTAGGGTTCCCATTACTGAGTCACTATCATCTAATTGCCATTACGGCCAGCCAATATTGAGGGGGGCTGTTAAAGGCAGGAGATGCAGTTTAACCAGTTAGGTAGGGCTACAGATACTCTGTCATCAGTGCAGCGGGTTCCACCATGTGCATCTCAACCTTCTATCATCCGAATGTTGGACAATGTGGTTAAAACAGGCAAAATGTAGTACACACCATCATATCATGGTGACACAAACTCGTAATTCTGTGTTGATTTTATTTTATCACTGTTATAACTCACAGCAGTCATAAGCACAAAACCACTCACCATACATACAGTTGTTATATCGTGGGACAGCATTAAAAGCAAAGCCTTTCTCTTCTGAGGCAGGAGTGGTACATTACATCCACTTTTTTAATTACAAATTGGAATATGAAACTTATTATAATCACTCTCATCAACTTGATTTATAAATTTACAGGTACTCTGTGAGATGTCATTTACTTGGAATATGAGCATCATATTTGATGATCAGCTCCTTCTGACAGCAGTTCCAAAAAGTTATTATGCATGGCTAATCATTAAGAATGACTGTTTTGTAACATGCAGAATGAGATGCCACAGCTGCATGCAATAACGTTATTACCCTCAATTCACTGATATTTTTTAACTAAGTGATTGAGCACAAACTGAAACTGACATTGGTGGACAAAACATTTACACTTTGAAGTTTGTGCTTGTGCCCTGTTTGTGACGTTTAATTGAAATCCCAACCAGGCCCATTCTTAACCATTGAGGTGAGAACATAATTGGTTGTATTCTATCCAAGCACTTCAAATTATTGATTGAATGCAGTGCTTTTGGCCCATTAATAAATCTGACCATAACCCAGTTTTTGTAGACACAAATCAATAAATAAATACAAAACCTGCAAGTAAGAAGAATATTGCAGTTTCAGTAAATTCAATATGGAACACTTTCTTTATGATTTGGGGCTGGCCATATAGCCTAGAGGTTAAAGTAATGAGCTGTGAATGAGCTTGGTACATCCAGCAGAAAAACCTAGGTTTGAGTCCCACAACCTCCACGTGCATACTGTGTGACTCTAAACAAGTCACTTAACCTCCCCAGTGCTCCTGGGTCACCCATGAAAACAAGCACCTGTGCCTAGTGGGCTTTACCCATTTACCAAAGAATAAAATAAAACAAAAATTATTTTGAACAAACCGAGTGGTCTTCCATAAGCATTCAGACAATGTGAATTTGGAAGTACTGTTCTATAGAAATATGTAATAGACATGCTCAAAATATAAGGAAAAGAATCAGGGAGACTGGTGCGCCATGGCTTACCTCAACTTCTTTTTTGAACTTGTTTTTGCCTCCTGAGGCCTTCAGCTGGAGCTATTGCCAGCACCATCTTACCAACCTTCGAAGCTCCCCCTTCCCCAGTTCTCAGGGACCTTGGGGCAACAGTGATACACCTTTGTGTTACACACCCTCAGGGTGGGGTACTGCCTTCTGCTCCATGGCAATGAGCCCTCACAAATCCAGACACCTACGTCAGAGGTCCTACGAGGTCCATCCCAGAAGCAGGGAGGAAGGAGCCCAGTTTGATCATAGAAGGCAGGCAGAGTGTCAACTGCCAAGCCAGTGTCTCGTCCCCCCAATTTTTTCTGTCTCCCACCGTGAATGTGCAAGTGTTATTGAGTGTTTGTATGTCTGATGCACCAATGCACATGATTCTCCCCCTCATGCATGTGCAGGCTTGTGAAATCCCACCTCCACCCATGGCCATCCAGGCAGTGCTAGTGTAGCAGAATGCAGGATTGTCCATCCCTGGAGAAGGAGACCATCCACTGGGATGCTTGGTCTTCCTCCCTGGCTGACCCCCTATGACTCAAACTCAGATTGCCGCTGCCACAACTAGTAGACTACTTCTGTACTGACAGGCCAGCTTAGCTTACCTCAGCTTTGTTCTGCAAGAGGCTAGCATGGGACAAAATCTGGAAAATTTATCAAGATGGTGTATCTCTCCATAATATCCAGATCTGTCATGAACTTTGCAGTATTTGTAAATGTAAACAAAAAAATGCCCAGTCCAGATATTACAAGGGACAACAGTTGCACCATTTGAATACTATTGGTGCTTTACAAACCTCTTTTAAATAACTTCTGATATAAAATTCAAAATGACCAAGTAATTCATTTCTAGCTAATGTCACATAGCTTACTATGGACAGTGAAATCAAGAGCATTTCAGCTCTATTTTTTTTTTTTTTAGAATCTGTTCAGCAGTAAGCAGTTGTTAATGATTCAACTATCAAGGCAGGCTAAGCTACATTGCTAAATTTAAATATAATAAGAGTTTGGTAATCAACATTTCACAAGATCAAGTACCTTTATGTTGTTCTATCATCTAAATGTGATGTTTCTATTTCCTTTATTTCTTGACAAGTTAACAAAATCCTTGGACCTGTTGGCATTCCTCCTAAATTATTAAGAATAATTGTGTGACCTTTATTTTTGAGTCAGTTACATATATATTTCCTTTTTTCCTAACAACAAATATGGTGCACTGAATTTTGTAAATTGCAACAGTTTCCCCAATTTAAAAATGTGGTATTACAAAATGAACCCTTCTAACTATAGACTTATATCCATCTTACCTGCACTCCCTAACATTCCTGAAACATTTGTATTTAGACAGCTACTGGTATCTGTTTATACTAATACCTCTAATCTTCAAACCATATCCAGGCATTGAGTCTGAAAAAAAATCACAGCAACTTGACAGCATTGGTCAGATCCACATGTTACCTGCAGTACTGTATATGATACCGCTAACCAAGGACTCATAGCAGGGGGCAATGTTTGTGAACCTGGCTAAGGACTTCCACTGGGTTGATCAAGATATTCCTTTAACAGCACACACAAATGAATTACCTGGCTTTGGGGTTGTGGTGAATATTTTACACTGGTTTAAGATTATTTGTTTGACAGGCAAGAACAGGTTAAAATCAAAACAACTGTTTTTTAGTTTTAACACTGTTAGCACAGGAGTCCCATAAGGTGCTGTGTTAAGACCCTTTTTATTTGCCATATTTGTAAACAATATTCCAGCTTCTAAAGTTTTCCCAGGTTCTAAAGGTTTAACATGTGCTGACAAAACAATTGTGTATAATATCAGTTGTAATGTACTGTTATCTGAACTACAAGCCGTACTCCCAGAGAGTTGCATTTATTTGCAAAATTGGTTCTTTTATCACCATCAAAAGAAAACTAAGGTTGTGACCCTTGGTCCTGCTGAGAAATATACCTATCTATCTAATACTTTATTCATTACAGGCATCAGTGGTGAACCTGTTGGCTCAGTTCCAATTTAATTTTCAAGTACCTGGTAAATGCTCGCATAGAGATGTCTGTGAAAAGCCGGTCAAAAACTTGGACATTTATACCATAATAAAGACCTACTTTCTGATGACTCTAAAACAACAATTGCAAAACAGTCCCTACTGTCCATTCTTGATTATAGTTTATTTTTACTACACAAAATCCTTTCCTCCCTATTAGAAAAAGATAAAGTAACCTTTAACAATACATACAGATTTGCATTAGCTGTACCCTTTAGGACACATATAGTAGATGCACACTATATGAAAATCCATCTTTACGTCCACCATCCATAATAACCATATATACAGTAGCACATATATGATGTTGCCTAAAGCTGTCTTAACACAACAACCTTGTTAATTGTTTAATCGGTTGAACTAAACTTTACCAGTTTGCTGGCTTAGAAACTCTGCCTTCTGGACATACAAGGAAAAACAATGTAAAGGAAAACTACAGCAGATAAGAGATCCTTTTTCAAATTTCGGACCCAAACTTTTGAACTCTTTACCACCACATATCTACCAATACAAAAAGAAAAAGGCTTCAGAATAAACTTTTTGTGCATTTTTGGGGAAAAGTCCTGATGTCTCTGTGTTTACTATTGTAAGTCTTCATTACTTATGTAAAATATTTATTATGTATTGCTGTCCTAAACATTGGTCTTTCTGTGAGTCTGTGTTCCCCAGGTGTGGTTAAAAATGGGCTTTACCATCCATTCCACCTCCTGCTTCAACAACAACAAAAAAATCACAAAGGTTCAATGTGATTTTAATTTAGTTTCCCTTTTCTACATGTCCATTTGAGAAAAAATATATATACATTTTTTTCCAATTGTTTAACCAGGTAAGACATACTAAGCTGAAAGCTTGTTTACAAGTGCAACCTGGGAGCACAGGGAAGTTAAGTGACTTGCTCAGGGTCACACAGTATATACAAGTGGGGGCTGTGGGATTCAAACCCTGGTCTCCAGATTTGCAGCTCAGAGCCTTAAACCACTGCGCTGTACTGTCTCTGTACTAAAAAGAACAGAGAATATCCTCTGTTACCACCCAGAACAGTGTGTCTCATCAGTGTTAGTACTTCAGTAGGTAGCACACTCGACTCTGAGGACAGAGGATCATGAGGTTTTGTATTCTAGTCCTACACCAGGTACCTGGGGTAATACCCAGTACTGACACCATAGTTCAGTACAAGGGGACAAGAGAAATTCTGCACTGTTGAGGTGCCATCCTTCAGAGGAGGCGTTAAACTGAGGTTCCTTCTGCCCCTCTTTGGTCATTGCCCAGGTGGAAGTTGAAGATTATACAGCAGGTATAGAAGAAGAGAAGGGGGGTTTTATCAAGGAAGAAGATTACACAAGAAAACACTCATAATATATGTACAGTGAAAATATGATTTAGAATATAAGAGAAAACCATAGTCTTGGAGTAAACATAAGTTACCAACTATAATGCATAAAGAGTGAAAATATGATCTTCCAGATACACTCTAGTAATAGGTTGATATGAATCTGTAATCCAATGCACATTCTTCCATTGCTTATCAAGGAAGGTTTCAATAGCATGCTTTGCTGCTTCGTAATAAATTAGTCGAAATTCATGGGTAACTTAAAATAAAGTTCAACTAATGAGGTCTGTTTTTGTTGTAATGTAAAAAGACATCTGTTTTTCCAAATATGCCACTTAAAAACTGTAAACATTAATCTTAAAGTACCTTTTTTTCCAATTATCACATATTCCAGTGAAATTTCCATACACCAAAATTTCATAAACTAACAAGAAAGTTTGTTCAGACCATTTCTCTGCTACAAAATCCCAGAAATTAGAATGTAAGGACAGGTTAAAAAAGGTGAGCCATCATCTCTAATTGTTGAGAACAGGAATCTCTAATACAAGAAGAGAAGGGGAGCTTCCCTAGTGTCATGGTCAACATTCCCCCTGGTAGTAAAACAGGTTCACATAACCCAGCATTCAGGACTCACCTGGAAGTAAGCAATAAGACACAATGGGGTATTGGTTGTGCTGGTTTTACCACATGCCCAGGAGTGTAGATAAGCACAAGGCCATAGGTCGAGTGTCTTCAGCCCCGGAGGTGTAGTAAAACCAGCATAACCAATGCCCAAAAGTATCTTATTGTGCTTATGCATACATAGGCATCTTTGAAAAACTGAACATTCTGAAAAGTTATAAAAATATAATAAAATATTGCTAAAAATATAAAATAGTCCCTTCACCAATGGTTTTACGCTGTAATTTGTCTTTCTACACATTCAATACACTGTGTGATTGTTTACTAAGAAATACATGAATTCAAAACTCTGCAGTATTCTAGTAGTAGAATGCCTCACCCCCCCAGCACATAGATATGGAATGGTAACATGGAATACATGAATTCAAACATTTCTTTTTAAACTCAGCTTTATTCAAGCAAATGAAGAAGGACATTACATACTGTATATACAGGTGCTTGACAATTCAAGAAACTGTGTGGTACAATACCAAGTACATGGAAGCTACTGGTATGCAAGTCCGGGTAGAGACTGATTCTCGTTGATGTACTTCCAGTTCATATTGACCAAGCCACCTGTTGCCAGCAGTCCAACTGCAAGAAATGTTCTGGCTCCAATTCTTGTGCCTAAAAAAAGCAAACTGTGGAACTACAAAACTGTCAACAGAGAAACCAACAGGTGTAACTGGTGTTGCATGCTGTGCTTTAAGCATGTAATACTAAGTTACAGTTTAGGGTGGATTTGTATTGCCCCTCTAAATTACAAAACAGTCTTTAAACTACTCTCTCACATCCCTTGTCTGTCCCCCAATCCTTAAGTCTTTTTCCCCCCTTCATCACTTAGCAGGTGGGTAGGAGTCCCCTGTTCTCCCACGTACCCCAGACAGCATTGTATTCCTCCAGGGTGAGCAGTAATGTCGCTGCAATTCACTCCATTCTACTCATTTCTGTGACTCTGGCCATCCACATATGGAGAGTAGGTGATTCCTCCTTTAGCCAGCAAAATGTCATCCCCTTTAATGCCACTGTGAAGAATACACTAAATAAATTTTGCTGGGCCTTATCCCCTAATCCCAGCGCCTGCAGGCCCCAAACCAGGTTCTCAAGGGTATTAGGGATATCTTTACCCCAGAGATTTGTAAGGGCTATGTGCCCTTGGTCCCAGTAGGGTCTCATCGCTGGGCAGTCCCAGAATATGTAGATGTTCATTCATATGTTACCGCACTTCCTCCAGCATAAGTTGAGGCAGCCCGCCTGGAAGTGGCCAGTGATAATGGGAGTCTGGAAAAACGTGTTAGGCACTTTCACCTAAATTCTCACCACCCAGGTAAGGCTGTCACTTTCCAATTTCTGCCCCAGGCCAAATTCCATGACTCCTTCGTAATCTGCATGTGTACCTCTTGCTCCCACTGGGCCCTTAGGAGGGTGAACTCTGGGTGTTCGGCGCCCAATAACATTTGGTAGGCCCTAGAAATGGTGCCCCTCCTGCAAATGAGCATTGCTGCTCAGTATAAAAAGTCCTCTAACAGGAACATGTCTCTCCCAAGCTGTGACACCAGAGTCCAAGATATCAAGTAATGGACCTGCAAATACCAGTAGTAGTCTTGCTCCAGTGGGCCATACTTATGCTGGGGCTCTCCGAAGGACACACAAGAGTTCCACCTAATGAAATGCCAGTACTGTGTCAGCCACAGCCTATTCCAGCTCCTGAATCCTGGGTCTGTGTGTGGCAGAGTAAAATCTACGTCACCTATTATGCTTGTTAGTGGACCCAGGGGTTGGGGATTTCAGCCCAAATATGGGATGTGAGGTGGACATGGGGAAGGGCAAAGAGTGGGGGCCAGCAGGGGTGTTGCATCTCAATTTCAAGCCAGCCCATGTCTCCCCTCTGTTTGGTCCAGCTGACCACCGGCACCACTTGTGCCACTAAATAATAGCATTTTGGGTTTGGCATAGCCAGGTCACCCCTGTTAAGGGGGAGAATCAGATGGCTTTTACGAATACAATGGCGGCTTACAGCCCAAATGAACTTCAATACACTGCTCTGAAGATGAGTCGAAAAGGTCTGTGAGATCTTTACTGGGAGGGTCTGGAACACAAATACGAATCTTAGAAGAAGGTTCATCTTCACTGAAGCTATCCTACCTCCTAGACTTAAGGGGAGAAGGTCTCAGTGCTTCATATCTGCTTGGGCCCCCCCCCCCCAGCAATTTTTCATAGTTTGGTCCGAAAATGTCAGAAAGGCCTGGAGTCATTCACACCCACAAATAGCAGACTACATTCCACAGTGCATGTTGCCCGAAAAGCCAGCTGGGCAGGTGCCTGCCAGCTGCAATACTCTGACTTATAGCTAATTTTGTATCCTGCCACTAATCTGTAAAGCTTAAGTTCTCCTAAGAAGACGAGCACTGAAGCATCAGGGAATGTGAGAAAGAACAGGGAATCATCAGCATATAGCAACATTTTGTATTCCCCCTGCCCTCATATCCCCAGTGTCGGGGTTCTGGTGAACTCCATTTGCCAGGGGTTCAATACAGAGTGCAAGCAGGAGTGGCAAGGAGGACAGTCTTACCTCATTCCCCTAGTAAGAAAACAATGCTCTGATTGGAGGCCATTAACTCTGACCCAAGCTTGAGGTAAGGCATACAA
This sequence comes from Neoceratodus forsteri, assembly GCA_016271365.2. NCBI lineage: Eukaryota > Metazoa > Chordata > Ceratodontiformes > Ceratodontidae > Neoceratodus > Neoceratodus forsteri. The sequence goes on along the minus strand of CM057453.1, from coordinate 59,335,509 downwards.
CATTTGAATGCTGGTACAAAAGGTCTCAGCCAGCCCTATCAATGATAGCATATGATGAAGGAAGCCCCCATTCACCTGGCCAAAGGCCTTCTTGGCATCTGTGAACACCACAAAGGCAAAGTCTGTTTGCTGTTTCTGCCAGGACAATATGTTGAGCAACCTTCAGACATTGTCATGCATGAGGCAGCCATTAATAAAACCTGTTTGATCTGGGTGAACCAGGGATCCCACGCCTTTCTGCACCCCCTAGATGCCAGAATTGATGTAAACAGCTTTAAGTCCACACTGAGAAGGGATATAGGGTGGTATGACTAACAGATCTTGGTATTCCTATTGGGTTTTGGAATCAAAGAGATGGGGGCATATTGCCATGATGTGGCCCCTCTCCCTGTTGCACCCTCCTGAAAAGTCTTAAAGAACTCAGAAGTGAGGCCATCCAGGCCTGGGTACTTACCCATGTCCAGGCAACTGATAGCCATCTTTATTTCCAAAGAAGTGATCCGGGCATCAAGCTCCTCCTTTGCTTCTTCCATGAGGCAGCTGACTTGCACAAAAGGCATCTAGTTTATCATGGAAACGCTCCACCCTGTTCTGTGTACAAAACTGTCTATAAAAGTCCTCGAATAGACAAACTATTTTTGCAGGTCTTTTTCACATGTGCGGGGGGTTCCTGGTTTGCACAGCTGGATAACTGCCATGCAAGCAGTTTTCCAGCTCAAATCCCTGACTCATAAAACTTCTGGTGGGAGTATCACAGGGTCCCTTCTACTGTCACCTGCAAAAGGCCATTAAGATTTGCCACGCATTTTCTGTAGTTGTAGCCACCCGCTCGTTTAAAACAATTTTGTGTTCTGTTTCAAGATAAAAAAAGTATTTTTTTCCAGCTCCTGCTGTTATCTGATCCTCTCTTTTTTCTTGGTGGTCACAAAGCTGATTGTGTAGCCAGTAAGTAATGATTTCTAGCCAGTCCACCACAGGGCATCTGTGGTGTCCCAAAAACAAAAGGAAGAACCATGCACTGCCGACCGTTACTAAAGGTGCTGCCATATAAGGTATAAAACCTCCAAGTCAAAAATGGTGCACACACCATGCTATAAGGAACTTTGTAAAATGTATTGCAGAAAAGTCTCCACAGTAACAAACACCCCTCTGTAGCGCCTTTGCAGGCTTTGTCGGGGCCCCATGACAAAGCCTGCAAAGGTGCTACATAGGGGTGTTTGTCTCTGTAGAGACTTTGCTGCAATAAATTCTACAAAGTTCTTTCCAGCATGGTGCGTGCACCATTTTTTAAAATGTTTTATTGCATCTGTGATACCCCCCCCCCTTGGTTTGTTGGTCTTATATTGCTCAGTACATTCTTCTACCAACCACACATACTCTCGGCCATTCAACAATGAAGCATTAAGTCTACAGCAAGGAGTTTTCTGAAGGGGAGAAACCACTGCGTCTAACAGGACCGGGGCATGGTCTGAGAGCGTCATGTTCTTGATATCACAGCTTTCAGCCACATGTGCCCAGTTAGAAGAAAGCAGAAAATAATCAATGCATGAGTATACATTGTGGGGTGGTGGTCAGCTGTAATCCCTCATGATGGAATGCAGATGGCTCCAGACCTCTGTCATCCCCAGCTCCCCCATGAATCTCTGGATGCAGGTACCCACCCTCGATTCCTCTGCCCCCAAGCCCCAACCTATCAAAGCGGGGCTGCGTAACCCTGTTAAAGTCCCCACCCACTAAATATAGGTCTGTGGGGGGTACCCAACAGACTAGTTTATCAGTCAAGAAGGCAACATTGCTCCTCTCCTGGTTTTGAGCATAAATATTAGCTAAAGTACAGGGGAGCACCCTGAGAGTGCTCTGAATATACTGTATATGAAACACCCCTCAGGGTACCTTGTCACCTTTTCCACCTCTAGGGCAGGATTTATGCACCAGAATGGCAGGATGGCATACCTCTCCTGTGCGGGTGTGCTTGGAAAGTGGAGGAACCCACCGAGCCCACCCATGAGCATTAAAGTCTGCCATGCTCACTCTGTGTCAGGTGTGTTTCTTGCAGAAATGTGACCATTGCCCCCAGCTTCTTCAGTTCCTGAGGCACCCTGGTCTACGTGATGAGGGTGTCCCCTGACACTGTATGTAAATATATGACCGTCTGCCATATCATACTGTGTAGGGAAGTGCCCAAGCCACCCTGCACTCTCTAACCTCCTGGAAGCTTCATACCAATCATCTTCCTCTTTTGATAGGATGCTTATAACTCCTCAAGTTCCCCTTCCTCCAGCATAGCATCTGTGGTGGTTCTGCATGGATTTGGACCTGAGTTTGTCCCCCCAGGCTAGAGCACCACCCTCCTGGGCAACTCCCCATGACCCCCTACATATTTCATTTTGTGGTGACTACACCATGTTTAGTCGAATTGCCTCAACTGGAATCCAGGAACATGATGGAGAGTGGGTTAGCACCAGCAGGGTATCCTTCCTACATCAGCTACCTCCACAGCAGAGTCGCTGTGTCCTCCCACTGGAAGGATCAATGAACTTGGTCATGAGCCACCACTGGGGGTGACCACTTCCCATGTAGCATCGTTAGCAAGGGTGGGCTCCACACAGGCGGCTGCAGGACCAAGCCCACTTCCCTCCCTGGTTCCTCCCAACTCATTACAACATTACTTATGAAGACCGAGGGCCAATGACCAAATGCCAATGTGGGTTACTTGGGGTACAGTATTCACCTTTCAAATGACTTATAAACTCTGCTCAGAGAGGGGCTTTCCTCTATATTACTGCCATACTGTCCCACCATGTGCCTCCATTCCCCCCATCCCAGAATGGCAATTTCCACAGCCCACACAGGCTACAACTAAGTCTCTATATCTCCAGACAGCCAGTGCCATCCAGGAGTGCCTTATAGCCTGCTGGTCTTGCAGTGAGATCAAACTGTGATAGGGGACCCTCAGAACAGCCCAGGAGGACTGGCCCACTAGCCAAGGGCACGCTACTGCACCCAGATGGCCCCCACCCTTGCCCATACAGAAGACTCTCTTCCATCTGCTTCTGGCACTGAGTTTTGAATCCTCTTGTCCCATTACCCCTGCCAGATTCAGAGGGCTCTTAGGACCACATGCAGAGGTCTCAATCACCATTTCAACTCAGACTTCAAGACTCCCCCCCCCCCATGACCAGAACATCAACCACATCATCATTAAACTTTCCTCCAACATTAATACGTGTATCATGGAGACAGAAGTGAACCAACATCAAAACTTTTTGCAGTAATACAATTGGCAAGAGAATTTAAACAAAAAAAACGATATCTAGAAAAAAAGTTCACAAATGTCCCTTTGTCCCAATATGTCCATATTTGCGAGGATTAGTGAGGTGGCATACCAGATTAGTGGCATTAGTGGCACTTCCCTCCCACTCTTTTGGCAGCCTCTTTGAGAAGTATTACAAGGTTCCCCCCCATAGAGGTGAGTGGAGCCCACCCCCCAACCCTGACATCCCAAAGAATAAAGGCTTACCACCCTCAAGCCTCAATAACTGCATAGTGAGCTTGTGCTGAAGAAAAAGAAATGGCTTGCTGAGTGAATGTCCCAGGACCAGGGACAGTCAATGCGGGTCCATGTTCAAGGTAGATGCATGTGGCTGTGAGTTCGGCTGTGTAGCTCTGTTACCATGGCCCTCTGATGCTGGCTGTCCTTTGCGCTGTTGCCTGTTTGTTTTCTGTGGCTTAGAGACTTTCTGCTAGGCACTGACTTCAGGTAGGATATCAGACACTGAGTTGGGGCTGAGATCATATCTGGTGGGCCCCCCAGCTTCTATAAAAGTTACTTTGCTTCCATCAGAGTGCGGAAGAACTGCACCCCTTCTTGTAGGTGTATTTTGAATTGGGCTGAGGCAGTAATCTGGAGTTTAATATTGTTTGCAACTAGATATTTCCTAATGCCCGATAGAGTACATGAGAGCAGTGTGTATATTTATGGAACGCATACAAACAGAGGAGAGAAAGAAGTAAGTGCTGCAGCTGAGATTTGAACCCAGGCCGCCCGGAATATGGTAGCACAATTGGAATGATATTCCAGGCGGCTTGGGTTCAAGTCCCAGCTGGGGCACTTACTTCTTTCTCTCCTGTGTTTGTATGTGCCCAATAGAGTACAGTATGTCTTTTGAGAAAGGTGAGTGGGGTAAAGTCATGATCCAGGAACAGTCTTGTATACCTGAACAGCAGCCCCTTTTTGCTCCGTGCTATCTGGAGCACTTTGGTTTTAGGGCTGTAATCAAGGAACTTTAACATTACTCATCTCAGCCACGCTTTGAGGTCTAAAGATTGGAGCCGAGAGGTCGGTGCACTCTAACAATGTTTAGGGGTTCATTCTGAAGCCACACCAGCAGTTCCTGGAGAAAAGAGCCTAGGAAGAGCCCCATCTCCCCACTTTTGATTCCCTCTGGTAGGCCATGAATTCAAATATTTTCATGCCAGGAGCTGAGCTCTAAACTGTTAAGCTTTTTAGCAGGGTAACCTGCTCCTGGTGACGCAGGAGCCGCAAGGTCATGGTGTGCTGATCAACTATCATGGCTGTTTCTTTTAGGCTCTCCTCGAGGTCTGCAGTGCACTTAGTGATTTTGGGTAAACACCTGGCACTCTTTCTCACAGACTTTTCAAGCTTGTCCATCGATCTGTCCAGTTTCCTTAATTTGCAGAAGAGCCTTGTGAATTGCCCAAATTCCAAATTCCACTGCCTGAACTTGTTCAGACCTGTGCAGCTGTGGAGAATTAAGATATAGAAACAGAAACATAGAAACTGTTGGCAGATAAGGACCACTAGACCCATCCAGTCTGCCTGTAAGCTCTACCCTTGTTTGTTGCCTCTGACCCTACTTGATCAATGTCTTTCTCCTCTCCTTCCCACTTCTAGAGTTCCCTTATGCCTGTCCCATGCATGTTTAAATCCCCTCCACTCGCTGGCCCGCCAGTGCAGTGGTTGGATTTCCACTTGAGACACCGGTGACACAGGTTCAGGAACAGACCTGGGCCATCGGAGGGCCAGCCGGAGGGGGGGGAGAAGGATTGAGAGTCTGATGATTGCTCTCTTTCTCCAGGCTGGAGAGGGATATAGTGTTCGGCACAACGTGGACACCTAGCGGTGGCTGGGTGTACCACGTGCGCCGGCACCACAAGTGGGCTTAGGGGCAGGGTGGACACTGGCCATCATTAAACATCCCCACCCCTGCATAACCGGGGAGAAAATAATGCTGCCAGCCACCCTAGATGAAGCCCGCCCTCATCTTCAATTAACCTGCAGGATGGCCCTCTCAACCTATCCCATCATTGCGGCACCTTTGAGGGAGGGAGGAGGGTTCCACACCCCACCCTGGGGGCAAGCCAGGGATATCAAGGGGCACATCCAATGTGGAGGTGGGAGCGAGGGTCCATGACTGGGTGGAGGTTCCAGGCAGCTGGCGACAACAAAAAAAGCATAATAAATAAATAAAATAAATAAATAAATCCCTCCACTTTGCTCGCTCCCACTACCTCCTGTGGCAAACTATTCCATGCATCTACCATCCTTTCTGTGAAGAAAAACATCCTCACATTTCCCCTTATCTTGCCACCTTCCAATTTCATATCATGACCCCTTATTCTTGTACTCCTCCTGTACTGGAAGATGTCACCCACCTGCACCTTGTTTATGCCTTAAAGGTATTGAAAGTTTCTATCATGTCTCCCAGCTCCCTCCTCTCCTCCAGTGAATACATATTGAAGTCCTTTAATTTCTCATATTTAATCATATGTGTAACCTCTAAGTGGCACTATCCTATGGGCTACTACCCTGCCTGCATGACTGTGCACGAGTTGAGGGGCCTGAGCTCGGTGAATGGGTGCCTCCACCCAGAGGAATGGTTTCGGGGTAGCGTAGCTGCTGTTGGTATAGCCCTCCGGGATGCTATAACCACCCACCAACCCTTCTAGTGGCCTAAACAATTCAGCAACAGATCATTCACATTTGCCATATGACAGTAATGATATGCTCACACTCTTTGCACTTACCACCAGGGCTGGATCTGCTGCAATTGCCCTGGAGACCCCCTGGAAAATAAGACCAGTAAAGCAACAATACAAAGGCAGTACAATAGCCCCACCAAGAAGGTACACACTAGCCAGGTTAAAGGTGAACAACCACAGTCTGATTTATTCAGGGGGATGTGAACAAGGGTGGGGCGTAAATCCAGCAGTGATTGGCAAATCTGATTATATTCAGGCTGAATAAGCATGCACAGTGAGTCCCTCTGACACAGTCCTCACAACCCTGGGTACCCAGTATGGAAACCAGGCAAGCCTGAAGCGTTGCCTGGGGTAGGCCAGCATTGCAGCTGTTGTTGGGGCCCTTAGGAAGGAAAACAATTAACATGCACTCAACCCAAATGTAACCCCTAGATGGCGCTATCCCAGGGGCTACTACCCCTGCCTGATTTGCCACTAACAGGTTGAGGGGCCTGGATCCAATGGCGGGTGCCTCCACCCAGAGGTCAGGGTTTGCAATAGTTAAACTTACTTGGTCACAGCCCTCTGGGACACTGCAACCCCCCTTTCTTCCCACTAGTGGCCCACACAATATAGCAGAATTACCTTCACAGTATACACTTACCCCCAAGGCTGGTTCAGGCACCGGACATCCTGTAAAATAAGATACAGTGCAACAATCACAGTACAGTACTTTAACATAGACAAATACCTCAGGCAGTATAACTTTGTTGAAACAAACAGCTCTGATTTATTTAGGGGATATAACAAGGACAGGGGAAATCAGGTTAATTAGCTTATCACTTTACTATCTACCTATGGCTCTGTGCACAGGCCTATCCCTACCAGTTACTGTCCCTGGGTACCCAAGCCCTAGTGGCTAGTCCAAACCGTGGCAGCTGGAGGCCCTTTCACACAGTGAAAAGGAGAATTAAACAGTCAGCAGTACAGTAATTCCATTTGGATTTAATGTGGCAATTCAACAGGGAGCTACTCCCATTAGTACTCACGACCTCCAAAGAAGATATGGTCCTTCAATGTCAGCAGGGCTACTTTTGATATCCAAGAGACTCCTCACACATTTATATGGTAAAAAAGAAAGCACTATACCAGGCAGGCTGCATCTGTATCCCAATCGCAATTACTGCACAATAACCAGGAGAACACACAGCAGATTCAGTTCCTGACAGACCGAGTGTAATTCAACAATTTCTTCAGTCTTCTACAGGGTGAGCCTGGTTTCTACTCTTAGAGATCCTTTGATTCTTTTCACAGGACGGATTCAGTCCTAACAAGCAGTTACACAAGTTGTAGACCGGAACTCTGGGCCTTGCACACTTTTGACTGAAACTGTGCACTGAAGGAGCACAGGTCTTTTCCCTTCACTTTCAGATCTCAAACTGAAACTCCCAACAGACAAAAACCGGCACTTCCTTTGAGTTCCTCCCAGTTCTTGACTGGATTGGCTGTCACTCACAATAGACTGCTGCTGTTGGTCCAAAAGGCACCAAGTCTAAACTACATCTCCCAGAGTCACTGCCCATACAATCCTCTTGTGGCTGGCTCAGATTATGAGTCCCAAGTTCTGATTCGTCCATGGGCTTCATTTTATGGGCTAGTTTACCCCACACTGATTGGTCCAGTTCAGCAGTTCAAAACCAGAATGGGGAACTAGGCAGACAGTTCTGACTGCAAAGAAAGCAGGTTAGACAAACTGTAATTTTATTATTACTGTAAATGATTTCTGGCAATCAGTTACATCTTTCAGACAGGTTCCTTTGCACCTTAGTGACTGCAAAATGGGGTGAATTGGCAGCAGCTTGTGGTACTCAAAAGAAACACACAGTCCCCATACAAACTAATTATGTCTGCAAGCAGACAGCTCTTAAGAGACAGTACCAGAGGTTCTAAAAACACTCATGATAAAGTGGCTTAAACGCCAAACACCATTCAGGCTTGGAGCATTCAAGCAAGCTCCTGGAAGTCTTTTGGGAACCCCCATTTGCAGGGGTTACACTCCTTCCTGGTTTGGGAAAAGCTGCGTCGCGTCAAGCAGTACCTCTAAGTTTCAACTGCAACCATATACATTTGCATTAGGCTCCACATGTAATCATCAGTCAATACATCATTTTACCAAGAACCATTTCTGAAACATTGCAGCACGTCCTACTTTACACAGTATAACACACATTGTACCATAACTCAAGTTATTCTTGTACATGAAACCTGAAGAGGGACCCTTCCCTATCAGTTACCTTGGGGCTGGACGGGCAAGGCACCATACTTAGAGGGCAACACAAGTAACTTGAGTTAGCACTAACGCCAGTTTGGGCAATGAGCCTCGGGACACATACACTCCTTTATGGACAACATTGAGAGGCAGGTCCACTGGCCGCTCCAGGGAATCATAACTGAGGTGCACCACAGGCTTTACAGCTCTAATTCAGTCTTTCTAGGGGAGCTGTTACAGTCTCTGCACTCTGAGCCTCATTTTCAGCATTGTTCTCACTTGTCAGGGGAGTCTCCATGGGGGTAGAGAGGCTGGGAACTTGGGGCACTTTCAGCTCCAGGAGTTACAGTTTCTGAGTCCACAACATTTGGCTCGCATGGAGAGCTTTCAGACACTGGCAGTGGACTGTCAGGGCACTCAAAATACTCTTCTTGTTCGGGTGTATCACCAGTCTGCCCCAATCTATCATTTTCTCCCTGAAGCTCAAACAGTTCAACCATGCACAATGATTCCATTTCATCTGATCTGATGCTTTGCACTTCACTTTCTGGGAGCATTGGCTCCAGGATGAAGCTGGGGCATAGACAGTCCAGAAGGCCCAGCTTTGTCTCCAGTATTGACTAGGGATTGCCCGAAACAATTGACTCAGTTCGTAAGAAGGATAGTATTCAAAGTCACTCTCACTTTCTTCTGATATGGACTGACAGTCATGCTCAACTGGGACTTGTGCAGGGGAACACTTTAACTCTGCTTCTGTAGGTGCAGACTTCCTTGATCTTTTCTTAGCAGCAGCTCTAGTCACTGGTCCAGAGGGGATCTTCTGGGGTGCAGACTCAATCAGGATTTGTCCAATGGGTAGTAAATGATTTCTATGCATTGTTTTTACATCTTTGAATTGTTCTCAGGCCTTACTTTGTACACTGGCAGATCATCTAGTTTGCCCACTACAATGTGAGGGAGATGGTGCCATCTGTCAGCAATCTTGTGTTTGCCATGCAGTCCCAGATTTCTTAGCAATACCCGATCTCCTCCTGGAGTTCCTGTGCTTTCACCTTTTTATCATACCTTTCTTTGTTGGCCAGATTTCTTTTGGCAGCCATGGTTTGAGCCAGTTGGTGCGCATGAGTTAGCTGGGCCTTTACTTTTGCACATACTGTAAATAGTTGTCAGCTTGAACCCCATCAGGAGACCCCAAAACACACATCTACGGTAGTCGAGCTTCTCTTCCAAACATCAGGCGGTGAGGAGAACCCAGTGGCATCACTTTTGGTGCAGTTATAAGCATGTACCAGGTGCTAATTTGTTGGCTCCATCTAGGCTTGTCCTTTGGGTGCAGGGTGCCTAGCATATCTAGCAAAGTGCGGTTAAAGCGTTCAGGCTGTGGGTCCCCCTAGGGTGGTAAGGAAGTGGTTCTGGACTTTCTCACTCCCCACAGAGAAAGCATCTCTTTGATCAGGCGACTCTCAAAGTCTCTCCCTGATCAGAATGGATTCTTTGTGGAGCCCCATAGTGAACAAAAAGTTTTCTCTGAGTACTTTGGCTACAGTGGATGCTTTCTGTGTCTTTGGTGGGGAAAGCTTGGGCATATCTCGTGAAATGGTCAGTGACCACCACGGCACATTACTGATATTTCTTTGATCTGACTCCAAACTCAGAAAATCAATACAGACCAGCTCCATGGGTGCACTGGTGGTTATGTTAACAAGGGGCAGCCCTCTGGGGCAAGCTTTCCTCTGTAAGCAGCGGACTACAAGTTCGTATGTGTTGCTCCACATCAGCCCCCATCTTAGGCCAATAGAATCTGGATCTCACCAAGTCAAGTGTTCTGTCTATACCAAGGTGCCCCTATGTGGTTGTGCAAGGACCTCAATACTGAGTCTCGAAGGCAGTGGGCAGCACCAGTTGTTGTTTGTCTACTTGTCCCCTCTGTCTACTGTTTCTCTATATAACAGTTTATTGATCAGTTTCAACTTAGGACCTTCTTTGTATAACAGTGCAGTTCTCAAATCAGTGGAGCGTAATTTGGACACATCTTTTCCTGCATAGAGGGCTTCAAAGCTGATTTGATCATAGGATCGCTGATTGAGCTCACTAATACTGTCATTGTCCAGCTGAGGCAGTGCACCAATGTCTATTGCAGAAAAGTGGCTATAAGCAGCAGGTATGCAATTCTCAGAGGGTCCCAAGCAATCCACCATGCAGTCCACTGCGTCCGTGGACATTTGTTCCTCCCTGTCAAACTTCGGGCAGAGTGCCCGAATGTCAGGTTCTGCCAATCGGACCCAATCATTCTGGGGAACAGGCCTCCGGGAGAGCATCAGCATCTATGTGGTTCAGACCTGCTCGGTATTCGAGAGCATAGTCATATGTAGATAATGCAGAAAGCCACCTGTGGCCAGTGGCATCCAACTTAGCTGAGGTCTGCACATAGGTCAAAGGATTATTGTCAGTTTTACTAGTATTTTAGCCCATACAAGTACTCATGGAATTGGTCAACAATAGCCCACTTCAAGCTAGGAACTCTAACTTATGTACAGGATAGTTCTTTCGGATGGGGTCAGGCTTCTACTGGCAAAGGCCACTGGTCTCAGGCCATTCTCGTGCTCTTGGTACAACACAGCCCCCAACCCTTGCAAGCTAGCATCAGTGTGCAGGACGTAAGGTTTTCTTGGATCGGCATAGGCCAGCACTGGAGCATGGGTAAGTTGATATATGATCTCATGAAAAGCAGTCTCACAATCAGAGTCCAGCGGGCCCCAAATACTTCACCGGATGAAAATACACTCTTTCAGTCTTGAGGGCGCTGACTTTGGTATTTTTTGTGGGTTGGGGATACCCTTGAGTAAGGTTAAGTAAAGGCGGATCACTCTTGAATAGTCCTTGATGAAGCGTGATCATAACCACAGAATCCCAGGAATCTTTGCAGTTCTTTTTAGATTTTTGGGCTGTGGCCAGGTGGTCAAGGCCTCAACTTTACTTGGGTCGGTCTCTATTCCCTCGGTGGATACTATGTGTCCCACATACTTTACTGATGTTTGAAAGAATTGACACTTATCAATGGACAGTTTAAGGCCAAAGTCCTCCAGTCGATCCAATACCTTAAATAATCTGCTCTCATGTTCCTCCAGTGAGCTGCCAAACACAATAACATCATCTAGGTATACCAGGCACTCTAGTAAGTTCATGTCCCCCACTGCACGCTCCATCAATCGTTGAAAAGTGGCTGGGGCACCTGAAATCCCTTGAGGCATCCTCATGAATTCATAGAAGCCAAGCGGACAGATAAAGGCTGTCTTCTCACGGTCCTCTGGGGCCATCGGGATCTGGTAGTACCCTGCGGAGATCCAGCACAGAGAACCACTTGCTCCCGCTTAGGCAGTCCAAAGCATCCTGAATGCGGGCATTGTGTACTGATCAGGATAGTCCGCGGTTTAAGGTGCGATAATCCACGCATATCCTTACTGTCCCATTCTTTTTCCTCACTACCACAATGGGGAAGCATAAGGGCTTCTGGATTCTTGTATTACACCACGCTAACATCTCTTGCAGATGCCGTCTCACATCATCTATATCAGCAGGTGCCAGGCGTCGAGACCTCTCACGAAATGGTCTTTCGTCATGCAGCGGATATTGTGCTCAGCTCCTTGCACGCATCCTACGTCCCATTCCTTAAAGAAAACACCTGGTCTCTCTGGGCAAGCTTCTCACTGATCCTCACTTTCCATTCAGCTGGCAGCGGGGAGTTGCCGAAATCAAACAAGTCAGGCGTTACTCTGTCATTCTTCCTTGAACTCTTTGCTGCTGGGTAGCACTGCAGTGTCTGCACAATGCACATTAGCCAGGATGCAACCTCTATTTACTCGAATGTCTCTTTCAGACACATTATGAACTTGGACCATTACCCTTCTGGCATAAGCATGGGCTCTAGCGGGCAAAATACTAGGCTTGACCAGCAGTCCCTCTGGCAATTTTCCATCGCCTGGTGCATCCAACATTAATATTTTATTCTTAACATCCTTTCTGATACGGACCTCTCCCTGTAAGGTACACTGGGCATTTGGTGCCAGGATCAGAGACTCAGGATCCTTCTTCCATACAATTCCAACCGGTTCCTCTGGTTCTATATTTTCAGCATCTCTCTGTGCCTCATAGGCCTTCTTAATTAAAGCCGGAACTCTTAAAGCTCTACTAGTCTTTGACCCCTGTTTTTCATAACACAAATGTGCCAGCCTTCTGAACATATGAGCATTTGTTCCAATCAACAAAGGGACACCATCATACAGTCCAGTGGGGGGACACACTAAGGCTAGGGTCTCTATTTGTTCGGCCACTCCAGCCACGGAGGTGGGGAAAGACAGCCAAATTCGGATATACCCAGAATAGGGGTAGGCCTTCTCACTTAACCCCCATACATGCAGTCCTTCTAATGGTTGTAAGGGTACGTCTGACAAATGCTTCTGATACCAATCTTGAAACATAATTGTCACTTGGGAGCCACTGTCTAATACAGCTCTTGTAGACACTCCATTTACCTTTACAGTGGTCTCCATGGAGGGACCCACTATTCTGGACCAGTCTGGAGAGGCGGTAGTGGGGGCCTGGGCAACTGACCTTGCCACAAAAGGACGTGAATTAGCATTTTGGTGCCCTCACTGGGATCATTTCTGCACCTCTTAACCACTGATTTGTTCTCCAAGCTCTCCTTGTAGCCTATATGCAACTTTGTCAGTGTCTTTGGGATTGGCATTCCCTTTTCATGTGCCCATCCTTCCCACAATTATAGCAAAACATACTTTTGGAGTTTGAGCTGGCCGAGGTGCCACACTGGGAGCCAGGCGGGGTATTACTAACTGGAAACCTTGGTGCCATCTCTGTCTGCGGCGTGATAAGCATTTGGAGACATCTCGTCAGTTTCTCCACTTCCATGGTCAAGGAATCGAGTTCGGAGCTGTTATCAGCAGGAGATACATGGGTGGGTATCCCCACCCCCATAGCAGATGCAGTCGGATATAGGTCGGGGCCCGTACTTGCAGGCGTGGCCTTCATAAAGGGACTGTTTTTGAATTCCCGGATCTCTCTCAACAGTTCACCCCATTGTGGCATATCTTTTTCCTTATCAGAGCACTCATTGACTGCCAACCTCTGCCCTGAACTTCACTTGATGGGCCACCCTCAGTCACTCGGGTCATAGCCACAGCTATTGGTGCAGGTCCCTCCCGAGGTCGCCTTTTCTCAACTCCTCAATTTCTCTCATTAACTCATCATAGGAGGGTGGGATTCCAGTCGATTTGCCAGGCGTAACTGAAGCAACAGCAGTTCTGAAGGGGGCAGACTTAAGGATTCTGTCCAGTCTGGTTCGGTCCAGTTCAATCGCTGGCAAACTACCCTTTCTGAGGCATTCTTGCAACAATTTTTCCAGCCGAGACATACACAGACAACAACCCCTTGGTACTGTTGTGCATTTCTTACTCTCACCATAGGTCCTCATCAGAATCTGGGCTCCCATACACATTCTCCAAGGCCTCAAGATAGGCTTGTGCAGTCGCTTCAGGGTTACTGGCCCGTTTAGCACGGATGGTAGCCAGGGCAGGACCTCGGAGGCTCTCACTAACCCTCTTTCGCTTTTCGGCTTCCGAGCATTGCCATTCTAGCACTTGGGGGGCAACATAGTCTATCCAGGTCTCCCAGTCATCCTCCCCTTGGGGGGTGGGGAGGGTGCCAGAGAAGATCCTCAACCTTCGGTAAGAGTCGTGACTAATGGCAGGTGCAGAAATAGGAGTCTGCATTGGTTCAGCCACCATTACGGGTACTGGAGCAGGAGAGGGTGTTGGGGGAGGAACACCCCCAGGTGGCAAGAATAGTTTCTTCAAGTCCTCCACAGTTTTCCCTTCTCCCAGCAACCATTTAGCAAATTTCTCCTCAAAAGTTTCAGATAGTGGTGGGGGCTCATTCCCCCACGGGTCTTTACTGTCCTTAGTTATCACTCTCCAAGCAGTGAGGGCTCCCTCTGGGGTAATGGTCTGTGGTACTTTGGAGCTATCTATGGGATCTTAAACTCTACTAGGGCCAGGAAAGTGTGGGTGAGCAGATTAGCGTGCGACCCACCACCACAGGATTTTGTAAACCTTCCACCTTGGAAAGTACTCCCTGCACAGTGTCCATATTGATACCCAGGGGATGTCCAGGATAAGCATAGCATTTTGGGGGTCGATCTCCTCCCCAGTACACCACTCCACCAGCCGGTGCACAGCCACTTCTGTCGGGGTACCCATTTATTTATTTATTTATTTTTTCCTTAACAGTGGTTTGTAAATATGGCCACTAGAGGACACACAATCCCAGCGGTGAGCCTCCAAATGTAACCCTAGATGGCGCTATCCCAGGGGCTACTACCCCTGCCTGATTTGCCACTAACAGGTTGAGGGGCCTGGATCAATGGAGGGTGCCTCCACCCAGAGGTCAGGGTTTGCAATAGTTAAACTTACTTGGTCACAGCCCTCTGGGACACTGCAACCCCTTTCTTCCCACTAGTGGCCACACAATATAGCAGAATTACCTTCACAGTATACACTTACCCCAAGGCTGGTTCAGGCACCGGGACATCCTGTAAAATAAGATACAGTGCAACAATCACAGTACAGTACTTTAACATAGACAAATACCTCAGGCAGTATAACTTTGTTGAAACAAACAGCTCTGATTTATTTAGGGGATATAACAAGGACAGGGGAAATCAGGTTAATTAGCTTATCACTTTACTATCTACCTATGGCTCTGTGCACAGCCTATCCCTACCAGTTACTGTCCCTGGGTACCCAAGCCCTAGTGGCTAGTCCAAACCGTGGCAGCTGGTAGGGGCCCTTTCCACAGTGAAAAGGAGAATTAAACAGTCAGCAGTACAGTAATTCCATTTGGATTTAATGTGGCAATTCAACAGGAGCGACCTTAATTAGTACTCACGACCTCCAAAGAAGATATGGTCCTTCAATGTCAGCAGGGCTACTTTTGATATCCAAGAGACTCCTCACACATTTATATGGTAAAAAAAGAAAGCACTATACCAGGCAGGCTGCATCTGTATCCCAATCGTAATTACTGCACAATAACCAGGAGAACACACAGCAGATTCAGTTCCTGACAGACCGAGTGTAATTCAACAATTTCTTCAGTCTTCTACAGGGTGAGCCTGGTTTCTACTCTTCAGAGATCCTTTGATTCTTTTCAAGGACTGATTCAGTCCTAACAAGCAGTTACACAAGTTGTCAGACCGGAACTCTGGGCCTTGCACGTTTTTTGACTGAACTGTGCACTGAAGGAGCACAGGGTTTCTTTCCCTTCACTTTCAGATCTCAAACTGAAACTCCCAACAGACAAAACTGGCACTTCCTTTGAGTTCCTCCCAGTTCTTGACTGGATTGGCTGTCACTCACAATAGACTGCTGCTGTTGGTCCAAAAAGGCACTCAAGTCTAAACTACATCTCCCAGAGTCACTGCCCATACAATCCTCTTGTGGCTGGCTCAGATTATGAGTCCCAAGTTCTGATTCGTCCAAGGCATCATTTTAGAGCTAGTTTACCCACACTGATTGGTCCAGTTCAGCAGTTCAAAACCAGAATGGGAACTAGGCAGACAGTTCTGACTGCAAAGAAAGCAGGTTAGACAAACTGTAATTTTATTATTACTGTAAATGATTTCTGGCAATCAGTTACATCTTTCAGACAGGTTCCCTTTGCACTCTAGTGACTGCAAAAATGGGGTGAATTAAGCAGCTTGAGTGGTACTCAAAGAAACACACAGTCCCCCATACAAACTAATTATGTCTGCAAGCAGACAGCTCTTAAAGAGACAGTACCAGAGGTTCTAAAAACACTCACTGATAAATGGCTTAAACGCCAAACACCATTCAGGCTTGGAGCATTCAAGCAAGCTCCTGGAAGTCTTTTGGGAACCCCCATTTGCAGGGGGGTTACACAAATATTTGTAATCCAGAGCCAGATGGCTCAGTCCATTGCAATAAAACCCAAAACAGGCAAATCAGATGACACACAATAGCTTATGCTGCAGGGAGCTACCCTGTTTGTACTCACGCTACCTAGGCCAGATACAGGACAGATGAAATGAAGACCTCAGGATACTGTACTGGATTGCCAGAGGACGCAGGACCTACACGATGCACTGTAGTGGTCGCTACCTGTTCGGTGGTGTTGAGCAGGGGGCTGAATCCCCTAGCGGGTCTTTCACCGAGAATGTCTCTGGATCGCGGGCAGTGACCTAGGCTGAGATGTCAGGGCACAGGCAGAGCAGTGTAACAGAACTCATCATGGGGAACCAAATCGCAACCCACGAAACACATTCAGCACATTTATAAGACTTAAAATTTGCCACAGTTCGGATAAAGTCCATTTGCAAATGGCAGATGCTCTGCGCAGACCTTTTGATCTGAGTCTTACTTTGGTACCTAGTGGGCTGATCGCTTCTGGAACAAGTCTTCGGTCCACTTGCAGGCAGCAATAACACACTTTTCTCTTCAGGTTCAAGTCTCGAACCAATAATCAGATAAATCCGACTTTCACTCTCAAGGCAATACTTCACACTGGGAAATGTGACAGGCAGGCCAGCAGAGCCTTCCTGATGAGTATCCTGTGCGCCTGGGCAGGAGCAGCTGCTCGATGGCTCGAGCTGTTCGCTCTCCAAACTCCAACTCTCGACTGACACACTACTGCAGGCAGTTCTGGGCTTTTCCAGTAATCCAAAATGTTCGATTGGCTGAGGGAATGTCTATCACAGAAAGAGCTCCCCCCTCCAGGTCCATTTGGGCACTAAACCTTAAAATTACAATTCCTACAGAATTTCAGTCTCACAAGACCTCTGGGGACAGTCTCCATTTTAGGTCCCTTGAGGTTCGATTGGTCCAACACTGGCAGTCCAGAGCCAAGATGATGGCTCTTATGCGAAAGTTCAAGCTGCAATGGAAAGCAGGTTAGACTAACTCCTATATTATTATTATTACAGCAGATAAATAGTAAATGATCACAGTTCCTGACAGAGCTCCCTCTCTGCAAATAGCAATTGCAGAATGGAGTAGAAATAAGGACTGTCTGGCTGGTTGCAAGCTTTAATTACTCGGACCCAGTCCAGACTAATTTTCTCACACAGAATAACAGCTCTCTTAAAGAGACAGGCACAGAGGCTTAATAGAGCACTCTTATGCAGACACATTAAACTACTGCACACACAGGACAGAATCCTGACAATGGGCATTAGGCAGCCCAGGAAGACATTTATAGGAACCCCTATTTGTGTGTTGGGGGGGGTTACATATGTTTTCTGGTGCAAGCTCTGTACCACCTTTGTCACACTTCTCTGGACCGCCTCCACCCTGTCAATGTCCTTACGAAGACATTGGGTCTCAGAACTTGTTTAGCCTATCAGGAAGCAGGAAATTTCCAACACATTTTATAAATTAGTTATCACAGCTCAGTTTGCCTTTTCTGGTAAAAAATTATGACTAAATAAATAAAAATATAAACTCGATTCATATCATTGTCTCCTCCAACTCTTCATATCTCTTTAAACTTCTGTGATTCTTTCCTTATGCAGCTCATGTAGTAGCTCTGTAGAGTAATAGAATGTAGGTTCAGCAGGATTTTCATATTATGTACTGTATCTGTTTCTTGCTATAATCTCAATCAAGAAATGGACAAGAAGAATGATGAATCCCAACTGGCTAAGGGCGCTTTCATTTGAGCTGGTATTCCAGCACAACAACTCAGATGATTGTACCTACAGCTAAATAGGGCTCAAAACATATACACACAGAGAATCATCTGCCTCTCTGTCACCCTAAAATGCCCAATAAAAACATGGCTGCCCTGATATCAAGTACCCCGCAGACTTCAGAAAGCAGGACTGCTGAAATGGTGCTTTAATCGACAGGCTACTCAATAACACTGCCATTCCCTCCCCATCTCCACCCCAACCACAAAATGCACCACTCATTCCCAGCAGGAAACAGCTTAAAAGAAAGTTCATTCTGTTTTCTTTTTAAGATAAAGTCTGATTATCTAATCTCATACAGCACCCTCTCTGCACACAGTCTTGCTTACTGCTGAAGTCAGCACTAGCAGCTCTGCCCTTTCTTCTACTCCCATCCCAGTCACAAGCTGTCCTCCCAATCTGCTATTCTACCTTCACGTCTTGGCTGCTGATAGTACTGCCAAGCAGGGCTCTTCAAGTGGCCGTTCATTGCCTTCCTTAATGGCCAATGACTGCAGCTTGATCTCACTTTCTGTAATACAACTGCGGCCAATTACAGTTCAATTTCACCCCCAGTACTCCTGTCATGAGTCCCTCTGCCACTGATTGTGACTTCCTTATGCTATTTCAGCTGACCTTGGATCCCACAATTAACAACCGACTTCTGACTGTCGTCTAGTGGGGGCTGTGTTGTGGCAGGGAACCAGATGACTCCAGCTTCACTCTCAGGCTTCAGTATATCACAGGTCCTACAATTATCACAAAATACTGGCTCTTATCTGGTGTAGGGCTGTCCTTATACTGAGGAACAAAACAAGCAGCACTAATTTATTTAATTCCCTTCCTCCTGAGATTGCGATGACTGCAACCTTGGGACCATTTAAGCGGAAGCTGCGTCAAGTCCTAGTTTCCAGAGCATCTTTTGACTGCTATACCTAATCTTTGCAGACAGCTAAATGCACTGGTACCTCCCTCTTTTACCATTCACCCCTGTGTAACCCTGCCCTGTTGCTGCGCTATTCCACATACAGCACTCTACCTTCCTGTATCCCTTTTCCCATCCCCATCCCTGCCCTCTTTTCATCCTACCTCATCCCCCCTTCCTCTACCCCTCCACTCCCCCTCCCTCCCCTCTGTTTCCTCACCTTGTTTCCTCCCACTACCCCCCACATGGGTCTTTTCCTACATAAGCTACATTGTGGCAGCTCCTCCTAGCTCTTATTTTGTCCTTCCACCCCCCAATTTGCCTCCTATCCTTCTCTCTTTGTTATCCCTTCCACCCCTCTTCAGACAAGGCCACTGGCTGCACTTGACAGAATATTTATCTTGCCATATTATTCTTTTGTTTATGTAACTACTTTCTTCATGTTGTACTACTTATTGAAACCATTGTAATTTGTTATTCTTGTGACTTGTGGCCAATCATCAACACTGCATGCCCTGCATGGCATTACTTTTTTTATTGAGGTGAACCCACCCATTAATAATATTATCTTACATTAACAAAACATTTTTCACAATTTATTTTCTTATTCATCAAAGAATCAATTTTATAATCCCCATAAGGCATTCCAGGGGGTGCGTTGTGATCTTATAATATACTAATACAGTAATAATAACCCAGAAATGTACTGACCTGAAAAAGTTGTGCAATGAACTTGGATTTGTTCAACTAATAACTGAGCCAACAATGCCCAATCCAATTAACTCTGTAAATGCCTCCTTATTGGACCTCATACTAAGAAGTGGGCCTCACAAACATATCCATCTGGCAGTTTTCACAACAATATCTGTGACCATAATGTGATCGCCTGTTCCAGGGGATCAAAAATTCAGGTGCCCAGCCCAAATTCATTCTAAAAAGACGTTTTACTAAATTTTGTGTTGTAAATTACCTAAGTGATTTGGCCAATGTAAAATGGCAGGAATTCTACCTCACTTCTACAACACACGCAGCATTAGCTATCTTCAATAGTTTGCTGCTGGGGGTCATAAATAAACACACGCCTGTGATTAAGTGCAGAATTGAAAAGATATCTTGCCCGTGGCTCAGCAGGGAGTTAAAAGAGGCTTCAAGAAAAAGGAACATACTCTGAGCTACCAACAGGCATACTAAATCTGATACAGACTGGGCCTTTTTCAGACACATGAGAAACCCTTGTACTGTACTGAACTCATTAGGGCCACCAATGCAAACTAAATTATGTGGGCAAAACCAAAAAGAACCCATCCAAATTTTAGAAAAATGTTGCATCAGTTAAAGGTACCCCTCCTGCCCCTTCCTTGAGACACAAAATCCTGCTAGATGGTAAACTGATAGCTGATAATTTGCTGGTCTGGCCTTTGATAAGTCTCCTGCTGCTACTTACCCCATCCCATCTCTGGAAGCTATTGAATCACATAGCCATTTGGACAACGTGTTCACCTTGTTGCCCATCACTTTTAAGGAGGGGGAAAACTCCTATTAGGACTAGACACCAAACAAAGTGCTAGTGCAGATGGATTAGACCCTTTTTTCCTCACAGTTGGCTTTAGACAACTAGCAGCACTCATTACCATGCTTTTTATTCTGTCGCTCTTCAGTAGTGACATCCTCCTGCTCTGGAAAACGATGTATGTTATACCCCTTTTCAAAATAGGGCATGCTAGCAATCTTAACAACTACAGACTTATTTCAGTCCTTCCTATTTCGGCTAAACTCCTGGAAAATATGTGTCCAAGCCCAACTGAGAGTTTTTCTGGAACACTCAAGTATCATATTGTATCTTCAGTCTAGTTTCAGACTGAAACATAGTACTATTTCTGCCCTCGCTAAAGTCAATCACTATTGGTTAGGAGCCAGTGACAACAGAAGCTATTTTCTTGACCCAAGTAAGGCATTTGATACAGTTGATCATAGCATCCTAATTCAAAAGCTACTCGATAAAGTAATTTGCTTAACCCCCCTACGCTGGTTTTCTAACTACTTAACTGGGTGGTTGCAAGAAGTCAAAGCAGGTCACTATACTGCCTATACTACCCTCCATAGGTACATCCCTCAAGGGTCTGTCCTTGGCCCATTACTCTTCATGCTTTGTGTCAATGACTTGGGGGCAAACATTAGTGAAGCCAGCTTGCATTTTTATAATGACAATACTGCTCTGTATATTTTAAGACCTGATATTGAAGCTGCCAGCTCTGGCCTTCAGATTGCCTTCAGCAAACTACAGATCAAGCTCTTTACCTCTAAACTGCTTTAAATGCCGATGAGACTAAGGTTGTGTTCTTCACTTCGTGCAATGCTCCCTCTCTCACTACCTTAGCCCCTGTCATCACTACACTACTGGGTGATGCCCTTGAGGGAGTAGACCTATACAAATACCTAGGTGTTTTGCTGGATAACAGATTGTCTTTCTCTGCCCTTATTGAGAATCTGTGCAAAAAACTGTGGGCCAAACTCGACTTCTGTTACAGGAGCAAATGTCTTTTTCCACTCGATGCTTGGAAATGTTTGGTCCAAGTTACCTTTCTACCTATTCTGCACTATACATATCTAATTTACAGTCAGTGTTCTGCTGTTTGTCTACCCAGACTGGATGTGCTTTACCACAGGGCATTCGGGTTCATAAAGGTACCAGGTCAATACAGCGTTTAAAGAATAGCATGGTAAGAACTGCATTGTGTAAAGCACAATAGCATTTAGTGTGACAGGGGTATAATAGTGGTAGGGAATTATCGCCACCCCTGTCGTTCTACACTGATACTTGGAAGGGATCAAGTTGCCATGTGTGTGGTGCCTGGTAGAGTGGCTCCTGTGGTGGAGTGGCTAAGGCACTAGCACACGGCAGGGTTGGAGACCTGGGACCATGGCTTAGGTCCCCCCAGGTCTCCTAGTGTTGCAGCTTCTTTTTTTTTTTTTTTTAGAAAATTGAATTTTTCCCCCTCCCCAGTTTCTCCCCAACCTTGAAGTCCACACCTCCTCGGGGTTGGTTATTTAAAGTCTTGGGGGGGGGAGCCCCCTGCACAAAAACAGAAAATCACATTACTTTTAGTGGTGTGCACTTTTTGTGCTGCGGTCGGTGTTTTTATCAACGTCATTTCAGCGCACACTGTTTTCCTTGTGGCATTCATTGCTGCATTATTTTTGTTTGCAGCAGTGTGACCCCCATGTCATTCATAACAGAGCCAGTGCCCAGGACCAATCACTGTGCATTCTATGTGTTGGTTGCCTGGTTCTCTTTGGCTACTAGGAGATCAATAAACCAGTACACTTGGGCATACAATTTGCTACCAAATAAACTCCCAGGCTATATTATTGAACTGGCTCACATGTCCCATAGCAGCTACTTCCTAAGGAAAAAGTAACATATTCTCCTGGACACCCCAAGATATGCCACACAGTTTGGAAAATCAGCAGTTGGCCATGTTATCTCTGCAGCATAGAACTAATTGCATTCCTCCTTGAAAATTAACTCCCTGATCAGTCTCAGTCCCTTCAAAGCCCTCACTGGAAAATTATGCATCGAGACCCACTACCATAGATGAACAGCATTTAATTCACTCTTGTCCCTGTTATACTGGTCACTGCTTATATGGCGTTGCTCACACTGAGAATGCCTGCCAGCCATAGAACTCTTGTGTATTACTTATTACAAACTGCATTTTACTGTTCTTTACTTCTACTCTATTTTACTGTTTTCTATGACTGTTTTTTCTGTATGCTAATGCTCTACAATTATGTATGATCATATACTTAATACCGTTATTTCCTGATTTATGTATGCCAGCCTACTCAGGACCTCCCTGTAAATGAGCTTGCTCAATGCAGCCTTTTCCTGGTGAAACAATTAAAATAATGTCATTTCTCAAGTGGTGGAAGCACTCGGTTCTTTACTGTCCTACGTCATCACATGGGCTGGCAGTATAGCCTAGAGGTTAGAGTAATGAATTGTGAATGAGCTTGGTACATCCAGCAGACTTGGGTTTGATTCCTACAACCTCCACTTGCATATTGTGTGACTCTGAACAAGTCACTTAACCACCCCACCCCGGGTCACCCCTGAAAACAGACACTTGTGCCTAGTGGACCTTACCCAGTTAACAAAAAGAATAAAACCCACACAAGGTAGGTTGTTATCCAACCACAACCCCCCCCCCCATTATACCTTATTGCTTACTTAAAGCCCCCGATAAGTTGGGATCACAATGGGCCACCATTGCCAGCACATTCATAAGGATAATGGAGCACCCCACACTGAACACGATACAGAAGGCGAAGCTAGCCTCTTCACTTCCATTTTATCAGTGCCATGCTAGCTTGAGGGTATCATCTACAGTGCCAACATAAAAATTGTGACTCACTTTAATTTCATTTTAAGTGTAAAATGGCATTGATTTGTTTTGTCAGAGTGACCTTTACTTTTTAATGGCAAACATCAGCTTAATTTATGCTGCTACATGGTAGCACTTTCATGATCAAAACCATTCATTTATTTCATAGCCTGGTTCCACAGAAGGAGCTGTGAGGCGATGACAAACTGGCACTGTAGATACTGAAGGTATCTTTTAGTAATGTCATTTTTTTTTTTATTACTATATTTTTTATCAAAAGAAAAGACTCAGAGTACATCAGTAATCACATACAGTAGGCAAAGGTGGTACATAGCTGTTTGTATGAAAAGTAAGAAAAAGGACAATCTTTATATGTCTATCGTTATGTAAAGCTGGCTACATAAGGGGATTTGGAACTATAACTTATCCAGACAGTGGGTTTCAAAATTCACAGTTAGGGTAACCTGCCCAGTACATTAGCTCAGTTAATACGTTACCTATACCCTCCTATACAAGCATGTTCAAGAAATAATATCCTGTCTGTGTTGCACTACCCACAGGAGCCATTTGTTCCAAAAGTTCTGAACTCTGTTAGTCCTTTGATTCAACATTGCTGTGAGCTTCTCCATTTGATAAATCTCCTGTACAGTATTTTCCCACATTTTCACACTAGGGAGACTACTGGAGCCATTTCCTGGAGATGGATTTTTTAGCTGCCAAAAGCAGGATATTAACCATTTTCCAGGCTGAAGTATTCAAGGTTTCCCCAGTAAACCAATGAAGGAGGGCCAAACCCGGGGTAAGTTGTTTGATTTCAGGGAAGAGTTGACATACCCCCTCCTCAACCTGCTGCTAGAATCCATGAAGCTCCGGGCATGTCCAAAATATATGGATGTGATCTGCCTGGGTCTCTCCACATGATCTCCAGCATCTGGAATCTCCCCTACCCCCATATTGCTCAGTGATTTGAGGTGTTCTACAATATTTCACTGTACATTTACAACTATATTCTTTCCAGATATGAGAGCTAGTTGCCTTATGCTGGTTTGTAAATATCTGTCTCCACTCCTGGTCTGGGATTTCTGTTCCTAAATCCGATTCCCATGATTTTTGTGGCTTAACCAGCGTTTTATGCTCTGTAGGTTGAAGGAGTTGGTATAAAGTTGAAATGAGATGGTCTGGCAGCTGTCTAGTTTTAATGGTGATTATTAACTGTACTAATGGGTGTGATTGGGCTAACTCCCAGGTAGTGCCACAGCTTTGAATGCTATAATGGCCCATTTGAGGAAAACGATAGCGGTCTGTCTTGTGTAACCGATATGCCTGCTGCATTTGGGCAAAGGACCTAAGCGTCCCGTGGTCATACCACTGGTATATGTATTTCAGACCCAGTCCCTGCCATCACTCAAAAGTATGGTCCGTAGTGGCTGGTAGAAATGAAGGATCACATAAGGGTATTATTAATGGTGTTGTCTGGGGTCTGATTGTGGGTTCACTCAGTTTCCTACACCAAACATGCAGTGCACCACTAGTAAAGTGGGATATGATACCTGCCATATGTTGTTTCTTCATAACATAGTGGGAGCCCAAAACCCTCTCTATGTCTTCTGGTTGCTCATCCCATTCTAATATCTTCCAATGTGTTGCTATGTTTGAGTCCCACCAATGCAGAACATGAGCCACTTGGGCTGAGCATTAGTACATTTTAAAATGTGGAAGGGCCAGGCCTCCTCTGAGTTTAGATAGTTGCATAAAGGAATAAGCCTTTCTGGGTCTCTTCCCCTGCCATATATACTGGGAAAGCATTTTATCCCAGACCTTAAAATTTCCTGAAGGAAGCAGGATAGGTAGGTTTTGGAAAAGGTAAAGGAACTTCAGCAATACTGTCATTTTGATTGAATTTATTCACTGCATTAAAGAAACCAGCAAGTGCTGCCGCGGCTGACGGTCACTCTTCAGATTCTTAATCAAAGGAAGAAAGTTTACTTCATATAGTTGTGTAAGATCTTGGGGTATTCTAATGCCCAGGTACTGGAAATTCTGGGTATTCCATTTTAGAGGGAAAAGGTTTTGGGTCTGGCTATCTGGGTGATAATTCCACCTAAGGACTTCTTTTATGAAGGTATTAAGCTTATATCCCGACAGGGTCTCTACTTCTTTCAGCAGGTTAAACAGTTTCAGTAGAGAGGACTCTGGTGAAGTTAAGTAAATCAATAGATCAGCTGCATAGAAGGCTGTCTTATGTTCTGTCTCCCCCACTCTTAAGCCCGATATGGCCTTTTCCTCTCTAATAGTCTCTGTCAAAGGCTCAACATATATAGCGAATGATAGAGGGGATAAAGGGCAACCCAGTCAGGTGCCTCTGGATAAAAGAATCTGTTCTGAATACGTCCCATTAGCCTTTACCACTGCTTGAGGGGAGGCATATAATGCCTGCACCTGCTCAACAAAAGAGGGTGGGAAACCGAATCTGTTTAAAGTATAATATAAAAAATTTCCAAGACACTTGATCGAAGACCTTTAGAGCATCCATACTTAATAGTAAAAATGGGACTGAGTGCTATTCTACCTTTTCCAATAAAGAGAGGGTTCGTTTTATATTGTCTGTTGTTTTTTTCGTATGGACAAAACCTGTTTAGTCTTTATTAATTATATTAGGTAAAAGGGGTTCTAGTCGATGGACAAGAACACTGGCAAAAAATGTATAGTCTTGGTTTAAAACTGAGATGGGCCTGTAGGATTCACAATTTAAGGGGTCCTTTTCTGGTTTTAAGATTGTTGATATGTTGGCATACTGCCACGGGGGTAGTTTCTTTAGTTTGTAGGGCATTAAATACAGTTAGAAGAGTAGGAAGTAGCTCTTTTGTGAAGCTTTTATAGAATTCCGAGGTTAGGCTGTCCTGACCAGGGCTCTTTCCTGCTTTTGTAGCTTTTATGGCCCTCTCTATTTCCCTAGAAGTGATTGGCCGGAGGAGTTGTTTCGGCTGTATGGTTGTTAATTTGGGCAATTTCAAGTTCTGAAAAAAGGAGTGATATTTGTCATCTCCTGGTTCTGGGTCCTGGGAGTAAAGGGTATGATAAAAGTGTTTGAATCCCTCCAATATTTCTTTAGTACCTGTGAGGTATTGTTTCAACTGGGGGTGCATAATTTGAACAATTATACCTCTATTTATTTGCATTCTTAGCCTAGAAGCCAGCACCTTAGAGGCCCTGGCTCCACCTTCATAGTATTTTTGTTTGCTGTAGAGGAGGGCTTGCTCTGTTTTGTAATTAAGTAGATCTTGCAATTTACTTTTGATATCGTTTATTTTCTGTGCTGCGGATCTGTCTCCCTGCATATGTGCCTTTTGCCAGTTTTGAAGCTTCTGTTCTAATGTCCTCTGCTGTTGTTCCCTCTCCTTCTTCTCCCTAGCTGCAAACTGAATTGTTTCCCCTCTTATAATCACTTTTATAGTATCCCATAAGATATCCGAAGTAATCTCAGGAGATTTGTTTGGAGCCATCATCTCAGATATATGTTGCTTTACTAAGTCAGTATATTTCTGGTTCTGCAGCAGGGAGTTATTAAATCACCACTGAGTAGGCAATCTCTCTTCATGTGAGTCAAGCTCAATTAACAGTGGAGCATGGTCTGTTAGTAAAATGGGGAGTATCTGAGTTTGAAGTACTAGGTCCTGATGTTCTGCTGTGATCAAAAAGGGATGTTTTCTGGAATATGTGTGGTGGGCAGCTGAATAGTGAGTATAATGCCTGCTATTTCTATTTTTATTTCGCCAAATATCTAAAAGACCTATTTCCTTTAACAACCTCCAACCATGTGTAACCCCTAGATGGCGCTATCCCAGGGGCTACTACCCCTGCCTGATTTGCCACTAACAGGTTGAGGGGCCTGGATCCAATGGCGGGTGCCTCCACCCAGAGGTCAGGGTTTGCAATAGTTAAACTAACTTGGTCACAGCCCTCTGGGACACTGCAACCCCTTTCTTCCCACTAGTGGCCCACACAATATATCAGAATTACTTCACAGTATACACTTACCCCCAGGACTGGTTCCGCACTGGGACCTCCTGTGAAATAAGATACAGTGCAACAATCACAGTACAGTACTTTAACATAGACAAATACCTCAGGCAGTATAACTTGCTGAAACAAGCAGCTCTGATTTATTTAGGGGATGTAACAAGGACAGGGGAAATCAGGTTAATTAGCTTATCACTCTACTCATCTACTTATGGCTCTGTGCACAGGCCTATCCCTATCAGTTACTGTCCCTGGGTACCCAAGCCCTAGTGGCTAGTCCAAACCGTGGCAGCTGGTAGGGGCCCTTTCACACAGAGAAAAGAAAATTAAAACAGTCAGCAGTACAGTAATTCCATTTGGATTTAATGTGGCAATTCAACAGGAGCGACCCTGAATTAGTACTCCACGACCTCCAAACAAGATAGGGTCCTTCAATGTCAGCAGGGCTACTCTTGAGCTCCAAGAGACTCCTCACACATTTATATGGTAAACAGTCACAGGCAAAAGTCACTTAATGGCAGCAGGATTCACTTGAGGTCACAAACCTCTGCACACATTTATATGGTAAAAAGAAAGCACTATACCAGGCAAGCTGCATCTGTATCCCGATCGCAATTACTGCACAATACCCGGGAGAACACACAGCAGATTCAGCTCCTGACAGACCGAGTGCAATTCAGCAATTTCTCCAGTCTTCTACAGGGTGAGCCTGGTTTCAACTCTTCAGATATCCTTTGATTCTCTTCACAGGACGGATTCAGTCCTAACAAGCAGTTACACAAGCTGTAGACCGGAACTCTGGGCCTTACACACGTTTCCCGACTAAAACTGCACACCGAAAAAGCGCAGGGCTCCTTCCCTCTTCACTGCCAGAGCTCAACTGAAACTCCAACAGACAAAACTGGGCACTTCCTTTGAGTTCCTCCCAGTTCTTGACTGGATTGGCTGTCACTCACAATAGACTGCTGCTGTTGGTCCAAAAAGGCGCAAGTCTAAACTACATCTCCCAGAGTCACTGCCCATACAATCCTCTTGTGGCTGGCTCAGATTATGAGTCCAAGTTCTGATTCGTCCAAGGCACCATTTTAGAGCTAGCTTACCCCACACTGATTGGTCCAGTTCAGCAGTTCAAAACCAGAATGGGGAACTAGGACACAGTTCTGACTGCAAAGAAAGCAGGTTAGACAAACTGTAATTTCATTATTACTCTAAATGATTTCTGGCAAACAGTTACATCTTTCAGATAGGTTCCTTTGCACTCCTAGTGACTGCAAAAATGGAGTGAATTGGCAGCAGCTCGAGTGGTACTCAAACAGAGAAGCACACAGTCCCCCCATACAAACTAATTATGTCTGCAAGCAGACAGCTCTTAAAGAGACAGTACCAGAGGCTCTAAAAACACTCACTGATAAATGGCTTAAACGCCAAACACCATTCAGGCTTGGAGCATTCAAGCAAGCTCCTGGAAGTCTTTTGGGAACCCCCATTTGCAGGGGGGTTACACATGTCTCTGGCCTGCTGTCATATGGGAGGGGTGTGGGTTTGAGTTATCTTTTCCTGGATCTATTACAAGATTTAGATCCCCACCTATAATCAGGACCCCCTGCTTAAAGTGTTTTATTTTATCCAGTAGTACTTGGTGCATCTGAGAGGCAGCACCCAGAGGGAAATATAGGCTAACCACTGTATAGGGAGTGCCCCACCAAGTCTCTCTGACCATCGCCAATGTGCCCTCCCTATCCTGGTATGAACTCTCTAATTGAAATGTTGAGTTATTGGGAATTAAAATTGCCGTACCTCTCCTCCTACCCATGTGGTGGGAACCAGCCACAACAGTTTGCATTCCAAATTTTAATAATTGTTGGTGTTCTACAGGTCCCATATGCATTTCTTACATTAATATCATTGGGGAGGGGGTTTAAGGTTGACATCACCTTCCCTCATTTAATGGGGCCCCCCCAGTCCATTTACATTCTGAGAAATTATTCTAACCTTTTGAGACTGAGCCATTGTGGTGTGTTAAATAAAGCACATCTATCTGATTCTTCTTCTTGCCCTTGCCTAATCCCCCTGTAGTCCAATTCCAGTCTGTTTCGTTCTGGTCTGCAAAACAATCTATCCCCCCATAATGATGCACCTCAACCCATTCTCCTTTTCTTGTAAAATAACAGTTCTATCTTACCTACATGGCATCTATGACAATTGTGCCTAACTACATACAGGGTGGTCTTAGTGACTTCCAAGAGCCAAGGAAATGTCCTGGGCCCTGACAGATCAGCTGCTGTCATGTGGGTGACTGCACTTCTACTATTGAGGTGCTTGTCGGGGTACAGTAAACCCCCCAAAAGCTAATTATCATTAAAGTAAGATTCAGGACAGTCCTAAAAAGTATAGGGAACAACATAAAAATAAATAACAGGTTAATCAAAATGTCTAATGGTTCTCTCAGTCTGTACTATACTCCAGCCCCTCGCTGGATCCATGAAAGCGAGAAATATCCATCTTACTCCATGCCATTCCTGAGCAATGGCCATTCAGGTACTATTTCTAGGGCCTGTCTCAAAGGATTATGTACAGTTACTGCAGTTCTGCTAGGTAAGCCCATGGAGGGCAGTCATTATTACTGTATAGGGATCAAAGTCCTCTAGGGCTCTTATGGCATACCACACTTGGAGATACGATTCAGAGGAGGTCCTCAAGCACCCTCTGTAGACCCTGGAACTGCAGAATCATCACGGGCTATGGCAGGGACCACGGAAGCAGCTCACCCCTCCCTAACCCTACCATCCAGTGGGCCCACCACTCTGACCATTCATGCAGATCAGTAATGCCATCGCATTCTATTCTATTCCAGGAGATTTGTGCTGTCCCAGATCCCCAAAATAGTCCTCATCATTTAGCTCACAGGGGGACCTTCCCAGACCTCTCAGCTTCTTCAGGAGCATTACTATGGGGTCCCTCCTTAAATCAGGTGGTCCCCGCTAGCCCCCAAAGAAAGCCAAAAGTAATTTAGGGAAGATTATGTTCAAAGAGACCTAGGCACAATAGCCCCATCAGGGCTCTAAAACTCCATCAGCATGCTGCCTTAAGGGACCGAAAGGTGAAGGGGCTCCCCTCCCCTTCCAGTGGGCCTGGAAGAACTTTTAGGTAGAGGAACTAGATACCTGGAAGAAGCCTGAGACCCTAAGTCCCCAGTTCCCCCAAGAGTCCATTTGTAGTTTGTTAGTCCACCTGTGCCTATATGAGCCTCATTCAGATCTAGGGGTTCCTCCAAAGCCAACGACTGGGACTTCTCATCTAGGGGACCTCACTCTCCATTTAAATATGGCCAGAATCTTGCACATGGCTGGGTGGTGTACCACCCTGCCATTTGGAGAGAGGAGGGGGCCATCCCTGGTTCCCCTCCACCCTATCCTCCAGTCCCCGACCCACAGCCAGCGCCCAGGACTCACCTCCCAGTTCAGTCTCCAGTTCAATTAGTGCACAATGTCCAGGTCTATGAGCCATTCCATGCAAATTGCCTCAGGAGTTGTTTGATTTAATTTAATATCTCCTGCTGCATTTGAGGATCCAGTGACCGAAGGTTCTGCTGACATTCCCTCTGTACCCCTGCTCATTGTCGGAGGGAGACTTTGGTTGGTAGTTAGTAGTTTCTCCCCTTAAGATCAGCCAGGGCTTGTTCTGCTGTGTCAAAACTTTGTTGCCCACTTGGGTACTGGATCACAAGTCTTACCGGGTACGGCATTCTGAATTTCAGCTTAAGGCCCCTCGGAATGGGAAACAGGGGAATGTATTCCTGTCTGCGCTGCATTGTCATGGGGGCATAATCATTATCAAAATAAATTCTGCTACTTTCAAAATATGTTTTCCCCATGGCCCAGGTTTTCCTTAAGATCATATCCTTAGTGGTATACCAAAGAGAGCAGACTATGCTTGATCTTGGTCGGGCTCCCTGCTGGGTAGGTCGGGGGCCCAGAGCTCTATGCACTCGCTCTATTTCTATTAGAGATTCCGGTTCCAGTTGCAGGGCCTCCCTCATTAGATGAACTATGAAACTGTCCATATTGTCATTTTCTCTTCCCTCAGCCACACCGTAAATTCTTGGGTTTTTCCACCGATGCCTATTTTTGCCATCCTCCTGTCTGTCTCCTAGGGCCTGGCATATTTCAACTAGTTGGGAGACGGTGGATTGGCATTTTGTCAGCATCCCCGATTGAGACACCTGTGTCTTCTCGATGTCTGCTACTCTCTTCGGCATTGCAGTGACTTCCCGCCGTATTTGCTCCTGTTCTTGTTTAAAGGAGAGGAAGTCTGATTTTATATCTTGGAGCTCGCTAAGGATGAGGTCCAATTTCCCCTCCATGTGAGTACAGTAGTGGCTTTTTCTTTCATTTTTTTTGGCTTCTTGCACATCGTGATAGTAGGCGAGGTTTTGGAGCACGAGGACATACTGGAGTTGGAGGCTTCCTGGTCAGACAGTTCAGGATCGACCGGTAAACTTGCAAATCTGTTTATACCTCCTTTTGTTCTGTTAGTAGCCATGGTATTTAATGGATTTGTAGTGATATCATCGGGTTTAATGGTTAAAATCAGTATTATTTTGCGAGGGGGTTCACGGAGCTCTATCAACGTGCTGCCATGCGCGTTCTTGCTGCACCGGAAGTCCCGTATTGTAATTTTATACTGTTGCTGTGTACACGCTATGTTTATTTGTTCATTATACTTTATAAGTGTGGTGCTGCCACTGCCACCCATGGACCTCCTGGAAATGGCATGCTCTCTCCCCTGGTGGCATGATAAAGACCTGAATTGAACTAAATAGTGCATACATAATCAATAACACCCACTGAGGTGTGTGGTCTTGATGAAATATAAGCATGTCTTGTGTTTTCGCCACCCAAAATGTCTTTATATTTAAGCATGATCCAAAACTTTGGGCAGTGTTAACTACACGTATCAAATAGTTGTAAAGCTGTAAGAGCCCAGAACACCGTGTGACACTTCTGAATCAGTCAGATTGCTGTATTTTTTCAGCTCCATCTTAGTACTTACTTACAGTAAAAAAGCAATTTTATAGTATTGAAAAGCTCATGATCCAACCTGTTACTGTGGCCCTCTGACAGACAAATGAGGACAGTAATTAAGTGACTCACAATAAAAAGCATTGTCTTAAAGAACTTTTAAAGGGGCACTGTCAGCAATCCCCCAGCAAAAGCACGGGACCTATAGGTCCCGATAAGGTAAAATGCACTGGTGATAATTAAAAAAAATAACTGACACAACTGATATTTGTAGTTTATCCAGTTACTCCTGCGACCCTCCGCCTGCCATTACTGCTTCAGTCTCCCACGGCAAGCCCTTTGATAACGCGACTGATGGGCTAAGCCGTAGGGGACTCCCATGTGACAGTACAGTTGCCAGAAATATTTAAGCAATAAACCATGTGAGAGGGTGTGGGTTGTAGAGTTTACCACAGCTGGCATGGTTTGTACAAGGCGACCCGAGTGGTCAAATCACCGTCAACGTGGTAAATCCCCATAACCAGACCCCTGAAGTGGGTATTGCGATTATCATGTTCTTTTTATTTTTTGTGAGAAAAAAATAAAGTGAAATACAGGTTTTCCCCAGTTTTAATTATTTTCATTAACTTTATTATTCTGCCAGAAAAAAAAGAGTTCCCTGTTGCTAAGTGGAATGATGTACCACCCCCTCCAAGTGCAAGACTTGTTTTTATTGCCCCCCTCCCCCCACCACATACTCATACAGTCTCCATAGCTTAATAGCAACAGTTTGTCTTTGTGTCTGTTGTGCTAATGGGCTGCCATCGCACAGCGTGTGCTTTCTGGTCGGATTTCTGGTGCATGCTGTGAGCCGCTTCCATTTTCCAGGAAGCAGTACAAAGTGACCCGGGTTGTGCGTTCTTTTTAAATATTTGTTTATTTATATTTGAAATGATGGAAGAGTGAGAGCTGGAGGGCACTGAGGAGAGAGACTGCAAAAGAATGAAGGGAGAGAAAGTGATGGGGGAACCAAGAACTACAGCAGGACTGTACTTTCCTGACAGACCGGGAATGGAGCACAGACAGAGCGGGAGAGGAGATTAAGCCTGAGGTGAGGTGGGTGCTGTCTGGGCAGTTATGGGGAAATACTTTTTTAAGTCTGTTGTCCGACATTTTTTTTTTCACTATGGCTCCACTTTCTTGGGTGGGTTTGTGCTTTTTACAATGAGTGCTTTGCTCAGTGGGATGTGATGGGAGTCGGAGACCGCCGGTTAGCGAGCATTTCAATATGGCGGTTCTCCGGTTTGAATTTCGCAGGTCGGATGAATTTTAGAAATGGGGCTAACTGGCACCTTTGCCATGGGTATATCATAGGATTTACCACAGCAGAAAGGTGCCAGCCAATTATAATGTAGGATTTTGGCTTTGGTTTGGAGTCCATGGTGTAATAAAAGATATATAGCACATGTTTGTGCTTCTAGCTCTGGTACCAATCGACTGAGGAAAGTGCTAAATCAACTATATGATGATATTTTCCCCCCGAACAAATACTGCTGCTTTAAAGTATTTAAGCATGGAAATCAGTCCCCAGAGTGCTTTGCACAACACACAGCCTGAACTGCACTCAAATTCAGCACAAAACCCTGCATTCATTTGTGCCCCCCACCCCCACCCACTCAACCCACAAGCAGTGGGCCCAAGAAACTGAAAATGTTTATTTTCTACACATAACCAGAAAACAGCACACCAGCTGTACGGCAGCTGTACGGTGCAAATTGTACCTTTGTAACAATACTTAATTATTACTGTTGCACGTTTTTCCCCTGGTTTCCTTGTCCCTCACCCTGACAATGCGATCATCAGGGCTGCATCCTTCATGAAGGTGGGCAGGCAGATGAGCTGCTACCTTCAGAGCTCATGCCATTTCTTGGTTGGACAGCTGGCTGAGTGAAAATGCTGAGTGGTCCGTACCCTCCCTCCTTGGGAGTCCAGTGCTTCACCTCCATAGCACAGTGATCCTGCAGCCAGTCTCAGTGCCAGAATCCGGGATCACACATGAATGCTAGTCTCCTAGGTAGCCTCACAACAGACCAGCCTAATATCGACATTTTGTTTGTCCTTTCTCTTTATCTCTCTTTCCCTGTCCACTGGCAAATTCACCCTCACTGCCAATGAAGTGCCAGCCAGAACTGCAGTATTCGCTATGCTGTGCGGAGCTGACCTGTGCCTGCTTGGCCCTAGAGGAAGAGCACTTCATCTAACTGGAGAATCCACTGGAGGGGCCTTTGGGAGTACACTAGAGGCTGTTACTATGGGAGGACTCTGAGGCTGCCATCCAACGTGACAGTGCAGTATTTCTCCCTTTTCTCCTTATTTCATCCTACATGCTTGTGCACACTTGTAGCTGGCCATGGGGACTGCCTAACAGTCAGTGGTCACCCACACTGCCAAAGAAACCTCCACTACACCACCATCAGGGGTCACTACAAAAGCAGTGCCATGAGTCCCCAAGTAGGACACACTCTGAGCACTCCTGCCAGATCTCTGCTCTTGGCATCCCAGGCTCAGTTCTCCAGTATACCATAACAATGCCTCAATGGCTGGTGCGACAGAGAGCAGTACTTTTTATTAAAGAAGGGATTTGCACCCCCACCCTGTGTCCAAACATTAAATGTTTTTCTGTGGATTTTTTTTTTGTTCTAAAATGATTATTTTCATGCAGTGATTGACAGGAAACAACAATGTACTATATTAGTGGCTTAGCATTAAAATTCACTACTGGCATGTAAACCATGGAGCTGGAAGGGAAGGTCTACCTCTTTGCAGATGATACCAAAATATGCAATAGGGTGGACACTTGCGGGGGGGGGGTGAGTATTGACATGAGAAAACTTGAGCGGTGGTCAAGGGTATGGCAGCTAAGTTTCTAATCGAAAAAATTGCAAAATAATGCACTTGGGGCACAGAAACCCAGGGGTGGAATACCAAAGGGGGGTACTGACAACAGCCTAGCAGGAAAGAGACCAGGGGGGTAATCATATCTGATGACCTAAAGGTGGACAGGCAGTGTGACGAGGCAGTTAGGAGGACAAGTGGGACGCTGAGGTGCATAGGGAGGGATATCACTAGCAGGAAGAGGGAGGTGGTGTTGCCTCTGTATAGATCACTGGTAAGACCCCCACCTAGAGTACTGTGTCCAGTTCTGGAGACCACATCTCAGAAAGGACATAGACAGAGTGGAAGTTGTCTAGAGGAGGACAACTAAAATGGTGCAGGGTCTACATCAGAAGCCCTACAAGAAGAGATTAAAGGACCTAAATATGTACACCCTGGAATGGAGGGATATGATAGAGACCTTTAAATACCTCATGGGGGTAAACAAGGTACAAGTGGGAAGTATTGTTCAAAAAAAAGGTGCTCAAGGACAAGGAGGCATGCTAAGAAGCTGGAGGGGGGTAGATTCAGGAGAGATGTGAGGAAGTATTTCTACACAGAAAGAGTGGTGGATTCCTAGAACAGTCATCCAGCAGAGGTGGTGGGGATGAAAACAGTAGTGGGGTTCAAGAATGCATGAGATGGACATAAGGGAATCTTAGGGAAAGGGAAGGAGGGGTGTGGGTGAATGGGCCAGAGATCAAGTAGGATCTGTTGGTGATACTGTAGGCAGGGAAAAATGGGCAAACTAGGTGGGCCAAGCAGTCCTTATCTGCTGGCAAATGCTATGTTTCTACGTTTCTGTGCTACGTCATCCATTTTAAATAAATATCTTTATTGAAAGATACAGTGTGCATAGCGGCTAGAGCAAACAACTAAAAACCAGTGTAACCCCTAGGTGGCGCTCAGGGGCGTCATTTCAGCAAAATCATAGGGGTAGCAAGGTGGGGGGTTACGATGGGGGCCAAGGTGTGGGCAGGGCCAAAGAGGGTGGCATTGTCAATGTGACATAGCACTAGTTACCAAGTAATTTAAAAATGGGTATGAATTGGATAGTAAAGTATCGTTCGCAGTTTCTCTTGTTACCATAAAGAATACAGCTGTGAGAGAAGAGAGAAGGACTAGCACAGCAAAGCGTTTAACACACTGCATGCTATAAGTTGTAGTTTATCATATAAACTAGTTTAAAGATCAGATTAAGGGGCCCCAGATTGAAAATCACAGTTTCCATGCAGCACATGTTGAATCTTGATGGTTAGTCATAAAGAACTGAGGGCAAGGTAAACAAAGCAACATTTTACTTGCAACATTTAGCTTTTTATACTTTTACCAGACATACTTACGAAGAAACCGTGCACAAAACCAAATACTGGTCATACAGCTGAGCTTGATTAAATTCGTAGAATATTTGTTTGAAATATAGCACACCTGACAGCAGACACATCTATAATTTTGGACCACCATTACAGCATTACCTGAAGAGTAAATTGATCCAGCAATAAAAAGCCTGTGACATGTTCAGGATAAGTTTGAAAACATATTGTTTTTAAACAAGTCTGCTTTTTTTACATATTTTTATCTATTACTTTATTTCCACATGTTCTGTATTACTAAGGATAGCTGCTTGAAAATAGGATTCCCTGTCCCTCAGACTTAATCTACTACTGTTGCTTGTCTTACACGTGATGTCATAATCTTCTTTATGAATCGTAAATGGTTCCGTGAACGAATATGATGCCACAGGCAGGAGATTATGACATCACATGCAGACAAGCAGCATGAGCTGATGAAAGTCCCAGTGACAAGATTCATGTTGCTATACATATTTCCTAAGTAATAAAGAATAAGAGAAATGTACTGTATAAACAGGAATCCAGAAACTACAGCTAGAACTGGACTGGTACCACAGTTTCTTTAGTGTGGAGTCCACTAAAACCAGGCCACTCTGCCTGCTGAACCTGCCTGCTGAACTGACCACAGCATGCCAATTCCGCCAGCCCAATACATATTTCATTTATTCCTCTGTAGAAGCAGCTTTACTAAGATGGGAAACTACATATTTTGTGTTTCAACAAGTGTCAAATCCTGAACTTGTCTATAAAAGGAAGAGCCCTTTAAAATATTATGACTGCAGAGAGAAGATAATTGGGAAAATAAACTGCAGCAGATGCGGAGTCACTTCACTTAAAACTGAATGGAGTTTAATCTTCACATACACACACACACACACACACACACACACACACACACACACACACACACACACAGACAAAACCCAGACATGACTTCAGAAGTGAACGTTTCTGAACTACCATCACCACAAAGGCAGATGGTTGGAGTGCTTGAAGAGCAGACAGCAATCCTTCCCCTTTTAATACACAGGCTTCATAAATGAATAGTTCACGGCAATAATAATGAAGATAAACTTACAGACTCTCATGGTTTCACTGGGGTGCAATTGCTCCACTCTGCTCTGTGGATCATGAACTGAGAAGAGCAGTGCTGACTAACCTGCTGAGATTAACCCAGCAATCAGTTTGGGGATTGGCTGTTATGCAGAAGGGGTAGTCTGGCAGACATGAATGTCTAAAATCAAAAGTGGTAAGCCTTCTGCATCTTATCAGGAAGTACTTAACACAGACTACAGTGTCCTTTGGCTTTTCTACACATTTCCAGCTATGTGACCTGACCTGTGAGTTCAGTTACATAGGCCCAGTGTGGCTGTGCACTTCCTTCCCTGCCTGGCCCTGAAACACTGTAGGTGCCCCGTACTCCTCCTAAATTACTGTTGCCTTCTTTGCCTACCTGCTTGTACTGTCTTGTTCTTCTCCTTCAGTCCTTCTACTCGTTGACTCCTCTGACCTGCGATGCGTCTGCGACCATCCGGCCGACCGACTCACTGGTGACTGCCTGACCCGTGTAACCGGCGTGGCTGACTACTTTACGTTTTTGAAGCTGGCTGAATTTAAGTTTTCGATTTCCCCAACAAGTTACATCAACAAAGTCGAAGAAGTGCACTACTTTCCCGCCTGTCCCGCGGCCCGCCTCCGAAGGGATACTTGGCCTGTTGTCTGCTCGCACTCAGGCTCACTTCTCCCGCTTTTCCTGATGTTCCTCGTCTACCCCACCTCACCACATCATGACTACTTGTCCCACCCACTGGCCTTCCTCCTAGCCAATCGCAGTAGTACCAACATCCTTGACTCAGTGCTATGCACACTGGGACCGGGAGTTTTAAAAAGGGCAGTCACTGTGTTGTTGTTGTTGTTGCTTCCCAGTCCCAGTGTGCATTTAGTGTGCCTACAGCCAGTGGGCGGGGCGGAGGTGGACACTTGGAGAGACAAACAAAAAAATACTTTTTTTTTTTTTTTTTTTTTTAAATATGGCCTGTCAGCGGCGGCACCGGCCCAAGAGTCCGATAAAGCCATGGCAAGGCAAGGGCAGGCAGGGGGTTACAAGCCCTGTCATAGGAGTCTAGGGACTATAGGGGTCGCGATGGCTCCTCTCATGCACTCTCAAATGACGCCTGGTGGCGCTTATCCATGGGCTGCTACCCCTGCCTGTGAAACAGGTACAGGTTGAGGGGCCTGGGTTCTTCCATCTTGAGGAGTGGTATTGGGGTAGCTTGACTGCTTTGGTATAGCTCTCTTGGATGTTATAAACACTCGCCAACCCTTCTAGTGGCCTAAACAGTAATACCATAGAACACTTTGCATACACTGGATTACAATAACAATATGCTCACACCCCTCTGATTCACTTTAGGCTGATTCAGCATACACTGTAAATCCCTGATGATTAGTCTTGTAACCCTGGGTACCCAGAGCTTATACAGGCTAGCCTGAAGTGTTCCCGGGGTGGCAGTGTTGCAGTTGTTGTTGGGGCCCTTTAGGAAGAAAACAGTTAGCATGTGCACAACCCAGATATTTGTAATCCCGAGCTGGATGGCTCAGTCCATTAGCAATAACCCAAACAAAGCAATCAGATGAAACACAGTGATTTGTAGCTGTTGTTGCAGGGAGCTACCTTGTTTTGTACTCGCACAACCTGGACCAGGATATAGGACAGGCGAGATGAAGACCTCATGGTGTTGGTGCAATGTGGTGGGGGAAGCAGGGCCTACATGACTTACCTCCAGGTGGTCATTACCTGTTTGATGGTGTTGAGCAGGGGGCCGAATCCCCAAGCTGGTCTTTTGCCGAGGTGGTCTCTGGATTGCATACAGGGGCTTGGGCCAAGATGGCAAGCCCAAGCAGGTGGAACAGTCCTGGGAAAGGTTTGTGATCTATTGCTGGAAAGCCTTCAGCTGGCATAACAGGATTCACCGTGGGAAACCAAATCATGACCCACGAAACACATTCGACACTAATCTCAGTTAGTTCTCTAAGCTACAAGTCAGATAAAGTCAATTTGCTAATTACAGCTTCACTACGCAAACCCTTCAACCCGCGTCTTTCTTCTCTCATTCAGGCAGGCCGATCACTTCTGGGGCAAGTCTTCAGTCCCACTTGCAAGTAATACTGACATGCTTTCTTTTCTCTCCTGCAGTTCTGAGCCAGCAATCGGAACAGTCCAACTTCTACAATACACAATCTCTATAGGCCAGAGAACGTGGCAGGCAGGCCAACGGAGCGTTCCTGCCAATTCTCCTACGTTCCTCCTAGGAGCACCTGCTCGACCGCTCAAGCTGTTCACTCTCCAACTTCTACTCTTGACTGCTACACTGCTTCATGCAGTTCTGGGTATTTCCCTGTAATCCTCATGGTTCAGTTAGTTGACAGAGCTGTCCATTACAGTAGGGGCTCCCCCTCCAGGTCCATTTAGGCACCAAACATCTAAAACTACAAATACTACAGAATTTCCTTCCCATACTACCCCTGGGGACAGTCTCCATTTTAGGTCCCCAGAGATTCGATTGGTCCAATACTGGCAGGCCAGAACCAAAATGGTGGCTCCAATTCGAAACCTCAAGCTGCAAAATGAAGGCAGGTTAGACAAACTCCTTTTCCATTATTGCTCTAACAGACAGACAGTAAATAACTACATTTCCTAACAGGACCCCCTCTGCGATATCAGCAACTGCTGAATGGAGTAATATAACAGGCTGTCTGGATAGTTGTGAGCCGTAGTTACTTGGACCAAGCCCATGCTTATTTCCAAAACACAGGCTAGATGCTCTCTTAAAGGGACAGGCATGGAGGCTTACAAGGGTGCTCTCATGCAAACAAATAGAACTACTACAAAACAGGACACCATCCTGACAGTGGGCATTTAGGAGCCCAGGAAGACATTTTAGTAAACCCCAATTTGTAGGAGGGTTACACTCTTCCCTGCCTGGAAAAACTTGACGTCCCCATCAAGTCTATGGTTATTATATCATTCTATATGAAAAGCACTATATAAAATGCATGCATGTTTCACTTGGTATACCTCAACATAAAGCTGTTGCATTGCATCAGTAAAATAAACTGGTTCTAGGCATTACTATACTTTTTCACTTTAACAATGACATTTCCACAGTAACACATTTAAATATAGTTTCACAAAGACATTAGCATGTTCAAACAGTTTCAAGCAGTTAACCACATTACTCTCACCATTCTGGTTTGCATCACCCCCTGTACTTTTACCCACATGGCTTGGGGTCTATTCCTATCAGCTACATTGACGTGACATGGGGCAAGGGCATTGGTTCTGTGAGTCACCAGGGCTGCTTTCTGTCTCAGGTTCTCTTTCTTGATGGGGCAGTCTGAGTCTCAGTTTGCACAGCACCCTGCAGGCAAGATTTTCTGAGTCCTATCAGCCGGGTCTTCACTCGGCCCGCATCTTCAGGCAGTTAGCACGTACGTCGCATGTGACCATCCACTCCAAAGCAATAACAGAACACTACCTCTAGGTTTACCACCTTCCCCTTCACAGGTCCATTGCAGATCTCTTGCTGTATCTTACACATGGCCATAACTACATTGCACAGCTGATCAAACTTATCTTCCAGCTTATGGAACTCCACTTTCCAGATGGAGGCAAGGCATTTTCCTCTGATGACGGGGCCTCAGGGTGAGTGCATTCAGCTGGATCTCTCTCTTTAGCCGCACTCAGTCCTGGAACTGGCTCCACAGTGCCTTCCCTTTCGGCCTGATGTTCGGCCCATTTTACCACCTGCATCAGTTCAACAAAGGACGGGGCACCCATTGCACAGTGCCACATGTGCATCTGAAGCATGATAAAGCTAAGATCCTCTACTGAGGTTAACACATGATCCATCCAACTCAGTTCAAGCCTGTGGGGGCCACTCCACCCCGATCAAATATCTTCAGCAGAACTTGCTCAACTCTCAGCAGGTACATCAGAAAGCAACTCCCCCTTTAGCTGCCGCAGGGTCTTAAATTCCCACAGTAGATGACTGACATCTTCATGAGGATCAAAGACAGAGGTCAAGGCATCCAAGTACTGCTGTGTGGGTGCAGCGGGCCCAGTAGTTTGAAGCCCTCAGATACATCCAAGGTGGCTCCTCGCAGGGTCACCAGAATCTCCATCCTCTTCTGCTCATCAGTCCCAGGCCACTGGGCCAGCATCCAGGATGCATTGTGCTCTCCAAGTCTTCCAGTCCTGTTCTCCACTAGGGGTGGGGACGATCCCAGAGAACACACCCTCCGTGTCATGGTGTCACAGTGGGGAGCACTTTGGCACCAACCTCTTCCTGATCTACACACATTTATTAGTTGAGCCACTAGGGGACACAAATCCCAGTGGTGCCTCCAAGATGTAACCCCTAGGTGGTGCTATCCTAGGGGCTGCAACCCCTGCCTGTGGGAAAAGACACAGATTGAGGAGCCTGAGTTCTGTGAACGAGTGCCTCCACCTGGAGGAATGGTTATTGGGGCAGCTTGACTGCTTTGGTATAGCTCTCCGGGATGCTATAAACACCCACCAACCTTTCTAGTGGCCTAAACAGTAATACCATAGAGCACTTTGCATACACTGAGTAACAATCAGAATATGCTCACACCCCTTGCACATACCACCAGGGCTGGATCTGCTGCAATTGCCCTGGAGACTCACTGGAAAATAAGATCAGTGATACACAAAGCAGAACCTTTCAATGTGACCCCACAAGGATATACACACTAGCCAGGTTAAACAGGAAAGAAATGATCAGGTTTATTCCAGGGAAGTGAACAAGGGAGGGGCATGAATTTAGTCAAATGACAGACACTCTGATTCACTTTTAGCTGATTCAGCATGCACTGTAAGTCCCTGATGATTAGTCTTGTAACCCTGGGTACCCAGATCTTATACAGGCTAGCCTGAAGTGTTCCCGGGGTGGCAGTGTTGCAGCTGTTGTTGGGGCCCTTTAGGAAGAAAATAGTTAGCATGTGCACAACCCAAATATTTGTAATCCTGAGCTGGATGGCTCAGTCCATTAGCAATAACCCAAACAAAGCAATCAGATGAAACACAGTGATTTGTAGCTGTTGTTGCAGGGAGCTACCCTGTTTTGTACTCACACAACCTGGACCAGGATATAGGACAAGCAAGATGAAGACCTCAAGGTGTTGGTGCAATGTGCTGGGGGAAGCAGGGCCTACACGACTCACCTCCGGGTGGTTGCTATCTGTTCGATGGTGTTGAGCAGGGGATTGAATCCCCAAGCCAGTCTTTCACCAAGAAGATGTCTGGATTGTATGCAGGCACTTGAGCCGAGATGGCAAGGCCCAAGCAGGTGGAACAGTCCTGGGAAAAGTTTGTGATCTATTGCTGGAAAGCCTCCATCTGGCATAACAGGATTCACCATGGGGAACCAAATCAAGACCCATGAAACACATTCAACACACTTAGCTCAGTTAGTTCTCTAAGCCACAAGTTAGATAAATAAGCTGCAAGTTTTCTGATTACAGCTTCACTGCGCAAACCTTTCAACCCACAGCTTCCGTCTCTCATCCAGGCAGGCCGATCACTTCTGGAGCAAATCTTCAGTCCACTTACAAGTAGTACTGACATGCTTTCTTTCCTCTGCTGCAGGTCTAAGCCAGCAATCAGAATAGTCCAACTTCTAAAATAGACAGTCTCTATAGGCCAGAGAACGTGGCAGGAAGGCCAACGGAGCCTTCCTGCCAATTCTCCTACATTCCTTGTAGGAGCAGCTGCTCGACCGCTCAAGCTGTTCACTCTCCAACTTCCACTCTTGAGTGCTATACTGCTTCAGGCAGTTGTGGGCATTTCCCTGTAATCCTCATGGTCCTGTTGGTTGACAGAGCTATCCGTCACAGTAGGGGCTCCCCCTCCAGGTTCATTTAGGCGC
Source organism: Neoceratodus forsteri (assembly GCA_016271365.2). Lineage (NCBI taxonomy): Eukaryota > Metazoa > Chordata > Ceratodontiformes > Ceratodontidae > Neoceratodus > Neoceratodus forsteri. Next base: position 59,291,935 of record CM057453.1, on the reverse strand, counting down.
CAAACATCTAAAACTACAAATACGATAGAATTTCCTTCTTATACTACCCCTGGGGACAGTCTTCATTTTAGGTCCCCAGAGATTCGATTGGTCCAATACTGGCAGTCCAGAACCAAAATGGTGGCTCCTATTCAAAACCTCAAGCTGCAAATGAAGGCAGGTTAGACAAACTCCTTTTCCATTATTGCTCTAACAGATGGACAGTAAATAACAACATTTCCTAACAGGACTCCCTCTGTGCTATCAACGACTGCAGAATGAAGTAATATAACAGGCTGGCTGCCTGGTTGCGAGCCTTAATAACTCGGACCCAGCCCAGACTGATTTCCAAAACACAGGCTAGATGCTCTCTTAAAGCAGCAGTACTAGATAAAAAAAATCTGATCTTTTGCAACAGTTTGTTCCCTATACACTGTTGAACACTTACCTGATAATCTTTCTTGTTTTCCCTGTACTATCACCCCGTAATTTATGCTGTTTTTCTTTGTTTTTGTTTATATTTCTCCCACCTGCCATGTTGAACTAGAACCCTCTGCTGCCAACTGCACATGCGCATGCCTCGCAGTACTACACGGTGGCAGTGGGAACACATAGCATAAGGTCCTAGGGAAGTCAATAAAAGTGTGATGCGATGTGAGATGGGAGCTCGCCAGCCATATTTTCTGTGAATCTACAATGGAAATTAATTTTAAATATCTAAAAAACTAAAGATCGCTAGAAAATAATATTTATAGATATGAAAATTGGAACTATGGCTGCATGCTTCCAGCCAAAAAGCAGAATTTTGATAATGACTTCCTGATTATCCAGTACTACTGCTTTAAAGGGACAGGCACGGAGGCTTACCAGGGTGCCCTCATGCAAACAAATAGAACTACTGCAAAACAGGACATCAATCTGACAGTGGGCATTTAGGAACCCAGAAAGACATTTTAGTAAACCCCAATTTGTAGGGGGGGGTTACACCAGAAAGACCCAGGTTTGAATTCCACTAATGCCCTCTAGTCATTGTGCAACTTTGAGCCAGTCATCTGACTTCCAAATACATTAGTTAACATGGCTATAAATTGAGTAGCTGCAGGACCCCACTGACAATGAGATTTTGTATCTCAGCTGGCCTTTCCTAAATCAATTATACCGTATGGTAGTCTTGAAAGAACTGGATGTTGTACAACTGTCCTGATATGTTGAGTATTTACCATGATCTTATCATTTTGTCATTGTTATCCTAAATATATATCCCTGTAATTATTGCTGTAAATAACTGTACTTTTTTCATATTGATTTTTCTAACCAGAGCCACCTTGTAAATGGGCATGGCTTATAGATAGATAGATAGATAGATAGATAGATAGATAGATAGATAGACAGACAGACAGACAGATAATTTTATAACTAAAGTGAAAGTAAATGATTTACTTTTCACTTGGGTCATTTATTTTCCACTTGGATATGTAATGAATTTATGTAGCTGGCAGTCAACTTGACTGACAGCAAGGAAGTGATCAGCAAGTTCAGTTTTGTGAATAGTATCCTAAATGCTACCCCTTCCCCTCCTAGTTTTTTTAATCGTGCCCATTACCAAGCACATTATGCCATACACAGGACAAGAATACAATTCAAATACGGTATAGTTAACATATTGCTTGTGTTCTTTAGGGGATACTTTTCAAATATACAGAAATGTAACACTTGAATACTCATGGACACAGTGGCACTGCTTTTTACCAACTCTCACCAGGACTTTTTTAATATAAACTTTTGGATCGAACCATTCAATACGCACAGGGGTTGTATACAGACCCCCTTCTCAGGGGGAGGAAATGGACAGGGAAATGATAGAAAGTATACTTAGAATGGCAGAAAAAGGAGAGATATTGCTGATGGGTGATCTGAATATGCCAGATGTTAACTGGAGTGCAGTTGCAGCTGCCACTTCGAAGAGTGCAGTTATTCTAGATGCCCTACAGGGGGCATGCCTTAGACAACTAGTACTGGAGCCCACTCGAGAGGGAGCAATATTAGACTTGATTCTCTCAAATGGAGATGGAGAGAGGATCACAGATGTAGAAGTGGGTAGCCATCTGGGAACTAGCGACCATCGAACAGTATGGTTCACAATAAACACAACAATAGAGTCAAGCCATACAAAAGACAAAGTACTGGACTTTAGGAGGGCTGACTTTGCTAAAATGGTGAGTGCCTAAGGAATGCACTAGCAAATGGGCAGGAAGGAGGGGTGGAAGAACCATGGGGAATAATAAAAACTGCCATCACAGAGGTAATGAGCCTTTGTGTGAAGCAAATAAACAAAACAAGACTATGTAAGAAACCACTGTGGTTCTCAAAGGAAGTAGCAGTGAAGGTTCAAGAGAAAAAGAAAGCATTCAGGAAGTACAAGGAATCGCAGAAGGAGCAGAACAGAGAACTGTATCAGTTAAAGCAAAAGGAGGCTGGGAAGGCAGTCAGAACAGCAAAGGCCCAAACCGAGGAAAAGATAGCCAACCTAGAGTTAAGAAGGGGATAAAACCTTTTATAGGTACATCAGGAGCAAAAGAAGACCAAGGGAGGGATAGTGAGGCTAATAAAGGGAGGGAGGGTGGGCAGAGGGAGACTGTGAAACGCAGAGATACTAAACAAATATTTTTGCTCAGTATTTACAAATGAAGAGGGGGGAGGTACATAAAACAAACAGTAGTAACACTCTGGATACAGAAGTTGATACCAGCCCATTTACAGAAGAAAGGGTTCTGAAAGAACTCTTAAAACTGACGGTGGAAAAGCAATGGGGCCTGATGGGATTCATCCCAGAATTCTAAAAGAACTAAGGGTAGAACTAGTGACACCACTGACTACCCTTTTTAACAAGTCATGGGATGATGGGGTGGTACCCGAGGACTGGAGGAGGGCAGATGTGATTCCCCTTCACAAAAGTGGGAGCAAGGTAGAAGCAGGAAACTACAGACCTGTTAGTTTAACCCCAGTGACAGGGAAAATGATGGAATCACTTCTGAAGGAAAGAATTGTCGAGTATCTAGAGGCCAGAGGAGCACAGGACCCTAGGCGGCATGGATTCACAGCGGGAAGGTCATGCCAGACAAATCTGATAGATTTCTTTGACTGGGTGACCAAAGTAGTAGATCAGGGAGGGGCTGTGGACATGGCCTACTTAGACTTTAGCAAGGCATTTGACACAGTCCCACACAAAAGATTAATATACAAGTTAGCCAGCCTGGGAGTGGGTCCCAGGATGACAGCCTGGGTAAAAAATTGGCTGGAGAATAGGACACAGAGAGTAATAGTAAATGGAGTCCACTCAGAAGAAAGGAGGGTTACTAGTGGGCACATCGCAGGGTTCAGTATTAGGACGGTCCTCTTCAATGTCTTTATGTTTACATCATGGAAGGACTGGAAGGAAAGTATGTCTCTTTGCAGATGACACTAAGATCTGCAACAGAGTTGATGCACAGGGTGGGATGGAAAGGATGAGAAGGGACTTGGCAAGGTTAGAGGAATGGTCAAATGTATGGCAACTTAGATTCAATGCTAAGAAGTGCAAGGTAATGCATCTGGGAAACAAAAACCCAGGGGAAGAGTACACAATGGGGGGTGAGATACTAACAACAACAAAAATGGAAAGGGACCTGGGGGTAGTCATATCAGATAACCTAAAGGTGGGCAAGCAATGTGAGAGGGCAGCAAGGAGGGCTGGGGGTTACTGGGATGCACAGGGAGAGGCATCGCCAGTAGAAAACAGGAAGTTATTATCCCTCTGTACAGACAGCTGGTGAGACCCCATCTGGAGTACTGTGTGCAGTTCTGGAGACCCAATCTCTGCAAAGACATAGACAGGATGGAAGCTGTCCAGAGGAGGGCAACTAAAATGGTGCAGGGTCTGCACCGGAAGACATATGAAGAGAGACTTAAGGAGCTTAATATGTCTAGCCTCGAGGAAAGGAGGGAGAGGGGGGACATGATAGAAACTTTCAAGTACCTCAAGGGAATCAACAAAGTCCAAGAGGGTAGCATCTTTAAAAAGAGGTGTGCCAGAACAAGAGGCACAATTTGAAGATGGAGGGGCGGCTCAGAGGTAATTTAAGGAAGTATTTTTCACCGAGAGGGTTGTGGATGCATGGAACGGCCTTCCGGAGGAGGTTGTGGAGTCAAAATCAGTGGTGGAATTCAAGCATGCATGGGACAGTCAAAAGGCAATTTTGGGGGGTGGGGGTAAGAAGAAGTAGGCTGCTGGTTAACTAAGATCTGCAGCTTATCCAGTAGGTAGGGAAACGGGCAGACTGGGTGGGCCAAGCGGTCCTTATCTGCCGTCAAATTCTATGTTTCTATGTATGTCAGAACAATCAAAAACTTATTTTATGTGACCAGTGTTACTTTGAGGCATTCACATGTCACATCATTTTATACCAAAGTAGCAGAGCACCAGAAAGTCAGTTATTTTTCATACAGTACCCGCAAGGGAGGATTCTGTCACAGAGGCACTGATTTTTACCAGCGCTTACCAGGGCCTTACAGTGAGATCTGTTTTATAGGCAATCTTACACAAGTGACAGACTCTACCCACCCCCACAAGCACCAAAAACCCACTTACTTGTTCACCCCACCTCCAAGCACCGGACACAAATCCCTCCACCCCTTGCACTAGACACTGGTTTGATCCAATATAAGCGTTTGCTTTACTCTCCATCAAATACAGTCTCAGGTCTCCCCCAAAACCAGATACACAGATTTCCTGTCTCACTGAGCTGGAAAAAGGTCTGTGATTCTTCTCTGCACCACTTTTGGAAAGCTGGGTCTTAGACTAACAGGGTATCCAAATGCCAGGTGAACCAGCTGGTGGATCTGTCTTTAGGATTGAACCTTTCATTAAAAGCCTTACCACCCACACCCCACCACCCCCTGCAATCTGCTGTTCACATGCAGTGACGACTTCAGCAGGGTGTCTGGTGCATGGTGCGGAGAGAGGTAAATGCATTCCCGCAGGTGAAAACAACAAATGAAAACTTGCTAGTTCCATTCAAACACCTGGTGATCTGGCCTCCACTGATCCCAGAGGAGCCAATTATAACTGCTGGAGTGATGCTCCTGTCATGTTTGGATCATCCAAACTTGAGGATTAACTGGTCAGTAACAGTGCCATTTCTTAACCCCACCCTAATGTGAGCAAGTATCTCTTCATGTGAGCAAGCACTCCCCACATTCATGGTCACTTTTCCAGTAGTCAATAAAACTGGATGGAGTTATAGGACCTTACCTACACAACTGGATTTTGGTCCAGCTCTGAAGAAAAATGCTCCTTCCTCCAGCGAACCTACGACACAAACAGTGGAATCCCTGCTGCTGCTCTAACATGAATTGGTTGGCTCTTGTGTCATTGTCAGACAGAAATCAGGGAGGTCACTCACTGCAGCTGCATTTTCTAGTCTGTGTGACTTGATTGTAGATTCAGAATACCTCTCTCTGAACATGCACTGTTGATCCCCAGGTCCTCCGATGCCACTGGCTCTACAGCTGAGGTCTCCAGTTCACTCACTTAGACTCCACTGCCACTACTAACCACTATCAAGTCTCAAAGTAACAACAAAAAAACTGCTAAGGTCCTAAATCTAGTAAAAGAATTTGAAAAAATACAGCCAGATACTCTGTGTTTATGTATTATGGAAAGCCCGCTGAAAGCCCACTGATGACCCTCCCCATCACATCAGCTAAGCCAATCAGCTTTAGCATATACATAGGCATGCCTCCTCAATCCACAACCACCAATCATCAACTTAGAAAAACACAAACACACCCACCTCTGTTCCGCTACATGAAGTCCTGCCCCCCTCCCCATCACTCACTCATGCTCCAATGGTAGACAGACGCTAACAGAAAGAAATCTGTACCGTATGCATGGAAGTCAGGCGAGCTTGCCTGTTGATGCATTGTGGTCAGGTCATTCAGTTGCTCCACCCTACCACAGGCATTTTTGTACTCAACAGAATACACTGCATATGTCTGCTGACGCCCACGATTGACAGCTCAAGCCAACCAATCAGGCACTCAATTCTCTGGCAATAGTATCCAGTTATGACACATAATTCAAAGTAAAACCCCTGCTCCTTCACCCATGGTTTTCTTCACATTTCCTTTTTTCTACACCTTTTAACTTCATTATTTTTTTTCAAAACACATAAACCAAACTTGTGTTTTTTAAACTAACGTTTTTGGCATACCTAGCTGAAAGGAATCTACTTAAGATTGTACAACCAATACAGGAAAAAAACACAACAAAAGCCAGCTCATCTGACTTGTGTATGTATAGCTCGCTTATAGCCACACAACTTCCCATTACTGATCACAACTGGTAAATAGTCTATCAAATGAAATGTTAAAAAAAGAGACACAGAGGCATAAAAAAAGACACTGAGTAGCACAAGGGGAGAAGGGGAGCCAGCACACCACCAAGTTCTACCGGAGAAACAAAGCACAGTATGGTTACAGGATGTAGGAAGGCACACTTTAGCAGGCCCTACTCAAGACAAAGAGAAACCAAATAAGTTGCATACATACACTATTTGTACATTTATTTGAAATTACTCTAGCCAGGATAACCCCATGAGATGTAGCACCTCATTTTTTTTTTTGGGGGGGGGCACCCAGGGATGATAGCAGCAGTCAGCATGCTAACATAGCCCAGCAGGAAACATGAAGACCGAAATACACACAGGAAAAACACTGTAAAGGTACTTACTCCAAACAGCAATCAAAGCACAGTAACAAAATTGTGAGTGGGTAGGATTTATAGTCCCACTCTCTCCCTCGTGCAAATAAACTGCACATTTGGAGTCAGGCCATTGTACATCCTCTATATGTGTATGTATATTATGGTCCATGACACCATGACATCACAAATGGTAACGTAATGAATGATGTCACAGGGGTCCTGGCTCACAAGTCAAATATCACTTCATATTTTATTAGGCCCATGCCATACTGTATTTAATTTATGCCAAGCACAAAAAGAGTGTTCTCATGAAGATATGCAAGCAGGTGCTACCACATAATGAATCAAATACACAAAAACAGTGCACAGGGTAAATGATAAGTGGAAAACAAAAACACAATTTTATTTACTTCATAACAGTGACCTCCAGAAAGCACACGAGAAACCAGAGGTCACAGTAATGTGGGAAATAAAAATTAGATTTTTTTCATATTTAATTTAAGCAGTTACATTTGTTGTGTTGCATAAGAGTTGGATGTGCTGCTGTCTCAAGGAAGTTACAGTTAAAGTTCTATAAGTAGAACTTACTGAGTACAGTTAAGTCCTGGAATGAAATGATGTCAGGCTTCTATTCTGAGGAACCTAAAGTGAGAGTATAGAGAATATTGGATGAGCAACTATGCATGTGTGTTCTGCCAGAGAGGGGCTCTGATTCCCTCTGACCTCGAGAGTGAAGCTCAAGAGGTCAGTGGGAATCAGACCCCCGAGGTGACAGAACACACTGGTTGTGCACAAAGTTGCCCATCCTGTATTTTGTATAGTGTGGAGTATTATGTGAAATGTACCTGCAGTGGTTCTTTCGCTTTCAAAATGAACCTGCCTTGCACAGTCTCTGGAGGTTTCAGAATTCTGTTGTACCACAGAAGGGCACAATTGCATTCTATGACCTTTGAATTGTGGTACAGCAGCATTTTGAAAGGGACAAACTCCTATACAGAACAATGCTGTACTATACACTATATTGGATTTTATTATCTACCTGGAATAATATCATATTCTCCCGTAGGTACCTGACAAGTCAAAATAACTTGATATTTGTGGCTTTTTATTTACAAAGCCATTTCACTAATAAATATATAGGTAGGGAATGGGGATTAGGGATGCTGTATACCAATTTTAATATGTTGATCCTGTATGTGGTACCATACCATTGTTTTATGACCTTATACCTGGAGACTGTTCATGGGTCATGAGTGTAGGGGACACGGTAGGGTGGGTGGGAGTAAGACATAAGAACCCTAATAGGACATCTACAAACTTTGTGGGCATTGTGTTTGCAGACCTAATCGGTTATTTCCAGCCTTTGTGCAGGTTGTGTTTTGTGCTGTATTCTAGACTCTATACACTGCCAAAGTAGACAAATACATGTATGTTCTTGCAAACTGTAACTCTGCAACCTCTCCATACCATATATGTTCCTGTACATATGATTATAATACTTAAACATTCAGCATATATCAATGTCTGTACAAATATCAACTCCCCCAAGACAGTACCTGTAAAACAGATTTTATTTAACCATCCCACCAAATGAGTTATTGGTGCATTCCTCAATGAGTTACATAAGTGTTGCTAGATGCATCAAAGACCCTTAGAAAAGCTGTTGCTTAAATTACATTGTGACAGAACTGCAGATGTCTTCCAGCTGAGTTCCAAAAGCATTTCATGAAAGTTGCTCTTGACAATTTAATGGGTGTTTCCAATGCATTTTCAACTTTAGAAAACAATGCTAAACCAACTTATACGTAAAAAGTTTAATGTAAATTGTACAGCACACAAGTGCCCATGCCTTTGAAGATATTACAGCTCTAAATCCCTTTTATTTTATGATTTTATTAAGACTTCATTTGTACATGGATGAACCATTAAGGTATGTGTCTGGGGTCCAGTGTGGCCCTGTCAAGATGGCAACCTGTTGGCTATTCTCTTTGGCTGGAGTGGATCACATGCATTCCAGCACTGTGTTTCAGTGGTCATTGCACAAATTCTGGGAAGAAGCATATGGGACCATTAGCAGCCATAACACTGACCAGTAATTCTCATCATGAGTCCATATGAAAGGAAATACCTAGATGTTTAAGGACAGTTTATTGCCTTTTATGGCAGTCTGAGACACTAACCCAAGCAGTGAAGTATTTTAGTAGTGCCTGGTTTGTGTTTCACTTCTGTTTAGATTAAAGGTTACAGCTGGAAAGTTCTTGTTAGCCAAAGGATAAATATGATTCAGAAACACTTTTACAGAAAAATGTGTGATATAAGATAGGTTATGCAGTCATGCCGACTTCTGGTATACCTCTTAGGCTAGTGACAGATAAATGAGGGGAAAAGGCCCAAAAGCAGGGACGACTTGTTTGAAACAGTTTAACGTAGACGCTCAAAAAAATAATACGGGAAAAATACAGTAAACAACTTGAAAACAGATTTCAAAAGTAATCAAGAAGAAGAAAAAATTGCATTTATATAACTGTTTTCATTCAGCACTTTGCAATAGACAGTGATTGTAAACACGTAGGGACCAATCTACAGACAGTCTAGATGCATCCACAACCCCCTGCCTCCTTGCTCCGTACATGTAAGGAAACATAGAAGGGCCAGTGGTGTGTCAAGGGCAGAGTGGGGTCACACACTGAGCATCCAGTTGTATACCCAGTTCTGCATGTGGGTGGATCTGCAGCCAAGCGTGGAGCAGGGGAATGTGGGGTACATCAATCTTCAAAGGATTACCGTATCCTGTTGTTAATGTACCTTTGGTTTTAATTATTTTAACCCCCCATCCCCTCCAGCCCTCCATGCCACCTTGGTGTACTGGGGCAACAAGTACTGGTCTAGGTTGGGCTCCAGGAAGGTCCAGGGGACACTTTGGTGGAGTGTGGTCAAATATTTCTTTAGTGTTTCCCACTTATGCAATGCTGCTGCCCTCTGCACTCCCTCCCCGGTGTGGATACTTGCATCAGGATCACACAGAAACCTGTTTCCATCCTGAGCCCAACTACCCACTTAAAAGTAAGGAGGGGGAGCAAGATCAGGTGTGGAGAGGTGCGTAACAAACTTTGTGGTTTTCATGAAGTGTTACCCATGTGCAGAGGGAGAACTCTATGGCTTTTTCTGGCCCTTGTGGAAGGGCCAGAAGTGTTTTGTGGATCAGGCCCATACTGCTATCATACAGTATTACTTATTAACACCCACACATAGCCATGGTCAATTGCCAGGAATAGTTTCACTGGGAAGAGAAATGTTGTCTTGTACACTAAGGAAGATCCACTACTCTTGTGAAATGTGTTGGCTTCTTTGAATTCCACCATAATATCCACCAGGACAGCACCAGTGATGGGCAGAAGGGGCATCATGTTAACATCTCATCAGTAGGATGGTACACCCCGACAGAGTAGCACCCTCCTAGTACTACACTGGAGTGCCAGCGGTTGGAGTATTAGCCTTTGACTATGTAACCCCTGTGTAACCCTTGGGTAGCTCTATCCTCAGTGTTACACCCTGGCCTACTACTTACAAGCTAGGCAGAGGGGTTTGGGTTCGCTAACAGATAACAATTTTAAACCTTTGCACAGTGTCTCCACTCAGGGTGCTTTGCGTGGGTGAGCTGGTAATAGGTATAACCCTCTGAGATGCTATACCACCCACAATAACCATTTACCTTCCCTAGACATGCACCCATAAACATTTCCCCACATTTCAACATTTTGTATTTAAAGACTCTCTCCAATAATATGCTCACACTCAGAATTTCAAAAACAGTAACAATTAATTTATTTAGGGGTAAAAGGAGTTAGGAATGGGGAAGTGGAGTAGAGGTTATCTGATTACTATATACATATGTACAGGTTTGATTGGTGTTTTGCTGGTGAACCCTCCTGCTGGGTGGCTACATACTACACTGCTAGACAAAAAGTAATCACATTTCTTAGTACGACACATGATACCCAGAGCCCTGGCTAGCTAGCTGCTGACTAATCAGATGTTACATTCACAATAATATTTTTACCCAGACTGGTACCGGTTCCAGATACATCAGAAACCCTGCAATCGCATGCTATACTGAGTGGCTAGACACCAGAGTCCTAGATGTTGCAGGCCACGTGGTTGTTGCAGCTGGTTGAGTTGGCCGGCTTTTGATTTGAAGTGAGGGGCAAAATTTGGAAGAACTACATCCCTAAATTGGCTATAGATATTAGATAAGACAAAGGCAGGGATTGCCCTGCATTTAGCAGAAGTAGCAGGAACTGACCCTGCTGGTCACAGGGAGCCAGGGACTGCCCCACACATCACAGAAGACAGGGACTGCCCTGCACATCACAGAAGACAGGGATTGCCCTGCACATCACCGAAACCAAATATTCCAGGACAAGCTACATGGCTGGATCTTTGATTTTACATCCTGAACATTCAGCACAATAGTTTAAAGTCCCATCCAGTGTAATTAGAAGGCGATACTTTTATCAAGCATCCAGTATTCTTTTGCCATGAGGTACATCCAGTACATTTAAATACCAAACAGGCATCCATCCAGTATAAACAGAAGACGACACTTTTATCAAGCATCCATATTCATTTGCATGAAGTCACCTCCAGTACACTTAAATACCAAGCAAGGCATCCATAGACAAAGTCTCATCCAGCATGTCTAGATATTAAAACACTTTCAGCAAGCATTCTCAGATGAAATCCGGCAAAGACAGAAACAGGCTATCACCAGAATAAGTCAGGATCAAATAAGCTCTAAGGCCTCCCATCCCATGAAATGGCAAACGCGGCTCGGCTGTCAGCTCCACGAAAGCAGAAAACTAACTCATAGGGCAACGACAAATGACAACACGTTTATATGATTCACTATTCGACATCCTGATGCACTTGTAAATTAGCCATTTGGGCAGCAGGCAAGATGCATCCATGCTATTTTCAAACAAGGCAGTCTCTGTTGGGGCTTAGCAGTCCAGACTGAAGCTCTAAGATCTCATCACACAGCAGAAAATATCTAGTAGTGGGGCTTGAGGCCCCCAAGATTACTTTTGAGGCTTCTCCCTTGCACCAGGGGGTACAAAGGTACTCACTCGGGCCCTCTACAGGTTGCATCCACAACTGAAGGCATCCTGGTCTTCTTCTTCAGTTCTCTTACAACTGAGGCATGGTTAGATGGTCTCCTTTCCACATCTTTCCCCGATGTGGAAGGGAGAGCTAGCACCTGGAGGACATTTCTGGCAACCTCCAGACTAGCAGTTGCAGAAAACTAAATTTACTTTAACTTTTAAACTTTAACTAGAAAATAACAAATGCCCCTGATGACTGGAAGGGCTTACCTAAGTGGCCAAAACCTGGAAGCATGGCAGGGGGTTGAGCCCCCACCCTTGTGAGGGGCTCCTAGCAGGCTGGAGCCTGCTCTCCTCTTCTCACTCTGGCAAATTCTCTCTCACAATGCTGGCCAACACTGTCTCTTATAGGGCTCCTTTTTGACTCCTGATTGGCAGAGAAGATGAGATGACAGATCTCCGAATGGCTGAGGGACCTGTCAATCAGAATACTCAAGGCACAGTTGGTGTGGTGAATTGGCACCTAAAATAATGTCCCTGTTAAGTCCCCATGAGCACCTGGAGGTTTACCCTTGAGGAGTAGTGAATGCCCCACAAGTCCTGGCTTTCTATTCCTGACTTTCCAATTGGCTGTGGCTGCTGGCAATGGCTGCTTAACCTACTGTCCCTTGTTATGGGTAGTGCAGCTTTAAGAAATGTTAGAGAGTACAGCTTAAAGAAATGTACTTCCTGTGAGCCTGTGAATCTTCCTGTGTGTGTTGACAACAGTTTTGCCCTTGTATCTGTGCTGAATAGAAGTAAACAGAGAAGGCCTAAATTTCTGTGGTGCATGTTTTTTCTCTCTACCAAGACCCTGATGTGTTTAAGGTACTTATCAGCCAGCAAAGACAACATCCCTTATAACAGATTGAATACAGTCCTGAAATAAAGTTCTGGTGCAGCCAGGAAGAAATTATTATTTACCCCAATACCCCACAGTTCTTTAGCCCAGATGGTGTACTTGCAGTCACTGCACAGATGAAGGGTGTGGCTCCACTGGTTTTCCTGTCACTACTGCACATATGCAAGCTCCCCCTGCAACAGTTGACAGGCTGATACTTAGAGTCCCACTAATTCTGGATTAACCAAGGAAAAGCATTTATTTTAACTTGAAACACTCTCCCCCACATGTACAGTGCATCCTCCATATGCAGCAACAGTTTATTGTATTTAGAACACCTTCTTTTCTTTCTTTTCAGCCAAAGCCAAGAATAGCTACCCTGGAGGCAGCCAGACACACATTATGCTTTATTCAGATGACCAGGGCCCGGCTCAGGCATGCTTAAATTGAGCCCCGGTCAAACTCTTTAAATTTTTATCTGAGTGGCCCCCCAGCAGGTTGTCCGTGATCACTGGGTCCCAATTAGGTAGCAGGGATCCTGGGACTGACGGCACAAGCTCCAAGGTGACCACAAAACTAAGCAGTTAGAGATCAAAGGCGCTTTTCGCGCCTCTGTGATTCCCGCTGCCCTGGAGGCAGCACTTTTAAAATGGGAGATCGCAAGTGGCGCTTTAAGCTCCGGGGGGCTGGATTTTCATATGGGCTGAATGGCAGGGCACCAGAGGAGCAAAACAGAACCTGGGTGACCAGAAAACTTGCTAGCAGGATTGGGAGAAGCCCAGGAGAGACAGCAAAAGGGAGGCAGATAATGTCAGGGCTAATATGGCAGGTAAGTCCACGCTGGCATATTTAGGAATCCCCATTTGCAGGGGGTTACAACTGTCTGGTGCAAAGGTCAATGTGCCACCAACTGAGCCAAGCTGGCCCCAAAATGCTATTGTTTCAAAAGCAACTTTAGGACTGCACATCTGCCATTCCATATGTCCTATCTCACCCCCTCCTTAGGTCCTCTGGGGAGATGTTGCTCACTGTGTCTCAGGCCAGGTGAAATTTCACAAGAGATCACAGACATTTGCAGCAGCAACTACAAGATTGTGGAATAAGTTCCCCAGCCACATTGCACAGGCACCCTCCTTTATTTTTAATCAGGTCTCTTTGATTTTCAGTTTAATTTTTTAATTGTGGTTTTTAACTTAATCTTTGGGTCGATCAGTTTTAGAACTATTAGATTATCAGTGCAGCACATTTTTGTGGTAGTCTGCCTATTCTTGTTTATTGTATTACTGCTATGCAGCCAAGGATGTCAAGTCAAGAGAATTTCAGGGGGATGCCACACAAGTGAAAGTTAGTTTGGGGACAGTGATGGCTCTAGGTATTCGAGAGTCCTGTGTGAATCTCCTTGCTAGGGCCCCATATCAGAAGTTGTGAAGTCCCCAAAGAACATACTCATCCCTACCATGGCCTCCTTGTATATTCATTTTCAGCTAGTTTTGTGTCAGTTTTTTCACTTTACTTGAATTAGAACATACAGGACCAAGAAGAAAGGAGACCAACTGGACAGCTGGGGCTTTTTGGGGGGCCCTCTGCTCTTAGGGCCCTGTGCGAATGTACAATTTGCACAGTGCTAAGGCTGGTTCTGTTTGGGGAAGATACTAATTTACACTTTAGCAGCCTTCCTCAGGCTCAAAAAGCTCTATCTGGATAGGAATTTGGGGTTTATGTGCCCCTCAGAATTTGTGGGCATGACAGCCCTGCGTACAGCACCCGAGTGCTTGTCAGAAGGACCCCACAGAAATTATGTATATTTATTGAATTTAAACACCTAGCAAGGGCCATTTCCATATAATATTTTATTGCAGCTGTTTTTGTGGTTCACCTTATGGAAGTTTTGGATATTATTTTTAAAGCTGAAGGACAGACAATGTATTTTGTTGTCTACCAACAGCAACATGTTATTGCCTTTTACAGGAAAATGTCCCCACACAACAGTAAAGGGCTTTGAGCTATAAAAATGGCCTTGCCTGACTGCCTGTGGGGGAAAAAGCTATGTGTCCAAAAGACTGAGGAACAGAGAGGTTAACAATTTTCTCAGAGTCACGCAGTAAACTAGAGGTGGTGGTAGGGTTTGAACTTGGGATCCCTTGGTTCACGGTTCTGTGCTTTAACCTGTGGACCCCAGTGCCTTCTGATGAAAAACAGTGGATGATCAGATTATGTTTCTGCTGCAAAGAGCTTGATCAGTAACTTTGATGGGTGGTTTGAAATGCAACACCATGGGGGATCACCATACACCTGTTATTAGAACAGATGCCACTTCAAAAAGCCATCCCCTGATTACCCAACCCAACCCAAACACTGTAAGACAACCCCACTGAGTGCTTTAAGCAAACGTAATGCCACTGGGTAAGTCAGTTATATATAGACATAGCTGAACATGGCATACTTTAAGGAGCTGATGACATTAAAACAAGAGGTGACAAGTGACACTGATCACTGCAACAAGTAGAATAGTGTCCAGAGCAGAACAAAGAGGTCAGGAACTCTAAAGAGTCCCTCGCTCAACTTGTTGGAATTAATGCTCTCTGTGAGTCATCTTGTAGCATTCCTTGTCAAGAGCGTTACAGTTTACATTATTTAAAATATCCCATTCATCTCACAAGAAATAAGGAAAACAGTCCCATATCTCATGAATGTTACGGCTGAGAATGTTAAAGAACATTTGTGCATGGCATAAAGCCCGGAGCTAGTGGGTTGGGATACACCAGCCAATGTCCCTCTGTATGGCTTGCATCCATGAAAGTATCAACTTCTCACGCTAGTTACAGTAGATATCCTAACATGAGTCCCTTCTAAGGGTGGGATTAGTTGATATTTTTCATGTAGGGATGATAGTACTGTACATGTGTTAGAAAAGATGAATTACAGTCTTTCAAGTAGTCCTATTTGTGGAAACAATAGGAAGTATTCATTATAATATTTTCAGTGGTAATAATAAAAGATTCCATATGATATTCATATATTAATGTTACGTTATATTATGTTATGTTGTTATATTATGCACTGTTTGACAACATTTACAATGATAAGTCAGCAACAAGACATGAGGGTGTGTGCTTTAGACATTTCTAATGCATGGCCAGGGGCATAGTGAGTGGCCGAGTGCCTTCAGCCCTTGGCAGTGCGTTAGAAATGTCTAATGCTCTCCCCAGAGTGTCTTATTGTGCTTATAAAATGGGTCTCTATTTTCTTTGCATCTTAAAAATAAAATGAATAAGTTTAAATAATAAAAAAAATCTACATTTCTGTTTTAATTTGCCATAAAATAGTTCCTTCGCCTGAATGCATTTTTTTTAAGTTAGGACATTTGTCCTACTATGGCCTCCTTAGCTGTAGTTTCTAAAGTGCACTTTAGTTCACCCTGTGTGCAAGCCCCCATGTACAAACACACAGAGAGGATTTTTTTATTGTTTCCATTTATTTATGTTGTTGTTAGACAGAAGCGAGTGGTTAAGCTTGTGTATATTCTCCCCCACAGAACCACATTCATACAGAAATAAGAGATTATTTTTTTGTTTTATTCCTTTTTAAATATTTTTTCAGGTTTTTTGAGGGAGTCATATCAGACAGGGTATACCAGGAGAATTGAGAAAAAGCAAGGGCAAGTGAGGGACGGGAGTGAGCAAGCTTCGGGCTGAAAGGAAGGACTGAGAGACTGAGAAGATGAGCAGGGGAGTAGCACTCACTTTGGCAGCTAGGCCAATGAGGGCTAGTTTATATGCTGTGCTGGCATTTTTAATATGGCACCACTGCTTAGATACAGAGGGGAAGGAAAGAAACAAGAAGCACATGTATGTCTCACGACAGTTACAGACGATACCATCACTGCCCATGAAGGATCACCAATGACCTTTTGAGGGTTGATCAAGGTAACATGTGCCACGAGAGACACTATTAGAAAGGACTGGTAGTTTCAAACTCTCACATAAAATAACAGCTTTTTGGGCCGGAAGAGAAGCAGTTATTTGGGCAACAGAGCAGAACACATTCATGTGAACGGAGACTGGCATGGTCACTTTGACTCTCGGCAGCTTTATAGCCTTGGGTGATAAAAGTTACTGAAATTTGAGAAGGTGGTGAACCACGGGACTGGGAAGTTAAGGTAAAAAAAACTCAAACTATGACAGAACTGTGGGTAAAAAAGGAAAATTAGCAAGGGAGCGACTGGGCAGTTGGGGAGTACAGTTCGGAGGTGCAGCAAAGGAAATGAGCAAGGGAGCGACTGGGAAGTTGGGGAGTACAGATGGCTAAAAAGTGATCGACTGGCAGATCAGCAAGGAGTGAGCAATAATAGGAGAGCGTGAAAACAGAACACGTTGAAAAATAAACTAATAAAAACTATAAAAGAAAACAAGAAAATACAGAGTGATGGTTAGTCCATTGTCTTCGGCCCGACAAAAATCATAGTCTGTGGTAGGGGAAATCACGTATTCCTATCTGGAGAGTGGTGTAAGAAAAATTGCGGCGATTTCAAAATTAACATTTCATTTGGCTCCTAATACACAGTTTTTTTAACTGCAGCTGTGGTTACCTGAACTTGTTGCTAGTCGTGCGTTAGACACTTCTACTGCATGGCTAACAACCAATCGAAATACAGGATTTTCCCTACCCATTTTAAATCACATTTCATAGCACTTCTACATATAAGTGTCTCATTTCCAAAAGATATTTTTTGATTAAAGTCCCTGTTGGATCTGATTTTGGACACCATGGGACTTGTGTATTAAAAAGAAAAATCAGGATTTTTGGTTCTGTACCCAACAGACCCCTTTTAATCTGGTGTAGCGTGCTTACATTTTACAAATGCCTGCATCCGGAGTTGGACGCAGGTTGCCACAAAGCACTCCCAAGTGCAACGCAATCTACAGTAGGTAAAAATTAGTGAGCTGGTGCATCCAGTGGCAAGGATGCACCAGTAGCATCTGAGCGAGCGTGTCCAAATACACACAAAGATGGTGTGAACAGGTGGGATCAGGACAGACTGGATGGACCTTGGTCTTTTTCTGCCCTCAGTATTTTACCAGATGTTTTTACATTTCAAATACCTTTGAAAAGCAGGCTTGTAGGGCCTCTATGCACTGTACAAACAAAGGTGTATAACAATATAGATCCAAAAGCTTGGGGAAGGGAGGGAGTTTTCAGATTATTTTTGAAACTGGCCCAGGTGTTGAACTCACATACAGTGTCACTTGAATAAGGGCAGCTCCGAAGAGTGGGGCTGTGTAGTTAAAAAACTTTCCTCCCAGTAAGAGCAGACAGTGAACTTAAATGGGGACCACACAGGGCTTTAGTAGGAGCATAATCCGTAACCGAATCCACTGAAACACTTTGGCACCAAGACCTGATTGATTTGGTAAACCAAACATAAAATCCTAAAATCCACTCTATAGGATACTGGGAGTAATGGTGAGCCAAGACAGCAGTGACAATGGCTGCCGTGCATTTCAGTTCTCTGACACCGAATCAGGGCCAGAGTTAAGTCAGACAGCTGTTCAAGTACAGTAGTAGTAGTGATAGTAGTAGTAGTCATCATCTTTATTTATAGCTGGTGCCCTTCCTCGGATGCTCAGGGCACCCTTACAAACCTGATATAGCACAGTAGTAACCAAAGACATGGTCAGATATTTCCAGATATTTTGTGAAATTTCTAAAGTGTTTCTCTCTGCTGCCCCTACTGCGGAACTGCAGAATGCAGGAGATTCTCCAGAAATATCACAGAGATTTCAGGCATACTTCTCAACTGTCCCTGATTTTCAGGGATGTCCCTGATTTTGACTCAAAATTTTACTCTGTCCCCTCCTAAAATTTGTGTTTCCGTGGCTAAACATTGGGGATTGTAAGCACATAATAATGTCAAACATTTAAGTTACAGACATGTTCTTCTTTAGAAAATGTATTTTGCACTAAGCCCAATATTCGACTAGCTTTCTTCGTGGATACCTTTAATTCTAAAGCAGTGTCCCTGATTTTGGTCCTTTGTCCCTGATTTTTTTTTATGCCTTGTCCCTGATTTATGAGGCAGGAGGTTGAGAGGTATGATTTCAGGAGATATCTGACCGTGTCTTTGGCTGTGACTGTAGAATATTTCCAAACAAGTAAAAATCAGTAAGTGGCATGGGATAAAAAAATGTATTTTTAATGAATATGTGACAACACACTGGTAATATGGGAAAAGATTATGAACCGCAGAGGTAGGGCAGACAGCATTTAGGTTTAGTACCAGGACTGTCCCTGAAAATCCAGGATGGTTGAGAGATGAGGTAATAATGGGCAGGTGAAGAAACGATTCATGCAGCAAAGTTTGTTAGTAAAAGTAGCAGGTTTGTGTTTCACTTTTTCTTAGATGTGAAGTTAGAGCTAGAAGAATCCTGTTAGCAAATTATCCGCCCTGATTTATGAAATCTCGATAAAAAAGGCTTGAATGATGAGAAATGTGTATTTCAATTTATTTAATTAGAAATTTTAAACACTGGGATTGCCTTATTTAGGTGTGTAACCCCTAGGTGGCACTGCTCCAATGGCTACTACCCCCACCTTGATGGTCACTACAAGGTTGAGGAGCCTGGGTTCCTATTTTTAAAATTAAACAGGTTCTTTCCCAAGATAGTACATATTGTGCAGTGCCTCCACCCAGAGTTTACCTTTAAGTGAGTCTAAACTTTAGCTAATGCAGCCCTCTGGGAAGCTACATCCTCCCACATTACTGTAGAGCCAACCAAGCATGACCCACCAAACATTTTCCCACATTCATTTATTTATTTAAGAGTTTCACTGGGAAGGCATACTGAGCAGAGTACCACTTGATTCCAGATGCGTCCTGGGGGAAGGGGGAGAGGACATACAGCAAATTGAGACACAACATTACAATACAGTTGATTTATAGTGCAGAACAAACAAGATTAAATAAACCAAACAGCTACGGAGTCTAGGCAACAGCTAACAGGGTACCTAGGTGTTAACAATTCTAGTGAGCTCAGAAAACAACCAAGTAATTTTAGTGGAATAGGTGAAGCTGGGAGGACATTTGCAAATTGTGGTGGCAACTGCAGGCTGGGGCCTGGGACAGGCGAATGGTAAGAGGCCAGAAATGAAAGGATTAGGTGTGGGAGGGGGGATATATGGCATTTCAATGGGGAGGACTGCATGAACAGGAGGGAGGGAAGGATGACTTGAGGAGCTGTATTAGCCGCTGATGGGTGTCTGTTTGTCTAATGACAGCCGGCAGAGTGCTTCAAAGTTTAGGCATGAGGTAGTTGAAAGTGGCCTGGCCTTTGGCTGTGTTCCTTAGAGTGACATGCAATAACCGGGAGTCTGTGTTCCTGAGAGAATATGCCAAGGGTGGTTGTACTGCAAAAGCAGGTTCCAGGTAGGAGGGGAGTGACTGCGACCAGAATTTTGCCGTTAACCTCACACAATTGACAGTGTCAGTGGCACAGTAGGTAGCACACTCGCTTCTGAGGCCGGGAGATCAGAGGGCTGTGGGTTCAGTTCCCACATCTGGCACTTGGGTTAATATCCCAGTACTGACACTGTAGTGCAGCATGAGAGGGGTGCTGCACTTCTGAGGTACCGTCTTTCAGATGAGATGTTAAACTGAGGTCCCATCTGCCTGGATTGGTGGTAGTTCAGGTGGATGTTAAAGATCCCATGGCACTTATCGAAAAGAGTAGGGGAATTTCCCCAGTGTCTTGGCCAAATTTCCCTCAGTCACTAAAAATACCACCAACAGCTTAATCTGGTTCAAGGTCGGTTGGCATTCATCTGTATCCCCCCTCCCCCGGGTCGTGCCTGAAAATAGGCAGGATTTGTCTAGTGCACTTACCCAGTCAACAACAACTAAATAAATAAATAAATAAAATAAAAAAACAATGGGTAAGTCTTCGATCCTGTAACGAGGGAAGGTCTAGCAACTTGTAGAGATCACAGTGGTGCACAGAGGGCATGCAGTCCAAAGCAAAGCAGCAGAAGGAATGGAAGAGGGGGTCAAGCCTTGCGAGGGTGGACTTGGGGGCAGCGGTGTAGACTATGTCACCATAGTCGATTATAGGGAGTATCATTTGTTGTAGGATTGCTTTGCAAGTAGCCTGGGGTAAACAGCCCTTGTTACGGTATGAGGCACCCAGCTTGGGGTGAAGTTTCTTGAGTAATTAGTCGATATGAGCTGAGAAGTCGAGGTGCTGGAAGAGCCAGACCCCGAGGTACCTGAAGGAGGTGCAGGCCTCCAATGTAGTCCTATTGATAGTGTGATAAGTGGAGGTTGTGGGGAGTCGGGCGGAGCCTCTGACTTGTACCGAAGGTTAGGGAGACCATTTTTTGGAGATTGAAGAAGAGCTGGTTTGACTGGAACCAGAGCTGGACAGCATTGAAGTTGTCCTGCAGTCTAGAGGTCACTTTAGAGGGTGAAGGGCCAACGGCATACAATACTGTGTCGTCGGCGTACATTATTTGTGTTTACATACAGAGGGCAGGTCATTAAGAAAAATGGAGAACAGGATTGGGCCAAGTACCGAACCTTGGGGGACTCCCGAGGTTACAGGGAGGGGGGGGGGCTGAGGTACGATGACCGATTCTTACAGATTGGGATCTGCCAGTTAAGTAGGAATTGAACCAATTCGTGGAGGTATTCAAGAGGCCTGCCTGGGCAAGTTTGGATAACAGCAGGGTGTGGGAGACGGTGTTGAACGCTTTAGTGAGGTCTACAAAGATGGCTGAGGTGATGTGCCCATGATTCACACCCATGAGGACAGCATTGTTGAACCTGAGGAGGGAGGTGATGGTGGAATGTGTCTTCCTGAATCCCGATTGGAAGGGTGTGAAGAAGAAAGGGGCATCGAGGAAGGAGGAGAGCTGGTCTAACACAAGGCCTTTGCATTTAATGACTTACTACTAATAATATATGCTTACAACACAGGTATCTGCAAAAACAAACAAAAATACGTTTATTTACATGGGGAGGGTTAGGAAGGGTAAATTGGAGTAGAGGTTATGCTATTTACAGTAATTGCATTGGTTTGATTAGGTTTGATTTGGTTTGAATCAACATTTTGCATTCTGATCACATATAGGCCCCTGTGGCCACCCACTAACCTCTGGTGTAGTCAGGTCCCTGACTAACTATCTAACTGCATTAAGGCTGAATATTTCTTATTAATGCCCACACTGGAACTAGTTTCCCTCCTAGTGTACGACCCCACAATCCCACACAACCTGTGTACCCAGTAATTACAGTTCTAGAATGGTGCAGGCCTGAGGGACGGTACAGCTGTACATTGGCCAGCTATTTGGGGCCCTTAGGAAAATTAAGGAGATTAAATTTGGGTAGCATCCTGAACCTTTAACTACAGCTGGCAGGATTTGCCAACTTTAGCTATTTACAAGTTCCCTTTTCATGGTGGTGCAGGGATGACCTTGCATTACTTACAGACAGACATCTTCATAGGCTTAGGCAAGTCAGGATCAAGTGTGTTCAGCAGGTGGGTTCGACCCCCAATGGCTAAAATGCTGGCAAAGCTTACAGCCGGCCCCCAATACTGACAGCAAAGGTCTTGTTTCTCTTGCAGGTAGAAATCAACACTTTAACTCCCTGTAGGCTGGGCCCCTCTTCTGGGCTGAAATCATTCTTTTACATTTAGCACATTTATGCTCTTCAAGTCTACATGCAGCACATTCATGCATTCGGCACATTTATTTAACAACATCTGGAGCTTCGGTTGCATCTGTTGCACAAGGCCAGATGTGCTTGAAACTTGGCTTTTCACCACCTGACCACATAGTGGCTCTAGACTGAGCTCAAGGCTTGACTCCCTGCCATTTACAATGACTTGACTGGGCTGAGCTCGCAGCAAGACTCACTACCCTTTTCAGACTTTGCGGGTTAGCAAACAGACGCAGTAACTTCTTTTGACGCTAACACTTGCACTTGGCAATAGACTGTTTACTATAGCTGTCTAGGCTTTTTGACACCAAACTTGCACTTGGCAGCAAATGGTTTCTGTAGCTCTCTATGCTTAATAATACAACATGCATTCCCTTGTGGCCTTCGTTGGCACTTGCAACTTCCATGGACAAAATACTGGACCTCCCAGGCAAAGTTAGGAAGAGCCCCGGCTCTGAGTACTCCCCTATCAGTCCTGTAGGCACTTTTAAATCAGACACATTTATACATAATACCTGGACTCTTCCTGATCACTTAACAGATGTCTACCCTCTGAGCATTGCTGTGAACGCAGGGTGCAGATAGACAGACAGTCACTATCGGTAGGCTTTGGGCTTCTCTGCCCCTTAAAGACTTCCTCAGAGTTGCACATGGCAAAAGCAATTTATTCACTCAGGTGTCTTGCAGAAACTGCAATCCTCCTTCTGAGGTTTCAGGCTTTCATCAATGCTCTCACCATTGTGGCAAGTCCAGCTCTCTCACAGCTGGCTTCATCTGGTAACTGGCCCACGTTTTTCCCTCAACGTGGAAAGGCTATGGCTAGCCCTGGAGGACATCCTCTGGCAATCCCTAGGCTAGCGACTTCTGCTTTAGGCAGCCACTTATCTCTCTTTAGCAGAGGAAAAACCCCTCCCTTGTGCAGGGGCTTGCACTGATCACCCAGCCCATTTTGCTCAGATGAGGGCCTGAGCCCCCACCCCTGTGCAGGGTTCCTGCTTGAACTGTTTGCACAGCCCGAAACACTTCCTTTAATGGACATTTTCTGAGGCTCCTGATTGGCTGAAGCTATCTGTTGCCCCCACATTAATTGGCTGATCTTGCCTGTATGTCCAGGAAATGAATATTTAGTACCTTCACTCGATGTGCTATAGGCTCCCTGTTTTGGTGCCTGAAATTAGATCCCTGCAGCTTCCCCATAAGCCTTTTGCTATGTCCCATGAGCTCTGGCAAAAGTCCCATAAGTCCTGGCTGGAAATCCTTACTTTCCGATTGGCTGATGCTGCACTAGCATGGCTGCTAATGCACACGGTCTCTTGGCAGATCCTGCACAGTCCCAAACATAAAGTCTTGGTGCAGCCAGATTAATTACTTTATTAGTTCACTTGCCTCACTGTTCAATAGCCCTTTGTGTGCCCTCTAAGCGCTGCCCACCGTGAACATTTTTATTCAGTCCTTTGCCTGTCACTACTGCCATAATCAGATGCCCCCAGGCAGCAGACAGGCATTTATCTGAGTCCCTGATGTTAACCCCTAGTGTAACCAGTACATTTATTTTATTTAAATTGTGCTCCCTTTGCCTGTAGTCCCTTTAGTGTCCATGGCAGCTGCTGCTATTATTTTATTTATTTACATTTTAACTCCTGCAGCAGCCACCAAAACTCTTAGCCTCAAAACAGCAGTGCCCCAGGGGGCAGACAGAACCCTCATTAATATGTATGAGGGGCTCATTAATATTTATGAGCCCCTCGAGAATGCCCTTGTTTAAACTTTGTCCCTGGGCAGCTGTGCAGCTCCTCTGCTGCCTGGTTTAGGTCATCGGTCCCCAGTGAGGAGAAGACGGACCACACAAGAACCTCCTGTTCCACTGCAAATTGAGCAGTCAGGAGATCAAAGTGCGTTTTGCACCTGCACAAGTGCCAGCGGCACCAGAGAAATGCTAGCAGTTCACAAGCTAGAAATTAAGCCTAAACCGGGCTTAAGTACACGGTGACCAAACAGGGGAATTAAAGGCACCATTTGGAATTGGGATGTGGCGGTGATGATCAGGACCTAAACGAGGGACCTGGCAGGCATACCAGGAGGCGCTTCTTCAGTGGGAGCAGAGGAGCAAGACGGGCCATAAGGTAAGCCTCCATTTGGGGGTGTCTACAGGTGGTTAACCTAATTCTTAATAGGCTCTGAGAGGAACTGTCACAGCAGCATTGCAGTTACAAGTTTCATATTAAAAGTTAATGAGCAGAATATTTCCAATCACAACAAAAACAACTACACACAAAATAAATGGGATAATCCTTTATCCTACCAGGCCAGAACAGCACTTCCTGAGCAGTGCATATAAGAAGAGTGCTGTAGGAAGAGCAAAATAAGTGTAACTCCTAGGTGGCGCTACCCCAAGGGCTACTACCACTGCCTGTTTGTCTATTAGCAGGTTAAGGGGCCTGAGTTCTGAAACAGGTGCTTCCACCTGGAGGTCAGGGTTGGTAGTGGTCAAGCTAACCTGGGCACAGCCCTGCGGGACACTGTAACCTCCCTCTTTCCCCTCTAGTGGCCTGAACACTGTAAATAATCACTTTCACAATACCCCTGGTACACCACACAAGTACCCACACTGTTTGCACTTACCACCAGGGTTGGTTCCTCTGGCTCGACCCTGGGGCCCCCCTGTAAAACAAGGTTATGCATAACAAATAGCAACAGTACAGTACTTTAAGCACAAACTAGAACCACAGTCAGATTACATGCAGAAAAAGTTAGATCTGATTTATTCAGGGGACTTGAACAAGGAAGGGGCAAAATCAGGTTAATTAGCTTAAAGATTATATCAATCAAGCAGTTATGCATGCACTTTGAGTCCCCCCCCCACAGTCACACCTCTGGGTACCCAGGTGAAGAAGAGATGGGCTAGCCAGGACTGTTGCCCAGGGTTGCAGCTGGTTGGGGCCCTGTGATGGAAAACACAACATGCACAGTACACAATATTTGTAATCCGGAGCCAGAGGGCTCAGTTCGTAAAGGAAACGAAACAACAAGGCAATCAGATGACACACTCAGATGAAGCTGTTGTTGCAGGGAGCTACCCTGGTATTTACTCACGATACCCAAGACTGGACACAGCCTGGATGAAAATTGAGACTGCCGGTGGTTGATCTGGAATGCCAGGAGAAGCATGGCCCACACGAGTCACAGAGGCGTCATTCCTGTTCAAGCATGGAGCTGGGGGCTGATCCCCAGGCAGGTCTCTCGTCGATGGCTTCTCTGTGCAGTGGGTAGTATGGCTGGGCCAGTCTGGCAAGGCCCAGACCGCATGGAAACAAATTTGGATGCAGTCCATTATGGGATGGATACAGCTCCCAGCAAGTTCACACAGTGGGAACTAACTCAAAACTCACTGGCAGCTCATAGCACATTTACATGTACGGAATTCTACTGTACCAGGCAAAGTGCTCCCCGGTCACAATCACAAAGTCTCTGCACACACCAGGAGCTTAGGGGTAGCTGGAACTCCTGACAGGCCGATCGCATTCAGCAAAATCTTTAGTCTTCTTCAGGTTGAGCCTGGCACACTTCAGTAGCTTACTTTAATCGCACAAAATTGGATATAGTCCAAAATAATTCTCTTCTCTCCCTCTCAGGAGCAGCAGCAGACATGCAAGCCAAAAATTCAGCCCTTTCACAGTTTTCCCATGCTAATCCACTCAGGATTGCTGCCCAAAAAACACTTGAGCTCTTCTCATCTCACTTCCCAGCTCAGAACTAACTGGAAATTGCAAGCAGCCTGGGACTTCCCCAAGATCCAAAAGGTTTGGTTGTCTGATTTGGCTGTCAGTCAAAGCAAGAGTTTCCCCTTCAGTTGCAAAAAAGGCATAAAAAGTTCAAAACTACAATTCCTACAGATTTTGACTTCAAACAGCTCCTGTAGTCCGGTTACATTTTAGGTCCCACCAGAACTGATTGGTCCAATTTGCAGTCCAGGACCAAGATAATGGAGACAAACAAAACAGTCCTTGCTACAAAGAAAGCAGGTTAGATAAACTACATTATCATTATCACTCTAAATTATTTTCAGCAAATAGTTACATCTTTCAACAGAGCTCCCTCTCAGATTACTTAGGCTGCAATCAGGCAGCTCTTAAAGAGACAGTACACAGAGGCTATACAGGCTCTGGTAATCACATTTAAACTGCTGAAACGCAGGACACCAGCCTGGCAGTGAGCATTTAGGCAAGCTCAAGGAAGACTTTTTGGGAACCCCATTTGTAGGGGGGGTTACATAAGGAAAGCTACAGGGGTAGAATAGTGAATGTCAATTAACACTACCCCTTTAGCTGTTATGTCAGTGGGAGGGACTGGAGGAAGTAAAGAAGGGATGGAAAAAAGTGGTGACTAGCTGAACTGTTCTCAAGGTGGAGAGGGCTAAGGCATAGAGCAGCTCAACCAGTGTGGATCTGGAGACCAAGGTTCTGTTCCCGGTCTCCGAGTTTTTGTCTGTGAGATGAGTGTGCATAATTTTTCTAAGTCCTGTCTCACAGTTCACAGATCCCTCGGAGTTTCTAATTTCCCTGTAATCCAACTCTCCCTTGAAGTGAATTATTTTAGAAATGGGGGGTGTGTGCGGGGGGCAGAGTCACTTCAAAATGTTTTTTTTTTGTTCTGTAGCCATGGTAGTGGTCCTCCATGTGTGTTTGGACTGCTACCATGTGGATGTGTGTATTGGGCGCTGTTTTTGCAGGCACCCTTGTTGCTGTGCTGTTCTGGACAGTGCTGCTGTTGTGTTCACTGTTCAAACCTAGTGCCATTATTTATAAGACAGAGAGTGGATGAGCAGTAGCTACACACTCCGGGGGTTGGAAAAATGTTAAGGGGAGAATGATAGGATCAAGACATAAAATAAGATCCAGGACACCTTCTTCAGCAGGACATGTGATACATATAGAAGGCTGAGGTCCTGTTACTCCATAGAATTAATAGGACTGAAATGGCAGAGGCCCGACCTACTGTATGTTCTCCAGTGTGTTAAGCTTCTGTCCCATTACCATGGCAACATTGTGGCAGTTGAGATTCCAGTTTGGTCACATGCTTTAAGGGGTCCCCGGACAGAAATAGACGTGCCAACCTAACGTTACCAGGGCAGTCGCATATACTGTGGTATTCAGTTGCCTTTCTTACCCTGTGACTTCTGTGGTTTACTCTGGCAACCATGCCATTTCAGCTGAGTGAGTGACAAATAAGGGACACTGGGCCGACAACAATGAAACAAAATGATGAAATAAACTGTGGAAGTTCAACACACAGGAAGAATTAAAAAGTCCTAAAATACATTTTCAAAAATGATTGTTTAGGAGCCCTTCATTGCCTGTATTAACTGCATTCTTCTTTATTACGAAATCCGGTGCTTTATAACTGGTTCATTCTGTACATGCTCCTGTACTGTACTGTGCTGAGCAAAACACGGACTGTGCCAATAAAATGATTAACTGCAAAAGTTCCTGGTTTACAAAGAACCTTCACACTTGCTAACATGCATAACTGCTGTCTTAACTGAAATTCCCCCTGTCAAATTCATGAAATGTTAAGGGCTATTTAAAGTTTGGTAAGCCAGACCTGAATTACAATGATCAATATAGGCAATGGAGAGGGAGTTTGGTTGATTCAGCAAACGACCTCCAGTTTGCCCTCATCCCCCGATACTGCCTCAACTGGCCTTTATTCAATGATTTTTATATTTATCTGATTCATTTCTTCTTCTTATCACACTGCAAACAGGAGTTCTTGGTTAACAAAGGTCAGCTGAGATTTTCAAAAGCCTAACCACCACTTCACGGTGACCCCCTTCCATCAGGTCCTTCACTATTTCATATTCATTTCTGTATTTACCTCGGTGTTTGCTGATTCTAATCAGCCACTCACCAAGAGCACCTGGAAGTATAGTTAGACTGATTTAACTAGCCAAGGCTGAGGAGATGACATCTAGTATTTGTACCACAACTTGATTGATTGGCAGAAAAAAAGTTGATCCAAACTGATCTGGCAAAGGATTCGAAAACTAGGCAGTATAATCTAAGCCATTAGGAAACAAGGAGCAAATAGGGAAATCTACATCAGTCATTCTAGCATTATCAATGACGGACTTGCTCCACTGCCTCCCTCCTGGCTGCGCGCCTGGCCACTCACTCCAGTCTTGCAAATATGATGAATGGAAAAGGTGGTTTACCTGTTACAGGAATCCAGAACAGGAAAGCAGACGTAGTCGCACAATGGGCGAGTGAGTTGATGCTGAAGCTTAAAGTCCCATGTGATCAGTGGCCTTAATAACTACACACTGATTGCAGCTCCTGTTCTTGCAGACTTTTCCTGAAACTTACATGCAATACAAAATTGAAAGACTCAGCTTGTCCCTGACACCATATGATGATGAATGGAGCAGGCATTCTAAGGGAGCTGGCAGGAGATTGGGCTTATTGGGTTTGAGAGACACTGACTACCCACCACCCCTGAAATCATGGATGAGGGAGTGGGGATCAGGATGGGGCACTGCCACCTAATATATGATTGTGTTTTGAGGACTGGCTAAGAAGGGTGGTCAAGGGACTAGCCCTGACTACCTGGGGAGGCAGAAAGGCTTTTCTTTATATCAGAACGTCTCCAACTGCCCAAATAATGACTACAAATACCAAATAGCTGAGCCCTGAATACAAACACGCAGCACTGTACACAAAGACTTAGCCCTGAACAAAAACACTCAGCCAAATATTACACTAGAGGTACAGCCCTAATATTTTAGGGTCCTGTAGGGTTTCAGGCTACCGAGGGGGAATCCGAGCCTATGTTCTGTGCAGATTTTGTTGGGGTAGTCAGCTTGTTCCCTATAAATATCTGGGCACAGCTGAAGTCTGTCATCATGTTCAGTTACAGTGATAATGCACATGCTACAGCTTCCCAGAGGACTCATGGAGTGCAGGGTCTTTCTGGAGTAATTTCTTACTCAGTGAACAGTCATTTAGGTAGGGAAGAGAAATCATGTAAATCTGTCCTCATTTTGCAATCAGCAACCGTCAAACTAGTACTGAACAGAGTGATATAACAGCAGTGCCTGTAGAAGTTATCTTTCTTATCCTGTACGATACATGCAGTGCTTTTCACTGGTATGAGAACTAAGAGTTATATTTTCTACAGGACCAAAGTACTGTCATGGTTTTTATTAGAGACATGAGACATAATCAAATCTGTCAGCTCGAACATTCTAGTCTGTCTGCAATTTGTAACACATCAGATATTATGTTTCTGTGAAAGTATGCAAAGCATGATGTCAGTCATTTTATCTACTGCAAAGGCCTTTGGCAAAACTTCACCAGTGAAGATATAGCAAAATGTGCATGGTCAAACGATAATGGTCAGTGAAGTATTTTGTGTAAGATTCTGTTCCCTCTATCCCTTCACCCCATACTTTATTCTTGCTACTTAATATTTAGGTAGCTTTACATTTGTACCATGCAAAATCTCTTAACCTTTATTTTTAATTAGGTACAACAGACTCTCCCTCTAAGGCTGTTTGTTAAGAGCTATGCATGTTGTATGTTACAGTGGGGTTCATGTTATAAAGAGGATGATTATAGTGACGTTTCATGTACTGTCACTGGGATCCAAGGTCTAGTAGCTCACTGATGGACCCAGCTATGTTGCAAAGAAGCTCACGTCATCCCCGCAGGTAACTACCAACATTCCCTATTTTCCCAGGACAGTCCCTATTTTAGACAGCATGTCCCGGTGTCCCCACAAGTTTTGCAAAATGTCACTTTTATCCTAGTTTTTGCTTACTTGTCTCAGTTTTGTCCCTTTTTTTTTTTTTGCTGACTGCTAATCCGTGAGTGACAGTTATTTCAGCACCACTGTGGCACTGCTCGAGCTGGACAACAGTTTGCATCTTCGACCCCTGCGCCTGTGTTGCACTGCAAGCATGTCAGCAGGAGCACAGTAAAGCATGTTCCTTCCTGTAAGGTTAGACTGGGTAGTAGTGCAAACAAGTACATGTGGATGTCTGCCTGCCAGTAGCTGAGAGAGACTCTCCAGACAGAAGAGATCGGCAGCAGTGAACTAAGGTACCTGAACCTGATCAGCTGCAAGGAAGTGTGTGAAAACAATCTGGTGTGGTGGTGGGAGTTACTGACGTGAAGTGCCCTCCACCCTTCCACCCAGCAGTGCCAGTCCACCCCCACCTCCCACACACCCGTACTTAGTCGGCGACTGGCACATCCCACCTCTCACCTCCATGGCCAGCCCCCGACTGAGCTCCCCTGAGTGCATACTACCGTATACAGTATGCACTCAATGAATGACAGCTCATTCATTAAGCATGTACTGTATACAGTAGTACGACTCAGAAGGAGCTCTCTCAGTTTGTGGCTGGCCATGGAGGTGAGAGGGATGTGCTAGTCAGCAACTGGGTATCAGTGTGTGTGGTGGGTGGACTGGCACTGCTGGTGGGGGGTAGGGGATGCTAGACTACCAGGGATTAAGGGCACCGAGGTTTCTAATTAACGGCGAGCTGGCAAATGGGGATCAGTGCCTGGGGACAGGGGGCATCATCAGCCCTGCATGGCAATTCACGGGATTGGGGCTTGGAGATGGGGGTCATGATCAGCAGTGTGGGACACTTGTTGGATTATCAGGGCATGGGATGGGGGGACATGATCAGCCCTGCAGGGCGATTAGCAGGGATCGGGGGGGCCTGTTCAGTCCTGCAGGGCATTACCTAGGGATTGGGGCCTGGGGGATGGAGGGGATTCCGATAGCACCGTGGGGTGTATGGATGGCATCTGTGGCATGGGGGCTTGGGGGGGCTTGCACCATGTTGGCGGGCATTTACTGCAGCTTGTGGCACCCTGCTCAGGTGCACCCTCCCTTTGGTGCAATGCTTGGGGTGCCGCAAATCGTGGACGTAGCCGCCAGGGACCCTTGCTGTTCTGGAATTGGGTGCAGGGCCCCTGGTGCATTGGTATTTGGCGCAAATAGCAATTATCAGCGACTTCTACCATGCCTTCTGGAACCGGGCCCCATGTGTCCTGTACTCAGTTTTAAAAGTCACGGTTTGATTCTTTTGCTCATTCTCAAATGTGACCGGCGAAACAGAGTAAATCTGCATCTTATTTAAACTGCAGCCTCTTGTAGTACGATAAGGAGCTAGTCCCCCAGTCACTTCTTTAAAGGTAATATGAAGCAAATAGCAAGTTGGCAGGTGATTGGCTGAGATACTGAGTATACTATTAA
The DNA here is from genome assembly GCA_016271365.2 of Neoceratodus forsteri. NCBI lineage: Eukaryota > Metazoa > Chordata > Ceratodontiformes > Ceratodontidae > Neoceratodus > Neoceratodus forsteri. The sequence goes on along the minus strand of CM057453.1, from coordinate 59,260,256 downwards.
CAGATGCTGATGGTATGAGGGTTAAGTAAAAGAGGTTTAACAGACGATGTCATGTTCAAATTTTAAGACTGGGACTTGACAACTGAGAGATGGATGACATTACATGGCAATGAGATCAGTAAGTGATCTTTAGAGGCAGGTAATCATACTCCTGTGACTAGTACAGGGAAACAACCAGACTCTGAACCCCCTCATAACTGCAGTTGTTATAGCTATAAGAAGAGGTCATTTGCATGGTACAAGTGACTCACATATGTGTATCCTATTGGAACAATTGTTTGTGTTCTCCTGTTGTACTACAACATAAACTGAGCACTTTGTCTACCCTGCTGTACCGAGGCAGACCCCAAGATGAACTAAACAGTGTATCTCGTGGGGACAGTCTACCATTTGTTAGATACTGCTGAGTGCCAATAAATGATTATTACAGTATCTACCTTCTTCAATAATTTAATCCATGTTTACTTCACACTGTATCAGTTTTGCTGATCACCCTAAACCAGAGGTGACCATCCCATAGCTTGTGAGCCACATGTTGTTTGCCAAGCAGTTTGATGTGGCTCGCGAGGGGGGTGTCAAGTACATGTCAACTACACCTCACAGTCTTTGCCAGTGTTGCCTTCGATGTTTGTCCAGTCTTTAATTACCTTTAAAATATGAGTCACAATCCCCCAATTGCACTTTTGATGTCCTGCCAGCTCTGCAGTGATTTGTCAGTTACGCTTAAATATGGGTATAGTACGTGGCATACGTTGGGTGTAGTACGAGCTGCATGTTGTTGGGGCTCACATCTTACTCGGACATTTAATGTGGCTCATGACCTCGAAAAGGTTGGACACCCTTGCCCTAAACACTTCTTTTGGACTTTAGGTTTCATTTCCATTTGTATCTTTAAAGCACCTCTGACACCACTGGGAACACTTTTAAAAATGTGAGATTTAGATGTAATTCAGTTTATAGTTGATGTATTTTTTAACATTCTTTCCCCATTCTCTTTATTAATGAGGACAGCTGCATGAAACAAGATTTCTGTCCCCTGAACTTTATTTACTTTGCTTGTCTGCACATTACATTATATTCCCCTGTTTATGACATCCTAATTATCTCCAAAGCAGGAGATTGTGATATCATAAACAGAACTGTGATTTCAGGTGTAGACAGGCACCAAGAGCAAATAAGGCAGAATACTGTTTCAATGAAAATGTCCTTTGTAATAAAAATAAGGGTGAGAATTACAGAAAAAGTATGAAATGTAAGCAGAATTATGCCTAAATATGACATTTTTTTCAAAGTTGTCCCAACTTTGTCAGGGGCTCTTTAAGACCTGTAAAAAGCAGGTTTAGAATGGGTATTGCAACTCATGGGCAGATCTACATATTTGAATATTATTCCTAACCTACACAATACTGAAAATGCACACACCCTCTGCACCTAGCTCAGGCTGATTCACAGAATCAAATGAAAATAAATAACGCCCCACTTTGCAAAGCAAATGTATTTATTTATTTAGTCACAAATTTATTGCTGAATGCTACTTACTGGGTTCTGTGGCATCCCAACAATAGTCCGGTAGGGGAGATGGGGCTGTCAATAGAAACAATTGCCTTACCTGTTCTTCATATAGTGGAACTGTAGATTCAGTAAATCAGATCCAGTCACTACTACTACTGCACAGTGAATTAAAGAGAGGACTCTCTGTCTCCCTTAGCCAGTGAAAATTGGTGTTCAGGGCTAAAGGTAGAATTGCAGCCATAAATAAGAAAGTCACAGACATTACAGGAGAATGACCTTGTTTAGCCATCGTGGTAAATAGGGGCAAGGTGTTATTTAGAAGTCTGATGTGTTCTTCTGTTATGTATTTATTAATTCCCCTTGCCACAGCCACAGATACTATCTGCCTTTTTCAACAACCTACCCAGTCGCCTGCCCCTTTCCTTCATAGGATCCGTATAGCTGCCTTGCGGTTTGCCCCCACGGTAGGGCCTTCATGGATTCATCTCCTCAGGAGTCACTCTTGGTGGCAGGGGACCCCTCTGTGCTGAGCTATAGGTCACATGAGGCTCCAGCATGCTGAGGTGCCATTCTGCAGCACTGGGAGGCATTCTCTACTGAACTCCCTCCTCAAGATACAGGTACAGCACAATATGCAAGCCCACAGCAGGAGTGCACATAGCATGGCCACATATTTCCCATCCCAGAATGGTCCCTGTGTTGCCTGCACCACCTTTGAACCCCTAGGTGGTGCCAGTGTAGCAGGAGACAGATGATCACCCTCTGGAGAAGGCAAACATCCTGTGAGATGCACATTTCTTCTCCATTGCCAGCCGTCAAACATCCCAAGTTCATTTTCAGACTCAGTTTGGAGGCATTGCACACATCAGCACTGCCTCTGATGATGAGCTGTCCCCCCAGATTTTTATTTTTAACCATCTGGTGAATTGGCTAACATGCTGCAGACTCTATGGTTGGATTACCCTTTTGAGTAGGATGAGAAATAACTACTTTACATGCACTGATGTAGTAGACAGCTCTGGTATAGTGCTTATCACATCATTAGAGTCATCCAGGCCAAGCAAAAGTGGAGAATGCAGTGCTGGTTTAGCAGGGCTATGCAGGTAAAACATTATTTCAAATATTTGTTCAGAAGATCTCACTGAACAGCAGAGAACTTGTTTCCCAGTGTGTCCTGAGGGTGTGGATATGGGGAAAACATAAAAGAAACAACAAGAACAAGCGAGCATACATTGATAAAAGAATATGTTACAAATTAAAATACAGAAAAAAAAGTAAGTACTGTTCAAGCAGAAGTAGAGAAATACACAGCCAAACACTTTCATGCAATGGTGCAGCTCAAAGAAAAAACAAACGAGCAGGAGGTGTGTATATGCACTGGCAAGAACCAAGTCACCCAGAGGGAGCATGAAGGAATGAAGAATGAGTAAGTAAGTAAGTAAAAGTTTATTTATAAGCGCTTTTCAAAAACCAAAGCGCTGTACAATAACAACATTAAATAATAGACATAATATTAACAATAAAATAATTCTTTGAATGCTTTTAAAACCAAAAAAGGTTTTAAGGACATAAGGAAGGATACGCAGCGTGGGTGGAAGGGGATTAGGGGATTAGGCGGGGGATGACAGTAGAAAACTTAGGTGCAAGAGCATGTGTGAGTAATACTCTATGCTCATGGCAAACGGACTTCAAGAAAGAGAGGGAGGGAGGGAGGGAGCGGGGAAGCTTACACCAGAGGGGTAACAAGTAGGAGAAAATGGCTTGCCCCACTTAAGTTTTAGAGTGAGAGAGAGAGAGAGAGAGAGAAAGGAAAGGGCACTTAGTGGATCTAACTGAGAAGGTTGAGATAGTGTAGCAGGGAGAACATTAGAACGTAAGAAAAATGTTAGGAGATGGGGACTGTGCGATCCATCTAATCTCCAATAGAAACTACCCCCTCCTTATGCAGCCATTGTCCTAACTTGTCCTTTATGTCTGTCCCATGCAAGTTTGACCTCCCTGATTGTCTTTGATGCTACCACCTCCTGGGGTAGGCTGTTCCACAGGTCTAGCACTCTCTCTGTGAAGAAGTACTTCCTGAGGTTGCTTTTGAACCTTCCTCCTACCAGTCTCATATCGTATCATGCCCTCGTGCATGCTGCCGTGTTTTGTTGAAGTAGATTGCCTGTCCGAGCTGTGTTAAATCCCCTCATGTACTTAAATGCTTCAATCATGTCCCTTCTGTTTCTTCTCTGCTCAAGGGAGTATAGGTTCAGCTCCTCGAGTCTTGCTTCATATGACCTGTGATGCAATCCATGCATCATCTTAGTAGCCCTTCTCTGCACCGTTTCCAAATGGTCAATGTCCTTCTTGAGGTGAGGTCTCCAGAACAGTACTCTGTGTGGCCTCACCAAGGATCTGTAAAGGGGCATGATAATCTCCCTCTTTCTACAAGAAAACCTCTACTTATACAGCCGAGGATGTCACCTGCTTTATGTGCTGCTTTCTCACATTGTTTTCCTACCTTTAATTCATCAGTGATGATTATGCCGAGATCTCACTCCGTTTGTGTCTCCTCAAGTTGATGTCCTCCCAAAGCATATTTTTTTCCAGGGTTCCTCTTTCCCAAGTGCATTACCTTACACTTTTTGGCATTAAATTGTAACTCCCAGTCTCTGGAACAATCCTCTAGCCTTCTAAGGTCAGCTTCCATGTTGTCTGCTCCTTCCCTTGTGTCCACTCTGTTGCAGAGTTTTGTATCATCTGTGAATTGGCAAACCTTCCCTGTTAGTCCATTCACTATATCTGCTATAAATACATCAAATAGGATCGGTCCCAGTACCGATTCCTGTTGGACGCCACTGGTCACCCTACCCTCCCTTGACAATGATCCATTGACTAGCACTCTCTGGGTCCTATCATTCAGCCAGTTACTGGCCAGCTCCCATATGTTCCAGCTTGTAGGTTAGCCTTCTGTGAGGGACGGTGTCAAAGGCCTTGCTGAAATCTAGGTATACAATGTCCACCGCCCCTCCCTGATCCAATGTACTGGTGACCCAGTCGAAGAAGTCGATCAAGCTGGTTTGACAAGAGCATCCTGCTGTCTAGCCATGTTGCTTTGGGTCCATTTTTCCAGTATCTGTTAGGTACGCCACTGTTCTCTCTTTTAGTAGTGACTCCATCATTTTCCCACAACTGAGGTCAAACTGACAGGGTGATAATTTCCTGCCTTTTCCTTGTTTCCGCTCTTGTGTAAGGGCGCAATGGTTGCCTGTTTCCAGTCCTGAGGTATTTTCCCATTGTCTAGTGACTTGTTGAAGAGCTCAGTCAGCGGTGCAGCCAGTTCCTCTAGGAGCTCCTTCAATATCCTAGGGTGTATGCCATCCAGTTCCATGTCTTTTTCCACTTTCAGTTTATTAAGCTCTTTTAGAACGTCTCCCTTGTAAAGGGGGTAGTATCTGCTCCCTGAGTATCTTCCAGGAGGGATCCTTACCATAATTTAGTATTGACAGAGAAATATTAGGAGTGATGCCTGCCCTCCAGAATGGGCTCATAATTCAGAGGATACAGAATGGGGTGGATATGACGGGACCGTTGCTAACATTGCGGAAGGAGAAAAAAGGGGGATTCAGTCAGGCCAAGAAGGTTTTGGAGGCAGCAGTACAAACCATGTAGCCTTAGTAAAATGCTAGGAGGACCATCTTGACAACAATCTCATGGAAAGTAGGGCAAGGAATGCAAGCTGCTTTGCAAAAGAGAGTGCTTACTTTGGAGGAGAGTTTCCTGTGAATGGCATCAGTGATATGAAAGGCCAACACAATGATCCAGCCAACACCAAGGTATTGTTTTATTTATCTGTTTATGGACCCAACAGCCATTTAGCCTCCTGGATCTTCCTGTCAGACTCTCAGCCCTTGCAGCTCATCTCTTCTGTGTCCTCCTTAGTTTTTCCCTAGGGCAAAGCTATTGGGCTGAGGTGTCCCCCACTCTTCCAATATATACACATTTGGTAGGGGTGGGTCTTGTTGTTCAGGGTCTGAGAATACCAGTGTCTAGCCAGTACCCAGATGAACTGCTGGAAGACTTTATCACCTGAAGTTCTTGTCCAACCACCTTCGTGTGAGTGATTCTTCCTTGCACATGCAGTGCATCTAGCAAGAACCCCCACCCATAGAGCAGGCTCCCCAGCCCAGAGTGAGGAGTAGCTGCTGTGGAAAGTGATGGCCCTAAGCAAACCCAGCTGAGGTGCAGCACCATTGGTAGCACTACCCCAGCACAGCTGTCCAACACCAGCATTCTGAATCAACACCAAAACCTGGGTTACCAACATGTACGTGCATCTCAGGCAGCCCAACACCAAGGTATTTAAAGGAGAGAATTTCCTCCAGGTGAAAGCCATTGAGGATTGGGAAGACTGTTGTGGACTGGAGCTTAGCCTGTCATTGCCTGGTGCCAAAGGTCAAGGAGACCTTGTTTTTTTTTTTGTTTTTTTTTTTTTCCAATGAGTGAGTGCTTGTTAGCACTGAACCGACTGGAACACAGTCAAAGTACTGCTGGAGCTTTGCTGTCAGCTCAGGGGCTGAGGTACAACATGTAATGACAACTGTATTGCTGGAATGCATGTGACTATGAAACATAGAAACATAGAAGTTGTTGGCAGAACGAGACCATCAGGTCCGTCTAGTCTGCCCCTTGTCTTTTAGCCTAGCCTTCTAACTGCCCTTGGGTTTGAGGGCTCCCTTGTATCTGTCCCAAGCATTCTTGAAACCTACCACTGTGCTTGCCCCCACCACCTCTGCAGGCAGGCTGTTCCAGGCTGTTTCAGGCATCCATCACTCTTTCTGTGAAGAAAAACTTCCTGGTGTTGGTGGAGAACTGCCCTCCTTGCAGCCTTAGATGATGTTCCCTGGTTCTGCTGCCCTTCTTAAATTGGAAGAGATCATTTTTCTGCACCTGGTTTATGCCTTTTATGTGCTTGAATGTTTCAATCATGTTACCCCTCTCTCTTCTTTGTTCCAGGGAATATATGTTCAGTTCTTTCAGTCTATCCACTTGGATATCTCGTGCAGTCTCTGAATCATTTTTGTTGCCTTTCTCTGCACCATTTCCACTTGGTCAATGTCCTTTTTGAGGTGGGGCCTCCAGAACTGGATGCTGTACTCCAGATGAGGCCTAACCAGTGATCTGTACAGCGGTAGGATCACTTCCTTCTTCCTGCTTGTGATTCCCCTCCCAATGCATTCCAGCATACCGCTGACCTTTAATGCTGCCTTCTCACACTGTTTACCTACCTTCAGGTTGTCTGAGATAATGATTCCCAAATCGCAGTCTTGGGTGGAGGTCAACTAGTCTTTCCCCTCTAAGGTAATATGTCTTATTTGGATTTCTTTTTCCTATGTGCATGACTTTGCACTTTTTAGCGTTGAATCTCAACTGCCATGCTCCAGACCATTCTTCCAGTTTCTTGAGGTCAGCTTCCATTTTGTCCGCTCCCTGCTGGGTGTCAACCCTGTTGCATATTTTGGTGTCATCTGCGAACAGACACACCTTTCCTTGTAGTCCATTAGCTACTGTTTGTTTGATAAGAAAATATTGAAAAGCAGGGGCCCCAGTACTGAACCCTGGGGCACACCGCTGGTTACTCTACCTTCTGATAACAGTGCTCCATTTACCTGCACTTTCTGGGTTCTACCTATAACCAGTTTTTAACCCATCTGACTACTTCTGATCCAGCTCCTGTGTGGTCTAGTTTCTTTACCAGCCTCCTGTGTGGAACCAAGTTAAAGGCCTTGTGAAAGTCTAAAGTAGACCACATCTACTACCTCGCCGTCATCCATAACCTTTGTAACACAGTCAGAAAACTCAGTCAGGTTTGTCTGGCATGACCTACCCACTGTGAAATCGTGCTGCTGTGGGTCCTGATGGCCGATAGCATCCAGGAATGCCATGATCCTCTGCTTGAGTAGTGTCTCCATTAACTTCCCTACTATGGATGTGAGGCCTACGGGCCTGTAAGTCCCAGAATCCTCCCTGCTGCCCATTTGTGGAGCAGGACCACGATTGCCCATTTCCAATCTTCGGGAACCTCCCCACTCTTTAGGGATTTGGTGATTAGTTTAGCCAGTGGGGCAGCCAACTCTAATCTCGGTTCTTTTAAGATCCTGGGGTGTATTTCATCTGGTCCCATGGCTTTGTCAACTTTCAATTTATTTAGCACCTGCAGTACTTCAGTTTCTGTGAAGGGCTAGTATCAACCCCCTTTCCAGGGGTGTTGCATTTTGCCATTTCTGGGCCATCTCCTGGGTCCTCCTCAGTAAATACTGAGCAGGAGTACTTGTTCAGGATTTCTGCTTTCTCTGGGTCGTCACTGTTGTTTTCCCTTCCTGAGTTGTAATCTTGACTATACCCCTTTTTGCCTTTCTTCTTTCCCGGATGTATCTAAAGAAGGATTTGTCTCCTCTCTTTGCCCTCTGCTATACTTGCTTCTGTCTGTGCTTTTGCCTGCCTTATTTTTTTGCTGACTTCTTTCCTTTTCTCCTTGTACAACACCCAGTCTTCTTCCTTGTTTGTTCCCCGGTATAGCTTGATTGCCTTTCGTTTTTCTTTCACTATTTTAACCACTTCCTTTGAAAACCATAAGGAGTTTCATTTTCTTTTCACTTTGGTAACCCTTCTGGTGCATTAGTCAGTGACTGTCTGGATTGCTTTCTTAAGTTTCACCCGCATGACATTGACCTTGTCCACTTGTAGATCAATTAAGTCATTTCTTATGTTGGTCCTCAATTGGTTGAAGTCCACCTTTTTAAAATCTAGTACTTTTATTTTTGAGTGGCACATGTCCTCAGTTATGCTCACCTTAAAGCTAACCATGCGATGGTCACTGGTGGTCATGAGGAGACACATGCCTTCAGGAAGTCATTAAAAAAATTAAGAAAAGTTTGAGATTCAGGACTAGACTGAGGCCAGGGGAACACATGAACTGATTGGAGGAGTGGGTATAGACAGCTCCAACAAAGAGTGATTGGAACCTATCAGCTAGGTAGGAGCTGAATGTCTTGACTGAGATGTTGGAGAGACCAGACTTACTAAGCTTACTGAGCTTAGTAAGTCTTCCAATACATACACATGAGGAACTCAATATGTACACCCTGGGGGGGGGGGGCATGATAGAGACCTTCAGGTATCTCAAGGAGATTAATAAGGTACATGAGAGCAGCATCTTTCAGAAGAGAAGCTGCTCTAAAACTACAAGAGGGCATGACATGAGACTGGAAGGGGGAAGGCTAAGGGGAAACATGAGGAAGTACTTTTTCACAGAAAGAGTGGTAGATGCTTGGAATGGCCTGCCCCAGGAGGTGGTTGGGGCAAGTACAGTGGCAGGATTTAAGCATGCATGGGATAGACGTAGGGGAACCCTGGGGGCAGGTGGGAGAGAAAAGGCAGGAGCCAGAGACCAAGTAGGGTCAAGCGACAGCTAAATATATGTAGGGAACGGGCAGACTGGACGGGCCTGGCAGTCCTTATCTGATGTCAATTTCTATGTTTCTATCTTTCTGAGGTGGATTGGGTGTATAACTGTATCAGGGGCATTTGTGAGGTCAACAGTGATTGCAGAAGTGATCAGCCCCAGGTCCATGCCCTTCAGAATTAAGTTAGTGAGCAAGAGAAGGGAGAAGCCTATGAAGTGGGTTTTATGGAAGCCATACTGTAAGGGCCAGAGGAAATAGGTGAAGATGAGGGGGAAAAGAAGAGATGAAGCGCACAAGTTGTTCTTGAATAGACATTAGCCAATGCAGGAGTATAGGAGATGGGGTGGTGGTTCCCATGAGAGGGTGAGTCACTGATTACGTAGAGGAGGGGCATTAGCCCTCTTCCAAGCACCAGTTATTTTATTGGTAGGAAAGGTACAGTAAGCGACAAATATGGCAAACTGTAGCAGGAGTAAAGAGGAGCTTGGGCTCAAGGCTATCTGGGTTGTTGCATTTGGTAGGATTAAAGAGCTAGTAGACTCAATAATATTAGACAGGAAATTGTTACAAATTTTAAGAAGTAGTCAATTGTAACTTTTTTATTTTTGAAGTAATTTTCTTTTTCTGTTTGCTCATTAGAGATTTCTATGTGAGAGCATTGTGCTGGATGTGTGGACTAGCACACTGTCTGGCAGTAGACATAACTATTTCCGTTCCCTTCATTACATCATCAGCACTGTGACCTCACTGACTATGACATCACAGGTGATTGATCTGACAGCTACTGAGTGGCTCTGCCCAGCCCTTCAGATAACTCTATTTTGGATGTATTTTACGTCCATAAATTAGCACAAAACGTCCAAAAATGTAGTCTGTGGAGTCATTGACATCCACTAACATTCCCCTTGTTTAAGGCTGATGTCCATTTTTCATGATGTGGATGTCTTATTTTTTTGTATGCCACACTGGGAGCCCACCCCAGCATGGCAATAGTCTCTTTCGCCAACAGGAGTGCCCAATCCCCCTTCGGTTTCACTGTACCCCCCCTGACATAATCCATATGCCACGCTGGGAGCCCACCCCAGTGTGGCAAAAGTCTTATTTGCCAACGGGGGTGTCCAATTCCCCATCAGTTTCACTTCCCCCCTGGAAAATAATCCATATGCCATGCTGGGAGCCCACCCCAGCATGGCAAAAGTCTTGTTTGCCGAAGGGTGCCCAATCCCCTGTCAGCTTCACTGGCTCCCCCCAAACTGCCTGGTGCCACACTGGGAGCCCACACCAGGATGCAAAAGTTCCCTGCTTTCTTTAAAAAAAAAGATCTGAAAGAAAAAAAAGTCACTTGTTGATTCTCTTGCCCACCTCCCCCAACCCGCACCCACCCTCTGCGTACCCTAATTCCCCCAATTCCCACCTCACCTCATACTTACCTTCGAGCCCAGCGCAGTGATCTTCAGTGGACCAGGAACATGTCTGCCTTCTTCAAAGCCGACCGCGAACTGAAGAAATACCAGTAAGCTATATAATGGCATAAATGGATTTTTTTCAACTTTGGTGCTTATCTCAGTCATTTTTGGGAATTTTTTCACCAAATTTTCAACAAGGAGTTTTTGGGGCCCCACCTCATGAACTGTGACACTGTCATTTTGTTATTCAGTCCCGAAAGGTGATTTCGCGGTCACTGTGCAGAACCACCTTTCGGGACCAATTACAGTAATGAAACGACAGTGTCACAGTTCATGAGGTAGGCCCCCAAAAACCCTATGTTGAAAATTTGTTGAAAAAATTCCCAAAAATGACAGTTTTATGAGCAAGCATTGCGCATTTCCTATACATGCTTGTAACTTTGAGCATTTTTTATATTTTTACTCCGGATTTTCAGCATTGCCATTTTACCACACCTCCTTATGAACAGTACAACTGTCATTTTTCACATCTCACCCGAAATGTGTTTTTGCATGTGTAACGCACAATGGCGTGGTCGGTGTGCAAAATCAATGTTCGGGACAGATTAAGAAAATCACAGTGACACTGTTCATGAGCAGAGGTCTGAAACTGGCTATATTGAAAATTTGGTGACAAAAGTCCATAAAATGACTGTGTTACGAGCATGTATTGTGTCAGATATGGCAAAAAAAAAAGGTAAAATTAAGGGTAACTGCTCCCCAGGGATGTTCACAGAGTGCTGCGTCCCTCACAAAGTGCAGTTAAACGTACGTGTTTAGTGATACCCTGTGAACTAATTCTAAAGGGTGCCATTAAAGGGTTCCTGACAGTGCCGGGGTGGGGATGGGGGGCAGGGATTGGGAGACGCACATGTGGCCACGCGGAGGAACAGGGCTACGGATGGGGATCCTCTGGACACCAGGGACCTTTAACTGGCTGGGGGTAGGGAGTGGGCCACTGGACACCTGGCAGAGACCTTTACTTGGGCTGTGGTTAGGGAGGGGGCCAGTGGAGACCTGGCAGAGACCTTTACTTGGGCTGTGGGTAGAGAGTGGGCCACTGGCCACCTGGCAGAGACCTTTACTTGGGCTGTGGGTAGAGAGTGGGCCACTGGCCACCTGGCAGAGACCTTTACTTGGGCTGTGGGTAGAGAGTGGGCCACTGGCCACCTGGCAGAGACCTTTACTTGGGCTGTGGTTAGGAAGGGGGCCAGTGGAGACCTGGCACCTTTACCCGGGCTTGGGCTAGGGATTGTATTCACTAGACACCATGTATCAAGGGAGAGCAGTGGTTATGGCCTTTCTGGACTTCAGTAAGGCTTTCAACACAATACAACACAGGAGGCTAGTTAAGAAAGTAAGCAGCTAGCATGGGTATGGGGTAGAAAGTGGTAAGCTGGGTAACTAACTGGATAAATGATATGAGGCAGAGGGTGGTGGTAAATGACAGTGCACTCAGGGTACAGGAAAGTAACTAGTGTGGCACCACAAAGATCAGTGCTGGGACTGGTCATCCTCAATGTCTTCATAAGTAACATTGCTGAGGAGCTGGAGAGGAAGATGTGTTTCTTTGCAGATGATACAAAAATCTGCAACAGGATGGACACTCAGGAAGGTGTGGACCTTACCCACAGGAAATGTAAATGGTCATCAGGATAGGGGACAAGGGCAAGACAGGATTATTTCTAAAAGAAGCAGCAGAGCCCAATCAGAGCAAAGGACAGGAACCTGAACGGAAATACTGCACATTGTAATACAGTGTGTATGTACAAAGGCTACAAATGTTAGTGTAGCATGGATTACAGTGAGGTATTCAGAAGGTCAATGAGTTGACTTCAAAAACTATAGGACCTGGAGTATTGTGACTGCCAAAATTTGTTGACTGGAATTATTTTGACTTCCAAAAAATTGACAGCTGGAGTATTTTGATTCCAGTAAAACTGAAATGACTTCCAAATTTCAACCCATGGAAGTATTTGACTTCCACTCAAAAAAAAATTATCTGAAGCCCTGGCTCTGCCTGAGTAGCTGTGATGTCACAGTCAGTGAGGTCACAGTACTGATGATGTAGTGGGGGAAACAGAATTAGATATTTCAGCTGCCAGGTAGAGTGCTGTTTAACAGACCACACCTACTAAAATCAGGCAAAACATCAGCTAACTACCCAAAATGAAAATAAAAAGCACTTCAGATATGAAAGGTAATAGTTAACTGCTTTTAAAAACTAAAATTTATTTGTAGACAGTACACTAGCTCTTTAAGGTATAATGAAGTTGAGAGGGTCACAGGAGTGCAAGTTGACAAAAAGAGGGCAGAGAAGAGAAGGGGTTGGGTGAAAATCTGCACTTTTTATTCATTGACTGGTTAGAGTGCTGCAGTCTGTTTTTTGTTCTAGTAAGTGGAATACAGCATGCATGCAGAAAATAGGGTCTTGGACAGTATGCATGTAAAGAACATGGTCGTATACAATGTACTTTCTAGGTCATGATCAGTTGCCCCATTTGAAAACAGTTTTAGTACACATTGTGTATCAGTTCTCTGGTGAACTTTGCTAAAGACTTTTGCAAATAGATAAAATAGCAGCATCTGCTTTGCATACTGTACGTTACTGGAAACATTTCAGATGTGTTGCAAACTTCAGACTGAACAGAGTGAATTTTGGATCAGTAATGTCAACATAGTAACAAAGTAACATAGTAATTTAAGGTCAGAAATGGACTCTAGGTCCTTTAAGTCTGACTCTACCCCCCCAACCCCTGCCTCATAAGCAGGGACCAGTAAGTATGCTATTCAAGCATGTGCCAAGTTATAGGGATTCCCTACCCACTGTACTACCCAGGGTAAACTGTGAGTCCCTTGGTAAATAAAAATTTGTCCAGGCTTATTTTAAAAGCCTGCACTGTCATTATGTCCACTAGTCTGTCCCTGTTGCTAGGCGGTTCCATAGGTTCACCGCCCTCTGGGAGACAACACGCCTCCTAAACTGCAACACTGTTAGTGAATGACAGGAATCAGTCGCTGGAGGTTCATTCTTTTTCTGGATTCCTGAAAAAGGTAGGATTTTAACCTAAAGAGTAATCCCAGTTCTACCATGCCTCTTCTTCACAATTGTGTCAAGCTGTTTATCAAACTGGAGTGTGCAATCTAAACAAAGAGCAACATATTTATTTGCAAGGGTAAAGTGGAAACCATCTGGTGTTGAGATTTAGAAGATTTCTTTGCTTGCTTTCCCAATGGTTTGGGCACTTAACCAAATAGAATTATGTATTTTTGTCATCTGGTAGTAGTGTAGTATGCATTTTGGTGGTTAATTTGGCGTCTAAAGCAAAAATGTTTAATAGTAGACACAGCATAGACGTTTTCCGGTCTGGGTTTGATAGTTAGTAAGTTAGTTAGTTAGTTATGTATTTATTTTTAATTGATGTCTTGCTTGACTGATTTTGAACAATTCTAACCTGGAAAATCTCTATAGGCATGACATCCTCTTATCAAAAGAATGTTTTGGGAGGTAACAATTATGGCAGTATTGGGCAGATTAAAAAATCAGCAGTACATAGGACAAGTACAACAGTTACACAAATCATGCAATTATATATGAATGCAATATATAAATAAAATAACAAATGTATATGTACAAATACAAAATATTAAGGGCCTGATCCATAAAGGGTCTGAGAGTGCTAGGCAGCCATGTAGCAAAACCTCGTAAGCACCTCCGCACCAAAGTCAAGAAAGATCAGTCCTCTAGCACAGTGGTTGCGCTACCACTTGCAGCGCTGATGACCCAGGTTTGGGAGTAAACTCAGGACATTAGAGGGTCAGCCAGGGGGAGGAGGATCAAGCGTCCATAGGACTGCTTTCCCCTTCTGGGGAGGGAGAGTCATGGAACCTTGTGCATGCTTGGCCCCTAGCAGAGGCTAGGGGGTAGGGCAGTTTAGGCTGCCAGTGGGGTGAGAGGAGCAGTGGAAGTCAATGCAGGTTATGAAGGAATGCGTGACATGCATCATAATGTCACTGCATGCCCACTACTAGCATGAGGACTAAACAACTCACTAGAATTGCAATGGCAAAAGACAAAGTGGCATCTTTATTTTCCATACAAAACAAGTGAAATAAAAAAGCACATACAGTGGTGTGAAAAAGTATTTGCCCCCTTCCTGATTTTCTCTATTATTGCATATTTGTCACACTGGATGTTTTCAGGTCTTTAGAGAAAATGTAATATTAGATAAAGGGAACCTGAGTGAACAAATAACACTTGTTTTTTTTTTTTATTTCACTTATTTAATGAAAAAAAGTTAACCAACACCAACTGGCACTGTGTGAAAAAGTAATTGCCCCCTTACACTTAATAACTGGTTATGCCACATTTAGCTGCAATGACTGCAACCAAACACTTCCTATAATTCAATATCAGTCTTTCACATCGCTGTGGAGGAATTTTAACCCACTCTTCCTCGTAGAACTGCTTTAATTCAGTAACATTTGGTAGGTTTTCGAGCATGAACTGCTCGTTTCAGGTCCTGCCACAGCATCTCTATTGGGTTTAAGTCTGGACTTTGACTAGGCCACTCCAAAACTTTAATTTTACTTCTTTTAACCATTCTGATGTGGACTTGCTTTTGCGTTTTGGATCATTGTCTTGCTGCATGACCCAACTACGCTTCAGCTTCAGCTGAAGGATGACTGGACATTCTCCTTAAGAATTTTCTGGTACAGAGCAGAATTCATGGTTCCTTTAATTATGGCAAGTCATTCAGGTCCTTAGGCAGCAAGCATCCCCACCATCACACTACCACCACCATGTTTGACTATTGGTATGGTGTTCTTACTGTGGAATGCTGTGTTTGCTTTACACGAGACATTATGGGATCCATGTTGTCCAAAAGTTCCACTTTGGACTCATCTGTCCATAGAACATTTTCCCAAAAGGCTTGTGGATCATCCAGGTGCTTCTTGGCAAATGAGAGCCGAGCATTTATGTTCTTCTTGGTTAGCAGTGGTTTCCGCCTTGCTACTCTCACATGAAGCCCATTTTGCCCAGTCTTTTCTGATTATGGAGTCATGAACACTGACCTTAGCTGAGGCAAGAGAAGTCTGTAGTTCTTTGGATGTTGTTTTAGGATCCTTTGAGACTTCTTGGATGATTTTACACTGCCCTTGGAGTAATTTTGGCAGGCCCCTCCTGGGAAGGTTCACTACTGTTCCAAGTGTTCTCCATTTGGAGATTATGGCTCTCACTGTGGTTCGATGGAGTCCCAGAGCCTTAGAAATAGCTTTGTAACCCTTTCCAGACTGATAGAGGGCAACAAATTTTTTCTGATCTTTTCAGGAACTTTTTGATCATGGCATAATGTGCTTGTTGAATCTTTGTGCTGGCACGTGACTCTGATGGTAAGGGCCAAAATACGTGAGGTTTATATTGAGCAGGGCTGGCTGTAATCAAGCCTGGCTGTGTTCAATTAGCTGACTCTAATTATCCCTTTAATTGGGTTGATTTAACTAGGGGGCAATTACTTTTTCACACAGTGCCAGTTGGTGTTGGTTAACTTTTTTCATTAAATAAATGAAATAAGTAAAAAAAAAAAAGTGTTATTTGTTCACTCAGGTTCCCTTTATCTAATATTATATTTTGTCTAAAGACCTGAAAACATCCAGTCTGACAAATATGCAATAATAGAGAAAATCAGGAAGGGGGCAAATACTTTTTCACGCCACTGTATACATAATCCATATAGTAAAAATGTGGTATGCAATACCAGGAGCATAAAGAGCATACAGGTTAGGACATATAATGGTGCAAGCACGTCGTATAGACAAAAACCGAGGCACCATGGCAATGGTGCCCCCCCCCACTACTGACGTTTCGTTCATGGCTGGGTGTGACTTCCTCAGAGACATACCTTCCCCTCCAATTCCTCAGCAATGTCACGTATGAAGATATTGAAGAGGACAGGATCCAGTACCAATCACTGTGGTACTCCATTAGTCACTCTCCCATCCCTCGGGTGACTGCCGTTTACCACCACTTTCTGCCTCCAATCCTTCAGCCAATTTGATACCCAGCTTACCACCTTCTCCCCAACCCAAGGTTGCTAAGTTTCTTAATTATCCTCCTAAAGGCCTTACTGAAGTTCAGACAGTTCTTTCACCAGGTTTTCCATTAATTTCCCCACCGCTGATGTGAGGCTGGCTGGCCTGTAATTGCTAGCATCCTCCTTGCTGCCATGCTTGTGCAGAGGGACCACATCACCATCCTCTAGTCTTCTGGAACTACCCCCATCTACAATGAAGTGCTAAATAGTATTGCCAGAAGGGTGGCTAGCGCTGTGCTCATTTCTTTTAGTACCGTTGTGTGGACCCCATCTGGCCCCACCACATTGTTTTCATTCAGGGCTTCCAATCCCCTTTGTACTCTTTCCTCCAAAAATGGACTTGTGTTCACTCCTATTGGTGCCTGCTGATATGTGTTGGTCTGTCCTCTCCCCCCCTCCATTATGAAAACTGAGCAGAAGTACTTTAACATTTTAGCTTTTTCTTGGTCTTCCTCTGCACAGTCCCCCCCCCCCCATTCTTCTGATCCTCTCTACTCCATCCCTTGCTTTCCTCTTTTCAGAAACAGGGCCACTGTATGTACCACGGTAGTGTTGATGGTAGCCGTAGCTGCCTTGGCCTATTGGTCTACGAAATGCACCTTTACCAAGCTCTCTTATATTATGCAGGGTCAAACATTTTACAGACCTCAGAGTCATTCTGGAAGTCTACAAGTCCTTGGGTGCATTATCAACATCTGTTCCAAATAACTTGGAGCCCCTGAAAGAGGCATTTACTATAGCTTGCTGTACATCAGTAGCAAAGCCAGCCACCCTGAGCCAGGAATATCTCCTGAGGCAAATGCCAGAGGCAGCAGCCCTGGCACAGGCATCTGAGGTATCATCTGCTGAATACAATGTATGCTTATAACACCAGCTGAAGTAGCTTTAAGGAGTTCAGCCTTTGTAGGACTATAAGGTATGTCTTAAACAGTAGACATGTCAGATTTCCCCAGGCTATTCAAATACTTGGTAACGAAAGCCTGGCAGTTTGCAGTCCTTAGACCTAAGGTAGCAGACACATAAGTTCTTTTGCCCATAACATCCAGTTTCCTGGATTCCTTGTCAGGAGGTTTGATACTCATCACTCTAAAGGCTGTAAATTGATCATGAACACCCATACTGGCCACAGAATCAATTTTCTGTTGCACAGCATCATAGAGTTTACCAGACAGAACAGGGTGCTGCTTGTCAGCCCTCCTTGGAACTGCTGTCAATGTGCTATCTCCATGCCAGGCAGCAAAACTAGCATCCTCTAATGTAGGATATACAGGGGACACTACATTAACAGGTGCAGCTGTGACTTCTAAGAACTCCATTATATCTTGTATCCTGGAATCTTCCTCTTCACCCTTTAACTCCATGATTTGCTTGAGCAAAGCCTGAAAAGAGGGATATTCAAGAGAAGACCTGAGGTTATAAATCACTTAGTCCTCAGTGCAACAGTAAAGGTAAGAGCTGGTAGGGAATCCTCCTTCATAAGGGTCTTCTTTCCCCTCTTCATCCTGCAAGTCCTCCTCTATATTTAGGGATTGCATTCCACCTCATCACCATCTTGAATGACAACTGGGGCAAGCAACAGAGCTGGTGATGATGACAACAGCTGTGATGTAGAAATTACAGGTGTGCTTTTAAGTCACATCAGTGACGATGGTACTGGACTGAAGAGGCCCTGTCAATGGGACTACTGGCACCAATGCTGACAGTGACACGAATAGAAGAAGTAACATTTCTGAAAATGACACCAGCACAGCCTGAGAGCTGATGATGCCCGGTTGTGAGTTCGTGACTGCCATCGTCACCGGGGCAGAATCTGACAACAGGAGCAGCATACTGTTCATAGCAGGCACAGCAATGCCATTGCCAAGCCCTGACCTTGGTTTCTCAGTGATGATCGGGGACTGTAGTCAATGCTGCCAGAGTGGACGACGACGACTCACCCTTTTTCCATGGAGACCTCAACCTCACCAGTAAATGTTTCTTTCTATGCTTATGGTGGCTGGAGCAGGAGGAGGGTTCTCTGTCCAGGAGCAAAGCACCCCCTTTTCAACTCCAGCTGTTGGACCAATAGACTAAAATCAAGTCTGGTTTTATATAGTGCCCTTCATACAAAAGGGCTTTACAGTGCAATTATCTAGTAGCTACTGGTAGAACCAGGACTGTCTGGAGAAACTATGAAACAACCATTAAAAGAACAAAACATGCACACAGCCATGTACAACCACCCTAGAACATTAGTACTGATAAAGAATATTGGTCAAAATGCTTTTTATATTCTGACTGTGGCAAAAAGTACCCATTCTGGATAACCCCCAGTGATGCGCAAAAAGGACTACAGTTTTACATACTATCCAGAATATGTCAGCCCCAGCAATACAGCCTTGCCCACTTTCTCTCTCCACAGGGATAACACTTTATTGTGGGACTTGAACCTATAACCTCGTGGCTCAGAGTTGAGTGGCTCAGAGTTGAGAGTATTGCCGATTGATTCACACTAGCATCTAAGCACCATGGACAAACAAATAAGGAAGAACACGTTGCTACTGGGTGTTGTGCCTCCTGATAGGCCTGATAGGCAATGCAGAAAAAGAACAAGTGAGTGGAGCACACAGACAACACCTAGGATGACAAAGAGCTACAAAGTCAAATGTTGCATAAGAAGTACTTCAGATTTGTAGGGTGCCCAAGTACACAACTGGCCTACAGAGTCCACGGGCCACACACCCCAATGTGTTGTATCTTTTTGGATCAGGCTGCTGAGAAAGTGGCCCATTTTCACTTAGGTTCAGTGCTATACCCTTCAGCAGATGAACTTTGTTCTCATTCAGTCCCTGCAACCCTCACTGGCATATGCAGAGATGGGCTACAGAGTACCTGCTACTACAACACTCCACAGGCTGTCACATACAACGCAGCCTCTGTTGATCTGTGCTTGGCTTTAGGAGGCAGTCAGAGCACTAAGATATGTACAGTCCTGTCATTTGTGTCTCCTCCCTTTGCACGAGAGACAAGAGCTACTGAACAGAATGCAACTGCATTTCATGAGAGTATGCACGGCAGCTATCCTGACATCCTTGCCACCCTGCTTAGGAAAAAGGTAAACAAATATGACCTAACAGTATAAGGAGACAGGACAGGAGATTCTGTTTTTTGTACTGAAGATGAGGAGGCTGTAGAGGAGAAAATTTTAATATATGTTGCACTAAGGAGGTGTAACTGTATAAAACCAAACTCCTTAGGCAGAATGTCATTGAGGGTAACATGTCATCAGTAGAGGTAGCAGTCCTGCTGAGAATATATGGATGCTTGCCAGTAGTCGAGCTTAATATAGTGTAGTTACCCTTGCGTGACACAAGGAGTGCACAAGAGGGACACCAGGTCCCTTCAGTCACTACTAGGTCACTGTGTTTCCATGTAACTCACTGCCAGAAATGCAAGCTGAATTAATAACCTAAAACATTTAAAATCTGCACTATTTCTTTACCCTTTTGACTGCTTTACACATGGTTACTGACCACCTTAGGTGACCCCTATTCCCCAACTGCAGCACAGACCAAACCTGTCCCTACTTATCTAATTTTATCTTACTGCTGTAAGTGTACCCTACCCAAACCTTCTACTATGTTGTTACTCTGAATGTTTACGGTATTTTCACATCAGTGCAGAAGCATTGCACCTATCTTTGTGCATATCACACCTAAAACTGAAGAAAATGTACTTTCATGTAACTTTAAGTTACAGTTACTGTAACATAGTAATTGCCACTCATACTTTATCTCTTTCCACTCCCAGACTCCCTTGCAAATTTGGTACTGCACCTAAATGATGCCATTCTGATGTAGAAACAGTAAATAAATAAATAAACTGAAGTATTGAGAAAGTCATAGTTACACAGGAGCAGACAGTTTGCAGACCCATTCTTTTGAATAGAGAACTGAAAAAAGAGCCTAAAGAATTTTAGGAGCAGCAAAAGATTATTCTGCTCAGCAGACTTGGATCCAGTTTAACCAGTCTTAGTCTCATCTTTCTACTTTCTCACCTTATCCCTTTTTCCCATTCTTTCTGAAGAAATGCATTTAGTGCAGAATCAAAATCTGTTTATTGGCAGTTGCCCAGGAGGGAGGTTTGAACTTTTAATAGGAGGGGAAACCAAAAATGTTTTATCATTTCTGTACACTGTCTGTAAATAGGTTCACAACCTCTAAAAAAGCGGAAACTTATTCCAAAAAGAAAAAAAAAACCTCTTGGGGCTCATATCTGTTGATGCAGTGGCCAGAAAAGTAAAAGCTTTTGTTCAATTGTTGAGTGAGCAGCTGTTTTGGAGTTCTGTACTGTTAGCCATGTGAGTTGGCATATCTCGCTGCTTGAATATGTGTTTCCCCAGGTTTGAGAGACTGGATTTCCTGTGATCTCCCCTTGCCAACTCACAATACCAGACAGTTTTGTGAAACTATTAGGGAATGTTCAGCGAGACATGAGTTCACAGCAGTACATATAACTGCTGTTTTTTTAGCTGGTTTGGTGATACAAATTGCAAGTATTTTTGGAGCCTTTTTGTTGTTGGCGTCTTACATTGATTCTGCACTTTTGTACAGTAAATGTGCAGATTTGAGCTATTACTGTTCCAGTGTCTTTTTGCTTGAGTGCATTTTGTTTTTCTTATTTAATGTAGCTTATGCACCCTTTATCGCACTGGGGAGCAGTCCTTGGTCATGCGGATTTCTGTTCTGTGCCTCACAACAGTACATGTAACTCCCAGTCTTTAGCTGGTTTGGTGAGACACCAGTTTACATGGCACAAACTGCTATATGTATTTACGGAGGGTTCTACAGACAGCTAGCCAGCCATTACAATCCTTTACAAAGCAAGAGTTAAAAACAGTATCTAAGCAAAATACACATATAGGCAGTTATAAATATATAAAAAAAACATTGTTCAAACTCTAAAATATTTTAGCAATATTGACTTTGTTACTGGATGAGATAGGCTGCAGGGTACCACCTACAATTTAATAATCAACTTATTCTTATCCTTGTTTATTACGTGGGTAATTATTACTCTGTGCTGTTTAACTGCTGCTCTGAAATAAGCTACTACTCTGGCTAGAGTGTCTTTAGGTGATGAACTCTAAGAGACCATCAGCAATTTTTCCAGAGGGTTTACACATATTTACTAAAATGTCTCCCAGATAATAGTCTATAATGTTCTTTGTACCATGGGCATGTTAGGATTATATGGAGTGTACTTTCTCTTCTTTGATCCTATAATCACTTGGATCAGTAGAACTGGGTTTATTAAATCTCACCTCCATTATTTTGCTACAGTGTGACTGATATCAAAAAGATGTGGTAACATTTCTATCTTCCAGATTGATTACAATTTCCCAATAAGATTCAGATTTGTGTACCTTTTTATTTTGGGCTAGCTAAAAACTAAAGCATGGCAAATGGAGTTCTGCAGGGTCATTTTGTTTTGCAATGTCTATCGGTCTGGTGTTTTTGATATTTTGCTTTCGTTAGTTTTCTGCTAATGAACAGAAACACAGAAACATAACATCTGACAGCAGAGAAGGACTGCTTGGCCCACCCAGTCTGATAATTTTTCTCTGCCTATCCTATCCTGTCACCACAGACCCTACTTGATCACCCCCTTGCTTCCCAACTAAGATTCCCTTGTGCCTATCTCATGCATGCTTGACGCACCCCACTATTTTCACCCTCAACAACTCTACTGGAAAACCGTTCCAGGCATCCACCACTTTTTCAGTGAAGAAGTACTTCCTTACATCTCTCCTAAATTTTCCACCTTCCAGCTTCATTGCATGTCCCTTTGTTTTTCTGCATCTTTTCCTCTGAACAACTCACTTCCTGTACCTCATTGAACTCTGTGATGTAGTTATTGATCTCTATTATGCCCCTCCCCTTTCTGTCTTCCAGGATGCACATATTAAGGTCCTTTAGTCTCTCCTCATAGGACTTCTAATGCAGCCAACTTGCACCATTTTAGTTGCCCTCCTCTGGACAGCCTCTTTCTATGTCTTCCAGAGATGTGGTCTCCAGAACTGGACACAGTACTCTAGTTGGCATCTCACCAGTGATCTATACAGTGGCAATATCACCTCCCCCTGTTTGCTGGCAATACCCTTCCCTATGCACCGCAGCATCCCACTGGCCCTACCCACTACCTTATCACACTGTCTCGCCATTTTAAAGTCATCAGATACGATTACCCCAGGTTCCTTTCCTGTTTGGTGAGTGTCAATACCTCTCCTTCCATTTTGCACTCAGCCTCTGGGTTTCTGTGCCTTAGGTGCATGATTTTTCACTTTTTTTGCATTGAAGCCCAGCTGCTATTCTCATAACAAATCCTTGCATTTTCTCAGGTCTCTGCACATTCTTTTCACCCCTTCTGGAGTGTCTGCCCTAGTTCAGAGTTTTGTGTCATTTTAGTGTCATCTGCAAATAGGCATACCTTCCATTCCAGTCCATCTGCAATGTCACTTATAAAGATGTTAAAGAGGATTGGTGCCATGGGGCACCCCACTGGTCACCCTCCCTTCCTCTGAGTGAACTCCATTTACCAACACCCTCTCACCTATCCATTAACCAATTTCTTACCTAGTTTATGACCTTAAGACCAACCCCTAAGCTGCCCAGTTTCCTATGTGGTACAGTGTTGAATGTTCTGGCTAAAATCTAAGTAGGCCATGTCCACTGCCCTGCCTTGATCTATTTCACAGGTCACTCAGTCAAAGATTTTCTGACATGATTCCCGCCTGCCCCCCCAATTAATCTGTGCTGTCTCAGGTCCTGTAACCCAACTGGATTCAAAATACTCCACAGTCTTTTGCTTTAGCATTAACTTTCCCACTACTGATGTCAGACTGACAGGCCTGTAGCTGTCAGCCTCCTTCCTGCTACTCTTTTTTTTTAATTCAGCTTTACTGTATACAAGAACACAGCAGCTTGCCAGGCATATATGAGAAGATAACAAAGGAACAAGAGCTAGTCAATAAGTAAATAACAGAGATCTCTGTCCATTAGATGTTATCTAGATATAGGAATACATATCAGGAAAAAAAGGATCTTATAACTGCTGTTTGTTCAAGGAAAAGTGAAACCTCCACGTCTCCCAAAATCCTGGGAGCTGATAAAACAATACTTAATTCCATAAAAGTTAACTGTGTGAAAACTGGGGCCTAAACTATAAGGGCCTAACCTGTGACTGAACGTATAAGCTTCTCACCCTCCTACCACTGTCTCCCCTAAACATCCCCACGGGGAAACACTTTCAATAGATGGTCTTAGAAATAGCCAGCTGTTTCCAACCCCAAAAAACAAAGGTCTACCATACTGCACTTGAGCTAGGCTGCTCAGTGCACACTTTAAAGCTCCTACTCCCAGCAGTCAGTCCGTGTTGAAAGATAAGCCTCTCCCCCATCCCTGCAACCAGACTTCCCATCCCCTCCATCTAGCTTCATGTTTTTGGAAACAAAGTTGTAATTTGGCTGTCAGAGCCTCCATCGCAAGCACTTCCTGAACCCTCCATATCCACTCACCTGACGTGGGGAGTTCCAGTTGGAGCCCCCTCCCAGTAATACCTCTTAAGGCCACTACTATTAGGGTCAAGAGGACCTTCCAGGTCCCCCCCTCTGGTGGGTTGCAGTGGGAATCCCCAAAATCCACTCCTCAAAGGATAGGGGGAGTTTTCAAAGCTTTCCTAAACTCCACTAGCACTGGGCAGCCCCAGAAAATATGCCAATGGTTCCTTAGCTGTCAATAAGCCCTCCAACAAGTCACAGTCCTGGAGGCACTATAATGCTGTGCAATGGTTGGAGTGTGGAAGTATCAAATTAATACCTTCCAGAAGAATTTGCACCAAATCAGCACCGATGTTGCCCACCAGCCCCATTCAGCCTGTTAGCCCAGTCGGCCTCACTGATAGAGATGTTTGCTTTTGCCTCCCAGGCCAGCTTGTGTGCAAGTAGGGAAATGCCGGTGGCATTGATCAGCAACTTATAGATCCCTGATGTGTATCTCCCTGGGCCAGCAATTGTAACCACCCCGTATAAGAATTCTTCCCAACCCGTAAATGGTCTGGTAATTCATTGGACATGGTCTTCAGCATTAATAAAGTGTCTGACCTGCATGTATCATAAGAATTCTGCGTTGGACCAGTGAAACATATCTTTAGCTCTCTGGAATGTAATACATCTATTGCCCTCATTGAATTGTGTGAACCGGGTGATCCCCCGAGCTCCCCATCTGGCAAATCCCAGGTCAAGAGCAGGGAGAAAGAATTCTGGCTCATATCTAATAAGTGAAAGGCCCCCCCATGCCCCGTGGGAGTGCCAGTTAGTTTCCCTATCTTTTTAAGTATATATAGGCCATGTTTGACCCATCTATTCTGCAGTGTCCTTTCATAATCTTAAGTGACGTCAGTACGGGCCAAGGCGAATAACGGCCTATCAACTAGTGCCCCATCCTTTAACTGATACCACTGAAAGGAGATCCTCTGTTTGGCTCAAGTAATGAGAATAGCTGCCCCCTGAGCTGCCAAATAATAAAAGGGGAAATTAGGATGAGCTAGGCGCAACTCTTTTTTCAGAAGATGTAGCAGTCTCCTAGCTACCCTAGGTTTTTTATTGTTCCAGATAAACCGAGGGTTACCTTTATTTAGTTTGTTCCAGAAAGAGAGAGGAACACAAACCAGAAGGCACTGGAACAAAAAGAGGAGGTGCGGCAAAATGTTCATCTTTATTGTGACCACCCTTCCCACCAACGACAGGTAACAGGCACCACCTAGCTATGTCCAGCTCCAAAATTTCCCATAATCTCTCATAATTTGAGGTAAAAAGTTTAGAGAAATTGGTTGTTATCTGAATACCTAGATATTGAATTTGGCTCCTGGGGCCCAGCAGAAGGGAAAGGTATCCTTTGTGCTACACTTTAATGAAGTAGGACTACATCTGCCATCCTCTAGTCCTCTGGAACCACTCCTGTTTCCAATGAGTTGTTAAAAAGGACTGTCAGAGGTGCAGCCAGTACTTCCTTGCGCTCCCTCAATACCCTAGAGTGTACCCCATCTGGGCCCCATAGCTTTGTCCACTTTCAGATGTGCGAGTCCCTTTAGGACTCTCTCCTCTGTGAATGCACTTGTGTCTACCTCACCCCCTCACCAGTGCTCCTGCTGCTTTTATGTGGCCCATCCTCTTTCCCTTCTTCTGTGAAGACTGAACAAAAGTATTTGTTCAGGATATCTGCTTTCTCAATCCCTTCTGCACAGTCCCGCCCCCGCCTTTCTTAACTTCACCATCTCTCCCTCGTCTTCCTCTTATGTGCCTAAAAAAGGTCTTGTCCCTTTTAGTTACCCATGGGCTATTCTTTCTTCAGTTTGCACCTTTGCATTCCTTACCACTTTCCCTGCTTCCTCTGTTTTTCTTGATAACATCCCTATCTTCTTCTTACTGTGTCTCTTTATATCTCCTGAATGCTACCCATTTAGCCTTTACCTTTTCAACCATATCCTTTGAGAACCATAGCAGTCTCTTTTTTCTCCTGTATTTGCTTACTTCCTTTGTACAAAGGTTTGTTGCCTCCACTATGCCTTCCCTTAACACCCCCCCAGCCTTCTGTGAGGCATTCGCCTATTTTTTTTTTATTTGCCCTCCTGATGTCCATGACCCTCACCCTCGTGTGTCTGTTGTCCTTATGCTGAACCCCACTGTACAGTGATTACTGGTCCCCATGTGGCCTCCCACCTTGATGTCTACAATATTGTCCCTGTTTGTGAGCACCAGATGCAGAATTACCCCATCATGAGTGGCCTCCCTCACTAGCTACATGAGATACGCCCCCTTCAGGGAGTCTAGGAGGTTCCTGCTTCTAGCTGAAACTATGTCTGGGAGGTGCCAGCCTATATCTGGTAGACTGAAGTCCCCCAGCAGCTGTGCCTCCCTTTTTCTGCCATTGTGCTATTATGACCTCCACCATTGTCCTATCCAGTTTTTCCCCTGTACTGGAGGTCTGTAGATCATAGAAACATATAAACATAGACTTTGATGGCAGATAAGGACCGCTAGGCCCATCTAGTCTGCCCATTTCCCTACCTACAGGACAGGCCGCAGATCCTAGTTAACCAACAGCCTATTTCTTCCTACCCCCCACAAGAATTGCCTTCTGTCTGTCCCATGCATTCTTGAATTCTCCCACAGTTTTAGACCCCAACCTCCTCAGGAAGGCTGTTCCATGCATCCACTACCCTCTCTGTGAAATAATACTTCCTCACATTGCCCTGAACCGCCCTTCTTCTATCTTTAAATTGTGTCCCCTTGTTCTTGCAAGTCTCTTTTCTGAAAGATGCTACCCTCTTGGACTTTGTTGATTCCACTGAGGTGCCTAAAAGTTTCTATCATGTCCCCCTCCTTCTTTCCTCAAGGGTATACATATTAAGCTCCTTTAGTCTCTCCTCATACGGCTTCTCTTGCAGACCCTGCACCATTTTAGTTGCCTTCCTCTGGACTGCCTCTATCCTGTCTATGTCCTTGCGGAGATGGGGTCTCCAGAACTGGACACAGTACTCCAGATGGGGTCTCACCAACTGTCTGTACAGAGGGATAACAACTTCCTGTTTTCTGCTGATGATGCCTCTCCCTATGCATCCCAGTATACCCCCAGCCCTCCCTACTGCCTCCTCACATTGCTTGCTAACTTTAAGGTCATGCTAGTGTGAACAGTGGCTCTGGTTCCCGTGTACAGAGTGACCCACAGTAACTCAAACCCCTCCATTCCCCCCTGGATTCCCTGTGTCTCTGTTGTCTTGATATCTTCCTTTACATGCAGCACCACCACCCCTTCCTTCCCACCCTATCTTTCCTGAACCGAATATAGCCTGGACATCATGGTTTTCTGTGTGCTACAAGTCGGTAATGGCCACAGTATCAAAGTCTGCCTCTGTCATAATGGTCTCTAGGTCAGGAATTTTGTTTCCTAGACTTCTTGTGTTTGCACACATGGCCTTCCACACTTAGTTCCCACTCTGCCTGCTAACCCCCATTTTTCCCTTTTGTCCTGCCTCCTTTTCTGCTCTCTTTTTACAACTCTTGTTCCTATCCCCTTTGCTTTCTACCATACTGCATTTTTTTAATTTTGTACCCTGGGGTATTTTCCTCCCCTTAGGTTCTCCCTTCTCTCTGCTTTAGTTCATGGGTGGGGCAGTTTATGTCTCCTTTTTTTGTTCCTCCAAACCCTCATCTAGTTTAAATGTTCATCAAAGTAACATTTAAACCATCCACTGAGGACTGCAGTTTCTCTCCCACACCGATGCAGGCCATCACCCCTGTATAGCCCCATATCCCTCAAGGTTGGCCCCTAGTCCCCAGTGTAGCTGAACCCTTCTTCTCTGCACCATTCATTCAACCATGAAACTCCTGGTATGGAAAACCGTACCCTCACCCCAGTCGTAAACTGGCAGCACCTCAGTGAAAGCCACCAAGTGCACTACCTGCCTAAGACCTTTTCTAGCTCCTTAAAATCCCCCTGCACAATCCGATCCCTAGCCAGGTCATTAGTCCCCAGATGGACAATGACATCCAGCTTCTACTCCTCCTGCCTCACTGCCCTAACAATCCTTAGGATCCACTCTCCATTCCTCAATGGCCCACTATATGTACTGCTTACACATATACAGTAGTATAACCAACCTTCTTCTAAAGTTTCCCTAGGAAACTATATCCATGGTTCTTGCAGGTTTTATCTAACAGTAAATATTTCTCCTGTGTGCACTATTTGGGAATCTCTTAGATTCCATATTTTTATCTTCTGACATTCGCAAGCAAAGCCTGTAGACACAAGGAAGAGTAAGGTTACTAGAGGGAAGAGTGTACTGTCTGCAGTGTGATTAAGCACTTATGATGAATGAACAATAGGTTGCAAACTACACATTTTCTATTTTAATAAGGTATAGTTATACTGAAAGGGATGCCTATGAAAACTAGAAACTCAGTATCCCGAACCCCACAAGACTGAGTTTGGGATACTGAATTTCAAAATCCTAGAAAAGACTTAGATGTCATGTGGGGGACTTTGGCTCATGCACCCCCACCCCCGTGAGGCTCTGCCCCTACCCCGTGGCAAATAGCCAGCTCAGGAGAGATGACCTCGGAGCAAAAAAAATGTTACAGGGGGGTAAAACAGTGTGCCAGCAAATTTTCTGGTGACCAGAAACAGAGCCCGGGTCTACCAGACCATGCTGGCCGAGCTGCTAATGGCTTAGACCTCCACACTGTGGGAGCAGCTCGGCCAGCTTCTGGATTTTTATCCTTTGTGGTGCCTGGCTAGGGGTGGGGTAGCTGTTCATCACATCGTCTACCGTACCCCTGTCGGCATCAGCTTCCTTCTTGTCAGGCTTGTCAGTGTCGGGAGACTGAACTTGGTCCCCTGAGTTTCGAGATTCCAAGTTTCAGTCTCTTAAACGTATACCTACTGAAATCCATAAAGCATAATTTGTATATCAATATAAGGAGATAGCTCACATTTCAAACTGCTGTATTGATATAAAAATATATTAATACTATCCTTGAAAAGATACAAATTATATTGATATGTATAAACATATATACTTGGAACTGTATTAATATGATCTATTCATGCTGATTTAACTCCAAGCTTTATATTATGTTATATTATATATTTCCCTTCCTTTATTGCCGGTGTCTACTGCTGCCCTGGCATGTCCCCACCTTCAGTAACTGAGTTACGTATCACCATCTCATCACATCACACCTCCTATGGTGACTTACTCATACTAGGTGATTTCAATTTAAATTGGCTTCCCCCTCTCTTCATAAATTTTACATTAATGTAAAGTCCCTCCTTTTAATTCAGCTCATCTCTGTTCCCACTCTTTTTAACTTCAGATCTCTAAATCATTCCCTCTTGGACTAGATCCTCTCCTCACACCTCCATTGTATTGTGGATTCTAGTACCCTTCCTGATGCCCTTAGTGATCACCATATGATCTACCCTATGTGTAAGATTCATCATCCCAAGGCTCCCCCCAAATTCATCCAGCTTCGGTCTTCCCACCTTCATGCTGACCTGGTAGCCACTGAGTGGTCTCCTATTTCTATAGCTGGCAACATTGACAACATCCTCAGCTTATTCACTTTCAAATTTATGTCTGTCTGGGATCATCACATCCTTCTAAGAAGAATCAGGCTCTGAGGTTCTCACCTCCCATAGATTTCAGCTTAGTTGCTGACTTGTCACCATGCACGTGACCTTGCTTAGAGGACCTACAAGCCCTCTGGCTCCACTTCTGACCCTACAGTTTACTGCACCCTTCATAATGCCTGTACTAAAGTTACTAGGCTTGCAAAGTTTGAACACTTTGCATCCACACTCCAGAACAAACTTAATCACCCCTCTAAATTCTAAAAGGTAATTCATGCACTTTTCTTTCCTACAACCTAGTCCCTCTCCCTGTTCCAAAGACAGGTGGTACTCCTATCTCTGATCCTGCTGCAGTTGCCTCATCTTTCAATTCCTTTTTCACCTCATGTGCCTGTTCCCTCCTCTCTTCCTCTTTTTCTTCCACACCCTCTCTCTCTCTCTCTCTTCTTTTCTACCCTCTTGTACTCCTCCTCTACCCATCCTACTGCTTCCCCCTTTTTCTTTCTCTCCCATTTCCCCAGCTGCTGCTCTTAAAGCTCTCTTGGCTCTAAATCCTCATAAGTGTGGAAGCCCTGATGGTCTTGAACCAACACTCCTGTATCTCTCTACTTATGCTATTGCCCTTCCTATTACCTACTTCTTCAATCTCTCTTTCTCCATATCTTGTGTCCCTAACACTTGGAAGTTGGCTATTGTAATTTCCTTTCATAAAGGGGGCGACCCCTCTTCCTCTAGTAACTTTTATACTATCGCTCTCTCTTCACCCACTGGTTAAATTCCAGAAACACCTCAACGCTCCTGTTTTCTTGACTCAGCCACCTTTCTGACTCCTGTCCAGTCTGGCTTTAGAAAGTCACACTCCTTCACCTCCTGTTCTCTTGCTTACTGATTCTGTTTTCTCTGGCATGGATCAGGGCCTTATCACCTCTGGCATTTTTGTCGACTTAGCCAAAACTTTCAACACAGGTGCCAACCCCATTCTCCTGGATGAGCTTAAGGCAGCCAGACTCTCTGCTTTTTCTGTTGACTGGTTCTGCTCCTACCTTGAGGGCAGGTCTCAAGCTGTCCCTATTGGAGACTTCCAGTCCCCCCACTCCCAATCAGCTCTGTTATTCCCCAAGGATCTGTCCCAGGTCCAGTTCTTTTCTGCAGTTTTCTAAATGACTTCCACACTGCCTGCTCCTCTGTGTTCATTCATATGTATGCAGATGATATGGTACTGTTTACATCAGACTCCTCTGCCCCGATCTCATGAACCAGCTCCAACTGGACTTTACCAACATCCAGCTCTGGTTCTGAGAAAATCATTTCTGCCTCAATGCTAAGAAAATGGTCTCTATGACTTTTGGTACCAAGCGGAGGCTTGTTATTGTTTCCTCCCTTCCTTCCTTTCTTACCCTCAATGGTGCAGCTATTGAAGATGTCTCCTCCTTCAAGTACCTCAGGGTCTGGTTGGATCATTGCCTTGACGTTTCTGTTCATTTGGATGCTATTAACAAAAAGCTTCACCCCAAGTATGGTGTGCTTTATTGAAATAAGGGAAGCATCCCACTTCCTGCACGCAGCGAAATCCTCACTAAAATGATTCTCCTAATTTTTGATGATGGAGACCTTGTTTACAGTGTTGCTTCTAAGTCCACTTTAGCTAAACTGAACCCGCTGTTTCACTCCTTCTGTCTATCTGCCCTTGACAAACCCCCTGTGTACTCCTCACTGTTCACTGTATACCTCCCTCTCCCTTCCCTCTGTTTATGCCAGGTATCTTAATCACTGTGCCTCCTTTATCTCCAAATTTTGGTTTGGCTCCCTCCACTCATACTTCATGAACCAGCTCCAACTGGACTTTACCAGCATCCAGCTCTGGTTGTGAGAAAATCATTTATCCCTCAATGCTAAGAAAATGGTCTCTATGACTTTTGGTACCAAGCGGAGGCTTGTTATTGTTTCCTCCCTTCCTTCCTTTTTTACCCTCAATGGTGCAACTAAAATGGTGCAGGGGTTACATGGTAAGTCCTATGAGGTGAGACTGAGGATCTTAACATGTACATCCTGGAAGAGAGGAGAGCAAGAAGGGACATGATAGAGACCTATGGCACAGGAAAGCAAGGTAGGAAGGACGAAGGACAGTAGGGAGGGCAATGGATAGCATAGGACCCAGCTGGCACAATAAGATCGAGGTAATTCGATGTATCACAGGACATACGGGCAGGCAGCAGAACGAATGAATAAGAGAGACATGGCTGGCGGGAAGGGCATGGACATGAATGAGCCCAGCGACCAGCGCTGCACAGGAAACATAATGAAGCAGAAATGAAATACGAGGTCAATGTACTTATTTATCATCAAGAAAGGAAAATAAGAATCTCAGTGCCGTCATTCTGCATATTTACACAAGCCCTTGGCACAGCACACCTTTGAAAAGGCCCTAAAACAAAATGAAAAAAGGAGCGCTGGCTCTGGCACAGCTTGTGCTGGAAGAGAAATCATGGGAATTGTGTGAGGAAGAGGCCAGTGTTGTCGAGTTTTTGTGTAGCATCGACTGGGGACCGACCCGCAGTAGAACACGCTGTGCTTTTCCCTTAGTCAGCGATTTGTGTTTGGCCTGTCAGTTGCAAAACATACAATAGGAACACGGAGGGCTTAGATAAACGTCATTGGAAGGGTGCAGAATACGATCAAAAACATTAATTTCCCTTCATTTGTCTCCTTTGCTCATGCATCTACACACTGCGGTAGTTTCCCAAGTCCAACACAGTGCACTTCAGGCCAAATACAGGGGGAATGGCTGAGTAATTGCAGAAACAAAGGTTCGATAGAGCAACAAAATGAGGTCAACCTGCACAGCCACGGTCCTGTAGCTCGATGGAGAAGCAGCAGTGCACCAGGAAAGAATCGTCGGCTAGGAGTCCAGAGTCAGATCCTTGAGGCAGCGCCCTGCAATATGTGTTAACACGGCGAAGAGAGAGAAAGCAAGAGTTGGCAAGTGAGCAGCACACAGAGACCCACACATGAGTTGATGGTGCAGGGAAGGAGATCCGAGAGCTGAGAGAGAGAGACGGGATGCCGCACAGGACCCAGGACAACTACGAAGAGGAAGGAGCACTAGGACCCAAGGAGGATATGCTCAAGTAATTGATGGGAGAGAGTATATCAGAGGAGCAAGGATGAGAGGAAGTAGATCCATCTACAGGTCGGAGGAGCAAGGGGTATCCAGATGTGCTCATGAGGAGATTCTAGATGTGCTGATGAGACAGATGAAAATGCAGGCTGGCTTGATGGAGCGATGAGAGATATTGAGCGATGTGCTTGATTAGAGTGATGCGAGTGATGTGCATGATTGAGTGATGCGAGTGAGTAGACAACAAGGTTGAAGAGGCATATATGTGATGTAAATGATTAGACCCTGAACGATTAGACCCTAAGGTTGTAGTCGATGAGGTAGTATGGAGTTCAATGATAGGAATGTTTGAGCAACGAAGTAAATAGAGAAACCTTGCGGTAATGCTGAGTGAATGATGACTGGATTTATGAACTCGATATGACTGGAGTTAATAACTTTATGCAAGCGACAGGATAGCCGTGGTTGATAGGTGGCATAGGAAGTACGGTAGGAATGCCCAAAAGAATATCACAATGCAGGCCACAAGTGGAGTGAATCCTGGATGGCCGAAACAGAATTGGAATAGGAAGAGACGGGAATGAACTTGAAAATGAGCCAGTATGAAGGAAGGAAAGGAAACAAGCTCTTTGAAAGGAGGCAGACTCAGAGGCCAAGAAGGAAGATCGGAAACCAAAGGCAACTCAGGAGGAACGATCGAGGACTACAACTGGATGAAGTATGATGAAGAGGGAACCTAAGAGCAGAGTGAAGCCATGATAGCTGGTACTAGAAAAGGCACTAGGACAAGGAAGGCAAATAAGAAAATGGATGAGGCTTGATGAGGAAGTGCAGCCATGGGGGCTGGTACAGGGAAGCGAGGTATGAAAGGACAAAGGACGGAGGGAGGTCAATGGGTAGCATAGGACCCAGCTGATGCAGGATGAGAACTGCAATAGGGTGAACCGGATGAGGTGGCATACAGGCCAGGGTTGATGAAGGCCACATGCAGTCAGCCATAGCTGGTCCAAAGATGCAAATAGCAGAGCAAGTCAAGAGAAAAAACTGAGGCATGATGAGATATAGATGCCATGACCGTAGTGAAGCTTTGACAGCTGAGGATGGATGGATGGAATCAGGAACCTGAATGAGGCAGCACAGGAGCCGGTCAAGAGAGCAGAGCAGAGCAGAGGGAGCAGAACGAGGCATCGCTTACAGGATAACTGAACTGGATGGCCACAAGTCGAAGATGGACAGCCGTGGTTCAAGAAGGCGGCATAGGGTCATGATAGTGAACTGGAATGAAACCGTGAAGGCTGGCACGATTATGGGAAAGAGGAAATGACCAGATAATATGAAGGAGGGAAGCCCAGAAGACCGGAATGGGTAAGGGCATACACAAGACAGAAAACTAGGCAGGAATAGTCCAAAGCAGATCATGTACAAACAAACAACACCACCTGCTGGTTAGTGCAGGAATTCCCCAGAGTTATGCTGGACTGTAATGCAGCAGAATAATATGCAAGGAGTACAGAATCACCAGTATGGGCCTTCAAACACGAAAAAAGGTAGAAGGCAACCACTGCAGGGAATGCACAAAAGGCAATGGTAGAAGATGAGGGCATTTGTGGCAACACACACTGATCCGAGTGCCATACATGAGCAGAGGAGCTAGCGAGAAGTAAGAAAATGACAGAAAGTGGAGTGGCAGCCAACAGTCCTGTAGCAAACTCAGGAGACCCTACCGAACCCCCCCCAATGGCTAATAAAATGTGTCCAGACAACGCAGATGCGAGGAAACAGAACAGGAATAGAACTGGACCAAAGGATGTATAGCTGCTGAATGTGCACCAGGCAGCAGAAAGGTAGATGGCTGGGTCTCCAGTAGAGAAGGGTGCAAAGCACAAAAAAATGCCAGACAAGATAGCAGCTCAGTGCATTGGTGCATTGTGGGACAACAGAGATGCAAGAGGAGATGATCCACAGAGAAGCAGACAAGGACAGCACGACCCTCACAATGCCACAGCAATGCCAGAGAGCTCAATACGAGGCGTTTTGCAAACCCAGGCACTGCGCACCACTCGGTTCGGGGTAAAGCACACAGAGAGAGGCTGGCAGATGGGGGATAGCTCAATATCAAAGGAATCAAATGGAAACATGCTGAAGTGAGTGCCGCTATGATGTGGGAGAGCAAAATGCAAGGAAGCAACATCCAGCAAACGAGCAAACGGAGTGAGGGAAGAGCGGAATCAGTTACTGGAGAGAAAGGATTCTCGAGAGAATCAGGTACGGGGAGCACAGGAGGGAAGGTGACTAGCAAAACTGAGAGAAAAGTACTCACTGGAAGGCTGGCGAAAGCACAGTAGGAGATCAGGAACTCAGTCACAGGGAGGCAGAAGCAGGAGGGATCAGAACACAGGGAAGAGCCAAAAGCAGAAGAAAGGAGCCACAAGGGCATTGAGGAACAGAGCAGAGGGGGGTGGAGGAGGCCACAAAAGCAGCACGACTGGACAGTGAGGGAGCACAGGGAGTTAAGCTAACTAGCGGCCAGAGCCAGCCGTGGAATGCAAAACCGCACAGGCAAGAAACGGATAGGCAGCCAGAAGCAGCTGCCAAATCGAGGGAAAATAAAACACACAATCCAGAGAAAGGGATGGAGAGCAGCACCTCCAGCTGCAATGAAAAAGAATCCTGGCAAGGCCCAGGATGTTTGTGACCTTTTAAAACTCGATGGGGGAGTGACGTTGTTGCTCCGCCCATCGAACCACTAGCTTAAAGCCCTCCCATATTCAATTGAAATTGTTTGTTACTTAATTGTAATTGTTTGTTACTTCCTACATTGTACCCTTGCTTGTTGTATCCAATGTTTAACGCAGAACCTTTGTAAATGAACCTCTGGTTCAAAGGACTTTGTGATCCTAGTAAATAATAAATAAATAAATGAGCGGAGGGCTGTTCCGGTCACCAGTGGGGGGTCAGGATGAGGGGAACAGTGGGGTTCACCATGCTGTTCCACCCCATGCCGACCCCCCTGGTGACCGGAACAGCCTTCTGCTCTTGTCTGCACCACCAACAGAGCTGAAAGAGCTCAATGAATGATCGCAGGTTGGCAATGAATAAGCCTGTCCTTGTACAAGTACACGTTAATTCATTAACAGCTTAGTCCAGCAGCTGGCTGTGATGGAGAGTGGAGGGCTGTACCAGTTACCTGATGGGGAGTGGGGTGGTGGGCATTACCTGCCAGGGTGGGGGATCCACTAGACACCAGGGAATGGATAACCTTTGAGGATAGGGAGGGGGGGTCCGCTAGACACCAGAAAAGTATACTTTTATTCAACATTGAGCCGATGTTCGATGGGGGGGGACAGTAGACACCAGGGAATATAATTTTACATTGGGCAGGCAATTGGTCGGGTGGGGACCACCAGATGCCAGGGAATTTCATTTTACATTGGGCTGGTGATCGGCAGGGGGGACCCTCTAGACACCAGGGAATTTAATAATTTAATTCTACATTGGGCTAGCGATCAGCAGGGGGGTGGGAGCATTAGACACCAGGGAATTTAATTTTACATTGGGCCAGTGATCGACAGGGGGAGGGAGTAACCACTAGACACAAGAAATTAAATTTTACATCAGGCCAGCGATCAGTGTGGGGGAACCACTGGACACTGAGAATTGTTTTCTGTGGAGTGGTGATCTGCGGGGGGGACCTAACTCCACCAGTGAAGTTGCAACTTTGCATCTTGGTGCAGTCATCACCTCACTGCAAAGGTCTGACTTTGCATGACAACTTAATTAGCAAAATTAGGCAAATTAGCAAATTAATCTGCGAAGTGAATTTTTCCAGCTTTGCACATCTCTACTTGCAGAGGCATAAGAATTCCTTTGTTGAAGTACTTAAAGTAGTATTCCCCAGGCCAAACTATCTTGTATCCATCATTATACCATAGAGGTGAAGTGATATGGTATCAGATAAATATCCGTATCACAACCACAGTGTGATAACCAGATCGTGATGTACACCGTGAAGATATCAACCACAGTGTACACATCATCGCCAGTTATCAATATAGTGTACATGTCACTTCCCCCCCTCCATGCCGCTAAACCAAAAGAAAAAGAAAAGTAACAAAAACCGGAGGCTTATTGTATAAAACAGACACGCAATGTCCCGATACCTATGTATCACAACTCATGGACAGTGACCTCAGAAACCTCACTCCTGGCTCCGCTATGCTCCATCACTTATGAGCCCAAGTCACTGTCCACTCGTTATGATACAAACGGTATCACAAACCTGGCCATTGCATATCCCCTTAGTATGATGTGGCTGTGTTAATCTTAATATCACAAACCAAACTACTCCTTCTTATATGTATAAACAGTTAGTATGTGTTCTTCAGCAAAATGCTTTTAACAATTTTTCTCTAACAGATTATGACTTGAACATTTGTATAAAGCAGCCTACTTTATTGCATAATCAAAAACCTAGATCTTTCATTGTCTCCAAGAAGGAATTTGCTAGGTACTACATGTTTTAAAACCACACATAAATGAGTTATTTTCTTTCCCTTTCTGGATTACGAACTTCCCGTGTGTCAGTGGAGTTAAGAGTGAGAATACTGGGTACCTTAGGAAGCTGAACTGCTTTACATCTCCAAGTGCAGCATCTTAATTTGCTAGGCTTCTCTCAAAGCTTGTTCTGAATAGTATGTAATGCATAGTGCCCTGGCCAGTGCCGAATTCTCTTATGATGCTTTACAACTGCAATCTTTTCTACAGCGTTGATTGTGAAAGGAACTTGGGCGTGATTCTCAGTCACACAGGCTGCTGCTAAATGGTTGCAAAAACTATTTTGTTCCACTTAGTTCTTTGCAACTCCACTGAGCAATGCTCTACAAGCATTGTTACTCCTTCCTGAGTACCAGCAGAGGTAATTGTGAGTGGCTGGGAAAGGGGTGGGGGCCATGATGGACATGACTCCCAGGTCATTCACAAACTGATGGTGGCCCCCGTGCACCTAGGAACACACAAACTCATCTGCTTACTACATGCTGTCATGAGTGTAGCACTGCACCTAGGAACATCTGGAGCATTACAAATCAGGTCAGGCTTTATTGCATTGGACTTCTACTAATAGATATGTAAAGAAGTTAGGTTTAAGGAAGGAGTGCACCACTGGTGTATCAGACTGAATATTTTTGGGAGAGGGTATGAGGGTTCACTTGACAACCAGGGTACTTTTTTTACTTGGTTATAGAGGGGATGAGCCATAGGACCACCAGGGACCATAACACTTAGAAGGGTTAGAGAGGGGGAGACATCTGAGTGGGATGCTCACTTGCCTAACACCACCCTCACAGTGCAATAATAAGCATGGCAATAAGTGCCAGGAGTATATTGCTGTGCTGAGCTCTTGTCATGGGCACAGATTGAGTTGTTCACAGATGCAAACTCATTTGCTTTCATTAACATTTGGGCCAGCAATGTGCACTGCACTATTGTTTTTAGGGCTGTGTGAATACCTTTTCCTGAATACTCAACCAAATATTCGGTATTCAGCA
Source organism: Neoceratodus forsteri (assembly GCA_016271365.2). Classification (NCBI taxonomy): domain Eukaryota; kingdom Metazoa; phylum Chordata; order Ceratodontiformes; family Ceratodontidae; genus Neoceratodus; species Neoceratodus forsteri. The sequence continues at coordinate 59,221,923 of CM057453.1, read as the reverse complement.
GCCAAATATCCAGGTATTTGGTTTTCAGGAAAAGGTATTCAGCCACCAATTTAAAAAGAGAGAGAGAGAGAGAAAGAACACCCCATCCCTCCTCCCCAGCCCCAAACCAGGTAAAATGTAAACCCTCTATCAATAGCCCAGTTGAAGCCTCCATACCCCCAGCACCCAATTTGTTGTATTATTTACTAAAATAGTAATGAAATCTCCTGGTGAGCGACCGGCTCAACCTGCCCACCTCTCTGGCCAGCCAGTGTATTTAATGTAAAGTGCTAGTTTGCTCTTAAAGAAATATAATTTATTTCTCCCCCTCCACTGCGCAACACCCAGTAGCACCTAATTCTTAATGTGAGCTGGAAAAGGTGACTGGCTGAACCCGCTCTCCTCTATGGCCGGCCATCTTCTCATGAATGAAAGTGCTTGCACGCTTGCTATAGTAAACCAGTTGATCAATACTTCCTCACATCCCTCTTAAACTCCACCCCCCCAGCTTCATCACATGCACCCTGGTCCTGGTGCTCCATCTTATTTGAAAGAGACTCCCTTCCTGTATCCTGTTCACCCTGTGAGGTGCACTACTTGTAGTTCTCTATCATGTCCCTTCTTGCTCTCCTCTCTTCCAGGGTGTACATGTTAAGATCCTTCAGTCTCGCCTCATAGGACTTACCGTGTAACCACTGCACCATTTTAGTTGCCCTCCTTTGGACTGCCTCCACCCTGTCTATGTCCTTTCTGAGCTGCGGACTCCAAAACTGGACACAGTACTCTAGGTGGGGTCTAACCAGTGAGTGACACTGTGCCAACATCACCTCTCATCTCTGCTGGAGATACCCCTCCCTATGCACCAAAGCATCCCACAGACCTTACACACTGCTTTGTCACACTGCCCCGCTTCATTGAGGTCATCAATTATGATAACCCAAAGGTCCCTTTCCTGCTTATTGACTGTCAGTACAGCCCCCCCCCCCGGCCATCATATACTCATTTCCTGGGTTCCTATGCCCTAGGTGCATGATTTTGCAATTTTTGGCATTAAACCCCAACTGCCATGCTCTTGACCACTCTTCAAGCTTCCCAAGATCCCTGTGCATTCTTTCCATCCCCTCATGAGTGTCCACCCTGTTACAGATTTTGGTATCATCATTTGCTTTGAGCAGAACCTTTATCTTTCTTCTTCTCACATTGATACCTCAACTTGTTAAATTAAAAAAAATAATAATTCAATTCATGTTTTGAAATAAATTCAGCCTTGCACTTTGAGGATTCATAATCTTTAATCATATAAGAAGATTACCTTTATATTTATTCAATTATTTTTTGTTTAAACATAAAACTGAAATAAAATGAAACCACATGTGGGGGGATGGGAAGTCATTTTGTTGGCACTGTATATGTCATCCTCAGAGATCAATCCAATGATTCCCAGGTATCAGTACTGAATAAATGGAGCACTGATATTCAAATCCATTGTGATGTACCATAGTGGTTACAATATTCCCTTCTGAATTATAATCTTTACATGGACCCTTATCTCAAGGAATTTGCCTAGAAGTGCAGTATGTGATTCTTTAGAATGCCAGCTAAGTTGATGAAACATGAGGGAGAGCCTGCAGGCCAATGTTGGCGAAATTGTGGAAAGGAAAGGGCAGACCAGGCCCACGTGTTTTTATCTTGCCCTGTCCTGACTCCTGACCACTTATTGGAAAGATATTCCCCATATATTGGAACCAATGTTTGGGGTTTCTGGCCTTTTGTATCCTGAGTTGGTTTTGCTGGGCATTCTACCATCAGACAGGAATCCAAGGGGTCAATAGTTAAAACTGTTATTAATCCTACTTGCAGGGGCCAAGAAAGCTGTAACTAAACAATGGTTAAAGGCACAGCCTCCAACATTAACCCAGTGTGTTTCAATAATAGATTCGATCATCTTGAAAAATGTTAGTATTATTATTTGAATCATATGCATGTGTTTGATGAAATTTGGAGAAGATGAACCATTTATAAGTTAGAAATGGACTTGAATTTCGTACCATGAATATTTTATATATTCCCAGAGCCAAGGGTGGCACATAGATGTAAAATCTCCTGGTAACCATGATCTAATTTGTCATAATTATGGTTTTAGAATCTTACAGCCTACGGGCCATGATTTCTATGTTTATGTTTGAATTCATTGGTTGATAGCATGTGTTATACTGTTAAATACTTAATAAAATCTAATTATAAAAAAATTAGACCGTGTGTGGAGATACTATAATGCGTATTTGTTTCAAAGGTTCATTAAAAACAATCACAAAAATGGAGGCAACTAACAGAGCTGTGGTCCAGCAGTAGCGAAATATAAAGATGTCGTAGTCTATGTTTTGGGGATTTTTTCCCTGTAAATATTGTTTATTATTGAACTGCACCTTCATTGTTTGAAGGCCTGTTTAAAGAAAACTATGTCTGTATACCTCTATTTCAGTTTTCATTCACTTTCAAATCTTTTTATTTATTGAGTATTTAAACGTGTAAATTGTACAGAAACTATCATAAATCTGACAATATTGTATCCAAGAAAAAAGTGGAAAATAAACATACGCTACAAAAAATAAAAACAGTACTTAGAATATCATATCAATTAGTTCAAGAAAATAATGAGGTAAAGAAGAAAAACTATAAGCAATTAATTGAAATATATCTATTTGTTATTCTATTTGTATACCAATTTATATGACTAGAACATTCAGTATAAGAATGTGTCAAAGGAGGCAAGAGTTCATTAACTGAAACAGAAACTCTCCTTTATGAATAACAGGGAATTTGAGACCGAAAAGATCCAATGGCGTGCAGGAAACAGAAAAGAACAAATGTTTATTTATGTGATATAATGAAATCCTTCTATGGTAGAGCTGTACACTTCTACATGGATCAACCATCACATAGGAAATGCAAATGATAATTAAGGGTTTCCGTGGTAAGACATACTTTTCCATGCATCTAACCACCATCTAACCCATTTGATTCAAAGAAACATTCATACTCTCACAACTGGGCACACATTGAGGAAAAAAAAAACATGAGCACTGCAAACCATTTTAGCTATACCCCATTAATATTACTTAAATTCCTTGCCTAGTACAAAACTATTAAAGCACAGTAATGAGAAAGAAAAAATAATACAGATGGAGTGTAGCTGTCAGAAATCCTGACTATGCAAAACCATTGCAAAAGAAGAAAAAATATAAATTATAATTAAAATAAAAAGGGGGAGAATAATATTAGCTACAATTTATGGTGAGACAGTTGAAGTAATTTAGAGACAGAATTCAGAAAATTGAAGTCCTTAATCCTCCAGATTGGGCATATTCAAATCAGTCAATGGAGTTTCCATTGATGTTTCGAGTCGAATCACTGGTGTGGGACAATAAATCTGGTAGTAATGAAGAGTGCTTAGCATCTGTTGAACTTTTTTGAGCTTGCAAACAAAGAAAATGTGCCAGTTGGTCTGTATCGAAGAAATTTAAAATCTTCCCTTTAATCTTTACTCTACACTAAGCAGGCTTCATTATGGAAAATCTTCTTCCCATTTCCAGGATCTTGGAGCACAGAGTCAAAGATGCCCTTTTTGCTGTTGGGAGGCAAAACACACATCTGGAAAAAAAATTAATTTCTGGCCAATTTCAACAGCATGTTCTGATCAGAATCAAATGCTAGTGTACAAAGGATTGTTTGTATTTTTTTAATGTAATTTTGCTGATTGCCACCTGAGATGCCATTCAAACCACTTTCAAGTTGAGCTCATATTAGTATCAGTTTCTTCTTTTTTGGAGTAAATATAGTAAATTTTGGCTATGGCTACCAGTTGTGAAGTGCTTGTGCAGCTGTACTGGAGTTCCTTTGGGCTTGTCCCTTTCCTCTGGTTTTCCACCCTTGGTAGAGATGCCAGGCGATGGCCTGCATCCATCCAGGAGGGGGAACTGTGGTCCTCAGTGAACGGTTTAAATGCTACACTGGTGAGCATTGAAACTAGTTAAGGGGAGGTGGAAAAAGGCAGGGAGACGTAAACTGTCCCCCCACCAACAGGTTTACGAGGTCAGCAGTGGAAATCCTGAAGGAGTGAAATCCCAAAAGGAACCAAATAACAAAGAAATCCAAGGGGTAAATGGAAAGAGAGAGAGTAAAAAATAGAGAAGGAAATAAGGAAGGGCAATGGGAAATGGGGGGGGGGGGTGGCAGGACAATCTGGGAGAGCCATGTCTGCAAATGCTCAAAGTCTGGGCAACAAGACTGCAGACTTAGAGGTCACCATGGCAAATGTGGACCTAGACATAGAAGCAATTACTAAGTTCTGGTGCAATGAAATTCAGGACTGGGATGTAGCCATACCAGCTTATAGTCAATCAATCAATCAGTCTTTTTTTAACCAGATGGAACATCACTGAGGAAAAACTAATTCACAAGGTGGACATGGGAAGGTTCACAATAATATAAAATAAACAATTGTACAAATGTACAGATTATCCTGACACAGCAGGAGGACCTTTCATTATATGCACTAAACGGTAGGTAAATTATGAAGGGTATCAATTATAACAGTAGGTTTTACAATGAGCATCAACAGTATTACATAGGGAGTACTAAATCAAGACAATGGTCAAAGATACCAGACAGAAATTGCAAGTAAGGAAGGGGGCACATAGTTGAAGGCTATTTTAGAGAAGGGGAGGATGAGATAAAGAAGGAAAGGGAAAGATTACACATAGCAGAACAGAGGTGTACTAAGGGATATTCAGAAATTCTATTCAGAAAAGACAGGGTAGATAAAATAGGGGAGGAGTTGCTCTTTATGTCAGGGACAACATAAAAGCTATGGAAATACAGGAAGAGCAGGGAGGAGCTGAGGTACTGTGGGTCACCCTGAAGACATCGAAGGGGCTGCTATTCACACGGGAGTGATCTACAGTCCTCCAGCACAGGGGATAGAGGTGGATAAAGATATGATGGAAGCAATCCAAAGGATGGCATGCAAAGGAGAGGTGTTGCTGGTAAAGGACTTCAGTCTACCGGATGTGGATTGAAGCCTACCAGCTGCTGCAACAGTCAGAAATAGGGACATCCTGGACTCCCTGCAAGGAGCATTCCTCAGAAAACTAGTTAAGGAAGCTAGTCATGTGGGGAGGGCAATACTGGAGCTGGTACTGATAAATGGGGACAGTGTTACTGACGTCACAATGGGTGGCCACCTGAGAACCTGAGATCACCATACAGTGTGGTTCAGTATAAGATCTAGACCAGAATCAAGCCGCACTAAGATGAGGATCCTGGACTTCAGGAGGGCCAATTTTAAGAAAATGGGAGAATGCCTCAGGAACACCCTTGTTAGAAATACCACTTTCTCTCAGTGCAGTTTAACCCCTGCAGGGTATACATATTTTTAAATCAAGGATGGAAAATGAGAAAGGAAAAGTGTGACCTACTGGGATTCGAACCTCAGATCTCTGGTATGCCGTTCCAGCGCTCTAACCATTAAGCTACAGGCTCACTGATCAAAGCGTCTGAGGAATTTCCTTACAGCCACACACACACATTCCTTTCTCTAGTGTTGCGCAATTATGCAACTAGGAACCAATGTTAGAAATACCATTTTCTCTCAGTGCAGTTTAACCCCTCAAGGTATACATATTTTTAAATCAAGGATCGAAAATGAGAAAGGAAAAGTGTGGCCTACTGGGATTCGAACCTCAGATCTCTGGTATGCCGTTCCAGCGCTCTAACCATTAAGCTACAGGCTCACTGATCAAAGCGTCTGAGGAACACCCTAGCAGGGATAGGGAAACTGAGGGGAGTCGAGGAACAATGGGCAAAAATAAAGGGGGGCATTGACAAGGCAACACATCTCTGTGTCAGGCTGGATAATAAGGGCAAGAGAAAAGATAGACCACTATGGTTCTCTAGAGAAGGTCAGAGCATAAAAACTAGCATTTAGAAGTTACAAGAGGACACAGAAGAAGGAGGATAAGGAGAGTTACCAGGAGAAACAAAGACTGGCAGGAAGAGCAGTTAGGAGCACAAAGGCACAAATGGAGGAGAATATTGCCTAGTCAGTAAAAAAGGGGATAAAACATTCTTTAGAATGAGAACAGAAAGACCAAAGGAGATATAGTAATACTAAAAGGGGAAGGAGGGGTTTGTGAGGAAGAGGACCAAAAAAAAAGCAGACATATTGAACAATTACTTTTGTTCAGTATTTACGGGGTAGGGGGAAGGTGATGGGCCAAAGGTTAGGGACAAGTGCATTAAAGGAAGGGAGGTGGACACTAGTCCTTTTACAGAGGAAAGAGTCCTCAAGGAACTAGCACAATTAAAACTAGACAACACAGTGGGACCTGATGGGATGCACCCTAGGATACTGAGGAAGCTCACGAAGGTGCTGGCTGTACCTCTAACAGCTCTGTTTAACCTATCACTAGAAACAGGTGTGGTTCTGGGGGACTGGAGGAGGGCAGATGTGGTCCCACTACACAAAAGTGGAAATGTGGGGGAGGCAGGAAACTACAGACCTGTCAGCCTGACTTTGGTAGTGGGTAAAGTAATGCAATCACTACTGAAGGAAAGGAGTGAGGAATACCTTGTAACCAGTGGATTATAGGATCCGAGGCAACATGGTTTCACAGGGTGGAGGTCTTACCAGACAAACCTGATTGGGTTCTTTGACTGGGTGACCAGGGAAGTGGATCAGGGAGGAGCGGTAGATGTGGCCTACCTGCATTTTAGTAAGGCCTTTGACACTGTTCCACACAGAATACTGGTGAGCAAGCTGGTCAACCTGGTTGTGGGTCCAAAACAAGTAAAATGGGTAAGAAGTTGGCTAAGCAATAAGAGTCAGAGGGTGTTGGTAAATGGGGTCCACTATGGAGAGGTCAAGGTGTGCGGCAGGGTGCCACAGGGGTCAGCACTAGACTTGGTCCTGTTCAATGTCTTTATTAGCGACGTTGTAGAAGAGCTGGAAGGGAAAGTATCCCTGTTTGCAGATGACACAAAATATTGCAACAGAGTGGACACACCAGGGGAGTGGAAAGAATGAGAGACGATCTGAAAAAAACTATAGTCAAAGGAATAGCAGCTGGGTTTCAATGCAAAAAAGTGCAAAATCATGCACTTGGGGCACAGAAACCTAGGTGTAATGTACCAATTGAGTGAGGAGGTATTGGCAACCACAGAACAGAAAAGGGACATGGGGTAATCATTTCTGAAGACCTGAAGATAGCCAGGTGGTGTGATAAGGCAGTGTTGAAGGCTAGCAGGATACAGGGGTGCATAGGGAGGGGCATCACCAGCAGAAAAAGGGAGGTAGTATTACCCCTGTATAGATCACTAGTAAGACCCCACCTTGAGTATTGTGTCCAGTACTAGAGGCCCCACCTCTGGAAGGATGTAGATAGGGTGGAGGTGGTGCAAAGGAGGGCTTCCAAAATGGTGCTAGGCCTGCATCAAAAGCCCCACAAGGAAAGACTCAAGGACCTAAATATGTACTCTCTAGAGGACAGGAGGCAAAGGGGGAATACGATAGAAAAATTCAAATACCTCACAGGTATTACTGGAGTACAGGAAGCAGCATTTTCCATAGAAAAGATGCTCCAGAACAAGGGATCATGCTATGAAGCTGGGGTTGGGGGGGGGGCCTCAGAGAAAATGTAAGGAAATACTTCTTTATGGAGAAAGTGGTAGACACCTGAAACAGCCTCCCAGCGGAGGTAGTGGGGGCCACAATGGTAACAGGATTCAAGCATGCATGGGATACACACAAGGAGACCTTAGAAGTAAGGCAAGGGGGGGCAAAGACTGAAGACTGAGTAGGGTCTGGAGTGGCACAGTACATAGGGAATATAGGGCAGACTAGGTGGGCCAAGAGGTCCTTATCTGCCAACAACTTCTATGTTTCTATGAGAATTGTCTTGAGGCTAAAAGAAATTCAGTAGCTAGAAGAGCCACACCAGAGGCAGAGCGCCAGAGAAGGAGGAGGGGTGGGAGGTGAACATGAAAACACATTAGGAAAGGGGTGTGGGAGTGTGTGTGGTTTATGTAGGGCAGGAGGGAGGAGTCTGGCAGCCCCCCATTGAACCACAGGTATAACCATTTAATAATAAAGGGGAGGTTTTCACTAGATAAGGAAAGAGCATTAACAAAAAAAATATTTCCTTGACTCCGTTAACTTAAAATTTTGAGTCACATAGTTCAGGAATTCCAGTGAATCAATTTTTTTATGACATTATTTTTACTGTTTTCACTTTACCACAAACAAACAACATGTACAGCAAATAATATGGTTGTTAACAGTCCACTTATACATTCAGTTAGGTTTCATACAATCTGTGTCTACACACACCAAAATTAATTCTATGCAAGTTTTATAAACCGTACTAATCAATGAGCCATCGTTCCATAAACCAATATTCCCACTGTACTTGTCCATTTATTACTTAATTAGCAACCTATCATTACCCAGTATCTTGCAGATGTACCAGTAAACTTAATAAACCAAACTAACGTACAACTTCTGTTGTCTCTTGTACTTTATTTGCGTTAAATTTATACCTGTCCCCTGTTAGACAGTTGCAGCATCTCATATGTACTTTTTCCTATTAACTTATTCAGTTTGAGAGGTGATGAGGAGTGGATTCGATTTTCTAATGTCTGGGACATTACAACAGGGCAGGTTTTGGAATGTTTCTCATACTTTGCAAAATGTTTCTAATCTGTCTGTAGCAACCTAAGCTAAGTGCTCATTCGCTTCCAATTTTCCTATCATTAGCACCCGTTCATCTACTGTGTGGTGGGATAAGGAGTCTCTATATGAATAAAATTAGCTGCTTCACCCCCATTCACACTGCTTGGAGCCATACGTTTTGATCCTTGGAGACCAGTCTCATATTTTTGCAGATCCCTGGGAGACGGCCTACTGCTGTCTGAGGGATCCGAAATCCAAGAGTCTCCGTTAATTTCTAATATTATTTTTCCCAAAAATCTTTCAGCTCCTAACAATTCCACAAGATATGAATCATGTCAGCTTCTAGGGCACGGCATCTCCAACAGTGGTCTGAGGGGACTGGTTCGCAGAATTTTAAATTGTCTTAATTTATCTTGCATGCCCTATGATGCCTTGTATGCACCCTCCAAGCATTTTCTCCCGTCCTTATCTTGTATCTGGGTTCTCAGTTCTCGCTCCCTGTTCCATTTGACCTTATTTGGAAAAATAATGCAGGCCCTCTCATATTGCCATAAGGGTATTTATAGATTGTCTCTAATAGGTCTTTTAAGACACTTCTAATCTGCAGATATTTCCATAATTGTGTTCTGGGTAGCCTGAATCTAGTCTGTACCTGCTGAAATTAGAGGAGCACCTTAGTCACAGGGTCTATCAACCCCCTACTTGTTTTATGCCAGCCAGACCCCCCTCCAATGCAATACTTCACCTCCTAACAAAATATTATGATATTCCACAAGGGCTCAGAAGCTAATGGGAGCCCCTATCCTCTGGGCCTCTTTTCATATTTTAACTGTGCCTTCTATGCTCTGATGGTTCTATGAACCTGGAGGTAGTGCTCTGTATAGATATGCTGCCATTCTGTTAATCTCCATTAATGTTTCTTTTATTTGTCTCCATACCTCTTCTTCCCTATGTTCACAGTATATAAACCAAAAATCAATTGTTGGATGACAGATGCCATATGATACCCTTTTAACCAAGGCATACCCACTCCACCCTCTGCCCTATGGGCCCTCAGTTTGTTATAGGACTGTGTGCACCCTCCACCCCCATAAAGTTCTGCAACATCTTGTCTAATGTCTTAAAGTATCTTTTGGATATAAAAAGGGGGAGGTTGTTAAAAATATAGGAAATCTTAGGAGCTGCTACTAGCTTAAAAATGTTTATCCTGCCCCATGTGGTAAGATACATTTTTTCCCACCTTTTGAGTTCTGATCCTAGTTGTTTTACATTAGCGTCCAGACTGATGGTAACAATTTGAGATAATCTACTGGGTATTTTAATACTCAGGTAGGTCAGGTGGCTCTGCACCCACTTTAAGTTCCGTAGTTGGAAATGCTTTATCTTATAGTGATGGTTTTGGGGTAATAGCTTTAACATGTTCCAGTGGATCTTCAAGTCAGATATTCCTGTGAATGTATCTAGGAGGGACATCAAGTGGGGCACGGAGTTGTGCAAGTTATTATCGAACACCATCGTCATGAGCATAAAGCATTACTTTATGCTGTACCCCTCACACTTAAATACCTTGTACAGTATATTCAAATAAGTTCTTACCTTCTGTGCTAGAGGCACCAGTGCCAGCATGAGCAGTATTGGTGAGAGGGGGCACCACGGCCTGGTGTCCCTCAGTAACTGGAACCTCCCTGACAACATTCCATTTGTTAATGAGCTTACCTTGTGGTCCAAATATAGTATTTCTACCCAAGAGAGCAGCCACTTCCTAATGCCATATTTACTTAACCCTTAGACTGCTGAAAGAACTAGAATGTATTAGAGTTCTGAAAGGGTTAATACCCGCAGCAAATGATCCATTCTGTGGAGTCAAAGGCTAGCACTGCTTCAAATGAGTGCACATCCCTTGACTCCTCACTGTGCTCACTAAGCCATTTTACATTAAGCATACATCTAAGAATGTCCACCACCTGCCTCCTGGCGGTAACCCCCACCTGGTCCTTACTTACAAGAGACCACAGGACCTTGTCCAGTCTTTTTGTCAAGTACATTTGTGAATAATTTGAAATCTGCATACACCTCCAGAGTAATGTGATTTGAAATCAGGCAGTCCCCAATCATGACTGACCTCATCCAGTTGCCCCATAGAAATGAAGCTATTCTGCTACAGCTGTCATGTGCCAGGGAATGGCATGTGAATTCCCTTTCCTCACGATGTATTTTACCTGCCATATATTAGGACACCATGGTCTTCTTGCATTTCCTTAAGTTTTTTTTTCTTTCTGTCTTTTAAATCTCCTTTGTTCATCACGATTCAATCAAACCAATCAATCCTCTGGGGACAAACTCAAATCTCCCTTGAGCACAATGGTGGTGGTGTTCAACCTCCACTATTTTATTGGCCTGTTCTGTATAAAAAAAAGTTTGGGTCTTCCACATTTGGGGCATTCACCAATTGTACCACTAGTTTCTGTCCAAAGAGATCCCCTTTAACTAAAACCCAGCATCCCTGGCAATCTTGCAGGACCTCTTCTTCGTTAGATGCTAGTCCTCTGCAACAAATTATTGCTACTGCCATGGCTTGGAGTTAAACACACCATGGAACTTTTTTCCCACCCAGTTTCTGCACATTTGCTTTGCTTCTGCATCCATACGATGTGTTTCTTTAAAACACACAATATCTCCACGTTGCCTGTTTTAAGTATGCCAGAACCCTGATATGCTTTATTAAGTGTCCCGAACTCTTTACATTCCAACTGATCAGTTTTACTCCCTGCTTCTGCATACTTGGACTAGCCATCATTTTTATTCAAAAGCAGGGAATGTGTGCCCCCTTTCCCCCATTCATGACTAGCACGAGCCACTCCTCCCCTCCATAATCTTCTATGTAAGGGCAACATTTAAAGGGACACTGTCAACCTTCTTAGGCCTCAGGGTCTCTACCTTAAAAAAACACTTTTTATGATTTGTCACATTCTGTAGAGACTGTTCATATAGCTGGTAGTTTGATTCTTATTCCTTTTTTTCTTTCGAAAAGTGAAAAACAGATGGCCTCACATACTGGTGTTACCACACAAAAAAGTGTTTGTTTACATTCCTTGATCAACTCTCACTGCATCTTTCCTGGACTTAGGAACACCCTCGTCATAGTCTTGCTGCTTATATTGCAGCAGGAGGAGAGGAGACGATTGCAACATGAGTGACTGCACTATTTGAGGGTGTCCCTAATATATAGAACATATACAATAAGAGTAGATCAATGATTTGAATCAAAACAAGGCTGGGTAAAATTAGGCTATAAGCATGCATTTCAGCTCTAATAAGGAAGGATGCAGGTAAAATAAACAGCAACATCAATGAATTTTACAGAAGGTAAGCAATCATAAAATGCAGGTTTTCAGCTAGAAATAATATGATACAAAATGGGCTGACAGTGTCCTTCTAACCAAAAACAGAACATTAACCAAATATAAATTGAACTCAGAACCCAGATGAACAGTTTTAAACAATGCATTTCATTTATATCTTACTACTTATCCTTCCTCCTTGGTAATTTTGGCTGCTCCCCTCATATAGGGTTCAGCTCTACACCAGGTTGTTGTTTGGTGTTGGGGTCTTCCCTCCTCCCTCACCTTGAGAGCCCTCATTTTACCTTGTAGGCCTGAGGCACCTGAAGCCATTGCATGGACTAGTGATTAAGTATACTCCTGCATACACTGTATTACCCTAAAATATCAGCTCTGAAAGAGCTATTGGTATCCCTTCTCTCTCATTCCTCTGACACAAGCTTATTACGCCCCTTCCTTACTACTGTTTAACTGAGGATAGAGTAAATTATTTGATCTAATAGGTAACCAAGGTCATGGTGGAAGCAACATACAGGCTGCATCTAGGAAGCCTGATATACATATTATTTCCAGTGCCTCATGTAGCAGTGTACATATCTGAGGTGCTGCAAGTCCCTGCTTCCCCCAAACCCCGGCTGGCTACTCGAGGTGGTGATTAAGCATCAGGTGACCCATTCCCTCCCCTTGAAGCATATAATTTGTCATGTTCCTAGAGGTTTTTAATATTGCACCCTGCTTCCCGAGGAGCAGGTTCTCTGTTCATGGCAACAGTCAGTGTGCTTTATTAGGTGTCCCAAATTTTACATTCTAAGTGATCAGTTTTACTCCCTGCTTCTTCATACTTGTACTAGCCATCATTTTTATTCAAAAGCAGGGAGTGTAAACACTAGCAAAACATTTACTGTGAATATTTGGAAATCACACAGTCATCAGTGGTGTCTTTAAGTTGAGCTTGAATTCTTCCCCACCCTCCACCCCAATACATGCATACTGACTTCCCAGTCTCCAGGTATTCCCCATTTGTTTGCATCAACCCTTCCTCAAATCATAGCATGCACAGTCTCTTAGCCTAAGAAATGGGTTCCTGTTTCCTGCTTGGCTCCCAGCTACTATACTCTCAGTTCAAGACCTTAACCAGATGTCAGTGTCCCCCTCCATTCTCCATCACGTGCTGCTGGGAGGGGTATGTGCAGCTGCTCATGGGGGAGCATTTGGAAAAGGTAACCTAAAAAAGAAACTAGTACCTCAGTGCTGAGCAACTTTGCTGCCTGCCCCTTGGGAAGGGTACTCTGGTTGCATGCCAATGTCTGCCAGTTTCCTTGCACTTCCTGTCCAAATATTTAGACCATTACATAAAAAAGGCATTGTATGCTGGCTCCCTCAGTTAAGCCACTTTGATGAAGCCTGGTTTCTGCTGTGCTCCATTTGGTCTGTTTTCTCTGGACTCCCAAAGTCTGTTTTCCTTGATAAAGTCCATCACTTCCCTGACCATCCCGTAACCCCATCCCATAGCAGTTCTTCCTTTCCCTTTTCACAAGCTTGTCACATGCTTTGTTCTTTATCATTAAGTTGGTCTAGACAAGCCACTAGGACCTGAAGCTTCCTGCCCTGAGGTGGCATCGGCCGCAGGGTACAGTGTGCCCCTTCAGATTGTATTAATGGCTCACATTGTAGTTTCAATATTTATGGGAGTAGTGTTTGCTGGAATTTAACCGTATTCTTGACTTTCAGGTTTTCTGGAAAGCTCACAACCCTGATATTATTTTGGAAGGTATGATCTTCCAAGTCTAATAACTTTTTTTTGAGCTTACCAATTTCCCACACGTTATCATAGCTCTGATCTTCCACCACTTCTAGTTTTTTCTCCAGCTCTTTTACTCTGTCTTCCACACCATTGAATTGTTTATGTATCTTAGCCACTGCTGTGTAGATTGTGAGCATCATGCCTTTAATGGTGGAAATTTCCCCGGGGAGTACATACAGGCTGCTGCTCAGGTTTCGAAGCTTTCATGACTGGGTCTGCTAATTTCCTGACATTTCTAAGTCTGGCAAGCGGGGAAGTGAGTTATTACTCATTGATTTCTTTTGTATGGTGACTCAGTTTTGGCCCCAGCGCTCCTTCTGCTTCTGCAATGGGTATTGTCTTTGCCTGCCATAATTCAAAATGTGCCTCACAGACAACAATTGTAGTTACCTTGATGAGTTTATAGGTCTTGCAGTGAGGAGCTCTTTGCCTATGCAACCATCTTGTTCACTGCTCAACGGCACCCAGAATTGAAAATTTTTAAATCTCAAAGCATTTTCTATTGTTTCTATCTTTCAACATACGACAATTACATTGTTAGTTTAAACTGTAGTCTCTGCTTCATTTGCCCAAACTTTTGCTTGCACCTTGTCAAATGTATTTTTTAAATGCCAGGACCTCTATTTTCCAATCTGTTACCTCCACTTTGGTAGATTCAAAGTCATGCTTAAGAGAATCAGTTTGGTTACTCAGTTTGCGTAACTTTACACCTGACTGGGCATATAATTTACAGTTTATGCAGATCTTAACCAGTGTCTGGAATTGTCTGCATGTTTTGCACTACAGGAAACTTATTTGCGCCCACAGTCTGTGAAGGTTGTGGATAAACTGTGGTCATTGTGTTGACCTCAGGGTCAGAGTTGGTAGTGACCACAGTCATCCCCCCCCCCCAACCAGACATGGACTCCTTTGGGACAGAAATTTGTCTAATGGATCAACTGCTTTGTTGGAAGGTGTCAGCTCTTTTCTTTTTTCCAGGACTCTCATTTTCATCTCCTTAGTTGTCTTTTGAAGCAGAAATGCACTTTATTACATATTTTATGGGTTTTAGCTAGTCTATTCACACAGAGCTTAGACAAGCTGCTGTCTCACTATCATCATCTTGCCTCCCTCTCCTATCTCCTCTGCAGCACAATTTCCCCCAGTTTTTATTTACGGACAACACTAGCCAAACATTTACTGTTAATATTTGGAAATAACACAGCCGTCAGTGGTTTCGTTAAGATGAGCTTCAGATTTTTTGCAAAAAACATTTTTGAATTGAATCTATTGGATACATTTGTAGAAGATGCTTGTTGCTGCTCTAATTCCAATTTGCCACACACTGGTAGTAAGTAATTTGCCATTAAGCAAATGAGCAATTTTCCACATGCAAGATTAGATAGCATCAAAAGGGATAATTAGCTTCAGTCAGTTTGGTTTTTCTCTTTTAGTAGGATTTTCTATCGTTGGAGTCTCTGGTGTTTTATAACCCGGCACCAGTGTCCTGGAATTTCTATTCCCTTATTGAAAGTTATAAAAAAAAGGCTTTCAAAACATATTTATAGTCACTTTTAATATGGTACACTGTTTCATATGGTTGTCTTTGTCTCATGCCTCCATACTTGCGGTATGGGCCTTATAAATGAAGACATCATAACGAATCACTCAAATTTTTTGCTTGGCAGGCTGGCTGGCAGAGTAGGTGGTCATGACACTGATCTTTTTCTGCAATGATCCTAGATTCAAATCATTGCTCCCGTCATCAACAATACTGTATTTGAAGGCTAAGAAGTACAAAGACAGGTTGAAGAACTTGTATATGTACTAACAGGAAATTAAGACTCCTGGGGTGAAGTAATTACGGTATTTAAGATTCCAAAGGGGTGCCCAATACCCTAGCTGAAGCATGTAATGCTCATGTGCCACCATCATGAGTTTGGGTGCAAGCTTGGGGACCCAGAATCATGATGCTCAGGACTGAGGAGTGCAGCCAAGTACAGCGCAGACCAGCCTGGGGAGGGAGACTGCCATATTTGGCCAATGCAGTGGCCCCTTGTGGTGGGTCAGGCAGTCTGCTCCCTCATGACGGGTGGTACTTGTGTACTTAGGCTGTGACATGCAAGGCCAAAAAGTGGCATGACCTGCTGCTAGGTAAGGTGGAGTGGAAGGCAAAAAATGATAGCATAAAAGCTACACTACCTTTGGGATGATAGCTGACAAGAGTCTCAGGCCTCACACTATGCATCTCCCACCTTGTGTTGGGTTGGTGATGGCTAGCAGAGAGGGGGACTGGAGTGGTCACCATGGGTGTAAGTTCCCAGGCTCAAGGACAGACAGAACAGTGGTGGAGGGCAAAACAACTATATAGAAAAAAAGATTCTGAAGAGATATATGAGGATGAGCCATGAGGACTTCAGAAATTGATGGAACATGGGTGGGCCACAGGGCATACCAGTGAGCTAAAAATGGAGGAGTGCATATTAAGAGCAGAACATACATATTTACAAATCATTTGTTTTAGGCTGTGAAATTCATTGCCTCAGGAAGAATAAATGATTTTAGTAGGGGACGACATAGATACAGTACCTGTTGGACTATGAAATCCAGGGATGTATCTGTTGAGTAAATGGAAAAACAGACTTGTACAGCTAACCTTCCTTCCATCTTAATCTATGTAATTTATTATAATGTTTCGAGAAGGATGATCTCAGCTCATTTCTAGAAAGACAGAAGTCTTAAGATGACAAAAACCACCAAATTCAGCACAGCTGACAGTCTAAGCTGAAAGGAGGCCACAGGATGAAGGCATGTAGGGAATGGACTGCCCTTTCACCCTGTCAGTAGCAAAGTAAAACAAAATTCAATTCCTAAATACGTGTCTGAAGTCTTCAACTGTGTGTTTGAACTGAAAACGAGTCATGTTGTGGGGAAACATGGTCCCTTTAAGTATTTAATGAAGGTTAGAGACATTTTATATAACAGGTTTCAAGATAATTTATAGCCCCTGTCTGGAGTATTTTAAGGTTATGTTGTTGCTTTTCAGACCCTCATTAGTGACTTGATATCTGAGCTGTAATCTACATGAAATATTGAAGCTTTCAAATTGGCTTGGGCTTCAGCATAGCTGAAACGCTTGCTCTCCCCATTTCAACCACCATGTCTGGTACCACCAAGTAAAACAGCAAGCAACAATCTCATATGGTTGTTCTTGGAAGTCCCCTCTTCCAACTTCATTTAATTAGTTTAACCGATGCCTAGGCTATTAACTAAAACATACCTCTACAAATTATCCAGAAACCTTGAAGGGATACAGTCTCTGTTGTGATTCTCTGCAAGAAGGACTACACCTATAATGTTATAATTCCGTCAGGTGTCTGCAGCTCAGTGTTGACTTTCAAAGTTATTTTAGTTTTATAGCCTTGATCATTTCTTTTCCTTATCACTCCAGGGACATGTTTCCTTTAGCTTGCAAATTAGTAGCATGCTTGAACTCTGGTAAAAACTATGTATAGCTGGGTAGAAGCTGGGTAAATAAATAGCAAAGAGGAGTACAGAGCATGCCCTTTACTCTGCTGGGGAGCAATGTTTAATTATTTCCCAGAACTGCCCTGTTTGGATGATTTGGCAGTTATTCATGTCTCTTCTTCTTTGGTGAGACAATTCAGTATTTTTGCTCCTCTGATTTAGATCCACACCCACTCAGCCCAAGGCGGTCTCCAAGGCCCAACACTCCACCTTCCAATAGCTTTCTCTATGACTTAATCCTTGTTGTAGGGACCAAGGGATACCCCAAGCCCCTTGGGTATACTAATTTGCTGCTTCAGAGCTAATACTGGCATGGGGCATGAGAGTACCTCACTGCTTCGCACAGTAGACTGGGGCACCTTCTTCATGTTTTCTCCCCACCAGTTGGATGATGCCTAGGGTTCCAGTGCATGTATGTATGTGCAGTTGTGTGACAATGCGGGGAACCAGGCAGCGCCCACCTTCCCAGTCACTCTACCTTAACTGTTGGAATCCAGATGGCAGCTGTGCAAGGAAAGTTGATTGCCCACATACCCCAGAGGATGAGGAGGAGGGCATCCCTCTGGGTTGCTCGACCCCCATTAGCCCCAGTCCTTCAGCAATCCTAGCTTGTTACAGAACCTGTGTCAACAGCACAGCTGGTACCACAATCAACAGCATCACCGTTGCATGGATAGGAACCAATCTTTATATATTATGATCTGCGAAATCTCTATATAAGAAACTAATGCATTTCTGTTAGACAGAATGCTCAGAAAACATATAACCAAGAAATACATGTTCTGATTCTTTATTTATTTGAACTATTTCCTATATATATATGGAGGGGGAAATTATAGGAGCTGAAACAAATACGTATATTTTGAATGGTTCTTCATGGAATGGCCAGTCGTAAGAGCACCAGTTGTGTTCACTTTAAAAATAGTCCCCAAATCCTGTGAAGCTCCCTTACCCCATTAGGAGTTCTCTACTGTACCGTTGGAAGGCATCAGTTTTTAAAAGTCTGCCTAAAGGAAGGAAAGGGATGGTATTTTTGTTCTGAGGAGCTGACGGACCAATCTTTTCATCCTCCTCCTCCTGGAGTGCAGTCCTGCTCCCATGCTCAGATATTTTGTGATGCCTTACTTTGGAGAGTGCATGGATGTACTCCATTGAAGTCTATGGAAACAGATTTTAGCTAGGATTTTTCTAAAGTTCTGTTGGGGTCAAATCACAATCACTGCTCAACTAACGAGACTCTTGATAGTTGAACAGTGGCTTTTTTTATCTAAGGTAAAGTCAGCTCCCCTAGTCTTCTATAGCACAGGTCCCCCCACTCCCACCCCCCACTGTCTCCAAACTAAGACACCACAAAACACCTGAACTCAGGTAGGAGCAGCACACAACAAAGGGGGAATGGATCATGTAGCCAGCTGCTCAGAGCAAACATAATTCCTTCCCATTCTTCAGGCAGACATTTAAAAATTATGTAGCTGCAGCTGAGAACTTCCCCAGATGTAATAGCACTTGTTGTGTTTTTTAAGAGCATTCAAATTGATGCACCTTAGTAATCACACAGTTTACTCTTCATCTTACTATATATTGCCAGTAGCTTTACCACCTTGTAATTAGATCCAATCAGATCTCAGAAGCTAAGCAGGGCTAGGCCTGGTCTGTACTCAGATGGGAGACCTGCACTGAAAGCCTGGTGCTTCAGAGAAGTGAACTCGGTGCTGTAGCTCTGCATGGACCTGTCTCCCTTTGGTTAAAAGTAATCATATACATGTCATAGTCTGGTTATGGGGGGACATTGCTTTCATTAGGTGAATGGTAATGATTTGCTACCACTCTCTGTTTCCTACCTGTCAACCAATTTGCTATCTACTTCTTGTACACTTTTATAGACTCCATATTGTGCTTGTGGGGTTTTGCTTGTGGTACAGTGTCAAAGGCCTTGCTTGGGTCCATGTAGACAACATACACCATTTGGCCTCTGTCCAACTCCTTAGTCACCCCCTTGAAGAAAGCAATTGGGTTAGTTTGGCAGAATCTACCTTTAGTTAAGCCATGTTGTGTGTTCAAGAACAACTGATTCCCATCCATGTGCTTGGCCACCACATCTTTTATGATTGGGCTGAGGTAAGGCTCACAGGTCTGCAGTTACCTGGGTCCAACAATACCAACTCTTTGAATATGGAGACTGTTTTCGTGTTGTCTGGCAACTATTCCCTATCTGTAAGGAGTCCTGATAGGTGCATGAATTAGCAAGTGGCCAAATCAGCACAGACCCCTTTTACCTTCACTAGAGCTGTTAGCTAGTTGCTATCAGGACCCTGGTATTTTCTCGGATTCACATCCTACAGATATTAATTACTAATTCTGGCATAAGCGGCACTGCCTCACTTTGGTCTGCATCTTTCCCATAGTTTCCACCCCCAGCTTGCCATGCCATTCCATTCCACCTGACTTTCAGGCTAAATACATACATAAAACAGTTGCTTAGTGCTTTGACCCCCACCCCCATTTCTCTCTCACTGGCCTCTGTTTCCAGTGATCAAAGGGTACAAATTATCCCTGACTCTTCTATTGTTCTCTATGTACTGAAAAAGGGGTTATTATTATTATTCCCCTTGATCTCCTGCACAAACAGCTCTTTCTTCCAGACTAGCACTGGGCTATGCAATCGAGGCCCACATTCCTTCTATAATACCCTATTCTAGGGATGCTCTGAATTGGCCAATTCCACTCTAATTTTCAAATTTTTATATTTAGGAATTTCCAAATCCTAATCTGATTCCAATTCAGATCCTATAAAGACCTCTAAATCAGATTTGGATTTGGAATCTTATATCCCTATTTAAAAATAGCTTTCATGATATAGTTTAGGAATTAGGATTTTCAGACTGCAAGTCCAAAAATTCTAATTCTGAAAATTGCATCAGAATCTGACAAATCCGATTCCATTCCACGTAATCCAAGCAACCCTACTCTATACTCTACTTCTGTCAGTCTCTCCATAGAATCTGTCTGCCTATAATATGCCCTCTTTTCTCTATTAATTTCCCCCTGGAGTTGCCTGGATAGCCGCGGAGGCCACCACCTGGCCCTGATTCCCATGGACACACATCTAGTCAAGGCATCCATTATATGCTACTTTGGAGTATCCCACTTGGCAGTAGCAGTCCCAGTCAGTGGCATATTTCTCAGTATAGCCAGAGTCATCTCCCTCAGCTTATCAAAATCAGGTTTCCTGAAACTGAGCCTCCTAGTCTATTTTTGGTAATGCAGATTCCCTTAATATCACCTCAAATTCAGTCTTATTATGGTCACTGCTTCCCATCAGTTTCCCACACTTTATTGCTCTGACCATCTAATCCCCATATGTCAGATCACCAGACAACATCCTCTCTTGTCCCATGCCTGACATGCTGAAGAAAAAATGTGTACCACCACTGTGTTACTGGTATTGTAACATGGTATGTATAGTATATGTAGACAAACCTTCAGAATTAATAACTTCATAGTATGGTTCCTAAATCCTACCATCAGAGTTGTTGTGCTATTTGACCACCACTTGCATCACTACATTTAAGGATGGATATCAAAGTTTACTGATATTACCAGAGAAGGGTTGCAAACTCCCACTAAGAATGCAAAAGAATACAGAAGGAAATAGACAGGCTGTAAGGATGGACAGATAAGTGGCTGATGCAGCTTAAAACAATACGTGAAGCAGTACATTTTATGAACAAAAACAGAGAATGGCAGTTTACAGTATGGTACCTTAGATGGTAAATTCTCGGCACAGTGAAGGAAAAAAATAGATCTTGGTGTGCAGATGCGTAAGCCCGTAAGATGCAGAGCACAGATAAAAAGCCGTAAGTAAGACAAATGAAATGTTGTGGTTTATCTCAAGAGGCACCAACTACAAAGACAAGGAGATTATTAAGACTATAAAGTTTCAGATTTCTTAGCACTTAATCCAGATTGAGGTGCAGAACATGAGCCGGATCTAGATATAGAAAGGTGGCATCAAGAATTCCTGACTTAGGTGAAGCTTACGTAAAGACTGGAGGCACTGGAGTCAGAGGTTAAGGAGCCAGACCATGAGAACTTTCCATGAGAATGAAAGGCTGAATGTTAACTCTAACAGGGTAAACTGGCTAGTCTGGTATATCTGAGATGGTAGGATCTGTGTCAGA
The DNA here is from genome assembly GCA_016271365.2 of Neoceratodus forsteri. Lineage (NCBI taxonomy): Eukaryota > Metazoa > Chordata > Ceratodontiformes > Ceratodontidae > Neoceratodus > Neoceratodus forsteri. The sequence goes on along the minus strand of CM057453.1, from coordinate 59,200,383 downwards.
ACATCAGTAGAAAGAAACTATGCAACTAGTTCTTTGTTCATCTTGGCTGGGTGCTAGAACTAAAAAAGGAACTTATTTTATGAATCTCTTAGCTCCAGACTTTGGTTTGATACCCGAAGTACAGTAGTAATTTCTTAGACTGGAAACAGGAGTTGTCACATCAATGTGTCAGAGCTGCAGCTTTAATTCTGCTAATGGTCAGTATCCAAGCCTTAGCTGTATAAAGCATAGTATTGGGTTTAGAGTCAGATAAGTCATGCCAAGTGCTGAAACACTAGTACCAGATCTTGGATTAGCCACAAGAATCAAAGTTTGCCATGAGTTCTTTAGCTTCTGTTGAAGCTAAGGAAGAGGTGGGACCTGGAACTGTGAGACCAAGTATAAGAACTGATCCTCTAGCTGGTTTACAGTTACAGAATTCATACCCTAAAAAACAGGGTCCCAAGTTGAACACATTATGCCTGGTTCAAGACCCACTAGCACTAGAGCCTAGATGGCACCCAGAGACTGAAACCTGAGCCTTTTAGCTTCTGTTCAAATGGAGGAAGCTCCTAAACCGTGATGGTTATGTATCAGAACTGATGCTCTTTTCAGTTTCTATGCAATATCCAAGGACTGGAAATCCAAGGAACATGGCCTGGAGTTGGCTATACCATACCTAGTTCTTATCGTACTAGTACTGGAACCTAGATGGCACATGAGAAACCCAGAGGTTAAGGCTATGGAGCAGAGTACTGTACCTATGAAAAGTAAAACTGCCTGACTTTTGCAGTCACTTTAAATCCAATAAGATGCACAACATAGGTGATTTAATACCTTTTGTTGGACCAACAAAGTTTTACAGAAAGCTCCAAGTTTTTTTTCTGTAAAACTTGTTGGTCGAATAAAAGGCATTAAATCACCTATTTTGTATATCTTATTGTTCAAGGACCAACACGGCAACTGACATTAGTAGCAGTAATTTGTACATGAGCCAAAGCACTTCTAAAAATCTGCCCCTCAATAGTTGATGATATTGCCATTATATTCCATCCCACAAAATTAGCTTTTCTCAAACCTTAGTTCAAATATACGGAAAAAGATGCACCAGATAATTTCACAGGTTTGTTCTGTTCGAGTGGTATGATCCAATCAAGGTTTCCCACTGCTGGTCTATGATATGATACATAGGGGGTTCTAAAACAGAATTCACTGCACACAAAAATTGTTTATCCGTGATGTCATCTAATTTTGCTTTATCATTTCTTTCAGATTACACCAGGGAGCAAAGCGTCATTAGCAAACCTTTGTCCAGGTGATGTCATTCTGGCCATTGACAGTACCAGCACAGAAAACATGACTCATGCTGAAGCCCAGAACAGTATAAAAGCAGCAACTAATCAGCTATCTCTCAAGATTGACAGGTATTAAAATAGACAGCAAACACAATATCATGCAGCAGTGAAAGCACGTCATTAAAGTATAGCAACAGTTCTATGGGGAACCGTACTCTTTATTAATAATTAAATTATAGTAAACAACTCTTCTTCAGTTCTCAGAAGTACCAGAAAAGGAAGCTCTGCTTAAGGTAAAGAGACCAGCCCTACAGTATAACAAATAACAAATGATCAAACGAAGCCTAGTGAGACGGAGTGTCCATCTTGGGAGATCTTGTGTCCTCATAGACCCCCTTGTGCATCACTCTCATGGTTTGTTATGTCACAAGGTTCCCCACCATGGGAGCACAGCCTTATCATGCACTGTTGGCCATCTATTATTCTATTTATTCCAATTTCAGTGGTCCTAAGCATTAAGTTCTTTGCATTCAGACTTCACGTTTGCGTTTATAGCATAATTATCGATTTGCTGTGGCATGAAAAGATTAATTACTTGAAGAGTTGCTGCCCTATTACTTCAGTGAATGTTACCTAGGAAACCTACAGCCCAGTTACCAAGTTTGTTTTTTTTTGTTTTTTTTTTAGACGGCAAAAATACAGTAGATGCAAAATTTGAAAAAAACATAGTTTGCAGGCTACCTGCTGCCTTTGTGGCTCAGGGTCTCCAGTTTGATTTCCAACCCAAGATTCTGGGTGAGTTTGCCCAACAGAAAGGAAAGACATAGCAATCTCCATGACCTTTCAGATAAAGCATTCAAGTTGGAGGTGGTAAAGAAGGTTTTGGCACAGTGTAGTTTCAGTTTAATACACTTTTTAGCATGGTTCTTTCCTCCTCTTGACTCACCCAGTTGGAACTCCATCCACTGTTATCATTAGCCTGCTGCCTGATCACAGAGTCCCCCTCCACAATCATGCTAGACTACCTTGCTCACAGCACTGATCCTCCCCTCAGATTTCCCCCTGGGAAAGGGCTCTGCCCTACAGTGCCATGACGAGTGTTCCTCCTGTTTCCTGGCAGGCTATTGTGTAGTTCTTGGTAGCCAGCAATGGGGAGCAGGGACAGAGAGAGAGAGAGAGAGAGGACCCATGCTGGTCATGGGAGGCTGGTTTGGTTTCATTTGCTTCTTGGCCACTGATTTTCCTCCATTTTCTCCCTCTCTTGAGCATGCACACTCCTGCTATCTTCTGGCCATGTCACAAGTGATGCACCAACATCTGCACACATTCCCCAACTAAGCATGCCTAGTTGCCCCCCAACCCCACACAGCACCACCTGTGGTCATCCAGGTAGCATTATTGCAGTGAGAAGCATATTCCACCATCCCCTGAGGAGGAGGAGGAGGAAGAGTGCATCCTCTGGGATTCTCATTCTTGTGCTCCCAGCTGGACCTCTGATGATGTGGGCTTATTCTCAAAATCAGGTCACCAGTGTTACAAGTGCATGCCATCAGGCTGGCTTTAACACATGCAGAAGAGTCAGACAGGATACAAGGCTCTTATCACAGTTTCTGCCAGTGATATGCTGCAGAGTACTTCAGGAACACAGTCTAACTCCAGTTTGTCACGCAGGGAAGTGTGACATGCTTATGACTGAGTGCTGCATCTTGGCTCACTCAATTGTACATAAAATAAAACTTTCAGCAGTAACAGCAGTATATAACAGATTAATATTTCTGTATGGTATGTTCACAACCTTAGTTGTGATGGACATACAAGCTAGTTAGAAAGTTCTTCCCAAAGCCCATCTCTTGCAGCATGTATCTAAAAAGAAATCAGTTCACCTAGTCAAAGGCCTGTGCAGTACCCATAGATATAGCTGACTGCAATGATCATGTGTCTTTCTGAGAGGAGAACATATTTAAAAAGCATCTAACATTGTCCTGCAGGGGACAGCTGTCTATGAAACCTGTTTGATCCTATACAAGTTTGGAGTCTGCCTGTCAAATTGGATGTAAACAGCTTCAAGTCCACATTCAGCATGGAGATGGGCCTAAATAAGGTGCAGTGTGTAGGGTCTTTTCCTGACTTGAGGAGAACCGAGATCTGAGCTCTACCCCACAAGTCCGGTGCCCGCTCTTTCCCGGCACTCTATTATAAACAGCGTGTAACTCAGGTATTAACTGGTCTTTGAATCCCTTATAAAATACACAGGGTAGGCTGTCTACCCTTTTTCCATTGTTAGTCACCAACAGCATAGCTATAAGCTCCTATTGTGGTCAAGCGTACTCTCTTTTTTTTTTTTTTTTGTATTTAGCCAAGTTCAAAGGTACATTCAGTGTGAGTGATTCAGCTGTATGATATAATTAACGATGTAAGTGATAGGGCTTTTAGGTCCTGACATAGCGTTTCAGACCTACACAAGCCTTTTCTTTCTTGTTACAATTTATCTACAGTAGTAGTAGTACAGAAATTGTTAGATGCCCTTGCTGATCTTAGTGACGGTAGTTTCAGCAAAGTTTGATGTTGTATACTTCTGATAATTTGAAAAGTTCCATCTGAGACTTCCAGGCTTGAATGCAACTTGGGAAACATTACTTCAAATTCACAGACTGGTGCATTACTAAATCCACGGCAGCTCTTGCGGGGGGTGCACTCAGTGTTGGATGTCCTTTGCCACAGCATCCATTTCCTGTCAATGAGCTTTAGTACAGCAGTAACGCTACAGAATTACCAGAAGTAGAGGGTAGGGTGCCTGGGTTTGATCCCCAGTGTGAGACATTTTTTTCTTTCCAACTCAGTTTCTGTAGTATGAGGGAAACTGTTTTATGTCATTGCTGATGTTAGTGATAGAGTGTCAGCAAGATGTGAAGTTCTATACTGATGATCACTTGAAAATCTACAGCTGAGACTTTGAGGTTTAAATGTAACTTGGGTATGTTACTTCAAATTGACTAAGACTGGCTCATTATCAAATCCACTGCAGGTGTGTGTGTGTGTGTGTGTGTGTGTGTGTGTGCGCGCACACGCGCACGTCTGCATTCAATGCTGAATGTCCTTTGCCACATTATGCATTTCCTGTCAAGAAGCCTTTATACAACAGTAAAACTACAAGCTACCAAGCAGTAGTGGGTTGGGATCCTGGGTTCGATCCTCAGTGTGGGACATTGTTTTTGTTCACACTACAATTTCCATAGTATGAGAGAAATTGTTCAATGACATTGCTGACTTTAATAATAGAGTTTCAGTATGGGCTGAAGTTCTATACGGTTGATCATTTGAAAAGTTCCAACTGAGACTTTAAAGGTTTGAATGCAACTTGGAAACATTACTTCAAACTGAGAAAAGATCATGCTAACTACAGAGGCTGTGGTGCAGGAACTGATCAGATCAAAAGTTCTGAGTCTATGTATTGTGTGGGCTATGCTTGTTTATTTTTTGAGATGTATGCATGTACTTGCGTGCATGTATGTTTCTGTATTGTGCAGCATCTGTGTGTACATTGTTTAGTATGTACAGTATATTTGCCTTTTACTATACAACACTGACAGTTACATATCTCAGCACTGCTCAGTACCATTGGTACGTTGATTTATTCTTGTAATAGCGGTTGTTACCTCTTCTAATGTGACTGGGGTGTCTTACATTTTCAGATTTTGTTCAGTCATGTGATTCAAAGTAATACTCCCCAAGGACTTGGTCACTTTAGTTTGATGGTCAGGGACCTTTTCCACCTGGTAGAAGGTTGCAAAATATTTTGCAAAGGTATCTGTAATGGTAACTTTATTGCTGTTTTTTTTTTTAATACTATACAATTTCTAGGTCTTGACTTCCATTGACATCATGACCCTGATGGCTGCCTGAACCCTGAGCCCCGTCTTACCTGCTTTGAATCGGTTGTAATCCTTGCTTGAAAAAATGACATTCTGTCTAAAGAATTGACCATAGATGTGTTCTTGATGGCGGCCCATCAGAACACCATACATGGGCCAAATCTGATGGAGGCCATAGTAAGAGCTGCTCATCCTCACAGACCCCTACTGTCTCTCCACAACAAAGCAATACGGAAGATGCTGTGGAAACATTTACCATAGCTTCGACGAGACTGTGCAGAGCTTAAAGGAATAAGTGAATCTTTCTGATGGCTGGATCTACTGTTGCAGATAGACTCCATGATCTCTGAATGGTTGAGAAATGTGCTTGAGAGCTATGTGTCTGAATACATTATTGCAACTGATCAGCACACTGTGGCCCTGTTCAGTCTGCATGGCAGAGAATTGGAAACTGAATGGAAGCTGGAGGATTTGGAGAGCCAGCACCACAGGAACAATATTCACATTCATGGATACGGTGAAAACACCAACTGTTTTTGCCAGCCAAGGTCGGAATGCACATCATGAGGGGACTGCTGATGTAATAAGAAATTTAAGTTTTAGATCAGACACTGCACCTCGTCTGCTCTAGGTTCTACAGGCCCAGAATGAAAATGGACATTGAATGGTGTTGCCAGCAATGTGTCAGATGCATTCAAAGAAGGCTGAGCTCTGTAAGGAAACACAAAGCAAGACCATCTGGGACTTATCTGCTGACATTGGAAAATGGAGATTTTTGCTGAATAGTTGCCACCATGAGGGGGGCTGTCATATTCTAAACTAAGGGGTATACCCGTCTATTCTGAACAGTACATTGGGTGCTACCCATAACATTTATTACTGTTTTACAAAAAAATAATGAAGCACACCTACCTCTTAAGACAAACCTGAATAACTACCAGCCCTCTCATTTATATTACAAAGTCCAACTGCATACCCTCAGTCTTCATGGTCCTCCTCTTCATCTTGCCTTGTTGATTGCAATTCAGTTTTCTTCTTGGTGACCCATTTACCAGCCTTCTTGGGGTCAATATACATAAACACTTGCCCCTTGTGTGTGATTTTTAGATGGGAGAGAAGCTAGGCTTCCTGTGAATTTATGTTTTGGAGTCCCAGCTGATGGAGTTCACTCAAAACCTACCTGCAATATCTACAGTGCCTGAAGGATCATCTAGACTCCACCTATAAGTTAGCATCAGAAGCTGCTGAGAAAAGGAACTGGGTTAATAAAGTGGAATATGATAAGAAAGTGAGAGCCCAATAACTGTTACTAGGGAACAGTCTTAGTTAAGAATCTTGGTTTGCCTGGCAAACGCCAGATAGCTGAGAGCTGGGGAAATGCCCCTTATGTTATTATGGAAAAGCTGCATGATATGCAAGTATACAGGATTCAGCCTGAGGGAGAATCAGAAGGATCAATGACAGTCCTTAGCTATCATTTGTTACCAAATGGACAAATTAAACCAAATGCCACTGTGGAGGTGCCTGGGATACCCAAATGGAAACCACTCGATCTGTAATTTGCAGACTACAGAATGGGTCCCATCATATAATTTAAGGTCAGTGTCAGTGGATCAGTAGGTAGCACACTCGCCTCTGAGGCCGGGAGATCAGAGGGTTATGGGTTCAGTTCCCACATCTGGCACTTGGGTTAATATCCCAGTACTGACACTGCAGTGCAGCATGAGACGGGTGCTGCACTTCTGAGGTGCTGTCTTTCGGATGAGATGTTAAACCGAGGTCCCATCTGCCTGGATTGGTGGTAGTTCAGGTGGATGTTAAAGATCCCATGGCACTTATTGAAAAGAGTAGGGGAATTTGTTATTGAAAACTGAAAACAAAATATACAAATCATATGACTTCATACAAAATTATAAGAAGAGAATTCAAAAACAGAAATAAGTATTACTGCATCATGGAGCACAGACAAAAATAATCCAAATGGGCACACAACCCCCATCCCATTCCCACTAAAAGAGTAGGGGAAGTTGCAGTGAAAACAAATTATACTAAAACGTATTGCTTCATCCAAAACCATAATGGAGGAGGTCAAAAACCAAAAATAAGCACCACAGCGTACTTGAACTACAAACGTAAATAACCCGTGGTTGTACATAACCCCCATCCCATCTCCACTATAAGAGTAGGGGAATCTTCCATTAAAAACTTAAGAGAAAATATACAAAAGTGTATGGCATCAGACAAAACCATAATAAATGAAATAAAAAACAAAAGTAAGTGTTACAGCATACATGAATAACAAGCAGTGAGAATTTGTAGTATTATATAACCCCATCTCATCCCCACTAAAAAGAGTAGGGGAATTTCCCTGGTGTCCTGGCCAAATTTCCCTCATTCACTGAATGTATCACCAACAGTTAATCTGGTTCAAGGTCAGTTGGCATTCATCTGTATCCCCCTCCCCCGGGTCGTGCCTGAAAATAGGCAGGATTTGTCTAGTGCACTTACCCGGTCAACAAAAAAAACTAAACGAAATACAGACAAACCTCAGCCACAAGACACTGTATCCAATCTGCATACTGCAGCTTCTTTTGTATCACTTCCAGATAAGTCCTCTGATGAAGAGACTGGTCCAGTAAAATACCATTCAATTGTGGACATTCTTGGTTTGTTGAAAAAGGTTGCTGCTATGTTGTTTCCCAGTAGGGACAATACCCTGTTGAATCCTGGAGCCAAACTATTTATGCCTCAAGACCCACCATCCATACCGGAAGAGAATGACCATTTGGTTAATACTGAGAAGCAATCAGTGCTACAGGAAGCTGTGAAACCCATCCCAAGTGAGGACCACCCTTGGCAGGCAAGGAGATGGGAGAGCATACCTGAGTGCTATGGAAGGAATTCCTGTTGCATTGCTGTGATCAGAGAGACCTCTGAAGCCTGTTTTAATGTTTTCCTATGACTACCATGGTGATTCAACTGAGTTGCCTATGCACATGGTTCATAAAGGTGTTTACATCTTCCCCAGGTGTTTGTCCCACAAAAAGACATGACATTTGCATGTGCTCTGTGGTCAGGAACTCCGGTACTGAGTCAGGGGTGCCTTGTCCCTGATACTCTACAACAATTCCAAAAACTGACTCTGCACTCAGGTCACTTCTCATCCCGCACAAGAACTCTGCTCACAAAGTTGGGGCTTGCTACAACAACTCACTTTTATTATGGAAAGAGCTCAGCTCAGTTCTTTGCAGGGATGGTATGATACCTCCACACTCACTACACCTCGACGCTTCATTTGTTAGAGTTTTATCAGGAGGTGTGGCAGTGGGATGGTACCCTAGGTTTAGACAGTACAGGTAACCAATAGGATGACAATGAAAAAATGTTCTTTTCTTTGTTTGTACACATTCATAGTGATCACTTCATCAGTGACCAATACAAAATATGTTACGTAGAAAAACATTGGCTTTGACTAGACTGACAATCATTGGTATTACGATTAGTGCAAACTTTACATTCAGTATAAACTAGTTCTGCTAAGATTATATTAGCAAACATTTGTAAACATTATATGATTTTTACAGTGGTGGGAGTCAAACCCACTGGGTCCAATTAGTGGCTACATTCCCAATAAATATTCACAACCTTGGTTATAAAATAAGTTACACTTTAAACTACATGTTGAATTTGATTCTAAGCAGAAAACTGACTACAGTCACTGGTATTAATACAAACCCTAAATCCATTCAGTACTAAAAATTGTTCTGCTTACAATGTATCAACCAAAGTTTATAAACTGATATTTGTTTTTTACTGATGACAGTGGAGTCAAACCCACTGGACCCATTGAACTGCCGAATACCCAATGGATTTTCACAGCCATGGTTATGAATAAATGACACCTTAAACCATTCGTTGAATTTAATTCTAAGCAAATAATAAACTGGCAATAATACCAAACATTACAGTCCACATAAATAAAAATTGTTTCCTAATTGTGACCAGGTAGTCATCAGAAAAGTTGAAAGAAGCAAACATTACCATTATAAGCTGTCTTCTGTATGCATACCTTGAATTTTATGTCAATATGAACCAAGGATTCCAAAACCCCAACGAAAATAGGTGACGCTGGTACCAATCACCAAATTTCTATTTCATTTTCACTTTCTTAATCCATCTGGGATCTGGACCCTGGTATCCAAACCTGCCTTTTACTTCAGGGAAAATGGACCCAAGTTTCAAATTAAAAAAAAAATAAAGAATGCATGAAATGGTAATGAAAAATAAACCATTAAAACTACCAATGTCCCTAATATACCCCATCACTGAAAAACAAATATATACTATATTACAGAACCACATTCTTATACTCTTACATATACAATACCCTAAAAAAATCTGTAGGAAGGGGGTAAGAAGGAAGTTTTATATTTTAACTTATTACCTCCTAGGCGGCCATTTTGTGTCAGGTAAACAATGGATAGTTCGGACTTCGTGTGGAGTTATTGCAGGTAATGAGTTAAGCAGGATTGATGATGTATTATTTTGTTGAGATATTTATTACCCATTGCTTCTGAAGGACATATATGTCTTTACTTTTAGATCATGAAAAGCTCTTAAGATCCCACGCTTCATTTAGTCCATTGGGTTTTAAAGTATTAACATAAAAATCCATCTACCCTATTTTTGTAATGATTTATTGAATCTGTTTTCCTTCCATTTAGATGGTGATTAACACAGTACATATAGCAGAAAAATATGTGGTGTCCTCTTATCTCTGTTGTTTGTCCAGTCTTACAATGTTTGCAAGATTCAGGAGAGGCTGTAATTTGGAAGACATGCTTATCCACAGTCAACACAGGCCAGAAAACAGCTCTACAAATAGTCAGAGGTGGAAAACCAGGACAAAGAAATGTTCAAATGTTGCAGGTATAATATCTACAAACATTGTAAAACAGGTCAAGCAACAGAGATAGACGCAGACCCAAGGAAGGTAGAAATTAGGCAGTTTATTAGCTGCACCGTATCTTTTGTGGTTTATGTACTGTGGTGCAGCTGTAGTCTAGCCTATGTTGACAGGACAGCACATACACTTAAGGTGAGAATGCAAGAACACTTAAGGAGCATCATAAAATCAGACATTAGCATTCTGGCGGGCGCTCATTTCAGGGAATATCACAGATCTGACCTACGAGACCTACAGTTTTCAGGCATTGAATGGGTTCTGTTATCTAAACGGGTGGGAGACAGAGTAAATAAATTGTTACAAAATGAGAGTAGATAGATTTTTACATTAAGTACTTTGAAACTCAATGGACTAAATGAGGAGTGGAATCTTGATACTTTTTTATGATCAAAAAGTAAAAATATACATGTCCTTCAAAAGCAACAAGCAGCAAACATCTTGACAAAATAATACCTCATCAATCCTACATAGATTGTAAAACCTCCTCTATTCCCCCTGTTTCTATATATTTTTTAGGGTACTGTGAATTTAAACATATAAGAATGTGGTTCTGTTAATGAGTATATATGTATTTTTTTCAGCAATAGGGGTATATTAGGGATATTGGTAATTTTCAAAACTCAAGTATTTGCAGTATAGCCAATCCTCAGAATAAAGAAAATTTTAAGTAGTGTTCTGTTCTTAGGATACTGGTAATTGTAATGGTTCATTTACCATTATACAATGGGCATTCACAATCCTACATCCTGATTGGCTGGCTGGCACTTTCCAGCCGTGATATGTCGAATCTCACCTCATGGGAAAAGGTGCCGGCCAGCCTCACCTCATGCCCACTAAGTATCACTCTAACCCCTCCCACATACAAAATAGCCTCCTCTTTCTTCAGTCCAACTCCCGAAAATCAGCTCAACAAAACTGCCTTGTTTCATTTTCAGTTATGAGATAAGCACTGGAGCAACACATTCGGATACAATAATTTAAAAATTTACTTTTTCAGGGGTCGTTTCCGTGACAAACCATTCAACGCACCTCACTTCTCGCTCCCACTCCACCCCGATCCACTCCCGCATGCTATCGAGTTCAGCTCTGTTTTAACTTTATCTCTTCAATGAGGTCCCTTGCTCTCTATGTTCCCCTCACTGCAGCACTTCTTGGTACATGCCTCCAACCATCATTGTTAACATAAAAGCATACAGTATTTAAGAACTGGGAAAACGCTTAAATGAGGAAAGTCTTTTAAATTAGAAAATGAGGGTTAAAACTTGTACAAATCAATGCTGAAAAGCCCAACTGCATCATACTGAGCATGTGCCTATACATACTCATGTCCCCTAGCCTGCACAGCACGATGGTTGGACTTTTCGGCACTAATTACTAAAACTTTCAGCCCTTGCTTTCTAATTTCAAATACTTTACACACTTAGAGCAGGATTCACAAAAGGGATGCATCCAGTGCATCCCGACATATGCCAAAAGGCGATTCTGGAAGGGGTCCAAAGTGCCGGTGCAACCCCGATGCACCAGTGCATCACAGATGCACTACACAATGCCAGTAATGTTATGTGGTGCATCTAGAGGGGCTGTGAAAGGGGCATGCCCATGCATACCAGGTGCAGCCCCATTCACAGTCCAATTTGGTGGCGCATCCCTGGGGCATGTCCGGGGATGCGCCGTCGAAAGATAAGTCCAGAAATACTAGACTTAATTGGGTGGCCACCCACAGGCAGGCTGCCATACTGCAGACAGCAGCACGGCAGCCTGCACACCCTGGCAGTTCAGTGTCCCCCCCCACCAATATTCCCATAGAGATACAGTGCATCCAAGTATCCCTGGTAGTCCAGTGGACCCCCCACCGCAGTCCCATACCTATCGAGAGTGCCCCACACCTCCTTGGTAGTCTAGTGTCCCCCATGCCCATATCCTCATTCATACCGACACACAGCTGAACCCCTGGTAGTGATGTGGACCCCCCTCCTCGCCCTGACCCGAGCGCATCATCCGTAGAATATCCAACATCTCCATAGTGGTCCACTGGACCACCCCACCCACTCAGGCACCCCCTCCACACCCTGCACCCCCCATCCCAGATGATGCTGAATGTCGGTGGACAGCACATCCCACCTGCTAACCACCACGGCTGCCCGCTGACTGTGCTGTCAGTGAATGACAGTGTACAGTACGCCTGTAAGCCCATTGGTAGCCCCTGTTGACCAATGGGCTTGCAGTGTGTACTATACCTTTCAGTCACAACTGTGTGACTGTCGGGTCGGTCACATCCTCTGTGAATACCACAGTATGTGCTCAGCGTATCTCCATTGTGCCGGGGCAGTCGAGATGCACCAAGCACATCTTCTTTGTGAATCCTGCCCTCAAGCTTTTGTCCCACTTTTTAAAACATCACTTTAGGTGAGCGAGGCTGGTTTAAATTTGTATGACCAGCTGTAGTACTTTACAGAGTAGGTGCATTCAGCAAAACTCAAACGAAGCCCGTTCTCCTCTTTTAAAAATGAAATGGCCAGCAAGTATCAATGTGTGGCACAGGATGGGGGATCTGACTCTAGATGATGGGATAGGATTGAGTGTAGGGGACAATTTTCACCGGCAACTCTGTACTAATTAGGAAGCTAGGCAAGATCTGCCTACCAACGTAGAACTATATTTTCTAGTAGAACAATAAAAATCAATAAAAATTATTTAAAATACAAAAAAAGTATATTTCTTTATTATTTTTCTCACCCAAAAAAATGGAGACATTGTATAATAGCAATGTTCCACTCCAGGGTGTGGGGTAATGCTGGATTTACCCATGCCTGGGGTTTTCTGCTCACTCTGCCTGTGACCTTTCGACCAAACAACACCCCAGGCGTGAGCAAATCCAGCATTACCCCACACCTGTCATGGTACATTGTTATTTACCACATCATGCCTTATTTTTTAATTTGAGACTTGGATCCATTTTCCCTGAAGTGATAGGCAGGTTTGGATACTGGGGTCCAGATCCCAGATATATTAAGAAATAGAAAATACAAAGAAATTTCGTGATCCATAGCAATATTGCCTGTTTAGTTTGGGGTTTGGGAATCCTTGGCTCAAACTGATAAGGAATTCAATGTATCCATATAGAAAATAGCTTATGATGCTAATGTTTGATTCTTTGCACTTTTCTGGTGACTATACGGCCATTCTTGGAGAATACTTTTTATGTGTGTGAAATGTAATGTTTGATATTTTTGTGAGTTGATTATTTGCTCAGAATTAAATTCAACCTGTAGTTTGAGGTGTAATTTAATTATAGCCATGGGTGTGAAAATGTATTGCGTATTTGGCAATTAATTGGGTCCAGTGGGTTTGACTCCCACCACTGTCACTAAAAACCAAATAACAGTTTATAAACTCTGGTTGATATATTCTAAGCAGAACAATTTTTAGTACTGAGTGGATTTGGGGTTTGTATTAGTACCAGTGAATGTGGCCAGTTTTCTGCTTAGAATCAAATTCAACATGTAGTTTAAGGTATAACTTATTTATAACCAAGGCTGTGAATATTTATTGGGAATTTAGCTACTATTTGGGTCCAGTGGACTTGACTTTTACCACTATTAAAAACCATACAAAGTTTGGCTGATATAATCTAAGTAGAACTTATTTTAGTCCTGAATGTATTTGAAGTGTTCACTATTAACAATAATTGTTGGTTTTAATCAAGTCCACTGGTTTTCTCTGTAATATTGGTCATTGAAGTGCTCACTTTAAATGTGTACAAAGAAAGAAAAGAAAATAATTTTGTTGTCATCCTATTGGTTATCTGTACTATTTAAAGCAAGGGTACCATCCTACTCCCACACCTCCTGACGAAACTCTAACAAGCAAAGTGTCAAGGCGTAGTGAGCATGGTGGTATCATACGATCCCTGCATAGAATGGACCTGAGCTCTTTCAATAAAAAAACATAAGTTGCTGCAGTAAGCCAACTTTGTGAGTCAAATTCTTGTGTGGGATGAAAGGCAACCAGAGTGCAGAGTCCGTGTTTGGAATTGTTTGCCCTACGTAACCATTACCAATGACTCTGGGTGATCTCTGGTTAAAAATTGGGGGAATGTGGTTAAACTGGGTTAGAAAGAATATGATAATTGTCTATTGAACTGTGACTTGCTCAGAACAGGACGTTTTTGTATGGAACTGGCCTGTTGTAAATATGTTTGTATACATGTTTATATCCTAGTTAGGAAGTATTTGTATAGATAGGTTGTCATGTAAATATATTGATCTTTAATCTCCCTCCAAGAAATTGATGCAGATCTCAGTTTCTGAGCAGGGGAAGAGTGTAACCCCCCCCCGCCCCATAGTGGAGCTTACATTTGGGTTGCTGGAGGCACAGGATTGGCCCATTGTTGTTGCCTGGCAGTCCCCCAACTTAAACTGGTGCTGGGATGTGAGTGGTGAAGAGGAGAGAGAGCAGACATTTTTCTGTGCTCCAAGGCCCTGGCTAGTGGTTCTGCTGATACTGACGAAAGAAGCGTCCCTGTGCTTGAAGATAGAAACTTCCCCAACATTCAAGTTTGACTATGGCAGACGTTTCTGCTGCACCTGACATCAGATCCAAGGAGGCTAACACCAATAAACCAATCATCAAGTATTCTGGGCAAGGAGCTATTAAAATAAAGAATTTTGGAAACATTGCCCCTGTAACAACTTGGTCATTACCATCATTGAGACCTTTGACCCCAGGAACTACCAATCAGAAGCCAGAGAGTCACAGGAAGAACTGCCGGAAGCATTATGGGATCCATAGTGGCAGTGTGTTTTGGTGTCTAGGGCAACACAATTCATGTTTGAAAAGTTCCCCTCTAAGTGACTAAAAGCTGCTACAGTCAATCAGGAGGTAGGAAGCTCGGGACCAGTGCTGAGACTGCCCAGAGGCAAGGAGAAGTTTCAGTCAGTCCTGTTTGTGCTCCTGGTGAAGTCAAATGTGCTGAGAGAAAGGAGCTGAAATCCTGCTGATAGTCTTGCCAGAAAATTACTGATTTACAGCCAGAACCTGCTGAAGTTCAGTTTAAACTAAAATACAGCTGCTGAAAGAGTGCTAACTGCAGAGAGTTTCCAGGAAATATCAGGAGTTTAGCGGTAGGAGGATTGCCACCATCCATATCTGTTGGCATGGCTGAAGGATGGGTGAGATCAGGGAGCTTTGGCTCTGGGTGCCTTGGTACCCCGATTGCATGTGCACTTGTGGCTGGATGTGTGGAAGCACCATGGTCTAGGCCTCACCTGGAACTCGACATGCTGTTGTGCATGCTGAAAGAGAGCTGCCCAGGGAGTGAGATCTGAGCCAGTCACAATCAACTGGCTGGCTGTTGAATTATTAGTGCTAGGTGGCCCCCGAAAACCATCTTAATCATTGGAGAGGCACTCTTGCTCTCTTGCCCTGCCAGTTAAGCTGTGATCATCCAGACGTGTCAGTACTGGCCTAGCCAGCCAAATACCAAAAACCCTTGAAGCCCAAGTAGTTGCATGCCAAAGTTAAAGTTAGTCGGTTGTATTACAGCTTTCTTATTGGATTACAACTTTCCCTTTGAATTGTAAAGTCTGTAATGTTATTTGCTAGCAAAAGTCTCTTGAGTGGGGTTCATTAATGCAAGTTTGCAGTAAATAATTCAGTGCATCAATGCAAGATCCCAGGCAACGTGTCATCAGACCCATAAATTTTAAGTTAGTCTGGGTACCCAGTAATCATTTAGAATGGCAGTAATTGTTTACTTGAAAACAAAGTCCTTGCTGGAATTGGTTAGTGGTGTGGGACTGATATTATTGTGGGTAGCATGGCTAACAGCACAGTTAACAGAGGGATCCATCATATGGTGTAGGGAAGGGCTTTATTCCTGTAAAATGAGCCTGAACCCTTAAGAGTCATCACCACTGCATATTTCTTAACCACCCTTTCCATTCACAGGACCAGACGCAGCTATAAATAAAGTCCTGTTGTTAGTTTCTTACTTTATGTATCTAAGCTTACTATTAGTGGTGTACAAAACTGTGTTTTTGCTGAATTTAACTATTACAATTGGTGGGCCCCAGGGTAGTGTTTCAACACAGTGGGGAGGTGGGTTGTGGTACTGTATCCCAGGGGGCGGTACTGCACACTTGACCTACTCACTTATCTTTCTTTGGGTGGAGGCTGCTTTCTCCTGGAAAGAGACCCCCAATCTGAGGAGTCTAATGAGCCCAGGACCCTCAAACTTTTTTGGAGCCCCCCACAGGTGCAAGGAAGGGGTAGTAACCACTAGTAACATCCTAACATCTGCACGGCAACCCGATTACACAAGGACAGTAATCCTGCCACTTTACAAGGCCCTAACTAAGCCCACCTAGAGTACTGCATGCAGTTTTGACTCCCTAATAAAAAAGACATTGAGGCAGTCAAGCGTGTACAACACAGGATCACCAAATAATCAGCAGTATGGGGACAAAAGTTATGAGGAGAGGCAAGAGGCCCTTAACATGTTCACCCGGTAGAAAAGGAGGCTGACAGTAGACATGATCTTAGTCTTCACATACTCAAGAGTGTCCGCAAGCTCTAACAGTCAGTGATGTGTGATCTAGTGTCCTGTAGCGACATACAGGGACACACCCTGAAGCTTAGGAGTGGTGAATTTAGGGGTAACGTTAGGAGCCACGTTTCATCAGGGAGGGTGGTAAACCTATGGAACAGCCTACTGGTAGAGACAGTGGACATAATGATAGTACAGGCCTTTAAGAAAAGCCTGTACATATTTTTTCTTACCAAGGGACTTACAGGGTACCTCGGATAGTAGTGTGAGTAGGGAATCCCTATAAATAGGTATGTATTTGCACAGCATACCAATTTAATCCTAGTTTATGAAGGGGGGCAAGATGGACCCACAGTCCCTTCTGGCCTTAAAATACTATGTTATTATGAAGGAAGGTAAAGGAGAGAATTGGGCCCCTGGAAAGAGAGGAAGGGGGCAATGTACGATAGAGCCAGGGGTGATGGCCGAGATGAGGACTAAATACTGTACTTTGTTTCAGTATTCACCAAAGGGTCCATACATTACTATGTATTGTTGGGGAAAGACAATAATACAAAACAAAATGTAACCAGACTGAAGTCAATAATAGAGTATAAGATTTACACATTATACAGAAGCTATTCTCAAAGTCACGTCCAAGGTCTTTGATCATATGGATTCAAATCGAATCAAATGGATAAACTCAGTCAGCATCACATACTGTAAAGGCAACTCCAGTAGCTGAGAGTACTGTGCTAACCCATTTGATTTAATTGAATCCATGTGACCGAAGACCTCTGAAATTACCAAAAGATTTGCTTTTGTATGTAAACATAATGCAGCATTTTCCTTTCATTTGTGCAAATTATACACATAAAACAATTATATCAACTTACAGGTAATCAAACACATTGGCAAGCAATTTAAGTTGCAAACTGCGGTGAGAACTAAATAATGTGACCTACTGGGAACTGCATCCAGCACTAATACTGCACCAAGAAACACTGAATTGTCATCTTGATTATTCCTAGTTGTAAGGTAGTCAATACCAGAGAGGAAGTGTATCTGGGAACCCCATGTCCAACCATGTGAGCTTGTAGCTCAGTGGTTAGAGAACTGGGATGATATTCTGGGGGCCTGGTTTCATATCTGAGTATGTCACCTTATTTCTTTCTCACTACAATTTGTGAGGTAATCATGCAGTAATCCTTGGTTTATTTGGAAACAATAACAGCGAAACAGTCACTCTTCCTCCAAAAAGTCATTTATTATTCTCGGCCCTTTCTTTCTTGATACTCCTGATGTTGACAGATAAGGATAAAGTCCAGCATACAGTACATGGCCTCATAAGTCCGCATTTGCTCCTGTCTAGCAGTTCCCAGGACCAACTTCTTTGGGACACTGATAAGAAGGTAACAATAACAGTGGGTTTATTTATAGTACTGAAGATTCTGCTCTGACATCCCTTTTAAGATCCTTATTAGGAATTCTGTAATCCTTGTCAAATTTCAAATCAGACGTCACAGATAATTTCATCCAATCACACAATGTTTTTTGTAGAAAGAGTCTCAGCCTTGTCCCAGCAATCTAGTAGGGACCCTTATGCACTCATACTGTAAATCCTTGTTTTTGTTGGTATTCTCTAGTACCTACAGGAGGCAGTGTAGCACAGTGGTTTAAGGCTCTGAGCTGCAAACCTAGAGACATGGGTTTGAATCCCACAGCCCCCACTTGCATACTGTGTAACCCACAGCAAGTCACTAAACTTTCTTGTGCTCCCAGGTCGCACCTGGAAACAAGCTCCGGCTTAGTGTGCCTTTCCTGGTTAAACAATTTCCCCTTTCCCTACAGTTGCAGCCACAGATATGTCCAGATATTTCTTGAAATTTCTATGATATCGCTAGAGAAATGTCCTGCCTGCAGCACCTTTATATGGTCACCATAACTATTGTAATTTATTTTTGATGTTTCTCATCTAGTTTTGTTGAACTCTTCCCCTCTGTAATCCCCCCTCTCCCAGGTCACACCTGGAAATGAGTCTTACCCTTTCCCAGTCACCACATTACAAATAAATAAATAAATCACTCTCCCGGAGCTGTATTTTTTCTATTTTGTTTTTGTTAAGCAGGTAAGTGCACTAGACAAATAAATGCCTATTTTTTCAGGCACAACCCGGGAGGTTGCAACAGTCACAGGAAATAAACAAGTCAAATACATGAGTAAACAGAACTTGAACATCCCAAGTTATGGATAAGGGCAAATAATACATACCAAGTAAACATACAATGTACAGTATATCCGTAGCACTTAAGCAGGGAACTAGTAAAATAGACCCAAGACAATACAAGTGGTGTATGAGGATCAAAAAAGTTTAAAAGAATCGTGACCAGAGTCATGCTCTGAATAGAAATAAATCAACAGCTTACATTTGATTAAGTACATGTACATACTGATGACAAAAGGAGATGGTTGCGGTACCTGCTTCGAAGAGTTCAAGGCTTGGCACACTGGTGGAGTGCTGCAGGTGTGGAGTTCTATAAATGTGGGGCAACATTAGAAAAGGCAATGTCACCAAGTTTTGTTTTGGTTTTGGGTATGGAGAACAGGTCATGATTGGAGGATTTTAGTGGGTAGGCACTGAATGGAGGCTGGAGTAGCTTGGCAAGAAAAAATGGGGTCTAATTTTTCATAATATTGAAAATGACACCTCCTATGGTAAGATCAAGTAGAGCTGGAGGAGAAAGTCAACTAAGTCTGAAAGGTAACATACAGTGGTGGTCAAGGCGGTTCGATGACATGGCAAAATGACAGATATTGTTATATGTTATATCCCCCTTCTGTAATGTGGCTACAGCAGAGGCTGAGAAAATGTACACCCCATATAAATGTTTGGGGAATAGTACACCATGGGCAATGGCTAGACAGGCAGGGGGGGTGAGACTGTGACTAATTTTGTACTTTAGCCCTAACTTCGAGTTTACTGACTTATAGGTGCCTGTGACATGCAAAGAGAAATCCAAAGATGGGTCAAGCGTCACACCTAGATAATTAAATGAGGATACTGCTGCAAGAGGGGTTACCATCACTGAACACAATGGAGAGGGGAGTCTGACAATTTTTAAGTTTAGGAGCAGAGCCAAATAACATTGCTTGGGTTTTAGCAGTATTCAGAAGTTTACTTGCCAGGAGTCATCTCTGAACTTTCTGGAGATCAGTGGCAGCCAGTTATTGACCTCAGTTATGCTTTTGCAGCTCAAAGAGAGTACTAGATTGTCAGCATAGAGGATGGGGTGCCGTGGGCAAGACACTTATGTATTACAGTACAGTTAGGGTTGAGCAACAGGTTCTATTTTATACCCCTAACTTTGCACCTGAATAGCTTTTGCAGCGTTTGACCAAATTAGCTGAAACTGTGTATGCACTGTCTAGTTGGCAAGGTCTAAACATGTGCAAAGTTTTGTGATAGCGGTTTATGCAGTTTCTGAGATCCGCATATTTCATTTTCTTGTAGATGTCTAATTTGTTTCCTATACTTAACATGCATTTTTGGTTTTGCTGTCATGTACAGCCTACACGGAATAGACATTTTTTTCCAGACCTTTCAGAGTAGAAGTGTGCTGTGCCAAAGTAGTGCCTTTGGAATGTTTCGGGGAAAAAATATTAAATGGTTCCAGAGTTATAGGGATTTAAAGTTTTTTTTTTCTGTTCTGAGCATGCTCGGTAGTTTTTTTTTTTTGGATAACCTTCGATATGACACAAAACATTCCATGTCACAAGGCCATTTTTAATTTCTCATGACTTGTTTCTCATGGCACAAAAAAATGTTTTTTATGCCATAATGGCCACCATCTTGTTTTTCCCCTAAACTAAGAAACATGAAAACACACCCATTTAGCTAGATTCTGGTGCATGTTTTTAAAAAAAATGTCCAGAAATACTTTTTCTGGTCATCCCAAAATCCGGGGTGCCCAGCTTAGCAAGAGCAGACATTTACCCTTGTTCTCTGTATGAGAACAGTAGGACTTTCTTGAATTCTGAAGCTGCAGCTGAAGTCCTGCTACTAGCTTCAACTGAAGCAGTGAGCCGGTGATACCCTGTTCTCTCTGTTGCTGTCTTTCTCTATCTGTCTGTCTATCTTTTTATTATACAGTGGCTTAAACATTTCTAAAATCTGATTGGCTAGCTGGCACCTCCCAACCATGGTAAATCTTGACATTACCCACGGTAAGAGGTGCCAGCTAGTTGAACATTTTGAACCCCAGAAGCTGTATTGATCTGAACCCGAAAAACCACCAACAGAGCTGCCATCTTGCCCAATCGCGGAAAACGCTGGTAAAGCACCACAAAACAAAATGGATAGCAGCTTTGACCCCACATAGTAAGATGATAAAATCACTACCTCTGTCGGCTCTGTCCCTGTGGTCTCTGCAGCTTGGTCCTATACACTCACAGCATGGTGCCACCTTTCCCCTGCATCTTTTTTTTTCTCTCAACTGAAAGTGAGGCTCCAGCTTGTTCACGCCACCCACTGGTCAGATAAACCTAAATCTACACACTGTCATAAATCCTGAACTGGAGAAAGTGTGTCCTAATAAAAATGAGTGCCAATAGTTGTATAAATCATTGCCAAAAAGCGGAGCTGTCAAACCAGACATGCACCTATGAATGTGCATAAGAGCATGCATGTCCAGTTTTACAGCTCCACTTCTCAACGCCGATTTATACAAGTTTTAGCCCTCCTGTTTTATTAAGGCACTCTTTCTCCAAAGTAGTGAAAAGTGTGACAATGAACTGTGAAACTCAGAATATGTTACAGTTCACTTCCCGTGACGGTGGCTCCTTCCTGTCTTTCTTGTGGTAACACCAGCTCCTGTGACAGCTTGCTCTTGTGGCCCTCTGTTCCGCTAACAATTGGGACCTAACAGTCATTCCCTCCCATTTCCCTTGCATGACCAGTGGCTCCCCAGTCTGTCCAGCATTGCAAGAAAAAAAACATTGGTGTGGGTGGGAAAGGGAGCTGCCGTTACACTGACACAGTTGCACATGCTGACATCAGCTGCCTTCAGTTACACTGCTGAACGGCAGGGTCTCCCTAGAAACAGTCACTTCCTCTCTCCTCACTTGTGTGACCGCTGGCTTCCCAGTTTGTCCAGCATTGCAAGAAATGTGTGGGTGGGAAAGGGAGCTTTTACATAGAAACATAGAACATAGAAACATAGAAGTTGATGGCAGATAAGGACCGCAAGGCCCATCCAGTCTGCCCATTTGTTTTTCTGTCTTATGAATGTGCCACTGGCCTTTGCTCTGTCAATGGCCTATCTATTCATACTCATCTGTATTGCTCCCTTATGCCTATCCCATGCCTGTTTGAAGCCCTGCACTGTATTCATATCCACCACTTCCTGAGGTAGGCCGTTCCATGCATCCACCAACCTTTCTGTGGAAAAGAACTTCCTCACATTACCCCTTAATCAGCCTACCTCTAATCTCATGCTCTGTCCTCTTGTCCTGCTATTTTTCTTATATTGAAACATGTTAGACTTTTTCACCTTGTTAATGCCCTTAAGGTGTTTGAATGTTTCAATCGTATCACCTCTCTCCTCCTTTGCTCTAGGGTATACATATTGAGCTCAGTTAATCTGTCCTCATATGTTTTCTGATGCAGTCCCTGCACCATTTTGGTTGCCCTTCTCTGGACTGCCTCAATTTGGTTAATGTCCTTGTGAAGGTGTGGCCTCCAGTACTGCATGCAGTACTCCAGATGGGGCCTAACCAGTGTCTTGTAAAGAGGGATTATTACCTCCCTCTTCCAACTTGTGAGACCCCTACTAATACCCCAACATCCCTCTAGCCTTACCTACTGCTTTAGTGGTCTGCTTGGATGATTTCAGGTCATCGGTGATGATGACACCTAAGTCTCTTTCTTCCCTTGTGACTGCCAGCAACTCCCCTCCCAGCCTATAGGTGGCTTCAGGGTTTCTCTTCCCTATGTGCATGATCTTGCACTTCTTTGCGTTAAACCCCAGTTGCCACTCTTCCGACCATTTTGCTAGTTTATCCAGATCTCTTCTCATTCTGCCCACCCCATCTGGATCATCTACTCTGTTGCAGATCTTGGTGTCATCTGCAAACAGACAAACCTTACCCTCTGGTCCATCTGCAATGTCACTGATGAAGATATTGAAGAGGACTGGCCCCAGGACTGATCCCTGAGGTACCCCACTTGTGACTTGCATCTCTTATGACTGTATACCATTTACCACCACTCTCTGTTTTCTGCCCGTCAACTGGTTTGCCACCCAGTTGACTAATATCTGACCCACCCCGAGCCTACTCAGCTTATTAATCAATCTTCTATGTCGAACAGTATCGAAAGCTTTGCTGAAGTCAAGGTAGGCAACATCAACTGCTCCCCCTTGGTCCACCACTCTGGTTACCCAGTCAAAGAAATCTATGAGATTAGTTTGACAGCACCTTACTTTTGTAAACTCATGCTGTCTTGGATCCTGTGCTCCTATGGATTCCAGGTGTTGCACTATCCTTTCCTTAAGGAGTGTCTCCATAATCTTGCCCACTACTGAGGTAAGACTTATGGAGCGGGATTACATGAGCTCTTCTCCAGTCTTCTGGGACCTCTCTTGTGGTCAGAGACTCACTAAACAGTTCCGATAATGGCTCTGCTAGTTCCACCCTTAGCTCCTTTAGTACCCTGGGATGTATGCCATCAGGTCCCATTGCCTTGTCCACCCTGAGCTTATGGAGCTCTTGTAAGACCTTTTCTTTTGTGAAAGGACTTTGCACACCTCCCTCCCCTCTGTGTCCATGGTGCTGAGCTGGGGGCCCTGCCTTACCTTCTCTTCAGTAAATACTGAGCAGAAGTATCTATTTAGGATAGATGCTTTTACATGGTCTTTCTCCTCTCACACACACACCCTTATCCCCTTTGATCTTAGCAATACCCCCTCTGGACTTTCTCCTTTCACTAATGTATCTATAGAAACTCTTGTCACCTTCTTTTACTGCTCATGCTAGTGTTTCCTTGATCTGGGCCTTTGCCTGCCTTACTGCCTTCCCTGCTTCCCTTAGGGAAGTTTGGTATGCATCCCTATCTTCATCCTGCTGCGTTCCCTTATGTTTCCTGAAGGCCAGCCTTTTGGCTCTGACCTTTTCTGCTACTGTGTTTGAGAACCAAAGTGGTTTCCTTCTTCTTTTGTACTTCATATTCTCACTAACACAATGGAATGTTGCTTCAAATATTGCATCTTTAATGCTTGCCCACTTTGCCTGTACCCCCTCACCTGTATTTATTTTTGCCAGGGCTAGCTTAACTCTGCTGGCCATCTTATCAAAGTCAGCTCCTCTGAAGTCCCATATTTTTGCCTTGGAATGGGATGATTTTGTTCTAGTGGCAAAACTGAACCACACTATTTCTGCTTTTATTCCACAATATACTGCCAAATGGCAGCTGCTCACGCTAATATCAGTTGACTCCACTCTCGCTGCCCAATGACAAGGTCTCCCTAGCAACAGAGAATTATTTTTTGTGGCAGAGCAATAAAATCAATAAAAATAATGTAACACACAAAAAATAAACATATTTTAAAAAAAAAATTTTGGTCCCCCCCCCAAAAAGAGGGCATTGTATAATCGCATAAACCACTCCGGGGTGTGGGCAATGCTGAAGTTTTACAGCGTGGTTTGGTCACACGGCCTGCGGTCTGCTGACCAAACCACACTAGGCATGGGTAAACCCAGCATCTCCCACACCCTGTTGTGGTTTATTGCTTAAATATATAATACAAGTGGACCAGGGTGCCCACCCCTGGTACCGCTTCTCTTGACCCCACTCCCCTCCAGATCACCCAGTCCCAGTCCCATTATGTGCATATTGGCACCGGGGTGCCCACCCCAGTGCTACCGAACAGTAGCCCGACACTGAGGTGCCCAATCCTCAGTGTCATGTCCCCTGAAATAAAGAAAACTGACCCTTGTTGATTTTTTTTGTTTTTGTTTTTCAACCTGTAAAAGAGTAAATGGTCCCTTGCCGATCTGACCCCCACACACGCCACCACCTACCCCACCCTAACCTTCCCACTCAGCATCCACCATCCCACACCATCTCTCATCCCCAACACACCCTCACTCACCTGAACAGGTCCCATGATGTAGATCCATTTTCTGATGAAGACACACTTTGATGCTGGAACCAACAACTGCAATATGAGAAAATAAGGTAGATGTGGCTTAATGTATTTCAATGGAGTTTGAACTTTGAGTCATATCTTCATCATTTTTACATATTTTTACACCAAATTTTTAACATGGCCTTTCTGGAACACCACCTCATGACCAATGATGGTGGAATTATATAAATCTCACCCAAAAGATGATTTCACAGTCGCTTTGCAAAATCACCTTTTAGGTGGGATTTTAAAATTTGTGCTGCCCTTGTTAGGTGGAGTCATAAGAAAGCTATGTTGAAAATTTGGGGTAAAAATATGTACTAATGACAAAGTTATGAGTATGTGTTGACATATTTCTATGCCCACTCATAACTTTGGTAATTTTAAATATTTTGATCCCAAATTTTCAGCATAGCCTTTTTTTCACACCACCTTGTGAACATGACAACTGTCATTTTTCAAATCCTGGCCAAATGTGTTTTTGCACCTGTGGCACGGAATGATGTTTCAGTGGGATTTGAAAATGTTCACCTACTGGATTCATGAGGTAGAGTAATAAGAAGGCTATGCTGAAAATTTGGTGTACAAATATAGTAAAATGCCCAGGTTATGAGTGAACATTGAAATATTTCAACGTTCACTCATAAGTTTGCTAATTTTCAATATTTTATAGCCATTTTTCCACACCACCTCATAAATGTGATCGGTGTCATGTTTTATATCCTGGACAAGATGTGTTTTAGCACTTGTGTTATGAAATGATGTTTCAGACAATATACTATAAATGCCACATGGCATGTTTATAAGGAGAGTCATGAAACTACTATCTTGAGAATTTGGGATCAAAATAAAAAAATTATAATTATTAAAAAATTGTGTGTGTAGTGCCAGTCTTCACCCCAGGGGGTACACTTTGTGATCCTGTGCCAGTGAGCTGAGTTTTGGGACAAGTTTAGTGACCCAGCTAAACGGGGTGAGGGTTATGGGATTTGTGCTGTTATGCAACCCCCCCCCCCAGCCAGGGAATGAAGCTGTAGGGTTGCCTGCACAGGCCCAGGTCCATATAGTGAAGACAACTCTTCTCTTGGCATAAGGCCCTGCTCCTCTGCACCCATGGGTGGCAGAGGGCTCATGCATTGGCTGACAGATGGACTCTTTGCCATGTGCGTCTCCATCTGTGGCCCAGGGGACCAGAGGGCCCTGCACTTCCACAGCCCACCAAACAGCCCCATGAATTCATGTCATCTGTTCTTGCACAGAAAGCACTTCCATAGGTGTGTGGATGGAGTCTTCCCTTGGCGCAGGGCCCAGAAAGCCCTGCACATCTGCATGTTTTGCAACCTGCATGAATGTGGATATGATTCCACTATCTGAAAATGAAAGAAAATTCTTTGCAGAAAACTTTGTTAATGTACCAGTTAGAGTTCCAGCTCATGCCACTAAAGTAGGGAAACATGGCATTAGGGTTTCCAACCCTAACTCTCCACCCAACCCCAAGCAGCAAAAGGAAAAAAAATAGGGTTTTGGGTCTCCAGAGTCTTGGTAATGCAGTGGTGGGGTCTTCCTTGGGGTTGTCAACCCTAATGCATACTCCTCACCTAGCCTGTAGCATCCTGTCTGAAACACAAGATACAGCTAACAGTCTTCAAATGTAGAGACGTATGTCTCACCACATGTTGCCAACACAATCTGTTGTACCTTTTTTCACAAAGGGCCCTGCGTGCCCTATGTGAAGAAAGGAGAACATGTCTGATGTTGTTTGCTCAGGGAATGGGGTGGGCATTATGGTTGACAACCACAAATAAGACCCCACCACTGATTCATCAAGACTCCTAAGACACAAAATTCTAATGTTTTTTTCCTTTTGCTGCTTGGGGGGGGGAGTTAGGGTTGGAAACCCCAACATCACATTTCCCTATGATTGTTGGGTTAACTTAAACCCTAACTAATGCAATAACAACATTTTTTGCAAAGAATAGAATTTATACGTAGGGAAGAAAGGAGCAGTCCAAGAATGGAACCTTGCAGAACACATAGAAACCAAAACATGTAAATTGACAGTAGATAAGGACGCTAGGCCCACCCAGTCTGCTCATTTTTTTCTACCTGCTGCAGAAACAACAGACCCTGCTTGGTCTCTGGCTTTGATCTCTTTCTTATCAGTAGGGTTTCCCTATGCCTATCCCATGCATTTTTTAATTCCCCTTTTGAATTTTCCCCCACCACCTTCAATGGGAGGCTGTTCCATGCATCTACCACCCTTTCTGTGAAGAAATACTTCCTCACATTATCCCTTAATCTACCCACTTCCAGCCTCATGTCATGACCTTTTGTTCTAAAACATCTCTTTTTCTGAAAGATGCTACCCTTCTGTACCATATTTATGTTCTTGAGATACAGTATTTGAAGGTCTCTATCATATCCCCCTTTCCCTCCTCTCCTCCAGGGTATATATATTGAGATCCTCCAGTCTCTTCTCATATGACTTATGGTGCAGGCCTTGCACCATATTTATTCATTTATTTTTATTTATTTATTTAGTTTTTGTTGACCAGGTAAGTGCACTAGACAAATCCTGCCTATTTTCAGGCACGACCCGGGGAAGGGGGATACAGATGAATGCCAACTGACCTTGAACCAGATTAAGCTGTTGGTGGTATTTTTAGTGAATGAGGAAAATTTGGCCAGGACACCGGGGAAATTCCCCTACTCTTTGGATGGTGGCGCTGTGCTGGTGCTGTGATGGCCAGTCTGCCCGAGACTCCGATGAGGACGGACATGCTATGAGCCGGGGAACAGGCCTCGCCCCCGGTCTCGATTTCTACTGAGGCCGTTTCTGGAATTACTACCTTTGGGGTTGCCTTGAGTAAGGTATTCCTACCTGGGAATGGAGAGTCATGGGAAGTACAGCTTTCTTCGAAGTCGGCTGAAATGGCAGAGGACATCCACGAGCTGCTGGAAGCTGAAAAGTTACGTTTTGCTGCACAGAAGAAGGAACTGGAGCCTCGACTGTGTGTGTGTGTCTTCATCGAGAAGAAGTGAGGGACGTTTCCACCAGTGCTGCTATTGTGAGTACACAGCAAGGGGATGGCGTTGCTCCGCTTCCTGATACTGTTATGGGAGATGATACTGCTCGTTCGGAGGATTCGGCACAGCTGAATTTGGTTGTAAAGGTATTTACTGATAAGGACATTACTGTTTCTGATGCTGTGACAGGGGTTTTTGCATCTCTGACTCCTTAACACACTGCATCTGCTGGTTTGCCTGTGGGAGTTCGGGCTGAGCAGAATAGACATGCTGCGGTGCTTTCTCCTGAGAAGTTCACAGGAACTGTTATGGACTGCCCTAAGGTTTCCTTCAATATTGGAGTTTCCTCAGGGGGGACACCATTTAAAAGCCCCAAGAAATTTCAAAAATCTCGAGGGCAGATGAGTGGGGTTACTAGGGAAGGGTTTGTATCCATCTTACCGTCTTCAGCGTCCCCTCTAGTAGTACAACTTTTCAGTCCTCCCCCCCCCCCCTCGTGGACTGGGTCTCTCATTCCTTGAAGGTGGCTGGGTGGGTTAGAAACCAAACTGATTCAGGCTGGGATGCTAATCTCTCTAAATCAGTGGGCAACACAGTGGATTCAGATGGTTCTGTTGGTGTACCCTTAAAAAAGGACTGCGTTAATCCTTATGATTTAGAACTCCAAGGAGTGCAGAAGTTATCAATAGGTGCTTTGTTTGGGCAGGATGGGACTTTGCATACCTCCCATTATGGTATTACTGGAGTAGTTGCAGAATATTTATGGTCTACTTATCAGATGGATGGTGATACTCAGCAGTCTGACTTGCTAACATCTAGGATATTGCCCGGGATTCCATGTAGTGAGGTAGAGTCTTTAATGTGTCCCATTTCGGAGGAAGAAATCTGTCAGGCGATAGATCGTTTATCGGCTAATACAACTCTTGGTTTAGATGGTCTCTCTAATGACTTTTACAAGGTATTTAAATCACAAATTTCAAAGATTCTTCAGTCTGTGTATCAGGAATTTTTTTGGGGGGGAATTTGACCCCAAGTATGCAAGATGGTGTTGTGACCTTTTTGTATAAAAAGCTGACACACGTCATATTCAAAATTGGAGGCCTCTGAGTTTACTAAATTCAGATTATAAAATACTTGCTAAAATTTTGACATCTCGGTTGGCTAAGGTTGCACCTCATCTAATTTTATCCTGTCAATCTTGTGCAATACCAGGCAGGTCCATATATCAAAATGTGATTTTTCTTCGGGAAATTGTGGAACAAGGTATGAATATGAATTTGGATGGGTATTTGCTGTCTCAAGACCAGGAGAAAGCATTTGATGCAGTACGACACAGTCATCTTTGGAAAACTTTGTTGCATTATGGTATTTCCACTGCTTTGTAGGTGTATTACAACGTTTATATGTTTCGGCACAAATTATACCATAGATTAATGGACACTTAGGACCCCAGTTCAGTTACGGAATGGGGTTAGACTAGGGTGTCCCTTAAGTCCCCTCTTATATGTCTTTGCTATTGATCCTATTTTGAGATTTATTGAACAGTCGGAGAATTTTAAACTGATTTGTAATATTTTTGGTATGCAGTATCCTAAAGTGTCAGTGTATGCAGATGACTTTACAATTTTGGTAAAGGATGAATGCTCGGGAAGAGTTGTACTAGATGTTTTAACTATGATGTATGCCATTACAGGGATCAAAATTAATGTAAGTAAAAGTACTTTATTTATTTTGGGCTCTGTGATAGTTCCTATACAGTTTCCAATTCCGATTGCTTAGGGTGAAATTAGGATTTTAGCATTATGGTTTGGGTCATTCCGTGCTGAACAGATGAATTGGGATCATGTGTATCATATTGCACATGAAAAAGTTGAGTCCTGGAAATCCTGGAAGATGCCTAGAAAGAAACGTATTTATTTGTTGAAAACATACATTTTGCCTGTTTTCTTATATATATCTCATATTTATCCAGTACCTTTTCCATATGCATACTAAGATTATGGGACTTTTTTTTTTTTATTTATGGGGTAGTCGGTTAAATCCGGTCAAAAGAGCTCATACATATAGAACTAGAAAAGAGGGAGGGCTGGGAATGATACAATCATTAGTCTCCTTATTTAGTAATTTTTATGTTTGCTTGCACGCATGTGCAAGAAACATAGTGCCATCATCCGAGTTTTCGGAGGTGTGTCACCCCCTTTTCCAATTCAGTCAGTGTGTTGGCAGGTGCGGCCCCAGTCCGCCAATGCATGCTGGAGCTGTCTATGACAGCTCCAAAATGCAGTTGTGTACAGTTGAAAGGGGGAGCTACGCTTCAGTGAGCAGCAATCAGATATCGCCTGCTCGCGCGCAGCTCCCCCACACACACACAAACACACGCCACAAGATACTGTATGCCCCCCACGCACACACTTCTATAGCCGACGGGGTGCCTAATCCCCTGGCATGTGCTGCGCCCCCCAAAGTTTCCAAATGCCACGCTGGGTGCCTCCACCCCAGTGTGGCAATCATCGGTATAGCCGACGGGGTGCCCAACTTCGTCAGCGCCCACTGTCCTCCCCCCAGAGTAGCAGGGTGCCACGCTGGGAGCCCACCCAGCATGGCAACTGATGCTAGGCCGACGGGGTGCCCAATCCCCATCGGCTCCATGCCCCCAACCAGTCGTCCTTGTGCCACGCTGGGAGCTCACCCCAGCGGGCAAACATCCCGCCCATGTTAAAAAAACTGTAAAAACGGTCCCACGCAGTCTTCCTGCCCCCACAACCCGCACCCACCCACTGCGCACCCTGCCTCCCCACACCCCCCTCACCCCATACTTAAATCTGGAGCTTGGCGCGACGATCTTCGGTGGACCGGGAACACGTCTGCACTCTTCAAAGCCCACCGCAAACTGAGGAAATGCTGGTAAGCTGTATAATGGGATAGATAGGGGTTTTTCAACTTTGTTGCATATCTCAGGCATTTTTTGGAATTTTTGCACCAGATTTTCAACATGGGGTTTTTGGGACCCCTTCTCATGAATGATATCACTGTCATGGCGTTATTCGGGCCCGAAGGGTGAGTTCACAGTCACTGCGTGAAATCACCTTTTGGGCCTGACTAACGAAATGACACTGCCATCGTTCATAAGGTGGGCTCTCAAGAAGCCTATTTTGAAAATTTGGTGGAAAAATTCCAAAAAATGACTGTTTTACGAGCATGCGTTGTGCAGTTCCTACGCAGGCTCGTAAGTTTGCGAATTTTCAATATTTTCACTCCAGATTTTCAACATTGCCATTTTACCACACCTTCTTATGAGTAGTACAGCTGTCATTTTTCACATCTCACCAAAATGTGTTTCCATACATGTAGCGCACAATGGCGCAGTCGGTGTCGTAATCAATGCTACGGGACAAATTAAGAAAATCACAGTGACACTGTTCAAGAGCAGAGGTCTTAAAATGGCTATGTTGAAAATTTGGTGAGAAAAATTCTTAAAAATGACTGTTTTACGAGCGTGTGTTGCGCAGTTCCTATGCATGCTCGTAAGTTTGTGAATTTAATATTTTCACTCCAGATTTTCAACATTGCCATTTTATTACACTTCCTTATGAACAGTACAGCTGCCATTTTTCATATGTCGCCCAAAATGTGTTTTCGCACATGTTGTGCACAATGGTGCTGTTGGTGTGCAAAAGCAATGTTTGGGACAGATTAAGAAAATCACAGTTACACTGTTCATGAGCAGAGGTCTTAAAATGGCTATGTTGAAAATTTGGTGACAAAAGTCCATAAAATGACTGTGTTACGAGTGAGCATCGCGCAGTTTCCATGCACCCTCGTAAGTTCATGACTTTGTAATATTTTCAGTCCAGATTTTCACCAGTGGCATTTTTCCAAGACTTCCTTATGAACAGTACAGCTGTCATTTTTCACAACATGCCGAAGTGTGTTTTCACACTTTCAGCGCAGAGATGCGTGGTCGCTGTGGGAAATCATTGTTCAGGACAGATAAAGAAAATCACAGTGACACTGTTCATGATCGGAGGCACCAAAATGCCTGAGTTGGCAATCTGCTGTAAAAAATCCCCAACCTAATTATATTACGGGTGTGCGTTGCACAGTTTCTATGTACGCTCGTGACTTCACCATTTTTTTAAATATTTTTACTGCAAATTTGCAACATTGCCATTTTTTACACCTCCCCATGAACAGTACAGCTGTCATTTTTTTACATCCTGTTCGGAATGTTTTTGCACCTGTGGTGCTAAATGCCGTAGTCGCTGTGCATAAGCAGCTTTCGGCTAACAAACTGATATTCCCCCTGTTCATGAGGTTGGGTCACAAAAAAAACATGTTGAAAATTTGGAGTGAAAATACCAACGAATGCCTGAGGTATTAGGGTTTCCAACCATAATGCCCAACCCTGTAGAGAATGACAGGCATCAGGGGTGTGACTTGGGATTCTTGCCTGTAATGCTCATACCATTCCACACCCTGCAGCCAGTGAGAGGCATCGAGGTATGCCTTGGGCTCTTCAGCCCCAAAGTTCACCCCATTCTCGTATATCGCACCCATCTCACCATATTTTCTAATGGAATGGGGTGCGCATAAGGGCCAAAGACCCCAAGGAACACCGTGACACTTGTCAGTGTCTGCAGGGTGGGGTGTGGTGAAATGGCATGGCCGTTATGCCTGACGACCCAAAGGCACACCCCAATGGCTGTCACTCTCTGCAGGGTGGTGGTGGGGTTGGCTTCAGTTCAATACTTCACTGCCATTCCTATTACGCAGTTCTGTAACTTCTACACTACCACTGCCAATGCCAGCAAGCAAACATTCGGCATTGACAAATGCTTGTTTCTATAGTAAAGTTCACCCACTGCTCCTTGGTGAAATGACTTTAGGGGTTATTGGAATGAGGGGGATGAGGAAAATGGCATGTTTCAGATAAAAGCTTACCTGCCTATGTTCAAACCACGTTGAAATATGTTCGGCTATAGAAAATTGTCTTACATTGGTTTGTGGATTCCAACAAACGGCTTTTTTAAAATAAAGTTGTGGCGCATTGTTATCTAGAATATGCAGTTTTTGCTATTTCTCCTCAGATGGACTGTCAACTTTTCATTGCTAGCATCATTGAACCACGAATTCCGAAAAAAATGCAAGATGTTATTTGGTTGTGTGGACATCAAAAGTTGAATGTCAAGGGCAACCAGAAACATAAAATAATGCAGGAAAGACTATGTCTTGCTGAACACTGTGTGGAAAAAATTGAGACTATGCATCATTTGTTTTTTGACTGCATTTATGTATCAGGTTTTTGGGATGCTTTGAGTGCTTTATGGGGGGAACGATTATTTTCTGTTATGTCTTATGATGTTTTGGTTTTGGGGCAGTTAGGTGTGGGGGTGGACTAAATGGCATAGAAGTATGGTATGGGTAATCTTAGCATGTTTGAAATGGGTGATCTGGCATTCCAGATGTCTCTGAGTTTTACAATCAAAGGAAATTACTGTATGGGATATGTTATGTCAGGTACAACTGGAATTGGACAAAATTTATCCGTATGAATATAGTACTCTGGGGTTTGTTTTCTGTCGGGACCTTTGGAAGGGTGTGGAATGGGTGGGATAGGTATTTTTGTGTATTATATGGGACATGTGTTGCATGTTTTAGTTTTCCTTATTTCTCTGTTATATTACTTTTTTTTTGTTTGTTTCTGATGATTATGTTTCCTGTTTTGTTGTATATGCTCTTTGTTTCTTTTGGTTTTTGTTTTCTAATAAAAACTTCCCCTACTCTTTTCGATAAATGCCATGGGATCTTTTACATCCATCTGAACTACCACCAATCCAGGCAGATGGGACCTCAGTTTAACGTCTCATCCGAAAGATGGCATCTCAGAAGTGCAGCACCCCTCTCATGCTGCACTACAGTGTCAGTACTGGGACATTAACCCAAGAGCCAGATGTGGGAACTGAACCCACAGCCCTCTGATCTCCCAGCCTCAGAGGCGAGTGTGCTACCTACTCAGCCACTGACACTGACAGTTTTTGTTGACCTTCTCTGAACTGCCTCTACCCTGTCTTATGGAGGTGGCAGGGAAGGTTAGGGAGAAAAAGATGGCATTCAGGACGTACAAGGAATCACAGAAGGAGCAGGACAGAGAACTATATCAGTTAAAGCAGAAGGAAGCAGGGAAGGCAGTCAGAATAGCAAAGGCCCAAACTGAGGAAAACATAGCCAACTCAGTTAAGAAGTGGGATAAAACCTTTTATAGGTACATCAGGGAGCGAAGGAAGACCAAGGGAGGGATAGCGAGGCTTGATAAAGGGAAGGGGGAGGGCAGAGGGTGACTGTGAAAAGGCAGAGATACTAAACACATATTTTTGCTCAGTACTCACAAATGAAGAAGGGGAGGTACCTAAACCAAGCAACAGAAACACTCTGGATAGGGGGGTTAATACCAGCCTATTCACAGAAGAAAGAATTCTGAAAGAACTCTTAAAACTGAAAGTGGACAAAGCAATAGGGCCTGATGGGATTCATCCCAGAATTCTAAAAGAACTAAGGGTAGAACTAATGACACCACTGATTACCCTCTTTAACAAATCAAGGGACGATGGGGTGGTACCTGAGGACTGGAGGAGGGCAGATGTCATTCCACTTCACAAAAGTGGGAGCAGGGCAGAGGCATGAAACTACAGACCTGTTAGTTTGACCTCAGTGTTAGGGAAAATGATAGAATCACTTCTGAAGGAAAGGATTGTTGAGTACCTAGAGGCCAGAGGGGTACAGGACTCAAGGCAGCATGGATTCACAGCAGGAAGGTCATGTCAGACGAATCTAATAGATTTCTTTGACTGGGTGACCAAAGTAGTAGATCGGGGAGGGGCTGTGCACATGGCCTACCTAGACTCTAGCAAGACATTTGACACACTCCCACACAAAAGATTAATATACAAGTTAACCAGCCTTGGAGTGGGTCACAAGATGGTAGCCTGGGTAAAACATTGGCTGGACAACAGGACACAGATGGTAATAGTAAACAGAGTCCATTCTGAAGAAAGGGGGGTTACTAGTGGAGTACTGCAGGGTTCATTTCTAGGACCGGTCCTCTTCAATGTCTTTATAAGTGACATTGCAGAGGGACTGGAAGGAAAAGTATGTCTCTTTGCAGATGACACAAAGATCTGCAACAAGGTTGATTCACAAGGTGGGGTGGGAAGGATGAGAAGAGACTTGGCAAGGTTGGAAGAATGGTCAAATGTATGGCAGCTTAGATTCAATGCTAAGAAGTGCAAAGTAATGCACCTGGGAAACAAAAACCCAGGGGAAGAGTACACAATGGGGGGTGAGGTACTAACAACAGCAAACATGGAAATTGACCTGAGGTAGTCATATCAGATGACCTAAAGGTGTGCAAGCAACGTGAGAGGGCAGTAAGGAGGGCTGGGGGGATACTGGGATGTATAAGGAGAGGCATCACCAGTAGAAAATGGGAAGTTGCTGTCCCTCTGTACAGACAGCTGGTGAGACCCCAGCTGGAGTACGGCGTGTAGTTCTGGAGACCCAATCTCTGCAAGGACATAGACAGGATGGAGACAGTCCAGAACAGGGCAACTAAAATGGTGCAGGGTCTGCACCGGAAGACATATGAAGAGAGACTTAAGGAGCTTAACATGTATATCCTCGAGGAAAGGAGGGAGAGCAGGGACATGATAAAAACTTTCAAGTACCTCAAGGGAATCAACAAAGTCTAAGAGGGTAGCATCTTTCACAAAAAGAGGTGTGCAAGAACAAGGGGGCACAATTTGAAGACAGAAGGGGGACGGCTCAGAGGTAATATGGGGAATTATTTTTTCATGGAGAGGGTTGTGGATGCATGGAACAGCCTTTCTGAGGAGGTTGTGGAGTCAAAAACAGTGGGGGAATTCAAGAATGCATGGGACAGACATAAGGCAATTCTAGGGGGTGGGGTAATAGGAAGTAGGCTGTTGGTTAACTAGGATCTGCAGCTTATCCATTAGGTAGGGAAATGGACAGACTGGGTGGGCCAAGCGGTCCTCATCTGCTGTCAAAGTCTATGTTTCTATGTTTTGTCCTTACGGAGATGCGGCCTCCAGAACTGGACACAGTAC
This sequence comes from Neoceratodus forsteri, assembly GCA_016271365.2. Lineage (NCBI taxonomy): Eukaryota > Metazoa > Chordata > Ceratodontiformes > Ceratodontidae > Neoceratodus > Neoceratodus forsteri. The sequence goes on along the minus strand of CM057453.1, from coordinate 59,164,412 downwards.
TCCAGATAAGGTCTCATTAATGATTTGTACAAAGGCATCACGACCTCCTTCCTCTATCTTGCACTGACCTAGGTGGCAGCAGGTTCAGAGAATGAGGTCCTGAACCTCACTCATTGCTGCCTACCATCCAGATAGTTTTTGAACGAAGCTAGAGCAGCAGAGGACACTCTTAGGTTACAAAATCTGGGGCACAGTAGTCGGTGATAAATCAAGTCAAAAAACCTTGTGATGTCAATGAATATAGCACCAGTAAAGTCACCTCTATCCATGGCTTAAGCAATACTTTGTGGTGAAGGACAATAGAGTAGTTGTAGTGCTATGACCTGTATGCAACACATGCTGTGCAGCATACAGGAAGTTGTGTTTAGTCAGGTATTCAGTGAGCTGGGAGGAGACAGTTTTCTCAAGGATTTTATTAAGCTCTGGAAGAATGGCTATTGGGCTGTAATTATTAATGTATTTAACATTACCTTTCTGGAAGATAAGTACAATGTGGGACAGTTTCCATGAATCAGGTACCACCCAGACTTCAAGGACAGCTTAAGTATTCTAGTAACATGTAAGGCAAGTTCCTTGGCAGCAACCCTAAGGTGTCTGGGATCAATTTCATCTGATCCTACTGACTCAGCTACTGTGATGAACTGTAGATGCTTACCTACTTCCGAGACTTTCACCGCTCTAAAGAAAAATTGAGGCTTGGAGTGAGAATAGGACTCAATCTCAAAAAGAGAGGCTGGTGTGGAGGGAAGGAAGGCCCAAGTATATGCGGACAGGTCAGGAAAAAATTTATTAAATGCATTTGCTATGGTAATTGGGCTGTTACAATTAACATCATTAATATACATGTCAGACTGAAAGTGACTGCCAGCTTGACCCATTCCATGTTTAATATGCTTCCAGAATTCACATGGGTTTCCACTTAGTGAGATAAATTTAATCTTTTCTTCTTTTTTTAATATTTAAAATGTTTTATTTCAATTTATACACCAACTATACATACACAATGTTCCCCATTCCTTGTTTTAGCCTGGTGAGTAGCCATCCTATGTTTGTTACCACCACTCTATACGTTTTCCCACCATCCTGTAATTTTTACCACCAAAGTGACACACAGCAGCCGGTGCATCCATAAACTATGTTAGTGCTCACACTCATAACCAAATTGATCACAACACAAAAATAAGCGCTTAGCACACAAACTGTCTACAAATTTCAGAGTGCACAATTTATTGAAACTCGTATGTAGCGTGGATGCCCTGTGATGAAGTTGTATGATGTTATGAAGCGACAGAATATCCAGAATACATGTGAGTTGCAATAAATTGTGCATTTTCTTACCATCACCCTATATTTTTGGCCATCACCCTACTTAGTTTCATAAAGTCACTGAGAAATATATTTTACAAGCAGGCCCTGTGGCACAAAGGCATCCTTACCACCTGCCATGCCAATGACCCAGATTCAGGAGCAAACGTGAGTCTGGTAGACTGCTCTCCTCTCCCTGGAAGAGTGGGTCATGCTTCCTGCAGCACACCTAGCACCAAGGCAGTTGGGAAGTCCAGTAGGGTGAGGAGATGTTGGTATGATATTGAGCATCACTGCACGCTAATGAAGAGGGAGAAAACTGGTGAAAAAAATGTTCTGCTATGCAGGATGAACTTGGACCTCCACAGGCCTAGCACCACAGGCCAGGCTCCCACACCAGATCCAGCTTCGGGGGGGGGGGCAAGGGTAAATCAACCCATCCCTGCAATGAGGGATAAGTCATAGGGTTACTAGGAGGTAAGTCCTGGGGATGGTGTGTAACTGAGCTGGGGAGGGTTGCCAAGATGGGGCCGGCAGGACGGGGGAATTGAACCAAAGTGAAAAATTAAAAAATAAATATCTTTTATCACCATCCTTTATTGCACTACTGCCCGTTGTAATAACAGTGTTCTATATATTACGTACAACACAGTCATGCATGTACAGGTATACTATACAGCATAAATAAAAGCCCCAAGGAATAATGGACCCTTGGCCCAGATCCCCACAACCACTGCCGTGTTGATGTTACTCTATCTGCTGCACCCTCTATCAAAACTTTACTGTGTCAGTATTTTACTTCATGTGACAAGACAGTGCCAAAGTTAGGATAACATGAACATAGTGTCACGTGATCATTCAACCCCCAAAGAACTGCAAAAATGCGCAAAGCAGCAGACCTGTTGGGCATGGGTGTAGACCAATAGTTTGCTTTGGGCAGGGCCCTGTGTGCCCTGCCTGAAGTAGTTGATCAGTTGGCCACAGCCTCGAACATATGGTGTGCTTTGAACAGGGTCCCACAGGCATGGAACAGCACAGGATCTGTAGGATGCCCATGTGAAGTGAAAGACCCATCAGGTAGGTCTGAAAGTTGCCACTTGGGTGTCATGGGAGGTGGTAAGTATCACTTTCCCAAATTTTGGGCTTAAAATGTTAAAAACATTTTAACATTATGGGTGATAGAAAAAAATGGAAGAAAAAAAAAATCTAAGACCCTGAATATTCCAGAACCAACAAGGCAAACTCAGACACATGGCGTACTCACTGCTTCCCCCTTCTCAGCATGGCTTTATGTTTTTATTTATTTATTTATTAAATTTTGGTGACCGGGTAGGCCCACTGAGCCCCGAAGGTCCCTTTTTCAGGGGTGACCCAGGATAACAGGCAGATCATGCTAAACCAACCTGACCACATTCTTCAAGGGGGTACCAAAGGATGTGGACAGGGGCAGGAGCATGGATGTAGTCTACCTAAACTTCAGCATGGCCTTTGATACTGTGGCGCATAGCAAACTTCTGGGCAAAGTAAACCAATGTAATAGACACAAGACATACACAAGCTGGCTTGCAAACTGGTTTCAGGGTAGGAAACAGAGTGTGGCGTTGGAATGGAATACTCAGAGTGTAGAGGAGTACACATCAGTATCTCCCAGTGATCAGTGCTCGGGCCACTGCTCTGAAACATCTTCATCAGTGATCTGGAATCTGTGGTCTCCAGCAAGCTGCTTAAGTGCTTGGATGATGCAAAGCTGGCCAGAACTCTGGACTCCCTTGAGCACGGGAACAATCTTTAGGAAGACCTGAGTAAGTTAGGTGATTGGTCTGATCCTTGAGCTTTAGATTCAATGTAGCCAGTTGCAGGGTGAAGCACTGGGGAGGAAAAACATAGGCAGGGCCCAGTTAAGGAGGAATAGGACCTGGCTGTCATAGTAGACAAGGGACAGAAGCTGGACAAGCAGTGCATGGCCGCTGTCAAGAGATCCAGCAGTATAATGGGCCCATGAAAAAGGGGTGTGACCAAAATCCTGCCACTTTACGCTACTGTGAAGGAAGGTAATGGAGGGAATTAGGCCACTGCAAAGGGGGGGGGCATAGCTTGCAAGAGAGCCAGAGCTGAGGGCCAATATGCTGACTAAATACTTTGTTTCAGTGCTCAGCAAGAGGCCCCTACATTACTATGTAATGTTGAGAAAAGACAATAGCACAAAAACTAACCAGGTTGAAGTAAATAATACAGAGTATAACATTTACAAATTATACAGAAGAAATTCTCAGTCATTGCAGGAGTCCTTGGTCTTATGGATTCAAACAGAAACAAATGGTTGAAACTTAGCATCACATCAAGGCAACTGTAGCAGCTAAGTGTATGGTGCTGAGCTTAACCGTCTGATTCCATTTGAATCCAAGCGACCAGAGACCCTGGAAATTACCATGAGATTTTCTTTGTAGGTACATGTGATGCAATGTTTTGCTTGTGTTTGTGCAAGTTGAACATACAAAGAAACAATATAGACTCACATGTAATCAGAAAGCAATCCTCAGTATGACTGGAAATAATCTGGGAAACAGTCACCCCCTCCCAAAAAGTTGCTTTTTAATGACAGCCCTTTCCTCCTGGACACTACTGATGTTGATAAATCAAGATAAACTGCAGTATGTGGTACATGCCCTTATAAGTCAACTCTGCTTCTGTCTAGCAGTTCCCAGGACCAGCTCCTTGTGGGATACTGATAGGAAGGTAATGTTTATAATGATTTTATTTATAGTGCTGTAGCTTCTTCTCCAACACTTTAAGGATTCTTAGGAATTCCGTACTACTGTCAAATTTAAAATCATATGTCTCAGATAATTCCATCAAAGCCCAAAATATGTTTTGCAGAAAGAATCTCAGCCTTGTGCCAATGTACCAGTAAGGATCAAGCACTCCTAAATCCTTGTTCTTGCTGGTATTCTCTAGTAGCTACAGCTGCAGCTACTGACATAGAAACAGAATTTCTCGGCAAATAAGGACCGCTTGTCCCATCTAGTCTACCTATTTTCCCCTATCTACTGTAACACCACAGACCCTACTTGATCTACAGTTTTAACCCCCCCCCCCAGCCAGTAAGGTTCCCCTATTCCTATCCCATGCATTCTTGAATCCCGTTACTATTTTTGCCCCATCTACCTCAGCTGGGAGGCTGTTCCAGGCATCCACCACTCTTTCTGTGAAGTACTCCCTCACGTCTGCCCTGAGTCTCCCCTCTCCAGCTTCATAGCATGACTCCTTGTTTTTAAGTCATTTTTTTTATTGTTCCCTCCTGAACCTTATTTATACCTGTGAGATACTTGAAAGTCTTTACCATATTCCTCACCTCCCTCCATTCCTCCAGGGTGTACATACTGAGGTCCTTTAGTCTCTTCTCATAGGGTTTTTGATGCAGACCCTGTGTGGTGGGGGACGAGCCGTGGTGGTTCGTATCCCAATAGTTTAGGGTGATGCCAGATAAATCTGGAAGGAGAGGCTGGAGACGTACTCTAGAGCCAAGATGCAAGGTTTATTAGCCACAGTTGGAGCACACAGAAAAGACTTAGCATTCACTAACACTATACACATAAGAAAAAGTGAATAAGGTTACCGGGACCACAAACTGGCCCCACTAATGTCCTACAAAAGTCCAGATTATTCAAGTCTTAAAGGTGTCATGATCCAATGCACCAAGCTTGGGTTTCTAGCATTCTGGTCGGCCGACTGCTGAGAGTGAACCTAAGGAAGCGCTTCCTACCCAGACCATAAAATGGGGCGTCCCCCAGTGAAACAAAAACCAATAAAACACTGTAGGCCTCCTGGCACTGGAAGGAAGGTGACTCCTGGCATCGTTGAGGCAATGTCAACAGGGCAGTGCCTGGTCGAGGATGGGTGTTGACACCAGGTTGTAGGGGAAGAGAACCTCCTCTGGGGATATTAGCTGCGGTGACCTCAGGCAGGTGCTCTCCAGTTGAGGAAAGGATGCTGGGTGCGCTGATCCACTGGACAACCTCTGGGCAGGTCCCCGGAGCCCTTACCACCTCACCCCTGCAGCTTCAGAATCCAACAATCTTCAGTGTGACCTCTTGATGCATCACTGGAACACGAGCCACCTATGTGCAGTACAATCAAGAGTGTGGCGACCCTTGGTGTGGCCTCTTGTGTGGGCCACCAGTACTTATGCCACCTCAGGAAGGGGCACAGAGCCTGGCAACTCGGCAAGGCCTTGGTATGGGCCACCGGTACTGTTGCCACCTTAGGTCAATGTCTATTCGGGAGAATGGCAATGTGACTCAGAGTTCGGCGGACGACTTAAGTCCCTCAAGCTAGAGCCGGGGCGGCTCCTAATCTGACTCACTTTGGTGGGCCCTAGCTACCAGCTGGCTACCACTTACGATCCGCAACTCAAACCTGGGGCGTCATGGTGAACATTTGGAGTTGTTGGAGGTCGTTGGAAGTGGGTGCAGGTGATACTGGGCTCCCCGGGGACCTTCCCTGGGTCGAAGAAGAGACACCGGAGGACTTCTGGATGAGGTGCGAGGTGGGAGTTGTGAGGTGTGTGCAGGAGCCCCTGGAGTTCAACCAAGATTTCTGTCCTCTGGGGAACAACCAATACACAACCAAGAAGGAGGGATAAGGCTTCTTCTCGTGGAGACTGCTACATGGAAGATTCACTGGGTCTGTTTCCTGGCCAAATGAACTGACTCAACACACTGGGGAACCCGACTAGATGGCAGACTTCCGCAAAAAACTGACCGAGGCTGCAACTGGGGATCTTCTGGAGGGAGTTACACCAAAGGGACCCAGGGGATTCACTTCAACCTCCTAACAGGGAAGCCGACATCCATTGCCTTGCTGTCCTTCACCCTTCCTGGTCAAACTCTTTCTCCCCCTCTCCAGTCTGTGAAGAGCCTCCTCTAGGCTGAGGCGGTCTTGGCTACCTGCCAGGGGATTGGCTCCTTCGTCCAGAGGTCAGCCTCCTGAAGCTGGGTCAGTGGCTTAAACAAAAAAAGTCTCCAGATCTGAATCTACCCTAGCCACAGGGATTGGCTGAGAGGGCTCAGCCTGGCTTCCTTCTACACTGGGGACAGGAATGTTGCCCAGCTGGTTTGGCTGCCTGGGTGTTGGTCTTGAGCAGGGGGAAGGGGGAGGAAAGAAAGAAAAAAATGGTTTTCCTTTTAAAATCCTGAATTTAGACTTCTAGGATTGTCTGCTGGAGTTGAGCCTGTTCTGTGTTTCAGAGGGTCACCAAAGCTTTTCAAGGGTTCCCCATTAAGCTGCCAGGGTCCCCATAACTGTCTGACCCCTCATATCTCTGAGGATCCCCTATTTTCTGTGGTGCTCCCAATTTCCCTGGGGCACTACAGATTCAGGCCTGCCTAACAATACATGTCCTCATGTATTTCCCAAATTTTTAACTTCTGAATCTTAAACTCTTTGACAGTTTCAGCCATAAACAATGACATATTCCTCGCCCGTGTTATGGTAACAAAACATTCGTAACAGCCTACAGATTATAAACTTTAAATCCTTAATTCCATGTTTTCCTAACACTATAAACATTATGGTAGTGGTTTTGTCAGTGTATGAGAAAACATTTATGACTCCTTGCATCTTTAAAGCTAAAATTTACATCTTAGAACATTTCAATAAACCATATTTACAACTGGGCTGTGGTCTTGGCTCTCCTTTCATTTTTCTACTTGTATGTGGACACCTTTTGTACCGCTTCAGTCACATACCTCTGGGGGGGGTACCCCAAAGTTTGACCTCTGGGATCTACGTTGAGGGGGCTCTGTGGCACTGGCTACTGGAGGGTGTGGCACCATTGGGTACAGCCATGGGGTTAGTAGCAGGGTGGGAAATGACTCTGGGGTGTTTTCCTCAGTTGGGAGTAGTTCCCGCCTCTCCTCCAGATTACTGTCCAGGAGGTGACTTCCAGATGGTGGAGCAGCTCTGAAGGTGCAGGGTTTAAGTCTGTTGCGATGAACAATCTGTGGCTGCTTCCTGCCAGACTCCTCCTGGATCTTGTAAACAGGTAAATCCGGGAACGGAATCTGAACAATCAAATATGGTTCTGACTCCCATTTGACATCCAGCTTGTGGCAGCGAGTCTTTCTTAATAGTACCCTTTCACCGATGGCCATAGGCATTGCATGGGCTTGGACATCATAGTTTGCTTTCTGTCGTTCCCGCACTTTCTCCATGTTTTGTTCCACTATTTTTCCTGCATCTTGTAATCGTTGATGGTGCTCAGTCACCCACTCGGTAGTAGTATGGAGGGGTTTCACTGGGTTTGGTTTTACATCTAGAACCAAGTCCATGGGGAGTCTCCCACGACGACCAAACATCAGATGGTATGGTGAATACCCAGTGCTGCTGTGAGTTGTGTTATTGTAGAGGTAGACTAGCTCTGGGAGAAGTCTTGGCCAGTGCAGTCGCTGAGACTCTGGTAGAGTTCTGAGCATGTCAAGGATAATCCGATTGACCCTTTCGCAGAGCCCATTGCCCTGAGGGTGATAGGCAGTGGTGTGGATCTTTTGCCCTCCATACAAGGCACACAGTTCTTTAAACAGGTGAGACTCAAATGCTGAACCTTGATCAGTCAAGATTTTGGTAGGGTAACCATAGGGTTGAACAAACTGCCTCCAGAACTTTTCGGCAGTGGTTCGGGCTGAAAGGTTTCGGACAGGCACAGCAATGACAAACTTTGAATAGTGGTCCGTCATGGTGAGAATGTAGTTTAAGCCATCCCCACTGGGGTCTACTTTAAGATGGTCCAGGGCCACCAGCTCAAGGGGTGCATGAACAGTGATTGGATGTAATGGGGCTCTTTGATCTTGCCCCGGTGCTCGCTTGAGGGTACATGTCGGGCATTTGTCACACCACTCTTGGATGTCCTCACGCATCCCAACCCAATAGAATCTGGTTCTCATATGAGCCTCTGTCTTTTTGCAGCCAAAGTGTCCAGATTTGTCATGATATGCCTCTAGGGCAACATCTGCAGCTTCACGAGGGAGGATGACATGTCGAACTTGGTCATGTGTCTTTGGGTAAGTGATGGTGTGGATAAGTCTTCCATCCACAACCGTCATACGAGCCACATGTCGCCACAGCTTCACAAGTTCTGGGTCAGCATGCTTTCTGTCCTCCAGAGGTAGGGTCTGCTGGTTACTAATGAAGGCCTTTAGCTGTTGGGTCACTGGACTGTGATCTTGGATCTGTTGCCATAAGTCAGGGGTTTCCTTTAATGTCTCGGGCATGTCGTCTTCCAGTGCTTCTGCAGTTGCAGCAGGGCAAACAGCTGTGGGGAAGCTATAGCAGCAGGCTTGTACCACCTCCGCAGGGATCTGGAGAAAGGGAGGCATCTCTAGAGCTTCTCTGTGGTTGTCATTCTCCTCCATCTCATCTTGGGTGGGTAACCTCGACAGGGCATCGGCATTTGCATTGGATTTACCGGCACAGTACTTGATTGTAAAATTGTAGTTGGCAAGTCTTGAGGCCCACCTCTGCTCGAGTGCTTCCAGTCGTGCAGTGTTCAGATGAGCAAGGGGGTTGTTGTCAGTGTAGACTGTGAAGGGTGTGGCGGCTAGGTAAGCTTTGAATTTCTCAGTGACGGCCCACACTAGAGCAAGGAATTCCAGCTTGAAAGAGCTGTAGCGATCATCATTCCGTTCAGCTCCACGCAGCCCATGGCTTGCATAAGCGACGACCCTCTCAACTCCATCCTGGTCCTGGGAGAGGACAGCCCCTAGCCCTCGATTGCTGGCATCAGTATATAATTTGAAGGGGAGTTGATAATCCGGATAGGCAAGTACTGGAGCTTGGATCAACATTGCTTTTAGGCTGTTGAAGGACTCCTGCTGGGCTGAACTCCACTGCACTGGGCTGCTTTTACGCAGTTGCTTTGTTCCCCTGAGCAATTCATGTAATGGGGAAGCTACCTGGGCAAATTTAGGGACAAACCGCCGGTAGTACCCTACGAACCCCAGGAATCTCCTTACATCCCAGACTGTGACTGGAGTTGGCCACTCATGCACTGCTTGAATCTTGTCTGGGTCTGGTGACACTCCGTGCTTAGATACAACATGCCCCAGGTAGTGAACTTCTTTTTTGAGCAGGTGACACTTTGATGGCTTGACCTTGAGCCCATAGTCAGCTAGGCGGGTAAGAACAGTTTCAAGGTGCTGCAGGTGCTCAGAATAGGTTTTAGAGTAAATGATGATGTCATCCAAGTAGAGGAGGACCATGTCAAAATTATAATTTCCCAAGCAGTGTTCCACTAGTCACTGAAAGGTCCCCGGGACATTACACAATCCAAATGGCATTCGAGTAAATTCATAGAGGCCCATGGGGGTCACAAACGCAGATTTCTCCCTGTCCTCTGGGGCAAGGGGAACTTGCCAGTAGCTACTCGCCAAGTCTAGGGTTGAAAACAGGGATGCTGATTTCAGTGCTGCCAGGGAATCTTCTATCCGTGGTAATGGGTAAGCATCCTTGTGCGTCACTTGGTTCAGTTTCTGATAGTGGACACAGAAGCGAATTTGCCCATCCTTTTTCTTGACCAGTACTATTGGAGCAGCCCATGGACTGTGACTCTCGGTGATGACATTGGTATCCTTCATCTCCTGAAGCATGGTTTTCACTGGTTGGTACAGTGCAGGTGGAATAGGGCGGAATCGTTCTCTGATGGGTGGGTGCTGTCCTGTGACTATGTGGTGCTGCACATTCTTGGTACACCCAAAGTCAAGGGGGTGCTTGGAAAAGACTCTCTCTAGTCTCTCTAGCATCGACAGCAACCCCTGTTTGTCTTCTTCAGGGGTTTCTTTTGTGCCCCAGTCAATTTCCTCAAGCCAGCTCTTGGCATCTGCTCCTTCAGGGTCTACAGCTCCATTTAATTGAAAGACATTCTCTTCATGATCTTCTGAGGGCTCAATTATGTCCTCGCTTCGGATCTTTATCAACCTGGCCACAGGCTGATTCTGGTATAGCTTAACAGGAGTTGTGCCATAGTTCAAGATGCGGAAGGGGACCTGCCCCTTGGTAACTGTTGTGAGACTCCGTGCAACAATCACTGGCTTCTCCCCTGTGGCACTGAGTGGTTCAACTACAGCCATATAGTCCTTGCCTTGCAGTCCCACCTTGGCTTTGCACAGCAGTATGGCCTCTGTACCTGGGTCCAGTCTGACTGGCTGGACATCAAGAATCCGGATCTTCCCAATTTCTCCCTCAGCATTGGCGAACCACTGGTGACACTGCAATATATTGATTGTGTGCTGCCAGGCCTTCTTGCTGGCTTTTGGGAGCTGTGCTGCTTGCTTCCGGAGGGCATCTAGTAATTCTTCATGACAGTTGACCAGTACATTCATCCCCAAGATCACTGGAGGGAGGTTGTCATCATCAGTGTTGCTAATGATGACCCCTTGTTGTGGGTAAACCTTATCTCCCAGCTGAATGTCCATTTCCTGGTAGCCCAAGTAAGGGATACTCATTCCGTTGCCTGCAATCAGGTTGAGCCAAGTCTTTGGAGGGCATCTTAGTTGGTCTTGGGTCCAGTGCTAGAGGAAATGGCAGCCTTGAATAGTGGTGACTTGGGAGCCGGTGTCCAGAAGTGCTGTAAAGGTGATACCAGTGAGTTTGATGGGAACAGTCAGGCACCTTCTTATGTACTTTGACCATTCCAGGTTTGGGTTTGGACCTAGGAGCTTTCTTCCCGAGGGTTGGTCCAATGCCTCGGGGACACCCTGTCTAACAACACAGCAAATTCTCCTTCCTGGATGCACTGTCGTTCCTCATGGCCACTGATGCCACAGCGCCTGCAGATAGGTCGTCCATGATTGTCGAACCGGTCAGTGGGTCACCGGCCCATACTCCTTCGGTCCGGTCTTGCCGGGCCTCGGGGATGGTCCATAGAATATCCTAGGCCCCAGCTCCCCTGGAGGTCTTGTACGACTCAGCAAACTTCTGCTAGTCTTTGCGACATGGCCTCCAGCTGTCGGGACATCTCTCTGGTACTGTCTCTTGCTTGGTCATTTGGCCGGTCCTGGGCTTGAGTGACCTGATGGTACACCTTTTCTCTATCCCCTCGGGGGTAGGAGTCATGTTCTAGCCAATCTGGTAGATACTCTTTTTCCTGGCTGAACTCTTTCTCTGCCCTTCATCTGGTGAAGGCATTGCAAGACGAGCAGGGTTCAGACATTGGACCCCCAGTGGCCATGGCTTCGGCAACACCAGCCATCTGCTGGAAGGCCACCATCTCTTCCTCAAGCCGTCCAGAGCCTAGGACTTCAATGGCTTCCTCTTTGAAGTCTACAAACTTTGCATCTGGGTTTTGGTGGTGCAACATCCGCAGCTTCTGACGTAGAGGCTCTCCCCAGGCCCCCTCGATGAACCGCTCTATCAATACTTGGTCTGGGTCATGGTCCTCATTTGGGTCACGTTTTCGCAGGGCCCGGTGGGCCTCTTGCAGGCTCAAGGCAAAGTCACGCAGTGTCTCCCGGGGGCCCTGTGTGCGAGAGAAGAATTTCATTTTGAGGTCTGAGACACTTCACTTGTCGAAGATGTCGCTTAGCCGGGTCAAGATCCGTTCAGCAGTGTCCTTTTGTCCATCTGACCAGCTCTCAACTTCCCGTTTGGCAGCTCCTCCCAGCTGCCCAATGAGGATTTCCACTCTCTGTTGCTCTGGCACTTGGTAGAGACGGAACATAGCCTGTAGCTTCGCACAGAAAACGGTGAGGCTGCAGGTGCCTGAGCTTCGGTCCCCTGTGTACCTTGGTAGCCATGGTGCCCCGAAGTAATAAGGCATCATTATTGGGGCCGGTTGAACTAAAGGTGAGGATGATGCTGTGGCTCTCTCAGTATCTGAAGGCATCTTGGGTTGGAGTTGCTCCGGCTTTGGGCTCCTTGTTGACTCTAATCCTGCAGACTACGCCAAGTTTGTGGGGGACGAGCTGTGGTGGTTCGTATCCCTATAGTTTAGGGTGATGCCAGGTAAATCTGGAAGGAGAGGCTGGAGACGTACTCTAGAGCCAAGATGCAAGGTTTATTAGCCACAGTTGGAGCACACAGAAAAGACTTAGCATTCACTAACACTATACACATGAGAAAGAGTGAATAAGGTTACTGGGACCACAGACTGGCCCCACTAATGTCCTACAAAAGTCCAGATTATTCAAGTCTTAAAGGTGTCATGATCCGATGCACCAAGCTTGGGTTTCTAGCATTCTGGTCGGCCAACTGCTGAGGATGAACCTAAGGAGGTGCTTCCTACACAGGCCATAAAATGGGGCGTCCCCCAGTGAAACAAAAACCAATAAAACACTGTAGGCCTCCTGGCCCTGGAAGGAAGGTGACTCCTGGCGTCGCTGAGGCAATGTCGACAGGGCAGTGCCTGGTCGAGGATGGGTGTTGACACCAGGTTGTAGGGGAAGAGAACCTCCTTTGGGGATATTAGCTGCGGGTGACCTCAGGCAGGTGCTCTCCAGTTGAGGAAAGGATACTGGGTGCGATGATCCACTGGACAACCTCTGGGCAGGTCCCTGGAACCCTTACCACCTCACCCCTGCAGCTTCAGAATCCAACAATCTTCAGTGTGACCTCTTGATGCATCACTGGAACACGAGCCACCTATGTGCAGTACAATCAAGAGTGTGGCGACCCTTGGTGTGGCCTTTTGTGTGGGTCACCAGTACTTATGCCACCTCAGGGAAGGGGGCACAGAGCCTGACAATCCTCAGCAAGGCCTTGGTATGGGCCACTGGTACTGTTGCCACCTTAGGTCAATGTCTATTCGGGAGAATGGGCAATGTGACTCTAAGTTCGTCGGACGACTTAGTCCCTCAAGCTAGAGCCGGGGCGGCTCCTAATCTGACTCACTTTGGTGGGCCCTAGCTACCAGCTGGCTACCACTTACGACCCGCAACTCAAACCTGGGGCGTCATGGTGAACATTTGGAGTTGTTGGAGGTTGTTGGAAGTGGGTGCAGGTGATACTGGGCTCCCCGGGGACCTTCCCTGGGTCGAGGAAGAGACACCGGAGGACTTCTGGATGAGGTGCGAGGTGGGAGGTGTGAGGTGTGTGCAGGAGCCCCTGGAGTTCAACCAAGATTTCTGTCCTCTGGGGAATGCACAACCAAGAAGGAGGGATAAGGCTTCTTCTCGTGGAGACTGCTACATGGAAGGTTCACTGGGTCTGTTTCCTGGCCAAATGAACTGACTCAACACACTGGGGAACCCGACTAGATGGCAGACTTCTTCAAAAAACTGACCAAGGCTGCAACTGGGGATCTTCTGGAGGGAGTTACACCAAAGGGACCCAGGGGATTCACTTCAACCTCCTAACAGGGAAGCCGACATCCATTGCCTTGCTGTCCTTCACCCTCCCTGGTCAAACTCTTTCTCCCCCTCTCCTGTCTGTGAAGAGCCTCCTCTAGGCTGGGGCGGTCCTGGCTACCTGCCAGGGGATTGGCTCCTTCGTCCAGAGGTCAGCCTCCTGAAGCTGGGTCAGTGGCTTAAACAAAAAAAGTCTCCAGATCTGAATCTACCCTAGCCACAGGGATTGGCTGAGAGGGCTCAGCCTGGCTTCCTTCTACACTGGGGACAGGAATGTTGCCCAGCTGGTTTGGCTGCCTGGGTGTCGGTCTTGAGCAGGTGGAAGGGGGAGGAAAGAAAGAAAAAAATGGTTTTCCTTTTAAAATCCTGAATTTAGACTTCTAGGATTGTCTGCTGGAGTTGAGCCTGTTCTGTGTTTCAGAGGGTCATCAAAGCTTTTCAGGGGTTCCCCATTAAGCTGCCAGGGTCCCCATAACTGTCTGACCCCTCATATCTCTGAGGATCCCCTATTTTCTGTGGTGCTCCCAATTTCCCTGGGGCACTACACCTGCACCATTTTAGTTACCCTCCTCTAGACCACCTCTACTCTGTCTATGTCCTTCCGGAGGTGTGGTCTCCAGAACTGGACACAGTACTCTAGGTGAGGTCTCACCAATGATCTATACACTGCTAACACCACCTTTCTCCTTCTGCTAGTGATACCCCTTCCCTATGCACCCTAGCATCCCACTAGCTCTCCCCACTGCATTGTCACACTGTCTGGCCACCTTTATGTCATCAGATATGATTACCCCCATGTCTCTTTCCTGTTTGGTGGTCGTTAATACCACTGCCCCTATTTTGTTCTACACCCCTGGGTTTCTATGCCCTAAGTGCAGGATTTTGCATTTATTCTTATTGAAACTTAGTTGCCACACTCTTGACCACTCCTCTAGTTTTCTTAGATCTGTATTCATTTTTCTACCCCCTCCTGGAGTGTCTACCCTATTGCAGATTTTAGTGTCATCTGCAAAGAGGCATATATTCCTCTCTAGCCCCTCTGTAATGTCACTAATAAAGACATTAAAGAGGACTTGTCCCAGTACTGATCCCTGTGGCACCCTGCTGGTCACCCTCCCTTCCTCTGAATGAACTCCATTTACCACTGCCCTTTGTCTCCTGTCCCCTAACCAATTCCTTACCCAGTTTACCACCTTTGGACCCACTAGTAGGCTGACCAGCTTGCTGACAGGTCTCCTACGTGGAATGGTGTCAAAGGCCTTACTTAAATCTAGGTAGGCCACATCCACTGCTCCACCCTGATCTAATTCCCTGGTGACCCGGTCTAAGAAATCTATCAGACTTGTTTGACATGCCCCCCCCCAGTGATGCATGCTTCCTCAGATCTTGTAAGCCACTGGATTCGGGATATTCCATAATCCTTTCCTTCAGTAGTGATTCCATTAATTTCCCCACCACCAATGCCAAGCTAACTGGCCTGTAATTGCCAGCCTCCTCCCTGCTTCCACTTTTGTGAAGTGGGACTACATCCGCCCTCCTTCAGCCCACCGGAACCATTCCCATCTCCAGTGATTCATTAAACAAGGCTGTTGAAGGTGCAGTCAGCACCTCTCTCAGATCTCTCAATATCCTTGGATGCACCCCATCTGACCCCGTTGCCTTGTCCACTTTTAGATTTGCGAGCTCCTTCAGGACTCTCTCCTCTGTAAATGGACTAGTGTCCACCTCCCTTCCTTCGATGCTCCTGGCACTTATTTGTGGTCCCTCACCTTCCCCTTCCTCTGTGAACACTGAACAAAAGTATTTATTTAAGATGTCCACTTTTTCCTGGTCTCCCTCCACACACTCCTCCCCTTCCCTCCTAAGCCTTACTATCCCTCCCCTGGTCTTTCTCTTTTCACTTACGTACTGTACCTGAAAAATGTCTTGTCCTCTTTCTTTACTGCCTGGGCTATTTTATCCTCTGTTTGCACCTTTGCACTCCTAATTGCTTTCCCTGCCTCCCTCTGTTTCTCCTGTAATACCTCCCTATCCTCCTCCCTCTGTGTCTCCTTATACCTCTGGAATGCTAACTTTTTTGCCCTTACCTTCCTGGCCACCTCTTTTGAGAACCATAGTGATATATTTTTCCTCTTGCTTTTGCTTACTTGTCTGATGCAGAGGTTTGTTGCCTTCACTTATCCCCCCCTTTTAGTGTCACCCACTGTTCCTCCACTCCACCCAAGTCCTCTCCCCCCCCCCCAGGGCATCCCTGAAGCATTCCCCCATCTTTTTAAAATCAGTTCTCTTGAAGCCCAGGACCCTTGCCTTTGTGTGGTTTGATTCTGTTACCTTGCTTATATTGAACCACACTGTACAGTGATCACTGATCCCCAGGTGGTGACCCACTGTGATGTCTGCAACACTGTCCTCATTGGTGAGTACGAGGTCCAGTATTATCTCATCATGAGTGGGCTCTTTTACTAGTTGCCTGAGGAATGCCCCCTGCAGGGAGTTCAGGATATCCCTACTCCTGGATGAAGCTGCAGCTTGGATGCTGCACTCTACATCCAGCAGATCGAAGTGCACCACCAGCAGCACCTCCCCTTATTTGTCATCTTTTGGCTGGCTTCCCCCAGAACCTTATCCAATCCCCCCCTCCCATGCTGGAGATCTGTAGATTATGCCAGTGCAAATAGCAGCCCCACACCATTTCTAGGGTGACACACAGTACCTCTGCCCCTCCTTGTGTTCCCTGTATCTCTGTTGCATTTATGCTATCCCTCACATAAACAGCCACTCCTCCCCCTTTCTTTCCCACCCTGTACTTCCTGAACAGAGTATAGCCTGGTACGGCTATGTCCCAGTTATAGTTCTCATTGTACCATGACTTTGCAATGGCAACAGTGTCCAGGGCAGCCTCTGCCATAATGGCCTCTAGGTCTGGGATTTATTTCCCTGACTTCGAGCATTTGCAAACATGGCCTTCCAGATTCTGCTACCACCCTGCTTGTCAACCCCCCTTTTCCCTTTTGCCTTCTCTCCTTACCCCCTCTGCTCTCATTCCCATCTCTCTTCATTTCTACCATTTTGGTTTTTTTTTTCATTGGGTACCCCTGGAGATTTCTCTCCCTTAGAGTTCTTTCTACTGACTACTTCAGCTTGTGGGTGGGGGCAGTTTACATCTCCCTGTTTCCTTCTGCTACCCCCCTCAGCTAATTTAAATGCTCAGCAATGTAACATTTAAATTGTTCACTGAGGACTGTGGTTCCCCTCCTGGATAGATGCAGGCTTTCTCCCTGTATAGGTCCTTATCCCTCCAGGTGGGATCACAGTCCCCAATGTAGCCAAACCCCTCCACTCTGCACCACCCCTTCAACCATGAATTTAAGCTCCTGATACAGAGTATCCCATCATTCCCCATCATAGACAGTCAGCACCTTAGAACATGCCACTGAGCATGCTACCTGTCTAAGACCCTTCCCCAATTCCCTGAACTCCTCCTGCACTATCCTAGCCTCGTCACCAGCCAGGTCATTAGTCCCAAGGTGGACAATGACATTCACCTCTCCCCCCATCCTGCTGTCCTAGTGATCCTCAGGATCTGCTTACATTGCCAAATATTTCCTAAAATTATTTAACATTACTACAGAAATGGCCATCCTGCCTGCCTGCAGTACCTTTCTAGGGCCATTAGATCACACTGCTTCTTTGAGCAGAGAGTGCACTAACTTCTGGGGAATGGGTAGGATCTCTGCTGGACTGCCAAGGATATTACTGATGGCATTTTCATTAAAAAATAATCTTTTTCCCTTAGCATCTGTTCCCATTATTTGCTCCTGACATGAAGTCATAATTTGCTGTTTATGACATCAGTGTGACAGGGTTGAATAAGACCCTGTCCCATTTGTTATGCAGAAAGAGTTAAACACAAGGATCTGTTCTATCCTCTCCTGTTCTGTCTCTTGTGTGTCCGGTTGTGCAACCAAATGTTCTTGTGAGACCTAGGAATTGATCACTCTGATGGTCTCACAATTCTCTGCCTCTCACTGTCTCTCTGCCTTCACTTGCTGTTTCTGTCTTTTCTTCCCCCTTGCATATCTGTGGTTATAAAAAATATATGTGAATCTTTATGTGAAACTGGGATACCTTGGTTTGAACTGCATATAGTTATGCTGTTGAAATGATTGCAAAAAGCTATTTGGAATTTAGGGGGTTAACCTGAGATGCAGTTTGAACTCTTCTCAGGCTTGTTTGCAAACTCTTTTCCAGAGCTGTCAGCAGGAGGCCAGCTTGGGACACTGTTCTATTTGCAAGCCTGCTCTGCAAAGAAACTGACAAGAACTCTGATACATTTTGTGAGAAACAGGATGTCCCCTTAATGAGCTCAGGATGAAGAAATTAATTGTAGGCAAAGACTTATTATAAAAACAGCAGCAATATTTTTCCTAGAGAGACTGAAATTTGAAATAAGATACCCTCAGATGAAGGGCTTTGTTTTCTCTGTTTGTACTGCCTTTGTAAATAGTTATACCAAACAATTTTTTGATCTGCAACAGGGTTGATACACAAGGTGGGGTGGAAAGGATGAAAAGGGACTTAGCAAGGTTGGAGGAATGGTCAAATATATGGCAGCTCAGATTTAATGCAAAGAAGTGCAAGGTAATGTACATGGGAAACAAAACCCAGGGAAGAGTACACAATGGGAGTGAGATAATAACAACAACAAAAATTGAAAGAGACCTAGGAGTAATTATATCAGATGACCTAAAGGTGGCAAGCAATGTGAGAAGGCACTAAGGAGGGCTGGGGGGATACTGGGATGCATAGGGAGAGGCATCAATGGTAGAAAACAGGAAGTTGTTATCCCTCTGTACAGACAGTTGGTGAGACCCCATCTGGAGTACTGCATGCAATTCTGGAGACCCCATCACCGCAAAGACACAGACAGAGTGGAGGCTGTTCAGAGGAGGGCAACCAAAATGGTGCAGGATCTGCACCAGAAGACATACGAGGAGAGACTAAAGCAGCTTAATATGTATACCCTTGAGGAAAGGAGGGAGAAGGGGGACATGATAGAAACTTTCAAGTATCTCAAGGGAATTAACAAAGTACAAGAGGGTAGCATCTCTCAGAAAAAGAGATGTGCAAGAACAAGGTGGTACAATTTGAAGATAGAGGGAGGACGGCTAAGAAGTAATGTTAGAAAGTATTTTTTCACAGAAACGATTGTGGATGCGTGGAACAGCTTTCCTGAGGAGGTTGTAGAGTCAGGAACAGTGGGAGAATTCAAGAATGCATGGGACAGGCATAAGGCAATTCTAGTGGGGGGTAGGAGGAAACAAGCTGTTGATTAACTAGAATCTGCAGCTTATCAATCAGATAGGGAAATGGGCAGACTTGGTGGGCCAAGCGGTCCTTATCTGCCATCAAATTCTATGTTTCTATGTTTTTATTTTTTATTTTACTGCTATTGATAATAATAATAAAATGCTACTTGCAAATGTTATACCCGCTCCTGGTTTTCCTATGCTTCCTGACCTGTGCGTCAATGACAATCAGAATTTATTGGCACAGGAATGACTTTAAGAATAAACCACACCCAATTTTTTTTTATATGAGGTCACTTCCATACCAACTACTACCAAGAGGATTCCTGGCCCCAGTGTTCAGTTGCAAAGGGAGATGGGAAACAAAACAGGAGGCATTGTGTTCTTCTATAGAGCCACCACCCTTTCACAAAATATATACATCTCCCCATATTTAATTATTTATTTGAAAACTAGTAATCGGGAAAGGCACACTGAGCCAAAGCTCACTTTCAAGTGCGACCCGGGATATTATATGCATGTTATCGCAATTCAAATGAGACTGCCATATGTTTTCAGATCTGAATAGGGTTTGTACCCATTAACATGCTGGGTATCACCATTCCCCCTGGATATTCCCCTCTCCCTTTAATCACCCCAGTAGTTCAGTGGGTTTTATTTTCTGTGGTCATTGTCCTTGGCAGGCCCGTGCCCCCACCCCCCACCCATTCCCCAGAATTTAGTGTACTCCTTGGTGACTGATGGTACCTTGCTCCTTAGCCCAAGTCTGCTCCAAATGCAGCTTGATCTTAGTGCCCCTCCACCAAGTCCTTCCTTTTCAGTTCAGATCTCAGCACTCGACTCCCCTTACTGCCTATCTGCATCTGCTGTACAAGCTGGGTGTCCAATGCAGTGTTTGGCTTAGCAATGGCTGCCACATTTCATGAATTGGCTTGAAGGTTATTTGTAGGGCAGCCTCGCCCCTTTTCCGCATGGTCACAAACACTTTTGGTAACCATGCAGGGAGGGTGTATAATCCTCTACTGAGGTTACTAACCAGTGAGTGGGGCCAAGTGGTCACAGCAACCACTCAGTGTCTATGTTAATGAATAGAATATGGGCCCATGTGCCATTATAATTTTAGTTACATTAGGTGGGAATCTATAGTGCAGGCTGCAGTTCAAAATCTGAAAACTGGTAATCGGGAAAGGCACACTGAGCCAAGGCTCATTTCTAGGTGTGACCCAGGATATTATGTGCAGCCACATAAATAGGAGGTGGGACGATTACTCCTGTGACATTATTGCAATTCAAATGAGACTGCCATATGTTATCAGATCTGAATAGGGTTTGAACCCACTAACATGCTGGGTATCACTGTACCTCCTGGATATTACCCCCTGCATAGCATTCACGAGGTATAAGGAATCACAAAAGGAGCAGGACAGATAACTGTATCAGTTAAAGCAGAAGGAAGCAGGGAAGGCAGTCAGAATAGCAAAGGCCCAAACCGAGGAAAAGATAGCCAACTCAGGAAGGGGGATAAAACCTTTTATAGGTACATTAGGAAGCAAAGAAAGGACAAGGTTGGGATAGTGAGGCTTAATAAAGGGAAGGGAATGTGGGCAGAAGGTGACAGTGAAAAGGCAGAGATACTGAATGAATACTTTTGTTCAGCATTCACAAAATAAGATGTGTGGGAGGTACCTAAACCACACAATAGAAACACTCTGCATAGGGGGGTCGATACCAGGCCATTCGCAGAAGAAAGGGTCCTGAAAGAATTTCTAAAACTCAAGGTGGACAAGGCAATGGGGCCTGATGGGATTCACCCCCATTATTCTAAAAGAACTAAGGGGAGAACTAGTGACACCACTGCCTACCCTTTTTAACAAATCATGGGAGGATGGTGTGGTATGTGAGAACTGGAGGAGGGCGGATGTGATTCCTCTTCACAAAAGTGGTAGCACGGCAGAGGCAGGAAACTACAGACCTGTTAGTTTGACCTCAGTGATAGGGAAAATGATGGAATCACTCTGAAAGAAAGAATTGTTGAGTACCTAGAGGCCAGCGGGGCACAGGACCCAAGACAGCATGGACTCAAGTCAGGAAAGTCATGTCAGATGAATCTAATAGATTTCTTTGACTGGGTGACCAAAGTAGTAGACCAGGGAGGGGCTGTGGATGTGGCCTAACTAGACTTTAGCAAGGCATTTGACACAGTCCCACACAAAAGATTAATAAACAAGTTAGCCAGCCTGACAGTGGGTCCCGGGGAGTAGCCTGGGTGAAAAAAAGGTGGCTGGACAACAGGATGCAGAGGGTAATAGTAAATGGGTCTGTTCCAAGAAGGGGGTTACTAGTGGTGTACCATGGGTTTTCAGTTCGGCCGGTTCCCTTAATGCCTTTATAAGTGACATTGCAGAGTGAATGGAAGGAAAAGTATGCCCCTTGCAGATGACATAAGATCTGAAACAGGTTGATACACAAGGGGGTGAAAGGATGAGAAGGAACTTGACAAGGTTAAAGGAATGGTCAAATGTATGGCAGCTTAGATTCAATGCAAAGAAGTTCAAAGTAATGCACCTGGGAACCAAAAACCCAGGGGAAGAGTACACAATGGGGGGAAGGTAGTAACAACAACAAAAATGGAAAGGGACCTGGGGGTAGTCATATCAGACAACCCAAATGTAGGTGACCAATGTGAAAAGGCAGCAAGGAGGGCTGGGGAAATACTGGGCTGCACAGGGAGAGGCATCACCAGTAGAAAATAGGAAGTTGTCATCCCTCTGTACAGACAGTTGGTGAGACCCCATCTGGAGTACTGCGTGCAGTTCTGGAGATCCCTTCTCCACAAGGACATAGACAGGATGGAGGTGGTCCAGAGGAGGGCAACTAAAATGGTGCAGGGTCTGCAACAGAAACCATATGAAGAGAGACTAAAGGCGCTTAATATGTATACCCTTGAGGAAAGGAGGGAGAGGGGGGACATGATAGAAACTTTCAAGTACCTCAAGGGAATCAACAAAGTCCAAGAGGGTAGCATCTTTCAGAAAAAGAGGTGTGCAAGTTCAAGGGGGCACAATTTGAAAACAGAGAAGGGATGGCTCAGGGGCAACGTGAGGAAGTATTTTTTCACAGAGAGGGTGGTGGACGCATGGAACGGCCTTCCTGAGGAGGTCGTAGGGTCAAAAACAGTGGGGGAATTCAAGAATGCGTGGGACAGACATTAAGGCAATTATAGTGGGGGGGGTAAGAGGAATTAGGCTGTTGGTTAACTAGGATCTGCAGCTTATCCAATAGGTAGGGAAATGGACAGACTGGGTGGGCCAAGCAGTCCTTATCTGCTGTCAAAGTCTATGTTTCTATGTTTCTCCCTTTAATCGCCCAGTAGGTCAGTGAGTTTTGTTTTCTGTGGCCATTGTTCTTGGCAGGCCCATGCCCCCATTCCCCAGAATTTAGTGTACTTTTAGTGTACTTCTTAGTGACTGATGGTACCTTGCTCCTTAGCCCCAGTCTGCTCCAAATGCAGCTAGGTCTGCATGCCCCTCCACCAAGTCCTTCCTTTCAGTTCAGATCTCAGCACTCACCCCTTACTGCCTACCTGCATTAGCTCTACGGGGGGGGGTTTCAGATGTTGTGATTGGCTTATCAAGGGCTGCCACATTTCATGAATTGGCTTGAAGGTTATTTGCAGGGCAGCCTCACCCCTTTTCCACATGTCGTAATAGTAAATAATTTTTTATTCATAAGAATAATGGAATACATTTAGCTGAGCGAGCTCATTTTCAGTGAAGTTCCAGGTCAAGTAAAATACATATAGTTACACATATTCACATATAACACAGTACACACTATAATAAAACAATAACATTGCGACAACAGGCAATACAATGGTAACATCAAATGCATCAATCTGATTGTTAAAGTGCATTACAAGAATTACAGGTTATGGCATTGTTAGACCAAGTCATATGCCATCTTTTTAATTCTAAATTACTGGTCTTAACCCCATGACATCTAAGATTTGAAGGGGATTGATTCCACAGTAAAGCTCCCCTAAAGGGAACAGACGATCTCCCCATATTTAGATGACAATTATTCAAAACATTTTGAGCTCCCTGTGAGGTCCTCATGCCCTCTCTTACCTTCCTAAATTCAAATAAATCAGAAATATAATCAGGAACCCCATTATTCTAAACCTTGATAATAAACTGGAGTAAATATGGATTTCTTCTTACAGGGGGTTTAAGCCAATTCAGTTCATTAAATAATACATACCGGTGACTTCTATAGGGTGCATCCAAGATAAAACGAGCCATTCCGTGGAACATTAGATCTACTTTATTTAGAAGGGATCCAATGGTCACAAACACTTTTGGCAACCATGCAGGGAGGGTGTGTAATCCCTTACTGAGGTTACAAACCAGTGAGTGGGGCCAAGTGGTCACAGCAACCACTTAGTGTCTATGTTAATGAACAGACTATGGGCCCATGTGCCATTACGATTTTAGTTACATTAGGTGGGAATTTATAGCATGTGCTGCAGTTCAAAATGCTCCTCAGTATGCTGCCTTGTTGTCAGAAGCTATAAGTTAGGTCTGCTGTTTTCCTATTTTAAAAAAGGGTTTTGCTGGGGCTGTTGGTTCAGCAGCAGCATATCCAGCTGCCACAGTGGCGACCAGTGTTCAGAAGTGGACGCAGGCCGTTGGGCAGCCTGTGCTGGGGTATGGTGATGCTGACGGTGGCAGTGCTGATCAGCTTAGGGAGTTTTAAACTGAAGGAGGGGATAGTACAACACTGGGTACTGCAACACCCTTGTGGAGGGCCAGGGAGTTTGCTCCTCCCCAGGACTCACTGAAGCATCCATGACCAGTGATAGGCTGTTCACACCATCAAGTGGGTGTAGGGCAAGAGAAAAAAAAATTGGAAAAACCACATGGATCACCAGAATGGCAGGCTTACTCACTCCTGGGGCCCCACTCCTCAGGAACCTCCCCTGGAAAGATGGTGAGAGAGGGTAGTGGCTGACGGAGCTGAGTGGGTGCCAGGAGGTGGTAAGCACAGCCCTGAGGACTAGGATGGCAACTCTGGAGGATAAAAAGCTAAGGATGAAAGAATGAAAAGTGGTGCCAAAATATGTTATTTTTTTTTTTTTTTTTAGTTTGGGGCTGATGGATCTTGTTGAACAACTACTGTTTATTATTGGAATATTACATAGAGTAGGTTCATGAAGTGACAGCCAATCAAAACTCAAATATTTGTGCACTGGCTAGCAGAACTGATAAATAGTTTGAGGGCCTTGATTACTGGATGGTAGCCTGGCATTTTGATGAGCTTAGAAAGTCTGGCTTCCAGTGCTACTGATGTTTAGCCCTGTGGAATGAGGTGCAGACTGCCAAAGACCCAAAGTACATGCTGTACCAGATTCACTGCTATGGAACACAGTAGAGAGACAGGTGCAGTTTTGCTGATCAACTCAAGCGTGACCTCCTTAGAATAAACAGAATCCTGGACATGTCCTGTCATCTTTATTGGTATTGTAAATTAAGGAATCTTTTTAGCCAGTCAGGATTGCTTATTTTTGAATATTCCAAAACATAAATCTCACGTTGGTTACTATACTAAATAACCTGGTGAGGAGGAAAACTGAGTGGTTCCAATAGATTTTCCTCTCTTGAATTTGTCATCAGGTCGTTCTACTTACCTGGGATCTGCATCATCTTGCTTTTTTTCTCTTCTAGCCATGTCATAGGGATATGCACACTGTCGGTTTAGAAAAAATAGTATAGTAGCGCTCATCTTGTCTACTGGCTACAATGGGGGAACCACGGAACCCCACATAAAAAGAGGCAACATAAATTTAAATAATATCCACCCACACTGCTTCAGGTAAACACGGAACCCACTGCAGTCTAGGCACTCTGTTGTTACTCCCCGTGGTGGGGCACCCACCAGATGGTTTACCCATGCCACAGCGACAGACTTAATGGAGACATCCCCGACAGCGACAGCCACTGTGCCGACTGTCGGCATTGCAGTGACGGAGATGCCTCCGTGTATCCATCGGGAGGCTGCGCCCCCCCAAACTCCCCGGTCTCTAGGATTCTAACTCCGAGTTGGAGTTGGACTGGGGGGGGGGGGCAAACAACCAGCGAGGCAGTCCCATTCGCCATACAGACCACCACAGTGACAGGCAGATTTTGCCCGATTCCTGTCGCTGTGGTGGTTACGCGATCTGGGTGTCGCTGCAGCAATGGTATAACCCACCAGACCATAGGTGGAGACATAATGGAGGCAGGTGAAGTCTGAGGCTCCAGGGAGGCAGCACTGGAGAAGATTATGATGGGAGGAGTCATTTTTCCTTTTTCTCCCTCAGACCTCTGGCTCCTTGATGCAGATGTGTGGATGTGCATGGTGTACACCCCCTGATCATGCATTGCATGATATCTACAATCCTGCATCTGGAGGTGGTGGTGCATAGTACACTGGTCACCTCCTGGGCTGGCCCTGTCATAAGGGTCATTGGAGCAACGGGAAATGCCATCCCCCACCACAAGGGGCTGTGCATTCTACCTCACCCAGTAGTGCACCTCTGACCACAGGAATACTGGGACCACAGTCCACCATGTGAACCTGGGTTCCCCGCATGGTGAGGTGATGGGCTACTGCTGGGCCATCTGGGATTGGCAGCCCCTGGATGTATGATTTAAAATATCCTCCATGCCTGTGCTCCATTATTTGACAGAAGCAGCTTGTGCACAATGAAGCAGGATTGGTTTGCCATGCCATGACAGCTACTTTAAGGGGAGTGGTATGTCCTGGAGCTCACCCCTTGACGAAGCTCTGTTTGAACTCAGCGCCGGGCAGCTGGATCATAGTAGTCAACTACCTTTTTACTTTGAACTGCAGTTTCAGAACAATAAACCTTTGCTGCATCATCCACTGTTCCTAGATTTTTTTTATTTTTATTCGTCTGCAGTTCTTTTGTACAACGCCAAATGTGCAGACACTACCCTCCTCTGCCTCCATTATATAGCATCTGCTGAGGGTGTATGCAGAATGGTCAGTGTGATTTGTTCTTTTTTCATGACATCAGAACTTGAGCTTCAGTCTCTCTTACTGTGAACAGTACCAAAGAAACCCTATGAGTGTTATCTCTGGCTGGCTGTCTCAAAATGTTCAGACAGAATATTCCATTTCTCCACCATTTTTCGGGAAAAGGAAAATGTTTTACATATTTATATTTCAAATGATTTCATGTACTGTATATTTGCCTGGTTAACCTGCTCATGATGGCATGGGTCTCTTCTTGCAAGTCCTTAGAGTGTGCCAGAACTGCTTAGTTTCATTTCACATTTCTCTAACCAAAGGAACAAAGACACATATCAAATGCCATACAAAAATGTAAAGAGTGCTACTGAAGAAGGGAAATGCACCAAACATGACCCAGAGAAAGACGAAATCCTCAACAAATACTTCTGCTCGGTGTTTACCAAAGAGGACCCAGGGTATGGCCCAGCCCTGAAAAAACACAACACCACAGGACCCAGGGGTAGACATGAGTCTCTTTGCAGAAGCCGAAGTATGGGAGGTGCTAAATAAAGTAAAAGCAGACAAAGCCATGGGACCAGACGAGATGCACCCCAGAATGTTTAAGGAACTGGGGGCAGAATTAGCAGCCCCTCTGGCACTTCTATTCATGAAATCCTTGAAGAGCGGTGTGGTACCCAAAGATTGGAAAAAGGCAATAGTGGTTCCACTTCACAAATCAGGCAGTTGCGAAGAGGCTAGTACTTATAAACTTACGGCTATAGTAGGAAAACTAATGGAGACACTACTGAAACAGAGGATCATAGCAGTCCTCGAAACTAGTAGATGACAAGACCCTAAACAGCATGGTTTCAAGTTAGGTAGGTCGTGCCAGACAAATCTGCTCGAGGTTTTTGACTATGCTACAAAAATAGTGGACGACGGTGGGGCAGTAGATGTGGTCTACTTAGACTTTAGTAAGGCCTTCGACTCAGTTCCATACAGAAGGCTGGTAAAGAAGCTTGACCACACGGGGTTGGTCCAGAAGTAGTCAGATGGGTAAAAAAATGGTTACAAGGCAGAATCCAGAGGGTACAGGTTAATGGAGCGCAATTGCCAGAAGGCAGGGTGACCAGCTCGGTGCCCCAGGGCTCAGTGCTAGGGCCTGTTCTCTTCAATGTTTTTGTAGCAGACATCACTGATGGACTGGAAGGGAAGGTGTGTCTGTTCACAGATAACACCAAGATATGTAGCAGGGTGGACACCACAGAAGGAGTGAGCAAGATGGAAGCTGACCTCAAGAAACTAGAAGAATGGGCTGGAGTGTGGCAGCTGAGATTTAATGCCAAAAGTGCAAGGTCATGCACATAGGAAAGAAAAATCCAAGAAAGGAGTATTACCTAGGAGGCGAAAGACTGGCAGCCTCAAACCAGAAACGAGATCTGGGAATCATAATCTCAGATGACTTGAAGGTTAGTAAACAGTGTGCGAAGGCAACAATGAAGGCCAACAGAATGCTGGGCTGCATTGGGAGGGAAATCACGAGCAGGAGGAGAGAGGTGGTACTACCACTGTATAGATCACTGGTTAGGCCTAACCTGGAATACAGAGTCCACTTCTGGAGGTCTCACCTCAGGAAGGGCATTGACTGCCGGGTGGAAACAGTACAGAGAAAGGCGACAAAAATGATTCAGGGTCTGCAGTACATGTCCTACGAGGAAAGACTTAGGGAACTGAATATGTACTCCCTGGAGCAGAGAAAAGAGAGAGAGAGGATATGATTGAAACATTCAAGTACATAAAAGGCATTAACAAGGTACAGGCACAGGAACTTTTTCACTTGAAGAAGAGCTCCAGGACCAGGGGACATGACCCCAGGCTGCAAGGAGGCAGGTTGTCAACCAACACCAGGAAGTTTTTCTTCACAGAAAGAGTGGTGGACACTTGGAACTGCCTGCCCCAAGAGGTTGTGGGGGTCAACACTGTGGGAGGATTCAAGAATGCATGGGAAAGACACAAGGGATCCCTGACTACAAAGGGCAACTAGAGTGTCACAATAGGTCTAAAACAAATGGGCAGAATAGATGGACCTGGCAGTCTCCTTCTGCCATCAGCTTCTATGTTTCTATGTTTCTTAAAAAAAAAAAGCCCAAGTGAAGAATTTCCCCTAAAATCCAGCACTATTTTAGTCATAGGCAGCGTTACACTGCGGCACACCAGGGCATGTACCCCAGTCAAACAATGCTGTGCCCCAGTTCGTGCCCCAGTGCTCTGAGTCCCTGCTGCCTTCCAGCTCAAAAGTAAACTGTTGATTCTCCAACTCTCCAGCCATCCATCCAATATTCTGACTCTGTCCCGCCACTCGTCCACCAGCCTGTTACAGACTTATAGTGTTCAAGACTAACTCTCAGCCCACCGTTGACTCCTGTCCAATACTTGGCATGAGCTGCATGTCACTTTCTATTATAATGTCATGTTTTAGTCCTTTGTGTGACTATTGGACTTCTTCTGTAACACAGATGCATACTGCATCTGACGTGAGCACTGCAACACAGCCAATCAGATGCAGTCACACAAACAATAAAAACAGTTTACATTTTGTTCACCTCTGCCCCCAACAGCCAGCTATTTCAGTCCACCCTCAGGTCCAGACACAGCACATATAATCCCTTCCGGTGCTCTTGGACACCAGTCTGTCTAGAAGCGTTCCAGAGTGCCGGAGAGGACATTCCCCCGGAAACTTTGAAGCTGCCATTTTCTGAGCAAGAGGAGAGGATCAGTTCATCAATGGTGCTGCTGCTGACCACTATGAGCTGTGAAGCCCCTGAAGAAATCAGACGCCGCTTGCATCAGGAGCTGCCAAGCACATTGCCTGCAGCAGCCCAGATGGTCGCTTCAGCCAGCCTTAATAGAGCTGTACACTTTTCTGGGTTATTTTCACCATAACCATAATGGGAGGGAGCAGCTAGTCACCCTTCCAGTAGCTGCCTGTAATAGCCACAGCCGAACTGAGCCAAGTCAGCCCCTAAAAGTCCAACAGCCAGAAGCAGCAGAACCAGAGACAGAGACCGGGTCAGAGAATAATTGATTTATTTTATCCTGACTGCTTGTGTTTGCCTTTTTGTTGTGGTAAGTGGCTGGTTTATTGAAGATAGTTGTTCATTTATTTGAGGAAAGTGTCTCGGTTGTGCAGAGGGGAGGAGCGAATGCACAGACCTCATATCTCCTGGCGGGGGAGGATGAGAACACAGGGTCTGCTGGCCCTGCCACTGTGGGCATTCCATGGGGGACCAGCTGTGGGAGGTGGATGCCTGCTGGAAAGGTGGGAATGGCCCTGTCTCTCCCGGAAAGGGAGGGTGGCCCTGCTTCTCATGGCTCAGGATAGAGGGATGGCAATGCTTCTCATGGCTCAGGATAGAGGGATGGCAATGCTTCTCATGGCTCAGGATAGAGGGATGGCAATGCTTCTCCTGGCTCAGGATAGAGGGACGGCAATGCTTCTCATGGCTCAGGATAGAGGGATGGCAATGCTTCTCCTGGCTCAGGATAGAGGGATGGCAATGCTTCTCCTGGCTCAGGATAGAGGGATGACAATGCTTCTCATGGCTCAGGATAGAGGGATGGCAATGCTTCTCCTGGCTCAGGATAGAGGGATGGCAATGCTTCTCCTGGCCTGGCTCAGGATAGAGGGATGGCAATGCTTCTCCTGACTTGGGGCAGGGATGGCCTTGCTTCTCCTGGCTCAGGAGAGGGGTGGCCCTGCTTCTCCAAATAATAAAAGCTATAAGAAATAAAGTGGGAATAGCTTTTTATTTCAGAAACATAGCATTGGGGGGCATGGCCAGCAGCCGAGCTGTGAGCAGCAGTCTTTTGCAACTCTGTGATTACAAATACATAAACTCGGCAGTTAGAAGAAAAAATCGCCAAAACACACATTTCAGAGCAAGAATTAAGTGAAAGCGTGTTATTCTGAGCAACTAAATACCAGACAGTAAGTACTCTGAACTATGGGTTGCCCAAAAACTGCAGAGGGAGGAGACAGCACTAAGCAAAGGGAAACACAGCCAGGCCCGAGCACAGATGTTGGTCCTTTGGATGTAAGTCTGAACCAGCCAACTAATGCTGCCTTGTTAAAAGCCATCCAGACATTAGATAAAAAGATGGATGATTTTGCTACATGGATGCCGGTGGTCGACACAAAAATACAAGCAGTGGAAGAAGAAGTCAAAGGTGCATCTAAATCAGCAGACAAGGCAATGGTGGTGACAGCAGGGCTCGTCAAAGAAAATACCCAGCTACGATGCTGATTAGAAAATCTTGAAAATGGGGTGTGGGCATCCCATATCCGAATTATTGGACTACCGGAGGCAGTGAAAAGCGAGGACATTTGTCGATTTTTGGAGCAATGGCTCCAAGATCCATTACAGTTGAGCTCTCCATCTTTGATCCGGCGAGCTTACCATGTGACACCTTGAGGAAGCTGCATCCACGTGGCAACAGCCGCCGCTCCTGCCCATACAATCCTGGCAGTAATGGGTTCTGCCAAAGAAAGGGATGCCATTATGCAAGAAGCGAGGAGATTCAGCCCACTACGATGGCAAGATATCCCCATACATATGTAACCCACTCCCCCTTACTGCCCTGTCTAGGGGCATTCTTTTAACATCGCAGGTCTTCCAGGCAGAAAGAAGGGAGCACTCAAAGCACTAACATTCGAGACCATTTGCACACTAAAACAGTAAGAAAAACAGTTGTCTCCTACCTGCTTGCCGTCTTCATAGCTGTGCACTTTACCTCCTCCATCTCAGCATCTGATCTCCCCCCTGAGCCAACCACTGGACCTAGACCTCCTTCTTCACCATCGGAGGTCTCAGGAAGCCCCTGCAGCCCCAACCAGGCTGGATTCTGCCCCTGGAATGCAACTCAAGGAAAATGTATTAGACTGCAAATTCGAGGGGAAAAAGGATTTCAGTTCATTAGCCTCCCCACTACAGTCAAATAAGGCACAAACCACTGTTTCTTCCCAGCTGGCTTTTATTTTTCACCTGCATGGTAAATGATTCCAGCGATACAGGGGTCACCATTCTTTTCTAATAAATAAGCAGCTTCATGGGGCTTCTCCAATCTGCAATCTCCTAGCATATAATGGATCCAGTAAGCCAACCTTCCTTTTCATTCCTCATGGGTCCCTTTTACTTTGGCTCTGGTCGTCCCCCCTTACACTGGTGCAGGAAAGAGAGTGGCCTTCCTCACTTGGACCCTTGGGCGCTGGCCCAAGTCAAAAGGGCATCCAGGAATTTTCCTGATGACCCAGGCCCCAACCCACTTTCAAGTGGCTGGCACTATACACAGTGCTGAGGCCACTCCTGCCACGATCACTCGGCTCTGTCTCAGCACTCCATGGCCCCCAATTCACACCAGGGGTTCTGCTGGTACCTACTTCCTACAGGAGATCCCTGCCAGGCCCACATCTCTGCTTCTATTCCTGGGCTTGAGTTAAGCTCCAGCACGGGGACCACCTTCCAAGGTCTGCCATTTCTTTGGCCTGCAACCCGCCCGGACTTTAAATGGCCCGGCGCCCCAGGACCTGTCCTTCCAAACAGGCCCCCAGTTTTGGGTGAAAGGCTCCCCGACTCCCTCGACCCCCCAGGCCACCCTGCCACACCGGGTACAAGGGGGACCTCTGCACCAGTTCCCCTCCTGGGAGGGTCCTGCCACAGCCCTCCCAGCCTTGGCGACCTGGGTATACACAAATGGGCTTTCTAAGGGCTCCTACATCTCTCTCTCTCTCTAGGCCTTGCTAAAGCCTCCTGATGCTGTAGCCCCCAACAACACAGGACCTGGCTACCTGTGTCCCCAACGGAGCTCCATACCCCTTCTCCTCATTGGCTACAGCGCGTAAAACCATCCTGACTGCACTCTTTTGGGGAGGTTCCCCACTGGCCCTCCTGAACCGCCGAGTTCCTTCACTTCACCCAACTATTCTGGTCCTGATGCTACTCTTCCAGACTCCCCTCTCCAGCCCCAGGCCTAATGCCCAGGCTAGAAAGGCTCCACTTCTTCCTGTCAGCCCCTTTTTATACCCTTTTTACCACTCTCTGCTGCCACCTTGAGGCATCAGGCAATATCCCAGAGCACTAAACCCATTTCTAGCTCTGAAGGAGGTAGGAGGGGAAAAGGATGCGTAACAGTGGGAATATAAGCCTCGCATTTACAGGGCTTACACACATATTTCTGGACCTGAGCTTTGCCACTGGACAATGGTGTAAAGGGTTTGAAGGCATCGGGTCTAAACTGCGCCAGCTCAGAGTGCATCACGTATTGCTTATGTCAGTTTGCCTTAAAATTGGAAGCGGCAATAAGACTTATCATTTTTCAGACCCAGCGGAGGCTGGAAAGTTGCTGGCAAAATTTGAACAGGACTGTTCAGATGGAGATGCTGAGATGGAGTCTGAATCAGAAACTAATCCATGAGGTATGAGTAGGGGAAGTTGAATTTTCTGAAGGACGCTGATTGAGAGGGAATGTGAGGGGAACACGGACTGAATCTGTGTAAAATGGTTTTCTTCACTGTACCTAATGGACCTTTTGCTCTGGGATAATTCAGGTTTTGATGTTATAGTATAATTAAGTTGTGGTTTCTATGTTCCAGAGAGAAGCCCTAGGGGAGGTGGGGATTTTGGGGCAGTAGCCCTCGGTGACGCAGTTCCCTCTATTTCACTCTCTCAAAGCCTCATCCTGCTTGGTGGCAGATGTCTCCCTGTGCTTCTGGCAGATATCCACTTTCTAAATCTTAGACCTGGGGCTCACCAATCTTGTTTTAGGTGAAGGTCCTAATTATGTTTTCAATGTTAGTACTGATGCATCTTAGTAGTAGGACAATGATAAATGTTTGATAGATAGAGAGTATCGTTTTTGTTTAAATCTAGCGAAAAATACATTTTCACAGAGCTGTGAGGCTACTTAGTTTATAAAATTATTCCCTTAGTAAGGATGTTGGGGTTGATTAAACTATCAAAGGGTGTCAAGTTGGAGTTTTATAAAATGGGCAAAAGATTTCAAGCAATCTGATTGGTTGTTAGCTGTGCATTAGATGTGTCTAATGCACAGCTAAAACTAGAACCCCCATTTAGAATACGCAGGCCCATTTTATAAGTGCAGTAAGCCACTCCGGGGATGTGCATGAGACAGTTCTAATGCACGGCTATGGGACTGGATGCACTCGGCCTGTGGCCTCGTGCCCCACTACGTCCCCCTAGCCGTGCATTAGAACTGTCTAATGCACACCCCATCGTGTCTTATTGCTTATGTATTATCCATTTTTGGTTTACCTCCACTCATGGTAGCAACAGCGGCATGTATTAATGTGTTTAAAAACTTACAGATAACCCCCTTGTGATGTAACAAGTGTAGGGGTATAAAGATGCTGTACTGTAAAAATGAAGTTTTTTCCTGACTTTTAAAATATACTGTCCTACAGGAGATGCTTGCATTATTGACTTTACAAAATCAATAAATGCAAGTAAAAAAGAAAACAGCATTCATCATTTATTGAAATACCACAAGAGGCATGCACAAATATGCACGGGCGATTTCCATGCTGGTGTCTATAGGTGCCCTGGCTGCCAAAAGTACTGCCCATCCAGTGCCCTGGTAACCAACAGAAGCTGGAACCACCAATGAGTTTAGTGCAGCTTTGGACAATTGTGCAAAAGGTTTTGATGTTGTTAGATGGTCGAACTTATGGCACAATTTCACAAATTTGCAGTTAAAATAGTAGGTATCTAAAAAACCCCCGAGTGCCTTTGAAAATAGCGTACTTTAATTTTGGCACAATTGGGAAAATGCCGATGGACGCAAAATTACACACATGCCAGCATCTTCCTCCTATGAAAATCCTGGCCCTCAGTCATGTTCATCTCTTGCCATCCACACAACTGCAGCGTTTGGTACTATGCGAAACATTGGAAACCTTTGGGAACGCGAGGCCAAGTGATGTACCTTTTCCTCTGAAGCAAACTAAATCTGCAGTGAGATATGTCTCATGAGACCCTACCTTCCCAAATGAATTTACTGTTTCCTTTGGGAGTTTGTTTCATAGATTTACCACTCTTTGGGTGAATGAAATGCTCCTTCATATTACCCCTAACTATTCCTTTTGAAGCGTAGAGTATACCCTTGAGCTCTACTGTCTGAAGAAACTGAAACAGTTTCCCCTGATCTGTCCTATATACTTCCCCTAGAGTTCTAAAAACTGAAATTGTATCTCCTCTTAGCCTTCTTATTTCCAGGAAACACATTCTTAGCTGGTCTAAATATTCCCCTTAGCTTAATCACTCCACCCCTTCAGTCATTTTAACAGCTCTCTACTGCACCTTCTCAGTTGCTGCTCCAAGTGTAGTTTTTATGTGGAACGTGGCAGAGGAGTGGGGAAAACATCAGTGCCATATTACAAATCTTGCTATTACAAGTTCTCTACTCTGAGGGTTCAATAGTGCAGTGATATGACTCAGCTATATTTGCTTAAGTTTTTCTTAAAAAAAAAAAAAAAAAGTTTGTAGCCCTAATGGTATCAAAGGTAGCCCTTACTAAAGGAAAGTATCTTTAAACTGGGAAAACTTCGGTACTGCTAGGGCTAAAAACCTGTGTTTTTTTTGCCACCCTTCATGCCCACAAG
This sequence comes from Neoceratodus forsteri, assembly GCA_016271365.2. Classification (NCBI taxonomy): domain Eukaryota; kingdom Metazoa; phylum Chordata; order Ceratodontiformes; family Ceratodontidae; genus Neoceratodus; species Neoceratodus forsteri. The sequence goes on along the minus strand of CM057453.1, from coordinate 59,129,775 downwards.
AGTCTCATTCTTTCAGACCATGCATTGAACCACTCCTCTGCCCACTGAACTCAGTCTTGCTGGCACCATCCACCATCAGATCCCAGTTCCCCCCGATGTCTAGGTCAGTTCTCCCCCTCCCCAAGCGCCCACACCTCCCAGGAGGTAAGGGGAGGAGAGGGAAAAGCATGCCACCAAAGCTGATGTCCGAGCACCAGGGACTGAGTAATGGATGGGCTGCCGATGATGGTCGGGTGGCAGGGGGGAGGACACAGGGAGGTAGCCCAAGGCTTTCTGGGTCAGCATCATCACCTGTTTTCCCCTTCTGTCCCCACCTCCCATCTGGAGGGTGTACCATGTTGGTGCCGTTGGGGTGAGGTTCATTGGTGCGTGTTCCCCCACACCAGCGATGGCACCATGCAGCTGCCAGGTGCACTTTCCAAGCAGTGCACATCTCACCCTAACCCCTTGAGGAAGGCAGTCTCCTGGACACTCTTTTGCCCACCCTGTTGGCCTAAACCCCTGACATCCCAGGCTCAGGGTGTGAATCTGGGTCACCAGTATGCCAGGGTGGTGCCCTTCCTCCACATGTCTGTTTTTTGCCTTATTTCTTTACGGTCTTCCTGTACCCACTGGCACCCCACTCCTTCAGGCCTCAAACACCTCTCCCTCTACCCACCAGACTCATCCTCACATTTCCAGTCCCAGAGACCTATCCAGATCACAGTTATCTCCTCCCTGGAGCTGGCTTGTCCCTGCCAGGGTCCATCTCTGACCATTGGGGAGGGGCAGGACACCAAGAACCTTCCTTCTTCATCCAACTAGCTGGCTTGTCCATGCTGTGGGTCTTCTCATGTCCTAGAGGAGGAATGAACACAAAATAATAAACTGAATTGCCCGAAGATATCACTGATACGACAAAATGTAAGCAAAATGGGACCGCCAATTCACTGGCCAGCATGTCAGTTGTGTGGGGGCAGTTCAGTTTATTATTTTGCAGCCTATTTTGGGGTTAGCAGCTGACATATGTTTGAGGAACGTGTTTCAATATACATGATGTTGACAGCTGCACACACTACTTTTTCCAAATTCAGTTTGGATTTGTATTGCTGCAAATAAGACTGGCTGTATTCTTGCCCTCCCTCCCAATCCGAAGCCTGCTTGTCCTACATTGGTGACTATTTCTGAACTATCTGTGGCAGTTGTAAGCATTTCTACATTCGTGCTGTTCAGGGTGTAAGAACATCAATTAAAGGTATCTAAGGAAGCCTTGTGGAACATTATTCTGTCATTTTCCCATACGGTGCTGCTGCCCTCCTATTCCTGCTGGAATTGCTGTGCTTGTGTCAATAACAAATGCCAGAATTCTATTGCATTCTTTTTACTAGCAGGTTGAAAAGTAAATGTGAAAATCCCATTAGTTCTAGTCCACAAACAAAGGAATTATATGAATGGAAAATCTTTACTAAAAACATTAAAACACGGTAAATAAAACAGTCAGTTGCCCATTTAGTTGAAGTGAGCTCCTGCCCATTAACAATATCACATAGAAAAGAAAACACATTTTTAATATATTAATAATTGGAAGGCCCTGCCTGTGGTTATATGGGGGAAGAGCTCTTCCCCCATAACCTATTTAAGCAGCACAGCCCTGCTTAGAGTGAGACGCCCTGCTGCTCTGCTTAGAGCGAGACGCACTCACTGCGTGTTGTGTGCTGCGTGCTGAAGCTGGGGCCGGCTTCTTCCTCTGCCCCCCCCCTCCATTTTCTCTGCTCCATGCCTCTGCTTGTGTTTGCCCTTGCCTTCTGTGTTCCCCTTGCCCCACTGCTCTCCTCGCTGTGCTGTGGTGCTTTTTCTTTCTTTTTGGGGTTTTCTCTTCTCCCTACCTTCAGCGCGCAGCATTGCTGTTTTCGGCAGTCGTTTTGTTCCTCCTTGAACTTCCAGTGCTCTGACCTCGGAGTTCCTGCTCTCCTTGCTGGTGCAGCCATGCTGCGGTTGCCATTGGCTCGTCCTTGCCCCTGTTATGCTTGATCTGGGCTCGGACTCAAGCACCCCACTGATTCACTGCTACCTCCTACAGCTGGACCGTGGGACCTGGCGTCCCTTTTTCTCATTAGTGCCTGCTGCACGGCTGTGTGCTGCTCATTGCTCCAGCTGCTGCTTCTCCCATTTTATCGTGGCAGCCACTTCCAGTTCCAGTTATTTCCGGCAGCCTCCTGAGCATACTCACTGCTCATACTGTCTACTGCCCTGTTAGCCATTGATCCATTTACTGTTTGAGTACGTTCACTCACGGCCAGTCAAAACTGCAGCCTGCTGTCATTGCCTATACAGAGCTGGTAATGTCTATGCCAGTGTGGCTAAATACCTAGAAACATAGAAGTTGATGGCAGATAAGGATCGCAAGGCCCATCCAGTCTGCCCATTTCTTTTTCTACCTTATTAATATGCCATAGGCCTTTGATCTGTCAATGGCCTATCTATTCATACTCATCTGTATTGCTCCCTTATGCCTATCCCATGCCTGTCTGAAGCCCTGCACTGTATTCATATCCACCACTTCCTGAGGTAGGCTGTTCCATGCATCCACCACCCTTTCTGTGAAAAAGAACTTCCTCACATTACCCCTTAATCAGCCTCCCTCTAATCTCATGCTGTGTCCTCTTGTCCTGCTATTTTTCTTATATTGAAACATGTTAGACTATTTCACCTTGTTAATGCCCTTAAGGTGTTTGAATGTTTCAATTATATAACCTCTCTCCCTCCTTTGCTCAAGGGTATACATATTGAGCTCAGTTAATCTGTCCTCATATGTTTTATGATGCAGTCCCTGCACCATTTTGGTTGCCCTTCTCTGGACTGCCTCAATTTTGGTAATGTCCTTGTGAAGGTGTGGCCTCCAGTACTGCATGCAGCACTCCAGATGGGGCCTAACCAGTGTCTTGTAAAGAGGGATTATTACCTCCCTCTTCCAACTTGTGCTACACCTACTAATGCACCCCAACATCCCTCTAGCCTTACCTACTGCTTTAGAGATCTGCTTCGATGATTTCAGGTCATCGGTGATGATGACGCCCAAGTCTCTTTCATCCCTTGTGACTGCCAGCAACTCCCCTCCCAGCCTATAGGTGGGTTCAGGGTTTCTCTTGCACTTCTTTGCGTTAAACCCCAGTTGCCACTCTTCTGACCATTTTGCTAGTTTATCCAGATCTCTTCTCATTCTGCCCACCTCATCTGGATCATCTACTCTGTTGCAGATCTTGGTGTCATCTGCAAACAGACAAACCTTACCCTCCAGTCCATCTGCAATGTCACTGATGAAGATATTGAAGAGGACTGGCCCCAGGACTGATCCCTACCATTTACCACCACTCTCTGTTTTCTGCCAGTCAACCAGTTTGCCACCCAGTTGACCAACGTCTGACCCATCCCGAACCTACCCAGCTTATTGATCAATCTTCTATGTGGAACAGTATCGAAAGCTTTGCTGAAGTCAAGGTAGGCAACATCAACTGCTCCCCCTTGGTCCACCACTCTGGTTACCCAGTCAAAGAAATCTATGAGATTAGTTTGACAGGATCTTCCTTTTGTAAACCCATGCTGTCTTGGATCCTGTGCTCCTATGGATTCCATGTGTTGCACTATCCTTTCCTTAAGGAGTGTCTCTATTATCTTGCCCACTACTGAGGTAAAACTGACTGGTATGTAGTTTCCTGCCTCCTCCCTGCTACCACTCTTGGGGAGCGGGATCACACGAGCCCTTCTCCAGTCTTCTGGGACCTCTCCTATGCTCAGAGACTCACTAAACAGTTTTGATAATGGCGCTGCTAGTTCCAACAGTTCTGATAAGGGCTCTGCTAGTACCTGATCTGTTCATGAGATCATGTCACTGAATGTTACTGTCCACATAATAAGGGACTGGTTTGGTGGAACAGTCTTGTCATTCATTACAGTGGGGCTCCTATTGCTCACTCATTTTCCATCATGGGCACGCTAGTTTGTTCAGACTAATACAGCCTTCAGCTGCTACATTTTCCATCTCTATTATAATAGTTCTAGTTAATGGGTCAACAGGACATTCCTACATTAAGTGACTTACGATACGAGCCTATGTGGATGTAACTCTGCATATCATTCATTTCTTTGAGCTTTGGTAAGACATACTCAGGCTGCTGGACATCATTCAGGGGATGTCTCTTACTTCCATTAGACTAATTTTCTATGGAGGAACACGTCTGCATTTTAAGATTGGACAATATTTTATGCTTACATGCTTCCACTGTTTGGTCACCAAACACATACATTTTTAGGAGGGTCAGACTACTTCCCTGCTATTTATATTCCTCACCGATCTCTACCCATGTACCTTAAGCATTTATTAAAATACTACTCCTTGCCACTTCATCTGCATATCATGCAAGTTCGACGACAACTGCAACTACTACTACTACCGACCTACGTGCAGGTCCCTTGCTCACAACTCGTTACTTGCTGCTCGCACTATTCATTGCATCCCTGCCTCCTGCTCTTTCCTGGCTGCCAGGAATTAGACCAACTATGTATATGCGAACTTGCAAGGTTCTCACACTCAATGCTCTTTGATATCAGCTCACCAGTGCTTATTTAGCTGCCTTCAAGATTGCTCTCTTACTCCACTTGCCTCACCGTATCACGGCTTGGAAGTTCTACTATTCGTACACTATGCCTGCCTCGTCCAGCATAGGGCCTGGAGGTCCATAACATCTGTCAGCCTGCCACGTCCTGTCTGGGTCTGGAGGTTCGTATACTTCTATCTTGTACCTGCTTCGCCTTCAGGGCCTGGAGGTTTGACTGTTCATACACTATGCCTGCCTGCCTCGCATCAGGCCTGGAGGTTCATACTTCTCTCATCCTGCCATGCCCTGTCTGGGCCTGGAGGTTTGTATACTTCTACCTCATACTTGACTTCCTACACTAATTTGGCATTGACTCCAAGACCATATTCTCCTACTGGATCTCAGTCATTCGTTCAAGCTCTTCTCCTCCTCGGAAAGAATTCCTCATCTACTAGAATTACTCAATAGGTATAACTCGACCTATGCGGATCGCATATGCTCACCTGTGGATTTGACTGTTTTTCATAGTAGTCGCCCTGGACATACTGTAAACCCTCACAGTTCATTCATGCTAATTCCAGCTGACTTGCGTGGGCTCAGCTGTGCCTGCTAGCCCTTATGGGTTCGATCGCCGTTCTCAACTACCTATTATCACCCACTCTACTTACTTACCAGCAGACCTACAAAGGTCTGGCTGCGCTTACAAGCTACCTGGAGCTAGCCGCCACTCTGCTTACCTCACCAGCTGACCTACAAGGGTTCAGCTACGCATCTTAGCTGTGGGACTAGCTGCCACGTTCTACTACTTATCTACTGACCAACTTGGTCCATATTATGTGCTACATACTACCTCATCTCCTAACCTATGAGATCCAGCCACACATCCTTACCTATTAGGGCTTGCCCTGTCATACTCCCTTGGATGCTTCCTAACCTCATACTGTATTGCTTCAGTTTACTACCCTCAAATCCTGCCAGGATTTCAACTCAGTTCTGCTACCGTATGCCTTCTAGGTCATGACTTAAGCATAAATTCGACTCTCATTGTGATAGTGACCTAACTGGGTTTGTCAGTCATCAGCTTCATTTCAAGTCTTCTATCATTCCACAAAATTCATAAGTCTTCTATTAGTAGAAGCCTGGAGGTTGAACTACTTCTATCTCATCCTGCCTCGCCAGCTCAAAGCCTGGATATACCTGTATATTTACTCTATATTCACCTATCTATCATTTGTTAGCATTAAGGAGCTCCTCACTTCCAGTCCTATCCTGAACCTAATGGACGTGTTCTAACAATGCTCACCTCAGTGCACTTCTACCTGGATGCTTCACGTGTTCATACAGCTACCTGCTTCACTCACGCAAGATTTGGAAGCCTGTCCCTGACCTTTCGTCTCTTGCTACGAACTGTTCCACTGGATATGTAATCTGCAACTGGGACTAGCCAATAAATAATTACTTAATTTAGGATTATGCTCCTTTAGTATGCCCAGAAGGATGGGCAGGTCGGTAGCCATGGGTCCTCAGAGGTTTCCCCCTAAGGGGGGGTTTCCTCTCCTGCATGCTGCCGGCCATACTCTCCGGAGTTGGAGGAGATAATCTGAGATGTCATATATTCTTTTTGGGGGGTATTGTATTCTAATCAACTAACCATTCTTTATATTGTGGGATACAGAGTAAAGCCAAACCATCAACTCATAACGAATAACTCATTGTTCCAGTACCTAGCACTATCTTACTTCAGCTCATCAGGTACCATAATCACTGACTTACTCATGTCCATGCCTAAGTACCTAAGCATTATTCATCCATACAACTATACCTTGGAAGCATCATTTAACTTACCGGCCTGGCCTCTGTATCCAAACTCAAACTCAAGCACTGAGCTTTGAACCACATATAACTAGTAATTGAACTGAAATAAGGACAACGCATTTCATTGCACCAATATTGTAAAAGTACTGTACATTAGTAGTGCATCAATGTAATAAAACATGCTTTATCAATATATTATCATTTCAATTTAGCATAAATTAAGAAACAGTTAATAGATGAAGGAGTCGGAAGGTACTAGTTTTATGTGCATATGTAAATGCAAGGAGCTTAAAGGCAGCTACAGGGGAATTACAGGAAATGAATAGTAGTTCTGGGGGTATATGATATACCGGTATTGGATATTACTAGGGCAAGGTGGAAAGAGAAAAATCAATGACATGCTGTCTTTAAAGGGCACACTGAAGGTAATTTAGGAGGGACTGTGCAGAACATAGTGTGGTGGCAATGCACACTTTGTGAATAAAAGCATAGAGGCTGCTGAAAAGGGGTAGCCTTTTTTTTGGTCACACCTTTCCTATTTATAGATAAAACATCAATGAGTTGTGATTAGGGGTGTGTGGGTAATGAATAGTATTTCCTGAATACCAGAAATAATGCTCTGTTCATTATTTGGATCCAAATAACCAAAAGTGGCACTATTTGTCCCCTGCCTATTCAGGAAATACAGTTAAAAGAACAAAAGAAACAGACCCCACCCTCCTACCCAGCATAAATCTTTAAATGCAAGCCCCCCATCCCCCACCCTCTGTTAGTAACCCAACCCCCCTCCACCCAGCACCCACAATTTGATATTTTAACTAGGAAAAACTCCTACAGAGGGGGACCATCACAATCCGCCCACCTCCATGGCTGACAGCCATCTAAGTGCACGCTTGCACTTAAAGAAAACTAAGCCCCACCAGCTGGCAGCACCTTCCAACCCCCCACTCAGTCCTTTAATGCAACTTTTTTATATCAAGAAGGGACCAGCACAAACCCACCCTTCTCTACAGCCAGCCCTTGCTACAGAATGAAAGCACTGTTGCGCTTGCTTGCTCAGAGTCTGTATAGTATAATGATCAGCTGATCATTTTACTATGCAGAGCGAGCAAGCATGGGAGCACTTTTATTCTCTAGCAGGCAGACAGCCATGAAAAGTATGACAAAATATGTGATGTCATATGACTGTGTTGTCATGGCTGTTTAAACGTGTAGAATAATCACAGACATGACAGCCTGGAAGAGAGGTATTGTTTTAGATAAGAATGTAATCAGTGTGTGGGGGGGGGTGCATGGCTTGGGAGCCAACAATGGTGGATGGGCAGTAGAAGGGCTCCAGCTTGCACCGAGCAAAATGCAGCAATTAGCTAATATTTTCTCATGATCAGCATTTTAAAACTTGCCATTAACAGTGGCCAGCTGATGGCATCTGGTAAATCGACAAAATGGCAAGCAACCATCAATTATGAACCAATTATATAGAGCAGTCAGCCGTCGGGTGAAGCCAGGACGAGATCCTCCAGCATGGCACCAGATGCGGGAAAAGAGAAAGAGAAAGAAGCCCAAAATAAATCAGTAACTGCACTACTCCTAAATCTGCAGCAAAATGTAAAAGCTAGCTTCAAGAACCTTACAGCCCAGATCACTCACATACAATCGGTGGTGACAGGGCTTGCTGAAACCTCCTCATCCAACACCAAGCAGCTAGATGAAGCTGAAACCCGCATCGGTGAATTGGAGGACTTGGTGGCAGATCTCTCAAGGGAGCAGAAAACTAAAAGAACAAATTCATATCTTAACCGAAAGAGCTGATGACTGGGAAAACGGAGGTCGGAGATCAAATATAAGACTTATTGGTCTGCCAGAAAATTTAGAAAGAAGTGAAGGTGGCAGAAAGATTCAAAAATGGTTAGGTGAGCAGCTGGGACTAGAAGCGGAGGCAGTAGAGTGGGAACTGGAAAGGGCTCATCACACAGGACCTAAACCTAAACAAAGGGATAAACCTAGGCACTACTTAATGAGGTACCTTCGATTTTCTGAAAAAGAAAAAAATCTGTGAGCTGCCCAGGCACGGGGTCCCATGGAATTCAATGGTGCCACAGTCCTGGTGTTTTATTTATTTTTTATTTATTCATTTGATATTTCAGACAAAACCTTTGAGCTAATAGCTTTTTACATAGATTCCATGTCAAGATTTGAAAACAACATAGTTTACAGACTTGGTAAGCAGTCAGGTATCACAAAGCAGGTGAACAGGTAAGTGCAAGTGATTTGAGCAATACAGTGGTGAGGAATGCAAATGTGACAATCGTAAGTGAATTAACATGAGCTGGTACTGATTACATTTGAGAACAGGAGACAAAAGGATTCCAAACAATTTACTGTATAATGTAAGTAACAACAACAATGAGTATCTACCCAAGAGGCCTTGTCATGTGGAGAGAAAGTGCAAGAAGTCGAAGGATTTGGGGGGAAAAGATGGATGGGAAAAGGTCTGGTAGGAGGAAGAAGGCATAAGCATAGGTGAGGCGGGCAAGAGCATAAAAGAGAGAGAGGAGCATGAAAAGGAGGGAGGGAGGGAGGAGGAGGGCAAAGGAAGATGGGGGAGCGTGGAAAGGATGATGGGGGGTGAAGTGGATGGCCAAACAGAACAACGAAGGATACAAGATTTGGGCCAAGTAAGTGCTGAAGGGGTGTACGGCAGTGGCTGGTACATCTAGTGGAAACAATCTCAACTAGAATTGGTTACAAGATGCTGCCAGAGTTTTAGTTAATAGGATCCCAGTTTGCAGGAGGAAGATATTTCACTTGGTAGAGAGTTGTGCCAGAGCAGGGCCCTATGGGCAAAGGACCTTTGCCCAAAGGAAGTCGGGCAATGTGGGATTTTGAAGATCTGGTTCTCAGAGTTTCTGATTTGCCAGTGTCAGTCGTACGGGGTAAGGAGCATCTGAACCCCGGGTAGCATAAGTCCTAGGTGAATGTTTTTTGCAACAACACGGGTTTGGTACTTAATTCGGTTATTGAACTGGAGCCAATTTGCTTGCGAGTAAAGCTCACAGAACTACGGCTGCGATTTGCAAACACTACAGCAGAAATTTTCAGATGTTAAATACACCCTTCGTACCCTGGGATGGGAATATTCACTTTACTATCCAGCAAACCTTAAGATTATCTGCTCAGGGCACCCATCCAAGTTTTTTACCGATCCTCAGGATGCCAAGAAATATGTTCAATCTATTGAGGTGGGACAGGAGGGGCGATCACAATTCGGAATAATTCAGCTAGCTAAATAAGGTAATGAACTGATGCCTTAAATGTATTACTAAGAGGGAGATGATACACTAGGTGTCATGGGCAACATCGCTGTAATTGTAGGATGGATTTTTGTGGCACTGCATAGCTAGGCAGCGGCCATCTTTGACTTTAGAAGGTACATGCTATGTGAGACTGTCACGTATGACTAAGTGCTGGTATTCTGTTCCCTTCTATAAAGCTTTCTAGTCAAATTTGGCTTTACCTTGTTGGGATTTTACTGCCTGAGCACTTACGGAATACTTTTATAGTTTTTGTCACTGGATTATAATAAGATGTGGTGGGAGCCTGTGGGTTAGTGCATGGGAAACCCGGTGTGCCTTCCATTTACGATGCCTGCTTCTGCACTCACACCTCACTTGCGAGAGCTGCTGATGCTTTAAAACAGCTGAATAAACTGTTGAAATGCAATGCCCCATCCCCTTCTGACTGCTCTGATAAGGCATATAGGCAGCAGAGTTCAAAAAATGCCAGCTTCTAGGGGTAATGGTAAAATGATATGGTCCAGTTCCGTGGGGCATGGTATAGGTGCCCCTGTATCCCTCTTCACACCAAAAGGCTTCAAACTGTGATTTTATTTGGCACTCCAGTCCTCTGAAATAATCTGGTCGATTAAGTTCAGTAATTCAAAACAGAGCTGAGACATTGACATTTACGTGGTTACACTGTTCAGAGGAAATAAACTTTTCACTCTTATTTGAGGATTTTGCTGTAATTCAGCAGGGAAACCTAGTGAACTGGCATGGAGGCTGGCAATGTACTGGGAACCCATACAGCATCTGAGGGTCACCCCACAGCTGGCACTCCACGCTGCCTTGTGGCGTTCTTCACAAGGGTGCAAACTATAGTATGAGGCTCCATACATTATTGGACTCTCTTACAAGCAATCCAATAAGGGAAAATCAGTTGCTTTTTATGTGCTTAACCTGCCTGTGTCAAGAAGCTATTTGAACTCTAGAAGCCACACTGAATCTGAGCCTGCTAATGGTCTGTGTTTGGATAGCCTTGCTCAATTCCTGCCAAGATCTCACCTCCGACTGTCGCTGGGCAGCAGGTAACAATGGAGGGGAAAGGATGAGATACTGCATCCCAGCCTAAGTGCTCAGAATGATTGAAACTTATGAATAAAGGGTCTTTGTACAGTAAAGGTATTTTGACTGACCAAATGGCAGGCAGAGTGAGGGCTTTTAATGTATATCAGTGAAGCCATGAAGGACACCACAAATGTACATCACATCACCTGATCTCTCCCCAGAACCGGTCGTTGCTAGCTGGCAAATACTTTGTCTGAATTGTTAATGCTAAAGTGTTATTCTTTGCTTGATGAATGGTTAAGGGGGTAAATCAATTGTTGGAATATTACTTGTTGAGAGGGGGCGATGGGCATGGGGGAAGACTCAAAATTCTGATGGATGCCAACCCCTTGTCTGCTCCCGACTCATTGTTACTTTTTTGATGTCACTCCTTGATTATATATATATTTAAACTCCCTGGTCCATTGGCTGCCAAAGCATGATAAAGGACCATGAGAACATTGTATAAGTTAGAGGGTTCTGTGGGACCACTTCCTCCAATGGGGGGGGGTCTCACAGATCCATCAAATAGTTGCTGCAACCTTAATAAACCTAATGTTTAATGTTGTTGTTTCATTTGGTGCTCAGCCCTGACTGTTCTCCACCACAGAACAGGTGGGATGCTGCACTACACTAGTGTGTTACTAGGGGGGTGGGGGCGGGGTTTGACAAGTTATTGCAAATTGGGGTTTATTTGGCTAATTATGATATACTCAGTTGGGGGGACAAGGGATGAGCAGTTTGGGGGAATTCATTACAGGTTGTTGGAAATGGACATAAAAGCTTTATTTGTTGCACCCTGTTGGAGACTGTTAAAGGTGGGGAGGGGACTGTGGGGTTTCTGTGCTTGTTCTTTAAAGACTCTTCATGTTTAGAAGTGCCTCTTAGTTTGTTGGACAATAGGGGGAATGGGGGGGGTAGTAATAAGTTGCAAGTGTCAGAGTTATTTGTTTTCAGCCATGTTCTTCTTATTGTCAAAAAAAGGTACAGACGGAATATTACTGTTTTAGCTAACCAGTTATGTGAAGTGGCAAATTACACTGGCCTTTGTTAGAAATGGAAATGTCTGACAACGTATTACAACTACAGGCATGGAATATAAATGGTATAAAATCCCATACTAAATGCATAAAACAAGGGCCATGAAGTCTGACATAGTCTGCCTGCAGGAAACCCATACGGCAGAGAAAGAGGGGAGACGTATGGTTAAAAATCGGGGAGGAGAGTGGTTTGGGACATATTTTACCTCTAAAGCGAGAGGAGCAGCAGTCTGGTTGCACCTTCGATTCCCAGGGGTGGTAACTAAGAGGTATTCAGATCAGGGGTGCAGGTATGTCTTACTACACATACAACTTAACACATTTCTGACATTTGCCATTGGATCAGTGTACGAACCAAACATTAATTGCCCTGAGTTTTTTAATATGCTTTTGGTGCAAATGGCTGACTTTGTAGGTCCGTTGATGCTCTGTGGAGACTACAGCTAGTAGTCTCCAGACACAACCCTAGATAGGTCTTCTACAACTGTGGTCCCCTGAACAGCCAATGCATAGGCACTTTTGCATTTAATGAGGGATCACCCCTTAATCGATGCCTGGAGGTACTCCCTTCTCTCTGGCTGGGAGTATACTCATTACTCCCACTCTGCTTCACAATATGCTAGACTTAATGCCGTGTTGCTGTCACAGAGTCTGCTCACTTCACTGTAGTCAGCTAAACATGAAAGCATCACAGTCACAGATCATGACCCTGTACTGGTAGCCCTTTAAGATATGGGCATGTCTTTTAGTCCCAAAATGTGGAAATTAGACCCAGTATTACTTAAAAAAACTGACTTTAGAGCTCATGTGAAGGAATATATTTTATTATTCCTACAAACTGACCTTAAGGGGGAAACTACGATGTGTACAAGATGGGAGGCACTAAAAGCTTTTCTGAGGGGCATCATTATCTCCTACACTAGTTATAACAGGAAAGTGGAAAACCAAAGGTTGGAGGAATTAGAGAGGCAAATTGCATATGTTGAGAAACACCACACGAAGCACCCGGTGCATTTGATCTATCACAAATTACAGAAATTAAAGTGGGAACTTAATCGACTAGTGAATTCAAAAATTGAACGCACTTTAATTTTAAACCAAGCTACTAATTATTTTGAGGGTGATACCTGTGGGAAGCTACTAGCATGGCACCTAAAACATAGAGAAAGTCTTAGGAATGTTCACTGTGTGGTGGCACAGGTAAAAAATGCAATGCTGTTGCTGAATAACAAGTATCAAGCCCACTGGAAAACTGTAGAGTTAGGTACAGTGGGACATGTCCCACTTTCAGCCATGTTGTTTGATTCTAGATTGAACGTAGTTGAGGCTAGGGGCTTTTCTGCATTTAAAGATAAACTTGACAAACACTTAAACTGGATCTAGGATATGGACTAATTTGCCCACAAAGTTGTGGGAGACATTTCTGATGGCCTTAAGCCTTCTTATGTCTTAAACAATCTAGTAACCTAGTAAATGTCTTGAGCAGAATCCCTGTCAGGCCATGCAGGTTACCCGGGAAGCCTGGGGGCGGGTCTGTAAAACTCCACAAGTATCATGCGATATGTGGAAGTTTTGATGGATGGGATGGGATGGGACACTACATTCCCTCCAGCAACCCTAGACCCTTGGTATGGAAAACAGGCCATAGGAGGTCTAGGGGTATGATTCTCGCTTTGGATGCGAGAGGTCCTGGTTTCAAATCCCGGATGAGCCCTTGAAACAAATAGAGTTCTACTGTGGCACCCATGATAAGATATTCAGACCAGATATCAAAAGAGTCAACCATTATATCATTCCAAGAATGCTGCAAGATCTTTGACTGTCCTACAACAGATAGGTTCAATGTGCTTACGCAACTTGCTATGATGTATCCTTGTGTGACTTAGATACATTGTGGATGTTCACCTCTCTAGCCATGGGATATACCACCCTATAGGGGTACAATGGTGAGGAACCCTAAAGGAGGGTTCCACCCCATAGGTGCTGCAGGAATGATTCTCTTGGCTAAAGGTAGCTTAGGAAGAAGCCCACGGGAGATAGAGATGTGCCTGGAGGAGGATGGGAGGATGGTGGGGCAACAAAGAAATGAATCCTGGAACAGTCCAGGAGGAACAGCCTTTAAATGCATGTTGGGGAGTGGTTAGTTGCTCCACCCATTGAACCACAGGCATAGCCTTTGCAATTCAATGTGCTTACACAACTTGGTATGATGTATGATTGTGCAACTTCAATACATTGTGGCTGTTTGACTCTGTATCCGTGGGATATACCACTCTACAGGGGTACGATGGTGAGGAGCCCTAGAGGAGGACTTCACCCCTATAGGTGCCACAGGAATGATTCCCTTGGCTAAAGACAGCTTAGGAAGAAGCCCAGAAAGAATACCCAAAAGGGTGTCGAGCAACGAAGAGATGAGAAATCAGAATATATCAAGACCGGAAATTAAGGTGATAGACGTAGATGTGAAGGACACGAGAAGAATGAGAAATGATGAGGATGATGAACGAAAGGAAAGCTGACAAGATGCAGAGGGGCAGACTTCCTAAGGAGGAAGGGAACAGCCAGGTCCACCATCCGACTCCATCCAACAGCGGAACCTAACTACAGAACCTATGAAAGCACTAACCCTGTCTAATATTATGACCATCGGCGTGAGGAAGAGGAAAAACCCCATTTGAAGAGGAGATCTCTGGGGATCCAAGGCCTAGGTCACCTTCTCTCCAGGCTGAAGGACGTTTTGATTAGTGATGGCTCAGCTAATGCAATTTAGAGTTGATACTGAGGGAAGAGGAAAAGATTCCAAATTAGATGAAGCTCTTGCTCTGTCCTTCTAACAGGAATGCTGTTGAGGATTGCGAGCAACATTTCTGCAACTAGACGCCCAAAAGCAAAGGAGGAGAGAAAAAGACTGCTGAAGCACTCAGCCAACCTACACGAACCTACGAAACAGACCAGGTGAACCAGAGGTGGGAGATGTCTGCAACAAGAAGTGGAGCAGAGGAGGCAGCTGGAAGGAGGGAGCGAGCCACAGAGCTGGGTGCAGCACTCCGCTGAAGTGAGTTGCAAGGAGACAACAGGGATTCCCACAGAGAGCTGCCGAAGCTGACGAAGAATGCCCCACAAGCGCCAGCAGTGGAAACCTGGCGCAGTGGAACACTTGACTGTGGTTGGGTCAAGGAGAGTCCGTCCAAGGCATGGGTCAAGGCCAGCAATGGATGCGATTAGGTAGAGACAGAGAGCAGAGCAAGGGGAAAGCAGAATGAGAGGAGGAGCAGGGAAGAAAACATATGAGAAGGGGAGGGAAGCAATGGAAGGCAGGACAGCAAAGCGAAGGACAAGAGAGAGAGAAAGAGAGAGAGAGAGAAGCGCCAGGAGAAAATCGGGAGCCAGGGGCAGAAATGGAATCAAAAATCAAGCAGCAGGGTGAGCCACAGACGGCCGAGGAAACATGGGAATTGGAAAAAAATGAGAGAAAGGGAGGGGAGCAAGGAAGAGTGGCGCCTCTGGCCACAACGAAGAAACAAATCTTGGAACAGTCCAGGAGGAGCGGCCTTTAAAGGCCTGATGGGGGAATGGTTAGTTGCTCCGCCCATTGAAACACAGGCATAGCCTTTGCAATTCCAATATTTTCAAATACAAAATTATATTAATACCATACTCAGAGAGGTGAGAGAAGTGAATAAAGAACAGGTAGGCATACCATCATTGTCTATGGTAATGCACTCATTCCAGCTCAAAGGGGCAATTTTGCTTCTTTACCAGTTCTCAATGGGGTACAGGCACTTCAAGTGCAACATATAATAAACAAATGGCACACAGATGTGCAAATTATATTGCCACAGACAGACTGGGAAAGAATTTGGCGGGCAACTGTTATAACATCATCCTCCCCTCAATGGTGGGAGTTTGCCTGGAAGGTGCAGGTAAGATACTTCATTACTCCTATAGTCCAATCTATGTGGGACTATCAAATGTACCCTATTTGTTGGAGATAGTCTGGGGAACTGAGAGTCACATATTGTGATGTAACCCCTAGGTGGTGCTATCCCAAGGGCTACTACCCCTGCCTGCTTGGCTAGTAGCAGGTTAAGGGGCCTGAGTTCTGAAATGGGTGCCTCCACCCACAGATCAGAGTTGGTAGTGGTCAAGCTAAGCTGGGCACAGCGCTCCGGAACACTGTAACCCCCCTCTTTCCTCTCTAGTGGCCTGAACACTGTACAATAATCACTTTCACAATACCCCTGGTACACTACACAAGTACCCACACTGTTTGCTCTTACCACCAGGGCAGGTTCCTCTGGCTTGACCCTGGGGACCCCCTGTAAAACAAGGTTATGCACAGCAAATAGCAACAGTACAGTACATTGAGCATAAACTGGAACCATAGTCAGATTACATGCAGAAAAAGTTAGATCTGATTTATTCAGGGGACTTGAACAAGGGAGGGGCAAAATCAGGTTAATTAGCTTAAAGGTTATATCAATCAAGCAGTTATGCATGTGCTTTGAGTCCCCCCCCACACAGTCACACCTTTGGGTACCCAGGTGGAGAAGAGATGGGCTAGCCAGGACTGTTGCCCGGGGTTGGCCGGTGTCGCAGCTGGTTGGGGCCCTGTGATGGAAAACACAACATGCACAGTACACAATATTTGTAATCCGGAGCCAGAGGGCTCAGTTCGTAAAGGAAACGAAACAACAAGACAATCAGATGACACACTCAGATTAAGCTGTTGTTGCAGGGAGCTACCCTGGTATTTACTCACGATACCCAAGACTGGACACAGGCTGGATGAAAATTGAGACTGCAGGTGGTTAATCTGGAATGCCAGGAGAAGCAGGGCCCACACGAGTCACAGAGGCATTATTCCTGTTCAAGCATGGAGCAGGGGGCTGATCCCCAGGCAAGTCTCTTGTCGATGGCTTCTCTGTGCAGTGGGTAGTCTGGCTGGGCCAGTCTGGCAAAGCCCAGACCGCATGGAGACAAATTTAGATGCAGTCCATTTTGGGCTGGATACAACTTCCAGCAAGCAGAACACAGTTCACACAGTGGGGGACTAACTCACGACCCACTAGCAGCTCATAGCACATTTACATGTAAGGGAATTCTACTGTACTAAGCAAAGCGCTCCCCGTTCACAATCGCAAAGTCTCTGCACACACCCAGGAGCTTAGGGGTAGCTAGAACTCCGGACAGGCTGATCGCATTCAGCAAAATCTTTGGTCTTCTTCAGGTTGAGCCTGGCCCACTTCAGTAGCTTACTTTAGTCACACAAACTTGGATTTAGTCCAAAATAATTCTCTTCTCTCCTTCTCAGGAGCAGCACACCAACATGCAGGCCAAAAACTTAGCCTTTTCAGAGTCCTCCCATGCGAATCCACTCAGGATTGCTGCTCAGAATCACTTCAGCTCCTTCTTGTTCAGCTTCTAGCTTAGATCTAACTGAAAACTGTAAGCAGCCTGGGACTTCCCCAAGATCCAGAAGATTTGGTTGGCTGATTTGGCTGTCAGTCAAAGCAAAAGCTCCCCCTTCAGTTGCAAAAAGTTCAAACTACAGTTCCTACAGATTTTGAATTCAGACAGCTCCTGTAGTCTGGCAAAATTTTAGGTCCCACCAGTACTGATTGGTCCAATTTGCAGTCCAGGACCAAGATAGTAGAGACAAACAAAATAGTCCTTGCTACAAAGAAAGCAGGTTAGACAAATTACATTATCATTATCACTCTAAATGATTTTCAGTAAATAGTCACATCTTTCAACAGACCTCCCTCTCAGATTACTTAAGCTGCAATCAGGCAGCTCTTAAAGAGACAGTACACAGAGGCTATATAGGCTCTGGTAATCACATTTAAACTGCTAAAATGCTGGACACCAGCCTGGCAGTGAGCATTTAGGCAAGCTCAAGGAATACTTTTTGGGAACCCCCATTTGTAGGGGGGTTATAGTCATATATTTTGAAATTGTCCACAACTGCAAACCTTCTGGGTGGAGGTGAACCAATACCATAAAGAATGGTTTACAATTACAGACCCACTATTAGTCCAATACTTAGTGTTAGGACTCCCCCAAAGAAGTGAGAGGTAAGGAGTCACTATATCTCTAGGGAATCTGTATAGTAGCAGCCCTTAAGGCCATCACAAGTAGATAGCTTCAGAGAATACCTCCATCAAGAAGAGGAATGGATTGAGACTGTAAATCAGATTTCAGAAATGGAGAGACCAAATGTCATGGTACAGGGCAGAATGCAGGCTTACATAGCTCATTGGACAAGGTGGGAACTGCTTCAGGGTCAAGAAGCAGAAGTTGAAAATTAGTGGTGCTAAGACACCTGACAATGATATTGTATCTCTTACAAGTTCTGGTCTGGTAATAAATCAGTTTCTTATATTAAAGCTAAGGTCAAACTGTTAACAAAGGTTCCCTTCTTGGTCCCTCATTTACCTACCCGGGATATAAGCGGGGGGTAAAACAATGTTTTTTGAGAACTGGGTGCAAATAGTAGACCACTCCAAACTAACAGGATATAAATTGAAGTTGTATATGTTACAGTATTGTATAAAAACATTTTACACAGAGAAAAAAGACATTTATCTGTAACAAGAACATTGTAAAAAAATGCTGTGTTAATAAAGAATGTTTAAAAAAAAAAAGAACATTCAGTGTATAACCAGTTCAGAGGGGATAGATAAGCATACTGATGAGGACAAAGGGAAATGCTTTCGTAATTTTTACAAGGTTCTCTCTACTTCAAAGGTCTACCCAAGTGCATCAGCTATACGGGCTTTTTTTTGGACAAAGCCTCACTTGCTGGTATAACTACACAGCACAGCACCACACTGGATGCAGATATCAAATGGGAGGAAGTACATAAGGCAGTACGGCGCCTTAAAGGGGGGAAGGCGCCAGGCCCAGATGGATCCCCCACTGATTTTTATAAAGTATTTAGCACAGAATTGCAGGAACCATTGTTTGACATGATTCAAGAAAGCTTGAGAAATGGCACATTGCCCCCTTCCACATGGTTCGCAGTTATAACAGTCCTGCCCAAACCTGGTAAGGACCCAAAACATTGTGGGTCATATAGACCTATTTCACTTTTAAAGGAAAACTGCAGAAATACAGGTGCCCCCACCCCTGAAAGACTTACCCCCCAATTTAGCTTTTCAGACATGACAGCCCTGTTTTCATGCACTGCCACTTGTTTAATTTTATTTTGAAAAATCTTCAATACAAGTGATTGGTGCAGCGCCACACCTTTACAGTAAATGGAGCCCCCCAGCGTCCACCATATTCTCAGATTACAGACTTTTCTAAAGAAAATTTAACAAGTGGCAGCACATGAAAACGGGGCTGTAATGTTTGAAAAGCATTTCGGGGGTGGGGTCGCCTGTATTTCTGCAGTTGTCCTTTAACAGCCGATTATAAAATAATAGCACAGGTTTTGGCACACAGATTAGAAAATATTCTGCCTAATATTATACATACAGACCAGGCAGGATTTGTGCAGTATGGCAGAGTAAACACAATGTGCATGAAGCTTTAAATATTATTTGGAGGTGGGGAGTGTGGCACAGTGGCTCTGGCGCAGCGGTTCTGGCCCTTGATGCTAAAAAAGCATTTGACTGTGTGGCATGGGACTACATGTTCGTGGTCCTTAAAAAGTTTGAATTAGGGAGTAACATGAGTAGGTGAATAACTGCCCTGTATCAGAATCCTACAGGTCAAGTGTCAGTTAATGGCAAACTGTCCAACCCCTTCTAACTTACCAGAGGCACTCGACAGGGCTGCCCCCTCTCCCCACTCCATATGTGTTGTCCCTGGAACCATTGGCTGCAGCCCTTTGGGCATCCAAACGTATTACAAGATAATAGTCAGGGGGCTGTGACTTTATCTCTCTTTGCAGATGACATATTAATATTTCTAGATGACTCAGAGGAGAGCCTACCAAAAGTGCACAATCTTCTAAATGAGTACAGTTATATATCCAGTCATAAAATTAACTGGTTAAAAGTGAGGTAATGCCAGTAGGTCCTGGGCCGCACACTCACCTCAGAAGTAACCCACTGAACATGAAGGTGGAGGGAATGCTGAAATATCTGTGAATCACCGTTTAAAAACCTGGCCCAGCTACAGTGTGTTCCAGGAAAATTATGGTAAACTGTTGTCCGGGGTGCCACAGGACTGTAGCTTAATTGGACGTATCAATACTGTAAAAATGAATATTCTCCCCAAATGCCTTTTTCTTTTCCAAAATTTTCCAGTGCGTGTACTAGAAACATTTTTTAAATCCCTCAGTTCCATCAATGCAAGGTTCATACGGGCAGGAAAGATGGCCACAATAGCTAGAAATATATTACAGATGCCTATTAAGAAAGTAGGTCTAGCACGCCCAAATTTTAAATTCTGCTACTGGACCACACAACTATCACTCCTCACAGAGATGAATCAGGGAAATGTCCCGGACTGGCTAACATTAGAGGGGGAGAAAGATGTTATGTGTCTATTGAGGAGTTACTTAATACATGGGCTAACAGGAGTAAACATGTCACAAAGGGAAATCCTTATACGCGACAGCTTAGCAGGATTTGTTTTGGTACACATAAATTCATAAAATACCCCAGTGGATTGTCCCTTAGTTCTAGCCTATTGGCCATTTGTAAAAAGATGGTTGGACACAATATTCCCTTACACCAGGTTTAGATGAGGTGGAACAAAAAAGGGATGAACTTAGTTGGTGACCTATATGAAGGGGGTATGTGGAAATCTTTTACTGGTGTTAAAGAGGATTTTCCTCTACATACTGGTATACCTTCCTTCGAGTTAGACAAAATCTGTCTAAGCAAACTATCTCAGCCTCTCCTATTGAGATTTTGTGTTGTCCACAGCTGTGCTCTCAACCTCTAATACAGACTATTTCTGGGGACTGCGCCCCAGCCACAGTTAAATGCTCAGGACCGTTGGGGTGCTGATTTAGACACCACCTTGGACTCTGAGGCCGGAAACACGGCAATCAAACACGTGCATGCATGTTCCAGCTCTAATAGACTAAGAAGAATACAGTATAATTTCTTGTATAAAACATACTACACACCAGATCAGTTGCACTGATATAGGTCTTCCCTGAACCCTCAATGCCTTAAAGGAGCTCTACCAGCAGAGATGAAGCCCGATCGCTGCACAGATCAGAGCTTCACCTCTCCAATCCTCCATGCAGCCACACTATTAAATGCATATTTTTTTTACCTCATCACTCAGAAAAACTGCAAACTCCCCCGATGCACCCAGCATTTTAATTACGGCTGCCGTTGTTATCACGCAATCTTGCTGCTAATATCGGGCACTGATGTTGTTGCCATGCCCCTTCCGCAATAGTGCCCCTATGTACGGAGATTTTACAAAGTTGATATCTCCAATGCCCAGTACAGTTCTTACAGAATTTGGCTAAATCCCATGGCATCATCATCAGTGTCAGACATTAGCAGCAAGATAGCGGGATAATAATGGTGGCCATATTTAAAATGCGGGGCACATTGGGGGAGTTTGCAATTTTTACGAGTGATGAAGTAAAAAAAATATGCATTTAATAGTGTGACTCTAGCGGGGACTGGAGAGGTGAAGCCCTGATACAGCATGTGCAGTAGTTGGGGCTTCAACTCTGCCGGCAGTTCTCCTTTAACTGCCAAACTGACAAAGGGGACTTTATCCATATGGCACTAACTTGTATCAAGGTTGCCACATTCTGGAAGGAGGTCCACAGACTTATGGAGACAGTTATGAAGGTTCACTTGCCTTTCTCTCCTTCTGCCTGCATGTTGGGTATAGGAGACCCACAGCCCCCACCCAGTAGTAAAGGGATGAATGGGAAGTTGTGGGATATATCCCTATTAAATGCCAGAAAGACAGTGTCCCAACAATGGATGAGTGCCTCACCCCCAACTCTGACTCAATGGGTTAATAATATGTTATTCTGTATGAAGCTGGAAAACTATCACTACAATGCCAAAGGTCAGGGAAGGCAGTTTAAGGCAATATGGGAGCTGTTAGTATAAGCCATAGAGGACAATATTGTCCCAGTGTAACTGCAGGTAAAGTACAGTTACGTAAGAACTTACTGTAACAGTAGATCTTCAAGAGAGGCTCTTGCAGTAGGTAGTCACCAGTAGGACTAAGCTGTCAGGCTTCAGGACCCCATGAAAAAATCTTCTAGCTAGCAGTCTCTGGTGGGGGACTACCCCTGACGTCACCTGACCAACGTCAGCGTGTGTTGGCAGAAAGGCGGCAGTCCCCACACCTGCCTTCCAGTTCTCCCACCGGAGGCCGACAGGGCATGACAGGAGAAGAGGAGATGCCCCCTAAGAAAGGAAGAAACTAAGGGGGACAGAGGGAGGGAAAGCAATACCTACTGTAAGAGCCTCTCTCGAAGATCTACTGTTACGCTAAATTCTTACATAACTGTACTATCTTACTTCGAGAGGGCTCTTGCAGTAGGTATTCACCAATAGGACTGAGTCCCAAGCAATACAGAACAAGGCTAAAGCCAGGAAGGGGGAGAAAAAACATCCACCTACAGAAAAACCTGGCAGATAACGGGGCTCAAGAAAGGACCGGCAAACCGAACCCCGCCCTGCGGCGAAAGGCCATGTCCAAGCTGTAATGTTTGGTAAAAGTATAGACAGACATCCAGGTAGCAGCTGTGCAAATTTCTGCAGCTGATACATTTCTGAAACAAGCAGCAGAGGCAGCCACACCTCTGGTGGCATGCCCTTTTACTTAACTCAGAAGGGTTTTGTTGTACTTTCCGTAACAGAATGTAATGCAATTGGCCAACCACTTAGAGAGGCACTGCCTGGAAACAACCATGCCTTCCCCCTTGGGTGCAAAGGAAATGAAAAGTTGATCCATTTTCCTAAGATCCTTGGTTCTGTGAGTATAGTATCTCAAGATCCTATGAACATCGAGAGTATGCAAAAGATACTCTCCCTGGTTGGAATGCTCTGGCAAAAAAAGACTTGGAGCTCGATGGACTGGTTCAAGGTGGACTCAGCCACCTTCTTAGGCAGAAATTTGAGGTTGGTACGCATGGCCAGACGGTCTCTGTGAAAAATCAAATACCGGATTTTACACATAAGGGCATGAAGTTCAGAGATCCTCCAAGGTGAAGTAATGGCCACGAAAAAAAGCATCTTCCAAGAGAAAAAGTGCAAATCAGCATCAGCTGCCAGCTCAAAGGGGGGCAGCATGAGCTTCTCCAAGATGAAATTTAGATCCCAGGGGGGAGCAGGGTTATGGATGGGGGGCTTCAAATGAAGAACCCCTCTGAGGAAGGTCTTGGAGACCTCCAATTGAGCAACCGACTTGTCTCCCACTGGAAGATGGTAGGCCGAAATGGCCGCCAAATGCAGTTTAGCAAAGAGTAGCTGAGACCCAAGTCATAGAGGTACCTTAGGTAATCCAGGATCCTGGCCACCGGGCAGGAAAAAGGTTCCAAATCCTTGGATCCTGCCCAAATAGAAAACCACTTCCACTTCATTGTGTAAGTAGATCTGGTGGAAGGCTTCCTGGCCTCCACCAGAATATCAGCAACCTGCAGAGAAATGCCAAAGCAAGCAGCGGCTAGGTATGTAGGAGCCAGGCATGTAGATAGAGGGATCTAAGACTTGGATGGACTAGGGTCCCCTGATCCTAGGTCAGCAGGTCCTGGAACATTGGTAGAGGGACAGGGGGCTCTTCTGAGAACAGTTGCAGTAGAGAGAACCAGACTTGCCTCGGCCACAAGGGAGCAATAAGAATCATACACACCCCCTTCTGCCCATAGCTTGTTCAGAGCTCTCGGAATCAAAGGTATTGGAGGGAAGGCGTAAACGAGTCTGTCCCTCCAACACACAGATAGTGCATCCTGCCAGAAAATGCTGCACCCTGGAGTGAGCGAGCAAAAGGTGGGAAGCTTGGCATTGCTGAGGGAGGCAAACAGATCTATCTGTGGTGTACACCACTGAGCGAATATGTCATCTACCACCTCCTGCTTGATTTCCCACTTGTGAGTTCTGGCTGATGATCAGCTGAGAGCGTCTGCCAGAGAGTTTTGTATGCCTGGCACGTGGACCGCTGTCAGATGCAGGTTGTGCTGCAATGTCAAATACCACACCCTCATCACCTCCCAGCACAGGGGGTAGGAGTGAGTCCCCCCCATTTGTTGAGGTACCAGACTATGCACATGTTGTCTGACTGTACCAAAAGGTGGCCAGGAAGAATGAAGGGACGAAGGACTTGAAGAGCATACAGAACCGTCCTCAGTTCGAGTACGTTGATGTGCAACTGTATCTCGATGTGGGACCAGCTCCCTGGGTCCTGTGTGACCCGAGGTGGGCTCCCTAGCTGGCCCCGGAGGCATCTGTAGTCAGGGTCTGGGACGGTGGGCAGAGCAGAAGGGGACACCCTGGTTGAGGTTCCCCTGAACCAACCACTAATGGAGATCCCTGATCATTGGGTCCAAGATGAGGACCTCATGATCCAGATCATCCAGGGTTTGATCCCACTGAGTTTTGAGGGTCCACTGCGAGACCCTCATATGGAGCTGAGCCAGAGCAACATTGGGAATGGCGGGTGCCATAAGGCTTAGAAGGTGAAGGACCTTCTGAGCCAGGACCCATTTCTGAGAGATCAGGAAACAAACCTGATGTTGCAGAGTCTCGATCCTGTCTGAAGGAAGGAAGGAAGGCTCTGCCCAGGTTGGTGTCCAACACTGCCCCAATGAACTGCAGCCATTGACATGGGACCAAATGAGACTTGGCATGATTGATAGTGATGCCAAGGTTGGAGAAAGTCTCCTGAGTGATGGATAGAGAAAGCAGAATGTCCTCCCTGGAAGGGGCTGGTATCAGCCAATCGTCCAGGTAGGGAAAAATCTGGGCCCCCCTGGTGCGCAGGAAGGCTGCCACCACTGTCAAACATTTGGTAAACACTCGGGGAGCTGAGGAAAGGGAAAGGGGAGGGCCTTGAACTGATAGTGTTTCCCCTGAAAACAGAAACAGAGGAACCTGTAGTGGGAGAGACAGATAGGGATATGCAGGTAAGCATCCTGCAAGTCCAAAGCGCGTAGCCACTGACCCGACCTCAGCAGGGGAAGAAGGCTCTGTAGGGAGAGCATTCTGAATCTCTTGTACTCCATGTACAGTTTGAGGGAGCTGAGATCCAGAATGGGCTTCAGATCGCCTGTCTTCTTGGACACCAGAAAGAAATGGGAATAGTAACCCATCCCCCGGTACCACGGAGGAGCGGGTTCTATCACGGCCTTCAGCAGAAGGAACCTATCTCTCCTGCACCAGAGGAAGGTGTAGTGGAGGGTAAGATGACTGGGGTAGAGGTCTGTGGGGGGTTTCTGAGTGAACACTACTGAGTGTCCCTCTGACACGAGCTGGAGCACCCACGAGTCAGTTGTTATCCTCTCCCATTCCGGCAGGTGGAAGGAGAACCTTCCCCCCCACTGGCTTCTCTGGATTGGGAGCCAGAGGAAGTGGGAGAGGCAACAAGTCAGGAGGCCGAGGGCAGACTGGCTGCCACAGCTCCAGAAGCCTTACGGGACTTGGCCGGGGGGGGGCTTTGGTTGCTGATGCAGCTCTACATTTATTTTGACTTTGAGACTGCATCTGTTTCTGCTGTCGAAAGGAACACTTCTGCCCTTGGGAAGGTTTGTATATGTATTGTACAGACCTCAAGGCTTTACCTTTATCTTGAAGGTCAGTGATGATGTCTTTGACATCACCGCTGAAAAGGACCGACCCGCGGAAAGGGGCGTCCTGAATGGTAGACTGCACCTCGGATGCCAGGCCGGAAATGCAGAGCCAGGCATGGTGGCATAACCCTATAGCAAATGCCGAACTCCAGCCAGCAGTGTCCACCGCATCGTAGGTGGCCCGGAGCATATGCCTGCAGGCAGATCTAGCCGTGTTAACAATGTCCCTTAGCTCTTGCTTAGTCGAAGAGTCTGGAAGAGAGTCCAATTTAGACTCCACCTGGCTGAGAATGGACTTCTGGTAATCTCCCATGTGGGTGATGTAATTAAGAGCCCTAATGCCCAGAGTAGAGGCGGTGAAGACTTTCTTCCCTTACTGATCCAGAAGCTTAGATTCCCGGTCAGGAGGAGAGGAACTCAGGTGTTTCGGGTTAGCGATTCTGTCGTGGGCAGCACTAATCACCACAGAATCCACCTTGGGGTGAAGGCTGAGGAAATCTCTGCCTTCACGCGACTGATAAAGCCTATCCGCCTTGCGAGCAAGTGGAGCTAAGGAGGAAGGCTGCTTCCAAATAGTCATGACCAAATCTTCGTGAGGTTCGATCCAAGGTGGAATCAGGGTGGGGGAGGTTTCAGCTAGATCTAAGTGGTCGGCTAACCTCTGCCATTGAGGATCCTGTTCTACCGTCTTCGTAGACCACCTGGATCTTCTTTGGCAACTCCAGAAATGAAAGATCTTCGGGGGGGGGGTTGGGAGAGTCTTTCGACTTGGGGATCTCTGGAGTGCACAGCTCATCCTCTGGGTCTGAGGGCTCATTGTCACTGTCTGGCTTGGACTACTCCTGAGAACTTGACGAGTTTACAGGAGGAAGAGGAATTTCAATCAGTCTGCAGACATCCAGTGGGCAGGAGAACTCCCTAGGGAGAGAGCCAGCAGATGGCTCCAGTCTGGCAATCAGTAAAGGTGGATGGGCCTCTGTCAGTGGATGTCCGGGGCCTGGCGATGGGTCTGGCATTGGCTGATGCTTGTCAAGCTCCGACGTGAGCTGGGATTTGGCCTCAGCCCACCATGAGGACAGGACTGCTTTCAAGTCCACCTGCGGTTGAGGAGGAGGAGGACTAGGGAAAGGGTAGTTCAGAAACCCATAGTACGGGTAACTAAAGCCCGATGGTGGGTAGCCTGCGCCAGGAAATCCTGCCGTTGAGTACTGCAGTGTCAGGTAGTGCGGTGTCGGGTACCCTGGCGTCAGAAAGTACGGAGTTAGGTAGCCCGGCGTTGGATGGCCCGAAGGGGCCAACGGTCCTATCGGAGGCCCAACTGGAGGGGCCAACGGGCCTAGTATTGGCCCAGTAGGTGGGGGAGTAGGAAATGAAGGCCCCATGGGAGGGTCTGGAAAAACAGGCCCTGAAGGCCCTGACGGTGGAGCTGATGGTCGGCCGTCAGGCTCAGGCAAACCAGAAGGTGATGGCAGAAGGTCCGGCATCAGAGGCTCTGGCGCTGAAGGGGGTGGCACCCCCAATGGCGGAAGCATCCCCTGGTCCTCATCCCCCATGGATGAGGGAGGGACCAACTCTGTAGGCGGGGGGGACGGTGGAGCCTCCATCGGCAGCTGGTCTATTGTCAGCTGCAGTGATGCCCCGGCATCAGGTGTATCATCAGGGCTTGATGGGGGGTTGCGAGCTGGGCGACTGTCGGAGGGGCCAAAGGGCAACTTAGCAGCCCTGTCCATGTGGGGATCGACAGCGCCAGAGCCTGACTTACTGGACCTACTCACACTGCGAGGCCAGGTGGAAGTAGTGGCCATAAAAGGAGTGGAGGCCTCCTTTGTCCCAGAGGCTCCCACCGGGCTCGAGCCTGGGCCCTGTGGGGGGAGGCAACGCATGCCTGGATACCACCAAGGTGGCCGTCAGAGAATGATCCCCGGAGGGGAGAGTACCAGCAAGGCCACGACTCCAGCTGGAGTAGGAGGGACTGTGGATAAAGGGTCCTGGTCCTTATGCTTCTCCTTGTCCCGTTTCTTTTCATGGTGACCCTCAGGAGAAGACAACGTCTGCTGGGAGTTTTCTTCAATTCTTTTTCCATGGAGGCCATTTTTTTCTTCAAAACGTGTGCTTCCAGAGACTGCTGCCCCCATTTACGGGTAGCCGAATTGAACTTCTGGCAGTGTTCGCACTCCTCCACATGGTGGCCTGGGCCCAGACAAAAAAGGCAAAGAGAGTGGCCGTCCTTGTGAGGAAGCTGGGTTCCGCATGAGTCGCATTTATTCTTATGCGAGTCGGAGGGTGATGGAGACGACATGCATTGCCCGAATAGAAAACTATTTTAGAGAAACTGGTAAGGAAAAACTTCAAAAGAAGCAGAGGTGAAGGAGCAAATACTCATCCAACATGGTGACGCTAGCAGCGCTGTTCTTCTGCAAGAACTGTCGCGAGCCAATGGCAGGAAAGAACTGGAAGGCAGGCATGGGGACTGCCCCCTTTCTACTGACACACGCTGACATTGGGGGCAGTCCGTGCCAGAGACTGCTAGCTAGAAAATGTTTCCGTGGGGGGTCCTGATGCCTGAAGGCTTTGTCCTACTGGTGAATACCTACTGCAAGAGCCCTCTCGAAGTAAGATCTTACCATACTGTAACTATGATTACAGCTTATTGCCGTGCAAACACCCATCAGAATGTTTCAGCTGTATGAATTTAAGGGCTAAGCTATTTGAACAGTCAGTGTAGATTTGAAATGTAAAGTATAGATCCTTGTTATGTGCTAATTGATGTCATGTTATAGTCATAATGTACATGCCACATTCTATTTGATGAAAAGGTATACAACTGTGTAATATGTCTGTCTGCAGTACCTTAATAAAATATTTTTACAAAAAAAAAAAAAGACTGTCATCAGCAGTTGGAAACAATGGAGCATCTGTTTTTCCATTGTGCCTACATTAAAAACTTTTGGGCAGTTCTCGCACAAACTTGGAAGGCACCATTCTTTTCTGGAATGACTTATGATGTTTTGCTTTATGGGCTGTTTCCTGGTGTGTCAAGGGGTCACACTTTGAAGGTGGGGGCGGGGGCTGAGAGAAAATGTGCTGAAGTACTTCTTCATGGAAAGGGTAGCGGATGCTTAGAACAGCCTCCCAGAGGAGGTGGTGGGGGCTGAAATGGTTACAGGATTCAAGAAAGCATGAGATTGACACAAGGGGATCTTAGAAGTAAGGCGGGGGGGGTGCAAACTGGAGACCGAGTAGAGTCTGTGGTGGCACTTTAGGGGAAAAAAGGGTAGACTAGGTGGGCCAAGAGGTAGTTATCTGACGACAACTTTTATGTTTCTATATGTGGGGAAATTCAATCCAGGAACCTTGAGGGTAGTTTTAGCCTGCATAAAATGGTATGTGAGGCAAGTTAGAGACTAGTTTTTTTTTTTTTTTTTGTTTTTTTCTCAACAACAGCTGGTTCAGTTACTAGGCTTAATTGAGAAAATTTCTCAAGATGTAAGGGAGATATATGACAAAGATATGATTAACTTTCCCAATACGGACATGAGAATACCTGGAAAAAATGTGTACTGGCTTCCTCCCAGAAATTGAGGACAGCAAAGGAAATGTACTGGTTTGGCTTTGATTTTCTTTTTGTTGCTTCTTGCTAAAGAAGGATCATTTAATATCTATTCTTGATTTATAGTTGTTTGTAAATATTTAGGTTCATGGGATTATTTATGTAAATATGGTTTCTTTGTATTTCTTTTTTATTGTTTCTGTTTTAATAAAAGTTCCCCTACTCTTTTCGAGAAGTGCAATGGGATCTTTACCGTCCACCTGAGCAACCATCAGAACAGGCAGATGAGACCTCGGTTTAATGTCTCATCTGAAAGACAGCCCTTCAAGAGTGCAGCACCCACCTCATGCTGCACTTCAGTGTCAGTATTGGGATTTATTCTAAGTTCCCAGTGAGGGGCTAGTACTCAAATCTTCCAATCTTCTGGCTTCAGAGGCAAGTGTGCAACTTGCTGAGCTACAAAGATAGATAGATAGATAGATAGATAGATAGATAGATAGATAGATAGATAGATAGATAGATAGATAGATTGATTGATTGATTGACTGACTGACTGACTGACTGACTGACTGATTGATTTCTGTTTGCATCCTTCAGCAGGGTTTCTGGGATGCTGATCAAAGAAAAACATGAAAACCAATCTGACCATCCATCTTGACTCCCAGCAGCCCTCCTGTTTAAATGCTAGACTTATTTTCTACTTACATCTTTCAGCCACCCCTTGTTTTCCCCCTATAGTCTGTTTGTATCTGTGCACATCTATTTTCATTTTCTCCAGATGTCTCCATCTCTGTCTCCTTCCCCCACATTTGTCAACTTTCCATCTTCTTACTAGGCCCTGTTAATCAGTCCCCACTTGGGGACTTCTCTAGCTCTTTCATTGCTATTATGTCTTCTCATTCCCAATATCACCTTTTTTGTTTTCCAAATTCTCTTTTTAGCTTGCCATTTATCACTTCTCCCAGAGCCTCCCCCTTTTTCTTTCCCCACATATATATCCCTTATCCCCACCCACCACACACACACACACACACACACACTAATTTTGCTCATTTCTCATTTAGATATTTCCTGAAGAAGACCCAAGGTCAAAACATCAATTTTAACTCTATTTTCTATTTTCAGTGTGCATTTAATATTACCATTTTGTTTTGTTTTCAGACCACATGCTGACGCAGCATTCTGAAAGATAGGCTGGTGACCTTTTTGGAGGACAATGAACTCCAGGATGGGCATCAGCACAGGTTTGTCTCGGGTAGATCCTGCCAGACCAACCTCATTGAGTTCTACGATTGGGTGACAAGGGAACTAGACAAGGGCCATGCAGTGGATGTCCTGTATTTGGATTTCAGCAAGGCCTTTGACTCTGTGCTGCATGAGAGGCTGGGGGGAAAGCTGGAAGCCGTGGGGGCAGGACTGAAGATGGTGAAATGGATAATGAATTGGCTAAGGGGTAGGCAGCAGAGGGTGGTAGTGGGAAGGGGAACTCTCAGCACCAAGGACAGTGACAAGCAGGGTGCCACAGGGATCGGTGCTGGGGTCGGTGTTGTTCGGGTTATTCATAGCTGATATCTCACATGTGATCCGAAGTAAGATCAGTCTGTTTGCGTACGGCACCAAAATGGGGGTGGTGGTTGATGACATTGAGGGATGGAAGGGGCTACAGGACAACCTAACTAAACTGCAAGAATGGTCAGAAACATGGCAGCTGGGGTTCAATGCCAAGAAGTGCAAGGTAATGCATTTCGGATCAAAGAACCAGGGAAGGGACTATTAGCTGGGAGGAGTACAGTTGGGTAGCACCGTGGAGGGAAAGAACCTGCGGTACTTATAACGGGGAGCATGAACAACTCTGTTCAGTTTAGGAAGGCGGCAGTGAAGGCCAACAAAATGCTGGGATGCATAGCAAGGGAAATTTCCTCCAGAAGTAGGGAGGTATTCCTACCCCTGTACAGGTCACTGGTCAGGCTGCACCTGGAGTACTGTGTGCAATTCTGGTGCCTGTACCTGTGGAAGGATGTCAGATTATTGGAGGGGGTGCGGCATAGAGTGACAGAGATGATTCTGGGATTGGAGGGAAAGCCCTACGAGGAAAGGCTGAGCGAGCTAGATATGTATTCCTTGGAGGAGAGGAGGGATGGGGGGACATGATTGAGACCTTTAAGTACTTGAAAGGGATAAACAAGACTCAAACAGAGGGGATCTTCCAATTAAGAAGAGAAAGAGACACGAGAGGGCACAGTCTCATACTGGAGGGAGGAAGATTCAGGAGGGAGGTAAGGAGACAGTTCTTCATGGAAAGGGTGTTGGGCAAGTGAAACACTCTGCCACAAGAGGTAGTGGCCTATAAGACAGTGGGCAGTTTCAAGAGAGGATGGGACAGGGTGAGGGGGAGGGTAAATCTAAGGAGGGGAGGAGTGAGAGGGGCAGCTACGAGATGAGGGGCTAGCTGCACAATCAAGCAGACTCGACAGACTATGAGGCCTATATCTGTTGGTAGTTTCATACGTTAGTATATATATATATATATATATATATATATATATATATATTTATACAGTGTGGGTGTGTGGATAGATAGATAGATAGATAGATAGATAGATAGATAGATATTTATACAATGGGGGTGAGAGCTATTCCAGTGTAATAAAAGGAGATATTCTCACTGCAGTGAGATAAATGCCGATGACATCAGCACAGTGAGATAAACTCCATTTATCCATACTCTGCTGATGTCACCACTCACTCACTCCCTAAAGCCTACATTCTAAATGAAACTGCTTCACAATACAGTTTCTCTTTCTCACTGAAGCCTGCAACTTACTCAATTAGCACTGCAAAAGACACTCACCCGTGTCCCATAGTGTTTCTGAGACTCCCATCCCATTAATGTGCTGATCTCAGCTTCACAATAGCCTGCATTCTAAATGGAACTCCTTCAGAAAGCAGTTTATCTTTCTCGGTGCTATCTGCAACTTACTCACTTAGCAGTGCAAAAGACACTCACCTGTGTGCCATTGTGTTTCTCAGACTCCCAGTCCATTCAGGAAAACTCACACACCACTCACAGGAAGAGGAGAACGCACACAGAAACAGAAAAAGAACACAGAAAAAAATAATATTTCGAAAGCTCCAACCCCCATTGTATAAATCGCACACATAATGTGCAGATCGTGGGATATGGAAAATATTCCCACTCCTGCAGAGTGAGCTCTGGATCCTGTCACTCGTGCCTTCAGCACTCGTGAGTATCCAGAGCTCACTTTGCAGGAGTGAGAATATTTTCCATATCCCACTCCTGCCCATGATGTATCCTATATATATATATATATATATGTGTGTGTAAAGAAGATCTTCTTTAACTATTTCCTTAAAGGGAGAATGAATATTACCAATTTTAGAAAATTATTCCCAAAAATAAGGTCAGGCCAAATCGGACATAACGTTGAGCTTAAAACAATGTCAATTTACAAATATCACTTAGAAGAAACTTTGCTGCTAAATTGGTTGAACATATACACTTGCCACAGCAAAATTCAATTAAAAAATTAAAGGAAAACATCTGAATGATCTCCCTATTAGCATTTTTATACTATAAAGGATTTTTTGGTATACTGTATAATATAGTTTTTTATCTTAGAAACATAGATTTATGTCAGCAGAAAAGGGCCTTTATGCCAATAGAAACACAGAAACATAGCTTTTGTCAGCAGAAAAGGACCTTTAGGAACATCCAGTCTGCCCCTTGTCCCTGTCTGTTCTGTCACCACTGACCCTAGTTGATCATAGGTGCTACACCCTCCCATGTACCTCTACTTAATATGCCCCTGTGCCTATCCCATGTATGCTTGAAGCTCCCCACAGTCTTTGGCCCCAGTACCTCCTCTGGCAGTCTGTTCCAGTCATCCACTACCCTTTCTGTGAAGAGGTATTTCTGCACATCTCTCCTAAACTTCCTCCTCTTAGCTTCATTGCATGCCTCTTGTTCTAAAGCCTTCCATTCTCTGAAATCGACCCTCCTCTTGTACCTTATTCACTCCTGTCAGGTACTTGTAGGTTATCTTGTAACTAGCCCTCTGTAACCTCTATTTACAAATGCTGCCTGCTGCCATCCTGCCCTTACATTGCTCATTTAATGCTAATGTTCCCTGCCAACCAAAGGCTGATTCAGTAGGACACGTTAGCACAGGGTAAGCAAGGGACGCACATGGCTGCCCACAAAATGGCAGTGTGCTCTAGTGGTAAGAATACTGGTTTGGGAACTGGGAGACGGCAGATTTAAACCTAACCAGGGCCAAATACCCACTGTGTGACCCTGAGCAAGTCACTTAACCTCTCAGTGCTCCAGTTCATCCAGCTGCAGAAATGATTAGAAGCAGGACCCTACTGGAAACAAGATGTTGCATCTCAGCTGGGTTCTCCTCAGTTGTAGAAATGTCTGTGTAGCTGAGTTCTTCTGATGGCACTTGTGAATTTGCTGCTTTAACATCATCAGTGTGGTTAGTAACCTTAAGTGAACAGAAGTATATTGATGTTTTTCTCTACTTTTTAGACCAGAAACCAGGCTTTGGTCTCCACAGGTGGAAGAAGATGGGAAAGCACATCCTTTTAAAATTAATTTAGAAGCAGAGGGACAGGTAAGACTTAATACCTTCTAGGCACAGCTGTTCAAATTGTGTACATTTTCATAACCGTACATGTTCAGATCTCAAATACCTTAGATTTACTCCAACTGAAACACTAATGTGGTGGTTATCGCATATATTAACATGAGCTAAACTTACACAACATGTGTTCATTAAAAGCATGGATTACGCATACTCTGCCAACTGGATATACATTTTGAGCCAAGCCAGACAAGGTTATTTTGATGTAAAGGGGCAATGCTGTCAATGTGACTGTGATTTTATTGAATAGGACAACATATAGTTTGGCTTTATTCAGTGGTGGCCATTGCCATCTGTAATGATATCCTTAGTTATGGCTAGACATGGGTCATTCAGTTCAATGGCAGAGAGTAAAGGCCATGGCTGGATATGGACAGGTACTCTTACTGATATCCAGAACCACCACTGAACATTGGCTTGCATAAACAAAGTATTTCAAAACACTTTACAGAGCAGTACATTAGATACTGGTAGTGCAGGGAACCTGCTGTAGGTAGTTATTTACTGCCATGAGGTGCTTGGCGCTGGCACACAGATACAGACAACTGCATTAAACAAAGTATTTCAAAATGCTTTACAGGGCAATGAGCTGGATACTGACAGTGCCAAGAACATAGTAAAGGTAATTAGTCACTGCTATGAGGAGCTGGACACAGGCACATAGATATGAACAGTTGCATTACAGCCTAATTTACAGATAAGGGAAACGCAAGCGATAAACCCCCTTTTTGTGTTACAGAAAAGTTCTGTACCATGTAAGGCTCTATTCCCACCTGAACTGCTGTACCACCAGAGGTGGGTGGAAGGGGCCTCCATTCATTTGTAGGGCAAAATCTCCAGTAAGGCAGCACTCCCCACCCACACTGCAGGGTGGTACTAGGGTTGCTAGGGATCCACTGGATGGACTTGGATTTATAGGATTTGGGGCTTTTTTTCAGAGTTGGAAAATTTGGTATTCAAGGCCAAAAAATACAAATTCTGAGAACACCATGTCAGACGCAGAATCGGAATCTGATTCTGCATCCGAATAATGTTAACCTTTTTAAACCCAGTACAACTCAAAGGGGCATGTTAGTGGGCCAGGAAAAATGCCCTCCCCCACCCTTGTGTCTTTTCCCTTACCTTAGTGCCACTACTGTTGCTGCTGGGGTCCCCTTCATCTGCTCTGCTCTGTTCTGTGGGCTCAAGCTGGGGGTGGAAGAGGCAGTGAGGACCCGGCATCCTAACAGTTACTTTCTTTTCTTCATAATGGGGTCTATGTGCTAAGCCTATGCGCTGCATATCCACAGCATGTAGGCTTCCATACATTGTACAGCTGCACACTGTGGCTCCTGTCAGATCCCCACAGCATTCGTGGAAGTGGCATACACCCCTTCGGTACCAGATCCATGTGCATTCCCCAGCGCTGTGTATGCGGATGGCTGGGGATATGTCCAGGGAATGGTGCTGGACTCTACGCCATGCACAGAGACATGAAGTGACAGTAACAGGGGAAACAGGCAATGGCTGCAGGCACCCTGACATATCCCTTACATGCCCTTCTACCTGGTGGTGGGTAGCCTGGCAGGAAGAGCAGCCACCCTCATACCATAGCCCAAAGCCCTCCTTACATCTGGCAGGGGCTGGGAACTTCAGGACAGCACTCGCCCGTAGTGCACAGACACTGAATGGTACCAGGATGTGCATGTGGCAGTGTGCCCCTGCTCCACAATCAGCAGAGGATCCTGTCTGGCCAGCAGTACAGGCATCCTTGACCTCACCCACATCCCACCCTGTGTCTACCATGCGCTTACACACCTGGGGTGGAGCTACGGATGGGCAGCCGAGGGTAGTGCATGGTGCATGCCAATGGAAGTTTGCAGAAGGTCATGACCAAGGTATGCACCTGCAGCACACACCATGTGCCCCATGGTGCATAGGCTCCTATTTCCCCAGTCCAAAATTACCTCTGTACCCAGCAGGCTACATAGATTCCCATCAGCCAGGTCTACCAGCCCCTATCCTTAGCCCTATGCACATTTCAATACGCTTAGTGTGGAGGTCACATGACATCAATTAGAGAGAGAGAATAATTTCTTTTAATAAGCCAAGAAGTGCATTTTTTATTGAAACCTGCCTCACTTCTGAACATATCCTTGTTTGGCAGCAGAAACATATAAATGCATAACAATCTCTCACTCGTGTAGCTTTTGACTACAAGAATGTGGTGTACGCTGCTACCCCAAAACTACCACTGTCAGAAGGCTCCCTCTGTCATTCCTTCTGTCATTTTGCTCTTGACGCTCTTCCCCATACTCATCTCTGCTCCCTCTACTAACCAGGATGATCAAGGGGTTGAGAGTAGATGCATTTTCCACTGTGCCTCCATACTAAATTATGGTTTAGGTCCCTCCTTTCCTATCTCAGGCCCCTTGCCTCTTCTTCCCTTCTCTCCTTCTAACACTAAAGAAACTCTGACCCTTGTTCCTTCTCTTCCTCATGCCAGAACGTCTGCTATTCAGGGTGCTTTCTCATATAAAGTGGGCACCCCAGCTCCTACACATCTCATGTCTGCTCTGAAACTAACTCCTCACTTCCTTTACATTAACATCCTCTTCTCTCCTAGGGAGAGAGCGTCAGCTGGAGAAGGGAGGTACATCTGCCAATGTGCAAAGCAAGTTAGGTCTCACCTAGTTGAGCCCTGCATGAAACATGTCAGGACTCAACTTTTTCTTCCCATGGGACCCGAAGGGTCCTGTGCATCCAGCTTCAGACAGGGCCTGAAAGGGCCTTGTGTAAAGCAAGTTAGGACTTACCCTTAGGACTCACCCGCCAAAGGGCCCTGCACAGATCACTTCCAGTACTAAGCAAGTACATCTCTACTTTCTCAAAAATTAAGGAAATTCATTGCAAAAACTGCATCATGAGGGTTCCAAAGCCACAAAAGCAGGAACATTTGGCATTATGATTTTATCAACCTTAAAACCCACCCCTTTCCTCATCCCCTAGCCTTGTGACCCAAGGTGCAGTTACGGGTCCAGGGCTGGCTGTGTCTCAGAGGTCTGATGCTTCAAGTTTCAGATCTGGGACCTTGTGCAAAGGAAGTGTCACTGATCTTGTGCTTCAGGCAGGCCCACAGGGCACTGTGTGATGAAAGTCATGACTGACCTCATTTTTAAGAAGGCATCTGAAGGATGGATTTGTGTGGCCCTGAAAGCTTGCATAGTACACCATCCGTGGTCTGTGCAATAGCTTTGTTTGTTCAATAAAAGGTATCCGCTATCTAAAAAATCTAGGTAAAAATGAAAAGTCATGTTCTGAACACAGGGCAGAGAAAACAAAATAGTGGTGATGGGGGTGAGGGTGGCATTTATGTACAAATAGAAAAGCTGGCAGGTCATTCATTTGGGTTTAGTTATTTAGGTAAGGGTCAAAGGCTGAAATGTGATAAGTATGGGAGAATGGGGCCAGAGAATACTAGGGAAATAGTTATGCTATATCTACACTGCTACCTACCAGCTTGGCCACACCTTGGACCTTGTTTTCTCACTGTGTCTTGACAGTAACAGATGTCATTGTTGATCCAGTAGACGGTCAGATCACCAGGCCATTAGGTTTCTGGCTGGGGTCACCCTGGTTCCTTCCGCCTCCTGTACTGAGGGTCTTGTACCATCCTAAACAAAATCTTGAGCCAGAGATGCTGTTGGTGGCTCTGGACATCTGAGATATGGTAACAGTGTATTAACTTGATGCCGAGGCAGCTGTTAACAGCTATAATTTAGCCATTATGAGGGCTTTGGACACGTTTGCACTGGTCCACGTCTGCCGGCTGACCTTCCGCTGTAGCTCGCCTTGGTACAATGATGAGCTGCATAAGTTCAAGGCAATAGGGTAGAGGTTAGAGCATTCTTGGAAGAGATCTAGCTTGAATAGTGAAAGGCTGGCTTTGAGAACCCATTACTGGTTGTATCATAGGGCAATCACTCTGAGAAAAACAAGGTTCCCGTCACTGGTGATTGCCACAAGTTAGAACCCTCCAGCCCAGTTCTTCCATACTATACAAATATTATTGCATCTGCCTTGTATGCAGTCTGGGAGAGAGGTTCACCGGTTATTCTTGGACAGAGGATCATCTATTCAGTCAGGGATCTCTGCAAGTGAACTGTCAAAAGACAGCAGGGCCAATCCTTTGGTGTCCAGTGGCCCTCTGTGGCAAGTTTCGCCCAGTCTTGGATGAGGATGTACTTAAAGAGCACCTTTTCTGGTGCTCACAACAAAAACCAGGAAGGATCCTAACCTGCTCACAGTTCCATTGGTGCCAGAGTCATAATTTATATATGCCCCAGTTTTAGAAGGGAAGGGTTCGTATTTTGGCTCCATGGAGCTGAGCTGCTGCTCCCTTCTACTTCCTGATAGAAACATAGAAATTGATGGCAGATAAGGACCACTTGCCCACCTAGTCTGCCCATTTTCCCTACCTACTGCAATACCATAGATCCTATTTGATCTTCAGCTTTTACCCTCTCTGTCCTATTGCTAGGGTTCCCTTGTGCCTATCCCATGCATTCTTGAATTTCCCTATCATTTTTGCCCTCACCACCTCCGCTGAGAGGCTGTTTCATACATCTACCACTCTTTATGAGAAAAAAATACTTCTTCAAGTTACCCCTGAATGTACCCCCACCTCATATCATGACCCCTTGATCTTGAACATCTTTTTTCCTGAAAGATGATACCCTCTTGTACCTTAGTTATGCCCTTGAGGTATTTGAAGGTCTCTATCATACCCCCCCCCACTCTTCCAGGGTATATATATTGAGGTCCTCTAGTCTCTCCTTATATGACTTTTGGTGCAGACCCCGCACCATTTTTGTTGCCCTTCTCTGAACCATCTGTACTCTGTCTATGTCCTTCTGGAGCTGCAGCCTCCAGAACTGGAAACAATACTCCAGATGGGGTCTCACCTGTGATTTGTACAGTGGTATCACCACCTCCTTTTTTCTGCTGGTGATACCTCTCCCTATGCACCTCAGCACCCCACTGGCTGTCCTCACAGCCTTTTCACAATGCTTGGTCACCTTTAGGTTATCTGATATGATTACCCCCAGGCCCCTTTCCTGTTTGGTGGCTGTCAGTACCTCCCTCCCATCATGTACTCCTTACCTGGGTTTCTGTGCCCCAAAATGCATGATTTTACACTTCTTTGCATTAAATATTAGTTGCTACACTCTTGACCACTCCTCAAGCCTGCTTAGGTCCCTCCTCACCCCCCCCCATCTCCCAGAATGTCAACACTGTTGCAGATCTTAGTGTCATCTGCAAAGAGGCATACTTTCCCTTCCACTCCCTCTGCAATGTCGCTTGTGAAGACATTAAAGAGGACGGACTCCAGAACTGATCCTTTTGGCACCCCCCTGGCCACCCTCCTCTCCTTGGAATGAACTCCATTTACCACCACCCTGTGTTCTATCCCTAAACCAATTTCTGATCCAGTTTACCACCTTGAGATTGACTCCCAGGCTGCCCAGCTTGTTTACAAGCCTCCTATTTGGAACAGTGTCAAAGGCCCTGCTGGAATCCAGGTAGGCCACATTCACCGCCCCCCCAATCTAAATCCCTAGTCACCCAGTTAAAGAAATCTATCAGACTGGTTTGATATGACCTTCCCGCTGTGAATCCATGCTGCCTAGGATCCTGTGATACACTGGATTCATGATATACCACAATCCTTTCCTTTAGGCATAATTCCATTAATTTCCCCACCGTTGAGGTCAGGCTGACTGGTCTGCAATTGTCAGCCTCCTCCCTGCTCCCACTTTTGTGGGGAGGGACTACATCTGCACTCCTCCAGTCCTCCAGAACCACTCCCATTTCCAGTGATTTGTTGAACAGGGCTGTCAGTGGTGCTGCGAGCACCTCTCTAACCTCCTTTAATATTCTTGACTGTATCCCATCCTGCCCCATTGCCTTGTCCACTCTCAGTTTTGCAAGTTCCTTTAGAACTCTCTCCTCTGTAAATGGACTGGTGTCTACCTCCCTTCCATCAGTGCTCCTGTCCCTTAACTGAGGTCCCACAACTTCCCCTTCTTCTGCGTATACTGCACAAAAATATTTGTTCAGGATAGCTGCTTTCTCCAGGTCCCCCTCCACACACTCCCCTCCTTCCCCTTTTAGCCTAACAGTCCCACCCCTGGTCTTTCTTCTTTCACTAATGTGCCTAAAGAATGTCTTGTCCCCTTTCATTGCTGATACTGAGAGCCACCTCTGCACAGCATGTTTTGTAATGTCAGTATATGGAGAGTGCAGGGGCGTACTCCATAGACATTTATAGGGCCTTTTTTATAAGTCTGCTTTTCATATTTTAGATGGCCATTCAGAACAAATCAGGGCCACCGCTTAACTAACAAGGTTCTTATTAGCTAAGCAGTGGCCTTGATTTCTTCCAAATGGCCATCTAAAATATAAAATTCGGACTTAAAAAAAGCCCCATTAATGTTTATGGAGCACATCCCCAAGCTCTCCATATAATGGCATTACATAACATGCTAGAGCAGGGGCGGCTCTCAGTATCAAGAAGTGGAAGGGACTGATGGCTCAGCTCCATGGGGCCAAAATATGATCCAGTCCTTTCAAATTATGACTCTGGCACCAGTGGAATTGGGGGGGGGCAGGTAAAGGTCCTTTCAGGTTCTTGGGAGGAGACTGCAAAAAGAGCGAGAAAGGTACTCTTTAAGGTGATCACTGGGCTGTGCCAAACTTGCTCTTCCTTTGACCCGTGCCCAACCCAGTTGTTGGTGTACTGCTGGGAGGCCCTGGGTCTAATAATTGCCAGGATTGTTCAATGTTTCATTGAGGAGGAATGCTGCCCCTCCACTTAAAGAGGGCAGTGGTGTTTCCCCCTTTAAGAAGCCTTCTTCAGACACTGACATCCTGGTAAACAGCAGGCTGTCCTAAATCTCCTTTTTGGTGGGAAGTTAATTGAGAGGGTGATTGCGGCATAGCTTGAGTCTCACCCTGAGACATGTAACATCTATGAACCATTCCAGTCTGGTTTCAAGCCCTGGAATAGCACTAAGACTGATTCATCAGGGTTTTTAATGATCTTCTTCTGGTAAAGGATAGAAGAGAATGTTCAGTGGTTGTTATCCTCAATTTTCCTTTGGCATTTGACACAGTGGATCACAGAGTTTCCACCTGTGACAATGCAGATGACACTCTGGATGAATTTATAAATGGTCTGAGTCCTTTCTGTCCAGCAGATCACAGCAGGTTGCATTGGGTACTTTTTCCTCACTGCCTGTTACAATAGGCTGTGTGGTGCCACAGGGGTCGATTCTGTTCCTCATGTTATTTGCCATGTACTGTACATGTTGCCACTGGGGACATCATGAGACTGTACAAGCTGGAGTTTCACTGCTATGCAGATGACACCAAAGTAAACTTGTCATTTATACCAAACAGGCATGATGCAGTCTCAGTGCTGTATCAATGCATGCAAAACACTTCTGATTGGATGGTATCCTGGTGACTGAGCTTCAGACCAGACAAGACAGAAGTGTTACTGGTGGAACCAGGTTTGATGACTAGCTTACCAGCCAGGCATCCATCTCTTTATTGGGTGGTGCTACAAGCTGTCGTTAGGTGAAGAATCTGGGGGTCATTGTGGACTGCAAGCCAATAATAGTTTGTCAGGAAGTGGTAGGGGTGCACAGTGGATTTTTCAATTAAGAGATACCACATGGATTAAACCCTTTTAAATGTATGAGGATCAGACGACCCTGATGCATGTCTTTGTGACATCGAGGCTTGACTTTTATAACGTTCTGGACCGAGGGCTAAACGGTAAGCTGGTACACCACCTGTTACTGGTCCAGAATGTTGTGGCCAGGCTGATTGCTGGAATAAAACCCTCCAAGCATATCTTGTCTGTCCTGCACGAATGCCACTGGCTGCCAGTTCAGTGGCTTACCATTTTTAAGGTTGCCTTGCTAACTTACAAAGCTGTACGTAGACTGGGTCCCAACTACTTCAAAGACCTCCTGGTCTTTTATGCTTGTTATGACTATTTACTGTACTCTCCCGGGTCGTGTCTGAAAATAGGCAGGACTAATGCCTAATGCACTTACCTGGTTATCAAAAGCAAATAAATAAAAATGCTCTGGGCTACCCACTCCACTAAGTGGAACTCTGTTGGCCATCCTGAAATTGAGATTAAGGCAATCTGGGGATAAGGTTTTTTTAGTAGTGTGCTATTAATTTTGAATGCCACAGAAACATTAGAAACTTTCTGGATGCCCCATGGAATATCTTATATATATACCACACCAATGCTGACTAAATAGGGTAAATAGATTCTGTTATTTGTCAAACAGTTGGGATACAGCTTTATACGACATATGTTTTGGGAAATCAGCACAGATAACAAACAGTATTTCAGGCAGACAGAAAATATATCATTGATATATCCATATTCCTGTACATCATAGTGATATCTCCATGTTACTATACGTAATAGTGATATCTTCATGTCCCTATACATCATAGTGATATCTCCAAGTTCCTGTACATCATAGTGATAGATCCATGTTCCTGTACATCATAGTGATAGCTCCATGTTCCTATATGTCATAGTGATAGCTCCATGTTCCTATATGTCATAGTGATAGCTCCATGTTCCTATACGTCATAGTGATAGCTCCATGTTCCTATACATCACAGTGATATTTCCAAGTTCCTATATGTCATAGTGATATCTCCATGTTCCTATACGTCATAGTGATATCTCCATCTTCCTATATGTCATAGTGATATCTCCATCTTCCTATACGTCATAGTGATATCTCCATCTTCCTATATGTCATAGTGATGTCTCCATGTTCCTATATGTCATAGTGATATCTCCCTCTTCCTGTACGTTATAATGATATCTCCATGTTCCTATATGTCACAGTGATGTCTCCCTCTTCCTGTACGTCATAGTGATATCTCCATGTTCCTATATGTCATAGTGATATCTCCATGTTCCTATACGTCATAGTGATATCTCCATCTTCCTATACATCATAGTGATATCTCCATGTTCCTATATGTTATAGTGATGTCTCCATGTTCCTATATGTGATAGTGATATCTCCCTCTTCCTGTACGTTATAGTGATATCTCCATGTTCCTATATGTCATAGTGATATCTCCCTCTTCCTGTACGTCATAGTGATATCTCCATGTTCCTATATGTCATAGTGATAGCTCCATGTTCCTATAAGTCATAGTGATAGCTCCATGTTCCTCTACATCATAGTGAAATTTCCAAGTTCCTATATGTCATAGTGATATCTCCATGTTCCTATACATCATAGTGATATCTCCATCTTCCTACACATCATACTGACTGTCTTACTCTACAAGCACTTTCACTTTCCTTGCTCTAATGTAGTGAGACCGAGCACTGCCAATAGCGGTACATGACGTGCTGGCAGAGATTTTAAATAAGGCCCCCTCCATTTTTCATCTTAAGTTTACTTAGCTTTGTGTAAAAGCAGCCACCAATTGTAAAGAGATGAGAGAGAGTGACTCGGCTACTTCAGAAAAGTAGACACAAGCCCGAGCGACTGTTGGTATAGCAACACACACTCATGCTTGTGTCTACTTTTCTGAAGCTGCTGACTCACTCACTCACTCTCATCTCTCTACAGTCAGCAGCTTTTTTCATACATACCTAAGTAAACTTAAGGTAAAAAATACAGATTTCTTACTTTTTCAACAGAGAGTGCCTTATTTTAAATCTCTGCCAGCACGTCATGTACTGCTATTGACAGCACTCGGTCACACTACATTAGAGCAAGAAAAGTGAAAGTGCTTGTATGGCAAGACAGTCTGAAAATGGCAGGATCAACCAGATACATTTTTAAATGACATATGTTGTATAAACAGAACATGACATGGCCTGACTGAAGATATCATATTTATCTTCACTCAAGGCCAATGACATCACATTATGTAGGCTTTAATTGGAGTGACCAGGAAAAGTGTTGGGGTGGATTGGGAGGGGTTTTGCTGAGGTGTACTGGTAGGGGTTTTGATAGCAGAAGGAAAGAGGCAATACTGAGTCTATATGGATCACTGGTAATTCTCCATCTAGAATATTGTGCCCAGTTCTGGAGTCCCCATCTAAAGAAAGAGAGGGACAGGCTGGAGACGGTACATTGCATGGTAACCAAAATTATTCAGGACCAACATGTCAAAACCTATGAGGATCAGCTTAGGGTACTGAACATGTACTTGCTGGAGACCACAAAAGAGAGGGGCAATATAATAAATATCTTTAAGTTCATGAAATGAACAAACAAGGTAGACTGTGAGGAACTATTCAGCTGGAATAATGGGTCAACAACAAGGGGGAATGAGTGGAAGTTGGCGGGGGGGGGAGTTCAACAGGAATGTGAGAAAGTTTTATTTTATAGAAAGAGCAGTTCATCCATAGAACAGTCTACCACCTGAGCTGGTGGGTGCCAAAACCATTAATGGGTTAAAGCATGACTGGGACAGAGTAAGGAGCCTAATAACTACTCAGGGGTACCAGCAAGGCAGGGAGCAAGGGTGGGGTTGGCAAGGACATAAACTCTGTCTAGACGTTTGCCACAGAACTGGATAGGGTAAAACAGGGCAGACTGGATGGACCAGTGGTCTTTTTCTGCCAACACTGTCTATGTTTCTTTTCAAACCACATGAAGTCTTGCTGTATTCTGACTATTGCAGTTAGCCCCAGCACTCAAACTGCCCCGGAGAGAAGAGGGTTAATTTTCTATGCAGAGCATAGAACGTTGAGCTCGAGCTCAGTTCAAACCTCTGTTTGCTGCACTTAGAAGCACAGCCGTCAGATTCTTTACTCCGCCTAACTGAACGGTCGCTCCAGAGATTTCTCCTTTGCTCGCAGTTCGAAAGTTGGTTTAAGTCTTCGGTTTTACCGATTATTTTTTCGCAAGTTTTG
This sequence comes from Neoceratodus forsteri, assembly GCA_016271365.2. Taxonomy (NCBI): domain Eukaryota; kingdom Metazoa; phylum Chordata; order Ceratodontiformes; family Ceratodontidae; genus Neoceratodus; species Neoceratodus forsteri. The sequence continues at coordinate 59,085,049 of CM057453.1, read as the reverse complement.
ATTCAGATCTCTGTCTGTGGTACAGTAAGCACTAGGTAGTGAACTAGACATAATAAACTTGTGGAAATTGTAAAAATTGATTTTCGACCGGTTCGCCTGAACCGGCCGTTTAGTGAATTACATATTCTGTCTTTGTTTCTAAACTTAGAGTGTGGTTACCAGTCCTTATCAGTTTTAAAAAAAAAATGCATTTTTCTTGTGTTTTTTTTCTAATACCCGTGACACGGTTAGAAACCAATAAGGGTGTCTTGCCTGGTTGTTTGCCATAAAAAGGGTAAGTTTGTGGTTAGGATGGCTATGTCTGAGAAACCCAAAAGAAAAACCGGCCCACTGGGTTTCAACACTGCAGTGTGTGTGGGGAGGTCTTTGCAAGGCTTATCCCACACCACCTGTGTTTATTGTCTGGGGTTTGACCACCTCGATTCAGACTGCCAAATCTGTAAAAATTTCCCTAAGTCTACCCTGGAAAAAAGATTAGGTAGGCTTAGGGATAAGGAGGCCATGAAGTCCGCTGACCCGGATGGCCAGCCCGGTTCGGTTCCGACCGAACCTGAGGGAGTGCGCTCTGACCAGGTGATACTTCTTCGGGCAAGAGAAGAGCCGATCCTGAGGGATTGGTTCCTACAAAAAGACAAAGAAAAGAAAAATCAGCCGGTTGAGATCCAGAGACCCATTTTCTGACTGCCGAAGAGATTGCCAAAGCGATAAAGATTGTAGAATTGCTTCGCCCGGTTCTGTCTGATCCAGCACCTTCTGGCAGGTGCTCGGTTCGGTAGGTTCCTCCGGTTCAAGGTTATGCCTCTGAAGATTTTTATGAACCGGATTTGGAGGGCGATGAAGATTATGGATGATGATGATGACGATGACGATGGTGGGGAAGGTCTGGATGAGCACATTGAACCAGACATCTCCCCAGACAGGCCTTCTGGTGTTTCCCCTCATAGGCTTTCTGAGTCCCCTTCCCACTACATGTTTTACAGGAAAGTGGCAGAAACCCTCCAGCTCCCTGTGGAGGAACAAGAGGAACCTGATTATGTGGAGATGATGGACATCCCAGAGTCCAAGAGACTGTCTATTCCCCTTCGTAAGTCTTTTGGGAAACAGGCACAAAAGATTTTAAAAAACTCCAAATTCTGTACCTCCTGTCGACAGAAGGATGGACAAAAGGTACACCTTATCAGGTTCAGGTACAGAGTACTTGTATCAACAATGCAGCCATGTTGGGGTTATGCAAGCTGCAACCTGTGATAAGGCTAATATACCATTGGCTTCACACACCCCAGATAAAGACTCTAGGAAGCTGGATGCCATGGCAAGGAAACAGTACATGGCATCCGCCTTGGGACTCGGGCAGGCAAATTATATGGCCTATGCAGCCAGGTATCAGAAGTCCAGGTGGGACACTGTAGTGGCGCTGGCTAAGCAGACCTCCCCCCAGCTAGCCTCGGAGCTGGAGGGGGTGGCTGCTGATGGGATTGAGGCATCTAAGGTACAGTTCCATGCTGCTGTGAACTCCAATAATGTGTTATCTAGAGTCATGGCTACATCTGTGGCTCTTAGGAGAATGGCTTGGCTCAGATGTACTAGTCTCTCACAGGACACCCAGGCTAAGGCCATTGATTTCCCTGTGGTGGGTAATTCTCTGTTTGGGTGCAGACAGAGAATTACATGAATAAGATGGATGAGTATAAGACCACCTATAGGAGTGCACAGGCCAAGGAAAGGCAGGCAACTCCTCAAAGGCAGCAAGCTAGGGGCAGGGGCAGGTCATTTCATAGGCCTTTCTACCAAGCACAGGCCTCTTCTCCTTTCCCTCAGAGGGGGTTCTTCAGAGAGAGAGGCAGAAGGGGGATGAGCAGGGCTGCAGCCACCCCTCAACCTAGGGCTCTTGCAAGCAGACACCCTGATGTGTCAGCCTGGGTCGACTCCCCCATTCCTGTAGGAGGCAGGCTGGCTTACTTCGTCCAGGACTGGATGTCTGTTACCTCAGACAAGTGGGTCCTGGAGGTGATAAGCCAGGGGCTGGTTCTCAGCTTCAAGAAATTTCCAAAGCTGAGGGCCAGATCTTTTCCACCTGTAAGCATCTCCGAAACCATTGCCTTAGAGGCAGAGGTTTTATCTCTACTGGCTCTAAAGGCTGTAGAGAGAGTTCCTACATTGCACAGAGGCAAAGGTCTGTACTCCAAGTGCTTCCTTACCCCAAAAAAGACAGGGGAGTGGTGACCCATCCTAGACTTAAGATACCTAAACAAACATCTTTTAAAACCAAAATTCAAAATGGTGACTCTGGAAATAATCCTTCCCTCTCTAAGGCCAGGGGACTGGCTAGCCTCCCTGGACTTAAAAGATGCCTACTTTCACATTCGTATCAGGTGCTCCCACAGAAAGTACCTTAGGTTCGAATTGCCTTCAGGCCATTATCAGTTCAAAGCTATGCCCTTCGGCTTAACATCGGCTCCAAGGGTATTCACAAAATGCCTAGCAGTAGTAGTGGCCTTTTTAAGAAGGAAGAATATTTCCATATTTTCATACCTGGACAACTGGCTCATTGTGGGTCAGTCCCCAGACCAAGTCAAGTCAGACCTGCTAGTGACTCAGCAAGTGCTCACTTCCCTAGGATTCCTTCTTAATCTTCCCAAGTCAGTTCTCGAGCCTGTACAGCTCCTCACCTTCATAGGTGCAGAGTTGGATACAGTCAAAGCAAGATCTTTTCTTCCCCTGGAAAGGGCAAGGGCTATTGTAGAGCTGGCTTCTTCATTCCACCTTCTGGTCTCTCGGCCAGCGAGGCACTTCCTTCAGCTTCTGGGCCACATGGCAGCTTCTGCAGCAGTGGTCCAAGGGGCCAGATTTCAGATGAGGGACATTCAGTTTCACCTGAGGGCCTTTTGGTCTCAGAAGAAAGATTCTCTAACCAAACTTGTTCCAGTGACTCAGACTCTGATCCATGCTCTCCAATGGTGGCAGGATTAGGGCAACCTCAGACAAGGAGTCCCATTCATCATTCAGTCTCACTCTGTGGTCTTAACCATGGATGCTTCTCTATTGGGGTGGGGAGCCTATCTGGGGACTCTCACAGCCCAGGGACTGTGGACCCCTCAGGAATCCCTTCTTCATATCAATCTCTTGGAACTCAGGGTGGGCTTTCTGGCCTTGCAAGCTTTCTCTCAGTCAGTGCAGAACAAGGTGGTTCAGGTCAGGACAGACAACACCACCACCATGTGGTACATCAACAAGCAGGGAGGCACTCGGCCCATGGCCTTGTGCACAGAAGCCATGAAATTGTGGTCCCTAGCTTATTCTCTTTAGATCTCTCTGATGGTAGTCCACCTTCCAGGGAAGGACAATGTGCTAGCAGATGGATTGAGCAGGATCTCCCAAGGCCATCACAAATGGTCCCTGGACCCTCCGGTGTTGAAAGTGATTTTTTTCAAGGTGGGGCACTCCAGAGATAGATCTCTTTGCAGCCCCAGACAATCACCAACTCCCTCTGTTTTGTTGCAGACCCCCCAGTCTTGGGCTCAGTCCCTCTGGATGCTCTGATCTTGAACTGGGAGGGGACATTTCTATATGCCTTCCCTCCTTTTCCTCTACTGTTCAAGGTTCTGGTCAAGATAAGGTCATAACCCTGCAAAGTGATTCTGATTGCTCCAGACTGGGCCAGGCAGCCTTGGTACCCCCTGTTGCTGTCCCTAGCAGTCCATCTTCCCCTGTCTCTTCCCAGGAATTACAACCTGTTAACCTCCTCCCGGGAGGATTTGGTACCCCAATCCTCAGTCTCTCAATCTCAAGGCATGGCTCTTAAAGAGTTAGAGTATGCAGATTTGCATCTGTCCCAAGGGGTTCTGGATATTCTCAAAGCCTCTTGAAAGCCTGCCACCAGAAAAACTTATAACTCCAAATGGAAAAGATTCAGCATTTGGTGTTCCAAGAAGCATATATCCCCAGACACTGTTGAATTGTCTACAGTTCTGGATTATATGGTTCATCTTAATGGCCTAGGCCTCAGACCAGCTACTCTCAAAGTACATTTGTCAGCTGTTTCTGCTTTTCTGTCAGTGGAAAGCCTTCCTCACTGTCATCTCACCCTGTATTCTGTAAATTTTTCAAGGGATTGCTTCATACCAATCCCCCATTTAGGGATCCTACCCCTGCTTGGGATCTTAATGTTTGCATTGCTCACCTTATGCAACCCCTTTTGAGCCTTTGTCTTCAGCAGAGCTTAAGTACTTGACTTGGAAAACTGTGTTCCTGGTAGCTATTACCTCTGCCAGGCATATCAGTGAATTGCAAGCTCTGTCAGTGGAGCCTGATTTTATCTCATTCAATAGAGATAAGGTGGTCTTTAGAACTAACAGGAGGTTTTTATCTAAAGTGGTTTCAGATTTTCATCTGAACCAATCTGTGTCTCTCCCTGTGTTCTTCACTGATAATTCTTCTTCAGGAGAAAGAAGTTTACACAGTTTGGATGTTAAAAGAGCCCTTAGTTACTACATTGAGCATACTAAGGCTCACAGGTTTGACTCCTTCCAGTTGTTTCTCACTTATGGGGAAGTGGGGAAGGGCAAACCTGCCACTAGAGAACTATTGCCAGGTGGATTGTCTCTTGTATTCAATTCTGCTATGAGAGCTAGGCAAAATACCTCCTTCAGGTCTGAGGGCTCATTTGGCTAGAGGTAATAGCTGCTTCCCCTGGCGCGCCAGGATATTCCTTTGCTAGAGATATGTAAAGCAGCCACCTGGAAAACAGTCCATACATTTACCAAACATTACTCCCTGGACATCCAGGCTAGGAGTGATGCTCAGTTTGGTACAGCAGTACTGCAGAGCCTATTCCCAAGGTAGGTTCGATTCCCTCCTCCATGGAGGTACTGCTTGGTAGTCTGCAATAGTCAGAATACAACAAGACTTCATGTGGTTTGAAGAAAAAATTATTCACCTTAGTAATTATGTTTCTTCTAATGGAGTCTTGCTGTATTCTGACCTCCCTCCCTGCCTCCCCTCTCAGAACCTGTTTTTGGGAAGTGGGCTGGCAGGTGCAGTGTTGTACCCAAGGGGTGCATTTGGGCACTCCCTCCTTTCAGAGAGCTGGAGTGGGTTATATTATTAATTTAACAGTCTTAAGTTTTTCACTACCTGGTTTTTGATTTTGGATTTCTTGACTTGAGTCTGTTGGGGATCTAAAATATTTGGCTGCCATTTGGCTAGTAAAGATTTTACAATTTCCACATAGTAGTTAGTATTAGCTCATAAGAATCTGATGGTTGTGCTTCTAAGTGCAGCAGACAGAGGTTTGAACCGAGCTCGAGCTCAACGTTCTATGCTCTGCATAGAAAATTAACCCTCTTCTCTTCTGGGCAGTTTGAGTGCTGGGGCTAACTGCAATAGTCAGAATACAGCAAGACTCCATTAGAAGAAACATAATTACTAAGGTGAGGAATTTTTTTTTCTTTTCTTTTCTTTGACCCCCACAGCTCAACTGAAAAGGAACCCAGTTCTTAAAGGGGCAATAGCTTTACAAGTACACATAGGAAGCTTAATTTCTCATTCCAAAAACATTTCAGCAATTTTGCAAGTGTATTAAGACATTTCAGAGGGGGGAATCATACCATGTCATTGAATCTCTTGGAGATTTACCAGTTGGTCCACATAATGCTCTCTCTGGCAGGATAGACAGATAGATAGATAGATAGATAGACAGACAGACAGACAGACAGACAGACAGACAGACACACACACACACACACACACACACACACACACACATATATGTGTGTGTGTAATATATTCTTTACAAAAAACTGTGTTAATGCACCATTAGGGTTCTAGTAACAAAAGCAGAGAAATGAGATTTTAGGGTTCCCAACCCTTAGACCACCCCTCACTCACCTTCCAACCTTAAGACCCCACCCCCACCATGCATGCAGGGACAGGTGTGATGGGTGTGCCTTGGGGTCGTGAACACTAATGCTCACCCCATTCCAAGAGTAAGTAAGCTAAGATAGGTACAGAATAACAGAATGGGGTGTGCATTAGGGTTCACAACCCCAAGGCACATCCCTCACACTTGTTCCTGCATGCAGGGTGGGAGTGGGGTCTTAGGGTTGGAACTTGAGGGTGGTGTGCAATCTTATGGTTGGGAACCCTAAAATCTAATTTCCCTACTTTTGTCACTAGTACCTTAATGGTGCATTAACACAGTTTTTTGCAAAGAATTTCCCTACGTTTTGAGAAAGTATAATCATAAGGAACCCTAATGGTGCATTAACAAAGATTTTTGCAGAGAATTTCCTTACTTTATGAGAGTATCACCACAGCCGTAGTTGTTTATAGGGAGCCCAGCCCCTGCACTCCCATCTACGCCTAAGTGTAGAGAGATTGTAATTAACCATCATCTCCCTGTGGAAGTGCCCATCAGTCCATAATGGTATCCACATGTGCATGTGGGGCCCTGTGCTCTCATGCATGCATATTGTAATTGTACCTCATTTGCATGTGGGAGCGGAGGGCCTTCCAGGCCCCACGCTCCCATGTATCCATAAGTATAGAGACATTGTAATTAACTCTCATCTCTCTGTGGAAGTGCAGGTCTCTTCAGGCCCTACACTGCCATCACTCCATAATGTGACCCATCCCTCATTTACGTGTGGGATCGCAGGGCCATCTGGGCCCTGCAATCCCATCAGTCCATAATGGCACAGTATCACAGTCACCTTAACCCCATTCAAAAACATTTCCACCACAGTTGTAAACAAGGTCTGGAAACATGCATAAAAGCTTAGTACACCTATAGGTGTACTAAGCTGCCTGTTGCAGCGAGTCCATATCTTATAGCATTTCGAGATATAGCTGCGGAAAGGTACATTACAGTGTTATCCTATGGGAAACTTCTAAACTTCAGAGTGTTATAACACCACAGCTGATGAAAATGTTCTCACCAAACCAGCAAAAGGCACATCTGTGAGGCAACCCCTTTGTACCCAGAAAATTTCAATCTAAAAGTCCAAACCATTTCTTTTCAGTGAAGCGACAAAGAAACAGACATTTTTTTAAAAAGTACTGCCGCAAATTGCGGTACAACCCCAGTTGTTTCATGAACACAGTGCCACAATTTGCAGCATTATCCATGAAACAGTGCCACAATTTGTGAAAGTTTCACAAAAGTAGTGCTGCAAATTGCAGTACAGTGCTGCAAATTTGCGGCATTAAAAATGAGCCCATTAAAATAAACATATTTCCAGACAGTGTAGCAAAAAAACTAACCACAGAATCGTGTTTCTCAGGCCCTGATTAGGTAAGCACAAGTGTTGGTGTTTACAAAGGACCAGTATTTTTTTAATTATATTATTTTTTCTGCTTCACTAACTGAAAACAAGATGGCCGAAGCACAACATTACTTCCACTGTTTGCGAAAGCAAAACCTGCTTTAGCAAAAACAAAAAGTGCTTTCACACAGCACATCTAATTTTTCCCATAGGATATAATGGGAAACTTTGAATTTTAATACCTTTTTAATGGATTAATATTTTTTCACCCAACCTGCAAAAGGCACATCTGTGACCCAAACCCCATATCATCCTGACAGTTTTAGACCAAACCCACCAGCGGTTTCAGAGAAACAGTATGACAAAGAATTTGCATAAAAATTGTAATTTTCACATTTTTTGACATTCTGCATCTCCAAAGCCACAGATCTGACTGGAACTAACCATGGCACATCAAGAGATCCTTGGTCCCTGATAGCACATGCAAAATTTCATGTGAATCGGTCAAATGGTAGCAAAGTTATTAATGTGCAGACTTTTGGGTTTAACATAGAACTGAAGACTGAACTGCACTACTGTGCCCCCATAATACATATCTATATATATTTATTTTATTTTATTGATAACTATGATTACAAATAAATACCTTTGAACCAGGGGTTCTTTTACAAAGGTTCCACGTCAATAGACAGACAGATAATACAAGTGAAACAAATAATAACACAGATGTAGTACAGTGCAAATACAGCAGTGAGTCATACAGAGAGAAAGATTAAGTACAATTGTGCATAACATACAGTGGCAGCAAACGAGTGTACAATCTGACAATAGACTTTGCCAATTCTAAGAGCAGGAGCAGTATTCAATTTTAGTAGGGATGGAAGCTACAGGGAGTGTGAATGGGGAGAAGGGGGGAAGATAGGAGGGAAGGCAAGGGGTGTGGGAAGGGTGCGGAGACAAATAAATGAGGGGCTAGTGAAAGGTGGCATGAACGGGGGGGTAGATGTGAGAGAGTCTAGGGGCCAGAGGAACGGCCATGGTGTCTAGTGCATACAGTCACATTTGAATTGTGCTATGAGGTATTGGTGGAGCATAGATTTAAAAGTGCCTAGTTTAGTTTCAGAGAGGACAGCGCTCAGTAGGCCATTTAGCCAGGATGGTGCCCTATAGCTAAAAGTTCACTGGGCCAGTGAGGTTCGACAGTGAGGGATGAGGAAAGATGGTTTGGTCATACTGCCCGTGTTCCTCTAGTTTTTCCGAGGGTATGAGTTGGGATTGGGTGGCTGGTGGTGTTAGGGAGAGGCAGATTTTCTTGGCAAACAGGCAGGTTTGATAGGCAATCCTGCCTTGTAGTTGGAGCCATGCAGATTACACGTAGAGGTCACAGGTATAGGTGCATTTGTCAGCTCTATTTAGTGTGACCGTTAGACATTTGAGGGAGGTGTCCATGGCTGCACTGTAGATGATCAAGCCATAATCTATTATGGACAGGATCAAGATGGTGACTGCTAGTCTTAGAGTTGAGACGTGAAGCAGTGCCTGTGCCTGTACAGTACCCCAAGTCTGGTGTTGACCATCCTGGCAATTTGATGAATATGTTGGGTGTATGACAGTGTGCTGTCTAGCGTAATACCAAGATACTTAAATTCGTGGACCATCTGTAGTGGCTGGTTCTGGTTAGATGCTAAGACCAACTGACTTGAATTTATTGTGGCTGCTAGCAAAGAGCATCAATTTGGTTTTTTTGTAGTTCATTAGAAGTTTGTGTCTATCAAACCAGGATTCTACCTTAGCAAAGCTGAGTAGGTGTTCATTTGAGAGGGGAGAATGGTCGATGTGGCTGGCAAAGAGAACGGTGTCATCTGCGTAGAGAACCATATTACTGTCACAAGCTTTGGGTAGATTGTTTAGGAATAGACTGAACAGCAGGAGTCCCAGGATGGAGCCTTGTGGGTCACCTGAGTGAACGAGGAGACTGCATGATAGGGAACCATCTAGTTTAACCTGCTGTGTCCTATTATCAAGGTAGCTATGGAACCAAGTGATCGCTGCTCGGAGAGGCTGAGGACCGGGAGGGAGCATAAAAGGAGGAAGTGAGTAACAGTATCGAAAGCCTTCATAAGGTCGATATAGATTGATTCTACCAAATGTCCATGATCAAGGGCTTTGTGAATATAGTCTGTGTATTCCAGAAAGGTGGTGGTGGTACTATGTGCCTTTCTGAAACTGTGCTGCTAAGGGCATTGAATATTGTACTTAGTTAGGAACTTAGCTGATCTGCGACTGTCCACTCGAGAACTTTAGATAGGGGTGGGAGAATCGAGATGGAATTGTAGTTTGAGTGCAGCATTCTGTCATGACTTTTGTGTATTGGTGTGACAACCGTTACCTTCCATAGTTGCGGGAATTGTTTTAGGGATAGTGACAGATTGAGAATGGTGGTGAGGGAATTTAACATAACATCCAGAGAGAGAGATTGAGAAGTTTCAAGTCAAGCGAGTTGCTGCTATATCTGGTTTTGCCTAGCACCCAGAGTAGATATTTTTTACCTTCAGCAGCCATAATTCTTTTGAAATAAAATGGGAGGATGTGCGGTGTGGGCATTTGTAACAGAGGGGTCCGTAGTGTCAGTCTCTTCAAAAAAGTTGGGGGGGGGGGCACTTGACTGAGATCCATGAAGGCTGTGTTGAAAGCATCAGCAGTTGATTTAGATTTCTGTAAAGGTACATCATTTACCACCAGTAAAGTGGGGGATGCCTTACTGGCTGGTCAGTGAGGTCCTTAATCTTTTGCCAGAAGTTCCATCTGTTTCCCCATGAGCTAGCGAGCTCACTTTGAAAGTGGGCAATCTTAGCCCTTCGGTTGTCTCGTGTACAAGCACTTCAGGCAGCTCTGTACTACTACATGACACCAGGTTTTCCAGTGGAACGTGCAAGATACCAGAGTTTGTCCCTAGCTTTCATTTTGCATAATAAGTCTGCAGTGATCCAACACTGGGGGTGGGCATCCCGATATCGGATACAAATCAATAAATTCAATAAACAGATAAAAAAATAAAGTAATAAATACATATACTGCCACCGGGGACTGGGACCCCCACTGGCAGAGAACAGTTTCATTGGGCCACAGTCAGGCTGGCGGGGCTACAATGACAGTAGCCGCATCCTTGATCTACTGTCAACCATAACACCAGCCTGAACTATACGACACAGCTGTCATTTCTTAAATACAGCTGTGTCATATAGTACTTGTATTATATGACACAGCTGTCATTTCTTAAAGACAGCTATGTCGTACAGTACTTTCATTATATGACAGCTGTCTTTAATAAATGACAGCTGTGCCGTATAGTACTTGCACTATATGACACAGCTGTCTTTATTAAACACAGCTGAGTCATATCTGTCTACATCTTTGTAGGTAAGTATAGGATAAGGCGTGGGGGTTGTGGGTTGTGGGTGTTCACTGGGAGGGTTGATTGGGGGTAGGGAGAGGGTAACAGATGATGAAGGACTACTTTCTTTTTTCAGGTGAAAAAAAGACATGCCAAGACTGCTTTTTCCCTTTCCAGTTATTTCACTATTTGTTACACTGGGGGTGTAAATGCCGACACGGGAATTGGGCCCCCCCCCGATGTCGGCAGTGTTAATTCAGCAAGACACTGCATGGGGGAGAGAATCTGACACCGGGGGTGGGCATCCCGGTACTGGTAATGAATGAATGAATAAATAAAATACACTGCCACCAGGGATTGGGGCCCCTGGCGTGCAGAGATACAACTGAATGTCACAGGACAGTCAGGATGGCGGGACTACAATGACAGTAGCCCTGTCCCTGACCTACGAGTGGTGACAGCAGCAGAGGTTGCACTATATGACACAGCTGTCGTGTATTAAAGACAGCTGTGTCATATTGTGCAAACTGCTGCTTTTGCAAAAATTCAGTTATGAATAGAATGTTGATTTGCTGAACTGCACATGCTCAGAAATGGAAAATCTTTACTAAATATTTTAAAAACTACTTCACTAGGGGACCTAAAAACAAGAAAAGCACATACCCTGGATGAACCTCTATCAAACCTGAAAGTTTCAGGTTTGAAAGGCTCCTATTTTTTAAGTTATAGGGTTGCAGAACAGTCTTAAACTTTTCAAAAAACAAGACTTTTGCATTTGTTTGTACCTTTGTAACTTTGCCTACCCTGAACTGATCTATATGAAATTTACAGGATCAAGAGATCCTGGCACAGAGGCTGTTTTTTGTAGGTTTTATGTAAATCAGTTGAATGGGAGCAAAGTTATTAAGGTGCAAATATTTGGGTTTAACATAGAAGTGCGTACGCAACCTCGTGCCTGTATTTTATAGTTAGATATAGATATATATATATATATATATAAATAAATATATATATATATATATTAATCCATCAGTTAGGGTTAAAGCAACAAAAGTGGGGAAATGAGATGTTAGGGTAGAGCCCCTAACCCCCCTACCACCCCACCCTCTATCCTCCACTGACTGACAGACGCCAGGGTGTGCCATGGGGTTGCAAGGCCCAGCTCTCACCCTATTTCACATGTAAACAGGTTGACATGCTACAGTAAAGGAAAATCTAAAGGTGATCTAAGCTGTGGCTAGCGAAAAATCCGTATCGTACTTCGTTTTCAAGATACGGGTGCAGAAAGTCGCTATGAGTGCCACAATGTTATCCTGAGGGAAAAATCTCAACTTTGTGATGGCATATCTATGGAACTGATTAACTTTTCAACACCTAAATAGGGCAATTCACATCTCTGGGGCATCCTCTTAATACCCTGCAAATTTCAAGTCAAAAGACCAAACTGTTAATTTACAATGCTGTAGCAAAGTTTTTAAAAGTTTAAAAATTCCTAGTTCATGAGGTAGCAAAATCCCCAACCATGAGGTCACTCCCCATTCACCTTCTGTGAAAATCGCCATCCACGAGAAATCCTTGACTGTCAGATTTTGGCCATCTGGTCACAAAGTCATGGTCAAGGATTTTGCTACCTCACGAAAGAGGATTGCTGGCGGATGGGAATTTTGTCAGCTTGCGGACTGGGATTTTGTCAGCTCATGAAAGGGGATTCAAACCTAACTTTTATGAAGTTGACAAATCCCAGTCCATCAGCTGATCCCCTTTGTGAGGCAGCAAAATCCTTGACCGTGAGTAAATCCTCATCTGCGAGAAGGGCCATCTGGTCACAAAGTGACAGTCAAGGATTTTGCTACCTCACGAAAGGGAATCGGCTGGTGGACTGGGAATTTGTCAGCTTGTGAAAGGGGATCGGAAGCAAGTCGCGGATGAAGAATTTCAAAATTTGAAATGGCCATTTTTGGGACAAAACAAAGCAAACCAAAGGTATAGGGTTGTAGAGGGCATCACCCTGAACAAAACCCATGCCTTACTGCAACAAGAAGTCACCCATGGAGGAAGCTACAACATTTTGTTTGGGGAAAAAATGAAAACAAGATGGTGGCTTGCGGACGAGGAATTTTTTCTGACGGATTGGGATTTTTTAAATCCCTTTTTGTGAGCTGACAAAATCCTTGACCGTGAGCCCAATCCCCTTTTGCAAAACATACATATAAATCTTGGAGTGAACTGAACATGCTCAGAATCCAAAAATTAAACAATTAAATAACTTTGGAAAGGATTAATATTTTTTTACCAAACTAATGCTGGATCGTTCTTTGACCCAAACTTTTTCTGCATTTCAAGTTTCAGACCAAAATACAAAATGGCATGGTCGCAGCATGATGGGCAAAAAAAATGTCAAAAGTGGTGTAAAACACGTTTTTCAGCACTTCGCTGCTCAAAAACTGTAAGTCCGACCAAAACACAACTTGGAAAATCAAGAGATCTACCATACAAGACCACACATTCCAAATTTTGTGGAAATCCGTTGAACAGTTGCAAAGTTATTAAAATTTGGGGTTGAGCATTGAAGTGCCTACTCAACCCTAACTATAGCGGTGCTACGGCACCACTATAATATGTAATAAGCCACAATAGATTGTGCATTAGAGGATATTAATACATGCACCAGGGGTGTAGTAAGGCACGAGGCCGAAGGCCGAGTGTAGAATAGATGATGGGTAAGTGTGTTATACAAGGAAATAAACCCATGAAGGGAGGCTAACCTGTCTGTAAAGCCACAAGTCCAGGCAAGTGGTTTTATGATCTGGTTAGCCCCCCTCAATGGGTTCATTTCCAAGTCTGGCAAACTTACCCATCTTTCATTTTATGTAATACATTTGGATGCTTATTGTTAATTGCAACTGCATTTGCAGGGGAAGGGTATATAGGAAAATAACCACTAACCACAGGGAAAAAGACCCATCCATGCAATCATGTAATACACACACATGATATATAATATTTATTGCAAAAAACTCTGTTAATGCATCAGTTAGGGTTGATTCCACACCAACAAAAGTCTGGAAATTCGATGTTAGGGTTACCAACCCTACCCACATACACCCACACACACACACCATCCACAGACCAACAGGTGCCGGGGTGTGCCTTAGGGTCATCAGCCCTAACTGATCTCACCCCAGTCCATGTGAAATCAAGCTGAGATGGTACAGTACAGGAGAATGGGGTGAGAGTTAGGCTCAACGACCCCAAGGCACACCCTGGCACCTGTTGGTCTGTGGAGGGTGTGGAGGGTAGGGTTGGTAACCCTAACATCAAATTTCCAGACTTTTGTTGGTGTGGAATCAACCCTAACTGATGCATTAATGGAGTTTTTTGCAATGAATTTCCCTTCTTTTTGAGAAAGTGAAATGTTACTCATATGGTATCCATAGGTGGGAGCATGGGCCTTCTGGGCCCCGCTCTCCCATCTATCCATAAGTGTAAAGGCATAGCACAGGAGGGCCCTGTGCTCCCAGTTTTGCATAATGGGATGCATATTGTGGAATCAACCCTAACTGGTGCATTAATGGAGTGTTTGGAAATTAATTTCCCTTCTTTTTGAGAAAGTGAAATGTTACTCATATGGTATCCATAGGTGAGAGCACAGGGCCCTCTGGGCCCTGTGCTCCCACCCACCCATAAGTGTAAAGACAGCACAGGAGAGCCCTCTGCTCCCCATATTGCAAGATGGTTTCCATGGGTGGGAGCATGGGCCCTCAGGGCCCGTGCTCCCACCTACCTATAAGTATAGAGACATAGTGCAGGAGGGTCCTGTGCTTTTAATTTTGCATAATCATATCCCTAGGTGGGAGCACAGGCCCTCTGGGCCCTGCACTCCCACCCACCCATGAGTGTAGTGGCATTGTGTAGGAGGGTCCAATGATCCCACTTTAGCATAAATGGTATGCATAGGTGGGAGCACAGGCCCACTGGGCACTGCGCTCCCACCTAATCATAAGTACGGACACATAGTGCAGGCCTAGAGGCATTCCCAGTAACCCTTGTACTGCAAATGTGGTAATATCTCAGTAACCATAGCAACTCAGGAAAAAATTCCTTCATAGTTGTATTCATGACCTGGCTACCTCCATGCATGCTTAAGCTGCGCTTAGCAAAAAATCCATATCCTGAACCATTTTCGATATATAGGCACCAAAAGGCACCGCGACTGCCACAATGTTATCCTATGGGAAAATTTGCAACTTCACTTTTTGCATTTTTTTCCTCATCACCTTGCATCCAGACAGTGCAGAATTTTAGTGTGATTTTTATATGGTAGAAACAGCTTGGGTAACAACACTGTCATGCTTAGTTTGGTGAAAAAATATTAATCTGTTGTAAAGTTATTTAATTTTCACTTCCCATTGTTTTCAGTGGGAAAATCACTTTTTAAGGATAGAGGAGAAAGTTCAGCAAAGGATTTGGTCATAAAAAGTATTTTGTCCCGTTCCTTTTACGAGAAAAAAAATCTCTTTCGTGAGAGAAAATCCTTTTCATAAGCCGCCATATTTTTTTTCTTCTACCAATTAAAAACCATGGAAAATACATAAAATGTAATTAAAAAAATCAGAACCCAGGTAAACAGGACCTGTTTCTCATAGATTCTGATGTTTGTTTTAATAATAAGCCCAAGTGGATCATTCCTAATCACCCCACCAAAGCCCACTGCTGGAGGTCTAAAATCTTGAATAGATATCTATGTACAGTATGTATGTTTGTACAAATTAGGAAAACAAATCTCCCCTGCTAGATCCTTAAACTGTTTGGCAGTTTGCAGTTCTGTGTCCGTACTGGGTAATAAAGCAGTAAACAGACAGGAAGAAAATATTTCGTTCTGTACCAAACTTTCAGATTGTATTAGAAAAATCTACTTGCAGCTTAAACTGCATCATAAAAACTAGCTGGTATAAAAACTATATGATACACTTATCTGAGCACTGGTTGTCATCTCCATAGATAAGAAAACAGATCTGCGGTAATCACTGTAAAAGAGTCAAAGTGAAACGAAAAACCGTGGCGGCTAACCATCTGTTGTGCACTGTGTTAGCACGGCCACCATTGCTGGAGCTGAATGCCGCTGCGGTCTTTTCTTCTCTATGGAGATGAAAATCAGTGCTCAGATAAGTGTATCGTGTAGTTTTCATACTGGCTAGTTTTCATGAAATAAATACCCAGAAAAACATACCCAGAGGACATCTTTCATCGTTTACTCTCTTTCTCTCTCTACATATATTATATATATTTTTAGCAGTGTAACGCTTTGGAAGCTCTGGGTATTGGGGAAGAGTTACAATTTTATGATCAACATGTAACATTTTTTTATTATTATTATTAATTGAGCTTGACAACTCGCACAGGATAGGTTTTAATGTCCCTGTGGTGCGTAATTGACACAGAGCTGAACAGAGTGATTTTTATAAGAAAATATTTTTCAAAAGACAAGTTTCGAAGACTCCCCTCCATAGATGGCATGCATAAACACTCAGGTCCAAAAGCAAAAAATGCTGCTGCCCCTGCACACACGCACCCTTAGGTTGCATCAGGTCTGGACCAGCATTGTTAATCAAGGATATTGATTTACGGTGATTAAAACAATGAAATTCCATTTTCAAGACTTATAATTCTGGAAATTGCACCAGTGATTGTTACTCTAATTTCCAGATTTTACTGGAATTCTGCTGTCATTTTTTTAGTGTAAATAGTCAGAATAAAAGAAGGCTTTATATATAGAGCATTAAATAAAGCTAATTGAAAATCGTACAGGAAGCAATTATAAGAAAAATGCAAGTTTTGTAAATTTACTGATCTGGTATTAAATGCCAAATTCCATGAAATCTTTGTTTTTACCAGTGTTCAAGCAGCCCAAATTCTGTAATGTTACCGGGTTTTCTGGTAAAAAATGAAAACCAGCGGCCTTGCTGATAATAATAAGATTTGCACCCCTCACTCCCCAATCACTGTCCCCATACATTTCCTGATGTCTAGTGGCACTCCCTACCCTCCGATCACTGTCCCCTAGTCCCTTGTCAATTTGTTTTATATTATCCAACACCAGGATGCCCACCCAGCCCCTCTGATTGTTTTATATATACTGATGACATCGGGGGGAAAATCCACGTGTTGGCATTAAAAGCCCCCCAGAAGTTCCAACCCCCAGTGTCCTGAAATATTTATTTAGTAAACCCGTAAAATGAAAACAGTCCCCGACGTCTTTTTTTAAATCTGAAAAAAAGAAAATGGTGCCTCATTGTCCCCGCCATCACCCTCCCCCATACTGAGACTCCCACTGAGCACCTACCACCCCACACCCCCCCTTACCCTATACTTACCATCGAAGGTTGAACGGTGTAATTTTCTGTGGACTGAGCTACGTCTGCACTCTTCAAAGCCGAACTGTGAACTGACGAATCAAGGTGCCTGTAAGTGCTGTATAATGTATTTCAATGCTGTTCTGAACTTATGTTCATAACTTTGCCAATTTTTGGAATTTTTTCACCAAATTTTCAACATGGCCTGTTTCGGACCCCACCTCATGAACACTGTAACTGTCATTTCATTAATCAGGCCCAGAATGTGATTTTGCAGTCTCTGAATGAAATCACCTTTCAGGACCAAATAAATTTTCACCACCAGTGTTCATGAGGTGGGGTCCCAAAAAAAGGCAATGTTGAAAATTTGGTGAAAATAATTCCTAAAAATGGCAGGATTACATGCATTCATTGACATTTTTCTATGCATGAGCATAACTATGGTAATTTTCAATATTTTGAGTCCAAATTTTCAACATAGCCATTTTTTCATACTACCTCATGAACAGTACAGCTGTCATTTTTCACATCCTGATCGAAGCATGTTTTTTCACCTGTGTTGCAGAATGTTGTTTTGGCATGGATATGAAAATTTTCACCTATGGGGTTCATGAGGTGTGGTCATAAGAAGAGTATGTTGAAAATTTGGGGTCAAAATCTGAAAAAATACCAAAGTTATGACCATTCATTGCAATTTTGCTACTCCCGCTTGAAACTTGAAAAATGTTAAATATTTTAAGCCCAGAACTTCAACATAGCATTCTTATTACCCCACCTCAAGTATGTCATAGCTGTGATTTTTCAAATCCTAGCCAAAATGTGCTTTCGCACCTGTGGTGCAGAATGGCTTAGCAGTTGTGCAGCATTATGTTTTGGCAGGGATTCAAAAATGTTCTGTACTAGGTACATGAGGTGGGGTAATAAGATGGCTATGCTGACAATTTGGTCACTGTTGTTCTAAATATGGAAGCACAGGGCCCTCCACAGCTACATACATATATGCATCTACGGAGGGATGGGAGCGCAAGATCCAAAGGGCCCTGCGCTCCCACAGTAAAAAAGGATACTATTATACTATCTCAAAAAGTAAGGAAATAAACTGCAAAAAACTTATTAATTCTCCAGTTAGGGTTAAAGCTACAAAAGTTGGGAAATGAGGCATTAGGGTTTCCCTGTAAATAAGGTCAGATGTGTTGATTTTATGAGATTGGGGTGAGCGTTAGGCTTGAGAAGCCCAAGGCACACCCCATACCTGCTCTCCTGCCTGGTTTGGAAGGTTGGGGTGTTTGGAAACCCTAATGCCTCATTTCCCAACTTTTGTCACTTTGACCCTAAATGGAGCTTCAATTAAGTTTTTGCAACAGATCTATATATATATATATATATATACATACATTATGTAGGTATCCCATGATTTGGGTGAAGGAAAACAGGAGGCCAAAATGAGCAACTGACAAGAGCATGGCCAGAAAGGGCAAGGGGTACAAGTCAATGTCGAGAAACGGTGACTGTGGCTTTCCCCTCCCAAGTTGTTTCCCTCACAGGTTAGTTATTTTAGTAGGGGGATGGAAGCCCTAGAAAAGCCCTTGAATTTTTGTCACTGTTTCAGCGATCGTAGACTTCCACCCTACGCCATTTCTGGCTGGGCTCTGTTGCCGTTGCTCATTTTGAGGCTCTGTTTTTGCTTCACCAAATCACATAGAAATATATATATATATATATATATATATATATATATATATATATATATAAAGATATATACACATATGTACCTGGAAAAAGGGCATTTATGAGGTGTTTTTGAAAGCATTTGCGTACATAATACACTCATTTCTTATTGTTTAAACACCTTTACTGCTGCTGTCTATTCTGTTTTGGTGTCTCCTTTAAACCCATGTCTGGTGCCAGAGTTCAGTTTTATTTGTTTCCTCTCCCCTACTCCCATTTACATCTTTTGTGCACTGATTAGTAAATCTCTCACCTCTACACGTGCAACTGCAGCCTTGCTCTGCCCACACTCACCCAGCTCCAGTGGTACAATGCGTGCAAGGTAGCCATTTTGATAATGACAGTGCAGAAGCAAGCATTACACCTTGGTGAAGCAAGGACAGACAGGCAACTGAGCAGCAACTCTACCAAAAAGGTCACGGTTTCAGGCTCAGACAGAGCAAGTCGGGAGCAGTTCCGAAGATAGCTGGTAAATAAGCCCTAATTGGCAAAGTTGCACACTCAGGTTAACAGGACTGCTTTTGGGCCAGCTCCATTTGTTGGGAAGGAGTGGGTGGTGGATGTGCTGTGGCGCTGGTGATGGAGATAATTTTAAAATTAAAAGTGCAGGTGATAAGAGCATTTATTGGGCCAGTGTGGGAAGGCAAGCAGAAGGCACCACATAGCTAATGGGTGTCTCATCATGTCTCATTAGGCATGTGCCCTGAAGCAACTGGGGCACCTATTTGCTGATATAAAATGTGGTGCAGGCTGAGGAGTAGAATTGCTGGAAATTGGGGTAACTTGTGCAATGTTGTAACTACACAAAATGCATAGTTTTTAAAAAAGCTGTATAATATCTGAATATATCTGAATTTGGTTTTACTCACCTCACTTTGTGAAAAAGGAGTACAATGCTCTTTTAGCAAAATCTTATACGAAGCACTGCTTCGGAGGTTATGTGAGATCTCAGATGGGTGATAAACAGGATCGTGTTTTAGCTACACTGTCTATTAAGGAAATGTATTTGTGAAATGTTGAACAGTGCCCAAGTACAACTGACTGAGATCCAGGAGTGGATGTAATCAAGCTGGCTGAGACGCCACCTAGATAAAACTGGAGTACTAGTGATTGAGTCGGATCAGATGGGGGGGTGGCAGCTGCTGAGAGGGAGATGTGACATTAGTGCAGCACTTCTACACTTTTGGCTACTGCACAGGTGAAAAATCTGTAAGTCATTCTGCATGAGGTGCTGACATTTGAGGCTCAGGTCTTGGCAGCAGTTTGGAATGGATTTCTCCAGCTTAGGAACATCAGCTAGATTTGATCCCTTATTCCCCCCCCCCGAGGACTTGCCCTCATTGATGCACCATTTTTTGATCTCACAGCCAGACTACTCTAACACTCTGTACCTTGAGGTCAATAAAGGTATGTTGTGACACCTACAGTTGGTGCAGAATTCAACTGCTAAGTTCTTGACCGGCCTTTCAAGGTCGAGTCTTAGCTCTCCAGCACTGCATGAACTGCATTTGCTGCTGGTCAACTGGTATATCTCCAACAAAGTTGGGTTGCTAATTTACAAAGCCCTACATGGGCTGGGCTTGGGTTACCTGTGTCATCTCCAGCACCCTTACACACCTGTGTGCCCCCTCCGCCAAACTGAGGAAGGCCTTCTGGTTGTTCCCAGGGTCAGGCTTAAAACCTAGGGAGAACAGTCCTTCGAGGTTATGGGTCCAGTTGGAAGTCACTCCTGAGGGCCCTGAGGGAGGTCTCCTTAGCAGAGGCCTTTAAAAGGGGGCTTAAAATTAATTTATTTGCACAGGGCCTATGGAAAGTGATAATCTCTGATCGTCATTATAGTATGAGTTAGTGAGCTGTTAGCCAGTACATTTTAGTGAGTTGCTGAAAAATGTGTGATAGCCTTTTGTGATTCTATTTATAATTATTACTTTAATTGGGACTGTATTTATTTATCTCTATTTTATTGTACTGGCACCCTGAGTCTGTAGTGAAGGGCGCCATAAAGAAATAAAATCTACTACTACTAATTGCATGGTACAGACAGTCTCCCAGTTTTAAAGTGGAACTTCACATTGTCATACAGCATGGAACCAAAGAACTAGTTATCTACTTCAAGTAGTGACCAGACCTACATGAGATTTACATTAACACGGGAATAAAATAAATAGTATTTGAAGGTTCCAAAATCACTCTGTCATAACAGATAACAGTTTCCATTTTTTATGAGCTTTAACAAAATCCGCTCATTACTGTCTAACCCCAAGTGAGCCACAAATGGAAAGAGTTTGTTTTGCAATTTCCTTTGCCAAATACCAGGAATGCGGTCAATGGGTACATCAAACCGCTATCTTGATTGGCATAAAATAAAGGCTTTAAGTATTTAAGTTTCCGAAATGCATTTGATGCATATGGCTCTATACTTGATACCATCTCTCAGTGGAACTCAACAGTCTGACCTTTTCAACAGCCACTTTAACATAGGCACATATCATCACAGATCTCTCACGCATGAAGCCAGTTTTTTAAAGCATCTAAGACTGAAAACTGTAACTGAACACCACATGCTGCAAAATCAAGAGCTGGACTATGTGCTTTGTGTGTGTGTGCGTGTGTGTTTTTATATTGGATTAATATGGCTTGATATAATGGAATGAATTTAGCTTTTACTAGCTAATTGTTAATTGTAGGATGATGTCCTTTTTTTCTTTAAACATAGTATTAAAAAAAAGACTTGGCTGGGAACTGAATCTACTTAAAAGTAATGTTGCTAAACCCACAACCTAACTTTCAAAGCTCAATTAGACTGGTATTAAGATGGCCTGGGCAGAAAAAAAATTCATGTTGAATATAAAAGAAAGTAGTAGATTAATTGTTGTTTTCATTTTTTACATATTTTGCTTCACAAAACCTACATACGGTGTTCATTTTGACCTCAACTAGATCATTTCAACTGTCAGGGACAGGGAGGGTAAAAGAGGAGGAGAAGTAGCTCTCTATGTAAGCAAAGGAATCAAAGCAATAGAACTAATGGGCAAACAGGGAGAAGAGGAGGCACTGTGGGTCACCCTGGAGACAGGAAATGGCACCACAGTCCGTGTGGGGGCTGTATACAGACCCCCATCTCAGGGGGAGGACATGGAGAAGGAAATGAGAGAAGGCATCCTTAGAATGGCAGAAAAGGAGGAGATATTGCTGATGGGCAACCTGAATATTCCACTTGTTAACTGGAGTACCTTTGCTGCAGCCACATCCAAGAGCAGGGTAATTCTTGATGCCCTACAAGGGGCATGCCTCAGACAGCTGGTATTGGAACCCACTTGGGAGGGAGAAATCTTAGACCTGGTAGTCTCAAACGGGGATGGAAAGAGGATCTCGGATTTAGAAGTGGGTAGCCATCTGAGACTTTAGGAAGGCTGACTTTAGCAAATTGGGGGAGTGCCTCAGAAAAGCACTAGCAAACAGGTAAGAAGGTGAGGTGGAGGAACAATGGGGGAAAATCAAAGCTGCCATCACAGAGGTAACAAGTCTTTGTGTGAAACAAATAAAACAAAACAAAGGAAAAAAACACTATGGTTCTCAAAAGAGGTGGCGGGGAAGGTTATGGAGAAAAAGACAGCATTCAGGAAATATAAGGAAACACAGAAGGAGCAGGACAGAGAACTCTACCAGTTAAAGCAAAAGGAAGCGGGGAAGGCAGTCAGAATAGCAAAGGCCCAAACCAATAAAAAATAGCCAACTCAGTTAAGAAGGGGAATAAAACCTTTTATAGGCACATTAGGGAGCGAAGAAAGACCAGGGGAGGGATAGTGAGGCTTAATAAAGGGAAGGGGGTGGGCAGAGGGTGATAGTGACAAAGCAGAGACACTGAATGAATACTTCTGCTCAGTATTCACAAAAGAAGAGGAGGGGGAGGTACCTAAACCAAACAGAAGCACACTGGATAGGGGTCGATACCAGTCCATCCACAGAAGAAAGGATCCTGAAAGAACTTCTAAAACTGAAGGCGGACAAAGCAATTGAGCCTGACAGGATTCACCCCAGAATTCTAAAAGAACTAAGGGGAGAACTAGTGGCACCACTGACTACCCTTTTTAACAAATCATGGGAGGAGGGTGTGGTACCTGCAGACTGCAGGAGAGCGGATGTGATTCCCCTTCACAAAAGTGGGAGCAAGGCAAAGGCAGGAAACTACAGACCTGTTAGTTTGACCTCAGTGGTACAGAAAATGATGTATTGACTTCTGAAAGAAAGAATTGTTGAGTATCTAGAGGCCAGCAGGGCACAGGCCCAAGGCAGCATGGATTCACAGCAGGAGAGTCATGTCAATTGAATCTAATAGATTTCGTTGACTGGGTGACCAAAGTAGTAGACCAGGGAGGGGCTGTGAGTGTGGTCTACCTAGACTTTAGCAAGGCATTTGTCACAATTCCACACAAAAGATTAATAAACAAGTTAGCCAGCCTGGAAGTGGGTCCCAGGGTGGTAACCTGGGTAAAAAACTGGCTGGACAACAGGACACAGAGAATAATAGTAAACAGAGTCCACTCTGAAGAAAGGAGGGTTACTAGCGGGCTACCACAGAGTTCAGTACTGGGACTGGTCCTCTTTAATGTCTTTATAGGTAACATTGTGGAGGGACTAGAAGGAAACGTATTGCCTCTTTGCAGATGACACAAAGATCTGCAACAGGGTTGATAGACAAGGGGTGGTGGAAAGGATGAGAAGGGACTTGGCAAGGCTGGAGGAATGGTCAAACGTATGTCAGCTTAGATTCAATGCAAATTGCAAAGTAATGCACCTGGAAAACAAAAACCCACGGGAACAGTACACAACGGGGGTGAGGGGCATTAACGACACAAAAACGGAAAGGGACCTGGGGGTAGTCGTATCAGATGATCTAAAGGTAGGCAAGCAGTGTGAGAAGGCAGTAAGGAGGGCTGGAGGGATACTGGGATGCATAGGGAGAGGCATCACCAATAGAAAACAAGATACCCCATCTGGAGTACTGCATGCAGTTCTGGAGACCCCATCTCCGCAAGGACATAGACAGGATGGAGACAGTCCAGAGGAGGGCAACTAAAATGGTGCAGGGTCTGCACCAGAAGCCATACGAAGAGAGATTAAAAGAGCTTAATATGTAAGGAAAGGAGGGAGAGGGGGGACATGATAGAAACTTTCAAGTACCTCAAGGGAATCAACAAAGTCCAAGAGGGTAGCATCTGTCAGAAAAAGAGATGTGCAAGAACAAGGAGGCGCAATTTGAAGATAAAGGAGGGATAACTCAGGGGCAATGTGAGGAAGTATTTTTTCATGGAGAGGGTAGTGGTTGCAAGGAATGACCTTTCTGAGGGGGCCATGGGGTCAAAAACAGTGGGGGAATTTAAGAATGCATGGGACAGACATGAGGCAATTCTATTGGAAGGTAGGAGGAAGTAGGTTGTTGGTAAAACTAGTATCTGCAGCTTATCCAGTAGGTAGGGAAATGGGCAAACTGGGTGGGCCAAGAGTTCCTTATCTGCTGTCAAAGTCTATATTTCTATGTTTCTCAGAGGTGCAGTATCAATTGTCGATGAAGCTGTCGGTTTCAAGTCCAAAATACATACCACTACAACTAGTAGATCCAAATGGATATAGTGGTGACATACATCAAGGCTCACAGAAGAGATTTTTTTTGTGTGGGGTTGAAACAGTACTGTATGTACACAAAACTGAAAAGAAAAGGGACTTTCTTACTATGTAAACACTGCAGGGGCTGTACTATGTTGTGGACTGATAAACAGGTTTGCTTCAGGTTCATACAAGAGGAAGAACTAGTGTTTTTAATCAGACTGAAACACAGCACCTGTGACTTCTACATCCACGGTAATAGAAATATATTTCTTTATATTCAGATTTATAGTTTGAGGTTAAGGAGAGAAGTTCCTGTTTAAATAGGTATTAACTTGAGCAAGGAAATGTTAATGGAAAATGTATCTGTTGGGGAGGAAGGAATGTTAAGAGAAACTAATCTACCTCTGCCATCTAAATAGCTTATACAAACCTTTCTAAGACTGGTCCCTTTGCATGTGTGTCTTTTCTTAATAAGAGTATCTAGTTACTATCACATTAATCCGTGGGTATATATTAAGCACTGTTCAACAAAATCTTCTGTTGTGTAGGTTGGGTCCCACAGGAACAGTAGAATCCCATGCACTAGCACACACAGGATATTCACTCAAGAGTTTGAAAACGCATGGGTATTGCCAATACAGAATGGCTTCCATTCAATGCCATTATACCAGTAAATCAAGGAGGTATGTACCTTCTTCAGACAAATAAAATGAAAGTTGCACTGGGTAAACCTCAACTAGTTTAAGGTATCTGTGCCCATCCCATGCCTCAGGCTTTTGGCGTGAACGCCTTACTTTCTCTGCAACCTTGTCCTGCTGGAGGAAAGTAAAAACTTGTGTAAATAGGTCATACATGGCATACAATGGCTTGACTACATAGAGCTTCCCATTCTACTTCACCCTTTGTACAGGACTGCCGCATGTAGTGTTGCAGAATCCTACTAGTTAAGTAATCTCTGTTTGTAATATGATGCCCCTAACCCAATTCTAAATGCCTACATATCCTCCCAAATGACACTGCCCGTACATATTACATATTGCAATAAAAAATCCTTCTTTGAAAATGTGCCCACTGCTTGCTTAATATTAGATCTGTATAATGCAGAGTATTAGACTCCCTGTAATGAAAGTATGAACTGGACTTAGGATCAGTTTAGTGTCACACTCTGAGTTGGCCTAACAGTAGCACTCTCTGACAGTGATTCACATTCCTGTCTCTGAGAGTGTAACAGCATTCTGTGCATCACAGGGATCCAATACTGCATTACTAATGTGGCAGTATCATTAAAAAAAGGATACTTTGTAGCAAGTAATACATTTGAGTATTTTGATCTGGGGAGATACATGCCTGGATTTTCGAAGCTTTGTTCTGCCTCAGCTGCCTCATTGCAAATGTGCCAAAATATTTGTACAGTTTTCAAACATTTTGATCCATTTGCAATACTCTGCTCACCTTAAGGAAGAAAAATGACAAATGCATCAATAATGATGTGCAACTTGTGGCATAAAGTTAGATCACAAGTAACGCAACTGCAGCAAAATCATTCCACAATTCACTTAAAATCCAGCCACAGTATCTAAGTATTGTGGAGGGAGTGGCCACACTCCAGGTCAGAAATGCTTAAGTGGTAGGACTCTAAAATGGCACACAGCAAAGTCTCATGAATTGGTAAAAAGTGGGTTAGTTCAACAAAAAAAGGAAGTACGGTGTTTGAAGACAGGTGTAGTTCTGTGTGTGTTCTTCCCCAGCTGTGCTTGCTATCCTGGGGAGGAGAGCACCATCAGGATGCTCTGCTCTGATCCCTGTTGCCGGGCCAAGGAGCATTCCACATACATGCATCCAGATCTCCTCCACAGGCATGGCACTGCAAATTAAGGTTGTCGTATGGCCTGCTTGACAGGATGGAAGGAGAGATGGAAATGCTTTGCATCAGAGTGGCATGTGGCCATGCAGCCTGATGGCTCCTTGGTGAACAGACCAGGGAAAAGGGAAGGGGACAGGGTGAAGAACACAGCACACTAGTCTTCCCTCCTCAAACTTAATAAATATCCCTTGGGTGCCCTTCCATGGAGAGTAACATGAGGGAATACAGGTGAGTGTTTTTCTGAGAGAATGAGTTATGCGTACCAACTGGGTGTCACCCCCCACCAAAAGAAAATGTAGATCTAAGAACAAAATAAAGGAGTTGTGCAACTACTCTTTCAATATCTATTTTTGGATACACAAAGGCCCAACACAAAAGTTCTGTGGCCTGTTCTTAATAGCTGGATGCCTTCTGCTTACACAGTATATATTGATTATAATAAGTAGCAGTCAGCATCTGGAAAGCTCATGTATTTGCCACATAAAAGCATACATCACAAATGCTGGATGGAACGCACTAATTGTTGTGCAGTTTTGAATCATTGAAACTTGCCATATCTCATTTTATGAGCAAAATCACTCTTATTTCCAGTTTAATTGATCATTTAAAAAGTGATTCATGAACTATACAGTTTACAAAACAATGTATTCTACAAGACTACTGCTCTGTTTAAATATACAGCTTTATCATCTATTTAGTGCTAAACTGTGGGAAGAAATTACACAGTCAGTTTAAGGAAATCAACGAATCCTAAAATATGGCACTATTTAGTTCTTCGTTGAAATAGTGCTAGCCAGTGTGGTAGCAGCATTATAGTGGAATTCAGCCCAGTTTCTTTTAATTGTTGATGGATGGAATGTTTTTTTATAATACCTTTTAAAACCCTTCATATCAGTTTTCAAATTCCTTTGGTTGGAAAAAAGGGATATAATGTTCCGAGGAAGATGGCAGAGTTCTAGTAGTGCCACACGCCAAGTCACGGAACTAGTAGGTTTATACTGCCAGTTGTTTATTGGCACCATATCATGAATAGTATAGTACTTTGTCAAAATACTTATGGTATATGAAAAATGTTGCACAAAGCAAAGTATCAGATGGTTAAAAAACAAAACACCCATCAACTGGTTTTGTTGCCTCCTTTGCTGATTATTTCTGGCTTGAGCATGCATTGTAGCTTTGTATGTTTTGTCTGCCCATTATATGCAGGAGTTCAAACCCATTGGCACTGCTCACAACAGAAGGGCCCAGCCTTTTGTTGCAGCAGCAAACATCGATGACAAAAGACAGGTAGTGAGCTCTTCCTATAACTCTCCCATTGGGCTTTACTCAGCCGGCAATATACAAGATGCCTTCCAAGGACAGCTGCGGGGTCTACTCCATAGTACACCTCAAAAGTAAGTAACCAAATGTAATTTTCTGTAGTGATTTTGCTGTTTACCAACTGTTTGTTCATACTTCTGTCCCACAAGTCCAGCTCTTGGTGTTTGTCTTAACTTTATGTCATACATAGGAATATGGTGGATTGTTCAAAATATAGCAAATGGGGAATCTTGGCAGTTTCACAAAGCAGAGATAAATAAGAAAAGTTTACAAGTTACCATTCTGTGTTGCTCATCATTCATAACTCACTTCAGTTCTGTTCTGCCCTGTAGATCTCTGCACAGAAACAGGAACATCTCTCAGTTAAAACCTCTGGTAGTGCAAAGGGAATTTATCCAGGCCATGGCATAACATATGTTTGCTTTCGTAGCCATGTAAACATGATTTAATCAGTTAAAGGTACATCATTATAATCCCTTCTTTTCACAGGATTTGGGCTACTTTGAGCACAAGTTCAATGTCCGACCCAAACCTTTTCCAGGCTCAGTCTCAAGCAGGTTATATGCATTAACTGTATGCTTTGCTGCATGTTTATGACTTTCAGTAGCTGCTCTCATCTTAAATACCAAATGCGTACTTTATAGATAAATTTATTTTCCGAAAGGTGTCTATATCTTGAACATTTTAACTACAGAAATGAACAGCATGAATGCACATCTTTACCTCTACTTTCTGCTACCCAAACTGTTTTTTATACCCAATGGTTTCACATTTATTACATCTGTATATAATATCTGCATTTGGTGGATCAAGAAAACATATCACAATATTCAATTAGTCTAGCTTTCTAAGGATATATACAAGCATGAACAGTCTTTCTTGTTCACAACAACACGCATTGCCTTTCTCTCTTTCATAGAAATTAAAAATATATATTTTATATGAGGCTCACTAACAAAAGTTTGCTTCAGCATGTAAAGCATGCTTTGTGATTGTGTGCAAAGCTGCATTTTCATTCAGTGCTAATATTCATCTTCAAGTGGTTCAATACTAAAAGAAATGGGAGGTAATGCATCAAGACTCACTAACAAAAGTTTACTTCAGTGTGTAAAGCATGCTTTGTGAATGTAGGCAGAGCTACATTTTCATTCAGAGTCAATATTCATCTTTAAGTTGTTAAACACTAAAACAAACAGGAGATAATGCTTTAATATTTGCTCAAGACGATATATTGTATTATTAAATGCAGAAGCTCAACATTAAAACCTATTAAAAGTTCAGTAACTAATATTAGATATAAAAAAATACTATGCTTCTAATTCCAGGATGTGTCTAACACACTGAGAATCTTATAAGTGTACTTAACTAAAGGTGGTTAAATAACACAGTCCAAGTCATAGATATCTTGACCATTTACTTCTGCTTTCATCTAAGCACAATAACAGTAGTTGCTTTCATTTTAAGTACTTTAACTAACAGGCAAAATGCAACAGTTTATGACATAATATGAGAAAAACCAATCAAAAGCCACTGAGGTTAGCATAGCTACTTCTAGACTGGAAGGTTATGGGTGCCATCCCCAGGTCACGTTCCCTCTTAGTCTTGATCAGTGTTGGAATTCAGGAGGAGCACACAGGAGTTTGGCCTCAGCAGTTCGTGGAACACTGTTAATTTTCTTATAATGGGGGGATCAATACAGAGAAAGGGCATGCATTGCTCTTCAACTGTAACTGCATCTCTGGTAATTTGATGTGTAGTGAATACTGTACGTTGTTGTGACAGGCAGGCAGCCCACCTGCCCAGGACACAAGAAAAAATCCTGTTTGTTAGAGCCAACACTGGGTACTAGTCTATTACTACATTTAAAAACAGGTCTGCTAGTGCTCCAGCTGAAGCTGTTCACTGGCAAACTGGTGATTATCAAGGCCACTGATTTTCAATTTTTACCAGAAAATGTGGTATAATTCCAGAATATGGACTGTCTACACGCTAAGTAAAAACAAAGCATTTCATGGATTTTGTTTTACTAGCTCATGTGAATCTACAGAACTTGTGCTTTTCTATCATTTTTTTATATTAATTTTTTTATTGTACTATTTTCATTTTGCTTTATTTAATTTGAAGCATATTTAGGCTTCATTTATCATGAATATTTACATGCACAATACATGTTTGACAGTAGATTCTCAGTAAAATCCTGAAATTAGACTAGCAATTACTAATGCAGTCTTGGAATTTCAAATCTTGAAAACAGAATTTCATAACTATAAACATTGTAAGTCAGTGGCCCTGGTGATTATGGTAGCCTTAACTTCTAGTACATTTAATCACTCAGGGGTTATTGTTTAATTAACAAACTCATAATGGGTATGCACAAATTTATACTATAAATACAATTTCAAAAGATTTTTGTTAGAATATGAATATTTTAAAATACTGGCTTTACAAAGCAAAAAGAAAATGGCTGCCTTTACTGAAGCAATAATTAGCAGAAGGATTTGTTGTGAACTACTGTCTGCAAGGAAAATTTATTTATGGAAAATAAGAAAAGGTTACTCATCTCGTGTAGTAGATTGGCCCCAGAATTTAGAGTGTTAAAAAATTCAAAGAATGCCTTCACACTGTGCTGCTCACATGGTACCAGGCTCCCTAACAGCAAATCTTTACCTGATGAAGCTGGAGAAGTGACAATAATAAAAATCATCTCAAATTTTTAAGAAATGTTCTGTCAAAAATGTTGCCTTAACTTGTATATCAAATACTGTGTTAGTGGAACTCTATAACACACAAGCTATAATAAATGTTCAGACAACAGTTATTCTGCTTATGTTTTGAAACCCTAAATAAGATTATGTAAAAAGGGGAGGAACTGAAGGATTAGTAACAATCAGCATCGCATCCATCGCAAGAGAATACAGTTAAAAGGTAAGTAACCTTTTCTTCTGACAACATGACTGTGATGTTGCATTATTACTAGTGCAGACTCCAATCAGTCTGTTGAAGGGTTTTTTGCACTGTACATTTTATTTAGGAAACAGGCTGTCAAGATCAGAAGCCCCAAACCTAGAATTCTACATGTCTGAACATCAATGTAGCAGTGGGCTATAAAGGTGTAGGTGGAGAACCACGATGCCGCCTTGCAAATCTTTAATACAGTAACATCTCTAACAGTTGCCTCTGATGCTGCTGCTTGCTGCAGGCTGACCTTGATTTACCTTCCCACAGATTACAAACAGTTGGGTAAAATTATCCCTTATACCCAAGACCCCTAGAATTCCTGCGATTCTGCGGTTGCAGAATTTTCCACAGAATTTACATCATGCCACAGAATATATATGGTGCTGCAGAATTCATTGTTTTTCAAAAATTTTCATTCAAATATAGTTTTTCTGTAGTGTCAGGCTTTCTTTTCCATCTTGTTTATCCTAAAGCCCCTTTTCTGCGCTTAGCATGTGATGTCATTGATGACATCACATCATATTTAGCCAATGGCAGGACTACGTTCTGCCAGAAAAATGAATAAATCATGCTGCAGAAATCAGAAAATGCTGCCACAGAAGCCAAGGAGCCCTGCCACAGAAATCAGAAAATTCTGCCGCAGAGCACTAGGGGCCCTGTTTATACCCTATGTTCATTCTTTGTAGGAACTGGGGGCTCCTTTTATATCTAACGCATGAAGCCTTTTCTCTCCAATATTTGCACATGGCCTAGGAAAAAAACATAAGCAAGCTTACTGCCTGGTAATGTGGAAATCTGTAACAACTTTAGGAAGGAATTCAGTATTTGTTCATAAACTACCTTTGTATTTTAGAAGGCCAGAAAACATGTATACTCAATACCTGCAACTCACTCAACACATCTGCTTTGCAAAAGTGATTGCTACTAAAAACAAGATTTTCTGTGTTAAAGGGAAATGCCAATCAGGACTTGCCCTACGCCTTAGTGTAGTGCAGTCCCTGATTAAGCTTTTTGCAAAGAAAGTTACATTTTTCCTCTGGTGGGCTTTGTGTTATTTAGTTTTATCTGGTGGATCCTGCCATCCCTCTTGCCTGACATTTTGTAACTGTGCAAGCTATATTTACCCTGGGCATGGCACAGATATCATTAAATCATGAACCGGAGCTATTAATAGCTCTTACTATTAATAATTTTATTTATTTCAAATGTTCTACCAGGCAAGATTCACTGAGCTGATAACAGCTTGTTTCCAGATGCATCCTGGGGGAAGGGGTATGGAAGATAGTACAAAAGCAGGAAAAAATTGGTAATTAACAGATTTACAAAAAATAATAGTATATACAAGCAATACAATATATCAAAAGAAGCATAACTACAATTGAATAACTACTAATCACTCTTCCGTGGCTTACCCCGGCACTTGACATCAGCTGTGGGAGGCAAGATGTGCCCCAAGAGGCACTCGTTACCAAATGTTTGGTAGGAGGGATGGCAGGGTGAGTTAGATAAAACTAAATAACACAAAGCTCACCAGAGGTAAAATTTAACTTTCTTTATGAAAATCTAATCAGGGACTGTCCCACACTATTGTATGGGACAAGCCCTGGTAGATGTTTCCTTTTAAAAGCTTTAAACGGGATGAACTCATTGACTCAAATGGAGGTTTCATCAGCTGTGAATGAACTAGCTTCAAGTCCCAAAGTGGGATTGGTTCCTTCACAGGTGGAGGCAGATGATTCAATCCTTTGAAGAACCTTGTGAACAAAGGGTAGGAATCAACTGAAGAAGTTGCTGTTGAAAATCTGTAAGCTGCTATAGCAGCCAATTGCATTTTAAGTGAGGAAGGTTTCTACCCTTCCTGTTTCAAGCATAATAAATATTCTCATACTTAAATAATCTCATCTTCACCAGGTGTGACAGCATTATTTCTACATCACAAGGTGAACCTTTTCCACTTAACACCATATGCTTTCCTTGTTGCTGGTTTTCTGGCTACCTTTAAAACTTCCAACATTTGGTCTGATGGGTTAAGGATTGCACATTCTAACTTTTCACTTATCAGACTGTCTAGTGAAGGGATTTCAGGTCTGGTGAAACACTTTGCATCTGGACAATATCAGTAGATCCTGTCTCAAATGGAGAAATAATGGTTCTTTTCTGGACAGGTTCAGCAACAAGGAGTACCATGACTGTCTTGTCCGGTCAGAATCAAGGTTGCCTTTTCCTTCTGCAATTGTAGCAGTAATTTCTGAGGTAATGGGAAAGGTCGGGGAAAAAGCAGTGGTGTAGCCAGGGATTTCAGATCTGCACACCAAGTGGACTCACTGCTACCCCTCCCCCCTTATTAGGGTGAACTACCCCGGTGTAGCCAGACAATATACAAATGTACACCAGGAACATGTTTGTTGCCTTTTTGGCACTATAAATACAACTTTTGTATCTCATGACAATGGTTGTTGCCATGCATGAGTAAATACAAATACCATGCATTGCTCCCTAAGACACCCACATACCAACCCAGAGCCTGTAAAATTGTATTGTCCTTGGGATGCAAAGACAGTATTAGTGACCAGTCATTCTGGTTACTACTCATATGAATAAAATTACAGAAAGGTTCAGCATTTTCTTTATTAGATTTCATGGAAAAAAGAAAGCAGTTCAGAGCCTATTTGCCACCCCCTTAAATAAAATTGCACACCATGGAGTGCTTGGAGTATGCCTGCCTACACCCATGGGAAAAAGGTATAGAGAAATTTGTTTCTTTACCAATGTATGAGTGCACCCTGGAGGACAGTTTCCATATATGGAGGTCTGCAACAAAGCAGAGGCAATGTGTTGTTGTCCCATGCTGCAAACAGATCTATCTCTGGGACTTCCCACCTGTCCACAATCATCTGAAAAATGGATTGGTTCACAGTCTATCTGTAGGTCATACGATCCATTCTGCTTAAAGGGACACTATCAACCCTTTTTGCGTGATATTATTACTAGTTGAAAACATACATTTTATGATTGCCTACCCTCTCTAAAATTCACAGATGTTGTTAGTTGTTTTACCTCTTTCTTTTCTTAGTAGAACTGAAATGCATGGGAGTGGGGCAATTATTATAGTCTAACTGTACCCAACTTTGTTTTGCTTCAAATTATTCATCTACTCTCACTGCATATGTCCTGAACATTAGGAACACTCCCAAAACAGTGCAGCAACTTGTGATATAATAGTCTGCTCTCCTCACATAACATTTTGAGTGGTTAGATTGCTTTAGGACCGTTCTCAAGTCCAGGAAATACAGAGTGGAAGTTGATTAAAGAATGTAAAACCCATTTTTGTGTGGTAACAGCAGTATTGTGGGCAGTCTGTTTTTTACTTTTAAAAAGAAAAAAAGACTCAGAATCAAACTACAAGTGACGTCAGCAATCTCTACAGAATGTGAGTAATAATAGCATGTGTTTTTTAATCTAGATACCCTTTGAGGCCAAAGGGAGTTGACAGTATCCTTTTAATGAGTCTGTTAGTATCTGTATTCAATTTAGATATGTCATGGTATCCAGGTTTTGTGATAAACTGTGATACTGGAAGTTATGATATTGACTGTGGCTGATTACAGATACTCTAATAACCATGCTTCATAATATGCCACATTTTTAAGGCCTTACACTAACTGTTTTTAAGGACGGCACGGGGTTAGGAATAACTCTCTTTTGCACCAACTCTCCCTGACACAAGAGTTCGAGGAGACATTTTTTTATTCAAAAATATCTACTTCTATAGTACTGCAGTAATCGCAGTAACTTCTGTAGTATGTGTCACTGTTATCATGCCATCCCAATTTAACACCATGACATCCCTAATTCAAAGTACATGCCAGCTACTAAATTTGCATTGCTATAATGCACAGTTTTGGGGGACCTGGCCCCAATTTGTTTCTTTATGCAGTACATTGCTGCAGTGTTGTCTGTCCTTACCTGGACTGATTGAGTTTGAACTAGAGATGAGAAGCTTTTCAGTAACAAATACAAGGCCCCCATTTCCAGGAGGTTTATGTCTTCTATCCTCTTTCCTGTGGTCCACATTTCACTTTTTGAACAGTCTTCCAGGTGCCCATCCCAGGTTAGGAGAAATGCATCTGTGGTGAGCATTTTTGTTGTCTGTAGTGGAATAAATGGTATCCCTTCCCTGAGGTCATCAATTTCTTTCCACCACCGTAACACATCCACCAGTTCCTGCTGCACTGGCATTTGTGTCTCTAGTGGTGCAGATGGCTGAAATCATCACTCTTTTAGACAGTACTGGATGTCCTACATTTGTTACCTTGCCCATGAGCCAGCTGCAGTGGTTGAGGACATATGGCCCAGTAATCTTAGAAAGTCCTTTGCACTCCTGAATGACGCTGGCTGAAAAGTTACTGCATACTGTATTTTTTCTGCTCTCTGTCCAGGCAGAAAAGTGTTTCCTACCTGGGTACTGAGCTCTGCCCCCATGAATTCCTTGCCTCCCCATGAATTCCATGGCCAAATGGGATTTTTCCTGCATCAGTACAAAGCCTTCCTAAGTCAGCGAACATTTTGTTTCTTCCAGTACTCAGAGTCTGTTCTTTTGTTTTCCCACATACTAGCTAGTTGTTCAAGTTTGGGAATACTATGATACCCATCTTTAAAGTGCTGCATCAACCACTGACAGGCATTTTGTAAACACCCTCGGTGCTGATGTTGGGCCAAAAGGCATTACCCTGTACTGGCACTGTGTGCAACCTGTCCTGAGCCTTAAATATTTTTGGTGACTGGGCCTGACAGGTATGTGAAAATACACATCATTTAAGTCCAGGGAGCCAGTCAGTCTCCAATCTCTAATGAAGGAATGGTGATCTTTAATGAAACCATTCTGAACCTCCCCTTTTTAAGTACATTTTCCTTTTTTGTCACAAAGTATCTTGATGGACACCATTTCTCTCTTTGGGAGCAAGATACTTTCTCCACTGCCCTTTGATAGCATTTTTGCTTCCAATCTTAACAAACTATAAGTGGTTTGATTGCGGCAGTTTGAAATTTCTGTTTTTAGCAACTTTGAATAATGGTGAAACTACAATGAGAGACCCACTTGGTATTTCTTCCAAAACCCACATGTCTGTAGTAATTTTCTCCCATTCCGAGGAGTAGTATAAGAGGCACCACCCACTGGCAATGCGACTATGGCACGTTGACACAAATTTTCTTGAATTAAGTTTCGATTATGCAGGAGGAGCTGAAGCAGCTTGCTGCCTTATTCCCATCCTCTTTCTCTGGTTGAATCTTTGGATGAGGTATAGTTGTGGGGAGCATACTGTTCTGCTGAAATGACCACTTCCCATTCCTCTCCTTTTATAGGGCCTGTAGTAACTGCTTCCCTTACTCTTTCTCAGTGAGGTTCTTAAAAGTTGATTTGTTTTCATCAACCTTTTTCATACATGCCTCTATTTTGGTTGCCAAATAGGGAGGACCCTTCAAAGGGAAAATCAGTTGCCTTTTGCTGCATATCATAGGAGAGGCCTGAGGTTCTCAACCATGCACATCTTCATATAGCAATAGAATTAGCCAGTGCCCTTCCCAGCTGGCTGGCACAGCAGTAGCACTACCACTTGCAACACCAGTGACCCAGGTTCGGGAATGAGCCTGGGACACTGGAGGGTCAGCTGGGGGCTGTCAGTTAAGTATCCCAAGGGGAAACTCTCCACCTTGGGGAGAGAGAGTTGGGTCTCCCCTGCAGTACCACCCCTACGGTGAGCACGGTTCCATGTTATAATGGCAAAGACATAACAGCGCATACACATGGATGAGTGCACAATGTCGAAAACACAAATGGCAACCGTGCACTACGATGAATACAGTATCAGTGCCCATACCACCACACAGTACCTTATATTCTTTGTGGGGGCCCCGCACCCCTCATGCAGGGGGCTGTGCTCCCCGCACCCCCATCTCAATATAATCAACTCCGAGGGGGGGCCTGACACTGGGGTAAGGAGTCAACTTGGGAGAGGGCTATTTGGGGGGGTGCACAAACAGGGGACCACCAGGATGACAGGGAAGCAGGACAGAGGAGGAATTGAACACAACAGTGCAAAAGATGCAATGTAACATAAAACAAATACAGCTCCCAAACCTGACACCAATCAAAATCACTAGCGCACCAACCTAGGTTCAAACCCAGGTCCTTCCACACCAGAGGCATACATTGCCTCCACAAGTCCAAACAGCCAGCTTGGCACTGTCTCCCTAAATTACCTTCTATATCCTGTTTCCTAGGACAGCCCTCCTACCAGCACTGTATCCTGCAGTCACCATTTTAGCCCTTCTACCCTTGCCATTTCCACAGTCGCTCTCATTCCACACTCACCCAAGTTACAGGCGCTCAAATTGAGTTGCTCAGTTTGAGTTGTCCATATCACTGGATACTGGTGACCATAGGTGGCAATGCAGCAGGATTCAAGGCTCGGAGACGGTGGACATTGGTGTGCATGAGCACATGTGTGTAAACACAGCTGAAATGTACTCCATTGACATCACAGTGTCCTGAGGGAGAAGCATATAAAAACCCTGACTGATGTAGGATGACACCTGCCTCACATCACAGGCCCCATACCACGGACCGAGGTGCCTTTCTAACACCACACACTAATTCTGCTGGGGGCTGGGTCCCTCCAGCAGCCCTGCCCAAGGGGGGTAAGCTAGGGAGGAGGGAGGAACATTGGCGAGGTAAGTCTTGGAGAAGGTGGATGATGGTGCTGGGTGTGAGGCAGGGCTGATGGGGGCAGGTCAGGTTAGAAGGGGGAAAGTACAGTAATTAAAAAAAGAACTAGCCAGTGCCCTAGCTGCAATGTCAGTAATGTCCATTGCAACCTGGAACTGGTGCTCTGCAGCATACAGCCCTGCTTTTAAAGTACAAAAAAGCTGGGTCTTAGTTCCTTCAGGCAAGCTTTTGCACATCAGTATAATGGAGCCCCATGAAGCCTTCTGATAATATGCTCTACAGCTTAAACAGGCAACTTCTCTTAGCAGTGATGACGTTGTGAACCGTTTCTTCCCAGACTGTCAAGTTTTCTTGAATCTTTATCTAGTGGAACTTTTGAAAAATTTACAGTAGCTCTTCAACAAGCAATCATCTAAATAAAGCCTTCTGGGAAGTGCACACACACACACACACACACAATTTCTGACCCTTACGTTTCAACCACATATCTTTTCTCAAATGTGTCATCTAAGGCAGGAGCAGAAGATGACATTTGTAAAATATTACTTGTAGCCTATTTCTGTTAACTTTTTGGTTTTTTGTATGTATGAATTTATTGCTTTTCAAATTGACAGTACTGGAACCTGAAGTCCTCTATTTATCCACACAAGAGGTATAGGACAGGCAATCACCATGCAAGGTTCCCTGCACTGCCCTTCCAATATGCCTCAACCCTTCCCTGGAGGGACCACCGTGTAGGTGAGGACAGTTCAGACTTCATGCCATTCAATACCTGGCCTCTCATGTAAGACTGCTAACAAGGGTAACAATTAGTGCCAATTGTGTCGGTGGTTTTGTGATGTGGACACCTGCCTACTGGGAACTGGACTGATGCCATGACAGCTCATTTCACATACGCCACTGGACAGCCCTCAGGTGATAATGGCTTTCGACCGGTACCGAAGTATGGCAGATTTAAACCAGTGACCTAGAAGTGAAAGACTTCTTGACCTGCTACCAATCCACTATGCCATCCAGTTCCCATTTGTAGCTTTTTTAAATGCTTTCTGTATTGGTAGTACTGAAACCCTCTTGGTGGATGTAAGATCAAGCCTGTTCATAAACTGTGTCTTTTCTACATCAGCCTTAGATTCAGTTTATATAGGGTCACCATATCTGCCATTTGCCTTAAAAACAGACTAAAAGTAGAAATCCTCTAACACTCTGAGAAGGTAGGATGGGACCATATTTCTTCATCACCTGCAAGGTCTGGTGAATTGGGTTCTGCGTCC
This sequence comes from Neoceratodus forsteri, assembly GCA_016271365.2. NCBI lineage: Eukaryota > Metazoa > Chordata > Ceratodontiformes > Ceratodontidae > Neoceratodus > Neoceratodus forsteri. The sequence continues at coordinate 59,046,562 of CM057453.1, read as the reverse complement.
TCCCTGTACTCCTCATCATAATATTCCTCTTCAAGGGGGGGGCTTAGGATTTTTCATCAGTTTAAAAAAATGATCACATTGTTTTCTATCCTCTAGAGAGGGCAAATCTTTGTCTAGCATTGAAGGTTGCTCCTCCTGTGCTCCAGGCAAGGCAACCTTAGTGTTTTTCTGAGTGAGACTTTTTACCAGCAGAAGTCTTTCGTTGGTCCTCTGCTGCCTCTTTTCTTTACTATAAGAGTGCTCTCATGTACGGCTTTTCCAAAGGGTTCTGTGGTCTCTGCAACTCAAGGATTGCTTCCCCAATTTTACAGGGAAGCACTCTAGTAAGGCTAAAGTTAAAATGGGAAAGACTGAGTCTTTCTCTTAATTTTCCCACTTTTGTTTCAGGCCAACATTTCTTACAGTGATCACAGTTTAAACAAGCATTTGTCAATGCCGAATGTTTGCTTGCTGGCATTGGCATTGGTAGTATAGGAGTGAGAAAGATGCATAATAGGAATGGCAGTGAAGTATTTAACTGAAGCCAACCCCATCACTACCCTGCAGAGACTGACAGGCATTTGGGTGTGCCATTGGGTCATCAGGAATAACAGCCATGTGATTTCACCACACCCCACCCTGCAGACACCGACAAGTGTCACGGTGTGCCTTGGGGTCTTTGGGCCTTATGCTCACCCCATTCCATCAGGAAATATGGTGACATCAGTGCAGTATAGAAGAATGGGGTGAACTTTGGGGCCGAAGAGTCCAAGGCACATCTCGATGCCTCTCACTGGCTGCAGAGTGTGGGTGGGGATGGAATGGTATGAGCATTACAGGCGACAATCCCAAGTCACACCCCTGATGCCTGTCAGTGTATACAGGGTGGGGCGTTATGGTCGGAAATCCTAATGCCTCAGGCGTTCGTTGGTATTTTCACTCCAAATTTTCAACATGGGTTTTTTGTGACTCCCACCTTATGAACAGTGGCAATATCAGTTTATTAACTGAAAGCTGATTTTGCACAGCGACTATGCCATTTGGCACCACAGGTGCGAAAACACATTTTGAACAGGATGTGAAAAATGACAGTTATACTGTTCATGGGGAGGTGCAAAAAATGGCAATGTTGAAAATCTGCAGTGAAAATATAAAAAAACTGGTGAAGTCATGAGCGTGCGTAGAAACTGCACAATGCACACCCGTAATGTAATTAGTTTTGAGATTTTTTACAGCAGATTGTCAACATATGCATTTTGGGACCTCTGCTCATGAACAGTGTCACTGTGATTTTCTTATTCTGTCCTGAACAGTGATTTCCCACAGTGACCACGCATTTCTACGTCGGAAGTGCTAAAACATATTTCAGCCATGGTGTGAAAAATGACAGCTGTACTGTTCATAAGGAGGTGTGGAAAATGCCAGTGTTGAAAATCTGGACTGAAAATATTACAAATTCATGAACTTTTGGGGGGGGTGGAAACTGCGCAATGTTCACTCATAACACAGTCATTTTATGGACTTTTTTCACCAAATTTTTAACATAGGCATTTTAAGACCTCTGCTCATGAACAGTGTCACTGTTATTTTCTTAATCTGTCCCGAACTTTGATTTCGCACACCGACTGCACCATTGTGCGCTACATGCATGAAAACACATTTTGGGCAAGATGTGAAAAAATGACATCTGTACTGCTCATAAGGAGGTGTGGTAAAATGGCAATGTTGAAAATCTGGAGTGAAAATATTAAAAATTTGCGAACTTACAAGCGTGCATAGGAACTGTGCAACGCACGCTCGTAACAGTCATTTTGGGGAATTTTGTCACCACTTTTTCAACTTAGGGTTTTGAGGGACCTACCTCATGAACTGTGCCACTGTCGGTTTGTTACTCGGTCCCGAAAGGTGGTTCCGTGCAGTGACCACAAAATCACCTTTCGGGACCGAATAACAAAATGACAGTGACTGAGTTCTTGAGGTGGGGCTCCAAGAGCCCTATGTTGAAAATTTGGTGAAAAATTCCCCAAAATGGCAGAGATATGCACCAAAGTTGAAAAAAGCCCATTTATGGCATTATTTAGCTTACCGGCATTTCTTCAGTTCGCGGTCGGCTTTGAAGAGTGCAGATGTTTTCAAGGTCCACTGAAGATTGTTGCGCTGGGCTCCGGAGGTAAGTATGGGGCGGTGTGGGGAGGTGCGGGTTGGGGGACGGCGGGAGGCCAGACAGTCAACAAGGGACTTTTTTTTTTTTTTTACACATTTTTTTTTCTACTGCAGGAAGACGATGTGGGACTTTCGCCATGCTGGGGTGGGCTCCCAGAGTGGCAGCTGAAAGGGTATTTTTGGGGGGCGGCAGTGGAGCCGATGGGGGATTGGGCACCCCCATTGACCATACCAACTTTTGCCATGCTGGGGTGGGTTCCCAGCGTGGCACCTTCTACAGGAAGATGACACAGGACTTTTGCCATGCTGGGGTGGGCTCCCAGAGTAGCAGCTGAAAGGTTATTTTTTGGGGGCGGCAGTGGAGCCAATGGATTCTGCTTATCGTATGCAATTTTGCCACGCTGGTGGCTCCCAGTGGCACCTAGAGGTCTGTTTGGGGGCAGGAGCCAATGGGGGATTGGGCACCCCTTCAGTCAAACATTGCACGTGGGTGGAGGGAAACGCATGAGCATGCTGGGGTGGGCTCCCAGTGTGCTACGTAAGGGGGGTGGTGACGACGAACTGTCTATGACAGTCCTGATGCAGTGAAGATGTACGTGTAGGCAATTTGTTGCCTACATGTTACCACCGCTGATTGTGGCGGTAATTTCCTCTGAACTGTCATAGACATCTCGAACAGTTATTGACATAGTGCAGCCGTGCCTGCAAAATGGACCAGGGCATTGGAAGTGGGGGAGGCACAACTATGAATTCTCGTATGGTGGCACTATGTTCCTTGCACATGCATGCAAGCAAACATAAAAATCATGATCAAGGTCCAGGCAAATAAAAACAAAGTGAGTGGCCGTCTGCCTTTTCTACCCACAAGTAGAGATAGGTGAAGTGTTCCCACTTCACTCACATGAATTGCCCCGGAGTATTATCCCCAAATCCGCGTAGTGCTTCGCAATGCAAAGCGAATTACTCTACCTATAGATTTGAACGCAAAGTGCATTGTTTCCAATGGACTTCATGTTACTTCACCTTGTATTACAGCCTTCCCCTTAATTTAAATGCGAAGTGCCATTGATTTTAATGGACTTCGCTTTGCTTCGCCTGTTTATTGTTATTTGAGGTGAATTTTGCATTGATTCATGGGATGGCCGGTCACATGGGCTCTATATTGTCTTGCACAGCCTCAGCTCTGTGTAGTGTGTAGTGAAAAGTTGGAGATACTTTGCCCTCAGAGCTCTGAGAATCAAACCATCAAAAAAGCTTTAAAAAATCACTTTTGATCCAATTATTTTGTTCCAAATTTAGTACATCAACTGTAGGAAACCCTCCTGTGCTTAGATCATTGAGTGTTGATTGTTTTTGTGTGCATTTTGAATGTTAATTTAGAATATTCAGCCTGTGTACTGACAGGCATTGTTAAAGTGTGCTTCAGGAGAGGGGCATATCTAATCTGTGGTGGAGTGAGATTCAAATGAGAAAGGCAGTCTTTCTGTTTTGTACTAGTAGTGTGTTAGTATTTGGGTGTTTATGTATACACAGCAATACTTGAAGTAATTTTTGATAATTATTTTCTGTTTGTTGTGGTGCAGTGCATATTTTCATTCTGTTTAAAAGGTTAGTTTATATAGTGTACTGCACTGTTAAATTTTCTGCACATTACCTGTAGCGTGTGAGTGTGTGTGTGCCATCAAGTCAGATATTTTATTGTGCCACACAGTAATCACCGCACTCTGAATCGGTTATCTAGCTGTGGTATTTTTTACTGCTTCATTCTATCTAGCTAGTGGACTGCTACTGCAGCAGCCCCCTCCCTCCAATCCAACAAAAGGTATAATTTATTTTTCCAGTTTGGGATTTGTGTGATCACTGGTTAAGGTGTTTTTGTGCCTGTGCGGCTGCATCTCTTTACAGTATGCATGCTGCCTCTGTGCGTTTGCAACTGTTTAGTGCCCAATCTGCACCTGTAATCCACAGTTGTTGTTTTTTTGGCTTCCCATCCACCCCAAATTTCAGAAATCTCAATTTGTTGTGAATTTTCTGTGTAATCCCAAAAAATGGCTGCAAAGAGACGTGCATGCAAAGATGTGTCTGGCCATGGCACTGCTGCCAGTGGCAAGGGTGGCCATGGGTGTGTGGTAGTATGCAGCAGAAGTGCATATTTGATGCCAGTAAAGGAATTTCTCTATGTTTTTCACAGCGCAATCAGTAGCTTCAATCATGGTTGGAGATGCTATTGTCCCCACTGGTGGTAGTGAAGTTGCTGATGGCATGCGTATTGCTCCAATTTCAACCTGTGATAACAAGTTAACCGATTTCCCAAATATTGTGGAGTTTAAAGCTTAATATGTATAACTGCAAGGAAAGGGGGGGGGGGCATGATAGAAACTATCAAGTACCAAAAGGGAATCAACAACATACAAGAGGGTAGGATCTTTGGGAAAAAGAGATGTGCGTGAACAAGTGGGCAAAATTTGAAGATAGAAGGGGGACGGATCAGGGGCAATGTCAGGAACTATTTTTTCATGGACAGGGTGGTGGGTGCAAGGACAAACAAAAACTGATGATCAATATTATGGTGTGAAAGCAGCAGTTCAAGCATGCCCATTATTTGGAGTTAGTGCACCTCCATGCGCTCCAACCACTGCTCCACAATGTTAATCTGGTGGTTCACATGGTCCAACTCACTCCACATCAGGCACAAATCGACATGTGTGGTAGGTATTCGTGCAGGGTTGCCACTGTCACCTGCAGGTTGTGGAGCAGCTGCTTGCTCCATGGCCTGCCCCTGCTTGACACCACGTGCAGGTGGAGGCTGTGCTGCCACCTGTTGCCCAGCAGGGCCAGCAGGCGCATTCCTGCCCTGTTTGGCAAGCTTGGCTTGCCAATCTGCACAGTGGTGGTTGTATAGGTGGGTGCACTCACCATCTGTGCCCAGATGACTTCCCTTGGGGCCACGGCACACCACCTCACCACACAGACTGCACTTCATTACACTGGTGTCCACAGGCAGTGTAGAGAAGAACTCCCACAGTAATGAGCTGCAGGGAGGACCAGGCACCGGCAGGGAGCCCAGATGTTGCCGGCTGCTGCTGGTGCTCAGTTGGGGTCAGGGGTGGGGAAGCCTGCTGCTGTGGCTCCTCCCTCACTTCCTGCTGAGCCACTGGTGCACAGGCCATTGCAGGTGGTGGCACTGGTGGGAGGGAGGCACTGGTAGGTGCCACCAGAGGTGGTGCTTTCATGGCACCACTACCTCCTGCTTCAGGGAGCAGACCACTAGCCCAGAAGGTGCTCCAGTTCAGATGCGAGGTTTATATTTTTTGCTATCGCTCTGTCTCCTCTCAATCACAGCTCTTTCTCCCATACTAAGTAAGGCAAAAGTGAAAGTCTTTCACTCTCATGCATAATTAACTTCCTGCCTGAAGCATGTGACCTGCAGACTGTTAGCCATGTGATCTGTGGGCTGTTATAATGCTCACTCACTCCGCCTTTAAAAGAAAATAAAGTGAAGTAACATGGCATCATCATAACATAAAGTCATTATGATGTAAAGTGGCGAAGTACTGCACCTCAATGGGCACTTCACATTGCTTTTTGTTAAGGTGGAGTGGGCCACTTCGCCTCTTCTATGCTAGTGAAGTTAAACTTTGCTGCATCTCTATCCACAAGGCACAGGAAGTACAATGTTTTAATCCTTTTGGGCCAGTCTTCTTACGTTCATCTGCCATAACCTGAGAAAATAACAAAACTACAATTTCATTTAAAAACGTAGCCTGACATAATTTGTGGGGGACTCCAATTATAATCAAAAACTGTTGAATTTCAGTAACCAGAAACCAGTGAAAAGAAATGGTATGAAATCTCTAATGCAGTTCCCTGGAACCAACGGAACAAAGAAAAAAAATGATACAATACTTTTTAATAGAGATAAACACAGCATAAGGAACTGAAAACTGTTTCAGCCAGAAAGTAACAAAGTTACCAGATCTTTACAAAATAAAAGTGCAACTTAGCTTGAGGACCATGAACTGGACTTGTGGCATCCATCTTCTTCAGTGAAAATAAAGAGCTGCCATTGGGGAACCTAGGGTCATGTGACCAGCACAGTGTGACGGCATTCTTTGAATTTCTTACCATTCTAATTTTGAGGACCCATCTGCTGCATGCGATGACTGCACTACTAATAATGCAGCATCACACTTGTGTTGTAAGACTATTTCATGACAGAATAAGGGACTTTTTGTATTTAAGATCATCCATTTCCTCATCATAAAACACAGCCAGCAAACATCAGATAGGTAATACCCAGCAGTAATTTCCTGTGTTGTTTTCTACAGTGGTCCGATCTTGTGCTCTGATTGGCAAGAGAGCTCATTTTGAAGTTTATACCATACCATATTAACTGACTTCTAAGTACATTTTTATGTGAATCTTACTAAGATAGAAGACTTTTTTAATCAAATTTTAAGACAGAAGTACTCTGAGATCAGGTACTGAACTTTCCCCATTAGTTACACAGCGCTGTTATACTATAACTACAGCCCAGCATTAAATACATGTATGCACTGTCAAAAAACATGAAAAGTAAACTACAAGCAACATCTAAACAGATAGGTTTACAAAATGTTTTGTAATACTGTGTAACGAGAGAGAGTCGTATGCATTTCTTGATGGAGAGCATTCCATTTTAATGGACCCACAGTAGTAAAGGTACAATCACCAATGGTCTTAAACCTCATTCTGGGCATCAACAGCAGTTGTTCCCTGGAAGATCTGTGAGAATGAGAAGGAGTGCAGGCCCCAAGAACCTGTGATTCACAGTGGGCCTAATCTTTTTATGGCCTTATACATCAAAGTCAGACCTTGATGTCAAATCCTCCACCATCCTGGCAGCCAGTGCAGAAAGCAAAGACTGGCTATTCTTGTCTGACCTGTCAGTAGCTCTCAGATCCTTTGCTGCTGCATTATAGACTGGCTGTGAGCATCAGCTAACAGACATTCAGGTAGGCCTACATTATATGCAACACATTGCAGAAGGCAAATTATCGGCTATAAACATAAGACAATGCAGTATGAAAATAGGAAATAAATACAGCAAAACATGTTAAATGAAACTATTTACAAATAAATGCTAAGACATTTACAGCAGTGGCAAAATCAAAGTTAACACTTCATAAAATCATGTGAAGGCTGAGCCTCCAATGGTACATAAACATAGGAGCACATACAGTGAGAATTTAAAATAAGTTATACTAACAGGGCTGTGAAGTTTTGTTAGACTTTTTGTTTTTGTGTAGAGTTCAGAACTTTATAGACATGAGAGAGCAGTTATAATGATAGTTGCATGTGGCACTAAAAGCATTGTGCACTGAACGACATTGTCAGATTACCTCTTTATTCCTTGTGGATTTAGAAAATATGAGGGTGTGTTTGAGTGTGCACCTATTAGGAAAACAAATATATGTGACAAATTATGTTTAATTTCTAGTTTAACATGAGTTTCTTCCACATTTTCTTTCCCTTTATCACTGTCTGGTGCAAATGTTCTATATGTTCTGTGTATTTGTGTCACGTTGTTCCTTCTGTCACTGTGCTGCATTTCTGTGTAACTTGTCTGGGTGAACAGTGGACGCAGTACTCCATCGGGTGTCGGAGGGGGGGAAGTGGACGTAGTACTCCCTCTGTTGCAAGCAGCATTGCCCCCAGTGATTTGAAATTTGCAGCCAAGGTGGCCCCTAATAAGCCCTTGGAGATGGAGCTTCCTGGAGTCAGGATTGTGCATGCTCAGTTTAACACCCCTATGCAGTTATACTCAGATGCCAACATTATGGACACTCTACAAGGCCAAGTATCTACAGCTTTGGGGGAACTAACCCCTTTAAGGTAATTGGAGGCACAGTTTGCATTGGGTAGACTGGTGAATGCATGACCTTTTTTATAAAAAAATAAATTAAAAGTGTGGTGTAAAACATTACATTAAGTCCCATAACCTGAAATGAAATGTCCCTGTTGGTCTACATTTTACACAGGGGCGGAGCTAGAAATGTGTTTCTTGGGGGGGGCCCGACTCCAGTGTTATAGAAAGTGGGATTTAAATTTGTTATTAAAGGCTAGGGGCCTAGGGACTGCCTAGCCCCCCAGAAGCTCTGAGTTTTTAGACATGCTGTGGTGCATTTTGAGGCTTATACTGATGATGAAACAAACTTACATTAATTATGGTCCAAGAAAATTACATCTACCTCATGCCAGGAAAAATGGTCTTCCCAGATTGCATAGATCAGGCCCATTCCAAAAATGGATATATATTGATATTATGCATTTTAATCCATAATTGTCTCCACAGAGATCTTTTTAATGTAATAGAATAAATCATTGTACTTCCTTACTCCCTCTTACTTACTGTTCTCTATCATTATCTTTTATCTCATCTTTTCTTTCCTGTAGCTCTCTTTAATGTCTCTCATTTTTTTTAGTTTTTTCATACTTTTTGTGTGTGTTTTTTTTATCTTTTCTGGACAGATGGGCTCTTCATTCATAATCTTCTGTAGCTTTTGCAGGCAAAGTCTGTGAAAGCAAGAAAGATATGTGATCAAGCTCTAAAAATGAATAATTTGACATGACTGTGGTACTTTCCCAATGGACTACAAATGTAAACATGGTCGGGAACTTGTTTGTTAAACATGTGAACTGAAAATAAAAAAGTAAACGTTATTTAAATTTGAAAACTGTAAAATTTATAATATACACTACTGACAACTGAAAATTGTAATGATCTTACTCTTTAATGATGCTGCCCTGACTCCAAGCTTTCATTTTAAAACAATGGGCCGGATATTCAAACTGCACCAAGCTGTGGCACAAGCTTGGGCACAGCTCAACATGGCTGCGCAGGGGTGTGGCCTGGGCGATATTCAACGGAGCTGCGCCATGGCTCAGCAGCTTTGAATATTGCACCCTGGCCACCCCCAGTGTGCATGGCGAAGTGCGCAAGTGGCCAGAGTGGAGCATGGAGATGTGCTAGCGCAAGTACCATTGCGCCATGCACAACACCCGTGATATTCAAAAGTTGACATGCAAATAGGACCATCATTTATGCAAGACACACATGGGGCCATTTGCATGTCATTATGGCTCCATTTGCACGCAGATGTGCCAGTCGCTGACAACTTGTGCCTGGCACCCTGCCAGGCAGCAGCCATCGGGGAACGACGCCCCCTGCAGCCCGATCATGGGCATCTGTAAAAATAAAAAACCCTGTCCAATATCCCTGGTGGTCCAGTGGACCGCTATGTGCCCAACTGCGGGCACATGTGTATAAAGAAGAAAGAAGTTCCTATATCCCTGGTGGTCCAGTGGACCACTAGCTGCCCAATCACGGGCATATGTGTATAAAGAAGAGAGAAGTTTCTATATCCCTGGTGGTCCAGTGGACCTCTAGCTGCCCGATTGCGGGCATATGTGTATAAAGAAGAGAGAAGTTCCTATATCCCTGGTGGTCCGGTGGACCACTAGCTGCTCGATTGCGGGCATATGTGTATAAAGAAGAGAGAAGTTCCTATATCCCTGGTGGTCCAGTGGACCGCTAGCTGCCCGATCGTGGGCATATGTGTATAAAGAAGACAGAAGTTCCTATATCCCTGGTGGTCCGGTGGACCGCTATGTGCCCAATCACAGGCATTTGTAAAGAAAACAAAGGTCCAATATCCCTGGTGGTCTAGGGTACCCCTCCCACCCACCCACTAAGCCCAACTGCCCTGCTCCCCGGACAGCTGGCGGGCATCAGCACCCACCCGCCTGCCCCGCCGCCTACTGACTGACACCTCAGTAGGCTGCATGCCCAGTGGTTCTGGCGTGAGCCAATGGCCGTGCAGCCCCTACCGTACTACACATTCCAGATATGTGAATGACGGTCTTGTTGAGCATTGTAACCAAATCCTAAAATGCATGTTAAAATTGTTTGTGAAAGGGGAAGGGAAAGACTGGGACCAGTACTTTTTGCATACAGAAAACTGCCACAAGCCTCAACAGGTTTTTCACCATTTTAAATGCTTTTTGGTAGACAACTTAAGAGTGCTCCTGATGTAATAAAAGAAACATGGGAAGATAATTCCACTCAGAAACAATCTATTACATCTTATATGTGTGCCCTGAGAAAGCAGCCAGTAAACTATGTTGAAATTGCCCATAGCAATGAAGAAGAGGCCCCAAACCATCAAAAGGTGTATTATGACCATGGCATAAAAGAAAAGGTTTTTGAGCCAGGTGAAAAGGTCTTGCTATTGTTATCCACTTCAGAAAATAAACGGTTAATGAAGTGTCAAGGGACTTATAAGGTGCTTAGTCATACTGGCACAGTTAACTATGAAACTGAGACCCCGATAGGAAAAATCCTATCAAGATATACGATGCTAATCTCCTGAAGAAATGGGTTAAAAAGACAACCAAAGGCTGCTTTGTTAGTTTTACCAGAAACTGACAAAGAAGATATTGATATAGCTTATAACAGATTGGAACCAACTGTAACTGCTGATGCTGTAAAGGTGAATGTTTCCTTAACCTCCAAACAAACTGCAGAAATTCGTAACTTGTTAAAGACGTTTAACAGTACTTTTACTACAGTGCCAGGCCGAGCAAAAGGGGTCAAGCACGTAGTAGTGACAGGGAATACTTGCCCTGTTAGACAAGAGACATACAGATTACCAGAGCAGTTAAGAGCAGACATGGTTAATGAAAAAAATGAAAGAATTGGGTATCATAGAAGACTTGAGAAGTGCTTGGTTATCACCAGTGGTGATTGTAAATAAAAAAGGGGGTGTAAGAATCTGCCTTGATTTTAGGAAACTTAATTAAGTGTCCAAATTTTGACAGTTATCCTATGCCCAGAATAGGTGATTTCAGTGATGTACAGTCCAGACTGGAAAAGCCACAAGGAACACCTATGAGCAGTTATCCAATCTATCAAAAAAGCAGGTCTGACAGTTAATCCTACTAAATGTGCTTTGGGCATGCAGGAAACCAGAGATTTGGGATATGTTTTGGGACATGGAGAAGTAAAACTAGATATATCTAAGATGGAAGCTGAAGCTAACAGTCCTGTCCCTAAAACAAAGAAATATGTATGGTCATTTTTAAGGCTGGCTGGTTACTATCAGAGATTTATTTCCAATTTTGCCCAATTAGCTACCCCCTGAATGAACTCACAAATAAATGATGCCCACATCCTGTGAAATGGTCCCCAGAGTGTGATGAGGCTTTTCAGGTCATCAAGGCTGTTTTATATTCAATCCCTGTTTTAAGAAGCCCTGACTTTAAGAAACAATTGTTATTACAGACAGATGCATCAAAGATAGGCCTAGGTGCAGTCTTGACTGAGAATATAGATGGGAAGGAACATCCCATTCTATATATTAGTAGGAAACTGCAAGACACAGAGAAAAGGTACTCCACCATTGAAAAGAAATGCCTTGCAGCAAAGTGGGCCATGGAGTCCCTTAAGTTTTATTTGCTAGGCACTGACTTTGTACTTACAACTGATCATAGTCCTCTCTGTTGGCTTTACAAAATGAAGGATAACAATACCAAAATCACAAGTTGGTGTCTGGCACTATACCCATTTAAATTCAAAGTAATGCACAAATCTGGAAAGAGATTGTCAATGCTGATTATCTGTCAAGATATGGATCAGGAATTGAGAATTCTGAAGGTTAAAAAAATGTGTGGGTTTAAACTTATTACTGGTTGTTTTGGAAGTAAACAAAAAGGGATTCTGCATATGAGCAGAACTGTAAAGGGTATTAAGGAATGTTGGAAGAGAACTAAAAGAAGGTTTTGGAAACCTGTTTTTTTTTTAAAACATGTTCCCTCTTGAAAAGGGGGTATGTGACAGGATTGAATAAGACCTTCCCAATGGTTATGCAGAAAAAGAGTAACCCATAATATGGGCGACTGAGATTGAGCAACTTGCATATGAGTGACTCAGTCTCAGTGCCTGTAATGTGAGCTACACTGAAAAGGTAGCAACGGAAAAAGAGCAAAGATGCAGGTAAGTGAGGGAAGAACAGCTACAAGATAGGACAGCCAGCAGAAGGGGAGGGATGAAGAAGAGAGTATGTGGGAGGTAGTGCAGCACAGTGTTGCTGAGCTGCCCCCGTGGTGTGATGGTGAGGGTGGCTGGCTGTAGGGAGCTAGGTACAGGGTTCAGGGCTGGGCAGGGGAAAGCTTTTTGTGCAGGCAGGTTTTTAATTTTTTTTTTTGCAACTGTCTCCCCCTCCTTGACATGCACTCACCTGGAGTTAATCTATAGTTAGGGGTGTGGAGGGCAAAGCCCCCCATGAGGGGGGTGCGGTGGGTAAAGCCCCCCATATAAATACTGTTTACAGTTTTTGCCCGGTTCTCGCTGGGAGTGTACATCGCTGTTTTTCTTTTTAGCAATGTACATGTGCTGAAACGGTGATCATGGTTTGGCGATTGCCGTTATTACATGGAACAAAAAAGAGTGTTAAAGCAAGGATCTCTTCTGTCCTCTCCTTTTCTGTCTTGTCTGATTGTGCAATCAAATAAACATGAGATCTAGGACTTGGATCAACCCTAGGTCTCATGCCTCCAACCCCGCTATCTCCCTGCCTTTGTTTCTTGCTGTCTCTACCTTGCTTATATATAGTTATAACAGTATATGTGTGAATATTTACATGAAACTGAGTTCCCTGATTTGTAAAATTTATATAGTTATGTCTGAAATGAATACAAAAAGATTTTGGGTTCCTGAAAGAGACAGTCAAGTTTTAATGCAGTTTGAACTTTTGACCTCCTTAGCTCAGCAAGAGGCAAGCTTGCAGCTTAGATCACAATGTTCTTTTTCTAATGAATGTACGAGCAAGAGACACTCTGTCTCCAACAGGAGGGTGTGGCAATTACTCTGTCTAAAACAGAGACATCATAAAAGAGGAGAGAGTTGAACGTTTGGTTTTGTTGGACTTCACTGTTTGAACTGCCTATGTTTGAAACCATTTTGTATTTTTTTATTTTTATTCTCTTGTTATTGAGAATAATAAAATGCTACTTTTGAATTTTACAACTGCTCCTGGTTTTCCTGCGCTTCCTGACCTAAGCCGCAATGACAAAGTTGATAAGATATATGAAAAGTAAGTACCGTACTTGCCATAATTCTTGATCTTCCAGGAATATCGTCACCATTTATTCACACAAATGGGTCTGTGCTGGAGACCTTAAGACCCCATGGGAGCCAGAACTTTTCCGGAGGGCTGGTGCCAAGGTAACCTGTGCACATGCATGGTGCTGGGAGAATGGCTCGTGGCACCAGGCTTACCTCAGCAGCAGCCACTAACTGCCTCAGTTCCTTTTTTACCAAGGAGGAGCAGAATAAGCTAACTAGTAGTCATGCATGTCCTCAAAGAGCATGATGAGCCCTGGTGACTTATGCAAGCATGGTCAGTATATCAGTAGACAGTGTCTTTACAGCTCAAGCCCTGAACAAGGGAGAGAACAAAAACACAACAAAGTGAGCTTGGGGGATGGTGGGAGAGTGTATTAATAAATGGTGAAGATATTCCTAGAAGATCAAGAATTACAGTAACTATGTAAACTTTCATATCTTCTAGGAATGTATCTTCACCATTTATTCACACTAATCTGTCAGAGTGGAAGCTAAGGAAGAACCCCCCTGGGGTAGGGTGGTAGAAGTGAAAAACCCATTCAGGACTGAAGTCCATTCAGGATAGTCCTGCCAAGATGACATACTGCCCGACAGAGATATGCAGGGCATAGTGTGTAACAAAAATGTACACTGTGATCCCAGTAACAGCTTTGCAATGCATCACTGACAGGCACAACGTGAACCTCTGCTAGGGATGTGACAACTGCAGTGGTGGAGTTGTCGCATACCTAACCTTTCAGCACAACTTATGCCATGGCATAGCAGAGGTACAAACAGCTTACCACTCAGGCAGAAATGTGCTCGACTGGAGCAGGCTGACTCTTGAACTGGAAACAAAGGAGACCAAAAGCTGTTTGCATTGCTTGAAATCCTAGTTCTGTCCAGGTGAGAAGAGAGGACCCCACTGAATGTTCAGAGAATGGAGAAAGAGAGCTCTACATCATTCTGGGAGCTGGCAAAGTAGATAGGCAGCACAGCGGCAGATTCAGAGAAAGAACTCCGATGCCACTTAGGAAGGAACATGTTGAGTGTGGAGCACTACCTTGTCCCGGGCCTTGTCCTTATGAGTTAGAACTTCAGAACCTATTAAGCTGGACCCCAGAAGGGAGCCATGTGAGTTTTGGAGCATTGGATGGAAAACCTTTCCATTTGGTTATGTAGGGCTTCCTAGTGGAAGGTTATGGGCAGGAAAAACTATTGCTGTAACCCTCTGAAATACCTCATTCCGAATCACCTCTATCTCTCTAGGAACCATGTCTGAAGGTGAAGGAAGCACAGGCTGGTATGGAGTAGAAGACCCTGAGACATGTCCAGCCTGAGAGGAAGGATCCTCTGTTGGCTGACTGGTAGCCTGTTTAACAGAAAAAACTAAATCTGCCAAGGCCAACAGGGTGCAATCAGAGTGATTTTACCCCCTTGCGCATCCAGTCTGAGTAATATTCCCAGTATTAGGGGGCTTGGAGGGAATGCATACAGGAGAGATTTTGCCATAGCAGTCTAAATGCATCCTAGCAGAAAATGCCATGTTTTTGGCCTTCTGGAGCAGATTCAAGGAAGTTCAAGCAAAACAGTCTACATCTGGAGTGCCCTACTCAGTGAATAGTGATCTCACAAAATCAGATGAAAAGATGGGCCCATTGGCCGAGCTCACCTGCCAGCATGTATTAGACTCCTGGCAGATAACTGGCCTGGAGTAGGATCCCCTGCTCCAGGTCCTCTCTCCACAACCTCATAGCTTCTCAGCAAACAAGGTAAGAGAGTGCTCATCATTGTCTGTTCAAGCTATACAAGCAGACTGTTGACTGTCTGGAAAAGGACTGTTTTGTAGCTGTTGAGATTCACTAGGGCTGACAGGCCATACCAAAACAGTTTACATGTGCAACCCACTGAAGTGGAGGCGAGACCCCAATGGGTTCCAGATACCTTGCAGATGAAACACTCACAGTGGGCTACTCAACAAGGAGGCTCCAAAGAGACCTTTGCTCGGAGATCTGGATGGGAGAAAGAAAACTGTGGAGGAGATTGTTTTCCACTGACTGGCAAGTGAGTGATAATACCAGGGGCTTGATCAGCTGTTATAAGGCACAGCATGGGTTGCATGGAGCGGGCTTAAAGAGATTTGTTGTCCATAATGTAGATGTTATCTGCAGGATAATCTGTATATTGCCCTAAAGGGAAGGCAAGGCCCTGATCGCATCCAGGAGTGCTCCTTGGAATTGTTGTTACTGTGAGGGTCAGAGCTGAGACTTCTAGACTCAACAGAACTCCAAGAAGGGGGCGGCTGGATGGAGAGGCTATCAGCCAACTGCCTGGGAAAGGGGAATCTAGGAATCCTTATATCGTGGGTGTGCTGAGAGAGAGTGCAGGGGGCAGGACTTAGAAGTTTGCATATTCAGAGAGTTAACCAATCCCGGAGAAATAAAAGAACTGGTGACTGCTTGGATAAAATCCTGTATATGGCAGTCAGCTGAATGCTCCCCTTTTTTTTCTTAAATCTGTTACAGGAGCTGGGTGAGCTGCAAAAGGATAGACACAAAGGGAAAAACACCCTTGGAGCTAGCAACCACAAGAGCATGCCCTGAGGCACAGTAGAGGTACCTGGGTCTGAAGAGTCCAGGCTAAGAAGTCACATTGCCACCCTCAGAAGAGATGAGATGGGGGTAAGACTTATCATTCTTGATATTCCCCCCAAGGGGAGAGGAGTGGAGAGGTTCTCCTAACCTCTGGCGTCAATTGGGTGCTAGACAGGATGCTAGAGAGGACACCAGAGATGGCACCAGGGACAGCACAGACCCAGAGCTCGGCACAATACCAGACATGGCACCGGACCCGACTACGAACCAGACCCAGCACCCGACATAACACCAGATACGATGCCGGACATGACACCAGATACACTAGACACAGCACTGGACACGGCACCAGACCTTTGACACCAGACACAGCATCAAGCACTAGACAAACAGCGCTGGGAACATGGTGTCGATAAAATAAGAGACATGATGTAGGGGGTCAGCATTGTAAGAGGCGGTGCCAGGAGATCCCCAGCACTGACCTGGCATCGAATGACACTGCAACCAGTAGAGTCAGGAGGGACAGTACCAGGAGTGACTGCAATGGCACCTTGAGGTCCCTGGCACCAACCAGGCACTGATTAGAAACAACCTGCACCTGGAGCATTGGAACCAGCACCCACCCAGGCCACAAGGTCCAGGGAAGGTGGAGAACAACACCAGAAGTTCCTGTCAACCTGACGTTGGCATAAGCCCACATGACATCAAAGAAAAAATTACTCACCTTAGTAATGTTGTTTCTTCTAATGGAGTCTTGCTATATTATGACAATTGCAGTTTGTCCCACCATTAGAACTGCCCCGGAGGTGAAATAGTTAAATTCCATGCCAGGCATGGAACTTGGAGCGCGAGCTCCGTTAGAGAAGCTCTGTCTGTGTAATTTCAAACTGAAACTGTCAGATCTTTACGAGCAAAATTCACTAAGGTTCTATGTGGAAGCTGTAACCTACACTAGCCAACTGGCTACCTAAATATTAACACATATTAACACATATTCCTGGTCCCCACACAAAGACTCAAGTCAGGGACCAGAAAATAGGATAAGAAAAGGATAAAACAAAACACAACACCCCAAAAACCCCCAAGAAAAAAGGGGGTGGAAAAAACATAAAAAGGGCATAAACAAGTGCCCACCCCATACCCAAGTAGAAGTTCTGAGAGGGGCAGGCTGGGGGGGAGGTCATAATATAGCAAGACTCCATTAGAAGAAACAACATTACTAAGGTGAGTAATTTTTTCTTCAAACAACATGAAGTCTTGCTATATTATGACAATTGAGACTACACAGCAGTACCTCCATGGAGGAGGGACAGAACCTACTTAGGGAATAGGCTGTGAAGCACGGCTGTGCCAAACCGAGCATCCCTCCTGGCCTGGACATCCAGGGAGTAATGCTTGGTGAAAGTATGTACCGTTTTCCAGGTAGCTGCTTGACATATCTCTAAGATAGGGATGTCTCTGGCAGCAGCTAGAGACGCAGCTGTACCTCTGGTAGAATGAGCCCTCAGGCCTGAAGGGGGAACTTTCCCCAGTTTTTGATAACAAAATTGGATACAAGAGACAATCCACCTGGCAATGGATCTCTTAGTGGCAGGTTTCCCTTTTCCGACCTCACCATAAGTGAGAAAAAGTTGGAGGGATTCGAACCTGTGACCCTTGGTACGCTCTATATAGTAACTTAGGGCCCTCTTAACATCTAAACTGTGCAATCTCCTCTCACCAGAGGAGGAATGGTCAGTAAAAACACTGGAAGGGAGATAGATTGATTAAGATGGAAATCTGAAACCACCTTAGGCAAAACTTCCTGTTAGTCCTGGGGACTACCTTATCCCTGTGGAAAGAAATAAAGTCAGTCTCTACTGACAAAGCTTGTAACTCACTTATATGCCTGGCAGAAGTGATAGCCACGGAAAACAGTTTTCCAAGTTAAGTACTTAAGCTCTGCAGAAGACAGAGGTTCAAAGGGGTTGCATCAACTGAGCAATGCAAACATTAAGATCCCAGGCAGGGCGGATCCCTAAAGGTGGATTAGTATGAGTAATCCTTTAAAAAACTTGGAAAATACAGGGTGAGTGGAAAGAGGAGGGCTTTCCTGCTGAAATAAAGCAGAGACAGCTGCCAAATGTACTTTCAGGGTAGCTGGTCTCAGGCCCAAAGAATTAAGATGGACCATATAGTCCAAAACAATGGGCAAATCAGCAGATTCCGGGGAAATATGTTTCCCAGAACACCAGATGGAAAACCTTTTCCACTTAGAGTTCTAAGTAGCCCTAGTGGAAGGTTTCCTAGAAGCCTTCAGGATTTCAAGGACACCTTGAGAAAGGTGTAGGTCAGCAAATTCTAACTCCTCAAGAGCCAGGCCTTGAGGTTGAGAGATTTGAGATTCGGGTACCATACTCTCCCCTGGGCACAGGTTAACAGGTTGTGATTCCTGGGGAGACACAGGGGAAGATGGACTGCTAAGGACAGAAGGAGTGGGTACCAGGGCTGCCTGGCCCAATCTGGAGCAATCAGAATCATCCTGCAAGGCTGGGATCTGATTTTGACTAGCACCTTGAATAGGAGAGGGAAGGGGGAAAGGCGTAAAGAAACTGCCCTTCCCAATCTAGGAGAAAGGCATCCAGGGGGACTGAGCCCAACACTGGGGGCCTGCAACAAAACAGTGGAAGTTGGTGATTGTCTGGGCCTGCGAAAAGATCTATCTGAGGGGTGCCCCATCTGGCAAAAACTATCCCCAGTATTTGGGGATCCAGAAACCATTCGTGATGGCCCTGGGAAATCCTGCTGAGAGCATCTGCCAGGACATTGTCCTTTCCTGGGAGGTGAACTGCTATGAGGGAAGTGTTCAGGGAATAAGCCAGAGACCACAACTTCATTGCCTCGGTGCACAAGGCCGAAGACCGAGTGCCCCCCTGTTTGTTGATGTACCACATTGTAGTAGTGTTGTCTGTTCTGACTTGTACCACTTTGTTCTGAACAGATGCAGAAAACACTTGAAGTGCTAGAAAAACAGCTCTGAGTTCCAGCAAATTGATGTGGAGCAGAGATTCCTGAGGGGACCACACTCCCTCGGTGGAGAGGTCGCCCATGTGAGCTCCCCAACCCAGAAGGGACGCATCTGTAGTAAGGGTCAAGGAGTGAGATGGGGATGAAGGGGACCCTAGTCTCAAATTGCTCTGATCCTGCCACCACTGAAGGGCCTGGATCAGGGTTCGAGTCACTGGGATCAACTTGGAAGGGATCTTTCCTTTGGGACAGAAGGCTCTCAGATGAAACTGAATGTCCCTCATCTGGAACCTTGCTCCTTGCACTACAGCTGTGGAAGCAGCCATGTGTCCTAGCAGCTGTAAGAAGTGCCTTGCTGGTCGAGAGACCTGCAGAGTGAAGGAGGAGGCCAGGGCCACTAGGTTCCTTACCCTTTCTAGTGGCAGGAAGGCTCTGGCCTGCTTTGTGTCCAATTCTGCACCTATAAAGGTGAGAACCTGGACAGGTTCCAGAACTGACTTTGGAAGGTTGAGAAGAAAACCCAGAGAGGTGAGCAGCTGCTGGGTAACTTGCAGGTGTGATTTGACCTGGTCTGGAGACTGACCTACAATGAGCCAGTCGTCTAGGTAGGGAAAGATGGCAATCTTTTGCCTTCTTAAATGAGCTACTGCTAGACATTTTGTGAATACCCTTGGCGCAGAGGTAAGGCCGAAGGGCACTGCCGTGAACTGGTAATGGCCTGAGGGCAGTTCGAATCTGAGGTACTTTCGGTGGGAGCTTCTGATGAGAACATGGAAATAGGCATCCTTGAGGTCCAGGGAAGCTAGCCAGTCCCCTGGCCTTAGAGAAGGTAAAATCATTGCCAGAGTCACCATTTTGAATTTTGGTTTCAAAAGGTGCTTGTTTAGATATCTTAGGTCCAAGATGGGCCGCCATTTTCCTGTCTTTTTTCGGGTAGGGAAGTACCTGGAGTACAGACCCTTGCCCTGGTGTAGGGGAGAAACCCTTTCCACAGCTCTGAGAGCCAGAAGGGTTGAGACTTCTGTTTCTAAGGCAAAGGTCTCTAGAGGATTTGCAGGTGGAAAAGATCTGATTCTCATCTTTGGAAATTTTTTGAAGCTGAGAACAAGACCCCAGCTTACTACTTCTAGAACCCACTTGCCTGATGTTAGAGACTCCCAGTTCTGAACGAAGTAAGCCAACCTGCCCCCTACAGGTAAAGGAGAATCGGCCCTGGGCACCCCATCAGGGTGCCTGCTTGGCAGGTGCTTTAGGCTGAGGGGTGGGAGCAGGCCTGCTTGCACCCCGTCTGCCTCTCCCTCTGAAGAACCCCTCTGAGCATAAGCAGAGGAGGCCTGGGTTTGGTAAAAGGCCTACCTCTACCCCTGGGGTCTGCCTCTGAGGAGTGGCTTGCAGCTCCTTGGCCTGAAGCACTCTTATAGGTTGTCCTATATTCATCCATTTTCTTCATATAATTCTCTGTCTGCTCCCCAAATAGAATTTCCTACCACAGGAAAATCCATAGCCTTAGTCTGGGTATCCTGTGACAAGCTAATACACCTGAGCCAGGCCAACCTATGAAAAGCCACAGATGTAGCCATGACTCTAGAGGATACATCATTAAAATCCACAGCAGCATGGAACTGCACCTTGGATGCCTCAATACCATCAGCAGCCACCTGTTCCAGCTCCTTAGCAAGCTGGCCAGAGGCCTGTTTGGCCAAAGCCATGACAGTGTCCCATCTAGATTTTGGTATCTTGCCACATAAGCCATGTAATTTGCTTGCCTGAGTCCCAAGGACGCTGCCATGTATTGTTTTAGCCATGGCATCAATCTTCCTGGAGTCCTTGTCAGAGGATGTGAAGCCAAGGAATATTAGCTTTATCACAGGCTGCAGCCTGAACTACTCCAACATGACTGCATTGCTGTGAAAGGAATTCTGTATCAGGACCTGACAAAGTGTACCTCCTGTCCATCTTCTGTCCACAGGAGGCACAGAATTAGGAGCTTTTAAAATTTTTATTGTTTGTTTCTAAATGACTTATGTAAAGGGATAGACAATCTCCTAGACTCGGGATATCCATCATTTCTACAAAATCAGGTTCCTCTTGCTCATCCACAGCTTCCTCCAATGGGAGCTGGAGGGTTTCAACAACCTTTTATAAAACATAACGTGAGAAGGGACTCAGAAAGCGAGGGGAGATTCTAAGGGTCTGTCTGGGGAGATGTCGGTTCAATGGGCACACCCAGACTCTCAAAGTCACATTCATACTGTTCATAATCATCCTCCCCCTCCTCTGGTTCATAAAACTCTTCTAATTCATATTCTTGAACCGGTGGAACCGGCCGAACTGACCTTTTACCAGACAGTGGCGGTTCGGACGGAACCGGAGAAAGTGACAGGACAATTTGTATAGCTCTTGCTATCTCTGCAGCAGTTGGAGAAGAAATTTTGGACTCCACACCTGCTGATTTTCTTGTTTTCTTTGCTGGAACTGGCTCCTCCGAGTCAGCTTTACGTTTGCCCGAGGAAGTCTCGCCCTGGTCAGAGGGCACTCCCTCCGGTTCGGTTGGCACCGAACCGGGCTGGCCATCCGGGTCAGCAGACTTTTTGGCCTCTCGTTCCCTGAGCCTGCCAACTCTCTTATCCAGGGTGGCTGCAGGGAAATTTTACAAATCTGGCAGTCTGAATTGAGGTGGTCAAACCCCAGACAATATACACATGTGGTGTGTGGGTCAGCCTTGGCCAAGGCTTCCCCACAGACACCACAGTGTTGAAACCCAGTGGGCCCGGTTTTTCTTTTGGGTTTCTCAGACATAATGCCAGCCTAACCAAAAACTTGCCCTTTTAATGGCAGTACCAGGCAAGACACCCTTATCGGTTCCCAACCGTGTCACGGGTCGTGGAAAAAAACGTAATGAAATCCGTTTTTTTTAGAACCGATAAGAACCGGGAACCGCACTCTAAAAGCTTTTAAATACTTGATTTTTAAAGTTTTAAAACAACCTGATCGGTTCAAACCGAACCGATAAACATTTACAAGTTCCACACAGAAATAAACCTGTCTATTACTTACAATACCACAGACAGAGCTTGAACCGATCGGTTTACGGTTAAAATAATAATACTCGCGGTTGAATTTAACCAAGAAAACACTGTTTAAACCGAGAAATGAACTGAGCAGCAGGAGAAATCTCCGGAGCGACTGTTCAGTGAGGCGGAGTAAAGAATCTGACAGTTTCAGTTTGAAATTACACAGACAGAGCTTCTCTAACCGAGCTCGCGCTCCAAGTTCCATGCCTGGCATGGAATTTAACTATTTCACCTCCGGGGCAGTTCTAATGGTGGGACAAACTGCAATTGTCATAATATAGCAAGACTTCATGTTGTTTGAAGAGGGGTCAACTCAATAACGGGACCAGTGCTAGAAGTGGCACCAGGTCATGACTCGAAAGACCCAACGCAGCACCAATGTCAGGACTAGAGCCAGCACCGGTGACCCAGCCAGCACAAAAGTGACTGGCAGTGGTACTCAACCGGTCCCACCAAGTGACACAAAGTGGAGGTATGGCCAACAGGACAGGAGTCAGCGGCATGCTCATCAGCAAGGGAAGAAAGCCATTGCTGGTGCCAAACACTCTACCTGGCTTGGGGGGCCTCATTCGCAGGTTCAGTGCCACCAACCTACAAGGGCCAGGGACCGAACCCACAAGCAGCAACACCCCAGAAATGAAAATTATGTACCTACCATAATTGTTGATCTTTCTGTGTATCTTCACCATTCATCACTACTTGGGTATTGCTCACCGGAGCTAGGACCCTGTGGGAGACTTTTTTTTTTCATGGATGGAGTCGACATCAGGCTGGCGCCACCTTCAAGGCCGACGTTCTACGTGGCGCTTGAGGGTTGGCAGTTAGCCATTGTCGACTCCACCCCAGCCCCAGTTCTGACATGCTGGAGAGTGTACGGAAAGGAGGGTGGGATGAGACAAGACAGCCTAAGGGATAGATAAAAGGAAAGGAAGAATAAACCAAAAGGAGAAATAAATGACTAAGGCGACAGAGGGAGGAGACTTAGAAAAGGAAACTGGGGAGAGGGGCCCCAATCTCTGGAAGGAGAAGAAGGAGAAGGGGAAGGGAGGGAAAAATAAAGGGAGGGGAAAGAGTAGCACGCCCTCAGAAGCAGAGATGCACAATGTGATTTCAGGGAATAAGGTCCAGACCTGGACTATAAAGGACAACTGCAGGATGAATGTCGCAGCGTGGGCCTGAAGACCACCCACAAGCAGTGCAGCCTGAGGGTGCATCTCAATTCCTCCCCCCCCATCAAAATAAAGGAGGGGATATGTTTTAACAGCCAGAGGCTTCAAAGAAACAATGCAGCCTCAAAACTGAGCTCACTAATAATCAAAATATAGAAGAGGGAGAAGAAAAAGGGATGCCTCCCCTTCACTCCGAGACCCCTCTGGAAAGGGGGAAGAGAGGGGGGGGGCCCTCTTCAAACTGAACAACAGCTAAAGGGTTTACCCCTGTGTGTCTTCAAAATCCCCTCCCACCTACACACAAGGGAGAGCAGAGCGAGGAAAAGAAAGACATACACAGGGGAGGGGTGGAGTCCAGAGACTGAGGCCCCAGGGGGAAGGAGGATAGGATTTGGTGTTGAGTGGTGAAAATACACAGAAAGATCAACAATTATAGTAGGAACATAATTTTCATATCTTATCTGTGTCAATCTTCACAATTCATGCTGGGTGAGTACTGAGCCACCCACTCGAAGAGCCCAGAACACCCTAAGGGACTAGGTCCCTTAGCCTCCAGTGGGTGAGACACTGAA
This sequence comes from Neoceratodus forsteri, assembly GCA_016271365.2. Classification (NCBI taxonomy): domain Eukaryota; kingdom Metazoa; phylum Chordata; order Ceratodontiformes; family Ceratodontidae; genus Neoceratodus; species Neoceratodus forsteri. The sequence continues at coordinate 59,022,862 of CM057453.1, read as the reverse complement.
GGAGAAAACCCTTGCAGGCCTGGGGAGGCCTGAGACTGGTCCGGGTGAGATGGGGATCCCCCATGTGGGAAGGAAGGCGCCCCAAAAGTCACCATCTCACCCGTCTGGAGAAGAGGTGGGTTCTGCGGTAGGCAGAGTAAATCACCCTACACTGGGCCAGGGGTGACAACCGGGATAGGCGAAGCCATGTCATCCGTCGAAGGCAGATCGTTGTCCCTACCACTCTAGAAGCTACCTCATTGGCATCATAAGATGCCCTTGCTTGGTGCCCTGCTAGCTCCAGGCCCTGTGCAGAGAGGGTGATGGCTTGCCTGGTTTCCTCCGAATCAGGCATCGAAGCTAGGAGTTGTCCTAGCCTGGACCACAAGAACCTGTCATAGGCTGCAAAGTGGGCCTGATGTGCTGCAAATGACAGGGAGATCCGTGCCGAGTAGAACACTCGTCTCCCCCAGAAGTTGAAGTCCACAGAGTTCGAATCTGGAGAGTGGTCACGGTAGGGGGCATGAGGCCCTGAGGGGGTGTCCAGGGAGGTCAAACCCAAAGAGAGATGAGGCAGAGAACCTGGAGACCCCAGGGGAGCACAATACCACTGGCATAAGTCCCTTGGGGCTGGAACAGTGGAGAAGGGACGAAGCCAGAGCCGATGCGACTCTTCCTGAAAAGGAACAGGCCAGGTGGGAGCCACCAAATGGGCCACCCTAAATTCACCCAAGAAGGTGCGCATCACATGCTCGGGATTGCTGATAGGTACGGGGGTCAGGCAGAGTTCATCCAACATCCTCACAAGGAAGTGTTGATAGGAGGACAGATCAGACGCTGGGGATATGTGGACCGAGGGTTCCTCTCCCTCAGTACAGGGAGAAGAGGAGGAAGACGAGCTCCCAAGTTCAGGGGCCAGCTGCATAGGGGCATGGTGAAACACCTGCTGGTCCAGGGCATGGAGGTACTGTACGTGGGAAAAAATGCAGCTGATCCTCTGAATTGTTTCCAAGTAAGAGGCCCACGAGGACCAGGAATACCTGGGACTACCGGGGATGAAGACAGAGGCTCGGAGGGCAGACTCCTGGCAACAGGAGAACGGTCTCTGTCAGGGCAGGGGAGGCCAACAGGAAACCCTTCGCAAGGAGGGGGAACCCAAAGCCGCTGCAGCTAACAGCCATTCAACCGGGTTGGAACGGTCAGAGCTGTGCCCCAAAGAAGAAATCTCTTCAGTCTCGCAGGCAGGATCCTCACTCGACAGCGGGAGAGAAAGAACTGGGGCTGGGGCAGAGTCAACAACGGCTAACTGCCAACCCTTAAGCACCATGCAGAACATCGGCCTCATGGGTGGCGCCAGCCTGACGTCGACTCCGCCCATGGACAGAAAAAAAAAGTCTCCCGCGGGGTCCTAGCTCCGGTGAGCTATACCCAAGTAGTGATGAATGGTGAAGATTGACACAGATAAAATTGATGTTACATCCACAGCTCCAAAGAGCTGCCATGGGAAGACTGCCCACTGGGGACCTCCCTAAAGGACAGAGTGGGGGACTCCCAGGCCTGAGGATTCAGTGTCCCAGCACCAACGCCTACAGCAACATGGACGGCGCTAAAAGGGTCTCAGCCCCAGGAACTGAGGGTCTCATGAAAGACTTCCCAGAGGGTGACTTCAAGTGGTACTGTTTCCTTCTCTCCCAAAGATGAGAGAAAAACCTGAGGCCAAGCATCACCAAGATCCCAACTGGAACTGGCCCATTTCTTTGTGTTCCAGAGAACAGCCTTTCCATTGAGCACAGGACTGTCTGTGGTCAGAACCCTTCCCTTATAGGAAAGTGGACTGGACACAGTAGCCTGTCAACTATGATGCCAAGCCAGCACACAGCCGTGCCAAACATGGCACTGGGCCAAGCACAGTGCCAGGCCAAACAAGACACCAGGTCAAACACAGCACTTGGGCCAAACATGGTGCCCTGCCAACAAGACACTGGGCCAAACACGGCACCAGGAAAGCTCCCTACCGTAATCCTGTGGAGACATCCTGACAAGGCTTAGTACGGCTGAGAGAAAACTGATAGAAAATGTTTCATAAAATCACTAAACTGATACAAAAAATAATAAATTCTAGCTTTAAACAACTAAAAACTGAAACAAACTGAAAGGTTGTCATATAGACGTGAAGTTCTGATTCCCAATGGGTAAGCGATGTAGTCATTGAAGTGCACTCAAGCAGTGGGAAAAAAGGAACTGAGGTGGTTAGGGGCTTGTGCTGAGGTAAGCATGGTGCTGCAAGCTACTCTTGCAATGCTGTGCATGCTCATGACTTGCCTTGGCACCAGCTCTCCTGAAAAGTTCTGGCTCCTGCAGAGTCCTAGTTCCTCCAGCACAGACCCATTCATGTGAATAGATGGTGAAGATACATTACTGAAAGATCTAGAGGAGGATGGTCTCCAGGATGAGAGACAGCATTGGTTTGTGGAGGGAGATCATGTCAAACAAATCTGACTGACTTCTTTGACTGGGTCACTGAGGCAGTGGACAGTGGCCAGGTGGTGGACATCCTTTATCTGGACTTCAGCAAGGCCTTTGACTCTGTACCCAACAAGAGGTTGATCAGGAAGCTGGCAGATCTTAGGGTTAGGAAGAAAATGACCAGGTAGGTAGAAAACTGGGTGAGGGATAGGACACAGAGGGTGGTGGTGGGGGGAGAGTTACTAGCACCAGGGAACTCATTAGTGGGGTCACGCAGGGCTCGGTATTGGGGCCGGTGTTGTTCACTGTTTTCATCAATGACATTTGAGAGGGCATCAAGGGCAAGATGTGCATATCTGCAGATGACTCCAAACTCTGAGGGAGAGTGGAAGGGATAAAAATATACCTATGATAATTACAAACTGTGTGCAAGGGAGGTGTTGCCAAGTTAAGAGGGATATTGGCCTTTTAGGAGGGAGATTGTGTAGCGCACTGAGTTGGTACTTAAATAATGTAAAAAAAACACTTAATTCATTTTACTAATTCAATTTCTACAAGGATATACACAAATAAGAACACATCTTAAAAAGCACACTGTTATGCCATTATGTCAGAAGCAAGCAGAATGTTCTCTCTTGCTCCCAGCATGGTTTCCTCAAAGGCCACAGCACTTCCATCGCAATCCTAAAAATCACAAATGACATCTATGCTTCTATGGACTCTGGCCTCCTCACAGGTGTGATTTTCATCGATTTACCTAAGGCATTCAGTCTGGTTAATCATCTCCTTCTCCTTGCAAAACTACGTTCCCTAGGCTTCTCTTCCAATGTAGTGGCTTGGTTTAATAGCTAGCTGTCCGATAGGAAACAGGCTGTAGTCTTCAATTCAGCCATATCTTACCTCTTGCCTATACATGTTGGTGTTCCACAGGGCTCCATACTTGGCCCCTTGCTTTTCTCAGTCTTCCTAAAAGACCTCCAGCTGCTCGCACCAACCTGTTCATCTCTACTCTTCACGGACGACCTTGTCATCTACCACAGTGCAAGAAATATCTTGAATATAAACCACTCTCTTGCTTTGGATTTCTTAAGTATTCAGTCCTGGCTAACAGAAAACAACCTCGTTCTCAATACAAGCAAGTCACAGTCCATGCTCTTTGGCTCACCTGCCAGACTTAAAGCAAACAAAAGCTCCCTCAAATTATCATGTGCTGATGGTTCCCCACTGGTTAGCACTAGCTCCTTTAAATATCTGGCCATTCTTCTTGACGAATCTCTAGACTTTGATCTGCACATCACCACCACCTGTAAATCTGTCTATGCCAAGATAGGAGGTGCCTACCGTACTCGCTATGCACTCACCCCATCGGCTAGACTAGCTGTGGCACAAGGCTTTCTGCTCCCTGCCCTGGCCTATGGCTCAGCCACCTACCTCTCTGCCACAAAGACCTCCCTCCACAAATGGGACACTACCTATAATTCAATCTGCCGTTATGTCTCTGCATCTCCATGATACAGGCACCATTGCCAGCTCTATGCTGACCTAAATTGGCCCAGCCCCTCTGCCCATCAGCTTCAGTACTATGGCTCTCTAATTGATGGTATTGCTAGATCAGGCCTCCCCCAATCTCTCACCTCTCTGCTTCACTCACAACCCTTCACCTATGGGCTTCGATCTACTGACCAAACTACTCTTCATAAACCCAGATGCAAAACCAATATGGGTGCATGTGTTTTCTTACACACAGCCCCAAAGTACTGGAACTCTATTCCTCAAACTATTCATCAAGCTCCTACCCATGCTAGTTTCAAGGAACTACACTGTGATCATCTGCTGGCTACTAGTCCCTGCACTTGCTTTCATCCTTCATAGACTATCCTTCTCCTACCCTCTGCGACCTGAGGCAACAAATTCTTTGACACCTCTTTCCACCTCTCTCATAACTATTCTAATCCCTCTATCATCCCTTACCCTCTTCATCTGTTTCCCATCACTCTCCTCCCAGCTTCTACTCTCCCTAAACCTAACGGTCACATAATGGCACTTATTGTATACTGCACATGCTTTTAAAATATCAGTTTTCTCTCACATGCGTTTTGCATTTCTTGCTTTCTTTTGATTGTCAAAACGGTATTGATTGTATCATGCTGAAAATGTTCTCCAAATTTGTATTTGATTGTATGTGGTCCTCACCCTTACTATGTTACATTATCTCATGTGCCGCGTTACATGTATACTTATGTATGTCCTCTTGTATCCTCCTGGGTCATGCCTGAAAACAGGCATTTCCTATGCCTAGTGCACCCAGCTGGTTACCAAAAGCAAATAAATAAGTAAGTAATAAAAAAAGCTTTCTTCAGTCTGCCTTTGAACTCACCGAATCAACTGAAACTAATTACCAGTATTATGGTGATAAAACACTGCCATCACACTGCTATTAACAGCTAAGCACATAAAAGCACTTAACATGATGGCAATTAGTTGAAACAACTGACTGTGCCTGACAGAGTGGCTGAGAGATTTTGAAAGATCTGTGACTCATGGAGAGCCGAGAGATTAGCATTCCCATGAGGTGGAATGGGAGTTGAATTAAAAAAATGGGACTCTCACGGGCAAAACGGGAGACATCACACATCTGGATAAGAGACATGCAAGAAGACCTGAGAGGTGGTCAGATATCTGGCAGCTTGACTCCAGTGCCACATAATGCAAAGTCATGTACATTGCAGCCAGGAATTCAAGGACCCAAGAACCACCGTGTGGGGGGTGGGGTCCAGGGAACATCAATGGAGGAGAAGGAGGATCTGTGAGTGATGATCACTAGTGACCTGAAGCACTCCATGAAGTGCAAAAAGGCAGCAGTGAAGGCAAACAAGATGCTGGGGTATATAGCCAGAGGAATCAGCAGTAGGCAGAAGGAGGTTATACTGCCCTTGTACAGGTCGCTGGTGAGACTACATCTAGAATATGGAGTAAGATACTGGTGTCCACACCTTAAGAAAGACATCTACCTTCTGGAGATGGTCCAGAGGAGGGCAACTAAGATGACTGGGGGTCAACAGGATAAGACATATGAAGAATGTTTAGAGGCCCTGAATAAGTAGTCCCCGGAGGAGAGAAGAGGGAGAGAGGGGACATGATAGAGATCTTCAAGTACTTGAAATGGATAAATAGGGTGGAGAAGGAGGGTTTCTTCAAGCAAACTGGCAGCTGAACCACAAGGGGATACAGTCTAAAGCTGGAAGGGGGAGGTTTAAGAATGAGGTTAGGAAGCACTTCTTCATGGAGAGGGTGGTGGCCAGTTGTATTGCGCTGCTGGAAGAAGTGGTTTTGATGAAGTCAGTGAGCAGCTTCAAGAGGGGCTAGGATAGGCATAAGGGGAAAATATGGGGTTGAGGCAGATGGAGAGGAAGGGAGGACTGGGAGGGGACAAGGTCAGTAGCATAAATTGAGGACCCTGCATTATGAGCAGACTAGATAGACTGAATGGCCTTCTTCTGATGGCTTCTTTCTATGTTTGTATGTACATCCAGGTAAGTCCCTGACAAGGTGGGTGACAGGGCTGGGTGACCAGACGGCTGAATGGCTGGCAGTGTGGAAACATACATTACAAACAGAAAAAAAAGAAGAGAAAATTTGGTGTCTTTGCCATCTTTGCTGTGAGCACCACATGTCATATACAGTATTTGATGCACCTGGGACTTTTGACATTAAAGTATATGAAAATCCCACCTCCTGTATAAGCTGGAAAGCCACATGTCTCAGCTCTTTAGCAATACTGTATATGGTATGTTTTTGTAAGACTTATTTTTTGAAGCTATTAACCCTGGAAATCCCAGTATGCATCACAAAATGAACTCACTGCCGCTTTCTTTCAAACACTAGTGTCATTATTAGGAATAATATCCTCTCAACAGCAAGGCCTACGAAGACATACTATATATTGCTGGAAACTGTACATCTCAGCTGTTCAACAATATATTGTGTGTCCATGTAAGATGTACTGTGTTGGAGACATTAACCTTGTAAATAATATTGTGCATCACAAAAGGTAGCAGTGATCAGACAATCTTATGCAGACAATTGGGGCAATTAGAATATTGAGGTGCCTCACCCCCCAAAAAAAAAAAGATCTAGCTCCACCTCTGATTGTACAGTAAAGCCAAGTACAAATAACAAGCAATTCCTCCAACAATAGCGACTAACTGTAAATAACAAGTGACCAGATGGGTTCTGCTTAGCAGAATACATTTTGGTCAGTTTGTGAAAACCCCTCTAGTTGTCTAATAAGTTCCCTTGGTCAAGAGTTAAAGTGAGACAATGACCAATATTTAGCCTCTGCTAATTTACATACAGACCAGAATACTGGCATTTTGCCCACCTCTGATTTTGTCTTGAAGATATTTTATTACGAAGTATGAAGATGATCTTTTAGACCCTCTTTTATGTACAACCTGCACAGAGTATTGCATGTACTGAATTTATTGCCTCTTGTGAAAAAATATGTTTTTAATGAACTCACCCACAACTGTAAAAGCTGGGGAAATGAAAGGGCCCACAAGCTATGAAAGTTTTGAGAGACTGCTGCTATATGCATTAAATATATTTAAATTAGATCGATACAGTGCAACATGCTGTACATTTTGTAAGAAGCAATTTGTAGTACACAAACTTGTTTAAAGTGATTTTCCAATATCCAGGAAAATGTCTTAAAATAAAATACTAAAACACAATTCAACTTTTATTTAACTACTTTTCTGAATAAACCTCTCTTCATTCTTTACTACTGAGGACAGTTGCATTAAAGTGGGATTAGTTACTATACTGAGTGGAAAGATCATACAGTGGAACCAGCCAGGATGCAGTGCAGTACCTTGCAGTATTACTACAAAATGCTGCAGTATGCTGCAGGGGACAGTGTCATTCAATGACAAATAAGTCCTTTTGTCATGCAGTATTTTGGGACATGTCATTTACTGCAGAACACTATATTGAATCCTGGCTGGCTTCGCTATATATGCATTTTTTAAAAGCCGTCTGGGGGATCCCACCTGAACTGATCAGAGCTTACAGCATGTTGAAGGTGTGAAGTGCTCATGCTCCAGCAGGAAGGCAAAGTGGTCTCAGCAGTGCCAGCACCCCCTCCATGGCCGTAGCAACAGTTTGCAAGGAAATGTCTGCAGACTGTCACTGCAGCTACAGGACTTGTATTGTGTAGCATTACCTTTCTGAAGCAGTGGGAACTGTTGGAATTGCAGTGAGAACAAACTGTCCTTCTGGCCCAGGGTGGTGCAAGGAAAACCACAGACCCCAATCAAGTCACTTGATCGTCTGGTCACAATTTTCAGGGGAAAAGAACTGTAACAGCTTTGTCTGTGGGGAGGTGAGAGTCAACACCTGGGAGATACAATCTCCAGAGGCATTTGTTGTTAGCAAGGCACAACCTGTGACTACCTCAATTACCAACGTAGTCATTAAACAGTACAAGGTGAAAAACAAGTATGTATTATTTTTTAAGCATTGTCCAGGTTAACATGTTATGTAGGCATCACGTGAAAAAGAGCAACTTTCTTGGATTTTCTTCATAAATTATCACACAGTATACATTTTCAATCAAAATATTTTCTTATTAAATTACTTAACACTTTTGGAAAACAGTGTGCATTGGATTTAAGTTTTATATTAAAATTAGTTTTAAAAGTGGTTGTAAATTTAGCCAGTTACATACTGGAATTCGTAATTCAGTGCTGGAACTACCTTGGAGTTAAAAACATAGTGGGATGTCTTCAAGGAGTGGGGAGACCTCTGTAAGGGAAGAGTAAACCGACATAGAAACACAAGGTCAGGATCGATATACTTAGTCATTTTCTGTTCTTAAAGGGACATAGTCAGCTTTTGAATTACTTTTTATCCCTTTATTACAAAAGTGACTGAACAACCAACGGCCTTCTAAATGGTGTTATAATGTACATACCTGCACAGGATGTCTGAAAATTAAGTTTTTTTGTTTTTTTTATTTTAATGTAGGTTCCAACCCCGGTGACCCACTCTTATCTGCGGCCATCCAATATTGATGCATGCTCAGACATGGAATGGAGCAAAAGCTCAAGCAGGCTCATCTATTGATGAGTTTTATCTATTTTAAGCCCCATGTGCTCCCACTGACGTGCACACCCAGTGTCACAGCTTGACTTTTAAATGCAGACTTACATGTAACCCACCCTTTGTTTTTGAAATAAAAATTACATCAGTGAGTTCTGCTCGAGTTGTTTTATCTATATCAGTGTTTAACTCATGGGAATTACAATGGATAAAACTCATCCATGGGTGAGCCTGCTGGCACTTTAGCAGCATTTACTTATGTGAGCACGCATCAACATTGCATGGCTGCAGATAAAAGTGGGTCGCCAGGGTTAGAATCTACATTAAAAATGTTAAATAAATAAGTAATTTATTTAGACAGCCTGTGCAGGTATATAACTATAGGGCCATTTAGATGTCTGCAGGGAGTGAAGGCCGTTCTGTAATAATGGGATAAAAAGTCATTCAGAAGCAGGCAGTGTCCCTTTAACCATCTATTTATCAGTGTAATTACTTATAAAAACATTGAATTACTGCCATTAGCCTATAAAATTGAGAAAAGTGGTTGCTAACAGAGTGGTATCCCACCTAATGAATAATATGGGATTTCATATACTGCGGTGACATTAATATCATGGAATATAGTGGCAAAATATACTGCAATAATTAGATTATCACGTGCAGAACTTTTAATGGGCTGGATTCAAAGATATTCAGATATAGGTGTGTTTCTTTAATAGTTTTAATATCTCAAATCTTGCTTCTCACAGTGAGGAACCAGAACCATCGGTGCAAGAATCTGATGTTCTCAGAATGCTTCACGAGAATGCTGAGGACTCCAGTAAGCCTCGCCAGTCCGGATCTTTCAGAGTTCTTCAGGATTTAGTGCAGGAAGAAGCTGGTGAGCATCACTGTTTCACACAGAAATCCCCTCTAAAACCATGTTAGAGTTCTAGAACTACATATTTTGGACAGCAGTATTTATTTATTTTAAACTTAGTGACCAGGAGGTCACACTGAGTCACTGCTTTGTTACAGGCATGGCCTCAGGTGGTACATGGAAGAAAATACAATCCCATTAATCAGAAAATACGGAGCAAAACATCACATAATCAGTAAAATAAAGAGTACCATCAGGATAATATGAATGTAACATGGCCTACCTGGCTAACGAGGACCCCAGACCAAGATGCTGCTGCAGGAGATGAACAGACAAGGGTGGGGGATTGGCAACTAGCTAGCACTACCAAAAAAAGGTGTGGTAGTGGTGGAAAGAAAGCTAGGCAGCCTGGAAAACTAGTGACAGGTGCAGGAGGGGTAAAGTGAGTTGAGAAGAGGGATTTGAGGAAAGGGAGAGATGAATGTGGAGGGGAGATTGTTCCAGAAGTTAGGAAGTAAGTGCCACAGTGCTGATCCTCCACAGATAGTATTAGAAATACTGTAATAATATAAGGTTTGGTTATTAGAAAAGATATGGGAAATACATTACAGCAACATATCGTGGCACTATTTACAAATGAAAAAATTACTAAAGTAACAGCAGGTGAGCTGTGCTTTTTCTGTGTTTAAGCTCTGTAGCTATTCTGACCCGCTTCTCCTTGTATTATACTAGGTAGCAATGATTGTCACACTTTCCTGTGTTTGCTCCATGCAGGAGTTGAGGAGATTAAAGCATGAGTCTCACAGGGTACCAAATTGTGTTGGTTACTCTTTTTAATAATGATCAATGAAAAGTAATACAGGACATGATTTATGTCGATGACAGGCTATTGCACAGTAACCATGCTAAGCAGCAAGGTGGCCTTTGCGAACATGTACTAGCATGAAATGTGTTAGGTGGTGACATAAGCAGAAGGAGGAGAGGGTGTTTTCGTTGGTGGTTTAATGGTGTTTGAATGCAGCAGTGTGCATCACACCTTGTGTTGGGTTACTTGAAGCTTGCTGCACTTTTGCACCTAAATAAAGAAGTATCACCGAAAGGTACAACTTTACGTTATGTGTACAGCTTAGTCTGCCAGGCGCCGGTCACCACTGTTGTTTGCTAGCTTAATCCTGACCATGGCACTGCCATCCCCAGGTGCATTTTCTCTGTCCCTCCTACAGTCTAAAGGATGGCCTAGATCTTAATGGGGGAGTGGACCAGAAGAAGCAGCATGTAAATTAATTTATCAAAAATCCAAATGATGATGCTGAACAAAGGAAAACCTACTACTTATGTATAATTTATGGTTCACAGCATGCAAATCAAATTGGCCAACAGGTCTAAACTTATATGGATAGCAGTCTCAGATGATTTGAGGTTGAATAACTACAGTGTCACCCAACAGGATCAAGCAGCCTATGTGAGTTGTCGCAGTTGACTGTGTGACAAACTGTAGTAACTGCCAAGGGAAGAGAACGTGGGTGGGTGCCCTTTGTATAAAGTAGACCAAAAGTTCCTATTATGGGCTGGTTGAACGGTTGACTTCAATGTAGTGAAAAAAAGTTTCTGGAGACCAGTCACTCAGTTCAGCATAAGAAATGTAGTTTTATTTTGATATTTTCTTAGAACACCATGATCCTCTAGGTACGCCCAATGTTTAACCCAACACAGGGCTTCCTCGGGGGCTTAGGATCTTAGGATTTTATCTGAAACAAGTTGCAGACACGCCTGAACTGAAACTACACCACATGCTATTTAGCTTAGGCAAGAAATGAGCATTGTAATGCTAGAAATCTGAGTGAAGGGAAGTTTGGAATGGTACCCCTGGGTGGTCTGTAATGAAACTAAGCACAGACTCCAAGTGGTTGCAACTTGTTTCAGATAAAATGTTATAATCTGAAGCTAGAAACAAACAGGAAACTGAATCCTAGTTGTTCTAAAGCCAATAATGAAATAATTTATTTAGGAACACAAGATCCTAAGCCCCTGAGGAAGCCCAGTGTAGGATGAAACGTTGGGCGTACCTAGGGGATCATGGTGTTCTAAGAAAATATCAAAATAAAACTACATTTCTTATGATGAACTGAGTGGCTGGTCTCCAGAAACTTTTTTTCACTACAAACTATAGTAACTGCCATTGGACTGCATGGAGTTCCTTCAGTATCCTGCATGATACTACAGCAGGAACTATGACAATAGCACTTTACCCTGGTGGGTAGCGCTGTATGTGTAAGGAATAGAAACAGACACTGAGATATACGACAGCCTCAGTTGCACTGTTTGTTTGTTTATTAGATTTATTCAAAGTGCCCCTCCAGGAATCAGAGCGCCCGTACAGTAAGCACAATAACTAGAGCTAACATAAGTAACATAAACAGTACAAACCACATCCATCATACAAACACCTATCCTCTTATATGGTACTAAAAACATAAAACGAATGCAACAACAGTTCTGTTAAGCAGCTCGAGTTACTCAAAAGGTCTTAGGGGTAGGTAACTTTTAAATTTTTTCTTAAATGAAATTACAGATCTGGTAGTGCACATCCCTTCAGGGAGCGAATTCCATAGAGTAGGGGCTACAAGAGAAAATGCCTGGTGACCAACATCCAGCAAACTCAATCCATAAGATCTTAAAACTCTGGATGGGATTTGGGGAATCAAGATATTACTTAGGTACTGGGGGCTCAGTCCATTCAAGGGTTTGAATGTCACTAACAATACCCATAAATCGATGCACTACGTAACAACCAACTAGTCCAGAACTTGCAGTGAGGGAGTAATAAGCCCTGGCCTCCAGGTGGAGGTCATAAATTTCACTGCAGCATTCTGAACTAGCTGTAGGCAGTGCAACTGACCCCCTGGTTAGCCTTTATAGAGTGCACAGCAGAGTCAAGATGGAAGAAAATGAGGGCATTAAATAGAGCAGCTAGATCAGCAGAATCAAGTGGTGGTCATAGCCTGACAACATTCTTGAGATGGTAAAAGCAGTTCCTGACCACAGAAGGCACCAGTGAAACAAATGTCAACTGTCCATCAAGAACCACTCCCAGACTACAAACCTCCTCTGCTGCCTGAAGGCACTCCCCTGGGAGAGAAGCATCAGGCTACCGCAAAAGTCTGATATCTGCTTTCCTGAGCACACCACAAGCAATTTGGTTTTAGTTGGGTTCAAAGCCTACAAATTGGAGACCATCCAAACCCTGATTTCTTCCAAGCATTGTTCTAATCTCAGCACAGAGGACAACCTGTCAGGAGCAAATGACACATACAGCTGGGCATTATCTGCAGAGCAGTGAAACTCCACGCTGTAGTGCCTAATGTTCTCTCCCAGCAGCAGCATATATACCAAGAACAGAACAGGTGAAAGCACAGAACCTAGAAACGTAGAACGTGTCGGCAGATAAGGGCCTCATGACCCACCTAGTCTGCTCTATCTTCTTGTTTATCCTAATGTGACACTGTAGACCCTACTCTGCCTCTGCCTTAGGGAACACCGCAGTCCAAAGTAACCGGCCGCAATTGCCAAGAGCCAAGCAGTACTGACTGCTGTCTGCCACTGAAGAAGGACTGGAACCATTGTAGCACAGTCCCGACAACCCTCTTTGCTCCCCAAGGCTGGCCAACAACACTGCTGAAGAAAGATCTAGCAAGATCACAATAGGTATCTCCCTGCAATCTCTCACCAGGAAAGATCACTGCATACCCTGATCATGGCTATCTTTGTGATGTGCTTGCCATGGAACAAAGAGGTTGTTCTTCTGCAAATGACTCACAAGCTGGGTCTCAACCAAGATGCCAAAGGCCAAGTGCCATCAGCACCCAGGAAGTGCATATTTATTTACTGATTGACTGACTGATCTATTGCTTTTCATTGTGGAATGTGGGACTCACTTTACAAGATTGGACAAGAAAGTGTTTACAACTGTGGCAACACATCTGAGAGACACAGTTAACCGTGTAAATATGTCAGATACAATGAGGAATGATTCTGCACTTTCAGAAACTTTATTGATAATCTTAAATAAACAGGGCAAGGATATAGTGCTTGGAGTCTGTCACAGGCCCCCAATAACTAGTAGCCTTGAGGTTGAGGAACTAATGGAGGAGATTTCAGAAGCAGCACGCTTTGCAAATGTCATCATAACAGGTGACTTCTTTCCAGCAATTGGCTGGGAAATTGAAAAAGGGAAACAAATGATCAGAAAGCATATTTTTGAAAATGTGTGAGAAAATCTAACAACATATACAGTACATGCACCAAGGGAACTACAAAGTAAATTGAGAAGCACCTCTGTTCCCCTTCCTGTGAAGGAACTGGAACTACTTTTTTTTACATTCTGTTTTCCTCCCTTACTGTAGCACCAGCCTGCATACTTCAGCTTTGCCCCTCCCAGCCCCAATATCTACCTTCTCTGGCAGTGGTGATCTTTCATAAGATTCATAGGGGTTACAAAATCTTATTTACATAGAATCACAGGGGGTTGAAAAACTCCCACACCTGCCATATTAAATGATCCAGCCCCAGGAAATCCTTGTTTTAGGGGTCCATAGGGGCTGTAAGAGATATCATAGGGGTTGCAAAAGAATCATATGGGTCTTAGCCACAACCCCTGGCTACCCCTAAATGACACCCCTGGGTCCGACATCCTCATTCATTCTCTCCATGACTTACCCCCTATGGAGGGGTTCCATTCTTAGAACTTACCCTGAGGTTCCTTGAGTCATCTTTAGCCAGTGCGGTAAGAAGTGCCACAGCCTGCAGTTTGAGGACTGAATAGAAGCAATATTATTTAGCCATGGTCAGGGTTTTCCACCTTATGTATCACCCTCCTTGAGAACACTGACACACTGCGACATTAAGGCAGAGATGCACACACAAAGAATGCTGTTTTCACTGACATATGGGAACATCCTCCCCTTCCGTGCAATCCCGGAAGCTGCACTGCCATGGTCACCAAGGTGGCAGTATCGCAGTGGGAGCAAGCAACCCTCCCTGCCAGGAGGACAGCATCTTGTTGAATGCTTTATTCTCTCCCCACCACCACCACCAATCCCCAATGACAAAAATGAGCTGAGCCTCCAAAGACCCAGGTTTGCTCCCAAACCTGGGTCACCAGTGCCGTAAGTAGTAGTAGTCCTACAACTGTGCCAGTGGACCAACTGCATTACTTCTATGTTTAGCAGGTAAGCAAGGGTCTGGTGTATCACAAGAATTTCCTGGGACTTTTTGAAGCTGGGGACTGGAAAAAAATGCCCTCTCAAGGACACAGAGGAGACCTCTATTACACACCCCCACAAAATGATCTCCAACAATCAGGCATCTGATGTGGCCTGGGCCCACCTGTCTTACAACTGCAGAAGCTACCTGCCCAGGGGCTGTTGCAAAGGATGGACCACCACATCCTCATGCAGAATAACCACCTCTGTGGTTGGTGCTGCCAAAACGTCTATGGGGAAAGGAACGTCTGCCTTGCTAGGCTTCAAGGCATGACAGTGTTGTTTCATTGGTTTCCACAACTTATGGAAACTGCTATGGTATGAGCAGTTAAGACTAAAACTTCTGTTCTTGGCACAGAAAAGTGAGGTTTGCTGTCCCTTAGAGGTTGGCAGCAAACCTTTCTTACACGTAATGTCTTTAGTAATTCATCCTACTGTGGGTCAAAGACCATATCCCCATAATGGGTATGCTAAGAAGATGAGACTTGGAAGTGTGATTAGTAGACCGGGTGTCACAGCCATATACAGTAGACCACAAGCCACTACAGTGGCTGCCAAACTTCTAGCTGTGAGCTGAAGCAGATTTAATTGAGAATCTCACAGGAAGGGAACTGCCATGTGTACTAAGGGAATAAGATGACACAGGGTGAGTCCTTGGACATTTTATCTGCTATAGCTGCTGTCCATTTACATTAGACTCAAGCTACAATTGCTGAAGCTGAGAACACTAATAAGGATGTGCCTATATCTGTGTAAGCACATTTACAAGCTGCCCCAAAACATTTAAAATAAGCATCTCTCAGTGCAGCACCTTCCTTTACTCGAATAACAGTCTGCCTGAGCACTGAAGAAATATCTGCATCTGTAACTGGTGGGACCTCCCATTTCTTAATCGGTGACTCTTGAAAAGGATAGCGCTTTGCCCACGTCTTAGGTAATTGCCTTTTCTTGTTTAAATCTTCCCACTCTTTTTTGATGATTTCTGCAAAATGTTCCAATTCGGTAAGCATTCAGGAGTACCACTCAGCTACATACTCTGCAGCTCCTCCCAATCAAGACTGAACACAGGCAGATTTAAAAAAAAATGGTCACAACTGTCATTAATCCCTCCTTACGCCACACCAGCCACCCTAACCATGCACACTGCTATCTCAAGGTGAGGGAGTGAACAAAGAAGGGAACCAAAGCTTGCTCACATGACATAACACTGCAGCAATGCAGACTGCTTCGTACTGTACCACCCTCTACTAGCAATGTACCAGCAGCACAAATATTTTACCATAATGTTTTTTTTCTCACTGATTTTAAATTTCTTTTATTAAATTTGTATTATTTTTTCCCATGTTCCCATTTTCTAAGAGCAGTAATACATTCCAGGGCAGTATGGGCGATACCTGCCCTTTCAATGACTATAAGGCTCTTTGCCAGCAGCATTGAGCTTCATTACACCCCTTGGCGGGTGGTTATAACCCAGTACTGCCCACCCTGTAATGCAGTATTGCTTGTATGACCAACCAAATAGTACTTATGAACATGACACATATTAAGGTGGCTTCTATTTGAATATTACCCAAATGGTAATTTGTTTTTTGATCAGCCAGACTGAATGAACTATGCTGACTGGTGGCTGCAGGACATGTGCATACAAGTTGGAGGCATCAGTGAAGTTTTCTTATAGTAATAGAATTGTGGTCTATTACAATAAGTTCAATACCTGGACTTATTTTGAGTTCCAATGTTAGATTTTGTTTTTAGAGGGTTTTTGTTCTACACATTTTATGTTATACTTTAGTCTGCCAATGCGTGACTATACATAATTTGCTGTGCTAAGCTGTAATACTGTGATCCATGGAAGCGTCAATAAAACCCAAGTGAAAAAAAAAAGAATAACAAAGTGTACAAGAAAGCTGAAAAATACATCCGAAGCCTTGTGATGACAGTGGGGAATGGGGCTTTTTTAAGTAGTTTTGAGAAATACACATGAACCAAGATTTTATTTTTTTAGTGTTTAAGTGTATTCAGGAGCACCACTCAGCTGGTGAAACTATCCTGATCTGTAGTTGGGGGTAAGACTGTTCTTGTTATTGTTTACACAACTCTGCTTCATCTGCTGCAGGGGTATTGACTGTTACATCTATCCAGTCCACTGAATTAGCAGAGGAGGGTTTTAACTGCAATCTGGTGCAGTGCACTGTGCGTTTAGTATATTGTTATCCTACTGATTACCTTTTTTCACACAGAGCATTTTCGTGACACATTAAGTAATACAGACTCTCTGGTACTGGATAGCTGGGCCAGTCATCATACCTGTAGTGAATTTATCACTTTGAGGTCTATAAAGGCTTTGTTTTTTCCTTTGATGATGGAATACTTCTATGTCTATGCAATTACACTTAAGAAACTCTATAAGAGAGAGTGGGCCCACTTACATATAATAACATGCTCATTACGGACAATTCAGAAATGGCAATGCTGTTTAATAATTTTTGTCAGGTATTTGGTAACAAAATAAAGCCTATTGATAAACAGCCATGTGAAAGTAGCTGCAGAATCACATTTGATGCCGAAGATATTAAGAAAAGAATAACTAAATTGAAACCTAATATATTTCCTGGTCCAGATAGGATAACTGCACAAATGTTACAGATCATGTCTACCTATCTAATTCTTTCACTAAAAAACTATTTGAAGAATCTATTAACTCGGAGTTGATTCTACATGATTGGAAGATGGCACATGTGGTTCCAAGTCACAAAAAGTGAGCAAAATCACAAGTTAATAACTATAGATCTATCAGTCTAACCAGTATTGTGTGTAAGATCTTGGAAAGCTTTATCAAAGATGAATTAACCTCCCGTATGAAGGAATGTGATAGTGCTCAGCATGGATTTAAAAAAGGATGGAGCTGCACAACTAACATTCTGTGCTTCTACAAAAAGATTAGCTCCACATTAGACAGTAGTATACCATGTGACATTGTTTATTTAGACTTTTGCAAAGCCTTTGATGTCACTGAGCAATCACAAAAAAATTAGAAGCCTTTTAAGATTGACATTTTTTGTGAATTGGATCACTGAGTGGCTGTCAGACAAGAGACAGAGGGTGGTGGTGAATGGACACATATCTGATGTCGGAGAGGTGACAAGTGAGGTCCCCCAAGGATCAGTGCTGGGCCCAACTTTGTTTCAAATATTTATTTCTGACCTAACGTCAAATCTAAACAGTTGGGTGACAAAGTACACCAATTATATGAAAATTGGCATAGAAACATAGAATTTGAAGGCAGATAAGGACCGCTTGGCCCTCCTAGTCTGCCCATTTTCCTACCTAACAGATAAACTGCAGATCCTAGTTAACCAACAGCTCACTTCCTCCTACCCCCCACTAGGACTGCCTTATGTCTGTCCCATGTATTCTTGAATTCCCCCACTGTTCTTGACTCCACGACCTCCTCAGAGAGGCTGTTCCATGCATACACAACCCTCTCTGTGAAAAAATACTTCCTCACATGACCTCTGAGCTGTCCCCCCTCTATCTTCAAATTGTGCCCCCTTGTTCTTGCACATCTCTTTTTCTGAAAGATGTCTCCCTCTTGGACTTTGTTGATTCCCTTGAGGTACTTGAAAGTTTCTATCATGTTCCCTCTCTCCCTCCTTTCCTCAAGGGTATACATGTTAAGCTCCTTTAGTCTTTCTTCGTATGTCTTCTGGTGCAGACCCTGCACCATTTTGGTTGCCCTCCTCTGGACAGCCTCCACTCTGTCTATGTCTTTGCAGAGATGGGGTCTCCAGAACTGTACACAGTACTCCAGATGGGGGCTCACCAACTGTCTGTACAGAGGGATAACAGCGTCCTGTTTTCTACTATTGATGCCTCTCCCTATGTATCCCAGTATCCTCCCAGTCTTCCTTACTGCTTTCTCACATTGCTTACCCACCTTTAGGTCATCTGATATAAATACCCCCAGGTCCCTTTCCATTTTTACTGTTGTCAGCATACCATGTAGAAATTTAACTGAATCGGATTATCTGCAACAGGATCTGAACTCAATCTCTAGCTGGGTTAATAAAATGGGAGATGAAATTTAATACAGAAAAATGCAGAGTAATGCATATGGGTAGGGATAATGGTATGCAGAACTATATCTTATGTGGGGTTCCCCTTTGTAAAACTACTTCTGAAAGGAACCTAGGGATCATAGTAGATAATACCTTGAGTATGACGGACCAAACAAATGAAGCTATCATAAAGTCAAACAATTTAATATGGACGATAAAAAGAAACATCGTCTCAAAGGATAAAAAAGTCCTAATACTGCTCTATAGAGCATATGTGTGCCCTCATGTAGAGTATGCTTCTCAGTTACAGTTTCCTTTTAAAAATATGAAAGAGACAAGTCGGAAAGGGGCTAAAGGAAATTCACCAAGTGTATAGATGGTATGAAGGATAGAAGTTACAAGGAAAGGTTACTACAACTCGATCTAATATCCTCAGAAACTAGGCGTATGTGATCAGACCTATTATTCATGTACAATATTGTTCAGGACCACATTCTCCTATCGGATTTAGGAATACATTTTAAGCAAGGGGATGGAGACATTAAGGGTCATCCACTGCAGTTAAAAGGGTATAGATTCAAGCATAAGAAAAAATTACTCACCGTAGTAATCTTCTTTCTTCCAAGGTGTCCTTTAACATTAGTAACATAAAGCAGTTAGCTGACCAGGTAGTACTGCCCCAGTGGCGTGGTTTATGCTAATTAATTAGCATCAGCCCATCACAGAAGAGCTTGGGGTGTGCTGAGGAGAGCCTGCCAGAGAAGGCACCAGACTTTTTTCAGAGATAAATGGGCACATGCCCAGAGTTATGAACCAACAGGAATTAAAAATCATGCAAAAAGCATGCCCCATAATAAACAAGAAAAGTTTGCTTAAAACGAAGTTCAAAGTGAAAACAAAGCAAATTTGGGAAAAAACAAATGCAGAGTCCTCTGTTGTCAGGTGAGGTAGGGTTGGAGCTTACTGATGCTAAAGAACACCTTGAAAGAAAGAAGATTACTATGGTGAGTAATTTTTTTGTCTCACCCCAGGAGTCCTTTAGCATTAGTAGCATAAAGCAGACTTGGCAGCAGTGTAGTTGGGAGGAGGGCAGAGAACCTACTTAGGAAAGAGGCTCTGCAACATCGCCCTTCCAAATTTGGCATCAGATCTAGACTGTACATCCAGAAAGTAGTGCTTTGTGAAAGTGTGTACAGTCTTCCAAGTAGCTGCTTTACAGACGTCCAATGAAAGAATGTCCCTTGCAGCTGCCACAGTGGCAACAGTGCCCTAGTAGGGTGGGCCCTGAGGCCCTCAGGAGGCTGTTTGCCAGCTTTGTCATAACAGAAATGAATGCAAGAGGCAATCCAACAAGAAAAGGTTCTCTTGGTGGCTGGTCTTCCTCTACCCACTTCCCCATAGGTAAGGAATAGTTGACTGGAGGAACTCCTGACTTGCTCGGTATGCTCCAAGTAGCAGAACAGGACCCTTTTGACGTCCAGACTATGGAGTTTCTTTTCTCCAGGAGTGGACTTTTCAGTAAAGAACACTGGTAAGGTAAGGTAATGGACTTGTTAATGTGGAACTCAGAAACCACCTTGGGTAAGAACTTCCTGATTGTTCTAAGCTCAGATTTATCCCTGTGGGGGATAATGTAGTTGGGCTCAGTACAGAGTGCTTGCAACTCTGAAATCCTCCTTGCAGTATTGGCTACCAGGAAAACTGTTTTCCAGCTGATATACTTGAGATGGGCCATAGCCATGGGCTCAAAAGGAGACTCAATGAGCTTGGCAATACATAGGTTCAGACTCCAAGGAGGGACAGGTTCCCTGACAGGAGGCTGAAGATGTGAAAGGCCTTTAAAAAATGGTTTGAACACCAGGCTGGGAATAAACAGATTTGGACTTTCCCACAGAAAGATAGGCCGAGATTGCAGCCAGATGCAGTTTAAGCAAAGAAGGCCTCAAGCCTGAGGCCTGGAGATGAACCAGATAGTCCAAAAGGGTTATGTCAGAGGTTGAGAAGGGGCTAATCTTCCTGCCTTAACACCAGATGGAGACTCTCTTCCATTTGACTGCATAGGTCTTCTTTGTGTTAGGCTTTTTTTCCCATCCTCAGAATCTTAAGGACCCGTTCTGAGTACTAAGAAGCAGGGAACTCTAACTCCTCAAGAGCCAAGCTTTGAGGTGAAGAGACTGCAGGTCTTAATAAGTCACCCCTAAGTGGGGAAGAGTCAGAAGTGAGTGACTGAGGGGAATGCAGATGGGCCTGCTGCATGAAAGTGTTAGCAGCAGTGGGTACCAAACTTGCCTTGGCCAGTCTGGCACCACCAGAATCATCAGTGCTGATTGAAGCCTGAGTTTTAGCAGGACCTTGAAAATAAGAGGAAATGGAGGGAAGGCATATAGGAACTTCCCTGACCAATCCAACACCAGGGCATCTGCTGGGAGTGTTCCCAGGACTGGTGGTCTGTAGCAGAAGAAAGGAAGCTGGTGATTGAGAGGGGAGGTAAACATATCTATTTTTGGGGTCCCCACCTCCTGAACACTGTGGCTAGCACTTGTTTGTTGATGCACCACTCGCTGTGTCCCTGACTGATGTGTCTGAGGGCATCTGCCAGAGTGTTTCTTTGCCTGGAAGTTGAATGGCTGACAGAGCCACATTGAGAGAATGTGCCAGTGTCCAAATTGTCATGGCCTCTGTACAGAGGACTCCTGACCTTGTGCCACTGTTTGTTTATATAGAAAATGGCAGTAGTGTTCTCTGTCCTGACCTGCACCATGTGACCTTTGATTTGAGGGGTAAAGGTCTTTAGTGCCATATAAATGGCCCTGAGTTCCAGGAGGTTGATGTGTGGCCGTGACTCCTTTGGAGTCCAGGTGCCACTGACAGAGGAATTGTCCAGATGAACCCCCCCATCCTAGCAGGGAAGCATCTGTAGTGACGATTTTTGTGGAAGAGGGGATCTGGAAAAGGACACCTACTGACAGATTGGCAGTGTCCTTCCACCAGCACAGTGCTTGAAGAAATGTATTTTGTTACTGGAAGCAGTTTGGATAGAGCATTGCTCTTTTGGGACCAGTGGGAGCGTAAGTGATATTGAATGTCCCTCATCCTGTACCTGACTCCCAGGACCACAGCTGTCATAGATGCCATGGGCAGGATTTTTCAATTGTGGTGCAGGGCTTGCATCCTGCCCTGCGCCACAGGGCTTAGGTTCCACCAGTGTGGCAAACCACATTGCCACAGCTACGCCTGATTTTCAATTCCTGGGCTTGGTTGTGACACTTTCCATGATTTACAGCATCTTGCACCACATATATGGTGCAAGCTCCGTGTTGGTGGCCCCAGGGAGAGTCGCAGGCTAGACCACAATTTTGTGATCTAAGGACCAGTGGTTGGCACAAGGGATGGAAAATCCTAACTGCCAACAGCAGAATGCCTCAAGCTCTGTGCGCCGTATGGTCAGTGCAACGGGGGCTTGCGGCAGGTTTTGCAGCTTCAAAAATCCAGCCCCATGTGTCCTAGAAGTTTTAAGAAGTGTCTGGCCGACCTTGGTTGGCCCAGGGTGAAAGAGTTTGCCACTGCCAGGAAATTCTGAATTTTTTCTGGTGGCTTTGTGTCTACCTGTGCTCCTATAAATGTTAGGAGCTGAGTTGGCTCCAGGCGTGATTTCTTCAGGTTTATGGGAAATCCCAAAGAGAGCAGGGTGCTTTTTGTGATACATAGGGACTCCTGGACCTGAGCTGGAGTTTTTCCACTATCAGTCAGTCATCCAGCTAAGGGTAGACTGATACCCCTTGTTTCCTGAGATGTGCTGCTATGACAGCCAGGCATCTGGTAAATACCCTTGATGCAGATGTTAGGTTGAAGGGCATGGCTGGGAACTGGTAATGCCCTGAAGGAAGCCTGAACCTCAGGAATTTTCTGAGGGACTGCCTTATGGGAATGTGAAAATGGGCATCCTTGAGCTCTAGAGAGACTAGCCAGTATCCCTGTTGCAGAGACTGAATGACCATATTTAGTATCACCATCTTGAACTTTGGTTTCAGAAGGTGTTTGTTGAGATACCCGAGGTCCAGAATAGGACACCACTCCCCATTTTTCTTTTGGGTGAGAAAGCACCTGGTGTAGAGGCCTTTGTTTCTCTGCAAGGCTGGTACTCTTTCCACCACTTTTGATGCCAAGAGGTTTTTGACCTCCAACTCCAGCAGAAGTTTTTCTGATGGGTTTAGGGGTTTTGAAAACAGAGTGCCCCTTAAGGCTGGCACCTTCTTGAAGTGAAGAGGCAGGCCCTTTTCCATTACCTCCAAGACCCACTTGTCTGAAGTTATGTGAGTTCAGGCTTGGAGGTAGTGGGAGAGCCTATCCCCTACTGGCAGAGTGGAGGTGACCAGGGCATTGAAGTCAGGGTTTGGACTGAGTTGCAGGGGCTTGGGTAGTGACCGTCTTTCTCTGGCCTCTCCTGCCCCTTCCCCGTAGCATCCTCTCATCTGGGAGTAGGTGAGGAGGAGGATGGGGTAATAAGGCCTAGGAAAATAACCCCTTCCTCTGTTTTCCTTGGGCTGAGACTTCTGAGTGGAAACTCTTTGCTTGGCAGGATTGCTCTGACAAGTGAACTTGTACTCATCCACCTTTTACATGTACTCTTCTGTCCTAGAGTCAAACAGAAGATTTTTATCACAGGGAAAGTCCATGGCTTTGGACTGAGTATCCAGTGTCAAATTAGTGGTTCTCAACCAGGCAAACCTTCTGAGAGATATGGCCTGGGCCATAATTCTGGATGCAGCATCATTATTGTTGTCTGCCATGTGAAACTGATATTTAGCAGCTTCCAGGGCAGTCTTAGCTGTTTCTACTAAGTTCTGGACCATAGACTCAGATTCTTGTTGTGCAATGGCTAGGATAAATTCCACAAAGCCTTCTGACACTTGGCTGAGTAAGCCACGTAAGAAGATAGACGAAGAAGCAAAGAAGTAGAAGTATAAGCTTTCTTTGCAATGTAGTCTGTTTTCCTGGAGTCCTTGTCTGGGAGTAAGGAAGACAAAGGCACTCCAGGTTTATTGCAGGCAGCTTGCTGCACTACTCCCTCATGCCCAGGGTGGACAGACAGAAAGTCAATATCCACTCTGGAGAGCTGGTATTTCTTGTCAGTGCATTTATCATCCCCAGGTAAAGAGGATGGGGTCTGTAACAGCTTCATGGTGTTTCTCCTGAAAGCTTTGTAAATAGGGAGGACCATCTTTTTAGGAAGAGGGAGACCTTTAATTTCCCTGTAGTCATCATCCTCTTCTTCCTGGTGGCTGGACTCCTGGCAGGGTATGTCAAGAGAATCCACTAAGTGCTGAAGGAAGGTTAACATAGAGGAAGGGGATCCAGAGGGGAAGCACCAAAATTAGGATCGGGGGAAATGTCAGGTTCCAGGGCATTAATGTCTAAAATATTGTCTGGAGTATCATAGTAATCATCTTCATCCTCACCCTCATAGGCCCCTGTATCGGGGGCTGCAGAGGGGTGTTTGCTTGACAAGGCAGAGAAAAAGGACCCCATGCCTTGCAAGGTCTAGAAAACATGCCAAGCCTTTGCCATATCTTAAGCTGAAGGTATCTCCTTCTGAAAATCTGGGAGATTGTCAGGCTGTGTGTGCTTGGACTTCTTTTTATGCTTTTTACCTCCTGCTTGATCACTCTTACCATTGCCGGGAGGAACAGGAGGTTGTTTATCTTTACACAATTTTTTTGGTGCCACCTCATCAGTGGCTGAATCTGGCTTCCTCTCTGATCCAGGCACTTCATCAGTACCCCTATTATTTCAAGTTTTTGAAGAAACTTCATCAGCCCCTTTGGATGCTTTTGTTTTTGAAGGCACTTCATCAGCACCTGATTTATTATTTTTTTCTTTCAAAGGCACTTCATCAGCACGTCTTCTGGGCTTAGAGCTAGAGAATGTTTCATCAGCACCCGTTTTAATTTTTAGAAGGCCCCTCATCAGTAAGCCTGAGTCTTTGTTTTGGGACAGAAGAGGACCCTTCCTCAGCCATTTCTCTAAGCCTCTTTACTCTGTTTCTCAAAGTTTTAGAACAAAGTTTTGAGCAAAGTGAACAGTAATGGTCTGGACCAATACACTTCAAGCACAGATCATGGGTATCGACTTTGGCCCCAATCCTGTGACAATTTAAGCAATTTTTAAAACCTGTGGGTCCAGTCCACTTTTGGGGGGTTTCTGACATGCCAATTCACAGAAACCATTCTAAATTAAAAAGTTTCACTACAGTTAATAGTAGAATGCAGCTGGTTCCCTTGCGGTAAAGAACCACGATTTCTGAAGTAAAAAAAAGGGAACCGTGATTTAAAGTTTAAAAGGAACCATCAAAATACACAAATGCGGTTAAAATAAAGAAATGAAAATATAGGAGAGAACTGTGGAGGAACCGCAGAACTGACCAATAAATGGGGTTCCCGGGAACCACAATAAAACCTCACAAAAACACTCAGTACTAGTAAAGAAATATAAAAGGATAAGGATTTACCACAAAAGTTCAAGAAAAAATGTTTTCTTGACCAATAGAGTGGGAACACCTCAGAGGCAGTGTTGCTCAGTCAGCAGAGAAAAAATTCTGGTGCCTTCTCTGGCAGGCTCTCCCACACCCCCAAGCTCTTCTCTGATTGGCTGATGCTAATTAATTAGCATAGACCACACCTCCGGGGCAGTACTACCTGTTCAGCTAACTGCTTTATGTTACTGATGCTAAAGGACACCCGGGGTGAGAATCACAGACAATATTTCTAGACATCATGGGTTGTGAACCCATGGAATGCTTTGCCAGAGAAAATAATTATAAGTAAATGTAAAACAGAATTTAAAAAAGAAAACTTGATAAGCACATCCAATCAGGTGACATGCTCAGATATTTCCGGGATTAAAGGACAGGAGCTCATATGGGCATTGCCTTCTCGCTCCTTACCTACCTCAGTATGAATACTTAATCAGCTGCTGGTTCATAAAGTGCATTAGGATTTTAAAAAATGGTTACATCGGTGCTAGGGTTCATACTTTTGTACCTATTTAATTAAACAGATTTGGAGTAAAGCAGTTTGGTAAAGTAACTGGAGATTTATTCAGCTATTTGTGATTATTATTATTAGGGAATGTACATCCTAATTTGGGGCATGTTAATGGAGGGAGCTCAGTTAAAATGGGAGGGGACATTTGACATAGTGTAGTTTCACTGAACTTGAGGGGTCTTCTCGCTCAGTATGACCAATTTGCTGCTTGGGTAAATAGCAGACAATATCAGTTACTGAATGGTGGTAAACATCTACAATTACTGATGCTGAAGCTGCCCAACTTGATTTTAATATATTTAATGAAGATGGGGAGAATAAGAGAGAGGGTGGGTGCTAGATGTATGTGAGGACTATCCTACAATCAGTAAAGATTACACCAAGGAATATGAATGCTTGTTAAGTTAATTTTGGGTAATAGATATAAAACCCTTTTTATTATGTCTACCTACATTCCACCTGGGAACCATATGACTGGTTTTGAGACATTTGTCACTATTTTAAACAAATTAATCAGAACATAGAAGGAATTATTTTAGTAACATGTAATTTGTCAGCAGAAAAGGACCGCTCGTCCCACCTAGTCTGTCCAGATCTTCCCTGCCTAATGTGTCTCCGCAGCCCCTAACTGGTCTCCAGTGAACTTGCCTCTCCTCTACCTATTTACTAATACTCCCCTATGTCTATCCCATGTATGCTTGAAGCCCCCACCTTTCCCCGGTTTTTGCCTCCACACTTTTGGCTGACAGTCTATTCCTGGTGTCTACCACCTCGTTTGGAAGATTTTAGTTTAAATTGAGTTTCAAATGATAACAGCAATAAGAAAAATGTCTCCACTTTATTCTTGACCCAGGTGACCCTTGAATGTACATGAAATAATTATAAAATGGGTTCAAAGACATCGATTAACTGGATTCAAGTCACTCATGGTGGTAAAATAAAAGTACCTCCCCCATGTGTAGTATATACTCGAGTACTTAGAGCCAAGATTTCAGAGTTTAAAAGCTGTGTTGCTTAGAATGATCGGAGCTATATGGATGTAATCCCAGAAATTGATTTGGCTCAAAATTTCTTGCCGACGGGATTTAGCAGGCTTCTGACACGTGTGCTCCAATAAGGAAGTGTAACATGTAGAGTGTTTCTTCTGTTTGGCTGTCCTCAGAATTTAGGGAGTTAATGAAAGAAAGAGATGGGTGATGGGCCGTGGCTAGAGAGACAGGGAAACAGTAACATGTCCAAAAGTTTAAAGAATGAGAAATTTATGAAAACTACAGTAAGGGTTAGACTAGAAAAATCTGAATTCTGCAGAAATCAACAGAGACTCCATTGGTCAGATGCAAAGACATTTTGGAGTAATGTGAACAGTTTTGTTAGGTAGAAAGGATAATAAATTACCTATGATGCTGAAGGTGGATGGGAAGAAGAGTCTAGATCAAAATGTGATAGGTAATTGTTTTAATGAAGCTTTCTCAAATCTAAGTTCATATACTGGCTGACATCAGGTCATCATTATCTGGGGATGAAGAGAAATTTACCCATTATATGTGATAGTATTTGCAAACCACTTGCATGCCTTGCCTGATATGATTTACTGCACATACGATTGTGTGTAATGTGAAATCTATTGCTATGGCCTAATAATAAAGATGAGTTTAAAAAAAAAGTAAATGTGATAGTATTTATTTGGATTACCCTAGATTTTATCTTAAATCTGCATTGGAAGGAGAGACTAATAAGTACATGCAAAAGTGTGTGGCCAGATACTGTAGACATGAAAGAATTGTCAGTGGTTCTGATGAACTGGTTTGTCTGATTGCGAAACTTTTCAACCTTCCATTGCAGTTCTCAGTTTCCTGAACTGTAAAAGACTGCACACGTGACTCTATAGTTTTTAAGAATGGTGACTGGGCAAATGTTTTAAACTACAGTCCTATCCCTATTCCTGTCTCCACTGTCCAAGACCTTTAAAAGGATTATTAGTGATCAACTGGGAATTTAGTTGGAAAAGTAAAATGTTAGGTGTGTTTAGCAGCATAGATTTAGGAAATCATATAGCACAGTTACAGCACTGGTTGAGCTGAATGAATATATTTATGGAGCCTTGGACAGTGGAGACATGGTTCAAGCAGTATTTTGAAATCTAACAAAAGCCTTTGATCTTTTTGGTCAAATTACTATTGGAGAAATTAGTTTAACTAGGATTGTCTTAGGATACGGTATCTTGGTTGAGATTATTTATCCTTTTCATTTTCAAAAGGAGAAAAATGAAGGTTCAGTTTCTAAACAAAAGACTGTCACTAGTGGAGTACCTCAAGGTATAATACTTGGGCCACGATTGCTTAGATTATTTGCTAACTGTTTGCCAAAAGCTTGTTAGTTGACAAAAATTCTACTTTACGCAGATAACATAATGATCTACCTGAGGTACTTCAACACTGATAGTCTGACCACACTTCTACAACACGATTTGAGAAAGACAGAGAAGTGGTTTGGGGCTAATTAGTTGCTGCTAAATTGTAAGAAAACAAATGAGGGCCCATATTCAAAAGTCCCAGACAGCACTGCGCAAGTGCCTGTGCTGCACGACTGAGATGCGCCGGCACAAATTAATGGTATATTCAGAAGATGCACCATGTGATGCGATCGCACATGTCTGGCTGAATATCCTGAACATGCACAACTGCACAGTGGGAGATGCACGGCAGGTGACCTGAGACCTGTGCGGAGCATAGGGAAATGTGTGATTGGCGGCCACATCACGGTGTGCAAAACTGCAATATTCAGCTGGGATATGCAAATGACCTCATTACACATTCCGAGCCCATTCCCCATATGTGCACCTCATTACTGGAATATATTCAGGCCATTTGCATACCCTAGGCATGTGCAGTTCCAGCTTTGCAGGACTGCCCCACCACCCCACAAAGGAGAACAGGAGGTACTGCAACCTAGCAGGCAGGTGTGATGGAATGTTTGTGTGTGGGTGGGTGGACTGCATTGGCCTGGGTACAATGCTATTACCCATAGCCATGTACAGGGTCAGACTGGGGTTCAGGGGACATACCTGGGCAGTGGCCACAGGGGCCCACCTGGACAAGCAACAGGGTAGGGCACAAGGTGACACAGTCTGATCAGTATGCCGCATGCATGTGATACACCAGCTCCGTATGCAACATACAGTCACCTGCAGTGCCCCATGCACTCTTGTATGAGAGGAACATGGTGATAACCACAAGGAATGGCAGTGTGCAGAGGGTGACCAGGTACCCGAGTGGGTGGGTCCCGCCTGTGTGCACCTATGGTGTACCACCATGGGTGTGTGCCACAGGTCAGTCCTTGGCCTGTGCCAGGCTGCCATTCATACCACCAGGCTACCTTGGCACCATTGCCCCAGATGTCACTCTGGGTGCATGTCACCACTGGGTGGCACCCTGCAGGCCACATGGGTGCAGGTCATGGCCCCTGGTACATGTGCTGCAGTGTGGCTGTCTGCTCTGCTGGTGTGCTGGGGGGCACCCGACAGTACTGGCATGTGGCAGCTGGGTGTCTACATCCTGGGCGCGGTGTGGGGGATGGTTCTCTGGGCAGTGCCTGTGGTGTGCCGGCACCTGTGGCTTTGGATATTTCCATCCTGGCGTGACTGCTGTGTATGGGTGCCTGGAGCACATCCTGGTGCACCTCCAAGGGCTGTCTCAGGATAGCCTGTCTGCAGTTCTGTGGCCTTCCTGTGGGTGGCTGACTGATTTAGTCCATCCTTTTGTATGCCCAACTTTGTGTAGCACACTTCTGGGATGCGCAGCAGATGCGTCACACATTTTCACTGAATATACAGATGCACAGCATATTCATGTACCCGCTCCCTTTTTTAGTGCCACACACATTGTTGTTTGCTAGTAAGAATCAGTTTAGAAAGGCTCCAAAATTAGATATTTGTGATATGCTGGGACAAAAACAAGTGAATGTATTCAAATATCTGGGTGTCCATCTGGATCATATGTTATCATCTGTACCACACGTGGCTACTATAATAAAGGTGATCAACTGTAGAATAGGTGTTTTATACAGAGATCAAAATAACTTTACTGATGAATCAAGGCATTTGATTGTGTCCAGTTCTATTCTTTCTATTATTGACTATGGACTTACTATTTACCCAGCAGCCTGTGATGTTGTTCTTTATAGAGTTAAAGTAATATTTAATAAAGCTTGTACATTTTTGGGGGGTGGGCAAAAATACACATACTTGTAATGTGAATCAGTTAACCAACTGGCTTCCTCTACACTTGAAAACAAAATACTACACTTTTCTGCTGAGCAAAAAAGCTCTGTTGGGAATGTCACCTACCAATATTACAGTTTTTCTTTTCTACTGTGAGTTAATTAGTATAATACAAGAAAGATGGTCAGATGCAATTTGGTCAAACCCCTCCATAAGACTACTCTTGGTCAATGTTCCTTTTGTTTTAGGGCATTTAAATATATAAATGATTAACCTAGTGATATCCTCTACTTGACTAGATTTACTCTATTTAAGAATAAATTACGAGAACTACTTCATAAGCTTAACAAAAGTAACTGTACATAGTATTTTTATTGTATGCTGTGTATTGCGTTGAGTTTTATATTGTATGTTGTCTGTATAATGATGCAAACCCTTTGAAAATGGGCTTTTAGCACAAAGGTGTTTCCTAATAAATAAATACAAATACAGAAACAAAATATATATTTTTTTCTCCAAGGTGACCGTCCCCCTGGTATTAGGAGTGTGAGGGCTCCAGTAACAAAGACTGGTGTGACAACAGGAGGTGTCCAAAAACTGCCACTGTGTGACAAATGTGGAAATGGGATTGTGTAAGTATTTTTTTATAGTGTTAACACCCGTGTTGGTTATGCAAGAAAAACATTGGATTATGCATCATGATGCAGATAGATAAACAAGTGTATGCAATTAGAAAATAATAGTACATCTGTATGTCTAATATACAGTAGGTATGTTTCCATGGGCAGGATTAGTCAGTGTCAGTGGCTCAGTAGGTAGCACACTCGCCTCTGAGGCTGGGAGATCAGAGGGCTGTGGGTTCAGTTCCTACATCTGGCACTTGGGTTAATATCCCAGTACTGACACTGTAGTGCAGTATGAGAGGGGTGCTGCACTTCTGAGGTGCCGTCTTTCAGATGAGACGTTAAACTGAGGTCCCATCTGCCTGGATTGGTGGTAGTTCAGGTGGATGTTAAAGATCCCATGGGACGTATCGAAAAGAGTAGGGGAATTTCCTCGGTGTCCTGGCCAAATTTCCCTCATTCACTAAAAATACCACCAACAGTTTCATCTGGTTCAAGGTCAGTTGGCATTCATCTGTATGCCCTTCCCCCGGGTTGTGCCTGAAAATAGGCAGGATGTGTCTAGTGCATGTACCTGATCAACAAAAACTAAATAAATAATAGTTATGAAAAAGAATATATAGAAATACATAGAGCCCCCCTCTCAGTCACAAAGGGTTGTGGCACAAAAAATGGGGTTTACTTTTGCTCCATTATATCACCATCCTCTTGCACTACACACAAACTCAGGTGCTTATTACACACTGAGTCCTCCCACCACAGCAACAGCATTGCAATGCAAGTGCTTAATCCACATTATCCACATGTTCAGGGTGCGAACCACTATACTGATTAGTGACTGCTACAGACTCTCCTCATAGCATAGTGACAGCGGCATTGCACTATACCATGCTGTTACTCTGTCACTAACACACACGCAGCTCAGACATCTTCTCCCTATCCACCCATACTGTACTTGTTTGGGTCCAGTAGGCAAGGTGATGATTTAATCTGGGGTCAGACAGTCTCATGTTCCTGTGTGAAGCAACCTCCATGCCCCCAATTTAGCACTCCCAGGTGGACCACTTCCCTAATGCCACTCCATGTCTGTCCATGTAATTCCACAAATCTAGATTCAGTTTGATTTCTCGGTCTGTCACTGCAAATTTGATTGCCACTACTTCCAGGGTGGGGTGGGGGTCTTCTACTGGAGCCAAGGCCTATAATATGGCCTCCCCAACAGTAGACTCACTGACACCAGTCTGTATATGCCAAGCCACTTTATGCTGAGGAGTTCCAAAGTTTAATGATGAGACTTAGCAGTTAAAGGTGCTCTGTCATAAGTTATATTGCAGGTGAAAGAGGCTGCAGGTACATGTCAAGAACTTTGTCCTGACTGCCCACTAAAAGAGCTATCAGGAGTCTATGCACAGGCAGAAAGCTACATTTTTCTTCAGCATCCCTGCAGATGAGAAAAACAGGTCAGCAGTAATCTTCCTTGTTGTGTTCAGTCTTTTGCTGTGCATCCAATTTAGCTGTAAAGTAGGGAAAAGGGCTCTCTAGAACTGTGTGAAAAGGCTGAATTCTTTCTTCAAAGCCAAGGTTGTCAACATTTGGGACCACATCCCCACCACTGTTTGTCTGTGGGTGGCAGGGTGTTCAGGTTAGTTAGCTGAGTTTGAAATCTTGGCTTCCTTGGCATGAATTCAGGCAAACAGATGAAAAGGAGAGGGTCAACTGCACACCAGCGTGTGCAGCACTACCTTGACGTTAGACCCATCCCAGACACTGCTTATCAAGGCTGAGGTTGAAGCATGTAGTAGTATAAAATTGTATTCACATATATTATTAATAGGATTGATGTTACAATACTCCATTGAGCAATGGCTAATTTCAAAGGAGGTCCTGTGTCACAATTGAACAATTACTAGTACAATAATAAACATATAGAATAAAATATTAAATATCAAATGAGGAACAAAAGTCCCCTACAATATACAAAATGCAGTCAAACATAATTACAGAGGTTTACACACATACAGCAACAAATACCTACAGGAACATAGCATGTAATGCACGTTAATCTATATTTACGTTGTCAAGTTATTCCCTCAGTGCAGCAATGCAAAGGAGCCATTGACTCTTTTATGAATCAGGTTTTTATTAAGCCTAGCTTTATAGGATGATTTATGTGATGCAGGATGATGGGCATATAATTCCATAACATTGGTCCCCTACACCAAACAGCTGATCTTCCTATGTTCAGATTGCATCTAGAGACGATATATTGCAGGCCTCGAGCTGACTTTAAACTTCCTCTAATTGTGAAAAGTGTCATTATGTAACATGGCAGTTTTCCTTCATATATTTTGAAAATATATGTCAAAAGATGCCAATCATGAGCATCAATTTTTGCAGGTATTGTATCATGAACACCTTCTTGCAAGGGAGATTCCTCCTCTTGGCTCTGAAAGGGACCATGGTGAGACCCTTGGTCAAGAAACCTTTCTTGGACCCCCATGACTTGTCAAATTTCTGGACAATCTCTAACCTGCCATTTATGGAAAAGGTTGTTGAGAGGGTGGTTGCAATACAACTGAGTGAGCACTTTAAATAAAACAATATCTTTGGGTCTTTCCAGTCTGGTTTCCAGCAGTGTCACAGCACTGAAATGGCCCCAATTAAGGTCTGAGTTGACTTTTACTTAGTGAAGAATTGAGGTGAGGTGTCCGTTTTGATACTCCACCCCTTGTCACTGGCTTTGGATACAACAGACTTCCAGGTGAAGGTTGACAAACTCAGGGAGCATGGTGAGCAGTTTGATACTGTGCTTGGCTGGTTCTAGTTATTCCTCACAGAACAGCTGCAGTCAGTAGCAATGGAAAGTTTCCAGTCACAACTGATAGGCCAGATGGTGGTAGACCCCTAAGGGTCAGTTCTGTCATCTGTGTTGTTGGCTAGGTACATGCTTCCACTAGAGAGGTCATTAGAAGGTATAGTGTTCAATTTCACTGCTATGCTGATAATACTTAGCTGTATCTTTCCTTTGCACCTGGCAGGAGTTCACCCCTACTGGTACTTGAATAATGCCTCTCAGAGATCAGTGCCTGGATAGTCTTTAATTGGCTGGCACTAAATCTGGGAGAAACTGAGCTGCTACTGGTTGGGAAACACCCTCAGATAGTGCAGCCATTCATGATACAATAGTCTCTTCTACCACCACTGCATCATGAATGGATAGACTATCTGGGATGTTCCTGAGTCCAGGAACGGTGCAGTGGAAGTTGGTCAAGAAATGTAAATAAACTTGTTTTGGTGTGGTAACACCAGTGTGGTATGCACTCAGTTTTTCACTCTTTAAAAGAAAAAAGGGGTCTGAATCAAACTTCCAGCTGCATCAATGGTCTCTACAGAATATGAACAACCATAAAATGTGTTTTTTAAGCTAGGGTCACTTTGAAGCCTAAGGGGGTTGACAGTGTCCCTTTAACTAAATGAAGTTCACAGAACTGCATATTAAAACTGGTTTACTTGCAATTTTAAGTTTCCTTAATTGTAAATATTATCTATCACTCCTTGACCTCCTACCACCTTAGAGTGACAACACACAGTATGCAAAGGATCATGTCTATATAGTGCCTTATTGCTATTATATCGTGGATATATTAGAATAAAAAAGTAAATTTTCCTTTCAGATTGTTTTTTCTGGAAGGTACTATTTTAGATGTTCTTTCTCTAACTGGGCTTTCACTGTGGATATCATTATGCTATGAAAAGATCTCCATTTATGAGAAGCCTCTGTTGAATCAGACTTTTTTTATCTGTGACTGTATCGGCAATATTATCACAGACAGAAATGGTTTAAGCTAATGATAAAATGGGAAACCTTTATTTTAACTTATTATTATAGATTTCAAAATAACACACTGCTTTTCATGGGCTATTACTTAGTTAGTCAGTTGGTCTGCTTTCCCATCAGACCTCCCATCTTCTTTTTTGTATTTATATACTTTATTAAGATTTAACAAGATACAGCAAAGTAGATAACATCCAAGTTCACTCATAACGTACAAAGATAACTACATCGTCATATATCTAGAAACAGACAATAATTCTATATTCAAAAATATATTAATAATAGAAGCAACACATATAACTAAGAAATACAAAATCACACATGCCCCCACAATGCAAAGCATCATGGGCTGCATATGCAAATTACCACAGAATATTATGCTGGTTCAACTTTAAGCAGAAATGCATGGTGCCAAAAGGTCTCTCACACAATTTGCAAAGGGTGCTAACAGAAGACATAGACATGTGTTTCGTCCTGCCAGGACTCATCAGTATGCCTCATCTGTTTGACACCCCAGTGGAATGAACCAGCTACTCTAAAATGGTCTATCTGGGTTATGTTGTGGTGAACCCAATTAAAACAAAAAAATATTTAAAAGACAAAGAACCTCTGTGTGCAAGCACTGAGGCAATGGTTACCTCAAAGGGCATTTGGCTGGGAAGCCAAGTTTCAAAGAAATATCACACATGCCCCCACAATGCAAAGCATCATGGGCTACATATGTAAATCACCACAGAATACAGTATTATGCATATAACTAGCCTTGAGAGGGGTTATAACATGAAACAATCCTATATGATAAGAGGGGAGTATGTAAATAACAAAAAAAGACCATAACAACAACATAGGAGACATAGAACTATGGATACCCACTAATTATGCTAAGTATTGTCAATCTACATTAGAATTCAAATTTGAACCCACCCGGAAAAAGGAAAGCCAGGCACCCAAATGTCATAAAAACTGTTAACTTTTGTTTCTTCCAGTAAAAGACCCGTAAATAAGAAGCTGTTTTAGACATAGCCTGTAACCACTGCATATAGGAAGGTAAGAAGGTAGATTTCCAGTTACAAAGTAAAAGCCTCTTAGTCTCCAAGGCAGCAGAATACAGAAACAGCTTATAATTACTGGTTGTCCCATCTGGTAAAGATACATCCCCAAGAAGCCAGAAACTGGGGGAGCGGGGTAACCGAACTCCAAAGGAACGATCAATTGATTGGATAATCTTGCCCTACCATGCCTGTATCAGCAGGCAACCCCACAAAATATGGGATAAAGTCCCAGAATCCACCTGACATCTCCAACAAAACTAAACAATCAGGGGTCCTATACCAACGGCACAGAATTTTCTTTTGAATGAGTTGCAGTCTAGGATCTGAAATTGCCTGATGGGCCTCCCTACAACTGCAGCTCCAATTATCCTCTGGGATATTAACATTTAACTCTATCTCCCAACTAAGCCTGTGGGAATCCCAAGTAGGCAAAAATAAATCTCGAATTAACTTATAAATCCTACTGACGAGGCCTCTAGGACACTGTGACCACTTTCTTAAACGGTTAACCAACTCCATGGGAATTAGTTTATAATCCCTTGTAAGCCAGGGCCTTAGGGCATGCCACAATTGAAAATATTTCCAGAGATCCCTTGCAGGTATGGAAAACTGGTATTGCAGCTGATTAAATGCCTTAAGGACCCCAGTTTTTGGCTTTATCAGATCCCCCACTATTTGAATCTCTTTGGCCCTCCAAGAAGTCTAAGATAATGGGGACCCTACTATCAATAAACTAGAGTTATGCCAAAGGGGTTCATGGGGCCCCAGAAAACAGATTTCCATTTAAACATACTTAAAAACTGTCTCCAAGACTGTACAGTAAACTGAATAGGAATGGTAAACATGAGATTATTGTGTTTATTCCCACTAAGTAATGTCACCAAAGGCATCTCCCCTAGGACAGCTTTCTCAATAGTGACCCATAACAGCATGCCATTAGCAGATGGAGAGAGCCATTAGGTGAAATATTTTAAACCCAGCCCCAGATGATACGCCCCAAGGCCAGGGCATATTCCACCTCTCCAGGAATCCGGGTGCTCTCAAAACCTTCCTTGACAAATGAGGGACTTTCCCAGCCCATATGAAATTCAAAAACACCCTGTCTACTCTATTCCATAAACCCGAGGGGATGGTAACAGGTGAATTATTTAAACAATAAAAAAGTTTAGGGAAGGTCATCAACTTTATCGCTGCCACACTACCTGGAAGGGATAAATATAATTTGGACCACCTACTAAAATCTGCAGTTAAAGTGGTTAACACTGCGGAAATAATTTGAGAACACATTGTCGAGCTATCCCCAGATATAAACATCCTCAAGTATGTAAGCCCTTTTGGAGACCACTTTAGAGACTTAGCACCCATAGTCGCCCAGCTAGCAACTCCCTTAAATAAAGGTAAGATCTCAGTTTTGGTCCAATTAAATTTTAAACCAAAGATGGCCCCAAATAAGTCTAACACCTTCCATGAATTCAGGAGAGTCTTCCACCCTGGACAATAAAAGAAGCAAATCATCCGCATACAATACAGTAGAAAAGGAACAGATGCCTATCCTGATGCCATGAATTCCCAGATGCTGTCTCATTATGGCATTTTAAGGTTCCATAGCCAATAAGAACAGTAGTGGGCTCAACGGACACCCCTGCCTAATACCACGAAACAACTGAAAATTATCCGACAGGACCCCATTAGTAAGAACTTGAGCCCTCAGAGACACATCTAGACAATGAACCCAGGCTTGAAAAACTGGACCTATATCAAGCTTTGAAAGGACATGAAATAAGTAGGGCCACTTGATTGAATCAAAAGCTTTTTCTGCATCAATCGCTACTATAGCAGCTGAATCTGGTCCTTTAGTAGCAATCTGTATAAGGTTAATCACTGCTTGAAAATTATCACTGCCCTGTCTACCCTTCATAAAACCCGACTGTGACCATGTACCAAAAGAAAAAATTACTCACCTTAGTAATGTTGTTTCTCCTAATGGAGTCTTGCTATATTATAGACATTAGCAGTTTGATCCAGCTCTAGAACTGCCCCGGAGTGAAATGGTTAAAACCATTCCAAAATAGAATTTTGGCATGAGAGCAGCTCTATCTGTGTCATTTCAAACTTGAACTGTCAGATCTTACTAACCAAACTCACTAAGGTCTGTGTGGAAGCTGTAACTCACTAGCCAAATGGCTACCTAAATAATAACAACCATTGATGGTCCCAACACCCAAGACTCAAGTCAGGGTCCAGAAATACTAACACCATTCTAATAATATGAAAATGGAACATAAGTATAATAAAACACACTACAGCGTGCCTATACACACCCCCAAAGTCCCCAAGGGACAAAATGCTAACAGGACATAAGTAGTGCCCACACTAGTTGCCGAACCCACCAAGTAGAGGTTCTGAGAGGGGCAGGTTGGGGGAGGTCTATAATATAGCAAGACTCCATTAGAAGAAACATTACTAAGGTGAGTAATTTTTCTTCAAACAACATGAAGTCTTGCTATATTATAGACATTAGCAGAATACACAGCAGTACCTCCATGGAGGAGGGCAGAACCTACTTAGGGAATAGGCTCTGAAGAACAGCTGTGCCAAACCAGAGCATCTCTCCTGGCCTGGACATCCAGGGAGTAATGCTTGGTAAAAGTGTGTACCGTTTTCCAAGTAGCAGCCTGGCAAATCTCTAATAAAGGGATATCTCTGGCAGCAGCTAGAGACGCAGCTGTACCCCTGGTAGAATGAGCCCTCAAACTGGGGGCTCTGCCCACTTTCCGATAACAAAATTGGATACAAGAGACAATCCACCTGGCTATTGATCTCTTAGTGGCAGGTTTGCCTTTCCCAACTTCACCATAGGTAAGGAAAAGTTGGATGGATTCGAACCTGTGACCTTTGGTACGCTCTATATAATAACTAAGAGCTCTCTTAACATCCAGGCTGTGCAATCTCCTCTCACCCGAAGAGGAGTGATCAGTGAAAAATACTGGAAGGGAGATAGATTGATTAAGATGGAAATCTGAAACCACCTTAGGCAAAAACTTCCTATTAGTCCTAAGGACTACCTTATCCCTGTGGAAAGAAATAAAGTCAGTCTCCACTGACAAGGCTTGCAATTCACTTATCGTCTGGCAAGTGATAGCCACTAGAAAAACAGTTTTCAAGTTAGGTACTTAAGCTCTGCAGAAGACAGAGGTTCAAAAGGGGTTGCATTAACTGGGCAGTGCAAACATTAAGGTCCCAAGCAGGGGCCGTTCCCGAAAGGGAGGATTAGTATGAGTAATCCCTTAAAAACTTGGAAAACACAGGATGAGAGAAAGAGGGGATGACTTTCCTGCTGACACAAAAGCAGACACAGCTGCCAAATGAACTCTCAGGGTAGCTGGTCTGAGACCCAAGGAATTAAGATGTACCATGTAATCTAACAAAACGGGCAATTCAGCAGATTCTGGGGAAATATTTTTCCCAGCACACCAATGGAAAACCTATTCCAATTAGAACTATAAGTAGCCCTAGTGGAAGGCTTTCTGGAAGCCTTTAGAATCTCAAGAACACCCTGAGAGAGGTGTAAATCAGCAAACTCTTAACTCCTCAAGAGCCAGGCCTTGAGGTTGAGGGATTCGAGCCGGATACCAAACCCTTCCCTGGGCACAAGTCAACAGATTGTGATTCCTGGGGAGGCACAGGGGAAGATGGACTGTCAGAGACAGAAGGAGTGGGTACCAGGGCTGCCTGGCCCAATCCGGGGCAATCAGAATCACCCTGCAAGGCTGAGATCTGATTTTGACTAGTACTTTGAATAGGAGAGGAAAGGGGGGGGAAGCATAGAGGAACTTCCCCTCCCAATCCAGAAGAAGGGCATCCAGGGAACTGAGCCCAGCACTGGAGGCCTGCAACAGAACAGAGGAAGTTTGTGATTGTCTGGGGCTGCAAAAAGATCTATCTGAGGGATGCCCCACCTGGCAAAAACTATCCCCAGCACTTGAGGATCCAGGGACCATTCATGATGGCCCTGGGAAATCCTGCTGAGGGCATCCGCTAGGACATTGTCCTTCCCTGGAAGATGAACTGCTATGAGGGAAGTGTTCAGGGAATAGGCCAGAGACCACAACTTCATTGCCTCGGTGCACAAGGCCGAAGACCGAGTGCCCCCTGTTTGTTGATGTACCACATTGTTGTGGTGTTGTCTGTTCTGACTTGTATCACCTTGTCGTGGACAGATGCAGAAAAGCTTGAAGAGCTAAAAGACAGCTCTGAGTTCCAGCAAATTGATGTGGAGCAGAGATTCCTGGGGACCAAACTCCCTGAGTGGAAAGGTCACCCATGTGGGCTCCCAACCCAGAAGGGAAGCATCTGTAGTGAGAGTCAAGTGCGTGAGAAGGGAAATGAAGGGGACCCCCGCTCTTAAATTGCTCTGATCCTGCCACCACTGGAGAGCTAGGATCAAGGTTCGAGTCACTGGGACCAACTTGGAAAGGAGGTCTCTTCTCTGAGACCAAAAGGTTCTCAAGTGAAACTGAATGTCTCTCATCTGAAATCTGGCTCCCTGCACAACAGCTGTGGATGCAGCCATGTGCCCCAGGAGCTGCAGAAAGTGTCTTGCTGGTCGAGAGACCTGCAGAGTGAAGGAAGAGGACAGAGCCACTAAATTCCTTACCCTTTCTGGGGGAAGAAAGGCCCTGGCTAGCTTTGTGTCCAATTCTGCCCCTATAAAGGTGAATACCTGGACTGGTTCCAGAACCGACTTTGGTAGGTTTAGCAGAAAACCCAGGGAGGTGAGAAGCTGCTGGGTGACCTGCAGGTGAGATTTTACCTGTTCTGGGGACTGGCCTACAATGAGCCAGTCGTCTAGATAGGGAAAAACAGCAATCCTCTGCCTCCTTAAGTGGGCCACTGCCACTGCTAGACACTTTGTGAATACCCTTGGAGCAGAGGTAAGGCCGAAGGGCATTGCTCTGAACTGGTAATGACCTGAGGGCAGTTCGAATCTGAGGTACTTTCGATGGGATCTTCTGATTAGGACATGGAAATAGGCATCCTTGAGGTCCAGGGAGGCTAGCCAGTCCCCTGGCCTTAGGGAAGGTAAAATCATTGCCAGAGTTACCATTTTGAACTTTGGTTTCAGAAGATGCTTGTTCAGATATCTGAGATCTAAAGTGGGCCGCCATTCTCCTGTCTTTTTTGGGGTAAGGAAGTATCTGGAATACAGACCCCTGCCCTGATGCAGGGGAGGAACCCTTTCTACTGCTCTGAGAGTTAACAGGGATGAGACCTCTGTTTCCAGAGCGAGGGTCTCTGAAGCACTTGCAGGTGAGAAAAGTCTGCTTCTCAACTTGGGAAACTTTTGAAGCTGAGAACCAGACCCTGGCTTACTACTTCCAGAACCCACTTGTCTGAGGTTAAAGAAGCCCAATTCTGACTGAAGTAAGCCAGCCTGCCCCCCACTGGTACAGGAGAATCGGCCCTGGGCACCCCATCAGGGTGCCTGTTTCGCAGGAGCTTTAGGCTGGGGGTGGGAGCAGGTCTGCCCACCCCTCGTCTGCCCCTGCCTCTGAAGAAGCCCCTCTGAGCATAGGCAGAGGAGGCCTGAGTCTGGTAGAAAGGCCTGTGAAAAGGCCTACCCCTACCCCTGGGGGCATGCCTTTGAGGAGTGGCTTGCCGCTCCTTAGCCTGGGCACTCTTGTAAGTAGTCCTATATTCATCCATCTTCTTCATGTAATTCTCTATCTGCTCTCCAAACAGAGAATTTCCCACCACAGGAAAATCCATAGCCTTAGTCTGGGTATCCTGTGACAAACTAGTACACCTGAGCCAGGCCAACCTACGAAAAGCTACAGATGTGGCCATGACCCTAGAGGAAACATCATTAACATCCACAGCAGCATGAAACTGAACCTTAGAGGCTTCAATGCCATCAGCAGCCACCTGTTCTAGTTCACTAGCCAGCTGGCCATGGGCCTGCTTGGCCAATGCATAACAGTATCCTATCTAGATTTCTGATACCTAGCTACATAAGCCATATAATTTGCTTGCCTGAGTCCCAGAGAAGCTGCCATATACTGTTTTTTGCCATGGCATCAATCTTCCTGGAATCCTTGTCAGGAGGATGTGAAGCCAAGGAATATAGCTTTATCACAGGCAGCAGCCTGAACTACCCAACATGACTGCATTGCTGAGAAAGAATTCTGTATCAAGGCCTGACAATGTATACCTTCTGTCCATCTTTTTATCTACAGGAGGCACAGAATTAGAGCTTTTAAAATTTTAATTGTTTGTTTCCTAAAAGACTTATGTAAAGGAATAGACAATCTCCTAGACTCTGGAATATCCATCATTTCTACAAAATCAGGCTCCTCTTGCTCATCCACAGCCTCTTCTAAAGGAAGCTGGAGGGTTTCAGCAACTTTTTTATAAAACATAAAATGAGATGGGGACTCAGACAGCATAGGGGGAGATTCTAAAGGTCTGTCTGGGCAGATGTCCGGTTCAATGGGCACACCCAGACCTTCCCAGCCACATTCATACTGTTCATAATCCTCCTCCCCCTCCTCTGGTTCATAAAATTCCTCAATATCATAATCCTGAACCACTGGGACTGGACGAACCGACCTTTACCAGATAGTGGTGGTTATGAGGACCCTGAGACAGTGACTGGACAATTTGTATGGCTTTTGCTATCTCTGCAGCAGTTGGAGAAGGAATTTTGGACTCCAGACCTGCTGATTTTCTTGTTTTCTTTACTGGAATTGGTTCCTCAGAACCAGCTTTTCTTTGCCGAGGAAGTCTGGCCCTGGTCAGAGGTACTCCCTCTGGTTCGGTTGGCACCAGAACGGGCGTCCATCGGTCAGCGGACTTTGGCCTCTCGTTCTAGAGCCTGCCCAATCTTTTTTCCAGGGTAGCTGCAGGGAAATTCTTACATACCTGGCAGTCTGACTGGAGGTGGTCAAACCCCAGACAATAAACACATGTGGTGTGTGGGTCAGCCTTGGCAAAGACTTCCCACAACATCACAGTGTTGAAACCCAGTGGGCCAGTTTTCTTTTGGGTTTCTCAGACATAATGCCAGCCTAACCAAAAACTTGCCCTTTAACGGCAGTCCAGGCAAGACACACCCTTATCGGTTCCTAACCGTGTCACAGGTATTGGAAAAAACCGTAATAAATCCGTTTTTAGAACCCGATAAGAACGGGAACCGGACTCTAAAATAGTAACTTTTAGTTTTAAATGAGTTTTAAACCCACTGATCGGTTCAAAACCGAACCGATAACTTACAAGTTCCACACAGACAAAACCTTCATTTACTTACAGTTACCACAGATAGAGCTTGAACCGAACGGTTTTGCGGTTAAAATAAAACTATTCTTGGTTAAATCCAACCGAGAAAACACTTTTTAAACCGAGAAATGAACCGAGCAGAAGGAGAAATCTCCGGAGTGACTGTTCACTGAGGCGGAGTAAAGAATCTGACAGTTCAAGTTTGAAATAACACAGATAGAGCTGCTCTCGTGCCAAAATTCTATTTTGGAATGGTTTTAACCATTTCACTCCGGGGCAGTTCTAGAGCTGGATCAAACTGCTAATGCCTATAATATAGCAAGACTTCATGTTGTTTGAAAGGGAAGAACTGACTCCAATTGCATGGCTAGAATTTTAACTAAAATTTTACAATCAACATTAAGTAACGATATAGGTCTATAATTGGCACATGAAGTAAGGTCCTTATTCAGCTTAGGCAGGACAGTGGTAATTGCTTCTTGCATAGATGGAGACAACATCCCAGACTGCTGAATCGGTTGAAAAAGCTTATGTAGATGAGGCAATAAATCAGGTAGGATGGCCTGGTAGAAATCAGAGCTCAGGCCATCCAGCCCACGGGCTTTACCCAGATTTAACTGCCAAACTGCCAAACAAATCTCCTCTAGAGAGACATCAGCATCTAAAGCTGCAGCAACCTCCCTTGATAAGCAGGGGAAGGTAATCTGATAAAAAAAGAGATTAAAAGCATCTTGATAGGGGGAGACAGAGGAAGTATAAAGAATTTGATAAAATTCCTGAAATAAGCCTGTTATTTGCTTCCAGTCAGCTACTATTCGACTGTCTCCCTGTTTTAAATAGGCTATCTGTGTATCCATGGCCTGATGTTGCAAATGGTAGACCAGTAATTTACCAGCTTTATCCCTGGACTCCCAGTAGGCCTGTTGCTGAAGAAACAGAGCCCTGGAGGCCTGTTGATGCAGAATAGTATTAATATTAAGCTTATCATTCAGTGGCGGCCCACAGGATGAAACACAGTTCTGCAGCATTTTGCAGCACTCTGTAGAATGCTGCAGAAGACCTACTAAACAAACCAATGTAATTTCAATGGTAATTAGTCCCCTTTGTCATTCAGGAAAATGTGCCACTTCCAGGATGAAGTGAATGCCATAGTTTCCTGCATGACAAAGGGGACTCGTTGCCATTGAAATTACATTGCTTTATTCAGTAGGTCTGCTGCAGCATACTGCAGAGTGTGTTAAAAGTGTGTTTCATCCTGGGGGACACTACTGTACATTCTAACAGTTCCTGAAGTTGTTTAGAGCTCTCCCTGGACTGATTATACATAGAATCTTCTAG
Organism: Neoceratodus forsteri; assembly: GCA_016271365.2. Classification (NCBI taxonomy): domain Eukaryota; kingdom Metazoa; phylum Chordata; order Ceratodontiformes; family Ceratodontidae; genus Neoceratodus; species Neoceratodus forsteri. Next base: position 58,978,752 of record CM057453.1, on the reverse strand, counting down.
GGCTTTAATATGATGATAAATCAGAAACCATTTGTTTCTGACGTTTATTCTCTTTTGATGCAAAGGAGATAACCTTACCTCGAATGAACACTTTAAATGCGTCCCAAATAATAAGTGGTGATATCTCTGGGTCCACATTTGTTTCAAAATAAAAGTTAATTTCTGACTGTAACCATGGTTGAAAATCCTCCAAACTTAACAGGGCCAAATTAAATCTCCAACGTGGGGACTTCACAGGACTCCCTGCTGGCACCCATAGTAAACTAAAAGGGTCATGATCAGAAATTATAATAGGAAGGATAGCAGCATCCAGTAAGTCAGGCACCAGGGACATGCTACCCAAGAAGAAATCCAGTCTACTACAAGTGTGAAACTTACTGGAGCGGAAAGTGTAACCATGGTCCAGAGGGTGGAAGGGCCTCCAATAATCAACCAAATTAAATTCAGAACAAAGCTGCTATACTACCATTGTAGAACATCGGTGAGCATGGGTACCATTAGCCACAGGGGATCTGTCCAAAAGGGGGTCCAGAACAAAATTAAACACCCCCACCATCAAAATGAACATATTAGGTTGGTACCATTCTGAGATCTGTTGAATAGCAGATAGATACAAATCTGGGGTATCCACATTAGGTGCATAAATACTGACCAGCACAATTAATGTTCCCAGTAGTGACCCTTCCCTATCCAGCAAAGTTCGAGCTACCTTAAAAGGACAGTTCTTCCTGAAAAGGATTGTAACCCCTCTTTGTTTTAGAGAGAGTACACACTAGAAAAGGCTTTATCAACAACCCACCCTCTCTCCAACTTAGAAGCTTCTACCTTGTTTACTATGTACTGTGCTGTTTTACTGTTCGCTGTATTTGATATTACCTGTACATGTTAATGTGTGTTTTATACTCTGTCTGTTTTGTAACCCCCTCCCCATTATTGACGTGGTACCTTTGTAAATGAAGTCCACTGTGCTCAAAGGCATTTTCTAATCCTAGATTGAAATAAATAAAAAAAATAAATAAATACCTTCAAGAGGTGGGTCTCTTGAAGAAAAACAATATCTGAGTGAAGAGAGTTCAATTAAAAAAATACTGTTTTACACTTAACAGGGTGGTTCATATCCTGAATATTCTAGGACAGGAACCTAATATTAACCATTAATTACAAGGAAATACCACAAAATATACAAAACAAAGTCTATGTCCCCAACGAAGAATGAAAAAGAACTCAAACCTGACCCCCATATTGCAAAATGGAAATTGAACCACAGTAATACACTATCAAAAATCTTAAGAATACAGCATTGAGAAAAAGTAAACATAAAAGTTACAACCCAAACTCATAATCTAGTAAACCCCCATTAGCCGAACCCCTCCCTGAAATGAAGTTAAGTAACATAAAACTATAAAGTAAACAGCAATAGCATTACTGAACATCAATATTGTAACAGCCTAAAGATGAATAACTGTTACCCCCTATATACCCCTCATGCCATACAGACCACCTCAATACAAGGGGGGAGAAAGAAAAAATCATCAAGAGAAAAAAAACACTACAAAGCATAAGGGTTGGGAAACCAGGGGTCAATGGGCAGACCCCATTCAGACCCTCTCACTCCTCAGCAGGCGAGTCAGAAAACATCTAACACTGATGCTGGAAGACCCACTAAAGTAAGCAGCCCAAGAAAAACGCCTTCTGTTTTCTAATCAGAAGCTAAGTTTAAGATGGGCAAGGTATAATTTCTCTAGAATATTGTTGACTTGCAGTAAGTACAGTGTCTTGGTTTACAACAGCAGTACTGATACATGTAGTGGGTCTTTGCCTATAAATGTCTGCCTATAATGATAAGCTACTTTGGCTTCACTGCCACTCCTCCAACTACTTGTAGTTTGCACTTAGACTTTTTTCCACCATAATTCCCAATGACCCTCAGGTTTGGGACCCCTGCAGTCCCTTCAGCTCATTAGTAGCTTGTGACTTTCTCCAAGACCTGAAGCCCTCTTTCTCAGGGCCAGTAAAATTGACTTATCCAAGACAGTAGGCTGACAGGGCCAATTCCTTCATCCTTCACAAGTCTCACATTTTCCCTTATATGATAACCCCCATCACCCTCACTTGGGGCACAGGCAGACTGGCTCCATGCACTAGTATGGAATGCATACAAACAGAAGAGAGAAAGAAGCAAGTGCTTCAGCTGGAACTTGAACCCAGGCCGCCTAGAATAACGTTCTGTTTGCGCTACCAGCTGCATCATTAGGGCAACTGGATTACATTTTCAATCATAAGAGTATGATGTGCACTGGAGAAAGAGTAATGTGATCCGGGATGGCCCAGTTTCCAGTTGCCTTGGTGGTGCAGCTGGTAGCGCAACCAGAATGGTAATCCAGGTGGCCTGGGTTCAAGTCCCAGCTGAGGCGCTTACTTCTTTCTCTCCTCTGTTTATATGTGTTCCATAAATATGCACACCACACTTGTGTGATTGAAAATGTAATTATCTGTGCAGCACCAAGTTGTGCATTAGAGAAAGAGTAATGTGCTCAGGGATGGCCCACCTTCCAGTTGCCTTGGTGGCACAGCTGGTAGTGCAACCGGAACAGTATTCCAGGTGGCTTGGGTTCAAGTCTCAGCTGCGGCACTTACTTCTTTCTCTCCTCTGTTTGTATGTGTTCCATAAATATGCACACCACACTCTTGTGACTGAGAACTAGTATAGATGGCACACTTGCCAAAAGCTGCCAGGAATCTCCACCCCCAACAACGTGGTTTTCTGCATATGTTCCAAAGTTACCAGTGGCAGACACATATGAATCCCTGCTCCAGCACTCACTCCAGAAGAGAACAGCACTATGACTGATGCATTTCCAATGGCCTGCCAGTCCTGGGTTGCGATGTAAAACTGGCTTACTTGCATGATAAGCCAAAGCACTGCCATTGAGTCATCGAGCTGTTCCACTCCAAATACTTACTATTACCACTAAAGGACTGACATGTCATTGGTTAAATAGGACTGTAAATTATAAATTGAACTGCAATGTGCAATTACAAGTAATTTTTGATTCATTTTCACTGCCTTACTTTGAAGAAATACTGTAGTAATTCATGACATTCTAGGCATCTTGTGTAATTTTGGGATCAGTAGTAAATGTGTGCATCTCTGATGGACTGTTGTTTTTTTTTTTTTTCACAGAGGCACAGTTGTGAAAGCCCGTGACAAGTATAGGCACCCAGACTGCTTTGTGTGCTCTGACTGCAATGTAAATCTCAAGCAAAAGGGCTACTTCTTCGTGGAGGGGCAGTTATACTGTGAAAGTCATGCTAGGGCACGCATGAGGCCTCCAGAGGGATGTGAGGCTGTCTCCATTTACCCTAAAGCATAAATTACCACAGAAACCAATGCCATCCAGGGACAGAGGGGGAAGAGTAACTGGAGCTACTACAAACAAAACGACGGACTGTAATCAATAACATTGTAGTCTTGTAGTCACTAATGCTTTTTGCTTTTGAAATTCGACAAGTCAGCTATTCATTTTATTCTACATTACACAGGTTTAAGTTACTTTCATCCCCCCAACCCCACCTGCAAAGAAATGCTGAGCATGCTGTGGTTTGGCAACATTGGTAAAATCTTTGGCTAAGACCTACAACTATTAGACATTATGTTTACATAGTTCTGGAGCAATTTACTGCATAAGATATAGTAAACACTGTGTCTGCATAATCAAAAACACTCAAACTTTGTTCAAACACTGTTACAGCAGAAATATCCGCTATGTGCACATTCTTTGTTAAATGTGTAGACTATAGGGGCAGAGCTTAAATAGCATAGTAGTGGACAGTTAATTTTTATATGCCATGCCATGGATGTTGGTGTTTTTATGTGTCTATGTATTACTTAACACACTAATATGCAAGGAGGCCTTTGTCTAATTACATGGAATAGTAAAAAAAAGTTTCTTGACAACTTCAGTTTTTATTCAAGGCAAATCAAGCAATCATTTCTTGGCAGATAAACATAAGCTTGCATTAAGATGTTTTTGTGGCACATGGCCAACATGAGTGAAACAGCTGTATGCCGTGTATAGCTGTAAGTTATATAACTCAGCAATACTAAAAGGTTATAGACATCGTAACCAAGCCATAATATTTATAGAGTCACTGTACTGCTGTAGTCAATGTCAGTACTTGCATAACTATATTTTTAAGATATTATATTCAGCATGTAAGACAAAGACCTACATGATGTAAACATGTGGAAAATATTACATTACTTTTGTAATTACCATATCATGGCTTCTACACTACCAGTAGAAATAAAAGTGGCTAATACAACAAGTGATATTGATGCGTCTAACCTAACCAGTTTACAGTGCTGACAACATCACAATTCCTCCATGCAGCACTAAACCTAGCAGTTAAAATCAATGAGGAATAGTTAAAATCTTCACAAAAACAGCCTATTTAGAAGTTATAACTAGTAAACTAATGTTGTATAAGGTAAATATGCAAAGTCTGTCTCAAAATATGCAGTTTATCAACACTTGTGAAGGGGGCAAAACTCTTCATACAGTAACTCAATTGTAGCTCCGCCACTGATGAGCTATGGTTCTGCCTCCTAACTCATAAAGATAAACTGCATATTTTGAGTCAGGCCATTGCATAACATATATAGGGTGAAGCCAGCCACGATGCAAAGCAGTAGCTTGCAGTAAATTATATGTTACAAAATGCTGCAGTATAAAACAGTTTAATTGTCATTGAATCACACTGTTCCCTCACTTTGTGATATACTGCAGCATTACTGCTTTGTATCATGGCTGGCGCCACTAACTACTAATATATATTTAATTGCTTTAAGATATCTGACATTTTGTGCTTTACAACATAACTGTATATGACTACCTAATTTTACAACTCGATCTGACTGTATAGAAGTAGTTTATTTTTGGTACAGTCTGGGTGAACATTAGGTATGGCAGCACCCATGTCACCAATGTAACATGGGATTTCTAAGTATTTAGTTTACTTTGGAAATAAGCAAATATTATTTTTGCATTTTGCTGCAGTGCTCTGTATTTTATATTGTGCTTTCATCTGGAAATCTCAAAATGGCTATCTGCTACGTTTACTTTATTTAGTGTATATAAAATAAATAAATTAATAAATAAAAAAGCTTGCCATTTGAACTGAACTTTTTTTTCTGAATATCAGCCTCTATAGAAATCCTAATTGTCTGAAAGGTTTGCAGTAACTTTTCTGCATAGCAGACAAAGTATTATTTAGCAGCTCAGTGGTGCAACTATAATGTTAGTTAGCAATGAAGTAACCTTTTATTACTATGTAAGGTAATTCTACAAAGAAGAGCAAACAGGCCATCCTTAACATTCAGATGAAAAACTGCAGGACCTTGGTTAAACTTGCAGTGTGTGCGTTTTTTTTTTTTTACTTAGATTTTCCCTCTTCCCACTCCCCATAGGAAACATCTGGAAATGACATTTACCAGCTCAGTATGTCTTCCTTGGTAAATCTTTTGAAATAAATAATAAATATATGCATTACTTGGCACTTTTTTGCATATAACATCAACTGCCAAACCTTGGACCACCTCTCTAATCTTTGCAGATCCCTCTGCAATTCCCTTACCCCTCCTGTCTACCCTGCCGCAGAGCTCAATTCCCTTATCCCCTCCTCACTGTCTACCCTGTCACAGAGCTTAGTGTCATCTGTGAAGAGACACATGTTGCCCTGCATTCATTCTCCTATACTGTTGACAATCAAATGGAAAAAGACTGGTCTCAGGACTGACCCCAGCGGTACCCCACTTGTGACTCCCTTTTCCCCAATCTGTCACTGTTTACTACCACCCTCTGCTGTCTCACCCCTAACCAACTTCTCGCCCATCTAACTAGGTCCTTTAATGCTCCCACATTCTCTATTTCTTCAGCAACCTTCTGTGCAGCACATACCTCTCAACCTTTCTTCACCAAAATATGTGACAAATAAGCGAAATGTGTGACATATCATCAAACATAGCACTGCAAGCTCAGAGCACTATAGCTATTAGTGCACTAATGTTCATAATGTTTGTGGATAACTGAGCATACTAGATTATTATGAATGTCTGCTTTTTTTGCAACTTCAAGTTTATGCAGTTACTTTCACATAAGACAAATATGCAAATATATAATAATCACCAAATGCAGCCTAAAGCTATTACATGTCTTATAGGTCTTGAGCCAAAGTGCTAAACAGTAGCAAACAGCTGTTACCTGAAATAGATAAAATACATACAATCCTGAGGACAAACTGCCTCCCATTCCAGGAACTAAGGTTAAAACTTATAGGCAGTCCTTTAAATCTTCAAGTCTGAGGTCTGGAAATTACCTAACAGCTGTCCATGTGTCAGAACCTGTGAAGAGATTGTATAAGCACAGGAGAAACATAATATACAGTTATTACATCATGACCAAATGAGGAATCTAAATAAATAATAACTTTCACCTTGGATGTTGTGTATTTTGTTGGTGAGTAGATGGTCTACGGAGGAAAAACTGTCAGAGCTCACGAGTTAGTCAGAGGGGTTAGGCTATTCTCTTCCTCTCCAGTGTCTCCTAACCCCCCCTCAACTGCAGATTGTGCCAGGGTTGCCACAATTCTATATTTTTTGGGAGTTGGAGCTGCAAAGTCTTTATGATCCATTCCATTAATTCCAATTCCAGAATGTTTAATCTTCAAAGATCTACCATTGGGGGAGGGGGTCCAGCCAATATAAGGTGATGCATTTGATGGCCACCACCTGTAACATTTGCATAAGCTTCCATTTCCTCGTAGGACCTCTCAGAAAAGTGGGTAGACCTAGAACTCAACCCTGAAAGGAGAAAGGAATCTGGGCAGTGGTTAAGAGTTGCAGTTCTGTGTATATCCCCCCCCCCCCAAAAGGTTGGAGAATTGAGCAACTCCAAAATATGTGGCAATGGGTTCCCACTGCTCCACACTGTCTCCAACAGGTGTCTGTATAGGTCATGTTAAAGTGTTTGTGACTATGGGGGTTCTGAAGTACCGGATAATGATCCTCCAGTTAAATTCTCACCATGTACGTGAGGCAGTTACATGAATTTCTGCTTTAAAGTTTCTGTGGGAAATGTGGAATATCACCTTCCCTGTGTGGGACAAAGGATTTCTGAGAGGTAAAATGAGTGATGTACATCCAAATGGGTGACAGTTGAGAGGTATGTTCGGCACAGAGTTGAATGCCTTAAGTTAAAGTAGAGTAAATCTACTGCTTGTCCCTTGTCCACCGTCTTTGCTACCCAGCCAAAGAATACTATCAGGTTGGTCTGAAAAGATGTCCCTTCCATGAACTTGTGTTGCTTACTATCCTGGAGCACATTCCTTTCCAGGTAGTCCACTATGTCCTGTTTGACTAGTGTCTCTATCAGTTTACTTACAATGGAGGTACAGTAACTCTAATGGGTCTGTAATTTTCTGGTTCATCTCGGTCTTCTCCCTTGTAAAGCAGTACCATGTCTGCTATCATCTAATCTCTCAGAACCACCCCTGACTATAGTAAGCTTTAAACAGCCCTGCTGGGGTTTCAGCCACTTCAAATGCCAGTTACCTAAACACCCACAAGTGCATTCCACTGGCCTTGGAGCACTATCTATTTTCAAGGGTGGTGTATAGGTCACCATCCCAGACAGTGGATAGGGACAGGGAACTGGTGGATCAAATCAGTAGAGTATGTAGGAGGGGGAAGGTGGCCATAGTAGAGAATTTCAACCTGCCAGGGGTGGACTGGACCATGCTGGTCACCTCCAGCACTAGGGAGAGGGTCCTCCTGGACGCGTTTCAGGAAGGGTTTCTGACACAGCTGGTTGCTGAACCCACTAGACTAGGGAACACATTGGACCTGGTACTATCTAACAGTGAGGCAGTGAGGGACATAAGGGTGGAGGATCCGTTAGCTGACAGCGATCATCAAACTGTGTGGTTTAATATCACAGTGAGCAGGAAGCCAGCGGGATCAGCAATAAAGGTGGTGGATTTCAGAAAGGCAGTCTTCAGGAGAATGAGGGAATTGCTGAAGGGGAGACTAGAAGGAATAAAATGGGGGATGGAGACCGAGCAGAAATGGGACATAATAAAGCAAGGAATCACGGAGGTGACAGAAACATGCACCAGGCCACAGAGCAAGAAGAGTAGGGTAAAGAGGCCATGCTGGCTGAACAGTGAGGTGACAGAGGGGATGAGGGCAAAAAGAGCGGCATACCTGAAGTTCAGAAGGATGGGGAATAAGGGGGACAGGAAGGAGTACACCAAATGGTCTAAGGAGGTGACCAAGAGGGTAAGGGGTGCAAAAGCTACTAGGAAACTCAGATTAGTACAGGGAATAAAAGGAGCGGAAAAATTATTTTTTAGGTACTTCGGGGAGAAAAGAAAGTGCAGGAACAGTATAATGAGGATAAAGGGGGAGGAATGGGTGAAGGGGAAACAAGCGGAAGCACTGAATGAATACTTCTGCTCAGTGTTTACAAGACAAGAGGGGAGTTCTTTACCACTCTGATCGGGAAGGAGGGGGGTTGGGGGGCATGAGGTAACAGATGGCAGGATAGAGGTTAGCAGAGTTTTGGAGGGGCCGAGGGTGCTGAAGATGCACAAAGCAATGGGGCTAGACAGTATCCACCCCAGGGTGCTGCAGGAGATGGCAGAGGTTCTAGCGGAACCACTGAGGAACCTGTTCAGCACCTCCCTGGAAAAGAAGGAGGTGCCGCAGGACTGGAGGATGGCCCATGTGGTTCCGTTACATAAAAGCGGACCAACAGATGAGCCAGGGAACTATAGGTCAGTCAGTCTGACGTCCATAGTGGGGAAGCTCATGGAGACGATATTAAAAGAAAGGCTGGTTGCATTTCTGGAGGGCAATGACCTACAGGACGGAAGGCAACACAGTTCGTTTCAGGGAGATCCTGCCAAACCAATCTTATATAGTACTTTGACTGGGTGACTAGGGAGCTGGATGTGGTCCATGCTGTGGATGTGCTGTACTTGGATTTCAGTAAGGCCTTCGATTCAGTGCCCCTTGGGTGACTAGGGGTGAAGTTGTCTGGGGTGGGAGTGTGGACGAAGATGGCATGTTGGATATCAAACTGGCTACAGGGTAGGCTACAAAGGGTGGTTGTGGGGGGAGGAAGTCTCGGAGTCTAGAGCTGTGATGAGCGGGGTGCCGCAGGGCTCGGTGCTGGGCCCGATGCTGTTTGGGCTATTCATCTCGGACATTGCGCAGGGGATGGTGAGCAGGATTAATCTGTTCACCAACAACACTAAAATGGGGGCTGTAGTAGACGATGAGGGGGGATGGATGCAACTACAGAGGGACTTGACCAAGCTAGAAGAATGGTCAGGGAAGTGGAAGCTGGGGTTCAAAGCAAAGAAATGCAAGGTGTTGCATTTTGGGGCTAGAAACCCAAGGAGAGATTACTGACTAGGGGGAATCAAGCTGGGGAGCACCGAAGAGGAAAAGGACCTGGGGGTTTTGATAACAACGAGCATGAATAATACTGTCCAATGCAGGACAGCGGCAGCAAAAGCAAACAAGATGCTAGGGTGCATAGCATGGGGATTCATGTTCAGGTGCAGGGAGGTGATTTTGTCCCTCTAGAGGGTGCTGGTCAGGCTGCACTTGGAGTACTGTGTGCAGTTCTGGAGGCGGGAAGTCAAGTTGCTGGAGGGAGTGCAGCGGAGGGTGACGAGGATGATTCAGGGGATGGAAGAAATGGACTATGACATGAGGCTAAGGGAGCTGAATATGTAAGTACTGGAGGAGAGGAGAGAGAAGGGGGACATGATTGAAACCTTCAAGTATCTGAAGGGTATCAACAAGGGGGCAGTGGGGTTCTGAAACTAAGGGTGGGAGGAAACTAGGGGCACAGGCTAAGAATAGAGGGAGGGAGACTCAGAAGGGAGAATGCGGAGGCATTACTTCACAGAAACCGTAGTTGCAAAGTGGAGCGTGCTGCCAGTGAGGCGATATCGAGCAAAATGTGGTTGGCTTTAAAGCATGGGACAGAATACAGGGTGGCAGGGTGAGGGTGAAGCATTTGTCATCTAAGGAAGGGTAAGGGTGATGGGCTAGCTGCCTGCTAGGGAGCTAGCTGCACAATCGAGCAGACTTTGATAGCCCAGTAGGTCTGTTCTGCTGGCACCTTCATAAGTTCGTATGTTCGTAAGGCTCTATGCCCTTTTCTCTTTCATTGGTAAGTACCATCTGCCCTATTTCTGTAATACACCTTGAATCTGTCTTTATGATACTTTCTGACAGAGGCCTACAATCCTCTACTGTAAATACTGAGCAGCAACAGACACTAAAAGTGGCTGCCATTTCTTTGTCCTCTTCTATTACCTTACTCCTGCCATCAGCCTAACAATTCCCCCTCTCATCTTCCTGCTTTCCATTATGTACCTTAAGAACTGTTTTTTCCAACTCTTTACCAACGCTACAATACACAGCTCTATGTTTGCTTTTCCATCCCTGACTGCCATCTTTGCCTCCATCTTCTTTACCTGGTATTCACTCCATTCCTCATCCCTGTTTTTCCATGTATCTAATGAAGGCCCTTTTTTGGTCCTCATTGTCTCCCATACTTTCCTGGAGAACCAGACTGCTCTCTTGTGCCTGTTACCCTTGGTAACCATTCTCAAGCTTGATTTAGTTGCTTTGAGAGTGGCCCCTTTAATTTCTCCCCACTGCTCCTCTGCACCCCCATTTTGTCTACTCCAACCAACTTACCCTTGATTAATTCCCTCATTTGGAAAAGTTTGCTCATCTGAAACCACAGACTTTGATGAGGGTATACTGGTACACAGGGCCATTTCGAACCATATGGTACTGTGTTATGGTCAAGAATATAATCATTACTGAAAGTTCTACCTATTGTGACAACCAAACTTTTAACTTTCAATTGCAAAGCCAGGCTCCTTAATCACCACACTACAGGAGGACTATGGAAGAGATAAAATGTGCTTGTCTAAAATCCAGCCTGAACGGCTGCTTAGTCTTCCATAAAGTAATTGCAAAGAACCTACCAAAGACAATGTCACAATGTTACACTGTGCCCACTTGTTCCTAGTGTGACAATTTTTATAGGTGGTGACACCTATTTTGGCAAAGTCTAGTAGAGGTATAATCTGACTGATGAGAAACATTTCATTTAGATTGCCCTGTATTTATCAAACTTGGAGATCCTGACTGTGCCGTCCAGTTCACCTCTGAGAGCTGCCTTCTCAGGTCAAGTTTACATCCTACAGTATCTGGGAAGTCCACAGAGCCTCCTGTCTACATTCCTGGAGATGATTATTTGTTTGAGGCAATATCTGAGAAGTACTTAGAATATGTCTTAATTTATCATCAAGAGGAGACAGAAATCAACCATTCTGTGTCCCATGCACTTTTGAAGAGTCACTGAAAAAAGAACACTCTTGTTTATCCTTACTTCTCCTGGATATTGCAGTAGGACATACAGCCCTTGGTGAAGATGTGTCCAATCATGCCCACCTACTTTTGCCATCAAGTCAGGCTAAGAAGTGACTGAGAATCGCAGAGAAGCACCCCTAAGCCACGTGAGGATGTACTTTGCATTTAACCAATAAGGCATGACAGAGTGTGCATTGTGCATGGATAATGGCACACCTTGGGTGGGTTGAAGCACAAGTGCTTCCACCACCCATGAAGTGCTGTTGTCCCAGTACAACACAAACCCTGGAGTGCCTTGTTGCGATTATGAAATGGGTCGTACAACTGTGAGGAGGTATGTTTTAATTAAAGAAAAAACATTTTTATACTTTAAATTAGTAATAACAACACAATAAATAACATTTAAGTTGAAAAAGAAAAAAAAACAGTCCCATTTGAATTGGTTTACTGTTGCCTTCTGGCCAGCAGGTGGCAGCAATGTCACATATAAGCAGCTGTGTTTCTTGGCGTCCAGTAAGGGCAACAGTGACAGCAACATGGAAAGCATCAGCTTTAGTTGAAAAAGTGTCCGCTTCCGTTGAGAGCATATTGTGGTCAGTGGGGAGAAAGTTGTGTGTTTTGAATGAGCTGAGTGCCCGTTTAATAGTGGGGGTTGGTGTTTACTGCACCCAGACTGTGAGGAGGAGCATCAGGAGCAGCTTTAGTTTTGTCAACATGGTGGGCAGGAGCAGACAGCTTGAGGAGCATCAGGAATGGCTTTCATTTTGGCAGCATGGTGGGGAGGAGCGAGCATCTTGAGGAATGTCAGCAACGGCTTTCATTTAGACTCCCCTTCCTCTTGTGCTCTAATCCTGCCCTATTGCCCAACTCCCTCTATTATCAGTCTGGAAATGTTAATACTCATGGTTGCTGTAATCTTGCACTGTCTGTTTCTGTAACATTAACTGATACCTGATTCTGTGTATACTGTTTGTTTCATAGACAGAGTGAAGGCTGTTCAGAGGAGGGCAACCAAAATGGTGCAGGGTCTGCACCAGAAGACATACGAGGAGAGACTAAACAGCTTAATATATATACCTTGAGGAAGGGGGGACAAGATAGAAACTTTCAAGTATCTTAAGGGAATTAACAAAGTATAAGAGGGTAGTATCTTTCAGAAAAAGAGACGTGCAAGAACAAGGGGGCACAATTTGAAGATAGAGGGGGGATGGCTCAGAGGTAATGTTAGAAAGTATTTTTTCATAGAGATGGCTGTGGATGCATGGAACAGCATTTCTGAGGAGGTTGTGGAGTCAGGAACAGTAGGAGAATTCAAGAATGCATGGGACAGACATAAGGCAATTCTAGTGGTGGTTAGGAGGAAGTAAGCTGTTGATTAACCAGAATCTGCAGCTTGTCCATCAGGTAGGGAAATGGACAGACTGGGTGGGCCAAGTGGTCCTTATCTGTCATCAAATTCTATGTTTCTATGTTACGTACTCCCACTTTCCTTCCCCAGGATGTACCATGAGATGAGCATATTATTGCTCAGTATAATTTTCCTGGTGAAACATTTCAATAAATAAATAAATATAAATAAAAGTAGCTAGCATGGCAGGCAGGATTGGACTGTTTCATGTTGCATAACTTACAGCCCAGTTTGGAGCCAGAAAACATCTTGGGACCTGAATGGCTGACCAGAGTGAAGAGAAGAGAATCAGATTTCCCAAGTTCCAGCATTTAAGATATGAGGTGTGAAAGAGACAGGCTGGGGACACGGTTGAGATTTGGAAGTTTGTTTTGTACTGTTTGATGGAAGGAAATTTTAAACTGCTGCTGCTTTTTTCCTTAAGTTTAAACAATAAGTGGACTGATGGCCATGCTTGATGGGCACTGTCTGCCAGCTGGACAGCGCAGTCATTCAGTGAGTGACTCTGTGTGTAAAGAGGTCATGGATGGTTACGGAGCCTTTTCCTGTGAAACTGTGCTAGGATAACGGACCTGGGTTCTGAGCTCCTCAGCCAATCAGGTTTCTAGATCTTCTGCACCTACTTCATAATACCATATAATCTCAATTTTATGAATGGCCAGGAAGACAGGAAAAATCTTTGGAAGATCGGAAGTTTGTAAAATTGAGGGTCCCATTGAAAATGATTGCCATAACATCAGCAGTTGTGTGCAACCAAATATCTTTAATAAGTGTTTGCAGTAGACATTTTAAAATCATTAAACACAGAAAAACATTAAATAGTTATGCTGTTTTAAAATAAATGATTACTGTAGTAATTATGTTTCTCCTGAGGGATCCAGTGAGTCTTACAAGTTTCATCACCTCCAGCCAGTGAAGTGGTTTCCGAGACAGAATGGAATGTAGAATGTAATCCAAACTCTGCACTGCGGCCCCACTTCCCCTACTGGCTCAATGTGTAAAGGGAGCATTGACAACCTACTTAGGTATCCTAGCACTACTTATAAAACAATAGCAGACTTAAAAAATACTACAACAAATTTAAAGCTGTAGGGGGAAACCCACTTCTATTGAGATTTGTGACAAATGTGAACATTTTGGAACAACAAATGCTCAAGCAGCTTGAAACCAAAACAACAAATAATACTTGGCAGAATCCTTTTTACTTAGGTTCTAGGAGGGGAGGTGGGGGGATTGTAAGACTCACTATTGGACCTCTTAGAAAAAACATCATTACTACAGTGAATATTTTTTTTCTTCTAACAACAGGGACTCGAATTTCAAAGCGCCTGTAGATCGGCATAAGCTGCACTGAACCCCCACCTGTGGGAAAACTAATGGAGAGACTTTTATTAAATAAGATTAAGAATCACCTTCTTGAAACCGATAATAATAATATAACACAACACGGATCTGTATATGGTAGATCTTGCCAGACTAACTTTAACAAATTTTTTTGAGCCAGTTAGTCTAGCACTTGATAATGGCCTACCTGTGGATATAATTTATCTTGACTATGAAAAGGCTTTCCACACTGTGTCTCATTCTATTCTTTTGCAACAACTAATAAGAATAAAATTAGATCCACATATCATCAAGTGGGTGGACTCATGGTTGGATGGTAGGAAGCAGTGGGTAACAATTAAAGGCTCCATCTCTGGTACCTTGGAGGTCACAAGTGGTGTGCCACAGGGATCCGTCTTGGGGCTTGTACTATTTAATATATTGATATCAACAATGGAAACAACAGATGGGGTTTGGATAAATAAGTACACTGACGACAGTAAGATTGGCTGTATTACCAACGATGCTAATTCAATAAGGGCACTACAAAATAATTTAGATAAACTGACAATTTGGGCTGAGCAACATAAGATGACATTTAAAAGTGATAAATGCAAGGTTATGCATTTCTGCTCTAATAACAGACTTGCTAATTATACATTAAACAATATACCATTACAAACAGTTGAAACAGAAATTGATCTGGGAATAACAATAACTAAAGATCTAAAATTCTCTACACATATAAATAAAACAATAAAAAAGTGTGCTGGTATCACAGCTTGTATTTATAAAAATACTAAAGGTTGAAATGCTGAAGTGATTATCCCACTGTATTCTACTTTGGTATGATCACATGTTGATTACTGCTCTGCTTTTTACGGACCAACTATGAAAGGCTTAAAAAGTGCAGTTTAAAATGTACAAAGGAGATTAACAAAAAACATCATGGATTTACATGATCTAAGCTATGTAGAAAGATTGAAGTCCCTGGGCCTTTATTCATTGGATTATAGAACCATGAGGGGTGACCTTTGTTTAGTGTACAAAGCCACAAGAAATCCAACATTATTTAAAACCTTATGTTTACAATATGCGGAAAATAGTAGAATTACCAGATCACATAATCTAAAATTACAAACAAAGGTAAATCACATGACTAAAAGAAATAATTATAACTCAATCATCACGCCTTTGGAATTCGTTACCACCTGCCGTTGTAAACAGCATAAATATTGACCAGTTTAAATGTAACCCAGACATGTATATGGGAGACAGAAAATTTCATTTTCTGCCATCAGATTGATGGCAGGGAGTTCATAAATGGGTTTATGCCCTCGAACTTGTAATTATCCTATGAACCTGTGGCAACCTCTGTGTGTGCCAGGGACCCTGCACCAGATTTCCAAACAACAGGGGTCCCTGTGCCAAAGTTACTGGATTTGCCATAGGCAGGGTGCTGCGCCAAATAGTTGAAGCACCAGAGGGGTCTGATGAAGGGTGCCATCATGCCCCCTACCCAGTGCATACCTGGCACTGGACAGCAGCACAGTGGTTGGGGAAGACACCCTGCAACCAGTGTGGGACACTGACCAGGGACCTGTGGGAGTGCCCTAAGGGGTACTGTGTGCACGGATGGCAGTGCCAGAGCAAACGGTGGCACCATGTAGGTATGCCCCCATCAGCCTCACAAACCCACAGACGGGGTACCGTGCAGCAGGGCTTACTGTGCATGTTGTACAGAAAGCCCAGCTAATTGGTATCCCATCTGTGGGTCTGTGAGCCTGATGCAGATACACCTGCCCAGTGCCACCATTTGCCCTGGACTGCCATCTGTACACACAGCGCCCCTTACAGCACTCCTACAGGTCCCTGGTCAGTGTCCCATGCCGGTTGCAGGGTGCCCCCCAACACATGTCCAACATTAGCTGCAAGGGCTATTAGACCAGCACTTGGCTGATCTAACCACAGCCACGAGTTGCCACCAGATGGGGCTTTCAAGCTCCCAAATTAGGGGATGCTGCTGCCCCACTGTAGTGCTATCCCCCTTCTGCCATGGCACACCAGTGTGACCACTGCAAGCCTGGTTGGCGCAGGTGGACTCCACCAGTGGTGCATGGTCCCAAAAGTGGAACTGGTGAAAGGTGCTGCTCAAGGAGCCCTTTGCACCATTTCTCCTTGCCGCAAGGCCCCTTGCACCAGTCCCAATTTTTGAAAATTGAGTGACAGGAGTCCAATAGTTATGTCATACTAGTTGCAAACTTAGCAGTACCTTGAGAGGCTGGGACATCTGGAACTTACTTCAGTACAAGGTTCTGTAAGACTGCAGTCCCAAAACCGGCATCCCTTGTAGAGTGGATGTCCAAACAATAATATCTTTGTAAAGGTGCGAACAGTAGACCAGGTAGCTGCTTTACAGATTTCTTGTAGGGGAATGCCCCTTGAAGCTGTTACTGAGGCAGAAGTATCCCTTTTGGAATGTGTCCTTAGGCCTCTTGGAGATTGCCTGCCAGCCTTCTCATAATAAAACTGGATACAAGCGACTATCCAATGAGAAACAGTCACTTTGGCTGCTGGTTTACCTTTGCCAAGATCCCCAAAAGTCTCAAACAGCTACAGTACGTTCTTTCAGTTCTGGTGTCCTTGGTTCAGTCAAGGTAGTAGCTCAATATACCCTTTTCTTATCAAGGCAATACAGCCTTTGTTCACCTGTATGAGAGTGAATAAAGAAAAGTGCAGGTTACAGATACAGTATATACTGATGCAAGTGGAATTCTGACACCACCTTAGGAAGGAATTTCCTGTGTGTCCTAAACACAACTTTGTCTCTGTCCTTGATAGTGTAGTTAAGTTCTGTACATACTGTAGAACTTGCAATTCACTGACCCTCCAAGAAGTCACTGCTATAAGGAACACTGCTTTCCAATAATTACACTTCAGATCTGCTGAAGCCATTGGCTGGAAAGGAGGATCCACCAACTGTGCCATGCAAATGTTCATAGCCCATGGTGGGACTGATTCCATCACTTGGAGGTGAAGGTGAATCAGACCTTTAACATATCTTTTTAACACTGGTTCTGATGCCAGAGATTTTCTTTACCTCCTGACATGTAGGCTTGCATAGCTAGCAGATGTATCTTCATGGTAGAGGGCCTGAGACCAAGAGACTAAGTCAACCATATAGTTCACAACCATAGGCAAGCCTGTCTGTAAAGGACCAGACATTTTTATCAGTACACCATATGAATAATCTTTCCACTGTAAAAAATGTTTTCCTTGTAGCTGACTTTCGGAGTATCATAAGAATCTGTAATACTTTGAGATGTTAATTTCAGTGTACTCTAGATCTCTTACAGGATTCAAAGGATTTGTATCGAGTCAGTAGCGCTAGCCATTGATTGACTCACCATTATACAATTGAACATCAAATGTGATTATGTAAGATGTAACTATCTAGTGCCACTTTAAATGAATCTATGCTCGGAGCATTTACTACAGTCTCTGTTAAGTTTTTCCATGTGTTCACCACTCTGGTTGAACCATGACCCTCTCCTTGTTGTTTTATACTGATCACCTCTAAGTTGAAATCTGTGGTTTCTTATTGCTCTCATAACTTCTTTTCTACATAATCCTAGATATTCCCAGAGATCTACAATTCTGAATGCCTCATATGTCAAGCACAGGTCTCCCCGAAGTCTTCTGTATTCCAGGAGATAAAGTCCTAATTCTCTAAGTCTCTCCTCATATGAAAGCCATGACAACCCTTTTATTCTTTTGGTTACTCTCCAACAGAGCACCATCACCAGCCTTATAAGGTGCCCAAAACTGGGCACAGTACTCCAGCTAAGGCCTAACTTTAAGAACCAAGCCTATAGGTGCAGTGTTCTGAGATCCAAATGGGAAACTCTGCTCTATGACAATGTCAAGAGATTGGGGGCCCAATTCTCAAAGCGTCTTGCATAACACAAGGAGCTTGCTTCAAACAGAATGATGCAAGGGGCAGCTTGCATCAGGAATTGCGCTGCGGGCAATTCTAAAATGCAGCCTGCACTGACTGCAGGCAGTGTGTGCCAAGGGGGTCTTGTGCCATTCTTGCAGCACAAAACAGGGTGTGACTTGGTGCAGGAGCCTTGCGCCAAGGCAATGCCACTACATCCCCTTTTCTGGCATTCACAAAAGTGTATGGTGCCGCCAGAAACAAACACCCGCTAGACCAGCCAGGGCTGGTCTAAGGGTCTGTGTGCCGCCTGCAGAGCCTTTCCTAGGCTGGGGATGTGTTGAGTCATGTATGTTTCCACTGCACAGTACAGCCCGGCTCAGAAGCGGCTTCTCATTTCCAGTGGGGTCTGATTCTACCCATTCCCGAACCATACTGCATGCCGACACACTGACAGTAGGTACAGATGATTTGGACATTGCAGATGTGAATGATTTGGACATTGCAGATGTGAAACACACTTTTACAGGATACATCTATATTAGTATGTTTAACTTCTACAGTGTCCGAATCTTCTGTATCTACTGTAAGTGAGTCATCGGGAGGCATGGTTTTCCCTTAATTTCTTTTGCTGTGTTCATCATTGTTTCTTGCTTGTATGTCGAAGCACTCCTGTACAATTGTGAGTAGTTTTGTCTTTTTGTTATACATCCCTGTGTGGTTTGTTACTAGCTTTGTACTATTTCTCCTTGGGGATACCTGATGTTGCTGTATAAATTGTATGTTTCTTGCACCTGTTCGTAATCTCTGTATCTTGTATTCTCCTGGATTATGCCTGAAAATAGGCAAGCTTTCATGCCTAATGCACTTACCTGGTAAACAAAAGCTAATACATAAATATGTGTGCTGTACGATACATTCATGTTGGTGTCTGGCATGTTTGCAATACACTACTACATGTTGCCACCCTTCCAGGAGTGCCACATGACCACTCCTCAGCTTGCAGAAAACCTCTCAGGTGCACCGTCTTCTCGACACACGTCCACAGTTGCCGCAAGCTGCGGAATGTAGGCAACAGGACCCTACTAGACAGGGTCTGTGGTGCACCGGCAATCGGCACAAGCTGCTGTTGGGGCAGCTTGGACCACTCCACTGCAGCTTTGAGAATTGGGCCCTGTGTCTCAGAGACAGTCAGATGGAGGTTCAGAAGGATACGGTCAGCAGTACAGAATATCAGGCCTGTCTGTGCCAATCTGGGACTACTACAATCATTGTTGCTAACTCCGTTCTCAGCTTCAAAAACACCCTCTGTATCACAGGAAATGGGGGAAGGTACAGAGAAACTTGCCTTCCCAGTTCAGGGACAGTACATCCTCTGGCACAGTCCCCTTGAATCCCTTGAAGGGTGGTGTTCAACACAATTTGGGTAGCTTTCTGTTTTCCCAGCCCAGGAGGTCAACAGGTCTATCTCTGGAAGCTTCAATCTTCTGAACTCTATTCAGAACTTGCTGATCCAGGTTGCAGTTGTTATTTCCCTGACTCATTCTGATGAGGGAGTCTGCCAGAACATTGTCTTCCCTTGCAGGAAAACTTACAGTTATCTTGGCATCTACAGCATATGCCAGGTTCCATATCTGCGTTGACTCTGTGTAGAGCTTTGTGGTACCTCCCTGTTTGTTTATGTAATGCATTGTTGTTGTGTTGTCTGTTCTGGTCTGGACTGTTTGACCTTGCAACAGGAATGAGAAGGATTACACTGAGAGGAGCACTGCTCTGCGCTCTAACTGGTCTGTGTGTTCTAGGCGCTCCTGTGCACTCCAGAACCCATTTACTGTTTTGTCTTCCAGGTGTCCTCCCCATCTCAAGAGGGAGGCATCTGTCATGAGAACCAGAGCTGGAGATAGTTGATGGAAATGAGTACTTTTACTGAGGTGGACTCTCCACTCCAGGGCTTGGAATAGTTTTTGTGAGACTGGAACAGGGTTATCCAGAGGGTTTGTTTTCTAGTGCCAGTACTTTCTCAACTGATACTGCACATCCTTCATCTGTAAGCAGGTCCAGGGCACTACAACTGTTGCTCCTGTGTATCCTAGGAGTTGCAGGAATTACCTGCCAGGCTTTTTAAATCTACCGGAAATTAGTCTGTGCATGAAATAAGGCTTTCCATCCTGCTCCGGTTAGGAAAGCTTTCCCCTGCAGTGCATCGAATTATTTTCCTCCTCAGTGGTACCTAATTGAATTGAACTCATCCCAATTGGTACCGCGCTCATAAATCTTGTACCTTACATTGCTTGGCATTGAAAGCCAACTGCCAGCTCAGGGCAGTCTGCTTTCGCCAGCGTCTTGCGATAGGATTTACAGTTTTTCAATCCTGTAGGTCCTATTTCTTTTAAGGCTCATCAGTAATACCAATTGACTGAAAAAGCCTTAAAACCCAAACAATATCAGTTCCCAAATGTATGTGGTTAAAAACACTAACAAATAAAGCAAATGAGATGATTTTAAACATGTTTAAGACGTTTAAACTTGGTACCCCACTCTAGGTGGGAACCGTGCTGAACTGTGGTTTCTCTGGTTTTTGGAACCAACAGGAAACTAGTGAAAAATGTGATTTGTCACAAAAATAAATAGAGGATAATGGCTGGGGATCGGGTGATAACCACACTGTACTCACCTCGAGTGGTTGCTAGGGCAACATGGTAAACCTCAAGAGCGCAGCTCGAGAGGTTTACTGTAGCCCTAGCAATCACGAGAGGTGATTACAGCATGATTGTCACCCGATCCCCAGCCATCATCTTTTATAGTGTATGGTCAAAAAAAACACTGTTTGCATTCTATGTGTGAGAATTATGGAACTGTTGTGCATTCTTTTTTTATGCCACTGTTTAGAAGTTCCAAAGTGTGGTTAACAACTTTTAAAATTCTTAACAGTGCATAACAAAGCTGTGTGACTGCTGATTATGGTGGTTAATAGGCACTTACCGTACAGTATAATAAAACTGTCCTCAGCCAACACAAAGTTTTGAGAACTGACTAAAAATAGTTTTAGTTAACCCTTAACTTATGAAATCATAAAGACTTAGTCAGTAGGACTGGGACAGGACTCTAGGGCATCTGATCTCCTCAGCAGAGAAAGCATATCTGATGTTGAGTCAGCAGGGGGTACATGACCACAGTACAGAGTTTGAATTACATTCTATATTCCATTCTATCTCCAGGACAACATCTCTGGAGATGATGCAGCTTGTATGAGATCACTATTGGACTCCTGTTGCTAGCAAAATCTGTTATTCCACACTGCATCTTCCGGCTGTTACTTTTAATAACTGCCTTCATGCAGAACTGTGGCAGCAACAGAGCATAAAGGTAATCACAGTCAGTTTGGCTTTCAAGCCATGTGATTCATTTCTCATATCACAGACTGTTGACTTGCCTGTACCATATCTATTAGTGACTTTGGCTTTCTCTCACCACTTTCCAAGCACTCAAGAATTCTTTACTTTTGATTAATTTGGAGCACTTAGCACTTGCACTTGGCCATGGTTCACAACAGACATCAAATGCAACTGCGCTTAGTGGCTGATACACAATTTATATTGAAAATGAATGGCTGATTAGCAGATTAGCAATTAGGTATGTGTTGCACGGTACATAATCTGAGGCACATGACATCAATTTGGATCACCTAAATTTTCAGATTACCAGAGTTTGAAAAATCATATGTATACTGTTTAGGAAAATTAACCCTACACAGCCCATAGAGAGCAAAGGCTGGTAAGCACAATACTGGGTTGCAAAGCCTTCCAATTATAGCAAGTGCTTCATTAACTTAATGAC
The DNA here is from genome assembly GCA_016271365.2 of Neoceratodus forsteri. Lineage (NCBI taxonomy): Eukaryota > Metazoa > Chordata > Ceratodontiformes > Ceratodontidae > Neoceratodus > Neoceratodus forsteri. The sequence continues at coordinate 58,956,783 of CM057453.1, read as the reverse complement.
TATTTTCAGGATATTAAAAAAGATGAAACAATTGCTGAGCAGTTCTGCATGTGAAAGTGCCACAGTAATCAACTGTGAAAATGTAAAACACTTGGCACAGACTGAAGAGAAATATAAAAAATACTTAATTTTTAACATTTTGAATGTGTATACCTGAACAAAAAAAAATTTAAAAATGTTTAGTAGTCTAGTGCTATGCAATTCAAAAATAGTTAGCACTGCCTTCTGATATGCATATCATTCTGTTAAGTTACACCAGCTATTTAGTATCCTGATTTTTGTTAGAAGGAATTATTCATTGAAGTACCAGCTTTTTTCTAGATGATTAGTATAACCAGCACAACTCAATGCATCATCTCCACATGAGAAATGGTGTCCGGAACTTGAAATCTTTTTAAATTAAAAAACTCTCTCCTCTGTGCTTATCTCTCACTCCAAGCATTGCCCTAGAAGATCTTTTAAATCCACTGGGAACTTGGCCTAATTTACAAAAGCATACCAATTCAGAGTAAAACAAAAATAAAAACTGAATAAAAACATTTTAAGAAGAAACTAAATTAATTTTACACTTAAAAAAGAGCAACAGACCATGGCAATCATGAAAGCTCACGGTAAAGTGTTTAAGGTACATTCCTACTGGTACCACTGAGGCTGCTGTTCCTCTTGTGGGATGTGCACTGAAACCATTTGGGGGTACTTTCCCTGCTTTTGTATACCAATAACTGATGGCAGGCATTATACATCATGATATCTGCTTGCTTGCTGGGTGTCGTTATGACACCTCTCCATAAGTAATAAACAGGTTTTTTTTGTTACTGTTAGTACTCTCAGTCTTACAGAAACCTACTTCCCTTCTCACATCAAGACGATGTAAAACTTTCTCTCCTTTGCTTGTATGTGAACTTGAAAAATATAATGTAAAACATAATGGATTGCTTTAAATGGGATTCAGAGACCACTTTTGGGAAGAAATGAATATTGATTCTGAGTACCACTTTTCCTTATGGAACACCAAAAAGGAGGGTTCAATACGGAATGCTTGAAACTCACTTATTCTTCTTATTGAAGTTAAAGTCACTAGAGACAAAGTTTTTCCAAATAATAAATTTAAAATCAGCATTAACTACTGGTCACTGGTTCAAAAGAAGGCTACATTAATTGTGCTGGAACCAAATTGAAATCACAAGCTGAGACAGGGGTCTTACTGGAGGTCTATATGCATTAAGCCTTTGAAAAATATTTTACAAACAGGCTGTGCAAGCACAGAGTTGTCCAAAGGTTTTGCCCTATAGATAGCTGTTGCTGGTAGATGCACTGCCACCATGAGGCCTAGAATTTGAATCAGGCAGTGAGCTGAAACTGGCGATTGGCTCCTCAGCCACTGGACCTCTCCCATGGGACTCCTGCCAGGCTGGCGAGAGGAAGACCTTCCCCAGGTCCATCTTGAACACTGCGCTGCCAGGTGTTTCAGGGACTGTGATGGTGAGAAAGCTTTTCTGACGACTCACCACTCAACCTTGAAAATCCAACCTCCGGAGTACGGCGTCAGTGACTTCCTAGGAAATGACGCAGATTGTGCTCAACTGTGCAGATCATCCAGGCAAGGACAAACACGATGTCTCTCCTGAGGAACTGAGCCACCAGGACTATGGGCACCTATGGGGAAAACCCTGGAGGCAGTTGCCAGCCCAAAAAGGAGCACACTGACAAGGGAGTGCTGTCCTGGATCTGAAAACCTGAGGAACCTCTGATGAGACAGTCATATGGGGATGAGAAGATACATGTCCCTCAGATCTATAGAAGCTAGATAAACCCTGACTGGAGAGCTCAGATGATTGAACGCAGGGACTCCAACTGAAGGTTGTGTGGCAAACAAACTTTTTTTGGTGTTTCAGATCATGGAAAGGCCTGAACCCCCCCCCACCCCGCGACTTCCTGTGAACTATGAAACAGCTCGAGCAGAATCCCTGGCCTACTCCATGGGGGCACCGGAGCTATTGCCCTGAAATGAGAAAGGTAGTCCAGTGACTGTGACACCACTTGTCTCTTCGTAGGACCCTTTGGAAACATAGACAGCAGAAAATATCTCTTAGAGGAAAAAGTTGAAAAACTCTATTGCACAACGAAGAACTAGAACTTCCCAGATCCTAACATCCGAAGTTATCTGGACCCATCTTGAGTAAAAATTGTGCAGCCATCCACCAAGGGAAGAGAGGCAGAGATGGACTTGCATACCCTCACTGCAAGGCACCTGCTTTTCACTCAGTGTCCTGCGACGCATCTTGGACAAGTGCTCCTCTGCTACTATTGCTCTAGAAACCAGAATAGACTCCTGTACTCCACTGGTTCCCAAAGATCTGAAAGGGATGAAAAACCCTTTGGAAACTGCCTATGGCGGGTGCCACCTTGACTCCTGAAACTGAAGCAGCCTCGCTGTTGCTTGACACTGGGAGGTGGCTCTTTTAATCCTGGATAACTCTCAAAATATCATCCAGGCCAGAACCGAACAATAAACCTCCCTCAAAACCACACACTTCATATAACCAACACATGTAAGATTCTCATTGTGGCATCCCCTAGAAAGGTGGAGGCCACAGAAACATAGACTTTGATGGCAGATAAGGACCGCTTGGCCCACCCAGTCTGCCCACTTCCCTACCTACAGCATAAGCTGCAGATCCTAGTTAACCAACAGCCTATTTCATCCTACCCACACAAGAATTTCCATATGTCTGTCCCATGCATTCTTGAATTCTCCCACAGTTTTAGACCCCACAACCTCCTCAGGAAGGCTGTTCCATGTGTCCACCACCCCCTCTGTGAAAAAATACTTCCTCACATTGCCCCAAGCCGCCCCCCCATCTTCAAATTGTGCCCTCTTTTTCTTGCATATGTCTTTTTCAGAAAGATGTTACCCTCTTGGACTCTGTTGATTCCATTGAGGTACTTAAAAGTTTCTATCATGTCCCCACTCTCCCTCCTTTCCTCAAGGGTATACATATTAAGCTCCTTTAGTCTCTCCTAATATGGCTTCTCTTGCAGACCCTGCACCATTTTAGTTGCCCTCCTCTGAACTGCCTCCATCCTATCTATGTCCTTGCGGAGATGGGGTCTCCAGAACTGGATGCAGTACTCCAGATGGGGTCTCACTAACTGTCTGTACAGGGGGATAACAACTTCCTGTTTTCTGCTGGTGATGCCTCTCCCTATATATCCCAGTATCCCCCAGCCCTCCCTACCACCTTCTCACATTGCTTGCCAACCTTAAGGTCATCTGATACGATTACCCCAGGTCCCTTTCCATTTTTGTTGTTATTACTAGCCCCCCCCACCCATTGTGTAATCTTCCGGTTTTTTTTTTTGTTTTTTTTTGCCAGGTGCATTATTTTGCACTTCTTTGCATTGAATCCAAGCTGCCATACTTCTGATCATTCCTCCAACCTTGCCAAGTCCCTTCTCATCCCTTCCATGCCTACTTTTGTAGCAACCGTTGCAGATCTTTGTATCATCTGCAAAGAGGCATACTTTTCCTTCCAGTCCCTCTGCAATGTCACTTATAAAGACATTAAAAAGGGCTGGACCCAGAACTGAACCCTGCGGTACCCCACTAATAACCCCTCTTGCTTCAGAGTGGACTCCATTTACAATTACCTTCTGTGTCCTGTTGTCCATCCAATGTTTTACCCAGGCTACCACCTTGGGACCCACTCCCACGCTGGTTAATTTGATTATTGATCTTTTGTGTGGGACTCTGTCAAATGTTTTGCTAAAGTCTAGGTAGGCCACGTCCACAGTCATTCCCTGGTCTACTACTTTGGTCACCCAGTCAAAGAAATCGATTAGATTCATCCAACATGACCTTCCCCCTGTGAACCCATGCTGCCTTGGGTCCTGTGCCCCACTTTCCTCTAGGTACTCAACAATTCTTTCCTTCAGAAGTGATTCCATCTCTTTCTCTACCACGGAGGTAAAACTGACAGGTCTGTAGTTTCCTGCCTCTGTCTTGCTCCCATTTTTGTGAAGGGGAATCACATCTGCCTTCCTCCAGTCCTCAGGTACCACACCATCCTCCCATGATTTGTTAAAAGGGTAGTCAGTGGTGTCACTAGTTCTCCCCTTAATTCTTCTAGAATTCTGGGTGAATTCCATCAGGCCTCATTGCTTTCTCCACTTTCAGTTTTAGGAGTTCTTTCAGAACCCTTTCTTCTGTGAAAGGACTGGGATCGACCCCTCCATCCAGAGTGCTTCTGTTAACTGGATTAGGCATCTCCCCCTCCTCCTCTTTTGTGAATACTGAGCAGAAGTATTCATTCAGTATCCCTGCTTGTTCACTGTCCCTCTGCCCACCCACCGTCCTTTCTATTCAGCCTCAAAATCCCTCTCTGTCTTTCTACGCTTCCTAATGTACCTATAAAAGGTTTTATCCCCCTTCTTAACCGAGTTGGCCATCTTTTCTTCAGTTTGGGCCTTTGCTATTCTGACTTACCTCCCTGCTTCCTTCTGCCTTAACTGGTACAGTTCTCTGTCCTGCTCCTTCTGTGTTTCCTTATACTTCCTAAATGCTATCTTTTCCTCCCTAACCTTCCCCGCCACCTCTTTTGAGAACCATAGTGGCTTTTTCTTTCATTTTGATTTTTTTTTTTGCTTCACATAAAGGCTTGTTGCCCTGTGATGGCAGTTTTGATGTTTCCCCACTGATGCTCCACCCCTCCTTCTAGCCTGTTTGCTAGTGCTTTTCTAAGGCACTCTCCCATCTTGCCAAAGTCAGCACTCCTGACGTTCAGTACCCTCACTTTTGTATGGCTTGACTCTGTAGCTGAGTTTATCATAAACCACACTGTTTGGTGGTCACTTGTTCCCAGATGCCTACCCACTTCTAGATCTGAGATCCTCTCACTGTCCTCATTTGAGAGTACGAAGTCTAAGATTGCTCCCTTCTGAGTGGGTTCCAAAACTAGCTGTCTGAGGCATGCCACCTATAGGGCATCGAGAATGGCCCTGTTCTTGGATGTGGCTGCAGCAAAGGTGCTCCAGTTAACATCTAGCATATTCAGGACCCCCATCAACAGTATCTCCCCTTTCTCTGCCATCCTAAGGATGCCTTCTATCATATCCTTGGCCATTCCCTCTCCCTGACATGGGGGTCTGTATATAACCCCTTTGCAGATTGTGGGGCCATTTCCAGTCTCTAAGGTGACCGACAGTGCCTCCTCTCCTCCCTGTGTATTCTTTTGTTCAGTTGTTTTTTTCCCTTCCCTTACATAGAGAGCTACTCCTCCCCCTTTTCTGCCCTCCCTGTCTCTCCTCTAGGTTGTGTACCCTGGTATGTTAACATCCCAGTCATGGTCCTCTGTGTACCATGTTTCTGTGACTGCTACGATATCCAGGCATCTCTCTCTTCCATCAAGGCCACAAGTTCAGGGAGCTTGTTGCCCAGACTACGGGCATTGATACTCATTACCCTCCATTTCTTGATGGCCTTACCCTTTTTTGCCCCATCCTTGTCCTTGCTGCCTTTGTCATTTTCTCCATTTACCCCTACCCTTCTCCCTATTGACATCTCTGTCTTGGTGTTTACCTCACTTACTACCCTGATTTTTTTGGGGGGGCTAGGATTTCCCCGCTCCTTTCCAGTGCCTCCCCCTTGGCTAGTTTAAATGCTTGCCAATGATGCATTTAAACCTGTCACCTAGAATCCTGGTTCCCCTCCTGGACAGATGCAGACCATCAAGCCAGTATAGGCCTGCATCACTCCAGGTAGACCCCCAGTCTCCAATGAGCCAAATCCCTGAGCTCTGCACCAGTTTTTCAACCACTGATTGAATCCCATGGTGTGGAGCACCCTAGCCTCATCCATGCCATTGGATACCAATGGCAAGATGCCCACCCCCTCTGAATCTGGGGGGCATGAAGCTGCACAAGGTAATAACCCACATGTTCAAGGATCTGGTAACAATAAAGGATGCATAGGAGGTGCACAGGTTGTGCAGCTGAAGGCGAAGACTCTTGTCCACACAGTATCCATTCACTGTCGTGTGACTCCATGAAGGTCAATGACCCTTAAAAGGCACAGTGGTGTATCTGAAGGAATCATGAAATGCCTCATCTGGAATGGGGGTGGGTCCACTTGTGAGTATTTACCTTACAGACCTTAGGTTTTGGCATATATATTTTTTGGTGCACACCTGCCCATTCCTGTTCAATAATTTGGTCACAGTGAATAAACTTTGAAAAACACTCTGGAGTGGAGGAGGACACGGACAGGACAGGATTGACATCCAAAGCCTCCATGGATTTCACCTCCTTGAACTGTAATGTCCTACATGCCTCAGTTTTCAGACAGGACAGAGATTTATCAGGCGGGGAAGGGGAGGGGAGGAAACCCTCTCTTTGGCTCCATCCACTCAATGCCTTCTCTTCCCCAGAGGGTCTGTCCTCCTTCTCCTCTTCTGGAACATGTCTTTGGGTCAGGATGCACCCCAGAATCCTGGATATCCTCATCCTGATCCTCAATATGGTCAGGGTTGGAGAATGTCTGCGGATCTGGAACAACAGCCTCGTCTTGCTGCAGTGCACCTGGACATGCCTGTGTGAGTCCCCCCCTTACCTGCGGTGCCCGGATGAGGTTGGGTGTGTCTGAAGCGATATACAAAACATCGGGGTCATAAAACTCTCCTAAGAGTAACAAATAGTATGTACACAATTCTGCTGCCACTGCCAACTGGTACACCAGGCGCAAGTCCCACCTTGGAGGTTCGACTGGGAGGAACCATAACAGGCATATTAGCTTGAGAAAAATAAACACAATGGGGCAAGGGGAACCCCTGTGAAAAAGTTTCATCATCTTTAGGCAGCTCTTACAATTCCAGAAGTGAGAGGTCTCCGATATACCATGGTGCCAAAGAAAAATAGACCAGAGTGGAACACGTAACACATATCCAGTCCCTCTTTTTATAGATCTATCTTTACCATATATCCTTGCCAATATGACTGGAACACTGTAGGGAAGAGACACAAAAATGTGTACATGCATATATATATATATGTGTGTGTGTGTGTGTGTGTGTGTGTGTGTGTGTGTGTGTGTGTGTGTGTGTGTATATATATACACACACACACACCATATATATATATATATATATATATAATGTTAACAACTACTTAATAATAAGATATCAGAGACCCATATATATCTAACTAGCCCACTGTCCTGTTTAAGCTGGAATGTAACACCAAAGTGCATGTAAATTGAAAACACATGAAAATATATGCAGAGCGTGAGTCACATTTCCAGCTCAGTGAGCTCACTCACCATATAACTTTTTTGTCCCTAAAAGTTCATGACGCGTTTTGCACAGCTTGAGAGCATCAGATACATTCCTTGCTCACTCACCCTATAGCTGTTGTCTCCCCGAATATTCATAAAAATATTTTGCCCAGTTTTAGAAGTGAGAGACAGTTGCTGACAAGGAATGAAACAAACACTGCAGCTAAAGAGAACTTCCGGTCAGCCGCATCTGCTAAAAGGGAAGAGCTTAAGCAGACTTCCTGGCTGAAAAAGAAACAAAGACCCACAGAAAACAGTGCACCTAGCACTGTATCAGTGTAGGCAAGTGCGCGTTCTCCTGAAGGGCACGTGCACAGCATCACGACGCTAAGCTTGACGTCAGCACATTGAGGGGAATACGCAGAGCACAGGCATGTGAAAAAAAACATACAAACAGGGAAAAAAAACAACAGGGCATGCCCCAGCAGCCACAAACAGTGGAGAGCAGCAGTAAAAAAATGGTGTGGCTCAACGGAGCCAAAAGGAAGTCTCCAAAACAGCTGAAGGGTGGAAAAAATGCCAAAAAAGGCAGCAATAAAGGGATTCTGGACTTAACAGAGTCAAGAAACTCCACACCAGGTAGGCTCCACTTACCTAGAATAGAAGTTGGTGAGGAGATCAAAGGAAAAAATCCCTTCACCTAAATAAAATGGGAAGACCCCAGCAAGAGTTTTTTTAAACAACACCTGAAATAAAAGAACAAAAACCAGGGGAAAATATAAGACTTGGGAGAGGGAGAGGAAGGGGGTACTGTCAGGACCCCAGGGAAGCCCTAATAAAAACAATCAAAAGGAAAAACAGGTACTTACCTGAGGCACCATTTTTTTTTTTTTAATCAGCGACCTCTCAAAAACAATAAACACCCTAAAATTATGTGGCAGATGTGGCCCCCAATCCAAGCTCATGCAGTGGAAATGGGAGAGGCAAGTTAGCCAATTCAAAAGCCGCAGTTTAACAGGCACGATTTTAATTTAGGGGTGCTCCCTGTCACCAGGTAGCCCCAACCTGCTATGCAGAGTTGCAGCCCCAAGACTTAGAAAGAATAATTTCTTCAGAGAAACTTGACAGATGTTTCCCCTTCGGTGGCACAGATAAGACTGGAGAGTTGCTGCTGTCCAGAATCTTCATATGACTAACACTGTAAGGCCGATTCAGCCTTTGGGCTGTGCTATTTCCCATAGTAGGGGTGCACAATACCCAGTTGTAATAAATGCCCATTGACAATGTGGAGCACTACAGAATGAGTATTCTTACTTTACATCACATAATTTCTAATTATCAGTGTATATATTGATAAAATAGACATTGTGCACATAGTTTTGAGATGCTAGCTTTTTATTTTATGCTATTTTTGTCTCAGAATGATTTTGCAGTTTAAGTTCATTTTTAATTTACACAAAATGATGCCTATTGGGCATTCAATAAAGTCACTCTCCGTGAGGAGAGGCAGCAATCAGCACAATTTACAACACACCTTCTTTTAAGATGACTGAGTTGACTAATGAAGACTGTGACAATGGAAAAAGAAGACAATAAAAAGTGACCATAATTGAAAAAAACATCAGGTAGTGTTTTGATAATTAAACATAAATAGGGGCTTCCAGTGATGTCACTGTCTAATATGGCCACCTGAACTTGAGCTTCACTGCCTCCTCCTCTAAAAAGGGCCCAGAATATACTACAATCCAGCAAAAAACAGCATATTTTCTAACATGGCACCTTCAAAACATATCGGCAAGTGATTAGCCACCAATCTGATTGACCTAACAGTGTCAGCTAATGGCTGGGATTCTGACAGCTCAGCTAGCGAGGCCTTCACTTCCAAAAGCTTGGCATTAGGTCTAAGCAAAATGGGACTGCCACCGGAGTCTACTACCACAAAACAGAAACTAGATTTAATTTTACAAGACCTCAGAGAATTCTGGGAGGAACATAAAACAGCTCTTGCAAATGTGCAGATATTCACCAGGTTCAACAGCAGTCAGATGAACAACAGACTACCATCTCAGAGCTGGATTCCTGTACTAACCTCACAGACCAGTTGCTGCTGGAGGCCCTGTGGAAAATTATTGCTTTAGAGGATAAATATGAGGCTCTCCAGGGTCGATGACAGCATAAAAATCTCCATATTTATAGTATCAGGGAGAAGGTGGAGGGATAAATATAATTACTTTTTTGGAGTCTTTTTCTGTTCTCACCTGGCTCTCCCTCCAGACTTCATCTTCAGCATCAAGACGGCACACCGGGCATTGGGCCCCCTCCAGAGAACACTCAGCAGAGACCTAGATCGACAGTCCTCTAATTTCAGAGCCTTGCAGTGAAACAGAAAATCTTATTAGGTCTCTGGTAAAAGAAGGAACGCTTCTTCGAGGGACAGAGAATATACATTGACCATGATTACTCACCTAGAGTGATGGAGCAGTGCAAGAAATACGGACCTATCAATGCAGTCCTGTGAAATCAGATGCTCCATTTTCAAACCCCTTTCTGGGCTAAACTGAGAGTCTTTTTTTCCAAAGGGACCTGTTCTCTATGATACCTTCGATGAAGCCATCGCTGGACTCCAGGAAAAGAGCATTGTGGTGCCCAAACCCCCGAGAACAGTCAGCTTGCCCAGTCTGCCTGCCAACTGGTCTGATCTTCAGGAGTTTACTCTCCAGGAACATTGCTCCCTTCTTGCAGCCACTCTTCAGGACATACAGGCACTGCTGCAAACCTTTAGCACAGTTCCTGACACCTGGGGCCCGATTCCAAGTTGGCTCCACCGTGGCACAGTGCGACTTGCACCAACACAGATGGCACCTTGGGCCATGTGTTTTGCCAACAGAGATTCTGAGAGGCAGCCTGTGCCCAAGGAGACTTACGCCACCCAAGGCCCCTACAGCACAGCGGAAGGGGGGCTACGGCAGCAGCTGCACCCTTTTCCAAGAGGGCAGCTGCCATAACCCAGCAATGCCATTCCAAGAGGTCCTGCGGCACTGCGGTGTTAGACCAGCTAGTAGCTGGCGTAAGGGGCTTCTGTCCTGGCCAACTTCTTGTTGCCCCCCCAACAGTGCCCTGACCCGCACACTGCCATGCCACACAGAGCAACCCCCCCCACCCCAACCCGGGGGTTCCACCCGCCAGCACCCGGGTCCGCGATGTGCCAATGCCACCCCCCCGTGCCAGTGTCACTGTGCCAACACCCCCCATGGCCCACAGGGGCATACGAGCACGTCTTGGGGCTTGGGGGGGCTGCGCCCTGTCGTCAGGCTTGTCGGCAGCTTGCAGCACCCGGGTCAGGTGCGCCCTTCCTGTGACGCAACCCTGGCGATGTTGCAAGTCACAGGGCATAGGTGCCGGGGACCCTGCCTGTTCTGGAATCTGGTGCAGGGTCCCCGTCGTAGCGGTGTATTTCGCAACTCACATCCTGTCAGTGAGTTGCACCATACTTCTCAAAATCGGGCCCCTGAACTCTAACTAAAGATGTCTGCCTTTATTTTCTCAATCCCGTTTGTCAGGCTGTGAGGAAGGTTTTGGATGTTTTCGTGTTGTGCCTGCATTGTTCTTCAGACTGTTGTGTGCGGTTTTATTGATCTGCCTCAAAGCATATTCTTATTTTTCAGAATACTTTCAACAGCCCTTTCGATACCTGTCTATACTGTTACTATTATTTGTTCAAAGCCAGGCAGCCTTTTGTATAATTTATTCTGGGGCTGTTCAGTTTAATTCTTCAGCTCCTTTAGCCTCGGTAAATTCCCCTCCCACAACTGCCGCAAAGGACTGCATGTTGCAACTCCAGCTGCCTGAGGGTTGTGTGCCGAGCTTACCTGTTGCAGGAGAGGGGGTATCCACTGCTTTGTTTAATTGTCTCCAAGTTACATAGTTCTATGAGGGGATTAGTGTATATTAGAGGGTTGTTGTTCTTGTTATGGACTTCACATCCCCCGATTTTCAATACAGCATGCCCTCGATATACCTCCTCCCATAACATTCCCTCACTGTTATACATTGAGCATGCACACCCCTTGAGTCCTTCCCTGAGTTTGCATTATCCTTCTCATGCACTATTTAATGCAGGACCTTGGTCTAATTTTTCTATCCCACGCTTGCTGGGTGGTGATGTGGGATTTAGAATTTTTTTAAGTACCTGCATTACCCTTTAGAATTCTATGAACTGCTCATTTGCTGTACCTACAGGCCCACTTTTAATTCTTTTAACTAACGCCTACAATCCTTGGCTACATAAGCTCTCTTCTCCTTTTATATGAAGGGCGGCCTTTCTATAGTATTAATTTTGGTGCAGCTCTACTTCATTACCATTCTCTGCTAAATGTTACATTTTTCATTTTCACATTAGCAGCACAGGATGAATGCTGTAAATCAGCCCGCTTGGGTAGTAGGGCGGACTGTTGCAGGGGCTGCGACACCTGTTGCCTGGTTATTATCCTGCCTCTGTTAAATAGTTTTCTGAGGGGGTAGTTCCTATCTGACTGTTGATGGGGTGATAACTTTTTTCTATACTTTTTATACCCGGACTTGCAGTCTAAGGAGACACCTTAAAGAGCAGGTACCTACTATCAGGCACCCAGCTCCCCTCAAACATATATAATAGTAGATTTGCTCTACTGTTGAGGGGCATTAAAAATGCTATGCGCTTCCCTCTGGTTAAAATGTTATAGCACCCCAAATTTGCACCGACATAAAAACAAAGCATTGTCTGACACGCCTCCTTTTCTGATGTCAGAAAATGAATACTGAGGGTGCATGTCATTCACCTGTATGTATGCAATATGTCTATGGCATTAGTACTATTTAGAGGTGCCATGTAGACAAATCAAAGCAGCTGCTGGAGTAACAGTCCCTGTTTACTGGAGCGGTCACTTTCATTATTCCAAGTGGCAACTCTACATAGTACTAAACATCATTGACAAATGGCACAATATAGATCTATGGAGCACACACAAGCAGCCTTCATTTTCTGACATCACAAAAGGAGGCGTGTCAGACAACACTTTATTTTTATGGGGGTGCTATAACTTTTTACGCAGAGGGAAGCGCATAGAAATTATAGTGCCCCTCAACAGTAGAGCAGATCTACTATTATATATGTTTGAGGAGAGCTGGGTGCCTGATAGTAGGTACCTGCTCTTTAACCTGTCTCCTCATTCCCAGTTAAATAGTTGTAATATACTGACTAGACAGAACCCTGAATATTCATTCGTGTTAATATTATTATAATCCTCTGCCTTACCAATGCAGGTAACTGGTTCTCTACCAACAGTTGAGCTGTGATACAGGTTGTGAATATTTTTAGATCTATATTTGTATAATACTAAACTCTGTTTTGTGCTGCTTATTTGACAGGCATACAGTCTTACTCGTAGCCAATTCAGCAGCGCTCCCAATTCTTATCTACAGTGCGCCCCATTTTTTCTGTTACACATCGGGCAGCCCTTTATACTACTCATATTGTGCTGCATTCCCTAATCTCTACGTTCAAAGCTACTCTAAATTCCTTTATTTTCTGATGCAAATACCTCATGAATATTGTTGCTACAGCTGCCTGCACCCCAAGTTATGGTGTTACCTGTTGCACAGGAAGGAGCTACTTCTGATTTAATTCAGTATTTTTATACTGCAAGGCTCTATGAGGGGGTCATTTCTAATCTGTTGGCTCTTGTTCCTAGTGGCTTATTCACCTCCTAACCGCCACATTTTCAGCATGGTGGAACCTTTTATTGGCCTACAAGCATACTGTCAAGCTGATGTAAAAGCTCCATAGGCAGAGTTGACTCCCACATGCATTGACATAAGGAGGTATTACTTTTTGACCCTGACGTCAAAGTTTAGTTTATAATCTGTTATCCATTAGTTTTGTTCAACCACCTACTGTAGATTGCTATTTTTACAAAATATAGAGGTGAGCAGCGAGACTTGCTGCATGTTACATGCCATCTTATTGTATACCTCTGATTTATATATACGCTCTATTTTGTTTTCCCACAGTGCTCACATAGGGGTAGAAGTACAGAGTCTACCCTGCAACTGGAACATAGGGGTTGGAGGATTGTTATACTATGGGCATGGGGATTTATTTGTTGTTCTTTTTATTCTGTCAAAATGCCTCACCAAGTAACACTGTTGTGCAGTCAAAATATTAATGGTTTAAACAACCCTGTCAAGCACTCTAAGGTGCTTGCTGCTATCAAAAAAAAAAAAAAAAAAGTCCTGCCTTTGTGATGCTCCAGGAGACCCATCTATCTATTTCAGGACATCAAAAACTCTGCAAGTTTTGGTTATTATCAAGTGATTGTATCCTCTTATAAGCAATGTAAACGTCATGGACTGGCAATCCTCATTCTCTGACAGACCCGCTTTAATTGCACCTCTGCATATTCTGATCCTCAGGGTAGACTGGCCACTGCTGTTGATACGTATTTAGGCAAAGAACTCACTGTAGCCAGTATCTATATACCACCAGGGCCAGACACCCCTTGTATACAGGCCCTGCTCAATACGGTCCTCCAGCACCAAAAAGGTATGCTTCTCTTGGGGGGAGATTACAACTTAACATTTGACAAAAAAGATATCTCTAATCTCTCTCCACCCGAAGAGACAGCATCACAGAGGAGAGGCCAAGCAACTCTTAAAAACAGTCTGGCTGGACAGAGATGCTTGTCACTACCTACATCCGTCACAGCGGCAATATACCCATCACTCTCATCCCCATTGTATATATTCTCACACTGATCTTATTTGTATTTCTTCTGAGCATGTGGGGCTGCTAAGGAGCTGTACGATACTACCTACTTACCTCTCTGACCATGCCCCCTTCTTTCTTGACCCAGCCTGGGGCCACCATGGGGTTCCAGGCTCTGGAGGCTTAACATTTCCCTGTTAAATAGTCAGGAAACTACACAATTTATTTCAGATAATTTAGCACAAATTCTGGCCAAAAATTAGGTCCAAGGGTTGTCCCCAGTGATTTCACAGGACACGGTCAAAACTATCCTTAGAGGGGAGCTTATAAAATATGCCTCATACCTCAAAAAGCAAAGAGACCATAAATTACAGACCCTGCAACTGCAGTTGGCAGCAGCTCAAAATTCCCATGCTCAGGAAGATGCCTCCCTTGTTTCACAGAGTGCTCAACTAAAACGCAAAATCCAAGAAATCCTGAACCTTAAAACGGAAGCAGCTCTGCACTATCTAAAACAGTGCTATTATGAAAGAGGAACCAAGGCTTCAAAGGTCTTGGCTTTCCACCTGTGGCATCAGGCTATGCAGTCTGCTGTTACTCATGACAAAGACCCCATGACAAATAAGATGCAAACTGATCCCGTTAGCATACTCTAGGCATTTCGACAATATTATCTTGATTTTTATTCCAAGGAGAGTGACCTGTCCCAATCTGATATCATAAATTATTCGCAGCTTCTACATTTCCCTAAGTTAACAGACAAAATGGCAACTACCTTAATGGCTCCCATCACACACACTGAGCTTCTTGCTATCCTTGAAGAGTTAAAAAAAAAAATGGAAGAAGCCCAGGCCCAGACAGATACCCTGGGGAATTTTATAAAATTTTCTCTGACTCCTTAACCCCACTTTTGCTTTATGTATATTGGTCCAACCATGCTGGAAATCCAATCCCCCTTCCCCATCTTGGCAATATGTCACAATTTCAGCTATTTCAAAGCCCAATAAAGATAAAACCAACTGTGCCTCCAATCTCACAATAGCAGTATTAAATACTGACTATAAAATTTTTGCTTCAATTTTGGCCTATTGTTTAGATCAGCTCTTACCATCTTTAATTGACGGTGACCAGACTAGCTTCATCCGGACCTTCCAGATGCAGAATTATATAAAACAGACATTGCATGTCCTGCTCCATGCCGCCCGGTCAAACAGCCCTTTTTTATTACTTAGTTTAGATGCTGAGAAAGCTTTTGACCGAGTGGTGTGGAACTTTCTGTTTGCCACTATGAAACTTATGAACTTTCCCTTATCAGTTCTTAAAATTCTTCGTGCCATCTATACCGATCCCAGAGCTTATGTTAAAGTTAATGGAAATATCGCTGACACTTTGCCCTCCACAGAGGAACCCAGCAGGGCTGTCCCCTTTCTTCATTATTATTCACTATTTATTTAGAACCTCCTGCCAAACCCTAGACTCCATACAGCTATCCAGAGACTCACCTTGGGATGCCGAACTCACATATTAGCATTATATGCAGATGATCTGTTATATATTTAAGAAATCCTGAATTGACTCTCCCACATCTATGCTGAACAGTCACTGAATTTGGACAGCTGGCAGGCTATCACCTAAATACTACCAAAACAGAAGTTCTACAATTTAACTACGCCCCCAGTGTACACACCAAACAATGTTTTAAAATTCCACTGGGACTTAACCTAAACTAAAGTACTTGGGGGTTTATCTACCTGTTAATTTATCTCAATTTAATAGATTAAATTATGAGCCTTTTGCAGAACAATTAGTCAAAGATTTAGAGGCATGGAAAACAGTGCCTCTTTCCCTGTTGCAGTGCATAGACTGTGCTTGAATGGTTCTTCAACCCCAACTATTATATTTAGCCCAAACTTTACCAGTATTTCCTCTGGGGGTTTCCTTCTGGCAATGGGGAAACTGATATCCTATTATATTTTTTTTTGGGGGGGGGGGCAAAACCATGTATAAAATTCTGTTTTACAACTCCCTAAATCTTAGGGAGGGCTAGCCCTACCTAATGTTTCTCTTTATAATGTGGCAGCATTCGTACAGCTCTCTACTGGTTGACAGACCAATACACAGCCCATTGGAAGACCTACGAGTCATTGGAAGACCTTAGAATTAATAGAAGAGGACCTTCTTTCAAACTGCAAAATATTATCTGACCCCCTTGTACAACCCTCTCAAATTTCTACCAATTCATATACTTTAACTATTTTACTATGCTGGCGGAAAGTTTTCCTCCATAAGCGGCTCCAGACTACTAGATTTTTAATCACTCCCTTCTCCGAGGCCTCCTCCTTTGCAACTGGTCGACTGTATTTAGCTTATACCCACTGGGACCTTATGGGACTTTCCTTTCCTGCACAGTTCCTATGGGGCAGAGACCTCATTCCCTTTCAGGAACTTGCCAGATTCTTTAAGCTATGCCCCTAGGATTATTTTTTTGGTACCTCCAGGCTTCTCATTACCTGCACAATGTGCTACGCAAATGGATGTCTACCTTGGGAATTCCCGTTTCACCAGATATTAATCTCTATAGTAAACGGAGACCCTGTATCCTCCCTGATTTCCCAGGTATACCAAGCGCTCCTTGAACTTCAGAGCTTCATGTTGATTTTATTTGAGCAAAGTGGGAGGCAGATTTACAGACTTCCATCCCTCCATCAGACTGGAGCAGATACTTGATGCATATTCATAAACCAACTTCCTTCCATAGTTAGAAGGAATTTTCTTGGGAATGCTTCATTAGATCTTTTCAAAACTCCTCAAGTTGTTGCCCACTATTCACCACCACAGACTGCTCATTGCTGGAGAGGTTGTGGTATTGCCCCTTCCACTCATGGCCATATCCTTTGGACATGCCCACTGTTGCAATCATATTGGACACAACTCCAGTCAGACGACCAGATAATCTTTGGTACAAACTTTATGTTGTCTGCCACATGTGTGCTATTCCTTGACCCCCTACAATGATACAGAGATCCTCAGACAAAACAATTAGTTCAAATCTGCCTACTAGTGGCAAAAAAAAGTTATTACCAGACTCTGGCTTTCTTCCATAGTCCCTGAGGTATCGCATTGGCAGGGCAGCATAATCCAAGTTTATGATATGGAGAAGTTGACAGCTAACCTGAACAACACTGTTGAACATTTTGACACATTGTGGTGAAGATGGGTTTTGTACACATTTGATCACAAACCGAGTTTCGCACTTTAGAAATTAACAGGTTATTTATTTTGCTGCTCTCTATTGTTATGACAGCAAAGGACTGTAAAGTGCACCAGTCTATTAGCTTGAAATGCCTTTGCTGATGTTTGTCTTGTCTGTGTATTGTTAGTCCTGTTATATGGAAATAACCTAATAAAGAGATATTTAAAAAAACAAATACAAATAAAACTTTTTATCACTGCGACATGTTTGACTTCTTGCAGAAAACAGGTTTTGTATAGCGATAATAATTAAGTAATCATCACACATCTCCTCCTCCACCAAACATGTAGCCTGTAATTCTAGCCTGTTTTTTTTTTTTTATGGGGGGGTGACCATGTTTAACATCCTCAGTTGTCATATCACCAGGTTATCTTGGCTTTAGACTACAGAAAGTATCTACAGCCCTTTCTGGTTGAACTGAGCTTGGGGGGGGGGCCTGTTTTTTAATGTGAATTGATGCTTCTACAGTTTCCTGTGCCCGAGATACTCTCCGGTCAGTTTTAACATTGTTCATAGTTGAAAAACACCTTACTACTATTGCATTAGACACAGTAAATACTCTCAACACATTCACAAGCTTCAACAGATTAGGATAAGAATTTTGGAAGTCACATGAGGAATAACGTTGAAAAAAAAAAGTTTGGTTGGTTGGTTTATCCAGATAGCAGAAGACAGATTTGTAAAGTTAGTTTGAGCAAAATTCTTAAACTTTTGCCATTCTGTCACAGTCAGGCTGCAAATGTTTTGAAAATGGTCAGCTACTGAAATAATCATTGTTGCCATACAGCTCCAATTCCTTTGGGTCTGATAACCAAAGTCTGGTATCTAACAATTTTACACAGTTATAGATACTAGTTTCATCAGTCAAAGAGAACCTGTCTTCGCTTGACTTCTAATACATATCTTACATTGCTGTTTAAAATTTATAGCACCTTGGCCACTGAAATGTGTTAATTTCACACCCTTGTATGTTACTTCAGGACATGTTCTTGAAAGAACATCAGACCTACAGTATTTGTCAAGTTCACTGCCATGTAATGGACCACTCTGCACTACAGATTCAAGAGTTTCTCAAAATTTCAGCAGAGCTATATACTGTAACTCTGGCATTCCAGCTACTTCTTTTTGAAATGCTAGTGAGAATCGGGCAACTGGCTGAAGCAACTGTTCAAAGATGTCCTGCATTTGGAAGTTAGTTATAATTTGTAAAACACCCTTGGCTTTGGTCTGGTCATGAACTGGGTTTGCGGCCACAGATTCTGAATGGGTACAAATTACAGGGTATGATTTGATAACAGCCCAGGTGACAAGAAGTTTGCTGCACTCAACGTTTTCCATGAGACTTCTTGGGCTTTTCAACTGACATCTCCATCGCCTGGACAAAGGAACACAATTCTCTGAGTCGCTTAGGATTTTTCTAATGGAGCTAAAACAGTTGGGCCAGAAAGTCAAATAGGTGTCATCCAAAGCATCCTTTATGGCCGGTTCAGATCTGTGTGAGAAACAGCGAACAGAAATTAACCACTCAACTTCTTCCCATAGAAGCGCAGCAAGTCCCCGTCTTACACCCATGTTGACAGATGCCCTATCAGCCCCAAACCTCACTTATTTTTTTTATACTAAGGCCATGATCTACTAAGATATTTAAGAGGAGATTTTTCAATCCCAGACTTGTGCCATCTGATACAACTTTAATTTGTAGAAATTTAGTTTCAACTTGGCCATTGCTGGGATTTACATAAATAATGTAAACCACTTCCTTTTCAATTACACCACTGTCAGTACTACCGTCCATAAGCACTGAAAAATAATTTGCATTTTTGACAGTTGCCAGCAAGTTTTCTTCTAGGTTCTTGCCAATACAAATTTTGAGTTCTTTCCCACTAACAGCATTAATGTATTTATTGCCCAAATGTACTCCATAGCACTTCTCTTGTTCTGCTATTGCTTCAAACTTTTTAATTGGGATGTCCTCATTGGCAATCATATACAGGATCTTCATCAGCCTGCCTAGAATCATTCTATGCTGCTCCTCTGCGTTACTGAAAGCTCTCTCTGCAAATAAATCAGAATTTTTTAGTTCATCTGGGTCCAAACCCCTTCATCCCCCCCCCCAACTCGACTTACCAATTGTGATGTGTCAATATATATCAAGTGGTGACCTTGCTTTACCAAATTTCTTAATATTAATAGCTTTCTTAAGCTGCTCTGTCTGCAGATGTTTTCGTATGGTGTCAACTTTGAGCTGGGGGCCCATTATCCCTGCAATTAATGACTCACTAAAGTTGCACAAGCCACGTAGCTCATCTTTGTATTCATAGAACAATTTCCAACTTGCATGTACTGCAAGATCTCCCTCACTGATTATCTGCAGCCAGAATTTCTGGATCATATTTTTTACGCCATCCTCCAGCAGCTGTCAGTTTTACTCCAGCTGCCATATCAGACAGACTGACAAATTATTAAAAAATTTGACATTAGGGCAAACATGAAAGGTGTCACGGGTGTGTACTGAACACATTTCAGTGCCTGTAAGCACAGCATGATGTAGCAGAGAATGAAGCTGATGTTGAAGCTGAACAGGGTGAATGACCCTGCTGCAAAGCAGATGTGAGCACTGGTATTAGCAGCAGCAACTATCCAAGCAAAGATGCAGCAGTATATGTTCGTCAGAATTCAATAACTGTGACTGTCCCCACCCCAGCTTCTCTGCAGCTCTTGGGCAATGCAGGCTTCTTTGCATGAAGGAAAGGCGACCTCCTAGCAGAATAACTTCATGGGAAGGGCAAGTGTACACCCTCAGACTGAAGAAAAGAGGGCAAACTGCGAGGGTTAATTCAATTCTCCGAACACAGAGTGTAGCAGCTTTGGTGGTGCCCCCCCCTCCAAAAAAAACAAGCTGTCAGACACTGGTTAAATCTTCTTCATCCCCCTCCCATCACAAAACCTTCTCCTCCTTGGCTGCAGCATCTCTCTACATACAAAAAAAAACAAAAAATAAATACATATGCAGGGCAAAGGTCATTTTGCTTTTGATCTCACTGCATAATGCAGGGCACATAACCTAATTTTTCACACTAGGCACTGTGGCACATATAGCACAGCTACATTTTTTCACTGCAAAAGCAGGGCATAACACTTGAGCAACTCACAACAGTTTGTAATATTCAGTCTCTGTTTTCCCCATCACTGCGAAGTCTAAAGCAGGGCTCAAACTCAAATTGTCTGTATTTATGCAAGGCACAATACGTTGTTTCACATGGTCACACTGACCAACTCAACATGGAGGCTGCTGTCCAATCCAATCTCTACATTTACAGGGCACAGAACTTTGCTTTCTTTTGTCCAAAGTGGCACAGATTGTGTTGGTTTTTAACACCCCTACTGTCACCAATCACTGATACTTTTATGGTCGAAAAATCTGTGAGTCTTTGCAGGCTTTTCCTTTGGGGCATCATGCCCTTCTATTCAGCTGCCCACCCCCTTGTCCTTGCTTAGTGTTCTCTTAGGCCTTGCCACTCCAGTGCCCTTCTTTTCTTTTGAGCAGCATATCCCGATCCCCCCCACCGATTCTGAGTGCCAAGTCAATGCCCTGTTAACTGTTTCTTCTTTTACTTCTCTGCCCATAAAGAGTAAAAAGTTTCTACTTGTTTTGGTACAGTCTGCTCTGCTACCAAACAGCCTGAATCAATCAGCCTGCTCGCCTCAGTGTGTCTCAGTCACTCTCATCTCCACTGCTTCCAGCTTCCTCACAGCTCTCAGCCTCCTCAGCTCCTCTTGGCTTTCAGCTCCTTGGCTCTTCTCACAGCTTCGGCCTCCTCAGCTCCTCACAGCTCTCAGCCTCATTGGCTCCCCACAGCTCCCAGTCTCCTTGGCTCCGGGACTCCTGATTGGCTAGCAGCTTCTTGGCTCTCCTCACAGCTTTAGCCTCCTCAGCTCCTCACATCTCCAGCCTCCTTGACTCCCCGTGGCTCTCAGTCTACTCGGCTCTGGGACTCCTGACTGGATGGCAGCTCACTCCTCCTGGCTCCCATCTGCCCTAACAAAGAAAACAAAAAATGATTACCAGAACTACTTGATGCTAAAGATGACCAATTAAATGAACCATACAAAAAAAAGAGAACTGTACTTGCCACTTGTGCTGAAGCTCTGGTCTGGTCACTGACCAGCTCCTTCCATGGCAGATGTATGCAGCAGTGGACCGAGTCACGTTTCTCTTGCACTGAGAATGGGGGGGTGCTGAGACATTCATTCTGACCAGTCAGAGACAGCCGGGTGTACAGGGAGAGGGATGTGGGGAAGGAAGGAAAGGAAGGAAGGAAGGAAGGAAGTCCCCCAAAAAGAAATTAATTTAAAAGAAATAGTACCAAAAAAAATAAGTGCCGACTTCTTATGATTACCAATCACTGCTAATCATGTGGGTAATTGACTCGGATTTGCCAATTCTTGGGTCACAAACTGCAATGTGAACCCACTTTATTTTACACCTTGACCGCTGACATAAAATCAGAAGAGAAGTTGGGCACAAGAACTTAGTCCCTGGGCGACGTCAAGCCCTTTAAAAAACTGGGCCCCTGGTGAATGTCCTGTATTCATCAGTTTGAACGAGATAATCACTACCTGATTATTTTAGTGAGAAAAACATTAAAATAACTTACTGCCAAATTTAGTATTTGTGAAAGGAGCCAAACTTACAGCACTGGAGAAAGAAGTTCTCATTTTAGCCCATGACAGTAAGTCAGCAAGGCCATTTGCAATGCAAGTTTCTCTACACTGCCCTGCCAATGTTCTTTCCCTCAATCCTGTCATAAGGAATGGTAGGTGGGAGAGTAACTTAGCTACCAAGTCCATTAAATTCTTAGCCTCTCATATGGGACTGTTAACAGGGGAGTACAGTAGTTAGTGGCAATAGTACTAATGGTTTTAGGATGTGGAAACCTGTCAACTAGAAGCTGAACAGAGACCACCACAATCCATTTCACACAGGCCAATAAACAGCACTCAGCTGATAACGCTTTCAGTCACTACCAACCTACTGTAGGTCAGAATCAAACCAGTAACCTAGAACTTGCAGCAGTTTTTATGCTTAGAGAATTATAGTCTATGACTATGATAACAATTAGATGTTTTTGGTGCAGTATTAGCCACTGCTAAGTGTGACGCTTGGCCAGCTGGTTATGATTGTTCTATGATATTTGTAATATAAAAATGTAGTGTGTGATTGTCTCACATCAGGTAGCTGTGCCATGGGTGAGCCCCCCCCCCCAAGGTTTCAGTGAAGCAGGAACCATTTAATTAACTGACTTACTTCAGGAGTGGCATTTTATTACCTTTTTATGATGTGCCTAGGCTCTTTGAAGTGGAAATGAAATGCGACTTTATGAGTCTGCCAGAGGATGGAGATCATAAACTTTTATGATGTCTTAGAGGAAAAATATTTTATACTAATGGTATGGAAAGTTGTAAAATGTTTGATGTGCCCTGGGAACAGGAACTGCTCAAAGATCAGAGAGAGGGAACTTGGAAATCACAGTCCTATAATTTAGAAAATTAGTTTTTGCTGAAGTCACAGTATTTAAAATATCTCCTGACAGGAAGATCATTGTTTGTATAATTTCTATATTCTAAAAGGAGGACCTGGGTGACATCATGGAAGGGGTGTGTAAGAGAGACACAGTTTAACCTAGGACTTGTGTCTGATCTTAGTGACATTTCTTTTGGGACTCTTAAACAAGATCTCCAACTATAAGCACTTAGAGATCATTACATTAGATAGAAAATATCTAAATGTACTTTGTAGGAACTTGTCTATAGTTTTCCTTGTTTTTCTTTATGAGATTGTATGCTTTGTGATATAGTGTTCTGTGTTTACATTTTACATATTTTTATCTATTTTTAAGTAAACCTTTCAGTTAAAAGATACTGCCTGGGTCTTCCTAGTTCTTTCTTTCTTTTGCACGTGACATATGGAGGGTTAAGACTGACAAAACTGTTCATAAGCTTCATGGTGTCACCAAACTGAGAAAAGGTAAGAATATACCTAAGGTCTTTTATAGAGTTTTAAGGATTCATTTTGGATACCTGGTTAGGTGCCCTTAGACGAAAGATATCTGGCATTCCCCCCAAAGAGCAGATTATCTGAGCCTGTACATTTGGGTATGCTAGCATAAGGTTCACAGTTTGAATCCCCTCAGAATTTGAGACTAAAGGTGAGTCGGGCCCACAAGCAGACAGGAAGGTTACCCTGTTCTGTTACCTGTTCACAATACTGCACTCAGAGGTTGGCACTGTGGGAGCAGAGGGCCTGACCTGCTGAGTGCGTTTGTGACAGAATAGTTGGCAGCAGTGCAGATAAATTTCGTAACACAAGCTTTAACTGTTCAGTGTGTCAGCTTAATACCGTACAGATCACTTGCAAAATAAGGCAGTGATTTATTTTTAAAAAGGAAACAGAACTATATTGTTTTGCTTACAGTCGAGTTCCTGTTTTATTTTTTTTTCTAAAGTGCAAGTTAGAGTAGCTGTAGTTAGGAAAAGAAGATGACTTCCAACTACAGCAGGCACACTGCAGACTACCTGGGGCAGTTGTTCCAGGACAGAGGAGTCCTGTATGAAGGGAGATCCACCAAGCAGAACCTCATGGATGTCCTGATGGCAGCAGATGCCCAGAGCATCGAGTCACTGACTGTGACTGTAAGGGACCAAACCTTGAGCATGGAGGGGCTAGCGTCCAGTGCAGTGTCCAGATCCAGTGAGGATGACAGCAAGGCCAGTGCCAGCGAAGGGCCACAGCAGCAGGGTAAGGTCACCAGCGTTCTGAAGCCAGAAGCACTCAGGCTGCAGATTGAGTGGCGCAGAATAAAGCTGGAGTTCCAGAGACACACTGAGTGAGAGAAACAAGCCACAGAGGAGAAGAGGGAGTGAGAACAGAGAGAAGCAGAGCAAGAGAGATGAGCTGCAGAGGAGAAGAGGGAGCATGAACAGCGAGAGGCTGACCGGGAACAGTGGGAGGCTGACGTAGAAATGCGTGAGTGCCAGCGAGCTGCAGAGGGAAGAGGAGGTGAGAACAGCGAGAAACTGAACATGAGGAGCGTGAGTGCCAGAGGCGACATGAACTGGAGAGGTTACGACTCCAACCACCAGCACCAGAGCAGGTACAGGTAAGTGGCTTGGGTTTAACTGGAACTACAGGACTGAGTTACAAATTGAATTCCAAATTGATAGTTGAATTTAAAGAGGAGGAGGATATGGATGCCTTTTTAAATTCCTTTGAAAGAGTTTGTATTCAGGCTAAAATTTCTAGAGCGTCCTGGAGCTTCCAGCTATCCCCGCTACTTACCGGGAAAGCTCGGGATGCATTGGGTCAAATGGACAATGAGGACAGTAATGATTACAGCAAACTTAAAGCCGCACTTTTAAAAAAGTTTGATTTAACTGCTGAAGCATACAGAGCTAAATTCCGTAAGATCAGGAGAAGCTCTGATATGAGCTATGAGGAGCTAGCAACGAAACAATGTCAGTTTTTAAAACATTGGTAGGAAGGAACTGAAGTGAACTCTATAGATAAAATTGAAAATGCTATTTTGTTAGAACAGTTTTTTTGGGCATGCCCAGTAGAACTGAAAACCTGGCTAGAGGACTGAGATCCCAAAACAGTGCAAGAGGCTGCTGAACTCTCAGACTGCTATGCCAAGAACATACCTGCTCTGAGAGCAAATGGGACGGCCGGGGCAGCACAGAAAGGGAAAAGCGCGCCTTCAGGGCAGCTAAAACCCTCACTGCCTCCACCAAAACCAGTTAGCCCCATGTTTCAGAGAAAAGATTTCTCTGAGAAAAGAAATTAATGTTGGGTTTGTAAAGAAACTGGGCATATTGTAAGACAGTGTCCCAAAAGGACGAGCAATACACAACATGGAGCTAGGAAAGAAGTGAGTTGTTTGTGCGTCCCTGGAAGCATGCCAGTGAACATGAGGGAACACACGCACCCAGTCACGGTGAATGGTGTAAAGACACAAGGGTTAAGGGACACAGGGGCATCCCTGACATTGGTAAAAGGGGATCTGTAGAGCCTGGTCAGCTTATACCCAATAAATATGTCACTGTACAAGACTTCACTGGTGAGGAGACCACATTGACACTCGCTAGTGTTCTCCTGGACTGGGGTGAAACAGGGGGAACTGTGCAACAGGTGACTGTAGCAAAAATGTTAGCAGTTGACGTCATCCTTGGCAACAATCTCAAACAGGGGATGGTGTGTGCAGTCACCCGTAGCCAAGAGTCAAAGGAAAGTTGTAGTTCCCTGGACCCCAGAGAAGCCAGTGTGGAAATCCCTGGGAGACTGATTCCCCAGCCTGTGTCTCCTGATCTGGAGACTAATAAAAAGCGGGTAGAAATTTCCCCAGTAGCAGTTAACCACACAGCTACGGAGGGTTACTCCTAAGAAGGAGGGGTGACCCATTGTCGGAGGGTTAGGGATGGCAGTGATCCTGAGTGCCCTGAAGCTAGTGCTAGGGACCCTAGTTTAGAGACTGAAGGGGACCTGTCCCATACCTTGGGAATGTGTAAGGAGTTTGCAGCTGCTCAGAAAAGTGACCCTAGTCTAGACAAGCTGAGGACTTGGGCAGACTCTGACGGAGCACAGGGAAGTGACAGTAAACATAAGGTTTATTGGGAAAATGGACTGATGTATACTCAGGCTGTGCAGACAGAGGAAGGGGTGATAAGCAAGCAGCTTGTCATTCCCCTGGGGTATCATGAGCAGTTGCTCAAGACTGCACATGATATTCCCTTGTCTGGTCATCTGGGAATCATGCGCACTATGCAGCGGTTGGCCCAGAATTTCTATTGGCCCAACTTCACCCAGCAGGTGAAGGAGTATTGCAAGTCTTGGCACTGGTGCCAAGAAATAGGGAAGGCAGGGAAGAAAACCCAAGCTACCCTAATTCCATTGCCCATAGTGGAGGAGCCATTCCAGAGGGTGGGAATGGATATTGTGGGGCCTTTAAATACAGCCAGCTCGTCCGGGAAGAGGTTCATCCTGACTGTGGTGGAATATGCCACCCGGTACCCACAGGCAGTCTCCCTATCCTCAATGAGGACAGACAAAGTGGCAGATGCCTTACTTGGGATTTTCTCCCGTGTTGGGTTTCCGCAGGAGGTTATCACTGATCAAGGGGGGTTCCTTCATGTCAGACCTGATAAAATGTTTGTGAGAGAAGTGTGTGGTGGTGCAGAGGCGCATGACACCTTACCACCCGCAAGCCAATGGGCTTGTGGAAAGATTTAACAGTACCCTAAAGTCAATGCTCAAAGCGTTTGCTGAACAGCATGGGAGGGACTGGGAGAAATACCTTTCCCACCTGTTGTTTGCATACAGGGAGGTGCCCCAAGAGTTGACAGGATTTTCCCCCTTGAACCCTTATGTGGACGCTGGGTATGTGGGCCTCTAGACTTGATCCGGGAGGACTGGGAAGGTAAGCATGCCACCCAGGGAACTTCCATAGTGGATTATGTCCTTGGGTTTGGCGAAAGGCTGAAGGAGCTTATGGAGACAGTCCAGAGCAAAGTGGCAGTTGCCCAACAGAAACAAAAAGTGTGGTACAACTGCAGAGACAGAGCTCGCTCATACAAGGTGGGTCAGGAAGTCATGGTCCTTACTCCGGTCCGGAACGACAAGCTGCAGGCTGAGTGGGCAGGACCGTACAAAATAGTTAGGAAGGTAAATGACGTGAACTATATCATAGAGTTACCTGACAGAAGACAGACAGAAAGGATATATCATGTCAACATGATGAAGCCATATGCTAATAGGGCTGACACGGTGTACACAGTACGTAGTCCTGGGAAGGGGAAGGACGAAGGAGACCCCCTTCTGGACTTGCTGGAAGAAACCAAGCAGGAGTCCTCTGTGGAGACAGTAAAACTGTCTCCCCAGCTAGCCGCAGACAAGCTCCAGGAAGTAAGGGAAGTTTTAGCAGACTTTGCCCCCGTTTAGCGTCAAGCCTGGACTAAGCCCCTTAGCTATGCATGATGTGGAAACAAGGACACAGACACCCATATGGCATAGGAGGGAGGTGGAGCAAATGCTGGATTTAGGGGTAATCCAGAGATCCCACAGCCCCTGGGCCTCACCCCTAGTCCTTGTGCCCAAGCCACATGGCTGTACTCATTTCTGTGTGGACTATCATGGACTGAATGCAGTCACGAAGTCAGACGCCCACCCGATGCCCCAGATGGACGAACTCCTGGACAAGTTGGAAGGGGCGACATACCTTACTACTATTTACCTGACAAAGTGGTACTGGCAGGTTGAGTTAACGGACAGAGCTAGGGAAAGGTCAGCCTTCATCACTCCAATAGGCTTATTTGAATTTAAAATAATGCATTTCGGAATGAAGAATGCCTCGGCCACTTTCCAAAGGTTGGTGAACCAGGTGTTAAATGGTGCTGAGGAGTACGCCGTGGCGTACCTGCATGACACTGCCATCTTTAGTGCCAGCTGGGAGGAACACCTACCCTACCTTAGGGAAGTGCTGGGCAGGATACAGAGGGCCGGGCTCACTGTCAAAGCTGAGAAGTGCCAGGTGGCCATGGCTGAAGTGGCATACCTCAGGCATGTTGTAGGCCGGGGACTGCTCCGTCCTAACCAAGTAAAAACAGAGGTGATCAAGGCATGGCCCAGACCAGAAATGCAGATGCAGGTCAGGAGATTTCTAGGGACAGCAGAGTACAATAGGAAATTTGTACCCAATTACAGTGCCTTGGTTGCTTCCATCTGACCTGGTAAAGAAAGGGATGCCTAAGAAAATTACCTGGGAACCAGCCTGTGAAAAAGCCTTTACCAGACTGAAGGAGGCACTGTGCAGTGTTCCTGTATTGACAAGTCCTGACTATAGCAGACCCTTTATAGTTCAGGTTGACGCCTCAGACGTGGGTATTGGGGCAGTACTGAGTCAGACATCCAACCAAGGGAAAGATCTCCCGGTAGTGTACCTGAGTAAAAGGTTACTTCACAGGGAGCAGGCATACTCTACTGTGGAAACAGAGTGCCTTGCCATAGTGTGGGTCCTAAAGAAGTTAGAGCCATACTTATATGGGCAGCATTCTGAGGTACAAACGGACCATAACCCTCTGGTTTGGCTGACCCAAAGGGGAAAAACAAATGGTAGACTGTTAAGATGGAGTCTTGCCTTGCAAGGGTATGACATGACAATCTTACATATGGCTGGAGCGACCAATCAGAACAGCGATGGCCTGTCGCATCTGTATGAGGAGTGAACTGATTTGGGAAGCTCATCCCATGCAGGGGATAGAGCCCCCAAATTCAGTCTAGGTGGGGAGGATTGTGACACTTGGCCAGCTGGTTATGATTGTTCTATGAAATTTGTAATATAAAAATGTAGTGTGTGATTGTCTCACATGAGATAGCTGTGCTATGGGTGAGCCCCCCCCCAGGTTTCAGTGAAGCAGGAACCATTTAATTAACTGACTTACTTCAAAGTGGCGTTTTAGAAAAAATTACTCACCGCAATAATCTTCTTTCTTCCATGGGGTCCTTTAGCATCAGTAACTTTTTGCCCTTAGCTGGCTAGGTGCAATTGCACCGGTGTGCCTTTAAGAGATTTTTTAAAGAGCGTAGGGCTAGCCAATCAAAAGACAGGAGGGGGTGTGAACTGAGTGAAAGCTGTTGACTGCTTCAGAATTTTTTTAAAGGAAAAACGAGGGCAAATGCCCCGAAAAGAATTAACAAGATTCAAAAAAAAAAATGCAAATGTCCAAAAGTGGAAATAGAAAGAGCAACACGAGGTAAAAACTCAATAACAAATGCCAAATTTGGTAAAAGGTGACGTAAGAGCCCTTCTCCGACAGGTGAACTGGGGAGGAAGGGTGGGAGCTTACTGATGCTAAAGGACCCCATGGAAGAAAGAAGATTACTGTGGTGAATATTTTTTTCTTCTTACCACAGAAGTCCTTTAGCATCAGTAACTTTTTGCAGACTACCAAGCTGTACCAAGTGGGAGGCGGGCAGAGAACCTACTTAGGAAAGAGGCTCTGCAGAACTGCCCTGCCAAATTTGTCATCAGATCTGGTCTGCACATCCAAACTGTAGTGTTTCACAAAGGTGTGCACAGATTTCCAGGTAGCTGCTTTGCAGACATCCAGTAGGGGAATGTCCCTTGCTGCTGCAAGCGAGGCTGCAGTGCCCCTGGTGGAATGGGCCCTGAGCCCCACTGGAGGTTGTTGACCAGCTTTCTCATAGCAGAATCTAGTACAAGAGTCCAACCAACGAGAAATAGTTCTCTTGGTAGCTGGTCTTCCTCTGCCTACATCCCCGTAGGTGAGGAACAACTGAGTGGAAGAGCCTCTGGACTGTCTAGTATGCTCTAGGTAGTGAACGATGGCTCTTTTGACATCAAAGCTGTGGAGCTTTTGCTCACCAGAAGTAGATGGCTCAGTAAAGAAGACAGGCAGAGTAATGGATTGGTTCAAGTGAAACTCTGAAACCACCTTTGGTAGAAATTTTCTATTTGTCCTGAGCTCAACTTTATCGTTGTGGGGGATGATGTAATTCGTCTCAGTGCACAGGACCTGTAGCTCTGAAATTCTCCTGGTGGACGTAATGGCTACCAGGAAGATGGTCTTCCAAGTTACAAACTTGATGTGGGCCGAGGACATAGGCTCAAAAGGTGGATTCATGAGCCCATCTATGCAAAGGTTCAGGCTCCAAGGAGGAACAGGCTCCCTGGTTGGAGGCTGGAGGTGCAAAAGGCCTTTGAAAAACTGTTTAAAAATGTCATGGAAAAAACTGATTTCTTCTTTCCCACGGAAAGGTAGGTTGAAACTGCCACTAGGCGTAGCTTGAGTGAAGATGGTTTCAAGCCTGACGCCTGTAGGTGTACCGGGTAGTCTAGCAGCTGACGGTCTGAAGCTGATAGGGGTTTGACCTTTTCACTTCTGCACCAGAGGAAAAACCTTTTCCATTTGGCTGCATAAGTCTTCTTAGTGTTCGGTTTTTTAGCCATCCTCAGTATCTTAAGGACCTGTTCAGAGTACTGTGAGGATGGAAACTCTAACTCCTCAAGAACCAGGCTTTGAGGTGTCTGAGGAAGGGTCAGCAGGGATCGAGCTGGAGGCAGGCGAATGGGCCTGTTGCAGGACATTGAGAGAAGGAGAGGGTACCAGGCTTGCCTGGGCCAATCCGGAACCACTAGGATCATGGATGCAGGCTGCTGCCTGAGTTTCAGCAAAACCCTGAATACCAGGGGAAGGGAGGAAATGTGTATAGGAACCTCCCTGATCAGTCAAGCATCAGGGCATCCAGAGGAAGTGTTCCCGAAACTGGGGGCCTGCAACAGTACTGAGGAAGCTGAAAATTGAGAGGAGAGGCAAACAGATCCATGTCTGGTGTGCTCCACTGCCTGAACACTGTGGCTAGTACTTGCTTGTTCAGTGTCCATTTGCTCTGACCTTGACTGATGCGGCTTAGAGCATCTGCCAGAGTATTGAGTTTGCCTGGGAGGTGAATAGCTGAGAGGCTGACTTCCAGGGAGAATGCTAGAGACCAGAGCTTCAGAGCTTCCAGAGTATTCCTGATCTGGTACCACTCTGCTTGTTTATGTAGAACATTGCAGTGGTGCTGTCTGTTCGAATTTGAACTGCCTGCACTTCTATGCTGGGAGAGAAAGCTTTGAGACCTAGTAAGACTACTCTGAGTTCTAAAAGATTTATGTGCAACTATGACTCTTCGGGAGCCCAGATGCTACTTACTAAGGCACAGTCTAGACGAGCTCCCCAGCCCAACAGGGAGGCATCTGTGGTGATCACCTTTGTGGGAAGAGGAGCTTGAAATGGAACCCCTGCCTGCAAATTTGCAGGTTCCTTCCACCACAGCAAATTTTGGAGGAATTGCTTCGACAACTCCGTTAACTTTGAAAATTTGTTGCTTCTCTGAGACCAGCAAGCTCTGAGGTAGGCTTGCAGGAGTCTCATCCTGTACCTGACCCATGGGACTACTGCAGTCATAGAGGCCATATGTCCCAGAAGTTTGAGGAAATGTCTGGCTGGTCTTGGCTGTCCCTGGGCAAAAGAATCTGCCACTGAAAGGAAACTCTGAATTCTTTCCTGTGGGGGGAAAGCATATCCCTTCCAAGTGTCCAGCTGGGCCCCTATGAAGGTGAGCAACTGGGTGGGTTCTGGGTGAGACTTCTTGAGATTTACCAGGAAACCTAGAGACTCCAGAGTGCATTCTGTGACGGAAAGAGATTCCTTGACTTGGCAAGGACACTTTCCTACTATTAGCCAGTCGTCCAGATAGGGCGTAGAGAGCGACATCTAGTATCCTGAGATGTGCTGCTACCACTGCGAGACACTTGGTAAAGACTCTTGGGGCTGAGGACAGACCGAAGGGCATTGCGGAGAACTGATAGTGACCTGAAGGAAGTTTAAACCCGAGAAACTTCCTGTGAGATATCCTTATGTGTATGTGGAAGTAGGCGTCCTTTAAGTTGAGGGAGGCTAGCCAGTCGCCCTGCTGTAAGGACTGTATGACCAGGGACAGAGTGACCATTTTGAATTTGGGTTTTATCAGATGTTTGTTTAAATATCTGAGATCTAAGATAGGTCGCCACTCCCCAGTTTTCTTTTGTGTCAGAAAATACCTGGAATAGAGGCCCTTGCCCTTCTTGTGGGTGGGGACCCTCTCAACTGCTCGTAAAGCCAGAAGATTTTGTACCTCCTTTTCCAACAGCGGTATCTGTGATGGTAACAGAGGTATTGACACCTGGGTACATTAGAAGTCACGGGGAGGCGACCTGGACACTCACATCAGGACTTAGACTGAGAGGCAGGTGGCTGGGTAGAGGTGGATCTTCTTTGGCCCCTTCTGCCCCTGCCTTTGAAAGACCCCTTGTACTGGCTAAAGTCAGATTGGGGATAGGGACTGCAAGGCCTGGGAAAAACACTTCTGCCCCTACTGCCCCTGGGACGGGATCTCTGAGGGGTGTCAGGTTTAGGCTTGGATGAATGGCTCTGCCAGGAGGCCTTGTACTCATCTACCTTTTTCATGTAGTCAGTGGTTCTGTAATCAAACAACATATTTTGATCACAGGGAAAATCCATGGCCTTGTTCTGAGTGTCTGTGGTCAGACTGGTTGTTCTAAGCCAGGTGAAGCATCTCAGAGATATGGCATGGGCCATCGCCCTACAGGCTGCATCATTATTGTCATCTGCCATGTGGAATTGGTACATAGTAGCTTCCAAGGCAGTTTTTGACGTAAATACCAGCTCCTGTACCAAAGAATCTGATCCATTGTGGGCGATAGCCTAGACAGATTTCCAAATGGCTTTCTGCTATTTGGCTGTGAATGCCATGTAAGAAGAAAGCCTGAGAAGCAGGGAAGCTGTGGCATACATTTTCTTTGCTATAAAGTCAGTTTTCTTGGAATCCTTGTCGGGGGAGAGGGTGACAAGGAGACACCAGCTTTCTGACAAGCTGCCTGCTGCACTATACTCTCGTGGCTAGGGTGTGCTGACAGGAACTCGGTACCATTTTTAGAAAATTTATATTTTCTCTCAAGCTGCTTATCAACCCCTAGTACTGAAGTGGGGTGTTGAAGCACCTTCATGGTATTTTTTCTAAATGCATTATAGATAGGGACGACCAAGGTCTTTGAGGATGAATGACCCTTCATCTCCCTATAATCTTCGTCTTCATTGACATCCTGGTTGGGCTCCTGTGTAGGGAGGTTCAGGGTATCCAGCAAATTTTGTATAAATGAAAACACAGAGGAAGGATCCTCGTGGTCACACGGGTGATCCCCAAGGCGAGGGTCCGGGGACTCCTGGGGCTCAAGGCCCTCAAAATCCATGTCAGGGGCATCATAGAATTGATCATCATCTGCATCACCCTCACAGTCTACAGAACAGAGAACTGTGGAAGAGTGCTTGCCAGCCCCAGTAAATAGAGGACCCATCTTTTGAAGAGTCTGAAACAGTTGCCATGCTTTTTCCATATCTTGCACTGACGGAAGAACCTGTGCAGTTTGTAAGTACTTTGTTTTTTCTGAATGCTTTAAGCTGCCTGTTGTCTCACTACTGGCTTTCCCAGGAGCAACGGGAGCATATCTGTCTTGACAGAGTTTCTTTTTAGCCTCTTCATCAGAGGCTTGATCAAGCTTCCTTTTTTCATCACTTTTGTTATTTTTCAATTTGTGAGGAACTTCATCTTTGGAAGCTTTATTTTTTGACTGGGATCTGGAGGGTTCCTCAGCACCTCTGCTTTTGGTATTAGTATTTTTGAATGGCCCATCGTCGGAAACCTTTGATTTATCCTCAGCCATAATTATCAAAGGTTTGTCTGCTATGTTCGCCAATTTAAGCAAAGCAAACCAGTTCTGGACCTATGAACTGAGTGTAGGTTTCTGTGAAAATGCCACCGGGCAGTCTTGCCCCAGTTAATAAACTCTGTCTATTACCAGTGCCTTTTTTTTTTTGGTTGTAAAACTGGGATCTATACCAGTGCCAATCTTAATAGAAAACCAGTAATCCTCAACTGCGCACAGGTGGCTGCTGGACCCTTATGCACAGTCCTGACACAGATAATACCAAGGTCCAGTAATATAACAAAAAAGGTTTCCTCGTAATTGTCAATCTAGAGAGAAAACCCCCAGGCACTGTTTAATTTGAAATTTGAAACTATGTAAACCCCATGAGGTATGAGATAAAAAAAATAAGGCAACTGTCCCCAATTCGACGGTTCCCTCAAGAAATTAATCAAAAATGAAGGAAACAGTTGAAAATAAACACCCACAACAAAATCAGGCTTTAAACTAAATAGTCTCGGTAAAAATAAAGTCTAAATAGCGCAGTCGCACTAAAAATAAAAATTTGCAAAGCGCTAATGAAAAAGTAAAAGTTGTCACTCAGCACACTAAAGGAAAAGATTTATGAGGAAAACTTTACCCAGATAAGCACTAGGAGGCTGTCAACAAGGAAAGTTGGGAGACACCTCAGAGGCAATATGCTCAGTCCAGCGGAGAAAAAAATTACGAAGCAGTCAACAGCTTTCACTCAGTCCACACCCCCTCCTGTCTTTTGATTGGCTAACCCTACGCTCTTTAAAAAATCTCTTAAAGGCACACCTCTGGGGCAATTGCACCAAGCCAGCTAAGTGCAAAACGTTACTGATGCTAAAGGACTCCTGGGGTAAGAATCCCTTTTTATGATATGCCTAGGCTCTTTGAAGTGGAAATGAAATGGGACTTTATGAGTCTGCCAGAGTATGGAGATCATAAACTTTTATGATGTCTTAGAGGAAAAACATTTTATACCAATGGTGTGAAAAGTTGTAAAATCTTTGATGTGCCCTGGAAACAGGAACTGCTCAAAGATCAAAGAGAAATCACAGACTTATAATTTGGGAAATTAGTTTTTGCTGAAGTCACGGTATTTAAAATATCTCCTGACAGGAAGATCATTGTTTGTATAATTGTTATATTCCAAAAGGAGGAGCTGGGTGACATCATGGAAGGGGTGTGTGAGAAAGACACAGTTTAACCTAGGACTTGTGTCTGATCTTAGTGACATTTCTTTTTGGTCTCTTAAGAAACAACGGGTCAGATATTCAAAAGGGTTGCGCCATGCGCAATAGGGTTGTGCCTGCCCAAGTCCAAACCTGCTCCATTCAGCGATATTCAGCAGGAGGCAGTTACGCCACAGAAAACATGCTGAGCAACAGCGCAATGAAAATGAATGCATGCTGAACTGGAGGGGGAGGAACCATGCATAAACTGCACAGCCCGATATTCAGCCAGGCTGTGCAGAGTTGTGCAGGCGCAACCCCCAACCTGCGCCTGCAGGACTTTGAGCCAAAAAAAAAAGGCTTAAGTCGAGGGCCACCCACAGGTGAGCTGCTGTATTGCAGGGCGCAACACAGCAGCTGCCACCTGTGGCTGGCCCCCAACCCAGTCCCTGTGGCCCCCGCAGCCCGATCGCGGGCATAGTGTACTCCCCCCCCACCAGCCCGATCGAAGGCATCAATGTGGCTTCCCTCCTCCCGTTCACATATCCCTGGTGGTCCAGTGGACCAAAATGCCCATCGTGGCGGTATGTTTAATAACTCCCCGTTCACATCCCTGGTGGTCCAGTGGACCAAAATGCCCGATCGCGGGCGGTGTATGATAACCCCCTCGTTCACATCCCTGGTGGTCAGTGGACGAAATGCCCGATCGCCGGCGGTATGTATGATAAACCCCTCCGTTCACATCCCTGGTGGTCAGTGGACCGAACGCCCGATCACGGCGGTATGTGATAAACCCCCAACATAGCCCTGGTGGCTAGTGTCCCCCACCCTACCCACCAGGAAGCCCCACCACCGATCCCCCGGCGGCTGGCGGTGGCGCAGCATCCCACCTGCCTGCCGCGCCCGCCGCCCTAACTGACAGCCAGTAGGGCTGCGCCCGGTGGTGCAGAGCAAGAGCCAATGGGCGTGCATCCCTCCATCACATGACAGTCAGATTTGTGAATGATTCATTCACAAAACTGAACAGTCATGGTATGAGCTACGCCATTAGCTCTTGCTCTGCACCAATGGCGTGCAGCTATACCGTAGCATGACAGTTCAGATTTGGAATGATTCATTCACAAAACTGGATTTGTCATAGACGTATATTGCACGCCCATTGGTCTTGCCTGCACCATCGGGCGGCAGCCCCACTGGTTGCAGTCGGCAGCGGCGGGCGTGGATGCTGCCTACCGGGCCGCCGGGGCGGCAGGGGCTTCCTGGGTGGGTAGGGTGGGATACTAGCCACCAGGGCTATGTTGGGGTTTATCACACATACCTGCGCGATCTGGCATTTCGGTCCACTGGACCACCAGGGATGTAAGCGGAGGGGGTTATCATACATACCGCCCGCGATCGGGCATTTCCGGTCCACTGGACCACCAGGGATGTGGAACGGGGAGTTATTAAACATACCGCCCGCGATCGGGCATTTCGGTCCACTGGACCACCAAGGATATGTACGGGAGGAGGGTGGGGAGCCACATTGATGCCCGCGATCGGGCTGGTGGGGGGGAGTACACTATGCCCGCGATCGGGCTGCAGGGGGCGTTGATCCCCGACGGCTGCTGCCTGGCAGGGCGCCAGACGCAAGTCCTCGGGGATCGGCACACCTACATGCTAATGGCATGCAAATGGGGACATAATCACATGCAAATGGCGCCCTGTGCCTTGCATGAATTATAACCCATTTGCATATCTCTGAATATCGTGATTTTCGCATGGCGCCCAGTAGTATAGCCACTGCAGTGAATGCTCCACTCTGTCAGCTTGGTGGCGCAGTTCCACTGCACCATGCACAGTGGCTGTGGCTGAAGGGGTGATATTCAAAGGAGTTGCTCAATAGAGCAACTCCTTTGAATATCGCCCAGGACACACCCCTGCACAACTATTTTGCGCAGCTCAAGGGCTTGCGCCTATGAATGGCGCAGTTTGAATATCCAGCCCAACATCTCTAACTATAAGCACTTAGAGATAATTACATTAGATAGAAAAGATCTAAATGTACTTTGGTAGGAGTTTGTATGTAGTTTTCCTTGTTTTTCTTTGTGTGATTGTATGCTTTGTCATAGTGTTCTGTGTTTACATTGTACATATTTTTATCTATTTTTAAGTAAACCTTTCAGTTGAAAGATACTGCCTGGACCTTCCAAGTTCTTTCTTTTGCATGTGACGTATGGAGGGTTAAGACTGACAAAACTGTTTATAACCTTGATGGTGTTATCAAACTGAGAAAAGGTATGAATATACCTAAGGTCTTTTATAGCGTTTTAAGGATTCATTTTGGATACCTGGTTAGATGCCCTTAGGCGAAAGATATCTGGCATCCCCCCAGAGAGCAGATTATCTGAGCCTGTATATTTGGGTACGCTAGCATGAAGTTCACAGTTTGAATCCCCCCAGAACTTCAGACTAAAGGTGATTTGGACCCACAAGCAGACAGGAGGGTTACCCTCTTTTGTTACCTGTTCACAATACTGTGCTCGGAGGTTGGCACTGTGGGAGCAGAGGTCCTGACCTGCTGAGTGCGTTTGTGACACTAAGCAATTTAGATCACAAACTGTGGTGAGAAAGAAATAATGCAACCTACTTAGAATTGAATCCAGACCCCTGAAATGCCCTACCAGTGCTGTAACCACTGAGCAATTGGCTCACATGGTTGGACCTGATTTTTCCTGGACACACTTCTTCTCTCTGGTATTGCAAATTCTGCAACTAGAACAATCCACTCCAAGGGGCATGCTGAATTTCTCAGCGTCCCGCACTCAGACCGTTTTTGGCGTCCACAACATTCTCCTGCCCCCAAGTTTGTTATATTTAGCTTTGGGCAGTGTGGGGCAGGGGCAAAGCCCTCCCACAAAGCTGAAGTTTCGACAGTCTTTGGGCACTGTACATTCGGGTAGCGAAATGTCAACCTGCGATTGTGATGGACGTTCACACAACATGAAGTCTTGCTGTATTCTGACTACTGCAGTTAGCCCCAGCACTCAAACTGACCCGGAGAGTAGAGGGTTATTTTCTATGCAGAGCATAGAACACTGAGCTTGAGCTTGGTTCAGAACTCTGTCTGCTGCACTTTGAAGCGCAACTGTCAGATTCTTTACTCTACCTAACTGAACGGCTGCTCCAGAGATTTCTCTTTTGCTCACAGTTCGAAAGTCAGTTAAAGTCCTCGGTTTTACCGATTACTTTTTGTAAGTTTTGGTTCAGATCTCTGTCTGTGGTACAGTAAACACTAGGTAGTGAACTAGACATAGTAAACTTGTGGAAATGGTAAAAATTGATTTTTCGACTGGTTCGGCTGAACCGGACATTTAGTGATTTGTATATTCTGTCTTTGTTTTTAAACTTAAGAGTGTGGTTACCGGTCCTTATCAGTTTTAAAAAACTGAATTTTGTTTTGTTTTTTTCCAATACCTGTGACACGGTTAGAAACCGATAAGGGTGTCTTGGCTCGTTATTTGCCATAAAAAGGGTAAGTTTGTGGTTAGGATGGCTACATCTGAGAAACCCAAAAGAAAAACCATGCCCACTGGGTTTCAGCACTGCAGTGTGTGTGGGGAGGTCTTTGCTAAGGCTGATCCCCACACCACCTGTGTTTATTGTCTGGGGTTTGACCACCTCGATTCAGACTGCCAAATCTGTAAAAATTTCCCTAAGTCTACCCTGGAAAAAAGATTAGGTAGGCTCAGGGATAAGAAGGCTGTGAAGTCCGCTGACCCAGATGGTGAGCCCAGTTTGGTTCCGACCGAACCTGAGAGATTGCCCTCTGACCAGGGCGATACTTCTTCAGGCAAGAGGAGAGCCGATCCTGAGGGATCGGTTCCTATAAAAAGAAAAAGAAAAGAAAAATTGGCCAGTTCGGATCCAGAGACCTATTTTACGACCGCCGAAGAGATTGCCAATGCAATAAGGATTATAGAATTGCTTCGTCCGGTTCCGTCTGATCCGGCGCCTTCTGGCAGACGCTCGGTTCAGTCGGCTCCTCCGGTTCAAGATTATGCCCCTGAAGACTTCTATGAACTGAATTTGAAGGGGGATGAAGATTATGATGATGATGATGATGATGATGGTATGGGAGGTCTGGTTGAGCCCATTGAACCGGACATCTCCCCAGACAGGCCTTCTGGTGTTTCCACTCCTAGGCTTTCTGAGTCCCTTCCCCACTACATGTTTTACAGGAAAGTGGCAGAAACCCTCCAGCTCCCTGTGGAAGAAGCTGTAGAGGAACAAGAGGAACCTGATTATGTGGAGATGATGGACATCCCAGAGTCCAGGAGACTGTCTATTCCCCTTCATAAGTCTTTTGGGAAACAGACACAAAAGATTTTAAAAACTCCAAATTCTGTATGTCCTGTTAACAGAAGGATGGACAAAAGGTACACCTCATCAGGTTCAGGTACAGAGTACTTGTATCAACAATGAAGCCATGTTGGGGTTGTGCAGGCTGCAACCTGTGATAAGGCTAATATACCCTTGGCTTCATACCCCCTAGATAAAGACTCTAGTAAGCTGGATGCCATGGCAAAGAAACAGTACATGGCATCTGCCTTGGGACTGAGGTAGGCTAATTATATGGCCTATGCAGCCAGGTACCAGAAGTCCAGGTGGGACACTGTACTGGTACTGGCTAAGCAGGCCTCCCCCAGCTAGTCTCGGAGCTGGAGGGGGTGGCTGCTGATGGGATTGAGGCATCTAAGGTACAGTTCCATGCTGCTGTGAACTCCAATGATGTGTTATCTAGAGTCATGGCTACATCTGTGGCTCTTCGGAGAATGGCTTGGCTCAGATGTACTAGTCTCTCACAGGACACCCAAGCTAAGGCTATGGATTTCCCTGTGGTGGGTAATTCTCTGTTTGGGAAGCAGACAGAGAATGTCATGAAAAAGATGGATGAGTATAGGACCACCTATAGGAGTGCACTGGCCAAGGAAAGGCAGGCAACTCCTCAAAGGCAGCAGGCTAGGGGCAGGGGCAGGCCTTTTCATAGGCCTTTCTACCAAGCACAGGCCTCTTCTCCCTTTCCTCAGAGGGGGTTCTTCAGAGTGAGAGGCAGAAGGGGGATGAGCAGGGCTGCATCCATCCTTCAACCTAAGGCTCCTGCCAAGCAGACACCCTGATTTGTCAGCCCGGGTCGACTCCCCCATTCCTGTAGGAAGCAGGCTGGCTTACTTCATCCAGGACTAGTTGTCTGTTACCTCAGACAAGTGGGTCCTGGAGGTGGTAAGCCAGGGGCTGGTTCTCAGCTTCAAGAAATTTCCAAAGCTGAGGGCCAGATCTTTTCCACCTGCAAGCATCTCCGAAACCATTGCCCTAGAGGCAGAGGTTTCATCTCTACTGGCTCTAAAGGCTGTAGAGAGAGTTCCTACATTGCACAAGGGCAAAGGTCTGTACTCCAGGTACTTCCTTAACCCAAAAAGACAGGGGAGTGGCGACCCATCCTAGACTTAAGATACCTGAACAGATATCTTTTAAAACCAAAATTCAAAATGGTGACTCTGGGAATAATCCTTCCCTCTCTAAGGCCAGGGGACTGGCTAGCCTCCCGGGACTTAAAAGATGCCTACTTTCACATTCCCATCAGGTGCCTCCACAGAAAGTATCTCAGGTTCGAATTGCCTTCAGGCCATTATCAGTTCAAATCTATGCTCTTCGGCCTGACATCAGCTCCAAGGGTATTCACAAAATGCCTAGCAGTAGTAGTCGCCTTTTTAAGAAGGAAAAATATTTCCATAGTTCCATACCTGGACGACTGGCTCATTGTGGGTCAGTCCCCAGACCAAGTCAAGTCAGACTTTCAAGTGACTCAGCAAGTGCTCACTTCCCTAGGATTCCTTCTCAATCTTCCCAAGTCAGTTCTCGAACCTGTACAGCTCCTCACCTTTATAGGAGCAGAGGTAGATACAGTCAAAGCAAGAGGTTTTCTTCCCCTGGAAAGGGTAAGGGCTATTGTAGAGCTGGCCTCTTCATTCCACCTTCTGGTCTCTCGGACAGCAAGGCACTTCCTTCAACTCCTGGGCCACATGGCTACTTCTACAACAGTGGTCCAAGGGGCCATATTTCAGATGAGGGACATTCAGTTTCACCTGAGGGCCTTTTGGTCTCAGAAGAAAGATTCTCTAACCAAACTAGTTCCAGTGACCCAGACTCTGATCCAGGCTCTCCAATGGTGGCAGGATCAGGGCAACCTCAGGCAAGGAGTTCCATTCGTCACTCAGTCTCACTCTGTGTTCCTAACCACAGATGCTTCTCTATTGGGGTGGGGAGCCCATCTGGGGGCTCTCACAGCCCAGGGACTGTGGTCCCCTCATGAACCCCTTCTTCATATCAATCTCTTGGAACTCAGGGTGGTCTTTCTGGCCTTGCAAGCGTTCTCTCAGTCAGTGCAGAACAAGGTGGTTCAGGTCAGGACAGACAACAGCACCACCACGTGGTACTTCAACAAGCAGGGAGGCACTCGGTCCACGGCCTTGTGCACGGAAGCCATGAAATTGTGGTCCCTAGCTTATTCTCTGCAGACCTCTCTGATAGCAGTCCACCTTCCATGGAAGGACAATGTGCTAGCGGATGCATTGAGCAGGATCTCCCAGGGCCATCACGAATGGTCCCTGGACCCTCTGGTGTTGAAAGTGATTTTTTCAAGGTGGGGCACTCCAGAGATAGATCTCTTTGCAGCCCCAGACAATCACCAACTTCCTCTATTTTGTTGCAGACCCCCAGTCTTGGGCTCAGTCCCTCTGGATGCCCTGATTTTGAACTGGGAAGGGAAATTTCTATATGCCTTTCCTCTACCGTTCAAGATTCTGGTCAAGATAAGGCCACAACCTTGCAAAGTGATTCTGATTGCTCCAGACTGGGCCAGGCAGCCTTGGAACCCCCTGTTGCTGTCCCTAGCAGTTCATCTTTCCTGTCTCTTCCCAGGAATTACAACCTGTTAACC
The DNA here is from genome assembly GCA_016271365.2 of Neoceratodus forsteri. Classification (NCBI taxonomy): domain Eukaryota; kingdom Metazoa; phylum Chordata; order Ceratodontiformes; family Ceratodontidae; genus Neoceratodus; species Neoceratodus forsteri. The sequence continues at coordinate 58,915,024 of CM057453.1, read as the reverse complement.
TCCTCTCAGGGGAGGATTTGATACCCCAATCTTCAGTCTCTCAATCTCAAGGCATGGCTCTTGAAGAGTCAGAGTATGCAGATTTGCATCTGTCCCAAGGTGTTCTGGATATTCTCAAAGCCTCTTGAAAGCCTGCCACCAGAAAAACTTACAACTCCAAATGGAAAAGATTCAGCATTTGGTGTTCCAAGAAGCATATATCCCCAGACACTGCTGAATTGTCTACAGTTCTGGATTATATGGTTCATCTCAATGGCCTAGGCCTCAGACCAGCTACTCTCAAAGTACATTTGTCAGCTGTTTCTGCTTTTCTGTCAGTGAGAAAACCTTCCTCACTGTCATCTCACCCTATATTCTGTAAATTTTTCAAGGGATTGCTTCATACCAGTCCCCCCTTTAGGGATCCTACCCCTTCTTGGGATTTTAATGTTTGCATTGCTCAGCTTATGCAACCCCCTTTTGAGCCTTTGTCTTCAGCAGAGCTTAAGTACTTGACTTGGAAAACTGTGTTCCTGGTAGCTATTGCCTCTGACAGGCGTATCAGTGAATTGCAAGCTCTGTCAGTGGAGCCTGATTTTATCTCATTCCATAGAGATAAGGTGGTCCTTAGAACTAATAGGAGGTTTTTACCTAAAGTGGTTTCAGATTTTCATCTGAACAAATCTATGTCTCCCCCTGTGTTCTTCACTGATCATTCTTCTTCTGGAGAAAGAAGTTTACACAGTTTGGATGTTAAAAGAGCCCTTAGTAACTACATTGAGCGTACTAAGGCTCACAGGTTTGACTCCCTTCAGTTGTTTCTCACTTATGGGGAAGTGGGTAAGGGCAAACCTGCCACTAAGAGAACTATTGGCAGGTGGATTGTCTCTTGTATTCAATTCTGCTATGAGAAGCTAGACAAAATACCTCCCTCAGGCCTGAGGGCTCATTCGACTAGAGGTACAGCTGCTTCCCTGGCTGCGGCCAGGGATATTCCTTTGCTAGAGATATGTAAAGCAGCCACCTGGAAAACAGTCCACATTTACTAAGCATTACCCCTGACATCCAGGATAGGAGTGATGCTCGGTTTGGTACAGCAGTACTGCACAGCCTATTCCTCAAGGTAGGTTTGATTCCTCCTCCATAGAGGTACTGCTTGGTAATCTGTAATAGTCAGAACACAGCAAGACTTCATGTTGTTTGAAGAAAAATTACTCACCTTAGTAATTATGTTTCTTCTAATGGAGTCTTGCTGTATTCTGACCTCCTTCCTCCCCTCTAGAACCTGTTTTTGGGAAGTGGGCTGGTGCAGTGTTGCACCCAGGGTGATTTGGGTACTCCTCCTTTTAGAGAGGGGGAGTGGATTATATTATTAATTTAACAGTCTTAAGTTGTTCAATACTTGGTTTTTGATTTTGGGTTTCTTGACTTGAGTCTTTTGGGGATCCAAAATATTTGGTTGCCATTTGGCTAGTAAACATTTTACAATTTTCACATAGTAGTTAGTTAGTATTAGCTCGTAAGAATCTGACAGTTGCGCTTCAAAGTGCAGCAGATAGAGGTGAACCGAGCTTGAGCTCAATGTTCTATGCTCTGCATAGAAATTAACCCTCTTCTCTCCGGGACAGTTTGAGTGCTGGGGCTAACTGCAATAGTCACAATACAGCAAGACTCCATTAGAAGAAACATAATTACTAAGGTAATTTTTTCACACTGCGCTTGTGCCCTCATGTACGCAGCCCACATCTCCTGCGCACCCACATGGGTGAACCGGGAGAAATCCAGATTACTGAACTTAGACAGAACCATCCAGTATGAGTGACCTGATTTCACCCATACCCAACATGAAATCCAGACCATCCAGCATGGCCAGACCCATACCTCTCAACTGTACCTCATTACGAGGAACGTTCCTCATTTTACTTCACAAAAGGTCCCTGTTCCACATTGTGAGGACTTGTTCCACATTCAGTATTCATATTCTAAAGCAAAAATGTATAGTACATGATGCAAAAAATATATCATTCAATTAAAAACAGACTTTCTGAACATAAATGCAAACATTTTAACAGTGTTCTGAGCCTCCTAGGTAAAGATTTGATTAAGTGTTCCACATTTTGCTCATTTGTTCCACATTTTGAGAGGCAATGTTCCACATTTGGTGGAGAAAAGGTTGAGAGGTATGGCCAGACCAAAATGGTACAAACCAGAACTGCTGGGCTGCACTACTTGCACTTGGTCCATCTGGCCTGGTTTTTACCATTTTGAGTCTGGTCCAAATTTTGTCACTGCTGGTTTAATGCCCCCAACCCCCAAGAAAAATAGGTATTGCTTCTAAATGAGGCTATCCTGGTTTGCAATTCCAAATTTAATTCCCCCGAGTCACATTGCCGATCTTAACACTAATGTACGATAATTGCCCCAGGAGACTGTCAGGTGTGTAAATGTTTACTTGACTCCCCCAGAGCCCTGCTGGCATGCTGAGTGAATACAATTCCACATTTTTCCCTCTTCCATGAGCGTCTTTCGCCGCCAGTCTGGCTCAGGTGTGGTTACGTAGCCTCAGACTGAACGGCAAACGCAGGTCCTACTCAAGCGACGAGCCTCGGCATCCCAGAACTGATATCGTATAGCGTAACATACCTACATGAAACTTCCAACGCTCACAATGCAGAAAAGCTGGCGACCGCCGGTAAACAGGTAAGGATTTAGCCGCGATCAGTCTAACCGGAAGCAGCTGCCTGGTGGTCGCCATGGTTACCGGTGGGCAGTGGGGCGCCCCGCTGTGTAAACTGGATGTGCAGTAACAACAGTCGTTAGTCGCGGTCACGTAGCTACCGCTTGAGGTTACCTGTTGCGGTACTGGAAAATGTTATCCTTATGGAGTAGAATACACGAACTTGTAAGAATTCCGTTACGGCCCGAGTAAAATGGGGAAAGGCAGCACCTTGCTAAGCTTTATTTTTTTAAGTGCACCTCCGGCACCTAATGGCTTAAAAGTGACCGAATAAGGTGTCGAAAAGCAAATACTACTTGATGAAACGCCTTAAAAGTGACTAAATAAGATGTCAGAATCCAAATACTTATTGAGGAACGCCCCCAGACCCCGTCCCCGGTGGTGGTACTTAAAGAAAAGTGGTAACTGGTAAACAGTCGGATTATGGGGTATGTGGCGTGTTTGCTTGTGCACAATGTCGACGTCGGTATACCAAAATAAAACCAAAACCAAAAATGTAAGTTAGGGAAAAGAAATGGTACAATCAGTTAAAAAAACGCGACCAAGTTGCACACTACAGCGGTTCTAGATGTAATTCCAGACAATTATGTGCTATAGTGAACCCTGCACCCAGTTTAAGGACATGGGTGAAGGCAGGCATACTGCAAGCTCTCCATGGTGTGCAATTTTATTTTGGGGGGGGGGGGGGTAGCAAATCAGCTCTGAACTGCTTCCTTTTGCCATGAAAAGTAATAAAATACTGAACCTTTCTGTAATTTTATTCATAGGAGTCGGAATTAGGACTGATCACTAATACTCTTTGCATCCGAAGGACAATACAACTTTCCAGGCTCTGGGCTGGTATGTGGGTGTCTTAGGGGACAATGCATGGCATTTGGATTTACCCAATGCATGACAACAACCACTGTCATGAGATATAAAATTGTATTTATTGTGCAAAATGAGGCAACAAACATGGCTCTGGTGTACATTTGTATATTGTCTAGCTACATTGGGGGGGGGCGGCAGTGAGTCCACTTGGTGTGCAGATCTGAAATCCCTGGCTACACCCATTCTTAAGGAGCCTGTATAAACCTGCAACCCAGGTCTGAATAGAAGCCACCACTGACAGTTATTTTACACAATAGGTAGAGACAGCCCTCAAATTTGATTGGCTGGCAGTCTTAACCAGTTATAGCTTTTTTTTTTTTTTAACCATATACCACACCAAAAAACAAGTCCCCCAAAAAGGCAAGCACCCCCTAACAGTATTTGTGTGCTAATCTTCCTTTACACCTCTGAAAACCGCCATCTTGATTCCACACTGATGGGGCATTTTTTTTAAATCCACAGTTTAATAAGCAAAATTGGAAGCCAGAAACATAAAATACAGTCACGACAGTTAAAAAGTGTTGTTTGTACTTAAAGTTTGTCTTGCTGTCCCTCCTGAGCTGCTCCATTCTCCACCTTACCTCCAACTTTACAGACTCTCTCAACTCCGTCCGAAGCCCCAAGCAGAGGGAGACTGCCGGGACTTTCACGGAAGTTGCTACCGCAGGTGGTAGTGTGCTGCCGTTAACACCAGAAGAAAATTGCGGTCTTGCCTGTGGCCTGATATAGTGTCTCAGCAGCTGTTTTCAGTGCCCCTAATGACAGCAGTTCCTGTAACAGCATCCCTGATAACTTAAGGAAAGTGGAGGGACTATTTAACATCAACCCAGAAATATTGTTTTTATTTTAGTTTTTTTTAATGTTACAGTTTAGCAACATATGCCCAATGTCGTATCTGTAAACAACTAGTGGCTTGTTTTATTATGTACTGTATCCAGTATCCACAATGTTTTTCCTTTATGTAACTAACTCTGGGTCACCCCCGAAAAAGGGGCCTTAGGGGCTCAGTGGGTCCACCTGGTTAACAAAATTGAAATAAAAATGTTATAAGTGCAATAAAACTCCATGGGGTGTGGATTGTGCTCTGATAAATGCACTTCTGAGGGCAGTAAGACACTCAGCCTGTGGCCTCATGCCTCACTACACCCCAGACGTGCATTTACCAGATGATAACCCACACCCTGCCATATGTTATTGCTTACATAAGGGCTTTCAATGCCTGTCAGAGTCCAACACTGCCCTTGCATTGCCTGTCCTAGCAGGGGAGCACCTCCAGTGGGGTTGTCTTCTGGATGACCCCCTTTACTGCTTGACTTGCAGCTGCCTGCCCCAGCATGGTTATATGTGTCCTTTATTCTCCAAGACTAATAGTACTCACCAACACCACTTACCAAGTGGTCTGTCAAATGGTAGTACGAGGGTAGGGGAGCAACATAATTTGACCGTCCACCTTAGAATGGGGGAGGGTGTTGATTGCACAGAACCTAGTTGGCTCACGTTACATCTGCCAGTGCAGGCAGTGGCAGGTCAGGGCAGTTCTGGAGGCCACTGAAAGGCTCCCCCATGAAATATGGATGTGGGATTCCCTAACATGGTAGGGCAGTAGCTTGGTATGTCTGGAATCCAGACATGGACTGGAACTCCTGCACAGCATCCACAGCTAGGAGCATACATTTCCTAAACACCCTGGGAGGGGCTGTATTTCATCAGCTCATCACAGCCCCACTAGAGAAAACACAGTCCTGGACCTGGTGCTCACAGACAGCAGCAAGGTCCAGGAGGTGGAGGTGGGATGCCGTCTGGGGTCGAGTGATCACAAATATGTCTGGTTCATAGTCAACAAGGTCAAGCAAACAAACTTAAGACATGGGTCATAGACTTCAGAAGAACATACTTCAATCAGATGAGAATATGCTTTAGGGATATCCTCAAGTGGAAGGCACAAGGAGAGGTGGAGGAAAGTTGGATAAGCATAAAAGAAACACTAGTGGAGGTTACAGCAAAATACTCCAGGATAGTCAGGTGGAGAAAAAAAGGAATCCATTGTGGTTCACAAAAGGAGTAGCAGCTGCAGTAAGGGAAAAGAGACTAGCATTCCAAAGATACAAGGTCTCAAACTGTGAAAAAGATAGGGAGGCATACAGGTGCAACTTGAAGGAGGCAGGTAGGGTGATCAGAAAACAAAAGCACAGGCTGAGGAAGACATAGCACAGGGGGTTAAAAGAGGCAATACGATCTTTTGGTATATAATCGACAGAAGAAAGCAAAATGGAATTGTCAGGCTCACAAGCAGGGATGGGAGCAGGCTAGAAGAAGATGGTGAAAAGGCAGACGTCTTAAATGAGTACTTTTGGAGGCACCTGGCAATGGACCCACCCCAAAGGGGGGGTCAAGAAACACCACGGGGGGAGGGGTGAATACAATCCCATTCACACTAGAGAGGGTAAGAACATAACTATAGAAACTGAAAGTGGATAAAACCATGGGGCTGGACGGTGTCCACCCATGTATATTGAGGGAACGTAGTGATGAATTGGCAGCACCACTAACGGATCTTTTCAGCAGGTCCTTGAGAGAAGAGACAGTTCCCCAGGACTGGAAAAGAGCAATAGTGGTCCTCATACACAAGGGTGGTAGTAGTGAGGAGACTGGGAACTATTGTCTGGTCAGCTTCACCTCAGTGTTCGATAAAATGATAGAGTCGCTGCTCAAAGAAAGGATACTAGCATTCCTGGAGGAATCTGGTTAGCTGGACGTCAAGCAGCACGGCTTCACAGTGGGAAGGTCCTGCCAGGCTAACCTGATCGAGTTCTTTGACTCAGTAGGGCTGTGCACCAGAGGGGAGCTGTTGATGTTATCTACCTTGACTTTAGCAAGTCCTTCGACTCTGTGCCACACAGAAGGCTGCTAAACAGACTTGTCCATACAGGGGTGGGGCAGGAAGTGGTAACATGGGTGAGCAGCTGGCTTGAACAGAGAACTCCATCAGTGACATAAATGGGGTAGCATCAGGGGATAGGGAGGTGACAAGCGGGGTGCCACAGGGGTCCATCCTTGGACCATTACTCTTCAATATCTTCATTATAAATATCACAGAGGAGTTGAGCGGGAAGGTGTGCCTGTTTGCAGATGACACTAAGCTCTGCAACAGGGTGAACACAGCATGGGGTGGAGCAAATGAAAAGTGACCTAATCAAGCTGGAACACTGGTTCAACTTGTGGCAGTTAAAATTCAGTTCGAAAAAGTGCAAAGTTATGCATCTGGGCAGAAGCAACCCAGAGACAAACTGCTATCTGGGAGGGGAGAAACTAGCAACCACACATTAGGAGAGGGATCTGGGAGTTATCATATCGGACAATTTGACGGTAGGCAGACAATGCGAAAAGGCAGCAAAGAAGGCCAGCAGAATGCCAGGATGCACAGGAAGCGGCATCACAAGTAGAAGAAAAGAGATAATCCTGCCACTGTACAGATCCCTGGTGAGACCCCCACCTTGAGTACTGCATCCAGTTCTGGAGACATTATCTTAGGAAGGCCATAGACTGGAGACAGTACAGAGGGGGCGCAACAAAAACAAGCATTTGTTAATGCCGAATGTTTGCTTGCTGGCATTGGCATTGGTAGTGTAGAAGTTACAGAGCTGCAGAATAGGAATGGCAGTGAAGTATTGAACTGAAGCCAACCCCACCACCACCCTGCAGAGAGTGACAGGCATTGGGGTGTGCCTTTGGGTCATCCGGCATAACGGCCACGCCATTTCACCACACCCTACCCTGAAGACAGTGACAAGTGTCACAGTGTGCCATGGGGTCTTTGGCCCTTACGCGCACCCCATTCCATCAGGAAATACGGTGAGATGGGTGCAGTATAGGAGAATGGGGTGAACTTTGGGGCCGAAGAGTCCAAGGCATACCTCAATGCCTCTCACTGGCTGCAGGGTGTGGAATGGTATGAGCATTACAGGCAAGAATCCCAAGTCACATCCCTGATGCCTGTCATTCTCTTACAGGGTGGGGCATTATGGAAACCTTAACCTCAGGCATTCGCTGGTATTTTCTACCCAAATTTTCAACATGGTTTTTTTGTGACCCCCACCTCATGAACAGTGGCAATATCAGTTTGTTAGCCGAAAGCTGCTTATGCACAGCTAATACGGCATTTAGCACCACAGGTGCAAAAACACATTCCAAACAGGATGTGAAAAATGACAGCTGTACTGTTCATGGGGAGGTGGAAAAAATGGCAATGTTGCAAATCTGCAGTAAAAATATTAAAAAAACTGGTGAAGTCACGAAGGTGCATAGAAACTGTGCAACGCACAACCGTGAATGTAATTAGTGGGGATTTTTACAGCAGATTGTCAACACAGGCATTTTGGGACCCTGATCATGAACAGTGTCACTGTGATTTTCTTTATCTGTTCAACAATGATTTCCCACAGCGACTACAGATCTCTGCGCTTGAAAGTGTGAAAACACATTTCGGCCATGTTATGAAAAATGACAGCTGTGCTGTTCATAAGGAAGTGTGGAAAAATGCCACTGGTGAAAATCTGGACTGAAAATATTACAAAGTCATGAACTTACGAGGGTACGTGGAAACTGCGCAGTGCTCACTCATAACACAGTCATTTTATGGACTTTTGTCACCAGAGTTTCAACATAGCCATTTTAAGACCTCTGCTCGTGAACAGTGTAACTGTGATTTTCTTAATGTGTCCCAAACATTGATTTCGCACACCGACTGCGCCATTGTACGCCATCATGGGCGGAAACACGCTTTGGGCAAGATGTGAAAAATGACAGCTGTACTGCTCATAAGGAGGTGTGGTAAAATGGCAATGTTGAAAATCTGGAGTGAAAATATTGAAAATTGCCAACTTACGAAATGCGGTGTAGGAACTGGCGAACGCGACGCCACATAAAACAGTCATTTTAGGAATTTTCCACCAAATTTTCAACATAGGCTTTTTGAGAGCCCACCTTATGAACAGTGGCAGTGTCGTTTCATTACCCAGTCCCGAAAGGTGATTTCGCGCAGTGACTGCGAAATCACCCTTCAGACCCGATTAACGCCATGACTGCGAGAGCATTCATGAGACGGGGTCCCAAAAACCCCATGTTGAAAATTTGGTGCAAAAATTCGAAAAAATGCCTGAGATATGCAGCAAAGTTGAAAAAAAACCTGTCTATCCCACTATACAGCTTACCGGCGTTTCCTCAGTTCGCGGTCGGCTTTGAAAAGTGCAGATGTGTTCCTGGTCCACCGAAGATCGTCGCGCCGGAGTCTGGAGGTAAGTATGGGGTGAGGGGGGTTATGAGGAGGCAGGGTGCGCAGTGGGTGGGCACGGGTGAGGGCAGAGACAATGAGGGACTGTTTTTGAATTTTTTTTTTTTAAATGACGACGACGCGGGACATTTGCCTCGCTGGGGTGGGCTCCCAGCGTGGCACAAGGATGGCTGGTTGGGGGGCGTGGAGCCTACGGGGGATTGGGCACCCCCGTTGGCCATAGCATCTGCCACACTGGGGTGGGCTCCCAGCGTGGCACCCTGTACCTCTGGGATCAGGGAGCCGACGGGGATTGGGCACCCCTGCCGGCATATTATGCGTGGCCATGCTGGGGTGGGCACTCAGCGGCACATATGGAACTCTGTTTTTTGGGACGTACACAGCCGACGGGGATTGGGCACCCTCGCCGACTATACAGTGTGTGCATGGGGGGGTAAGCACGCAGCGTGGCGTGTGTGTGTGTGTGTGTAGAGCGCGTATGAGCAGGCGATATCTTATCGCTGCTCACTGAAGCGTAGCTTCCCCTTTCAGCTGTACTCCACTGCATTTTGGACTGCTGTCATAGACAGCTCTAGCAGGCATTGGAGAACTACGGCCGCGCCCGCAAACACACTGATTAAATTGGAAGAGGGCTGCCACACCTCCGAAAACTCGGATGATGGCACTGTGTTTCTTGCACATGTGTGCAAGCAAACGTAATCATACATGGTCTCCATAAATTACCATATGAAAGTAGGTTACAGGAACTCAACCTGTGCTCCCTGGAACAGTGCAGGGATAAAGGGGACATGATTGAGACATTCAGGTTTCTGAAAGGCATAAACAGAGTCTCAACTCAGGAACTCTTTATGGTCAGTAGCACCAGTAGGACAAGAGGACATGGTATGAAATTAAAGAGAGGAAGATTCAGGGGCAATATGAGAAGATTTTTCTTCACGGAGAGGGTGGTTGACCCATGGCATGCCCTACCAGCTGGAGTCACTGACACCAAAACAGTAGGGGAATTCAAAGCAGCTTGGACAGACATAAGGGGATTATCTCACAGAAATCCTAAAGAGGGGGGTAGGGCTCAGGGCAGACTAGATGGATCTTTGGTCCCCATCTGCCATCACTTTCTATGAATCTGGGAGGTTATCGGAAGCACTCCAAGAATTAAAGTTTTAAGGTACAGTTGGGTGTTGGGTTAGTGAGGACTGGCAGATCCCCAACCCAGCTATGGGAATTTGGCACCAAACATGCATGCATGCCCTCCTGGGAAGTTGTTTTGGTCCAGTCCCCCCACACAAACACACAGATTCCTTTATAATGGGATATTTTGGCAGTGACTAGAGCACAAACTTGGGAAATATGGGACCCAGGTTCAGATCTCACCAGCCAGAGCCACTCACCATGTTTACATGCAATTTAATAATCTGATTTGAATTGGACAATTGAATAATCTGATTACTGAATCAAATTATTCAGATCCATGTAAATGAGATCATTCTTATTATAATCAGATTACTTACACTTTTAAAAAATCTTATTCATATACCTGGAATTTTCTTGTTTGAATTTGGTTACTGGCTCATGCAGATAGATCTGGTAGCGTTTTCCGATTATTGGTATGTTTGGACATACCTAATTGCATTGAATGTCTCTCATTCTGTTTGGAGTGCCGAAGTCAGCACCGTGTCTGATGAGGGATAATGATTTTTAAACAATAGACATTTTCAAGCAGTATTATTGTATCAATTAATATTATCTTCTAAGGTTTTTACAGGCAAAGCCTGCAAAAGCAAGACAGATTTATGGTTAGTTGATGGAAGTGATGAAATGTTTGCTAGGCGATTGCGTGTATCATACAAGATGGAATGCATGTGGATAAAAATGCTCTACATATTAGTTAAAGAGAACCTCATTTAAAAAAATGTCTTTAAAATGAAAAAAAATTCTAATCTGTGATTGGCCCTGAGACAGTCAAGTCACATGACAATAAAGGATTATTGACCAGTTTCAAACTGAAACTGGTCAACAGTTCACTAGTCTGGGAAATATAGTCTTTTGGACTGTTGCCCGCTAAATCTGTCAGTCAGTCCTCACCATATCCCCACCTCCCACCCCAGTCTTTCTCACAAGTACATCAAGACGGCCTCAGTTTCTTGTGGCTCAACCCCTGCCATATACTTATTCTGTAGGTACTACTACCCCCAACACATTTTCCACTGAACATTTTTCCCTGTTAGTCTAGTGGCCCCACCAATTAAAATAATTACCTCTTTGCTACTCCTGCCTGCTGCTCGAACTGTAACAATAGTCCTTGTTTATTGTAATGTGCTCCCCACCACTGCTGCATGGTCTCAGTGGCAGAGAAACATGGAAACTAAATGGTTCACACAGACAGAATAAACAGCACCAACACTTACTGCTTTCGGCTCTGTCCCAGACAGCTTCACAGATTGGTCTGTCAGTGTGGCTCCGGAAGTGGAAATTGGACATGCTAGTAGAATAAACATTTCCAGTTTGTTTTCACGCTGTCCAGCCCCATTTGGCCACTTCGATGGGGCCAAGAAAGCAAACGAGTTACATTATCAGCGTGACTCCAGTCGCAGACAAAATCTTTTTAAAAATGCAATTTGTTCTTCATGCTCCCCACCCTAAGTTTGCCTCAGCACAGGCGCTAGGAGAGCAAACACATTAGGATATCAATGTGACTCCAGCCACAAAGAAATTTAAAAAAAAAAAAAAAAAAAGGACACTTTGCTGTCACACTACCCGACTCTATTTGGCCACTTCATAGGAGCTGAGAAAGCAAACAGGTTTTACTTTCACTGCAGGTCTGATGGAAAGTGTATGGCTGAGCCAATTTCCAAAGAAAACTGGCAGCAGCTTGGTTCCATGATCCCTGGCCCTGCTTAGCCAGCTCGGGGGAGCCAGGTGAGCAAAGTGACCACCACTGTGTAAGCAAACATCATTCAGGGCTACCCTGCAGGCCTGGACTACTGGGCACAAACATAGCAAGTAAGGTTGCACCAGGATTTTTTTTTTTTTTTTTACACCAAGCCAAAGGTAAGAACTGGCTGGAAAGTGTGGGACACAATAGGGAGGCTGTTGTCGTGCTAGGTTAAACCAGCTAGTGGTGCAGGGCACCATCCCAGGGGAAACACAGGTTCATGTACTAAGTCAGATTCCCCTATCTTGGGTGGGCCACCGAGGTATGGGGCACAATGCAGAGGCATCATGTCTTGATCCCAGGGAGAGGGCGATATATGCTTCATTGTACTGTCCCGTGGGAAACACAGATTTGTATCCTGAGCCCAACTCCCCAGTCCTGTGCCAGAGCGGTATGGTTCACAGTGCAGAAGCATCATGTTGTGATCCTGGGGGAAATGTGATGCATGTTCCACTGCACCCTTCTGTGGAAAATAGTGGCTTGTGTCCTGAGCCCGACTCCCCTGTCCTGGGCCAGTGCGGTGTGGGTCACAGTGCAGAGGCATCATGTCCTAATCCTGGGGTTAGGGTAATGTGTGCTTCACTGCACAGCCCCATGAGAATCACAGGTTTGTATCCTGAACCCAGTGCCTCTGTCCTTGGCCACTGAGGTGTGGAGTGCTGTGTGGAAAAATCATGTTCTGCTCCCAGGGGAGGATGATGTGTGCTGGCTGCATTGACCCACCCCGGCATGGGAGATACATGTTCCTATCTTGAGCCTGACTCCCCTGCCCTGGACCAGTGGGGTACGGGGCACTGTGCACAGGCATCATGTCCTGATCCGGGGGGGGAGGGAGATGATGTGTGCTCCGATGCTTGCGTTCATCCTGTGGTGGAAAGCTGGGAAGTCATTGATGTTGTGGTTGCTCACGAGATGTTAGCCTCCATCCACCAATTGGAATGCTTGGCCAGTGGCATAGTCCAGGGTGATTTGGGGGGAAAAGTCTGAAAACAACCACTCCCATCAATATGACAGTAACAGTATCCACCCACAACTGATGCCACAGAACCACCCCCACCCTTTATTAAGGCTCCTCTTCTGTGGCCAATAGCATGCGAGTTTAAAATTTGTGTAGTACCAGGCTGTGCATTTGAAAATGAATTGGTGACTATTAGAGTCCTAGGTTTCCAGTTGCTTGGGTCGCACAGCTGGTAGAACAGTGGCATGGTATGCAGAGGGACATGGGTTAAAATTCCAGCTACAGCATTTAATTTCTTTTCACTTCAGTCTGTATTTAATTCACGTATATGCCCACTGCTCTATTCTGAGCTAAATGCCTGAGTAACCCAATACATAAGGTAGCTGACACTTGTGACCTCTGATGGTCTCTGACCCTTCTGGCTCCTAGCCTCTGGAGTCTCCATTCTATTTCTGAGTGTTTATGGCTTTCTACTGAGGAGTGGGACCATTGTGGGCAGATAGCTAGATGTTAGGTAACTGAGAGGATTACTGTAAGTGTAAGATAGTCCCCACACTCCAGTATCTGCCACACAACTACCTCACATCCTTCCACCCCAAACCACTATCACACTTCAGTGTTTGATGTATAAATTGTCTTTACCTAGTTTCCAACTCACAGCTATCACACTCTTAAAACCTACCCATAATCGACTTGCACCTCAGTAGCTGACTCTGTGCTACTCTTCAGCGAAGTGTGGATTAGTTCTGGAATGTATAATGGGTACTGTATGAAGTGGTTGTGGAGCAAATACTGAGGTGTGGTGGTGATTGTAGGCAGATACTGATCTATGGGATGGTTTAACCAGATAATAGGATGTGATGCAGCTGTTTGGTAGATACAGAGATGAAGGGTAGTTTCCAGTCAAGTGCCATGGTGTAGGGTTATTACGGGGCAGAAACAATGATGAATGTAGGCTGTTGGTAAATACATTGATGAGTTAGTTGCAGGGCAGATACTGGGATATGGTAGCAATATATTGTATAGTTTTGAAACTGATACTGGAATGTGGGTATTTGTGGGGCGAATAGTGTCATTTGGGGTAAATACTAGATTGTGGTGTACTGATTTAGAGCAGATACTGGGGTATGGAGCAGTTGTGAGACAGATATGGGGTGAGGGGTAGTTACTGGGCAGATACCACGGTGTGGGGCAGTTATGGGGCAGATAAAGTGGTAAGGAATAGTTGTAGTGTATATACTCAGGTGTGGGGTAGTTGTAGAGCAGGATGCGGGGTAAGCATAAGAGTCTTACTAGACTGGGGGTAGTTGGAGCAGATATTAGGGTGTCGGGTAGTTGCAGGGCACAATATTTGGTAGCTGCATGTACTAAAGTGGGGGAAGCAGTGGGGTAGATATTGTGCGAGGTTCTTGCAGTGACAAATATTGGTTAGTTGTGAGTGCTACTAGAGTGTGGAAAATTGGGCAGACACTGGGGTGTGGGGTAGTTGCAGGAAAGAATATTGGGTTACTGTGAGTGTGGTACTAGAGTGGGGGTAGTTGATGTGCAGATATTGTAATGTGGGGTAGTTGTAGGGCAGAATATTGGTAAGCTGTGAGGATGTTACTACAGTGGGGTAGGTTTTGGGAATATATTGTGATGTAGGGCAGTTGCAAGGCAGAATATTGGGTTACTGTGACTGTGTAACTGGAGGTTGGGTTGTTGTGGGACAGATATTGGGTAGTGGGGTATATGCATGGTACAATATTGCATGGCTGCAAGAGTATTACTAGAGTGGGGGTAGTTGTGAGGCAAATATTAGGGTGTGGGGTAGTTGCAGGGCAGACTGTTGGGTATCTGTACTGGTGTGAATAGAGTGGAGGTATCTGTGGGGCTGATAATGTAGTGGAGGTAGTTGCAAAGCAGTATATTGGGTAGTTTTGAGCGTGTTACTACTGTGGTGTAGTTGTGAGGCTACTGGTGTGTAGAATAGTTGCAGGGAAGAATATTGGGTTACTGAGAATGTTTTGCTTGTGTTGGGGTAGTTTGTAAACAGCATCAGATTTTCAAGTAATCTGGTTTCTTCAGAAGTCTTAGTTTATTTTTATTTATTTATTTAGGAAATTGGAATTATAACCCTTTGAGTCATAGACTCTTTTCCAAAGGCTCCACGTCAGAATAAAACATAGACATTCATACAGTACATACAACATACATAGAATAAATGTGGTTGAGCAATCATACAGAGTATAAGTACAATGAACACTGGTTAATGCGTATACAATTGGTAGCTAAAACAGGGCAGAGCTATTGACATATTCACCTAATGAGCGGTTAAGGCCTATACAATTGGTAGCTAAAGCAATGCATGATATGAGTTGGTAGTGAGTCGCCTCAGGGAGGCCTTGTCTTATACATAATACAATGCATTCATAGTTCAGTGCAACCATATGGTAACCGAGGGAGGTGAGGAGCCTGTAGGCTAGAAATAGTGAGGGCTCTCCACTGCCTGGCCATGGGTGGGTGCGTGGCCTAGCGGTGTGGTGCAGGATCCACTGGTTACCGGTTACACTGGCATTGACGTGAGGAGGTGATCTAGGCACTTAAGGCAGCTTCAAAAGGACCTAGATTGGTGATTGATGTGACGGACGGTGGGAGGGCATTGTACCAGGATGGAGCTCTAAGGGGGAAGGATCACTGGGCCAGGGTGGTCCTGACCCTAGGCACCTTCAAGATAGTTTTTGGGGCAGCCCGTATGGACGCTGAGATGGTGGCTGCCTGAAGAGAAGCCATGACACCTGTTGGGGTTAAACCCAGGTGGATTTGTTTGGTGAAGAGACAGGTCTGGTATAATAGTCTTTCCTCAAGGGAGAGGATATCAAAGAGTGCATATAGGGTGCAGGTATGTGTATTTCTGTTGGCACCAGAGAGGAGTCGGCTGGCCTTATTGATGACTACTTGTATTTGATGAAGCGCCATAGGGTCGGTGGCAGCATAGATTGTGAGGCTATAGTCCACCAGCGATAAGACTGAGGAGGTAATGGCTAGATGAAGTGCTTCAGGTGGCAGGCAGTCTTTATGTCTGCAAAGGAGACCAATGCGGGTGTTGGTGGTGGAGGTGAGGATTTTTATATGTTTGTGGAACAAGAGGGAAGAATCAAATGCAATACCTAGATACTTATGCTTTTGGACTTGTTCCAGTGGGATGAGAGAGGTGGAGAGTATTTCAAGGGAGAAATCCTTTGATCTGTTTTGGCAGTGGGCATAGAGCATCGTCTTAGTTTTTTTTTATGTTGACCACCAATCTGTGTTCAGCAAACCAATGTGCAATCTGAGAGAAGGAGTTTTGTAAGGTGCGCTGGAGAGAGAGAGAGGATAAGGATGTGCGACGTAAAGAACAGCGTTGTCCACTTAGATGAGAAGGTTGCTGAGGCAGGATTTAGGCAGGGCGTTGAGGTAGATGCTAAATAACAGGGGGCCCAGGATAGATCCCTGGGGAAATCCTGAGTGCACAGGCAGCATAGTAGATATGGTATTATTAATTTTAACACATTGGGTTCTAGATGAAAGATAGCTGAAGAACCATGAGAGTAGACAATGAGAGACCCCGATTTGTTGTAATGTGTTAAGAAGGAGGGGGTGAGAAACTGTGTCGAAGGCCTTTCTGACGTGACTTTCTGACGTGTGAGTGTGGTGATTGACTCCTGTTTGACTCTGAGAAAATCACTTAACCCCTCAGTGTTTCAGTCCCAAGCTCCCCACCCAGCTGTAAAAATTTGTAAAAGCAGCCCACTTTCCAAAACTGAAAACGAGATGTTTCTCAGCTGAGCCGTCCTGAAAAATAAAAACCTCCTTTCCCCCTTGTCCCTACTCGATTACCATTTTGACATTGAGGGGGCACAGAAATGTGCACCCCATCATCTATCTCTATGATATAGGGGACTACATTAACAGAGTCCTGGCAGCAGTTTGAAAAAAATGTCAGGGCCTGATCTTCAGGGGAACAACTCTGTGTGCCACCATTCTCCAAACTCACCCCAAGTCCATAAGGTCCTCTGCCAGTGCCCTATTACATGGGAGAACAGAGAACAAAAACCATGCAGCTGTTCACCCCTCCCCCCCCAACACACACATACATGCCTTAGTTTAAAAGAAAGTCGAGGCCAGACTTCAGGGGGCATAACCGTGTGTCCCCATCCACTGTCACCCCACCAGTCCATTAGCTGCTTCATTTTGTGATCCACTATATGGGAAAGCAGCAAGAGAAAACTATTTGGGCATGAGAAGGGAAAGCAAGAAGTGATCAGCAGGCATTAAGTGACACTGTCTGGAGGCAGGATGTATCTAAGTATATCCTTTGCAATTGAATGCTCTTACACAAGTCCCACCCCAGGCTGTCTCACTGACTGCTTCCCACCTGTCCTCAGCCCCAGATGGCTTGATGGTTTTCATCCTACTGCTGCCCCTACATTACAGAGCACCAGGCAGAGCAGCTAATGGACTTGAGGTGATATAGAAGATGGAGGGGGTGACACACAGCTGTGCCTTCTGAAAATCAGGCCCTGACTTAAAAAAAGAGGTGAGGCTTTGAAGGAGGGAGACGGGGCTTAAAGCATTAACAGAAAACAAACTGGGGTTTAAAGTGTGTCAGGCCACATCCAACTCAATTCTGGTCAGGCAGATTGGACAGACCAGTACATCGTGGGTCCAGATCACTTACCCAGCCTGCAGAACACCTCTCATACCTGTGCTTCTCTGCAATATCAGGAATCCATCACTAATGCTTTACAAGTGTTGTTCTTCAGACTGAGTGTGATGCCCCAGAGATAGAACTTTATGCTAATGACAGACGTTTTAGAATCAAGTTCAAACTGTGCACCTTGATCACACTCCCCCTGCAGTCCTAACATCAGATTCATTTCTCCGAGGGAGAGAGCAGTTGCTCTGAGGTACTGCTTCAGATATTCTGGTCGCCAGATTGCGTTGTTTTTTTCTCAAAGTTTCTGACTGAGTTAATTCGTTTTCAATTCTCTACATTATTTAGGGTGTATTTTTAAATTATTTGTTACTAATTGTGTTTTCTGTGGTTCCCGATCAGTTCCAAGGAACCAGAGAATGCCGCAGCATTACACAGTTCCTGCCTAAAGGGAACTGCACCTGTTATTTTAAAATTTGCCTAAATTCTTTTCAAGGAAACCTTTTAACATCAGCAGTTTTTACTGCTTTTCTACACAGTTTCTGCTGAGAGGGAACTGGGCTGCTCAAGATAAGGCTACCTCTAAAAATTCAAATTTGAAGTATCTAGCGACTTCTTGATAATGTTCCTGTGTTCAGGGAACCAGAGTGTAAATTTTTTTCTTCGCTGAACTCATTATCCATGCAGGTTCTGCTAGCTTAAGTTATCTGACTGGGAACCAAGAACAGTTACTGTTAAGGCATTCTTTGGCATAACTGATGGACCTAAGACAAAGAAAACAGGACCCACAGGTTTTAAAAATTATACTAATTGTTGTCAGCTGCTGGCAAAGGCAGACTGCCATGAGCTCTGTTTAAGGTTCCTGAGTCCAGATCATGATTTTATCGGTTGTAAGCTCTGTAGAAAGTTTTGCCCTAGAACCCAAAAGAAAAGGGGAAAAAAGAGAAAAATGTATGAATTCTCAGTCTGCTTCTGTATCACCAGAACATAACAAAGGATCAGAGGGCATTCCTAATGATGGTAGAAAGCATGTATCAGAGGATCCATCTCCTCATATATATACAGCAGCAGTCCCTGTCGGAGGGGACAGAGAAAAGTGATAAAGCTGCTCAGCCATCAGATAAACATGGCAAAGATGGTGAGGATACCAGGGTGTTCAGAAGGGGGAACCCACAGCCCAGTGATGGCAAAAATACAAATTAGCCTCAGAGCAGTCACTGGAAACAGTGTCTGCCAAGAAAAAAAAGAATGTCCTTGCCACTCCTCCTGTAAAGGAAAAGGAGCTAGCAGTGGACCTAAAAAAATGCCTTCAGCAGAGGACATGGCAAAAGTTTTGAAGTTTTCCAGGCCCTCCAGGATATGGGAAACCTTATTAATATGCAAGCTCTTTGTCCCCAGGCTCAGGATCTGGACCATCTGCCTTTGGAGGAGGAGGGTATATGATGATGAGGAGGAAGGTGAACCTAGTGAACTAGATACAGTAGTTCACTTGAACAAGAGTTTGGTTCCCCTCCTAGGCCTACAGAGGATTATACTTCATAGCTCATATGCCTCTTTCATTAGGCAAATAGTGAGCACCTTCAGCATTCCCTCTCGGAAAACAGAGGAGGATGAAGAGGAAACAGAATATGGATATGAATGGGCTAGCTCCTAAAAGAAGGCTGCTAGTCCCCATACACAAACCACTCCAAAAAGCCACCTCAGAAGTCATGTCTGTACCTACTTTAGTTGCAGGCATAGATAAAAAGATTGAGAAGAATTATCAGGAGGACAGGGAGTAGGCGGAATACCGTTCTGACCATAGAGGTGTGTTCCAAGTAGCTGCTTAGCGATACGGCTAAGGTCCCCTTCTCTGCGCAGTCCTCTGAAAAGGAATCCAGAAAACTGGATACTGTGGCCAAAAAAAATACATACAACAGCTTCCCTACTCATTAGATGGGCAGGCTTGTTTGACATATATAGCCCAGTATCAGAAAGCACTGTAGAATATAATGTTGTCACTGACTGATAAGGTGGATAGTGAGGTGGCACAGGACCAGGCTACCACAATAAGTCAGCCCTGGATGCCACTACATACAAGTTGCACATGGCTGTAGATGCTAATGACTGCTTCAAGGGTCTTAGCCCATGCACTGTCATTGAGAAGATTCCCTTGGTAAAGGCAACCATCCTTTCCTAGGACACTCAAGTCAAGGCCATGAATTTGTTTGAAGGAAATTCACTTTTTGGTGACAAAACAGAGGTGTATATGAAACATATTGGGCCAGGGATTGTTCCTGCAGTTCAAGAGGTTTCCAAAACTGCAGAAACCCAAAGACTTTCCATCCCATTCACCTACAGAAAGAATCCTGCTGGATCTGGAAGCAAAGAAACTGCTGCAGGCAAAAGCAGTAGAAAGGGCCCCTCCCTCACAGTGGGGCAAGGGCCTATTCTCAAGATACTTCCTCACCCACAAGAAAAATGGGGAATGGCAACTCATTTTTGACATGATGTATTTGAATAAATGTAACCCCTAGATGGCGCCATCTCAGGGGCTACTACCCCTGCCTGATTTGCCACTAACAGGTTGAGGGGCCTGGATCCAATGGCGGGTGCCTCCACCCAGAGGTCAGGGTTTGCAGTAGTTAAACTTACTTGGTCACAGCCCTCTGGGACACTGCAACCCCCCTTTCTTCCCACTAGTGGCCCACACAATATATCAGAATTACCTTCACAGTATACACTTACCCCAGGACTGGTTCCGGCACTGGGACCTCCTGTGAAATAGGATACAGTGCAACAATCACAGTACAGTACTTTAACATAGACAAATACCTCAGGCAGTATAACTTTGCTGAAACAAGCAGCTCTGATTTATTTAGGGGATATAACAAGGACAGGGAAATCAGGTTAATTAGCTTATCACTTTATTCATCTACCTATGGCTCTGTGCATAGGCCTATCCCTACCAGTTACTGTCCCTGGCAACCAAGCCCTAGTGGCTAGTCCAAACCGTGGCAGCTGGTAGGGGCGCCACACAGAGAAAAGAAAAATTAGTTTAAACAGTCAGCAGTACAGTGATTCCATTTGGATTTAATGTGGCAATTCAACAGGAGCGACCCTGAATTAGTACTCATGACCTCCAAACAAGATAGGGTCCTTCAACGTCAGCAGGGCTACTCTTGAGCTCCAAGAGACTCCTCACACATTTATATGGTAAAAAAGAAAGTACTATACCAGGCAGGCTGCTTCTCTATCCTGATCGCAATTACTGCACAATACCCGGGAGAACACACAGCAGATTCAGTTCCTGACAGATCGAGTGCAATTCAGCAATATCTCCAGTCTTCTACAGGGTGAGCCTGGTTTCTACTCTTCAGATATCCTTTGATTCTCTTCACAGGACGGATTCAGTCCTAACAAGCAGTTACACAAGCTGCAGACCGGAACTCTGGACCTTACACATGTTTTTGACTTAAACTGTGCACTGAAGGAGCACAGGGTTCTTTCCCTTCACTGCCAGAGCTAAACTGAAACTCCAACAGACAAAACGGGCACTTCCTTTGAGTTCCTCCCAGTTCTTGACTGGATTGGCTGTCACTCACAATAGACTGCTGCTGTTGGTCCAAAAGGCGCCAAGTCTAAACTACATCTCCCAGAGTCACTGCCCATACAATCCTCTTGTGGCTGGCTCAGATTATGAGTCCAAGTTCTGATTCGTCCAAGGCACCATTTTAGAGCTAGCTTACCCCACACTGATTGGTCCAGTTCAGTAGTTCAAAACCAGAATGGGGAACTAGGCAGACACAGTTCTGACTGCAAAGAAAGCAGGTTAGACAAACTGTAATTTCATTATTACTGTAAATGATTTCTGGCAAACAGTTACATCTTTCAGATAGGTTCCTTTGCACTCCTAGTGACTGCAAAAATGGAGTGAATTGGCAGCAGCTCGAGTGGTACTCAAACAGAGAAGCACACAGTCCCCCACATAAACTAATTATGTCTGCAAGCAGACAGCTCTTAAAGAGACAGTACCAGAGGCTCTAAAAACACTCATTGATAAATGGCTTAAGCGCCAAACACCATTCAGGCTTGGAGTATTCAAGCAAGCTCCTGGAAGTCTTTGGGAACCCCCATTTGCAGGGGTTTACACCCTTCCTGGCTTTGGGAAAGCTTGACTCGCACTGCCAAGCAAGTACCCCTATAAGTTTCAACTGCAACCATATACATTTGCATTAGGCTCACACATGTAATCATCAGTCAATACATCATTTACCAAGAACACATTTCTGAAACATTGCAGTACGTCACTCTTTACACAGTATTACACACATTGTACCATAACTCAAGTTATTACCTCTTGTACATGAAACCTGAAGAGGGGGCCCTTCCTATCAGTTACCTTGGGGCTGGACGGGGCAAGGGCACCATACTTAGAGGGCAACACAAGTAACTTGGAGTTAGCACTGATGCTCAGTTTGGGCAATGAGCTGGGCACATACACTCCTTTTATGGACAACATTGAGAGGCAAGTCCACAGGCCTCCCAAGTGAATCATAACTGAGTTGCACCACAGGCTTTACAGCTCGACCAGTCTTTCTAGGGGGAACTGTTACAGTCTCTGCACTCTGAGCCTCATTTTCAGCATTGTCCTCACTTGTCAGGGGAGTCTCCAAGGGGGTAGAGACGCTAGAACTTGGGGCACTTTCAGCTCCAGGAGTTACAGTTTCTGAGTCCACAACATTTGGCTCGCATGGAGAGCTTTCGGACACTGGCAGTGGACTGTCAGGGCACTCAGAATACTCTTCTGGTTCTGGTGTATCACCAGTCTGCCCCAATCCATCATTTGCCTCCCCTGAAAGCTCAAACAGTTCAACCATGCACAATGATTCCATTTCATCTGATCTGATGCTTTGCACCTCACTTTCTGGGAGCATTGGCTCCAGGGACCGAAGCTGGGGCTTAGACAGTCCAGAGGCCCAGCTCTCCAGTATTGACTAGGGATTGCCTCGAACAATTGACTCAGTTCGTAAGAAGGATAGTATTCAAAGTCACTCTCACTTTCTTCTGATATGGACTGACAGTCATGCTCAACTGGGACTTGTGGAGGGGAATACTTTAACTTTGCTTCTGTAGGTGCAGACTTTCTTGATCTTTTCTTAGCAGCAGCTCTAGTCACTGGTCCAGAGGGGATATCTTCTGGGGGCTCAGACTCAATCAAGATTTGTCCAATGGGCAGTAAATGATTTCTATGCATTGTTTTTACATCTTTTGAATTATTCTCAGGCCTTACTTTGTACACTGGCAGATCATCTAGTTTGCCCACTACAATGTGAGGAAATGGTGCCATCTGTCAGCAATCTTGTGTTTGCCATGCAGTCCCAGATTTCTTAGCAATACCGATCTCCTCCTGGAGTTCCTGTGCTTTCACCTTTTATCATACCTTTCTTTGTTGGCCAGATTTCTTTTGGCAGCCATGGTTTGAGCCAGTTGGTACACATGATTTAGCTGGGCCTTTAACTTCTGCACATACTGTAAATAGTTGTCAGCTTGAACCCCATCAGGAGAGACCCCAAAACACACATCTACCGGTGATCGAGCTTCTCTTCCAAACATCAGGCGGTGGGGAGAACCCAGTGGCATCACTTTTGGTGCAGTTATAAGCATGTACCAGGGTGCTAATTTGTTGGCTCCATCTAGGCTTGTCCTTTGGGTGCAGGGTGCCTAGCATATCTAGCAAGAGTCTCTTGAAACGTTCAGGCTGTGGGTCCCCTGGGGTGGTAAGGAGTGGTTCTGGACTTTCGTGACTCCCCCAGAGAAAGCATCTCTTTGATGAGATGACTCTCAAAGTCTCTCCCTTGATCAGAATGGATTCTTTGTGGAGCCCCATAGTGAACACAAAGTTTTCTACAAGTACTTTGGCCACAGTGGATGCTTTCTGGTCTTTGGTGGGAAAGCTTGGGCATATCTCGTGAAATGGTCAGTGACCACCAGCACATTACTGATATTTCTTTGATCTGACTCCAAACTCAGAAAATCAATACAGACCAGCTCCATGGGTGCACTGGTGGTGATGTTAACAAGGGGCAGCCCTCTGGAGCAAAAGCTTTCCTCTGTAGCTTAGCGACTACAAGTTCGAATGTGTTGCTCCACATCAGCCCCCATCTTAGGCCAATAGAATCTGGATCTCACCAAGTCAAGTGTTCTGTCTATACCAAGGTGCCCCATGTGGTTGTGCAAGGACATCAGTACTGAGTCTCGAAAGGCAGTAGGCAGCACTAGTTGTTGTTTGTCTACTTGTCCCCCTCTGTCTACTGTTTCTCTGTATAACAGTTTATTGATCAGTTTCAACTTAGGACCTTCTTTGTATAACAGTGCAGTTCTCAAATCAGTGGAGCGTAATTTGGACACATCTTTTCCTGCATAGAGGGCTTCAAGCTGCATTGATCATGGGATCGCAGGATTGAGCCCGCCTGATACTGTCATTGTCCAGCTGAGGCAGTGCACCAATGTCTATTGCAGAAAAGTGGCAATAAGCAGCAGGTATGCAATTCTCAGAGGGTCCCAAGCAATCCACCATGCAGTCCACATGCGCTGTGGACATTTGTTCCTCCCTGTCAAACTTCGGCAGAGTGCCGAATGTCAGGTTCTGCCAATCGGACCCAATCATTCTGGGAAACAGGCCTCCGGGAGAGAGCATCAGCATCTATGTGGTTCAGACCTGCTCGGTATTCAGAGCATAGTCATATGTAGATAATGCAGAAAGCCACCTATGGCCAGTGGCATCCAACTTAGCTGAGGTCTGCACATAGGTCAAAGGATTATTGTCAGTTTTACTAGTATTTTAGCCCCATACAAGTACTCATGGAATTGGTCAACAATAGCCCACTTCAAAGCTAGGAACTCTAACTTATGTACAGGATAGTTCTTTTCGGATGGGGTCAGGCTTCTACTGGCAAAGGCCACTGGTCTCAGGCCATTCTCGTGCTCTTGGTACAACACAGCCCCCAACCCTTGCAAGCTAGCATCAGTGTGCAGGATGTAAGGTTTTCTTGGATCGGCATAGGCCAGCACTGGAGCATGGGTAAGTTGATATATGATCTCATGAAAAGCAGTCTCACAATCAGGAGTCCAGCGAGCCCCAAATACTTCACTCGGACGAAAATACACTCTTTCGGTCTTGAGGGCGCTGACTTTTAGTATTTTTTGTGGGTTGGGGGATACCCTTGAGTAAGGTTAAGTAAAGGCGGATCACTCTTGAATAGTCCTTGATGAAACGCCCGATAATAACCACAGAATCCAGGAATCTTTGCAGTTCTTTTAGATTTTTGCTGTGGCCAGGTGGTCAAGGCCTCAACTTTACTTGGGTCGGTCTCTATTCCTCGGTGGATACTATGTGTCCCGTATACTTTACTGATGTTTGAAAGAATTGACACTTATCAATGGACAGTTTAAGGCCAAAGTCCTCCAGTCGGTCCAATACCTTAAATAATCTGCTCTCATGTTCCTCCAGTGAGCTGCCAAACACAATAACATCATCTAGGTATACCAGGCACTCTAGTAAGTTCATGTCCCCACTGCACGCCCATCAATCGTTGAAAAGTGGCTGGGGCACCTGAAATCCCTTGAGGCATCCCCATGAATTCATAGAAGCCAAGCGATAGATAAAGGCTGTCTTCTCACGGTCCTCTGGGGCCATCGGGATCTGGTAGTACCCACTGCGGAGATCCAGCACAGAGAACCACTTGCTCCCGCTTAGGCAGTCCAAAGCATCCTGAATGCGGGCATTGTGTACTGATCAGGATAGTCCGCCGGTTTAAGGTGCGATAATCCACACACATCCTTACTGTCCCATTCTTTTCCTCACTACCACAATGGGGAAGCATAAGGGCTTCTGGATTCTTGTATTACACCAACAGCTAACATCTCTTGCAGATGCCGCCTCACATCATCTATGTCAGCAGGTGCCAGGCGCCAGACCTCTCACGTAAATGGTCTTCGGTCATGCAGCCGGATATTGTGCTCAGCTCCTGCACGATCCTACATCCCATTCCTTTAAAGAAAACACCTGGTCTCTCTGGGCAAGCTCTCACTGATCCTCACTTTCTATTCAGCTGGCAGCGAGTCGCAAATCAAACAAGTCAGGTGTTACTCTGTCATTCTTCCTTGAACTCTTGCTGCTGGTAGCACTGCAGTGTCTGCACAATGCACATTAGCCAGGATGCAACCTCTATTTACTCGAATGTCTTTCAGACACATTATGAACTTGGACCATTACCCTTCTGGCATAAGCATGGGCTCTAGCGGGCAAAATACTAGGCTTGACCAGCAGTCCCTCTGGCAATTTTCCATCGCTCTGGTGCATCCAACATTAACATTTTATTCTTAACATCCTTTCTGATACGGACCTCTCCCTGTAAGGTACACTGGGCATTTGGCGCCAGGATCAGAGACTCAGGATCCCTTCTTCCATACAATTCACCCGGTTCCTCTGGTTCTATTTTTCAGTATCTCTCTGTGCCTCATAGGCCTTCTTAATTAAAGCCGGAACTCTTAAAGCTCTACTAGTCTTCGACCCCTGTTTTTCATAACACAATTGTGCCAGCCTTCTGAACATATGAGCATTTGTTCCAATCAACAAAGGGACACCATCATACAGTCCAGTGGGGGGACACACTAAGGCTAGGGTCTCTACTTGTTCGGCCACTCCAGCCACGGAGGTGGGGAAAGACGGCCAAATTCGGATATACCCAGAATAGGGGTAGGCCTTCTCACTTAACCCCCATACATGCAGTCCTTCTAATGGTTGTAAGGGTACGTCTGACAAATGCTTCTGATACCAATCCTGGAACATAATTGTCACTTGGGAGCCACTGTCTAATACAGCTCTTGTAGACACTCCATTCACCTTTACAGTGGTCTCCATGGAGGGACCCACTATTCTGGACCAGTCTGGAGAGGCGGTAGTGGGGGCCTGGGCAACTGACCTTGCCACAAAAGGACGTGAATTAGCATTTTTGGTGCCCTCACTGGGATCATTTCATGCACCTCTTAACCACTAATTTGTTCTCCGAAGCTCTCCTTGTAGCCTATATGCAACTTTGTCAGTGTCTTTTGGGGACCGGCATTCTCTTTTCATGTGCCCATCCTTCCCACAATTATAGCAAAACATATTTTCTGGAGTTTGAGCTGGCCGAGGTGCCACACTGGGAGCCAGGACGGGGGTATTACTAACTGGAAACCTTGGTGCCATCTCTGTCTTCGGCGTGATAAGCATTTGGAGACATCTCGTCAGTTTCTCCACTTCCATGGTCAAGGAATTGAGTTTGGAGCTGTTATCAGCAGGAGATACATGGGTGGGTACCCCCACCCCATAGCAGATGCAGTCGGATATAGGTCGGGCCCGCACTTGCAGGCGTGGCCTTCATAAAGGGACTGTTTTGAATTCCCGGATCTCTCTCAACAGTTCGCCCCATTGTGGCATATCTTTTCCTTGTCAGAGCACTCATTGACTGCCAACCTCTGCCCTGAACTTCACTTGATGGGCCACCCTCAGTCACTCTGGTCGTAGCCATGAGCTATTGGTGCAGGTCCTCCCGAGGTCGCCTCTTTCTCAACTCCTCGAATTCTCTCATTAACTCATCATAGGAGGGTGGGATTCCAGTCGATTTGCCAGGCGTAACTGAAGCAAGAGCAGTTCTGAGAAGGGGCAGACTTAGGATCCTGTCCAGCCTGGTTCGGTCCAGTTCAATCGCTGGCAAACTACCCTTTCTGAGGCATTCTTGCAACAATTTTTCCAGCCGAGATACATACTCAGACAACAACTCCCCTTGGTACTGTTGTGCATCTCTTACTCTCCACCATAGGTCCTCGTCAGAATCTGGGCTCCCATACACATTCTCCAGGGCCTCAAGATAGGCCTGTGCAGTCACTTCAGGGTTACTGGCCCGTTTAGCACGGATGGTAGTCAGGGCAGGACCTCGGAGGCTCTCACTAACCCTCTTTCGCTTTTCGGCTTCCGAGCATTGCCATTCAGTCACTTGGGGGACAACATTGTCTATCCAGGTCTCCCAGTCATCCTCCCCTTGGGGGGTGGGGAGGGTGCCAGAGAAGATCCTCAACCTTCGGTAAGAGTCGTGACTAATGGTAGGTGCAGAAATAGGAGTCTGCATTGGTTCAGCCACCATTACGGGTACTGGAGAGGGTGTTGGGGGAGGAACACCCCCAGGTGGCAAGAATAGTTTCTTCAAGTCCTCCACAGTTTTCCTCTTCCCCAGCAACCATTTAGCAAATTTCTCCTCAAAAGTTTCAGACAGTGGTGGGGCTCACTCCCCTGGTCTTTACTGTCCTTAGTTATCACTCTCCAGGCAGTGAGGGCTCCCTCTGGGGTAATGGTCTGTGGCACTTTGAGCTATCTATGGGATCCTTAAACTCTACTAGGGCCAGGAAAGTGTGGGTGAGCAGATTAGCATGCCGACCCACCACCACAGGGTTTGTAAACCTTCCACCTTGAAAGTACTCCTGTACAGTGTCCGTATTGATACCCAGGAATGTCAGGATAAGCATAGCATTTTGGGGTCAATCTCCTCCCAGTACACCACTCCACCAGCGGTGCACAGCCACTTCTGTCGGGTACCCATTTTTTTCTTAACAGTGGTTCAGTAAATATGGCCACTAGAGGACACACAATCCCAGCGGTGCCTCCAAGATGTAACCCTAGATGGTGCTATCCCAGGGGCTACTACCCCTGCCTGATTTGCCACTAACAGGTTGAGGGGCCTGGATCCAATGGCGGTGCCTCCACCCAGAGGTCAGGGTTTGCAATAGTTAAACTTACTTGGTCACAGCCCTCTGGGACACTGCAACCCCTTTCTTCCCACTAGTGGCCCACACAATATATCAGAATTACCTTCACAGTATACACTTACCCCAGGACTGGTTCCGGCACTGGGACCTCCTGTGAAATAAGATACAGTGCAACAATCACAGTACAGTACTTTAACATAGACAAATACCTCAGGCAGTATAACTTTGCTGAAACAAGCAGCTCTGATTTATTTAGGGATATAACAAGGACAGGGAAATCAGGTTAATTAGCTTATCACTTTATTCATCTACCTATGGCTCTGTGCACGAGCCTATCCCTACCAGTTACTGTCCCTGGGTAACCAAGCCCTAGTGGCTAGTCCAAACCGTGGCAGCTGGTAGGGCCCTTTCACACAGAGAAAAGAAAATTAGTTTAAACAGTCAGCAGTACAGTGATTCCATTTGGATTTAATGTGGCAATTCAACAGGAGCGACCCTGAATTAGTACTCACGACCTCCAAACAAGATAGGGTCCTTCAACGTCAGCAGGGCTACTCTTGAGCTCCAAGAGACTCCTCACACATTTATATGGTAAAAAGAAAGTACTATACCAGGCAGGCTGCTTCTCTATCCCGATCGCAATTACTGCACAATACCGCGAGAACACACAGCAGATTCAGTTCCTGACAGATCGAGTGCAATTCAGCAATATTCCAGTCTTCTACAGGGTGAGCCTGGTTTCTACTCTTCAGATATCCTTTGATTCTCTTCACAGGACGGATTCAGTCCTAACAAGCAGTTACACAAGCTGCAGACCGAACTCTGGACCTTACACATGTTTTTGACTAAAACTGTGCACTGAAGGAGCACAGGGTTCTTTTCCCTTCACTGCCAGAGCTAAACTGAAACTCCAACAGACAAAACCGGGCACTTCCTTTGAGTTCCTCCCAGTTCTTGACTGGATTGGCTTTCCTCACAATAGACTGCTGCTGTTGGTCCAAAAGGCCAAAGTCTAAACTACATCTCCCAGAGTCACTGCCCATACAATCCTCTTGTGGCTGGCTCAGATTATGAGTCCAAGTTCTGATTCGTCCAAGGCACCATTTTAGAGCTAGCTTACCCCACACTGATTGGTCCAGTTCAGCAGTTCAAAACCAGAATGGGGAACTAGGCAGACACAGTTCTGACTGCAAAGAAAGCAGGTTAGACAAACTGTAATTTCATTATTACTGTAAATGATTTCTGGCAAACAGTTACATCTTTCAGATAGGGTCCTTTGCACTCCTAGTGACTGCAAAATGGAGTGAATTGGCAGCAGCTCGAGTGGTACTCAAACAGAGAAGCACACAGTCCCCCATACAAACTAATTATGTCTGCAAGCAGACAGCTCTTAAAGAGACAGTACCAGAGGCTCTAAAAACACTCACTGATAAATGGCTTAAACGCCAAACACCATTCAGGCTTGGAGCATTCAAGCAAGCTCCTGGAAGTCTTTTGGGAACTCCCATTTGCAGGGGGGTTACATAAACATATCAGAAAGGAAAGATTCAAGATAGACACGCTGAGCACAGTGATGCTGTCTTTAGAAGAAGGGGATTGGCTAGGATCACTGGAGGGAAGATGCCTATTTTCACATTCCAGTCATACCTACCCACAGAAAATACCTCGGGTTCAGGCTAGGAAACTGCCAGTATCACATTGTAGCCCTTGCCATTGGCCTCATTTTAGCACCAAGGGTCTTCACAAAGTGCTTAGCTGGGGTGACAGCACACCTGAGAAGGCAAGATGTGATTTTCCCTATGTGGATGACTGACTAGTCTCAGGGAAAACAGAATAAGAGGCAAGGTGCTCTGCTCAGAAGGTGAAAAGCACCCTGGAAAGTCTGGGGTTCCTGATAAACCTGCAGAAGTCCCAAAGAGGACCTATTCAGGTGCTGGACATCATTGCACAGAACTGGATACCCTCCAGGGGAAAGCTTTTCTCCCACAGAGTAGGGTATCAGAGTTGATTGCCACTACAAAATCCTTCACACTGGACCAGCCAAGGCCTGCAAGGGATTTTCTGCAGTTACTGAGCTACGTGGCTGCATCCACAGCAGTGGTGTCTTGGGCCAGGATTCAAATGAGAGACATTCAGTACCACATAAGAGATCAGTAGTTTTAAAAATGTGACTCACTCTCCAAGCTAGTGCCAGTCACAAAGACATTTATGCAGTCACTGGAGTGGTGGAAGGACGAAATCAACCTCAGAGAGGGCATTTCTTTCCTCCAGCAATCTCCAAAAAGTATCCTCACAACTGATGCCTCACTCCTAAAGTGGGGCACTGACCTAGAGGACCTCACAGTGTTGGGCATCTGGAGCCCACAGGAGACTCAGGAGTACATCAGTCTCCTGGAGCTCAGGTTAGTATTGCTGGCAACGTAGTCCTTGTCTAAGCTACAAGGTCAGTCTGTTCCGATCTGAACAGATAACGCCACAATAGTGCATTACATAAACAAGCAGGGAGGAACAAGATCCTTAACACTGTGCACAGAGGCCATGAGGATCTGTGATCTGGCATATTCCCTAGATGCAAAGATTTCTGCAGTTTACTTACCAGGCAAAGACCATGCCGTGGCAGACTGCCTAAGCAGAATTGTCCAGGGGAACCACAAATAGACCCTCAACCAGCAAGTGCTGGTTTCTGTTTTTAGAATATGCGACACTCCAGAAATAGACCTGTTTGCCTCGTCGGAGAACAGTCAGCTCCCACAGTTTTGTTGCAGGCCATCAGAAAGTCTCAGTCCCAGAGGATGCGGTAGCACTTATACACAGCGTGCTCATAAAGCTCAGGAGAGAGCTGTCAACAGCGATCCTGATAGTACCGGACTGGCCAGTCACACTTGGTAGTCGGGGCTCCTGACCCTGTCTAACAGGACTCCAATTAATCTGTCACTAAGATACAACCTCCTGACTTTGTTTTAAGGCAGAATAACATTCCCAGACTTCAGAACATTATACCTGAGGGCATGTCTCTTGAAGAGCTAGAATTTTCTAGCTTGAATATGTCAGATGAGGTGCTGAACATGCTTAAGTTTTCCAGAAAACCATCAACTAGAAAAGCATACTCCTCTAAGTGGAAGAGATTCTCATAGTGCTGTGCCCAAAAAAAGATAATCTCAATGCAGGCAGGGCTGCCTACAGTTCTGGGCTGCCTGGTACACTTACAGTCCATAGGTCTGAGATCCCCAACACTGAAGGTACATTTGTCTGCAGTTTCAGTGTACACATCAGCAGACAAGAGCAAGTCCTTGGCCTCACAACCTGTTTTTGTATTATCTGTTTATAATCTGTTTTAATATAATTTAACACAAAGCGCAAAAGCCCTCAATAAAATGTTGGAAATTCACATTAAGTCTATATCTTCAAGAAAGGGACAAAATCTGGCAATGGTAGAAGCAACCCCTAACTACAGCCAATATTTGGGAAGTCAAGGTCAGATTTGTATGAATAACTACTCCACAACCGCTGACAGTTTCATTTGATCATAAGGTGAATCCCAGTTAGCCACTTGAGAGCACATATATTTCAGCTTCACTTTTTAATGTTGCAGTGAGTGAAAGAGGTGAAACAATTTAAATGCTGCCAAGAAAGAATAAAAATGTGTATTGTAGGATGCATATATGATACATAAAGGCCGATGTATTCCAGTTTGTTTAGTTTCTGTAAACACGTATGCAGTCGGGCCTCAAACCCAGCACAAACCATTACGGGTATGCAAATCTGTGTGTGTGTGTGTGTGTTGGGGTTGGGGGGGTCACTGACTAGAAAATAATTAAACTAGTGATACATTCTGTTTGACATGTCACTGCTCAGGTCTCAGTACAGCCAGCTTACACACATGAAACATAACAATAATCTTTAAAATCTGCACAAAAAAATGTGCTTAATGATAATAGGTGGAAGCTATAAGATGCTACCTAAAATTTGTCCTAAATATAAAAAGCATGTAGCAGTGCTCTGCAGTATACATGGTGTGAAAAACACCTTTTCCTTGATTTTACAGGCATGGATGTGTGCCTACCAGTCCTCATGAAAGTCACCACCAGGTCCTTGTCCTGTCAGAGATGTTCAGTAATACCAATGTTCCCATTAGGAATGGGAAATAGGGTGTTCACTGTACCCTTGAGGAATGATTTTGGGGGTACAAACTGAATTTGGGAGGGTTCATTATACACTTTCTGTAGATTTCTTGGGGGTGGGCACGTTTAGATATAGGCCTAGAGCAGGCTACACAGCAAAGTTGACCCAGCTCTGGATGTCAATCTGCAGTGGGCAGGAGGAGGCAGAATTATACAGTCCAGTTATGGAGCGGAAGCTTGGCATTGGCAAAATGTTGTGCACTGGCAGGCTGAAGGCAACATACTGTATATCCTCAGGTGTCGAAACTGGCACTGGCCCACTAGCCAAAAACTGGTTGCTTTAGGATCAGACTAGTAAGATTTTTCTTTTAACTAGTCCTGCGGGCTTGTACTAGAGAAGGGAACATTTCAATAGATACACCGGCTGGGTCAATGGAAAAGTAAGTGGGGCTAATGGATTTTCCCAGTCAGAAGCTCGGCTGACTAGTGGCTACAAAACTTAATTTCATCCCCGTATCCTAATTCAGCAGTGTCGTGGTGATGCACCACATCAGTCATAGACGTGCTCAGTCATCTCACCATTCACACAGACACCACAACACAACCAACAAAACACACACACACACACTTCATTCCATGCCTGATGGTCCTTTGTTTCAGTTAGCAATCAGCCATCAGTGCCACTGCCTGCTGCCTCTCTGCCATTTCTTGTCTGCGTCTGTAACTTCGTCCTTAGACTATGATGGCGCCAACCTCCTGAACTGTTGGCACGTTGTAAGAGGCTGATGCGTAAGGTGAGAGGGGGAGGGAGGGAGAGAGGCATTGATAGAGACAGTGTCTCTTTGGCAGACCAGTCACAGTCAGATGATGGCGCCCAATCACTACCTTATCTCAATGTTTTCTGTCATCCTTCTTCACCCCCAAGCAACGTGTGTGCAGCTCTCCCCTTTCTTCGTCCTCCTAACTGCTGAACAAAAACACCCTCAAGTGCTGGCGTGTGGTCCTGACTCTCCCAAACAGCCCTAGAACCGCATTGGTGATCCAGTGAGTTGTGCAGGTCTTTTGCCTGCAGAGTACCCCTTCACATATAAATGTGCATGAATTTCGTTGTTTATGTGCAATTTACGTACATTTATGCATGACTGGGAACACTGACGCCTACATCAAAGGTGGTGGGATCCGTTGCTGTTAGTGAATTTTTCTGCTTCCAATGCTGATGAGGTAGGGCCACTGTTTTTCCATTTTCAAAAATGGACAGTTCTGTTTTACAAAATCTTAAAATCTGTTTTTCCCCCCAAGTTGGTAGGCTTTGCACAAAAATGTGGGTTTTATGCAAATTTAGCACCAAGTGTGGTGGTATATGTGTAGTTTTTTTTAAATGAAACTAAACTCCAAGTGGTGTTTAAAAATGGCGCATTTTTTATGGGTTTTTTTTTTCCATTTTTGTGGAACAAGGGTGGTCCTAATAAGGCCATAGTGCTTATGTTCTCTTAAGGGCGCCATGAGGGTCTGTGGGGGGTGTAGATCCCAGGAAATGGGTTCTTGGCCTCATAGCTTTAACACATTTTACACATTTATAATTCACATAATGAAGTTATTTCTATCATGCAGGTTGGTGAGTGACAAAGTTATACATTAACTGCAGACTCCAGAATGTGAATGAAAATAAAAAGAAATGGACTTGGACTACGGTAGAGACGGTAATCTAATTGTTAGATATCAAGATCAAATATTTTATTTCATAGTTTTATATTAATTGGGGTTGACCACTAAGTTAATACACATACTGCAGTATTTGAAACATTGTTAAACTAAGCTGTTACATCATATATTTAGTCATTTGTTTTCATAGGGAATGAATGATACCTAAATGTTGTTATGTATGGTTTTGTCATCGCAGTGTTGTTCTGTTGATCTGATGACAGATCAGTAGTACAGTAGCTCAGAATCTAAAAGGTTATATTCCCCTAGCAGCAGCTGAGCAGCATCTTTTGTCCACAGTTCTGGCTGGAATTTCAAACTTAGCACCAAAGTTCCTAAAAACCAAAAACAAATGCCAGCCTGGTGGCACTGAGGGTTGAGGTGCCGGACACCTTACTTCACATTACACTGGTGACCCGGGTTCGGGACTAAGCCTGGGCCGTCAGGGGTCAGCAGAGGTGAGAGAGGATTGAGTATCCTGAGGACTGCTCTCTTCTCTCGGGCAGGAAGGGATCATCTTCCTGCCCGTCCTTCGCCCTCTAGTGGGGGCTGTCGGGCAATGCAGGCAGGGAGACCAGCAGCCAATGGGCATGGTGTGCATGTGCCCCCACACATGCGCGCTACAGCTTGCGCCGGGAGGGGCACAGAAAAGTAGGAATTGGTGGCTGGGGGCTCCATGAGGTCCCGCCCCCGTTCCGCCGTCATAGCCTCCTCAGATTTGGATTGTGCTCTGAGGAGGGAGGGAGGAAGGTAGCTTCCTTTCTGGCCCCACCATGGGGGTAATCCGTGGGGGGGCTTGGGGATTGTTGGGGTGGTAAGGCTGACATACAGATGGTGTGGGATGGAGTTCCTGCCCCCAGAAACAAATAAAGCAATTAAAACAAGGCATGTGATTCTTTTTTGGGGCTCTTTTTACATCAAAAAACACCCAAGCTTTGATCTTGGGGTGTATGATGTCACCATCAGAACCCCTCAATGGAATAACAGCCTGGCTACAGTATATAGGGTTTTTTGATGTTATGCATTAGAACTACTGTACGATCTTCCTGGACTAAGTCTCCATCACTCATTCACACTAGTGGGGATAGCGCCGGAGGTGCTAGGACCAAGCGGGAGCCTAACATTTTCTGAAGGGTCGGCGCCGAGACAGGACCATGCATACGTGGTGCTGCGAGACTAGCTCGCACCTATGTAGGCTATCTCGGCATCGACCCTCCAACTGCCTCAGTTCCTTTTCTCCTGCCGTCGAGTGCGCTTGGATGTCGATGTCGCTTGTCTGCCGGAGTCTAAGTTTTCGTCTGTACAACAGCAGCTTTTAACATTTAATTTAGTATTTTAAGTAGTAATTTCTTATTTTACGAACAAGAAGAAGATTATGAAGAAGAAGAAAAATAAATTCTTGCCATCAATGGAGTCGTCTTTAGACGGTAGCAGTGATGGTAGGAGGACTTCGCTTGAAAGTTTTTATGGCAGATGGGCTGTGTCGGTCCGCCGCCCTTTAGTAGGGGGTCCGACTACGGACAGTCCTGTGTTGGGGGAGGACAGTCCTCCAAAGCACAGATCTAGTGGTTCGGGGATCTGGCTCTGCTAACCTCAAGTTCCTCTTCCTCGTTGGGGGAAGAAGAATCGGTGCCGCTCGAGGTTGCCCATTGCTATGTCTGCATGAGGATTGTTAGTCGGGGGCAATGGGCCTGAACTGACTTTGGTGGGTTTCTCTTGGCCCCACTCCTAATGGCTGCATTCACGACTCCGAGCTCCATCTCTGTCCTCGTTGGAGCTCCAGTGGGCAGTTTCACCTCTGGGTCGCTCCTGTGGAGCAGGGGGTTTGACTTTCCAGTTTTCGTGGTTCTGTTCCTGATTTCAGGACCTCCGTGCCTCAGAGCCATTGGACCGGAGCCGGGTCAATTGGATCACGATGGGCAAGATGCCCTCTTGGTGCCTTTGCCATCGTGTCGACCCCTCATGCCTACCCCCTCTCCGTTTTTTTCCATGCAGGGGCTGGCATGGGCACCACCTTTTTCTTTCTCAGGATTTCCATTGGCATTTCCTTTGGCACCGTGGTTCGGCGCCTTGGTCGGCACCATGCCTCGGAGCCGTGGCTTGGTGCCTTGATCAGTGCTGTGCCTTAGTCGGCACCGTGGGTCAGTGCCATCACTCTGTGCGGTGCCGTGGATGCTCTTGTTGCTGCCGTTGGTTATCGGTGCCATCTGTGGTGCCGCGGGTGTCTGGGTGGTGCTGTGCACCTGCGGGTGGCGCCAGAAACCCACGGGTGGTGCCGTGCACCCGTGGGCAGCGCCTTGCACCAGTGGGTGGCACCGTGGGCACCCGTGAGTGCCATGGGTGGCACCAAGAGGTGGTGCCGTGAGCGCTCATGGGTGCCACAGGTACCATGGGTGCCGCTGGTGCCCTGAGTACCATGGATGGCACTGGGGGACACCTGTGGGTGCTGCAGGTGGCACCACAAGTGCCCATGGGTTCTACTAGTGCCCTTGTGTGCCACTGGTGCCCTCAGGTGCCATTCTTGCCATGGGTGTCATGGGTACCATGGTGCCATGGGTGCCATAGTAACATGGGTGTTGGGGTGCCCTCGGGTGCCATTGCTACATGGGTGCTGGGGGTGCCTGCGGGTACTGCCGCTGCTGCCCATGGGTATTGCCCAGGTTGGCATAAGCACTGCTTGGTGCCCTCCTGTGCCACAAGTGATGCTGGTGCCGCACAGGTGCTAGTGGGTGCTGTATGGCAGAATTAGTGACACATTTTTCCTTTTCGGACTTCCTCTCCACAGAACTTGTGGCAGGATGTTTATCGTAGAATGAACTCCTGTTCTGTGGATTATTTCTTCCACACATCTTAGTGAGTGGCGTTCTATGTGGGATCTTGTGTCATCCAGCGGTTTTCTGCTGATGGAACGCTGCTATACTGCTCTGCCATTGGAATTTCATTCTGCTTAGCACTTTCTCTGCTCCCTACATGGTACCAAGCTCCTCGACGTCCTTCCTGATGGCGGAGTCTCTAGTGGCTCTGTCCTAGACCTCTCTTGGAGGTCCTCCTAGGGTAGAAGTGCATCTAGATAGGTCTTTCCCTGTCCTTCTGGTCAGTAATACAGTGGACGACTTATTTTATATACTGAAGGGCATGTCCTCTCTATTATCACAGTCCATGATATAGAAAATCTTTTCAGTAGTTCCTCAGTAATGGGGTCTACTATAGTATTTCACACTGCATCTGTGGACCATAGATTTCTGCGTCGACTTTTTTGAGTCGTCAAGACAGTTACACTCTGGAACATTCTAATTTAATGGTCGGGAGCTGCTCTGGCTCTTCCGCTCCTTTGATAGGGGTATATAGCCCCCTTGTGATATTGCCCTTTCGGTGGCTTCTTCGGCACAGGTGGTTAACACCTCTCCAGCTGCGATTATTGGTCCGGTCATGATTTCAGTATGGATGCTCGGGCTCCTTCTGCACTCAGATGGAGAACATCTTTGTCATTTTGTATCAAGACAATTCTTGCGAAATAGCAGCCTGAAAGCCTTGCTAGGCTCGGGCTAAAAAAAAAAAAAAAAAGATGTTATCACTGCACTAGCCGAAATTACCCGATACCCCCCTTTTTGGATCTGGTCAGGTTCCGCCTCAGCCCCTGAGGCGCTAGTCTCCAGAGTACGGTAAAGAGTACCTGACTACTTCTTCCCCTAGGGGGAGTCCGATCCGGCGGCGGTATGGGTCATCTCTTTCTCTAAGAGTGATTTCTCTCATTCAGAGACATTTCCTAGACCTAGGCAACTGCCCAGTCTGTTATTTCCCATTTCTTTTTATCAGGCTTTCTTCTCATGACCAGAGCCTTGCAGCAGCAGAAGCGACTCTCCACCGAGTCGGAACTCAGGTTCCTACTTTCTTGCTTGCTTAACTTAACAGGCGAATTTCTCCTTCTTGACGGAAGGTGAAGTAGGTCTTTTTTCTGAGGTAGCTTTTCAAATATTCACACCTTGGTTCCTGCGCACTGGTCCATGCCAGTCGCTCATGAAGCTCTTCAAGTGCGTGATGGAGTTATGTTGTTTGTTTTTCAGCAAACAAACTAGAATCCTTTCCTACTCCCTTCAGGGAGGCCAGAGTGGGTAGTGCCTCACCGCATTGAGTCGCTGCCTTTTTCAGTCACTTCAACAAATGAGTTAGCCCTAACCTGGTCCTGCTGTGTCCCTCCTCGACGCACATCTGCCTCTATTTGTCTTAAAAATCCAGCCCTTGTTTTTTTCTGTCAGAATGTTTTTCTCCGCAGTGGACACGTCCTCCTGTACACTTTTTCCTTTCTTCCCTGAGTTCAGAGACTGCTACTACAGTTGTACACACAGGGGCAGGATGATTCCCTTGGAATATGCAGTGAGTAAGATCTGGTTCTACTAGACCACCACGAGTGGTTTCTTAGTCGTGCTTGGCCTTCCATCAGGAAAGTTCCTGTAACTAAGTGGAGACCATTCTCCTTGATGGGCTACCCCACCTGGACTCCCTTGCTCACCAAGTAAGGGGTTCAGGTGCTCCTGGACCTGTTGTCTACAGGTCAGGCATACTTGATAGTGGGGGTTTCCATCTGCACTTTTCGGTCTACCTTGAACCAGTAGACTTTACCTCTGACTCTTTCAGTTCCTGAGGTTCCTTTACGTTACATTAGTACATGTCTTTGACAGTATTAATTTTGGTCCTAGACGAAATTGTGAGGCCAGGTTCTTGCCACTCTCCTAGAGTGGTTGCGGCTTCCTGGCAGACTTTCATTTTGTGTCCATTGCAGTTGTCTGCAAAGTGGTGAGTTACAACTCGAGCACTTTTCTTGTAGGCACTATGTTCTAGTTGCTCTTTATCAGACAGCTCTTTTTACTAGCAGGACAATCCTTGGCTGTCCTTTCTCAGTGAACCCTATCTCTTACCACCCTACTTAGGGTTGTTGGTTTTAGCTCGGTACTCTTCCGCTAGTGTGAATGAGTGATGGAGTCTTAGTCCGGGAAGATATGGAAATTACGTACTTAACGTAATTATTGATCTTCTTGGACAGTCTCCATCACTCATTCACACGCCCACCCACCATCCCCTGGGTTCACTTGTTTTCTGTCCTGGTCTTCATGGTCCTATGGTTCAGACTGTGAGGACAGTATTCTTTGACCTTTCTTGCAAAGGCCATCTGGGCCCTCTCAGGCACATGCTGCACCTCCTTGGTTGAAAAGGTACTGAGGCGGTTGGAGGGTCGATGTCGAGATAGCCTACACAGGCAAAAGCTAGTCTTGTGGCGCTGCGCATGTGTGGTCCTGTCTCGGCGCCGACCCTTCAGAAACTTTTAGGCTCCCGCTTGGTCCTAGCGCCTCCGGTGCTATCCCCACTAGTGTGCATGAGTGATGGAGACTGTCCAAGAAGATCAATAATTCCGGTAAGTACGTAATTTCCATTTTTTATTTGTTTGGTTTAAAGTGAACAGCATTTTAAACATGTTAACATTTTTAATGTTACAGAATTTATTTGTGAGTTGAATACAGCACTACTGAGACAGCCTCAAGATGCTTTAAAGGTAAGATAATTTATTCTAATGATGGGAAACTGTGGGTTTTGAGAGAACTTGATTATCATTCAACAGTACTAACCTAAAGTAAGATCAGGGGGTACTGTGTAGTTACTGTACAAGAATACAGATTCAGTTCTACTTTTTAGGTGCCAGCAAGCTTAGCTTGTAGCACCTCTTGTAGTCATGAGTACACTTTTCAGCATTTACTAGATTGTTAGAAAATGAGTAGAAATTTTCTCTGCCTCTGATTGGGTAAATCCTTGCCAAAATACACATTTATATGCCAGCAGAGACCAGGAAATAACTAGTAGCTTGCCAGCTTGAATTTTTACCAGAAAACCCACCATGCCCCATAGAATGTTGAGAACTGAAATGGACGCCATTGTTTTTTTCACTTAGCGAATGAGAGATGGCTGTCCAGAATAAAGCAACTCAGAAGTGTTAATGCAGAAAACCCTAATTAAACATTTTTTAAAACCTGTGCATCCTAGGTGGTGGTTTACATGGGCCTGTGTTGGCTTTGACACTGGGGATGTTCCACCCCCTCTCCTGTAGGGGGAGGTGCTGTCCATGATGGCAGAGCCTGGTGGTAGTGATGGTGGAAGCACGGATGGTGTGCTGGCAGGTGAGCCGACCTCCCTTCTTCCAGCAAATTCCCTGGAGGTCAGTGTAATGGACATAGATGCAGCCGACTCGATTAGTATGTGGGCCAAGAATTATAATGTGTTGTCTGCTCTGAATTTGATGGAAGATGAGGAAAATCTAAAACAAGCAATGGAGGAGTGGAAACAGCATCTCCTTACCTTAGTGGCTGTAGAGGATACAAACTTCCTCCATAAACGAGAGAAATCAGTGGCTGAACAAAGCAAGAGAAGCCACTTTGCTGTTCATGTTTCTGAACTGTAAAAACATGCACAAACATCATCTGATACCGGTGATGCAGTATCATCAAAGTAGCTGGCTGTCAGAGAGCAGGAAGATGGTGACTGTACACTGTCACCCTCCTTGGACCGAGAGTCCCCTAATGGTGTGCATGAAACACTCCTGAGCACAAGACACGAGTCACAGACTAAACCCACCAAAAGGATGATGGATACTAGAGCTTCACAGTCGGCACTGCTGAAGCTGGGAAAAGCATTGGCCTTACGATAGAATTTAGGATGAAGTGCAGCAGAAACACTGAGGTTACAGTAGGGAAGACGGCCTGGTTCACAGAGACAGTTTGCTGTGGCCGGAGATTCGGATGACCTGGTGTGGTCACCGGAGAAGACACTGATTGGTACAGGCTGGAGAAAGTCTGCAGATGGCTCCTGGCTGCCATGTCCTGAGGCGGGCCCTGGTGCCTCACACAGAGGTGAGAGCGGGTAATGGAGCATCCGTTTGCTTAGCTGAGATGGACAGAGTAGGCTTGGTGCCTGTGAGTGCTGCATTGCTGCAGTCAGTGTCCACCTTAGGGGCCACAGCAAGTGAGGGTCTGGTACCTGAAGAAAACATACTGAGACTGATACTGGAGTACGGTCAACAAGCACTCTAAGTAGGGGAAGGGAGGCTCTGGTTTCTTCTGAACAGCTGTTAAACAAGGGGCCTCTACTGCTGGAACAGTGGCAAAGGTACAGATGGATGCTGCTTGCAGTATATCTCTGAAAACTGTACAGACTGATACCAGGCTACAGAATCCACTGAATTTGCCTTTGCAGACACAGGGCCCAGTTTTCAAAGGTCGATGTAGGGCTTGCATCAAGCCCTGCGTCAGCCCTGTTGTTTGTCACAGCTGTGCCAAACTCCTTTGATGCAATTGCAACTAATTTTAGTACACTGGGCACAGTTGCAGTAGTTTCCACACTTTACGGCAGCTTGCGATAAATATTTGGCTCACAAGCCCCATAAAAAGGGTCCCCCAAATGGAGCAAGTTACAATGGGGGGGATCTGGTCTAGAACAAGAAGTATTAGCATTCACTTTACTTGGAAAAATGGACTTGAATCAGCGAGATGCAAAATTCAAATTTTTAATGAGTTCATCACCTCCTGACGAAGCCAGTTAAGGTGAAGCGTTGGGGTGTAGCTGCTTCATGGTGATTTTCTCATGGACTTGTGACAGACTCATTAAAAGTTTGAATTTTGCATCTCATTGATTCAAATCCATTTTTTCAAGTAAAGTGAGTGCTACTAACATCTTGTTCTGTGTCTGAATTGGGGTAGCCACCCCCTAGAAGCATCCCCAACCTTTTTCCTGTGGCACAGCTGTTTTCCTTGAATCAGGAGCTGGTCTGACTTGCAGCATTTGGTGTGCAGGACTGAAAATCCTGATCAGTGCTGAGAGAATGCCACAAGCTCCCTGCGCCATATGATCGGCACACCAGGGGTTTGCGGCATTTTCAGGGCTTTTGAAAATCGGGCCCACAGTCTGCAGCTGCCATGAGCCCCTTTGGACAGGCTTCTGTTGCCCCACCTCTGGACCAGTCTGTGTAACAGGATGCACAGTCTGGTACTGCAAGTGATGTGGTTAGTGAAATGGGTGCTGAGGGGTAAAGTATGGAGGCCACTAACAGGCCAAGTACAGCACCAGTACAATTTTCATATAGTCCAAGGGTGGGTCCCTCATATAAAGGCCCAATTTGGAAATCTTCCTAAACATCTAAATGCCTTGGTTCTGGAGATACAACTCTACAGCTGGATACATTGCAGAATGCAATCAGGGCAACCCACCACAGACAGAACCTAGGCCCCATACTTTCTGAATGGCAGGCTTCTTTACCAATAGTGAATCACCTGCTCAGAGGTGAAATGCCATCCTGTTATGGTACAAGGGGAGCTTGGAGGTTGCTCCTTACAGGGTATATGTTATATGGACTGTGCTTAAGGGCCCCAGGTTTCATGCATCTGAACTATATGCTTTAATACACGTCTGGTGATTGTACATTCCATTATAGTTTTAGGATCATGAGGTCCCTAGATTTTTTTCTGGTCCTAGCATAATTTGTTAAAAGACACTTTTGATAAAGTGAACCCCCTTACTAAGCCGGCAGTTAAAGTGGTTTGCATGTTATTTTGAAATGAGTGAGTTAGTGTCTCTGACATTTCATACTGATTATGCCAGACATGTACAGTTCTAGACAAACCATCTCCTATACCAGAAACAGAACAAGTGTGGATGGGTGGGTTGGGGGTGTTGGAAATATTGGATGAAGATTAAACACTCTGTGGCAAACTAGACTCTCCCCCACACTAGCCTGTGACTGTTACCAGCTTTCTCAAACTATTTGGATGCCTGCAAGCGTAATCAGTGGCTGCCGCTGTCAGCATAGACACTCTTTTGGGGTATCCCTAGATCCGAATCCCTTCAGAGTCACTGCTCACACAGTACAGTGCCACTTACTCAAGGGCAACCAAGCCACTCCTCTCTGTCACAGTTGAGAACTTCTTACTTTAGAAGCTGATTATAGCAACAGTAGCCTAATCTTAGGAGGTGGAAATACAGTTTTGTTAATTATATAACACATAGCTGTACCCCAAAGGAGGCAGTCATAGAAACAAGAAGTATGAAAATAATTTTTAATATTACAAGATGCTACATATTTAATACAGGGTAGTACACACACAGACTATAGAGAACAGTAATTCTAAAGAAATGGAAGGAAAATTGTTTTAAATGGTAGGTTGCACCCACAGAAAAAAACTGTCTCTCTATCTCTCTTTAGTAAGGTGGAATGCTTGCCACACAAGATACTTTAGTGAATCAGGGCAGACTTGAACCATTAGATGACAAATGTTCATAGTCCCAAACCTTACTGTCTCTTTTCAGGCTCTGCCAGACCTAAAGACCCTCCAGCTGCCCAACCCATGACGCGGCATCCAGTATGTCACTCAAATATAGGGAAGAGAAACCCTGAAGCCACCTATAGTCTGGGAGGGGAGTTGCTGGCAGTTACAAGGGAAGAGAGAGACTTGGGCATCATCATCACCGATGACTTGAAATAATCCAAGCAGACCACTAAAGCAGTAGGGTAAGGCTAGAGGGATGTTGGGGTGTATTAGTAGGGGAATCACAAGTCGGAAGAGGGAGGTAATAATCCCTCTTTACAAGACACTGTTTAGGCCCCATCTGGAGTACTGCGTGCAGTACTGGAGACCACACCTTCATAAGGACATTAACCAAATTGAGGCAGTCCAGAGAAGGGCAACCAAAATGGTGCAGGGACTGCATCAGAAAACATATGAGGACAGATTAACAGAGCTCAATATGTATACCCTAGAGCAAAGGAGGGAGAGAGGTGATATGATTGAAACATTCAAACACCTTAAGAGCATTAACAAGATGAAAGAGTCTAACATGTTTCAATATAAAAAAAATTGCAGGACAAGAGGACACAGCATGAGACTAGATGGAAGCCAATTAAGGAGTAATGTGAGGAAGTTCTTTTTCACAGAAAGGGTGGTGGA
The DNA here is from genome assembly GCA_016271365.2 of Neoceratodus forsteri. NCBI lineage: Eukaryota > Metazoa > Chordata > Ceratodontiformes > Ceratodontidae > Neoceratodus > Neoceratodus forsteri. The sequence continues at coordinate 58,870,993 of CM057453.1, read as the reverse complement.
TGCATAGAACGGCCTACCTCAGGAAGTGGTGGATATGAATACAGTGCAGGGCTTCAAACAGGCATGGGATACGCATAAGGGAGCAATACAGATGAGTATGAATAGATAGGCCACTGACAGAGCAAAGGCTGATGGCACATTTATAAGGTAGAAAAAGAAATGGGCAGATTGGATGGGCCTTGCGGTCCTTATCTGCAATCAACGTCTATGTTTCTACGTCATAGAGTCAACATTCTTTTGAGTCCTGGAAACCTCCCATCTGGATGGGCTGGACCTAGCCAGACTTTTTGGTTTCCTGTATAATGTATTGCAGGATATATCGATTTTAGTTTTTACTCCAGTCTGCATAAATGGAATTACTCCTCTACGAAACATGAAAGGGATGTTTAAGTGGCCCAAGAGATTTTAGTACTCACCAGAGCCCTCTGGCATACTTCTGAGCTAGCATGCCTCTGGGAGCCAACTTTATTCAGCAGTTTTTATTTCAACTGAAATGCTGGTAATAGAAATTAAACACAGACACATGGGGGGAAAAAAAAAAGGAAATTACACCAAAGTTGTTGCATCCCCCCACCTTGAGAAAGAAAAAGACAAATCTGTTTAGCAGCTCTGATTTTCCTTTTTTTTCCTGTGTGAGCTGGCTGGCTGCACCTGCTGTGCTCCTTAGTTCACTTTTTCTGTGAACCTCTCCGTAGTGTCTCCTAGCATCTCACCTACATAAGAGAAAAACATGGGCACTAGCTATTTTCTATACAGCCTATCCACATTGCCATCCTGCGACCCACTGTTGTGCCTGATGTCCATATTATAGGACAGCAGCACCAGACTCCACCTTAGCAATTTTGAGTTCTGGCCACTGGTCCTTTGCAACCATGTAGGGGGTTGTGATCAGTAATCAGGATGAACTCCCTTCCACAGAGGTGAAGTTGCAGCTTCTGGAAAGCCCAGACAATCCCTAGACACTCCTTCTCGTTCAAGCCATATGCCTCTTCTCTGGGCAGCAGCTTCCTGCTGAGGTACACAACTGGGTACTTCTTTCCCAAGTATGCAGTCTGACTCAGAACTGCGCCTAGCCCACCATCAGTGCATCTACCTGCACAGTGAACCTAAGGTAATAATCTGGACTGGCAAGCACAGGTACCTGACACAATGCTTCCTTCAGCTGGCGGAATGCAATATTACATGTTTTCATCCACTGAACTTTTTCTGGCATCTTCTTCCTGGTAAGATTGGACCGGTGGGTTTGTCCATGCTGCTGAAATTCGACACACGCTTATGGTAGTACCTAGCCTTTCCTGGGAAGGCCTGTATTTTCCTCTTGGTTGTGGGTGTGACCCGTTACTGGATGACCTCAATTTTCACTCACTCAGGCCGGATGCACCCACTCCTATATGCTGTCCCCAAAGCATGACACTTCTGCCATTGCTATCTTGTACATCTTCACCTTGACTGCCAGCCCAGCAGCCTGCAGTTGGTGAAACACCTCAGTCACATGCCTGATGTGATCCTCCCAGGTCTGGCTATAGATGGCAGTGTCATCCATGTATGCCAGAACAAAGTCTCCTGCACCATTTAGGATACGGTCCATGAACCGTTGAAAGGTGGCTGGCGCATTCTTCATCCCCATATACCGTTAGAGCAGCGAACTCCAGACGGCGAATCCAATACAGCGACAACAACACATTTGGCATCTACAGTGTTGAATGGGTTGTTGGAGTGCTATACTGATATGGTGACTCCGGTGTTCGCCGCCCTCTATTGATATCCATATGTCCGGGGGTGGGGGGCAAGCCCCTGCAAACAGTGACATTGTGCTGCGGCAATGTGCTCGCCATCGGCACAGAAGTGTTGATATAAAGTAGTCCTTCAACAACATTGTTGTCGCTGCAACATGGTGGAACCCTTCAACCCAAGTAGCCTTACCTTGAACTTGAATAATCCAAATGGGGCGAAAAAGGCCGACCTTTCTCTGGCTTCGGAGGTCAGGGGTACCTGTCATTAGCCCTTTGTCAGATCTGTGGAGGACAAGTAAAAGGCTTCTTCTAACCTCTATAGAACCTCATCTGTCCTTAGCATGAGGTATGTGTCCAACTCTCTACAGCTGTTGAGCTTACGGTAGTCGACACAGAACCTTGTGGTACCATCTTTTTTGAGAATCAGGACCACTGGGGAGGTCCAGGAACCAATGGACTCCTTTATCACCAAGAAAGCCAGCATCTCTTTGACCTCCCCCTCCATGGCATGTCTTATACCTTCTGGAACTCTATAGGGAGCTGTCCCAGCAGGGCTTGGGACTCATTTCAGCTGCTTGGGCTGGTGTCAGCTGCTCCAGGAGGGTGGCAGCATCCACTGAGGATTCTCTCTTAACCTCTCCCAGAAGATCCACCAGCGATTCTGCTTTTGCTCCCTCTTCCGGATAGCTGCACACAGCCAGGACCATATCATCCTAGTCATGGTAGGGCTTCATCATGTTTACATGGTAGACTCGCTGTTTGTGTCTCCTGTCTGGTAGCTCCACCATATAATTAACATTATTCACCTTCCTGACCACTGAGTAAGGCCTTTCCAAAGCCAGCAGTAATTTGTTCTGCTGGACGGGGTGCGCACCATCACCAGGTGCCACAGGGGTCTGTGCTGAGGCCAGTCCTCTTTAATGTCTTCATAAGCAACATTGCAGAAGGGCTGCAGGGGAAGGTATGTCTCTTTGCAGAGGACACTAAGATATGCAACATGGTTGACACACCAAGGAGTCTGGAAAAAATGAGATAGGATCTAAACATGCTTGAGGAGTGGTCGAGAGTGTGGCAGCTAAGATTCAATGCAAAGAAGTGCAAAAGAATGCATTTGGGGCACAGAAATCCAAGGGAGGCATACAAGATAGGGGGAGAGGTACTAATGGCCACCAGTCAAGAAAGGGACCTGGGGGTAATCATATCTGATGACCTAACGGTAACAAATAGTGTGAGAATGCTATGGGGTGAGCCAGAGAGATGCTAAGGTGCATAAGGAGAGGTATCACCAGCAGAAAAAAGGAGGTGGTTATGCCAATGTACAGATCACTAGTGAGACCTCATCTAGACTACTGTGTCCAGTTCTGGAGGCCACATTTCCAGAAGAACATAGAATAGGGGCAGTCCAGAGAAGAACAGCAAAAGCAGTGCAAGGACCGCACCAAAAGTCATATGGGGAAAGACTAGAGGACCACAATATGTATTCCTTGGAGGAGAAGAGAGAGAAGGGGGGGGGGGATATGATAGAGACGTTCAAGTACATCGGGGTGTAAACAAGGTACAGGAGGGTAGCATCTTTCAGTAAGGAAGGTGTGCAAGAACAATGGGGCATGATATGAGGCTAGAGAAGGGTAGGCTCACAGCTAGTATGAGGAAGTACTTTTTCACAGAAAGAGTAGTGGATGCTTGGAACAGCCTCTCTCTGGAGGTATTGGGGCAAAAATAGTAGGGGAATTCAAGAATGCATGGGATAGACATCAGAGTACTCTTGCAATAGGGAAGAGAGGGTAAGCCGCAGATCAACTAGGGTCTGTGGTAATGCATTAGATAGGGAAAAGGGGCAGACTAGGTGGGCCACACAGTCCTTACCTGCTGTCACCTTCTAGGTATCTGTGTATTTATGTACTTGTTGCATGACTTCATACTCCTGGGCTCTGGCCTCATGGTCGTACCATGTCATATGCTTCTTGTGCAGTGGCTAGATGCTCCTAGGCAAACCCCACAAGCTTCTCTTGAGCCATGACCTGAAATTCAGGATATACTCCACAACAGATTCCCTTTAGGAAGCAAACTCAGTCTCCCATTCATCCCTTGCAGAATCAAGCGGACCCCTTATCCTATGGCCAAACAAGAGCTCAGTAGGTTTAAAATCCTGTGGACTCAAGGGGGACTTCCCAATACAGTATGTGAATAGGAGATGGCTAGGTACTTGTACCATTCTCTTGCATGCAGGTCAGTGAATGCCCTTGAAATGGTCTCAAGTGACCCATTGAATTGCTCGACAAAACCGTTAGTCTGGGGGTGGTATGGTGAGGCTGTCAACTGACTTACCCACACTTCTTCTACAGACCAACCATCGGATCGGACATGAAGTTGGTATCCTGATCTGACAGAATCGCCTCGGGGAAACTCACGTGGCTAAATGTCCCCAGCAGTTCATCAGCCACCTTCTCAGCCTTGATGGAGGACAAGGGTACTGTCTCTGGGTACCTTGTGTAATTTATAACCACCAAAATGTACTACTTGCCAGTGCAACTTGGGGGTTAAGTAGCCCCACAGTGTCCATCACAACTCACTGAAATAGCTCTTCGATAACAGGCAGGGGAATCAAAGCCACATTAGCCTTGTACATAATCTTTTCCACCCTCTGGCAGTGTGGACAAGTCTGGCAGTAGTTTGCCACGTCTTTAAAAATACTGGACCAGTAAAAATTATTGGTCAGCCACCTTTTTGTACAGCTGACCCCTGGGTATCCTGAAAAGGGTCTGTCATGGGCTAAGGCCAGAAGATGATTCTGATACTCCCTAGGAACCACTATCTGCCAGAATACTCCTTCCTCTGGTGTTCCCTTAGGAACCCACTCACGGTATAGGAGCCTATTCTCCCAGTACACCTCCCTTTTCCCAGTACTTGGAGAGTTTCTTTCCACACTGGTGGCCAACTCCCTTAACTTTTGCAGGGACGGGTCAGCTTGCTGAGCTCTCCCTAGCTCTGCATGCCCGACCCTTCCCAAAACATGCTCTGCTGTGGGAGAGCCGCCTACGGTTGTGCTCGCCTCAGTCTGTAGATGTGGCTCAGAACTGCTGCTCCCAGCTCCTTTTTGACTTCAGCTACAACTTCTTCTGCTACTAAGGTAGGGGTTGCTTCCCCATGCACTGCCCCCTCTGTGTCCTCAGGAGCTGGCACTTAGATCACAGGACCCGTCAATCCCCTAATCCTAGAAAACTGGCCAGGCAAGATACTATGTTTCTCTTGAATCAAATCCTGCTTCACCAAAGAGCTGGAGACCCCGTTGTCCCTCAATCCCTAGGTCACCATCTCATTAACACACACAGGGTGCACGTGTACAGTGGAGTTAGAGGGCACGGTACTCTGAGCACAGGCTACTAACTGCGGGGAACTTCTGGAACTATCCCCTAGCTGCACACCCACCTTTTTTAAATTTTTTGGACAATCATAAGACAAAATATCCCAGTTTCTGGCAGATATAGCACCTGCATTCACCTGTCTCCATGCTTTTGAGACCAGCTGGCTGCCCTTTTTGTTCAGGCACAGACTGCCTTCCTTTAGGCTGCCACCTCTTGGTTCTCCTAGAACTGCCTGATGTCCCTTCCCCATTACCTTTGTGGTGAGACCATGGTTGGTTGGATATGATCCGATCAACCCTCTCAGCTGTCTCCCTCACAGAACTTAGAATTCTAACAAACCATATTCTCAGATCCCCAGGTACCGTTTTTAGAAACTGCTGCAAAAGAAATAAATCTTTCATTTCTTCCATGCAGTGAGCTTTTGCACCATCTATCCAGTTTTCTAACAAGTAACTTAGCAGCACACACATTTCAGCATAGCTGTCACTTGGTGCCTTTCTCAACCCTCTAAATTTTTGCCTACAGACATTGGGGTTAACTCAAAACGCTTTAGCAAGACATTTTTCATTTTAACATAGTTCATGTAATCCTCATTGTCCATTCTTGCATGGACTTCTAATGCCTTGCTGTAAACAGTGGCAATAGGCGAGTTGTCCAAGAGCCCCATTCGAGTTGCCCACAGATTCTCCCGAAAGATCATAAAAACAAATCAAGATTATCCCGCTCCTGATATCTAGGAAACATATTGTAACTAATTTTGGCTTCCTTTTTTTTTTTTTTTTTTTTTGTCAATTCTTTTTCACTCTGGTCACCAGCTGCTAGGGACTTTCTCGGGTAAGACCCACTCAATCAGCCTTTTACCATCTGGCCTGAATACTTTCCCGACCAAGGAATTAGGTGCTGGATTCCATCCCAACTGCGGGCCCTTACAGTGGAGGGGATCATGGAGAGTCAAGACGAGTCGGGACCGGTGGTGGGCATGTGGACCAGTCACTCGGGTCCACATCGCCCCCCAGCAGCCAGGGTTTTTCCTCCTTAGGCTGCGTTTCCCCTGAGGCATGGACATGCAGCAACATCAGCACATGGAGTGCACACTCCACCCCCTCTTGCAGATGTCCGCCTCATACCCTTCCAAGTCCCCACTTGGATGTAGTGCTACCAGTCTCCACTGGGAGCCGCTACAAGGCGGGGATTTCCTTCTAACCCACCCCAGGAGAGGAGAGAAGTCCAACAATTTTGGCATCCTTGATTGAATGCTTTATGCCATTACTTGCAGATTGTGGTGATGAACTGTGGCACAACCATCTCTTGCTTGAGCTGACGCTGCTTGTCTTGCTTTTCAGCCTTTTGCTTCTCTGCTCACTCTCGCTCCCCATACTGGTGGTGATGCTTTTTCTTGCTTCTCAGCCTTTCGATTCTCCGCCCCCTCTCACTCCTCTCACTAGATCTCCTCCTGGCGCTTTCTCTCACTCCCCAGCCTTTTGTTTCTCCTCCTCTGCTTCCAGCCTCATCTTCTGCAGCTCCTCTTCTCCCTCTTGCCTCTCGGTTTCTGCCTTCTTAACCAGTGCATGCTCCAGCTCCAGCATCTGTACCCAATCTGCTTGCATTGCTGCCTCAGTCAAAGGCTGTGGCATATCTGCATACCCACTAGCCTCCATTCCTCAACTTTGGCTAGCAGTAACCCCTTTCGCATGGCTTTCCTGGTCAGTTCTTTGGAGGATGGCTATCTGTTCTGCCCATGTTTGGTCTTCCCCAGTTTTCTGTCTTGGCACAGCTTCTGCAGGCATAGCAGTTTGCACTTCTTTTTTTTTTTTTTTTTATATTTACCTTGATTTTTTTGCCCCTCCGTCGTCCGTCAGAGCTCCGCCCTGGTCACGGTGCCCCCGAGATTCCACTGCGTGATGAGCCCCTCGCTCCCCCAGTCACTCCTTGCTTACCTCCCCAGGAGGCGGCGCACGGCACTGTAAGAGGCATCGGCGCCATGGGACCGTATCTAGTTGGGGAGCCCTCGGTCAGCAGCTGATCAAGTCTTGGGGGCAGGGCATCATAGGGACATCTGACAGAGAGGGATTTTTATCCCTGTAGGCTGGGTTGGAGATGTACAATGACGCCGGCATCTATCCTGCCCCAGTGATCCTTGACTATGTGCCAGTGCTTGGGGTGATGCATCCAGTTGCTGCTAGGCGTCACTCCCGCACTGAGCGCAGGAACCCCCCACCCACCGGAGAAGGAGAGCAGTCATAGGGACTCTCAATCCTTCTCCTGTCGGCCGGCCCTCCAATGACCTGGGCTCGTTCCCGAACCTGGTTCACCAGAGTCGTAAGTGGAATTCCAACCGCTGTGCGAGCAGGCCGGCCTCAGTTTGCACTTCTTATATGACCCAGACATATTGTCTTCTATCTAGCTACGCTTGCTTAACAACAACAAAAAAAATGGTAGAATGTACAGTCCTCTTTTGTATATCCCGTTCTGTGACTGGATAGATAACCTTTATACTGACAAGACTGTTTCAGATCCCAACCTGCTGCCTCCAGTTTGTGGCAAACTAGTCTCTTCCAGACTAACCTACAACTGTTACCAGCTTTCTCAAACCCTTTGGACACCTGCAAGGGTAATCAATAGTTGTCACCACTAAGTATAGACACTCTTTTTGGGGTATCTCTAGGCCTGAGTCCCTCCAGTGGCACTGCTGACACAGTATACTGCCCCTTACTCAAGAGCAGCCGACCCACCTCTGTCTGTCACAGCTGAGAACTTCTTACTTTAGAAACAGATTATGCTAATGGTAGCCTTCTCTTCAGAGGCAGAAATACAGTTTTGTCAATTATGACACAGTTAGCTGTACCCAAAGGATTCAGTCACAGAAACATGAAGTATATGAAAATAATAATTTATAATGCTTCCAGATATTACATGTATAATATAGAATACTACACTACTATACACACAGACTATAGGGAACAATAATTGTACAGAAGTGGAAAGAAAATTGCTTTGAACAGTAGGGTACACACACACACACAGAAAATAACTATCTGCCCCCCCCCCCCAGCAAGGTAGAATGCTTACCACACAAGATACTTTGGATACTTTGGAGGATGAAGCAACTTCTGGTGGGGGACTCCATTGTGAGTGGAGAGATTTGGGAATAGGAAAGGGAGGGGGAGGTGTGGCGGAGTTAGGCTACACCCTTGGCTGTAACTGATGGACCACTTTTCTATCTCCTTCAAACGACATGAAGTCTTGCTATATTATGACATATGCAGTATAACCCCAGGTTAGAACTGCTCCGGAGGTGAAAGAGTTAACTTCCATACAGAGCATGGAATCTTGAGCGCGAGCTCGGTTGAACACTGTCTGTTGAAGCTCAAACTTAAACTGTCAGATTCTTTACTCCGCCTCACTGAACAGTCGCTCCGGAGATTCCTCCTGCTGCTTGGTTTGTTTCTCGGTTTTAAAGTGTAATTCTCGGTTTATTTTACCGAAATTTAACAGCAGTCGTTAGTTCAAGCTCTGTCTGTGGTATTGTAAGTAATAGATAGGCTTATTTATTATTTTTTCTTCTGTGTGAAACTTGTAAACGTCTTTTTCGGTTCGGTTTGAACCAATCAGAGGGGTTTAAAAATTACTTTCTAGCCCTTTAGAGTGCGGTTCCCGGTTCTTATCGGTTCTAAAAAAAACGGATTTTATTACAGTTTTTTCCACGACCCGTGACACAGTTGGGAACCGATAAGAGTGTCTTGCTTGGTGGATTGCCATTAACGGGCAAGTTTTGGTTAGGCTGGCACTATGTCTGAGAAACCCAAAAGAAAAACCGGACCCACTGGGTTTCAGCACTGTGGCCTCTGTGGGGAAGCCTTTGCCAAGGCTGACCCACACACCATTTGTGTATATTGTCTGGGGTTTGACCACCTCAATGCAGACTGCCAGATTTGTAAGAATTTTCCTGCTGCCACCGTGGAAAAAGAGTTGGTAGGCTCAGGGAAAGGGAGGCCAAAAGTCACGCTGACCCAGATGGCCAGCCGGTTCGGTTCAACCCGAACCTGAGGAGTGCCCTCTGATCAGGCGTGCTTCCTCGGGCAAGCGAAGAGCCAGCTCTGAGGCGGTTCCAACTAAAAGGGCTAGAAGGTCAGCTAGTTTGGGGCCAAAAGTTCTTTCTCCAAGCGCTGAGGAAATAGCCCAAACTATCCAAATTGTCCAGTCTCTTTCTCCAGTTCCGTCTGAACCGGCATCATTGGGCAAGCGCCCGGTTCGGTCGGTTCCCTCGGTTGAAGAGTATGATTTTGAAGATTTTTATGAACCAGGGGAAGGGGAGGAGGGGTACGAGGAGAGCGAGTGTGATTTTGACAGTCTGGATGTGCCCATTGAACCGGACATCTCTCCAGACAGACCCTCAGGAGTATCCCCTCCCAGGCCATCTGAGTCCCCTTCTCATTTTTTGTTTTACAAGAAAGTTGCTGACACTCTGTAACTCCCTGTTGAGGAAGCTGTTGATGATCAAGAAGAGCCTGATTTTGTGGAAATGATGGATATTCCAGAGTCTAGGAGACTGTCTATTCCCTTGCATAAATCTTTTAGGAAACAGACAGTAAAAATTCTGAAAACTCCTCATTCTATCCTTCCTGTGGATAAGAGGATGGACAAGAGGTATGCTTTATCAGACTCTGATACAGAGTTCCTATCTCAGTAGTGCAGCCATGTGGGGGTAGTGCAGGCTGCAGCCTGTGACAAGGCTAATATTCCTCTAGCCTCTCACCCTCCTGAAAAGGATTCCAGGAGGATGGATGCCATGGCAAAAAAGCAGTACATGGCAGCATCTTTGGGACTCAGACAGGCAAATTATATGGCTTACGCAGCTAGGTACCAGAAATCCAGGTGGGATACTGTCCTGGCCCTAGCAAAACAGGCCCCTGAACAGCTTGCCAGGGAGCTGGAGCAGGTGGCTGCGGACGGTATTGAGGCATCCAAGGTGCAGTTTCATGCTGCTGTAGACTCTAATGATGTTTCATCTAGAGTTATGGCTACATCTGTGTAAGCCGCAGAATGGCCTGGCTCAGATGTACTGCCCTGTCACAGGATACCCAGTCTAAGGCTATGGATTTTCCTGTTGTGGGAAATTCTCTGTTTGGGAGCAGACGGAGAATTATATGAAGAAAATGGATGAGTATAGGACCACCTATAGGAGTGCACAGGCCAAAGAAAGGCAAGTCACTCCTCAAAGGCAGCATGTCAGGGGCAGGGGTAGGCCTTTTCATAGGCCATTTTACCAAGCCCAGGCCTCCTCTTCTGCTTATGCCCAGAGGGGGTTCTTTAGAGGAAGGGGCAGAAGGGGCTTTAGTAAGCCTGCTTCTACCCCTCAACCCAAAGCCCCTGCTAAACAGGGTCCCTGATGGGGTAGCCAGGGCCGATTCTCCACTACCGGTAGGGGGCAGGCTGGCTTACTTTGTCCAGGACTGGAAGTCTTTAACATCAGACAAGTGGGTCCTGGAAGTAGTAAGCCAAGGACTGGTTCTTGGCTTCAAAAAATTTCCGAAGATGAGAGGCAGATCTTTTCCACCTGCAAACCCATCAGAGGCACTTGCCCTGGAAGCAGAAGTTTCTACCCTCCTGGCTCTCAGAGCCGTGGAAAGAGTTCTACCCATACACCAGGGCAAAGGGTTGTACTCCAGGTACTTCCTTACCCCAAAAAAGACAGGAGAATGGCAGCCTATTCTGGATCTCGGGTATCTAAACAAGCACCTTTTAAAACCAAAGTTCAAAATGGTGACCTTGGGGAATATTTTACCCTCTCTAAGGCCAGGGGACTGGCTAGCTTCCCTGGATCTCAAGGATGCCTACTTCCATGTTCTCATCAGAAGCTCCCATCGAAAGTACCTCCAATTTGAACTGCCCTTGTGCCATTACCAGTTCAGAGCAATGCCCTTCGGCCTCTCCTCGGCTCCAAGGGTGTTCACAAAATGCCTGGGCAGTAGCAGTTGCTCATTTAAGAAGGCAAAAGATTGCCATTTTTCCTTATCTGGACGACTGGCTCATTGTAGGCCAGTTTTCCAGAACAGGTCAAACTTCATTTACAAGTAACCCAGCACCTGCTTACATCTCTAGGTTTCCTTCTCAGTCTTCCAAAGTCAGTTCTGGAGCCTGTCCAGCTTCTCACCTTTATAGGCGCAGAACTGAACACAAAAGAAGCCAGAGCCTTCCTTCCTCTGGAAAGAGCAAGGACCCTGGTGTCTCTGGCCTCCTCTTTCACCCTGCAGGTCTCTCGACCAGCAAGGCATTTTCTACAGCTCCTGGAGCACATGGCTGCTTCTACAGCAGTAGTGCAGGAACAGATTTCAGATGAGGGACATTCAGTTCCATTTGAGAGCCTTTTGGTCTCAAGGGCGGATCCCTAACCAAATTGATTCCAGTGACTCGAACCCTGATCCAGGCCCTCCAGTGGTGGCAGGATCAGAACAATCTGAGACAGGGGTTCCCTTCCTCCCCAGTCTCATTCCTTGACCCTTACTACAGATGCATCCCTCTTGGGGTGGGAGCTCACATGGGCGACCTTTCCACCCAAGGGCTGTGGTCCCCTCAGGAATCTCTGCTCCACATCAATTTGCTGGAGCTCAGAGCAGTTTTTCTAGCACTTCAGGTTTTCTCCACAGCTGTCCAGAACAAGGTAGTTCAGGTCAGAACAGACAATACCACTACAATGTGGTACATCAACAAGCAAGGGGGCACTCGGTCTATGGCCTTGTGCACCGAAGCAATGAAGTTGTGGTCTCTGGCATATTCTCTGAACACTTCCCTTACGGCAGTTCACCTCCCAGGCAAGGACAATGTCCTAGCGGATGCTCTCAGCAGGATTTCCCAGGGCCATCATGAATGGGCACTGGATCCCCTAGTACTGGAGGTAATATTTGCCAGATGGAGCACTCCGCAAATAGATCTCTTTTGCAGCCCCAGACAATCACCAGTTTCTCCTTTTTTTGTTGCAGGCCCCAGTGTTGGGCTCAGTCCCTCTGGATGCCTTCCTTCTCAGTTGGGAAGGAAATTTCTCTATGCTTCCCCTTTCCCTTTTTTCAAAGTGCTAGTCAGAATCAGATCTCAATCCTGCAAGATGATCCCGATCGCTCCAGATTGGGCCAGGCAGCCCTGGTACCCACTCCTCATGTCCTTAGCAGTCCACCCTCTCCTATGCCTTCCCAGGAATCGCAACCTGTTAACCTGTGCCCAGGGGAGAGTTTGGTATCCGAACCTCAAATCTCTCAATCTCAAGGCTTGGCTCTTGAAGAGTTACAGTTTGCTGACCTGCACCTTTCTCAAGGTGTATTGGATATCTTGAAGGCCTCTAGGAAGCCTTCCACCAGGGCTACCTATAATTCAAAATGGAAGAGATTTTCCATATGGTATGCTGGTAAACATATTTCCCTAGAATCTGCTGGTGTGCCCACGATCCTGGATTATTTGGTGCATTTGAATTCCTTGGAGCTGAGGCCAGCTACTCTAAAGGTGGACTTGGCAGCTGCATCTGTCGTCTTGTCAGCAGGTAAGCCCTCTTCTTTATCAGCTCATCCTGTGTTCTTCAAGTTTTTTAAAGGGTTGCTTCACGCCAATCCCCCGTTCAGGGATCCTGCCCCTGCTTGGGATCTTAATATTTGCATCACTCAGCTTATGCAACCCCCTTTTGAGCCATTGTCTTCAACAGAGCTGAAGTACTTGACTTGGAAAACTGTGTTTCTGGTAGCCATCACCTCTGCCAGGCGCATAAGTGAGCTACAAGCCTTGTCAGTGGAGCCTGATTTTATCTCCTTTCATAGAGATAAGGTAGTCCTCAGGACTAACAGGAAGTTTTTGCCTAAGGTGGTTTCAGACTTTCACCTTAATCAATCCATGTCTCTTCCTGTGTACTTCACTGACCATTCCTCCTCTGGTGAGAGGAGATTGCACAGTTTAGATGTCAAAAGAGCCCTTAGTTACTATATAGAACGTACCAAGGGTCACAGGTTCGAATCCCTCCAATTGTTCCTCACTTATGGTGAGGTTGGTAAAGGGAAACCTGCCACTAAAAGATCCATTGCCAGGTGGATTGTCTCTTGTATCTAATTCTGTTATGAAAAACTGGGTAAGGTTCCTCCCTCATGCCTGAGGGCTCATTCTACCAGAGATACAGCTGCGTCTCTGGCTGCTGCCAGGGACATTCCTATCCTAGAGATATGTCAAGCAGCTACCTGGAAAACAGTTCACACTTTTACTAAGCATTACTCCTTGGATATCCAGGCTAGGAGTGATGCTCGATTTGGTACAGCTATGCTTCAGAGCCTATTTCCCAAGTAGGTTCTGTCCCTCCTCCATGGAGGTACTGCTGTGTAGTCTGCATATGTCATAATATAGCAAGACTTCATGATGCTTGAAGAAAAAATTACTCACCTTAGTAATGTTGTTTCTTCTAATGGAGTTTTGCTATATTATGACCCCCCCCCCCAGCCTGCCCCTCTCAGAACCTCTGTTTTTGGGAGGTGGGTGGACAATGCAATGTTGGCACTTCTTTGATGCCCACTTTATTTCACCCTTCTAGGGTGCTTAGGTGTTATGTTTAAGTTCTTCTTGAATCCCCCGACTTGAGTCTTTGCTTTGGGATCAAGATCAAAAGGGTATTTTTGTAGTTAGTAGCCAACAGCTAGTGTAGGTTTACAGCTTCCACACGGAACCTTAGTGAGTTTTTGCTCATAAAGATCTGACAGTTTAAGTTTGAGCTTCAACAGAGTGTTCAACTGAGCTCGCGCTCAAGATTCCATGCTCTGCATGGAAGTTAACTCTTTCACCTCCAGAGCAGTTCTAACCTGGGGTTATACTGCATATGTCATAATATAGCAAGACTCCATTAGAAGAAACAACATTACTAAGGTGAGTAATTTTTTCTTATTTCCTATCTACCAGAACGTCTGTTGCACAACAGTTAATGCTTTTCTCTTTGCTTTTCTTCCTTTTACCCCCTACCATAGGTTGGTCACCTAGTGTAGCTCTTTACTGTCCTTACTTAACTTTCTACTAGTTTTCTCTTTTCATTTTTTTCCATTTACATCCATCCAGTCCCTGGAATGATGCCAGACACCCAGAGAGGTGTTGTGTAAAGTGCATAAGTGCATTATTTGTAAAATAAACATGAAGGCTATTTTAGATAGCAGGAATGAATAATAAAGCCTTTTTAAAGAAAAATTATTCAGAAGCCATATCAAACTAATCATTTCATGATTAGTACAGTTATACAAAATTCTTCAGATATTTTAATAAATTAACATTATAAATCTGTTGCTGTATGAAGCTAAACAAAAAAACGACGTTGTGCTTTATAAAAATGCTTAGTCATTATGAGTCAGAGATATATAGAGTCAGTATCTGTGGAGAGATACACTGTACCTTTAATTGAACCAGGAAGTCCCCTGGAACAAACTCCCTTGATTTTGAAACATGTTCAGATATAAAACAGTATGTCTAGACATGAAATAACCGCACCACACGAGCTGTTACTTCAAAACAGCTTTTATTTAAATAGTTTAAAAATTAATGCCATACACAAGGCACCACAGCATCAGAGAACAATACCCCTACCAGTTTTGCATTTCATGCGTCATCAGGAGGCTGTCCAAGGACACTAATAGGACCCTTAAATACACAAATCCAACACCCAATTTAAAGTGACAGAGTGCATTACATAGCAAAGAAAATTCAAAAAAGTTTTTAGTGTATACAATGCATCGTATGAACTTATCACAACATGCTTAATAAAACAGATCCTAAAATAGTGTGTTATGCACATATATGTAGGTAATGAAATTATCAGAACATTCTATTATTTTATGCATATAAATAACTGTCCTACTTTATGCCTGGGAATAATCAGATCAGCAGGTTCTTGTTATTCAGGTTCCCAATACATTTAGAGACATTATAACATTAGTACATTATATTGGTATGCCCTAAGAGGAAAAAAAGAAAACAAGTTTAACATACCAAGATTTCATTATGCAGCTACTTAGCACTGTTTAGAACTACTAAAAACAGCTACCTAACCACTCACATATGTATGTATGTATGTATGTATGTATGGTCATATCCTAAACAGTTTTCCATAGGGCACAATTATTTTTTATGTATACATGACATTAAATCAATGTGGTCATTAAGACCCGGTGAATACATAGCCCCAAGTGTAAAGATCCAAAAGGATTCTCTATGACACAATTTTTTTTATCTATATCCTCCCCCCCCCACCCCAAGGGCCCAGTTTCACCTGTTCTATTACAGACAACTTAAATGTGTGCCGGCCCATTCCTTTGTTTCTCATAATGTGAAATGCCAATGCATTCCTCTCATCCATCTTTCTGATGGATCCTAGATGTTACCCAATGCAAATTTTCACTGGTTGTGTAGTTTTACCTACATAAAAGGCTCACACTCACATTTGGCCAGATACGCCACATTTTCACTGTTTCAATTAAAAAATTCTGTCATTCTGAATTTTTATCATTATTGCAGGTAGTGAAACTATCCATTCTCATAATATTTGGACAAAACTTGCAATTTCCACAGGTGAAATTACTCCTCAGGAGATGTGGCAACCAAGTTGCTTTGTCCCCTGTTTCACATTTTGGTGCTTCCTGATAGCTATGTACTAATAGGTTCCTCAAATTTTGGCCTCTACGATATACCATCCTTGGTTTCTCTGTTACACCTACTAAATGTGGTTCATTTTCTAATATGTGCCAGTTTTTATACAAAATCTCCTGCACTTGATGAGCGTGTCTACTGTGCTATGTTTAGTCACAAAATTGGCCCTAACTGTATCCTTGCTTTATTTGGTGGACTGGAACAAAGTATCCCTTGGGGTATTCAGAGCTTCCAAATATGCTTTCTCCATTATTTCGGAATTATATCCCCTATCCTTAAATCTGGAATACATTTTCTGATCCATTTACCACAAAATCTACTTCATCTGAGCAGTTTCTACGTGCCCTCAACATTTGGGCCTTGGGAATATTATCCACCATATGGTGTGGATGGCAGGTAGATGCTAATAAAAGTGAGTTTCTGTCTGTCTCTTTACAGAACAAATTGGTTCCCAATGTACCATCTTGTTTCTTTGTTATTTTGAGATCCAAAAAGGAAACTGATGTTAATTCACATTGTACTGACAATTTTAAATTTGAATTACTCTGTTCTAAATATCCCACAAACTCACTTAATTCTGTTTCAGTGCCCTTCCATACCAAAAAAATGTCAATAAAGTGATGCCAGATATCAATCCTACTGTAATAAGAATTGTTCTAGACGTCGTAGACAGTTTCTATTTCCCAAAGCCCAAAACAGAGGTTGGCATAACTAGGAGCAAATGTTGCTCCAATTGCTGTCCCTTTGAGCTGCAGATACATACCTTTCTCAAATAGAAAGCAGTTCTTTTTAAGAATATGCTCAGTACAAGATAGTAAAAAGCTTTTTTTTACTTGTCCATAGTCTTATCAGATTCTAGCCAAAATTCCAAGGCCTGGATACCCCCCCTGATGTGGAATATTCGTATACGGGGAATTTATATCCATTGACACAAGATACCAGTTTGGTTCTATCTGCATATCTTCTAAAATTTTCAATATTTGTGCTGTATCCCTAATGTAGGAACACAAGTTAGAGACATATCCTTTTTTATGGGCATCCACATAACGTGGAAGTGGCTCTGTCAAACTACCAATCCCAGCTACAGTGAGTCTCCCAGGGGGATTTAACATGTCTTTATGTACCTTTGGCAACATATAAATACATGCCCTAATAGGAGATTCTGTTGTCAGATATCCCAGTTCACAATTATTTATAGTGCCCGACATCATTGCTTCATTCAAAAAAAATCTATCTCCTTTTTATATCCAATTGTTGGATCTGCCTTTAATTTAACATAAAACTGTTCATTTCTTAATTGTATAAGAACCTCCCCCGATACTTCAGTTGCCATGACTACTACAGAGCCACCCGTATCTGCAGGTTTTACTGTAATTGCCTTATTATCCTGCAGCTCTCTTAAAGCTATAGATTCTGCTTTAGACGTATTTACAAAGGTGGTCCTGGTATTCATGTTAAACATTTTTTTCAAATCATTTTCACAAACACGTTCAAACACCTTAACAGTTTCATTATATTGTGTCATATAGTTTGAAGATGGACGAAAAGAGCTTACCACCCCCTGTTCAGAGAAATTGGTTTCCAGACTATCCTGACTCACAGATGTATTGATACCATGTCCCGTATTTTTCTTATTATAATGTGCCTTTAAGTTCAAGTTTCTTGTGAAACGATGCAAGTCCATATAAAGTTCAAAGGGGTTGGAGTCCTGAGTTGTGACAAATGAGAGACCTTTCTGTAAAACCTGTTCTTCCAAAGGTAAAAGTACATAGTCTGAGATGTTTATCACTATATTTCTGGTCCTGTTGTTAAACATTCCTTCTGCCACGCACTCTGCCGCCTATGTTTTCTACCTCCTCTTCTGCTTTCTTCCTCTGTCTCGGCCCATATATCTGGAATTCCTGAAGTTCCTCATGCCCCTCCTCCATTGGGGGCCCACTGAATGTAACTGGAATTGTACTGTCCTGCCATGTGTTTCCACATTCTGGCCTTCCCCTAAAGGGTCCTCGGTTTCAGAGCCGCTGTTATCCGTGGTATATGTTGGAGAGATACTTCTGTTCTTTAGTATTGATCTTTGCTGTTTGTTTTTGGTTCCAAAATTAGCCTGATATTTTCCCCTCTTATTTTTAAATGGTCTGGGGCTCCATGGCTTTTTGTTGTTCCACTCGAAAACCCTTCCCAGCAAGTAATCCTGTCGATCCTTCTCGAATTTATGGAGCTTAATTTTCTTTATTTTATCATCCTCCCTTTGGACAGTATCCTTCAATTTCCTTTGAAAAAATTAAAGATCAGGATGATCTTTAAACTGCAGTACTATGTTTTCCTTCTCCAAAATATCAGCACTTACTTCCAGTTGTTGTCATTCATAATCTCTAATAATAGCCCTCATAAATTAGTCGGTGCCCATTTGTTGTGCTTTATTCCAATCCAGTATAAAAAGTTCTCTCTCCCAGTCAAATCCTGGTGATTTTAAAACACGTAATCCCCTCCGCGAACGGCCGACTCGTAGGTAGGCCTCTAAAGTTATCTTGTCCCAATAATGTCTCCGCCCTCATATAATCGCCCTCTCCAGAAATACAAAAGCACTTATAATGTCCACAGTTTGCAGATTAGGATGTTGTATAAAGTTAGTACCTGCTGTTTCTGCTTCCATTGCATCATTAGAATGTTCCAAAAATAATTCTTGTTCCCTTGCCGTTTGAAACACACTTGTAAATAGAAAAGGGCTTAGTCAGGTGACCCTTCCCCCACCAAAAGATATAAAAAACTCTTCACTGAGTTCAGTTTAGTCCAGTGGGGCTCAGCCCTGAGAGAGAGGAGGGGGAGGTGCTACTGTAGACAAGCTGTTGAATGCAGATGAAAAGGGTCTTAGGAGCTCTAAGATCCAGGACTGTATTATGTGAGAAACTACTGTTAAGTAGTGATTTTCTTTGCAATTTTTTTTTTCATTTATTATTTTTCTAATTTTTGAAAAATAAATATCACACCATGGTGTGTTTTAAACCTGTAAATTTGCCTACTCTGAAGTTTATTCCCACATGCTGTGACAGGAGGTTAGGTGCCTACATGGATCCTAGGAATCGCTACGGCAGCAGGACGGGAGGCAGAGCTGAATGTCATTGTCTACCTGGGGACTAATGACCTGACTAGGGACAGGGCTGCAATAGTGCAGGGGGAGTTTAGCGAGCTGGGGTGGGGTCTTGTACAGGCAGTGAACTCAGTGGATTTCACTGAGGTGCTGCCTGTCTACAACATGGGAGGAGAGGGATCTGCACACCAGGAGCTTCAACGGTTGGCTGAAGGAATGGTGCAGAAAGGAGGGGGTTGGCTACATTGGGGATTGGGGAGACACCTCGAATGATAAGGGCCTATACAGGGGTGATGGCTTGCATCCATCTGGGAGGGGAACCATAGTCCTCAGCGGTCAATTTAAAAGTTACTTTAATGAACATTTAAACTAGCCAAGAGGGTTGGTTTAAGAGATCGAGGAGGTAGAAACTGCCCCACCACACACACACACACACACACACACACAGAGGATGAGGTAGAGAGTAGGGAGAACCAGAGAGGAGTAGAATCCCCCAGGATGCAAATTAAAAAAGGAAGCATGATGGAGGAAATGAAGGAGGATGGGAGTGGGTGCATTAAAAAGAGAGGGAGGAATAGGGGGAAGCAAAAAGAAAATAAAGGGGGTAACAAACAGAGTGGTAACAAAATCTGGAAAGCCATGTGTGCGAATGCTAGAAGTCTAGGACATAAGATTCCAGACCTTGAGGCCACAATGACAGAGGCCAGCCTGGATATTGTAGCCATTACTGAGTCATGGTGCACTGAAAACCATGACTGGGACATGGCCATACCAGACTGTACTCTGTTAAGAAACACAAAAGAGAAGCTTGACGCTCAGGAGACCAAATACTGCACCAAAACCAAAGCGAACCAAAACCAGCATGCTGCACGAAGTAAGACGCTAGTAGAAACCTGGAGCTCAATGCAAAAAGTGACTTTATTAGAGTGCAAGCAAAAAAAGACCAACTGACCCCAAAGCCGCAGCAATTCGAAACCCTGTGGGTTCTTTATCGGGGAGGATAGGAAGGACAGGATGGGAAGGAAAGGAAAGGAAAGGAGGGAGGTGATAACTTATGTGAGGGAGGGCATTAAAGTGACAGAGGTGCAGGGTATAAAGGGGAGCAGAGGTACTGCGGGTCACCCTAGACACCCAGACAGAGCTGGTTCAGGTGCTGGAGTTTATAGAAGCAGAGTTGGATACCCTCCAAGGGAGTGCCTTCCTGCCCCAGGACAGGATGGAAAGTCTTATAAATCTAGTGACGTCCTTCATCCTGGGCCAGCCCAGGCCAGCAAGACACTTCCTCCAGCTGTTAGGCCATATGGCCTCCTCCACAACTCTGGTGGTAGGAGCCAGATTTCAAATGAGGGACATCCAGTACCACTTGAGGGCCCACTGGTCCCAAAAACGAGACCCCCTCTCAAGGTTGGTGCCTGTGACAAAGTCTATCTTAAGAGCTCTGGACTGGTGGAAGGAAGAAGGTGACCTCAAGGAAAAAGTGCCCTTCCAGCAGAAGTTTCCCACAGTTATTTTAACAACAGATGCCTCCTTCCTAGGCTGAGGAACTCTTCTGGGCGATCTGACCATAAACGGAGTTTGGTCTCCCCAGAAATCTCAGGTGCACATAAACCTTCTGGAGCTCAGGGCAGTCTTCCTGACTCTGCAGTCTTTTGCTCCCCAGGTCACGGGGCAGTCAGTCCAAGTCAGGAGAGACAACAACACCACCACCACCACCACCACCACCATGTATTACATCAACAAGCAAGGGGGCATAAGATCTTCAAAGGTGTGTACAGTAGCAATGAAGATCTGGAATCTGGCTTATTCCTTGGAAGTGCAGCTATCAGCAGTCCACCTGCCAGGGAAGGATAATGTCCTTGCAGATTCCCTCAGGATCGGCCAGGGACATCGTGAGTGGTCCCTGAGCAAGCAGGTACTGAGCACAGTATTCAGAAGATGGGGCATGCTGGAGATGGAACTGTTTGCTTCAAGGGAGAATCACCAGCATCCTGTTTATTGTTGCAGGCCTCCAGCAGTGATCTTGATCCCAGTGGATGCTCTGACGCTGGACTGGTTAGCAAGATTTCTGTACGCCTTCCCTCCTTTCCCCTCTTGCTGAGAGTGTTATTGAAGTTGAGGAGCTAGTCAGCCACAGTGATACTGGTGGCTCCAGATTGGGCCAGGCAGGTCTAGTACTCCATTTTCCTAGCCCTTTCCATCAAACAGCCCATCCGTCTCCCACTGAGGCACAACCTGTTGACCATGTCCCAGGGCAGAATCACCTTCCCGAGCCTCAGGTCACTCTGCCCCTAGGCATGGTTGTTGACAAGCTATAGTTTTCTGACTTTCTCCTTTCAGAAGAAGTCCTGAAAGTCCTTAGAGTCTGTAGTAAGTCAGCCACTAGGAAAGTCTGTGCTTCCAAATGGAAAACATATTCTCTGTGGTGTGCCCTAAGCAGTTCAATCTCCTAAAGGCAGACCTTCCCACATTTCTAGATTACTTGGCCCACTTTCAGGCCTCAGGCCCTATACCCTTAAGGTATACCTGGCTGCTATGTCCACCTATGTCTTGGCAGGTAAGGAGGAAGTGGTGGCCTCACATCCCATGTTCAGAAAATGTTTCAAAGAGCTCATATACCTGCATCCCCCAGTTAGGGACCCAGTCCCTCCCTGGGATTTGAACCTGTGCATAGCAAAGTTCATAGAACCTCACTTTGAGCCCATGGCTACTGCTGATTTGAAGTATGTCACCTGGAAGGTGATATTCTTAGTGGGCATAACTTCTGCAAGAAGGGTCTGTGAGCTGCAGGCCCTCTGCACAGACCCAAATTACATTATCTTCCACAGGGACAAGGTAGTTCTAAGGACTAACAGGAAGCCTCTCACTATGGTGGCATCTAAGTTTCACCTGAACCAGTCCATCTCCCTTCCAGTGTTCTTCACAGCAAAATCCAGTTCTGGCAAATAGAGACTTCACAGCCTAGACTACTTGGACCATACTAAAGACCTAAGATCTTCTGACTCACAGCTGTTCCTCACATACAGTGAAGTGGGCAAGATTAAGCCTGCCTCAAAGAGAACTATTGCTCACTGGACAGTCTCCTGCATACAGTTCTGTTACAGCAAAGTTGGCAAACTACCTTGACAAGGCCTCAGGGAACACTCCACCCGTGGTACCTCTTCTTCAGTGGCAGCTGCAAGGGATGTCCCCTTGCTAGAAATTTGTAAAGCAGCTACCTGGAAAACAGTACAAACCTTCACAAAGCACTGTTATCTGGGCGTGCAGTCCAGAAGGGACACCAAGTTTGGCACTGCTGTCTTGCAGAACCTTTTCCCTAAATAGGTTGTGTACCCAGCCTCCCAAGGTACTGCTTTGTAGCCTGCACTAATAAGCATACCTGCGGACCATGCGGACCTGGTATCTAATCCACTATTTAGGATGCAGAATGCTTAACGTGCTCACTATTTGTTACCTTCATACTTTCCATGCTTTTGTGTCTGCATAGATATGTACTTCTATTTTTAAAATACTATTCTACTCTCCAGCCGTACTGAAATGTTACCTGTATGTTGTTGTTGCACCCGGGTCGCCCCTGAAAAAGGGACCTCTACGGGCCCAGTGGGCCTACCCGGTCATCAAAATTCAATAAATAAATAGTGAGGGATTTCTGGGGTTTGAAGAAACAATTACTTACCATAGTAATATTGTTTCTTCCAAGGGATCTCTTACTATGCTTAACATTCCCACTCTACTTCCCCTTCCAGAACCTGGAAATGGTTCTACAGGAATCAGTTATTGCCCTTGTTCTTATTTTTTGCCTTGAACATTACTGTACTTCTTGCATTGTCTACAGTCAATTTTTGTTGTTTGTTACATAACCATAGTCTGCCTTAGTTTGTGCTGTGCTACTAGTCTATTGGTGTTTTTGTGTTGGTTTTTTTTTGTATATATGCATTTCTTTAGGGCTAGTTTAGTGAGCTTAGTGGTCACTACCTAGCTGGCTGTTGAAATACATCTGACATTTGAGAGCCGATTAGAATGCCACCGTGCAGCAGAGATTTTGAATTCCATTTCACAGTTTACATAAAATTCCACTCTCCGGAGCAGCTCAGACCTACAGGCTGATTGCACTAGTATGCTTAGTGAGGGGAGCTATTGAAAGAAACAAAATTACTATGGTAAGTAATTTTTTCTTCTCTTTCCTCATTGGTTCCCCCAGTCTCAATCTCTACTCCCATTTAGTTTAAAAGTCCACCAATATAGACATCCGACTTCTACCCCCAGCAAAATAGCGCTGTCTCTTGTCGGGTGAAGGTCATCATTCTTGAAGAGCCTTCTGTCCCAGAAGCCCCTCAATCTTCCACAAAATGGTACCTCTACTCCCAACACCATCTCTTCAACCTCCTGTTAAACTTCTCAATCTCCTCTTTCCTCACTCTTCCATTCTCCCCCTTCCCCCACATAGGGAGGACAACGGAAAAGACCAGGAAAGCTGAGTGTGCCTTCTCTCTGTCCGTCAGCCTTTGAAAATTGTCCCCCAGCCTTCGAAAGTTGCATTTCACCATCTTAAGTGGCTCATTGGGAAGGATGAGAGGGGAAATTCTATGGCTGACAGAGGCGGGAGGTTAATATAGGATAATGAGTGGAAGACAGCCATTCTAAACAACTATTTCTGAAAAGCAGTGGTCTCCAGGATGGAAGCGGCACAGGTTTATGGCACAGAGGTTTTTTTCAGACCAACCTGATAGCTTTCCTTAACTGGGTTACAAGGGTGGTGGATAAGGACAAGCAGTAGGTTTACTGTGCTTTGACTTCAGCAGACATTCGACTTGATGCCACATAGAAGGCTGCTAAAGAAGTTAGAACACCTGGGAGCAGAAAATTGGGAGCAGAGAAGGGCCAAATTAAATGGGTGGGAAACTGGCTGGGAGAGATAGCAGAGAGTGGTGGTTAATGGGGTCAAATCAGGGGGGAGAGGAAGGACACGTGTGGGGTGCAACAGGAATCGGTCCAGGGAGCAGTCTTTTCAATATGTTCACAAGTGACATAGGAAGGGACTGCAAGGCAAGATGTGTCTCTTCACACACAACACTATGCTGTGCGGCAGGACACATCAAGGAGGAGGTAAGGTAGTTGCAGAAAGACTTGCAAAGGTTAGAGAGATGGTCTAAGGTTTGGTTGTTAAAATTCAATACCAAAAAGTTCTAGGTGATGCACATAAAGAATAAGAATCCCAGGACACAGTACTGGATGGGAGGGGTAAGGCTGGCAACTGCTTCAGAGGACAGGGACCTGGGAGGGATCATAAGCAACTCCCAAAAGCAGACTAGCAAATCCAACACAGCCTGCATGGTAACCAGAATTTTGGGGTGTACTGGGAGGGGTTTTGACAGTGGGAGGAGAAAGAGGTAATATTACCTCTCTTTAGATCACTATTGGGACCTCATCTGGAATATTTCGGCCAATTCTGAAGTCTTCACCTGAGGAAAACCAGAGACAGGCTGGAGACAATGCAGCATAGGATAACCAAAATGATTCAGATCCAGCAGGGTAGATCTTGAGAGGACTGAGGGTACTGGACTTCAGGAGGGCTGACTTTGGCAAGTTGGGAGAGTGCGTTAGAAAAGCACTAACAAATAGGCTAGAAGGAGGGGTGGAGCAACAATGGGGAAACATCAACACTGCCATCACAGAGGCAACAAGCCTTTGTGTGAAGCAACTGAACAAATCAAAACGAAAGAAAAAGCCACTATGGTTCTCAAAAGAGGTGGCGGGGAAGGTCAGGGAGAAAAAGATGGCATTAAGGAAGTATAAGGAAACACAGAAGGAGCAGGACAGAGAGCTGTACCAGTTAAGGCAGAAGGAAGCAGGGAGGGAAGTCAGAATAGCAAAGGCCCAAACTGAGGAAGAGATAGCCAACTCGATTAAGAAGGGGGATAAAACCTTTTATAGGTACATCAGGGAGCATAGAAAGACAAAGGGAGGGATAGTGAGGCTGAATAGAATGGACGGGTGGTCAGAGAGGGACAGTGAAAAAGCAGGGATACTGAACGAATATTTCTGCTCAGTATTCACAAAAGAGGAGGAGGAGGGGGAGGTGCCTAATCCAGTTAACAGAAGCACACCGGATAGGAGGGTCGATCCCAGTCCTTTCACAGAAGAAAGGGTTCTGAAAGAACTCCTAAAACTGAAGGTGGAAAAAGCAATGGGGTCTGACGGAATTCACCCTAGAGTTCTAAAAGAATTAAGGGGAGAACTAGTGAAACCACTGACTACCCTTTTTAACAAATCATGGGAGGATGGTGTGTTACCTAAGGATTGGAGGAAGGCGGATGTGATTCCCCTTCACAAAAGTGGGACCAGGACAGAGGCAGGAAACTACAGACCTGTCTGTTTGACCTCTGTGGTAGGGAAAGTGATGGAATCACTTCTGAAGGAAAGAATTGTTGAGTACCTAGAGGCCAGTGGGGCACAGGACCCAAGGCAGCATGGGTTCACAGTGGTAAGGTCATGTCAGACAAATCTAATTTATTTATTTGACTGGGTGACCAAAGTAGTAGACCAGGAAGGGGCTGTGGACATGGCCTATGTCAACTTTAGCAAGGCATTTGACACAGTCCCACACAAAAGATTAATAGTGAAATTAACCAGCCTGGGAGTGGGTCCCAGGGTGGTAGGCTGGGTAAAACCCAGACACCGCCAGTATATGGCACCCAATATTCTCTTCACCATCCTTGTACTCATTATGTGAGTGACTGTCATGGCCCTCATTGTGATATATATGTATTGTACATATTGTAGATGTTAGTTTAACTTTCTCTTGCCAAGCTTTTACATGTGAATTCTCTGTATATTATTGTGTTATAAATAACATTTTCTTGTTTCTGTGTGTATAACTGTCATAAGTGTGTGATGTAATTGCTGTGCACCAACTCGAACCTTGACCTTATCAGGTCCATCTTGTAAATGAGCCTTGCTCAATGATGATCGCCTGAATAAATAAAGAATTGATTGATTGGAAACATTGGCTGGACAACAGGACACAGAAGGTAATTGTAAATGGAGTCCACTCTGAAGAAAGAGGGGTTACTAGTGGGGTACTGCAGGGTTCAGTACTGGGTCCAGGCCTTTTTAAAGTCTTTATAAGTGACATTGCAGAGGGACTGGAAAGAAAAGTATGCTTCTTTGTTGATGATACAAAGATCTGTAACAGGGTTGATACACAAGGAGGGGTGGAAAGAATGAGAAGGGACTTGGCAAGGTTGGAGGAATGGTCAGAAGTATGGCAGCTTGGATTCAATGCAAAGAAGTGCAAACAATGCACCTGGAAACAAAAACCAGGGAAGATTACACAATGGGGGTGGAGGTAGTAACAACAACAAAAATGGAAAGGGACCTGGAGGTAATCATATCAGATGACCTTAAGGTTAGCAAGCAATGTGAGAAGGCAGTAGGGAGGGCTGGGGGGATACTGGGATGTATAGGGAGAGGCATCACCAACAGAAAACAGGAAGTTGTTATCCCTCTATACAGATAGTTGGTGAGACCCAGTCTGAGTACTGCATCCAGTTCTGGAGACCCTATCTCTGCAAGGACATAGACATAGAGGCAGTCCAGAGGAGGGCAAGTAAAATGGTGCAGGGTCTGCAAGAGAAGCCATACGAGGAGAGACTAATGGAGCTTAATATGTATACCCTTGAGGAAAGGAGGGACGGGGGGACATGATAGAAACTTTTAAGTACCTCAGTGGAATCAACAAAGTCCAAGGGGGTAGCATCTTTCAGGAAAAGAGATATGCAAGAACACGTGGACACAATTTGAAGATGGGGTGGGCGGTTCATGGGCAATGTGAGGAATTATTTTTTCACAGAGAGGGTGGTGGATGCATGGAACAGCCTTCCTGAGGAGGTTGTGGGGGTCTAAAACTGTGGGAGAATTCAAGAATGTGTGGGACAGACATAAGGTAATTTTGATGGGGATAGGAAGAAATAGGCTGTTGGTTAACTAGAATCTGCAGCTTATCCTGTAGGTAGGGATGTGGGCCAAGCAGTCCTTATCTGCCATCAAAGTCTATGTTTCTATGACTTAGGACACTGAATATGTACTGGCTGGAGGCCAGAAGGGAGAGGGGCGACATGATAAAGACCTTTAAGTTCCTGAAAGGAATAAACAAGGTAAACTGTGAGAAACTATTCAACAAGAATAGCGGGTCACTAACAGGGGGGCATGAATGGAGGTTGGTGGTAAGAGAGTCTGGAGGGATGTAAGAAAATTTCATGTCACGAGAGAGAGTGGTTCAGCCATGGAACAGCCTACCACCTGAGGTGGTGGGAGCAAAACCCTAAATGGGTTCAAGCATGGCTGGGACAAAGTAAGGGGTTTGATATTTATGCAGTGGGGGTAGCAATAAGACAGTGAGCAAGAGGGAGGCAAGGAAGAAAAACCCATCTAGACAAATGGTCACAGAGGGTAGGGTAAAAAGGGAGGTACAGTATATTTCTATGTTTGTACATGCAGATTGACAAAGGCTTTAAAGGGGCACTGTCAGCTTTGCCCCTTTGTTTTTTAGCAAATCTGAGCAGTGTGCCTTTTGGCACACACACTATTTATCTGTACTGTAGGTGCCCCATAGATATAAAAATAAATATTTCTACCCGTTTTGTCGATTTTTCTCAAAATCCCTTACTCACTCGGTCCCTACTTAAATAACCCGTCACCGGAAGTGTCTCCACCTTGAGAACGCGCGTCGAGCAGGAGTGCAGTCCCGAGGTGCAATTTTTTCACATGCTGACTGTAGAAACATGTTGCCCCAGAAACTGTAGCAATTCTAAGCCGTTCATGGTGCCTGATAACTAAAACCGAGCACTGAGGAGACCGGAATGTATAGTTTTAATCGGGGGCCGAAATCCCACCCATGCACAAGAGCGGCATACACGAGATCCCGTGCATGTGCAAGAGCTTGCCACTCTTGCGCATGGGCAGGATTTCAGCTTCCGATTAAAACTATACATTCCGGTCTCCTCAGTGCTCCGTTTTAGTTATCAGGCACCATGAACGGCTTAGAATTGCTGCAGTTATTGGGGCAACATGTTTCTGCAGTCAGCATGTGAAAAAAATTACCTCGGGACTGTCTCCTGCTAGGCATTCTCAAAGGTGGAAGCGCTTCGGTGGCGGGTTATTAAGTACAGACTGAGTGAGTAAAGGATTTTGCAAAAAATTGACAAAACAGGTAGAAATATTTATTTTTTAGATCTATGGGGGCAATCTACAGTACAGATGTGATCAGTGTGTGCCAGTAGGCAAACTGCTCAGATTTGCTAAAAAACGAAGGGGCAAAGCTGACAGTGCCCCTTTAATATAATGGAAACAACATAACCCAAGACACAGAAATATAGTATGTGCATACAGCATCATGAAAGATGCCAACAGCTTTAACTGTAGGAGCTTGTTCCCTCACTGCTGTATTATTTAGTTCCTTAACTGGACATAACAAATAGGGTAGATCATTAATCAAATACTACTTCAACACATATATGAATGTATTGTACTTGTGCCAGTAAACAAGTTTGAAAACAATTTTGGGTGCATTAGACAATATGTATGTGAAACACCAGGGAACATGTTTAAAATTTTAGCACTTTTGACACCCTTCCAATTTAAAACTAGCTGACCAAATTTCACCAAATGTGCAAGGTGTGTAGATCCTACCACACACAGGGTGTATGCCAATTTTCAGGTACCTTGATCAGAAGACAGTCTAGTTTTAACCAGCCACAAATTGTGATTAAAGTGCCTACTGAACCCTAACTGTGGCTAATGGCAGTGGTGGTGTATAACAGAGCCATTGATTCTGCCTTCAGCCTTGTGGCACCAGTTCATGTACACCCGCTGGTTTCACATCTTGGCTCTTTGTGGTATGACAGTGAGCTGAGAGTTAAAAGCAAAGGGGCGAAGGTTGGAGTGTTGTTAGAGGCAATTGAGGGCCCAGGAGGGCAGACAGGCTTTGAATACTCACTGCAGTCACCCATAAAAAGGCAGCATTCCTGTCCCGGAAGATTGCTAGGAGGAGTAACATAGAAGTTGATGGCAGATAAGGACCGCAAGTCCTATCCAGTCTGCCCATTTCTTTTTCTACCTTATAAATGTGCCATCGGCCTTTGCTCTGTCAATGGCCTGTCTATTCTTACTCATCTGTATTGTTCCCTTATGCCTATCCCATGCCTGTTTGAAGCCCTGCACTGTATTCATATCCACCACTTCCTGAGGTAGGCTGTTCCATGCATCCACCACCCTTTCTGCGAAAAAGAACTTCCTCACATTACCCCTTAATTGGCCTCCCTCTAATCTCATGCTGTGTCCTCCTGTCCTGCTATTTTTTTTATATTTTAAACATGTTAGACTCTCTCACCTTGTTAATGCTCTTAAGGTGTTTGAATGTTTCAATCGTATCACCTCTCTCCCTCCTTTGCTCCAGGGTATACATATTGAGCTCTGTTAATCTGTCCTCATATGTTTTCTGATGCAGTCCCTGCACCATTTTGGTTGCCCTTCTCTGGACTGCCTCAATTTGGTTAATGTCCTTGTGAAGGTGTGGCCTCCAGTACTGCATGTGGTACTCCAGATGGGGCCTAACCAGTGTCTTGTAAAGAGGGATTATTACCTCCCTCTTACAACTTGTGATACCCTACTAATACACCCTAACATCTCTCTAACCTTACCTACTGCTTTAGAGGTCTGCTTGGATAATTTCAGATCATCGGTGGTGATGATAATGCCCAAGTCTCTTTCTTCCTTTGTGACTGCCAGCAACTCCCCTCCTAGCCTATAGGTGGCTTCAGGGTTTCTCTTCCCTATGTGCATGATCTTGCACTTCTTTGCATTAAACCCCAGTTGCCACTCTTCCGACCATTTTGCTAGTTTATCCAGATCTCTTCTCATTCTGCCTACCCCATCTGGATCATCTTCTCTGTTGCAGATCTTGGTATCATCTGCAAACAGACAAACCTTACCCTCCAGTTCATCTGCAATGCCACTGATGAAGATATTGAAGAGGACTGGCCCCAGGACTGATCCCTGAGGTACGCAACTCGTGGCTTGCATCTCTTATGACTGTATACCATTTACTACCACTCTCTGTTTTCTGCCCGTCAACCTGTTTGCCACCCAGTTGACCAACGTCTGACCTACCGAGCCTACCCAGCTTATTAATCAATCTTCTATGTGGAACAGTATCAAAGCTTTGCTGAAGTCAAGTGCATAACATCAACTGCTCCCCCTTGGTCCACCACTCTGGTTACCTAGTCAAAGAAATCTATGAGATTAGTTTGACAGGACCTTCCTTTTGTAAACCCATGCTGTCTTGGTTCCTGTGCTTCTATGGATTCCAGATGTTGCACTATCCTTTCCTTAAGGAGTGCCTCCAAAATCTTTCCCACTACTGAGGTAAGACTGACTGGTCTGTAGTTCCCTGCCTCTTCCCTGCTACCACTGTTGTGGAGTGGCATCACATGAGCCCCTCTTCAGTCTTCTGGGACCTCTCCTGTACTCAGAGACTCACTAAACAGTTCTGATAATGGCTCTGCTAGTTCTACCCTTAGTTCCTCTAGTACCCTGGGATGTATGCCATCAGGTCCCATTGCCTTGTCCACCCTGAGCTTATCAATCTCTTGTAGGACCCTTTCTTTTGTGAAGGGACTAGTGCTTACCTCCCTCCCCCCTGTGTCCATGGTGCTGAGCTGTGGGCCCTGCCCTACCTTCTCTTCAGTAAATACTGAGCAGAAGTATCTATTTAAGAAAAATGCTTTTATATGGTCCTCCTCCTCATACACCCCCTTATCTCCTTTGATCTTAGCAATACCCCCTCTGGACTTTCTCCCTTCACTAATGTATCTATAGAAAGTCTTGTCACCTTCTTTTACTGTCTGTGCTAGTGTTTCCTCGGTTTGAGCCTTTGCCTGCCTTACTGCCTTCCCTGCTTCCCTTAGGGAAGTTTGGTATGCCTCTCTAACTTCATCCCGCTGCGTTTCCTTATATTTCCTGAAGGCCAGCCTTTCGGCTCTGACCTTCTTTGCTACTGTTTTTGAGAACCAAAGTGGTTTCCTTCTTCTTTTGCACTTCCTTTTCTCTCTAACACAATGGGATGTTGCTTCAAGTATTGCACCCTTAATGCTTGCCCACTTTGCCTATACCCCCTCACCTGTATTTCTTTTTGTCAGGGCTAGCTTAACTCTGTTGGTCATCTTATCAAAGTCAGCTCCTCTGAAGCCCCATATGTTTGCCTTGGAATGGGATGATTTAGTTGTAGTGGCCAAACTGAACTATACCATGTGATGGTCACTGGCCCCCAGGTGACCTTCTACCTGGAGATCTGTGATCCTTTCCCTGTTAGTCAGTACTAAATCTAGGATAGCTCTGTCTCTTGTGGGTTGTTGTACCAGTTGTTTGATGCCCTCTCCCTGCAGGGAATCCACCATGTGTCTAGTTCTGGCAGATGTTCCTGCTAGTATTAACCAATCTGTATCTGGCATGTTGAAGTCTCCCATTATCAGAACCTCCCCTTTAGCTGTCATGTTTTGCATATCTTCTAACAGTAATGTGTCTATGTCCTCCCCCTGGTCTGGGGGCCTGTAGACAACCCCAGTTCTTATGGCTGTCCCATTTCCTGTTTCAGGGTGACCCACAGTTCTTCTGGCTCTTATGTGTATTCTGAATTTCTGCAGCTTTGATATTTTCATTGACATACAGGGCCATTCCACCCCATTTGCAACTAGTTCTCGTCTGAACAGTACATGGCCGGGTACTGAAATCTCCAGTGTGGTTACTGGTAAACCACGTCTCGCTAATTGCTACTATGTCCAGTTTAGCCTCTGTCGTTATTGCCTGCAGGTCTGGGATCTTGTTTCCCAGACTGCGAGCATTTGTGTACATGATTTTCCATTGGTCAGAGTTCAGTGTGTTAGTTGTTGGGTTAGGTCTGGCGTTTCCCCTGTGTGTCGTATGGGGAGCTGGACCTTTTTCCTTACCTGGTGATGCAAATGAACTGCAAACATGCTGAACTCCTGTTTGACCACTAGATGAGGGGGGAGGGGTGTTCTTCCCATTTGACGTATGGGGTGCTGCACCCCTTTCCCGATTTGCTAGTTTAAATATTCTGCAAAGACATCAAACTTCTGCCCCAATGCACTGACTCCCTCCTTAGTCAGATGCAGTCCATCAAATTTAAAGAACTTTCACTCCCAAAACTGTTGCCAGTTCCCTACAAATTTGTGTCCTTTTTCCTGGCACCAGCCCTTGAAGCACATGTTTAGGTC
The DNA here is from genome assembly GCA_016271365.2 of Neoceratodus forsteri. Taxonomy (NCBI): domain Eukaryota; kingdom Metazoa; phylum Chordata; order Ceratodontiformes; family Ceratodontidae; genus Neoceratodus; species Neoceratodus forsteri. The sequence goes on along the minus strand of CM057453.1, from coordinate 58,838,865 downwards.
CCCTATCTCCCCTTCTCTGACGTTCCGTCCATCTGCCCCCCTCTCCCAGACTGGCAGGATCTCGGAGTAGGAGATGCTGGACGAAATGGATGATAGTTTGTCACCCAGCCTGGTCAGGTGATCCTTGGTCTCCACAACTGATGGGCTGGTGAGATCATTAGCCCCTATGTGTACCAGGTTGTCAGTGTTTTCCCCTGCTTCCTGAACAGTTTTAACAATGCAGTCAGTGTCTCTCCACGCTGATGTACAGGGGAGACATCTGACCATTACCCCTGGCTGGAGATAGGTATCAACTCCCTGAATCATGGAGTCTCCTATGATCAGAAGTTTTTTGGATTTCATTTTTGCTTTTTTTGTTTTGGTTCCTGTTTTGGGCAAGTTTTGTTGTGCTAGCTCCTGTGCTGCAGGGTCATGATCTGCAATGTCTTCTGACCCTTTGTTTGATTTCGGAGATAGAGGCAGATACCTGTTTGTAGTTTTGATATGGTTTGTGGAAGTAATATGTTGGAGAGCACCGAGTGATGGGGCACCCGATTTGCCCTTCCTAACCACCTGCCATCCTCTCGGACCAACTACCCTCTGCTGTCATGGTGCTTCTGTTGGATGTTGGTGAAATGGCGGGTGGTTCTTAAAATAGGTTTCCTCTTGAATATGAAATTTAAAGGGCACAATCTCTGCCCATGCTGCCTGGAGCTGAGCCCTAAGATCTCAAATGGCCCAGCATGTACGACAGTGTCCTAAATCCTATAAACCTGCCCTTCTGAAAAGTCTTCCACAGTATCTGCAGTTAATGATATCCATTCCAGATAATTTGCTGGATTTATAACCTGGTCAGAGTAATTAGAAGGAAGAAAATGCAAGCAAAAGTTTGATTTTTGTGGGTTTTTTTTTTTTGTTTTTGTATAACTTGTTATAACAAGTTAAATTACTAGTGCCCCTGTAAATGAGGTCACTGTGTGGATACCCCACTGATCCGCCTCTTCCTGCTTTGCCAAAGGAAATGTCATGACTGTGCTACCTTATAAAAGGAGTGTAGTGTGGGGTGGTTGGGGATGGGGATGGGGTTCGGTGGATGGGCCCTTCCGAAAAAGAAGAACCACGGACGAAAGAAACGAGGTAAGAGCAGAAACAATCAGTCAGCAACAAATGCAGTAACCCTGAAAGCTTATCCTTATGATAGATAAAACTGTAAAACCTGTAAAGCACCACCTGTAATAATTTCACAGAAGATGTACCCTGTAAGAAACACTTTGCTACAGAGAAAAAGAAAGCAGCAACAGAAGATTTACCTTGCAAAAGACAATTTGAATCAGAAGATTACAGCAGTAATCTGTTAGCACACCTTGTAATAATGCAGCAGAAGGAATACCCAGCAACAGCAATTTGAATCAGAGAAAAATAAAGCAATAAAATGTTAGCAACAAACAGTAATAATCCCTGTGAGTACAAAATAAAAACAACACACTGTAAATCTGCCTAGCTAAAAGAAGTCTTAATCCTTTTCCTTATTCTGGCAATGTTCTTTGCTCTGTCCTTTCAAGCAACCTAGAAGGAAAGAGCTCAGGTGAAGCTAGGTGACTTGGCCGGCAAACTTAGTCTTCCACCAGTAACAGACTGGGTTTTGTCTTGGCTTCTCTAGGCTTGTGCCTTTTGCAAAGGTGAGAAATCTGGGAGTCATTTTGGATGAGGGGCAGACATGTGAGGCTCAGGTGTCAGCATTAGTCCGGAATGGACTTTACCATCTCAGGAACAGCGGTCAAATTAAAACCCTTGTTCCCCCAGATGACTTGCCCTCACTGATGCATGCTTTTGTGACCTTACGGCTGGATTACTGTAATGTTGTGTATCTTGGGGTCAGTAGAGGTATGATGCGTCACCTACAGTTGGTGCAGAATGCAGCTGCTAGGCTGTTGACCAGCCTTCTGAGGTTGAGTCATTTCTCCCTGGCACTGCATGATCTAAATTGGCTGCTGGTAAAGTGGTATGTCCTTTAAAGTTGGGCTACTAACTTGTAAGGCCCTACACGGGCTGGGCCCAGGTTACCTGAGTGATTTCCTACACCCTTATAGGCCCCGACTCCCTTTTGCTACACTGAGAAGGGCCTTCTGGTTGTTTCCCGGGCCAGGTTATAAAACCTTGGGGGGTGTTATTCATTCTCTTAAAATTTAATAAAGTTTACTTAATTGCAAAAAAAACAACTTGGGGGCCAGACCTTCGAGATTGCTGACCCGGTCCTTTGGAACTTGCTTCCAAGGACCGCAAGGGAGGCCCCCTTGGTAGAGGCCTTTAAAAGGGGTCTGAAAACCTATTTGGTCACTTAAACTTATGGAGAGTGAGAGTCCCGCTTTGTAATCCCTAGTGAGGGTTTTAGATGACTGCTGATATTTATTTATATTTATATTTGTATCTTAGTATAGCTTAGAAAATGGGCTGAAGTTGTCCAACTATCTGACTGGCTGACAGCCATGCCAGGAGGGTACATTAAGTACCATTATAACATGAGTTGTCAAAAATAGGAAAGCTCATTGGTTAAAGAGCTTCACCTGACTGTGGATTAAATTCAGTATTTAATCCACAGTTGGGGTGAGGTGCCGGGCCAGGAAGATCCCTGCGCAGACTGAGACTTGTTATCTGTAGGGAAATTCAGCAGTGACATGCAGCCATTAAAAATGTGAGAGAGAGCCACACCAATAACTTGGTGACTGCCTGTCAGTGCTGTAGGGTAAGGAATTTCCTTGTTGTGGAACTGCTGTCAGGAAGCATTAGTGCCAACTATACCCCGTCCCACATGCAATCCAGTGAAAAAAACTCTATTTGCTGCTTCATCCCCCCCCCCCAGAGTGCTGCAGTGAGTGGACAGGCTCGGTTTGCTAATAGTAATGTCGTGTCTCCCCCTGCAGTCTCCTTTGTGTTCTGTGCCCTGCGTTAGGTGGCGGTCAAATGAAGTTAGTGAGGCAGCCATATGCAAACAATGTAAGCGGGTCGCGAAAGTAGCAGTCGGGCAGAGAGAGAGCAATACACAGGCTATCACTCCTCGGCTGTCTCGCAAGCTGAGCAACATGCTACTGTTTCCCCACCATAGTCGCTGCCATCTGCAGTTACTGAGAGAGGAATTTGGGGAAAGGAGTGAGACTGTGATGCTAGGGAGCAACAGTGGGATGGGATAGATTCGCAGCAGAGATGGCCAGTGAGTGTAGTGAGGGATAGAGAGCATGCAGTGGTGGTACGGTGCTGCTGAGTGGTTCCGAGTGTATGGGGCCAATTAACCCAGAGTCTTGTGTTGTGGTCGCCGTACCTGTTAATGGCCCTGGTGGTCCCCCGCTGTGCTGCTTGAACCCAACAAGCAATATGGAGAGAGCGCCACAAGTAACTCACCCTGGTCCTGTCAGCAGTGCTGCACTTGCTATGCAGCCCCAAGTCCCAGGGTGACAGCAGCTGGAGAGGGGCATGAGGTAACTTTACTGACCCCTCTCTCTCTCTCTCTCTCTCTCTCTCTCTGTGTTGATGCTCGCTCTGTCCGTGTGCCGGTCTCTGTCTGTATCAGTAGGCTGTGGTATACATTGAATTCCTTGAGTGCAGTGCAGTGCCATCTATTTTATAGTGTTGTCAGAGAGGGACTCACAGAGAGAGAGAGATGGGAGAGGGAGCAAGCGCACTATTATATGCAAGTACCACAGCAACAGTGTATGGGGAGGCAGTATAGCGCAGTGGTTTAAGGCTCTGAGCTGCAAATCTGGAGACCTGGGTTTGAATCCCACAGCCCCCACTTGCATGCTGTGTGACCCTGAGCAAGTCACTTAACTTCCCTGTGCTCCCAGGTCACACCTGTAAACAAGCTTTCAGCTTAGTGTGCCAATCCTGGTTAAACAATTGAAAAAATTCATGCATGCACACTCGCAAGTGTTGGGAGGAGGGGTGCAAAGTACAACAGGCTGCAGGTGTAAGACAGTGTAATTATGCACAACAAATGTCAGAAGCCATCTCAGTAATGTAGTTCTGACTTTTGTATGTGCATAAAATCAATCAGATTTGCATTATTTCTTGGGGACTATTTTGCAAGGTGGCAGGATACTGTATCTTTCTGGCTAGTTAAACAGGGGAAAACCCCCTTTATGTTGTTGTGGGGCAGACAACACATGTTATACGTGCAATAACCCACTCCAGGGTATGGGGTTATAGGTATTTAATCCACACCTGTGGCCTCGTGCCTCACAACACACCCCAGGCATGGATTAAATGCCTATGACCCCATACCCTGTCATGGGTTATTGCTAACATAGAGCCCGGCAAACAACAAATGACAACCCAATCTGGCGTCACATAACAGAAATCAGTGTGCCAAGGCTGAACTGGAAAAATCACAGCCATATTTTTTTCTCACTTAGTGGGTGCACCCCACATGACCACCATCACCAACTACAATTAGGAATGAAAAAGACAGTAACATGCCACACAGTAATAGAGTAGAAGAGTGTTTCCCCATTTAAAAAACAAACAAAAATGTTTTACCTTCATACTTGTAGTGATGGCTAACACAGTGGCGTGGAGAGCGGAGGCATTGCTTGTCTTAACTCCTGCCACACTGGTGATGGGAACGAGCATGGGTTGCCAGGGGTCGGTGGGTGGGAGAGGATTGAGCGTCCCAGGGACTGCTCTTCTCTCCCGGGCAGGGGTGGCCAACCGACTTGGTCCTTGACTGCCACCAGGAGGAGGCCCAGTGGTGGTGCTTGAAGGAAGGGGCCACAATCCTGCACAGCATGCATGTCTCCACATGCATGTCCTGACGTGCTGTTGTGGCAGGGGATTCAGCAGACCAAAAAAGGGTTGGTGTGGGCAACATGAAGCCCTGCCTGCCTACCTCCACCCCGCACCATCAGCTGATCACCCTGCCCCATCTGGATTTGTGTCATTTGGTGGGAGGAGGACGACGACTCTCTCCTTCCCAGTCCTGACATGGGGGGAGCAGTCTATGGGGCATCTTGGGCATGGTGGTCTGGTGCGTCGAGTGCTGGACGAGAGGAAGTGGGGACAGGGTGGAGAGCACACCTACACCGCCCACGGAGAAAAACTTGTATGGAAAAAACCTTGTAGCACTAGCATGTCACGTGTTGAGTGCTACTGTAATACACCCAGTCCAGAGTCTTCCTATATCCACCCAAGCAATGAAAGTGTTCCTGCTTTTTTTCATTTTTGAAAAGGTAAAAATGAAATCCCTCAGTAGTGCCATGCCTGTCCTACAGCCACCTGACTTTTCAGCCTTTTCCCACGGCTTCCAAATGCTGTCAGCATCCTCAGGGGCCCACTCACTTCATTCCGCTGCGAGCCAGTAGCACGTCTGCATGGGCAGATGAGGAGGGCTCAGTAAAGGAACATAAGGGGTGGAGGGGCTTCACAACTCAAAACAAACCAAAACAGGAAACAAGCACATTCTCAGGGATCAAGGTTAAAACTCTACATGAAAAAAAAACTACCTAGCAAACACTGCAGTGCCCTCTACTGGCTAATACAGCAGTAGAGGGACTACATTACCAAACAAGGAGTAAAAAATAATTTGTTGTCATTTTTTTATACAATTATTTTATTTTTTGTAATCCTATAAAAAATGACTCATGTAGCCCATTCTCTAAGCTCAATAATACCTTCCAAGGTGAGCGGTACAGGCAGTTCCAGACCTTCCAGAGGCTATAAGGCCCTCCGCCTGCAGCATCAGGCCTCATTATGCCTCTGGGTGGTCCGGTATTGCCCAGTGCCATTCACCCTGTTAGATATTACTGGTTGTTGAGACTGTTATATAAGTTTATAATTTGGGGGCTATTTATTGTAGGCTATATTTACTATCACTGTCTGTTGTAATGGTGCCCTGAACCTTAGGGCAAGGGTGCCACAAAGAAATAAAATCTACTGTTACTACTAATGTTTTTGAGTCTGCTGATGTGCGACTGTGCTTCAGACTTGCTTGCAGAACAACAGTTATACTGCAGGTACTTGTGATGGTCATGCTGACTCTAAAGTCTCTGGCACAAAACTGTTGCAAAGTTCTGTTGCCACCCTGGTGGGACCTTACAAGAAACAGGCTTTCCCCCTCTAGCCTGTTACCAGTGTGCGACCTTACGTGCACGCCTTTAGAGGTATGGCTCACCTGCATTAAGGTTGCCCAATGCTGCCCCACCGATTCTTTCTTCTGCACGAACCAGTCAGCCTTCAGCAAGTGATATTTCTGCCATGAGCATGAAATTCAACCATACACTCAATATATTGTAGGAAAATACAGTAATATGTCTTTATTGGCTATTTACTGAGGTTGGACCCAGCAAGATGAATGCACAAGAAATACTTTGTGCTAAAAGGTGTTAACATTGTTGGCACAGGCTCCTGTGGCTTAACTGACTGTTTCTTTATGGCTGTTTACATGGCTGCTTATGCGCCGTAGCAACTAGTTGCTCCAGTGCAAAAGTACCCATGTGGACACTCCGCAGGTCATGGTAAGTCGATGCCCGATCTCGTCCCAAGTCGAGTTGGGGATGCATCGCAATGCGAGCAGTTTGAACTGCCATGTGAACATGCAACACTGCTAGCATTTCAGCAAACAGTGATTGATGTAGATAATGTCACAAAACGCTGCCTTCTCCCAAAATTACAGCACCCTCTCCAGCGTGGGTTACATCGGTGCTGAGAGGGACCATGTAGATGCAGCTCCTAGCTCAGCACAAGGGGAGGATGGACGATTGCAGCAGAGTACTGCAGTCTTACCTCCATCCTGTAAACACTGCTTTTAAGTTGGTCTGAGTGTCACTAATCTTCTCTTTCTGCCCCTCTGTTTGTATGACCTCTTTGTGCCAGCTGAGGTGCGAACTCAAGTCTTAAATAGATGCTAATGTATATGTCATCTCCCTATAATGTTATGATAGTCTCCTTTCTGCTAAGCTATCTTCCTTGCTCATCCCCTGGTTGTCTCTAATTACACTTCTAGTCTGGGAACCAAAAATAAAAAGACAAATGACTTTTCATCCCTGGTACCACATCTGTTTAGTTTCTAAAATGGGAGGAGGAAAATAAATTGCCTACGCTGTTTACCTAAACTACATGGACAGACAGCTAGTTTGTCTACCTCTATGCATGTGAAAGCTTGTCACAATAAGCAACTTCTGTTTTTGTCTTTATTTTCTGAAGGCTCTAAAGAAGCAGCTTGAATCGTTTGAGTCTCTTCATCAACAAACATTACAGAATGTGAGTGTGGTAAGTACTGTGTTCTTTTCTTCATACACTGGTTACTGCAGTTTCAATCTACGCAACTCTTATTCTACATTCATTTATTAAATACTGTGCTTTCAGTGATGCAGAAAATGTGTTTTTTAAATTGCCTGCAGCTTGGTAGTGCAGTGGTAGCATTAACGTTTGTTACATCAGTGACTTGCATTGGGAGCGGACTCAAGTCCCTCGAGGATGGGCCAGGGAGGGAAGATAGAGTGTCCTATGGGCAGCTCTCCTCTCTCGGGGAGAGGGAGTTGAGGCATCCTGCTACCAGGCTGCCATCTGGCAGAAGTCAGGTGACAGCACGGCAGAGATTGCATCAACAAGGGAAGCCCCATCCTCGGATGCTGGTATGCACATGTATGCTGAGACACGTATGTGCAGTGCATAATTGCATGGTGTACGGCCTTGGGGAAGATTGTTGACTTCCTGCCCTTCCACGGGCCCTGCCTGCACCACCAACTAGGCAGGTCTCTAGGATTCTGAATTATGCTCTGGGGGCAGGGCAGTCCCACGGCACTGCCATTGTGGGTGAGATCTGTTAGGGACTCTGCTGGAGCCTGGTAAGTCTTAGGGAATGTGGGTGATGGGGCTGGGAGGGCTGAGAATGAAGGGTGCAGGCCAGCAGCCAGGGAACATAAACAGTTGGTATAAGAAAATGTTCCTGGCCTAAAGCTGGCAGTAGCATGCTGTGCTGCCATATACCGTAGGACACCTAGGTTTATGGCACACTACTACTGGTTTAGCCCCAGGCTGGAGTAGTCCAGAGTGCCAGGCAGAGAAAGGTGGGTACTGCACAGCGAGTAGCCTCCTTTGAGAGAGCTAGAGTGAATGGATATATTAGGTGACCATGTGATGTCAGACCACTCAACGAAGGCCGATATGAACAGAAGTGGCGGCACAGTTAGGGAAGAGGGAGGGCCAAACTGAAAATTGATATGGCAGGTTGATGTGGCGCCCAGTCTTTCCCCAACATTTCAGTGTTCTCTGGAGAATTTTCACCACCACCACTTTGAAGCCTAGCATGAGGAAGACCAGCTACTGGGGGGGAGATGGAGGAGCACGAGGTGTCGGGGTAAGGACTTAATGCATATTTCTTGAAAAGAGAGAACACAGTTGAAAATTAGTCCAGGAGGGGGAGCTAAAATACAGTTTCATAGCCTTAGTCCAAGCAGTACTACTTAGATGGGAATTCTGTGGGCATGAGGAGGCTATCAGCATCCCCTACCCCAATTCTCTTCCCTAGTGTAAACATCTCCATCTGCTGCAACCTTCATAGCACAGGTCCTTTAATCCCCCAATCAGTTTTGTTGTTCTGAGCTGCCCTATCTGCAAATTTCCTTTTATTGTATATGGGAGTGACCGAAACTGCATGCAGTATTCCAAAGATGACCTCACCAGTGCCTGTACAGTGGAAACATTGTGCCAAATGACCTGCTTGCTACTCCCTCTTTAATGCATCCCAGCAGGCAGTTAACTTTACTTACTGCTGTCAAACACTGGTTAGGAGCGCTACAGTTTTTAATCTACAATCCCACAGCCCCGTTATTAGCCTGCCTGCTCATTCTTCACCATTTAAGGTGTATTTCCTACCCTTGTTTCATACACCTAAATACAGCATTTTATACTTCTATGCATTGAATTTCATATGCCATCTATCCAGCAGTCCCTCAACATATCTAGGTCTCTTTGTAATTGATTCCCTTCCTCCACAGTGTCTGCTAGTGCAGCTACTGTATTTTCACATCATCTGCAAATCTGGTCATCCTACTTGTGATTCCTACATCTACATCAAAATTTCTAAAATATTAAACAGGAGACGTCCCAACTCTGATCTCTTAGGTACTCCACTTTTGACTTCTCTACACTTGAACCACAATGTTCATATTACAGCAGTAGGATAATATCATACAAAACACCCAGTGTGGTACAGCATAAGTAACGGATATCCATTAAAACATATCAGAAAAAATAAGATACCCATGACAGTATTAAATAATAAGACCCAGTATGCCACATAGCCTGGACTAAATAAGTAAGAAGATTGCAGTATTCAAATAGCAAGCCCTGAAAAGGCATATAAAAGTCCAGAAACCCTGTAAAGGCATATACAACTAATTAACAGGGTTCTAGGCATCCCCTCAAGAAATCCCAACCAAAACAAAGACTTGATGCTAAAATAACAGCCTTGCAGTACCCTGCACAATTATTCTCTGCTTTTTGTTTTCCCCGGTAATTGTAAATCCATCTGTGTATTTCCCTTAGATTCATGGTTACCAACTGAGCATACAGTATGTTACAGTGTTAAGAGTGTTGCCAAAAGTCCAAATATATGATAGCCTCTGTCTATCTCTTGTCTATATTGTCATTTTTTTTCATTGTAAAACTATGTAGGGTTTACGTGGCAAAGCCTTCCTTTAGTGAACCCATGTTGGCTTAACTTTTCCAAATGTTGCATTATCCTGTCATTGATAATTGCTTCCTGCATTTTCTGTAAGAGAAGTTAGGTATAGAGGTCTGTGGTTCCTTGGTTTCAGCTAGCAAAAAAAAGTTCTAAAACTATGGGGGGTAATTAAAAGTGAGATTTTTTTTTTTATTTGCAAGTACTTACTCTAGGGCACAATGCTCATGTAATCCGACATATGCGCAGCTTCACACGTAGCGAGCCAGCATGGATCCACTTTCCAGTGCCACACCATGAGTCCTGCTCATGGGTGGCATATTCAGAGCATATCTACTCCCTGTCCAATCAGTGCAGATTTGGGAGGTTTGAGAGTCCTGAAACTGGGCCAGACACCATACTTCAGGTTAGCCAGCAACTTGATCCTCTGATCTGCACAAGCAGGAGATTATGGAATAGGCAGTCTGTCTGGATTGCTGTATCCCTTCTACAGTGAGGTAAAAATATGCCCATGCCCAGCCCTCAGTGAATACAAACACATGAAGAAGCCAGCAGAAGAAGGTCATTTGGTCTATCTAGTCTGCTCATATTGCAGGGTCCATGGCTTGAGCTACTGCCCCTGCTCCTCCCCCAACTCCTGCCATCCTCCCTACCCATGATCCTTACCTTCCCCATATATCTATTCCAGCCTCTCTTGAAGCTGTCCACAGTCTTCAATGAGACCACCTCTTCCGGCAGCGCATTCCAAGTGTCCACCACCCTCTCTGTAAAGAAGTGCTTCCTGACCTCTCTTCTAAACCTTCCCCCTCCAGCTTAAGACTGTGCCCCCTCATGTTATGGTTGCCACTCAACTTAAAGAGACCCTTCTTATCCACCTTATGTATCCCTTTCAAGTACTTGAAGGCCCCAGTCATGTCCCCTCCCTCTCTTTTCCTCCAGGGAGTACATGTTCAGTGCCCTCAACCTCTCCTTGCATGCCTTGCCCTGCTGACCCGCTATAATTTTTGTAGCCCTCCTCTGGACCTTCTCCAGCACATTAATGTCCTCTTTGAGGTGTGGGCTCCAGTACTGAACTCCATACTCTAGATGTGGCCTCACCAGTGACCTGTACAAGGGTGGCATATCCTCCTCTCTTCTACTACTGATCCCCCTTGCTATGCATCCTAACATCTTGTTTGCCCTTGCTGCTACTTTCTTGCACTGCGTGGAGTGCTTCAGGTCACTTGTGATCATCACTCCCAGGTCCTTCTCCTCCTCCTCTGAAGCAGATACCTGTACTTCACCCAGGTAATACTCCTTCTTGGGATTCTTGACTCCGGTGTGCATAACTTTGCATTTCTTGGCATTGAAGACAAGCTGCCGGATCCCGGACCACCTCCCTAGCTTTTCCAGATCATCCTGTAGGTCCTGTATCCCTTCAGCTGTGTCCACTCTCCCTCAGAGCTTGGTGTCTGTGAATAGGCACATTTTGCCCTTAATGCCATCCCCAATGTCATTAATGATGGCATTGAACAACACTAGCCCTAGCACCGAGCCCTGCAGGACCCCAATAGTGACCTCTCTACTGCTAGATAACTCTCCTCCTACAAACAACCTCTGGGTTTGTCCCTTGGCCAGTTTTCCACCCATCTGGACATCTTATCCCTAACCCCGAGATCCACCAACTTCCTGATCAACTTTTGTGGGGAACATAGTCAAAGACCTTGCTGAAATCCAGACAGAGGATGATCTACTGCTTGGTCCCTGTCTACTGTGTTAGTGACCCAGTCAAAGAAGTCAATCAGATTTGTTTGACACGATCCCCCCCCCCCCCATGAACCCGTGCTGCCTTGCATTGTGCACTGGACTGGAGTACGGTTCTGGAGGACTGAGGACAAGAATAGGGGTCGTTCAGGGACCAGTGGGTCACCAGCATTTGCACCTGGAAGGCGCTGATCAGCTAAGGGATGGGGTCCAATCCACTTACCTCTAAGGCTCCCTCCTTGTTTTAATGACTCCTGACAGGACAGGACAGTGTGGTTGATGCTCCTACTGGAATGCCTGGTTGTTTCCCAATTACCACACAGTGCTCTGTTCCAAACCCCAGGAATCCCTCATTGTTGCTTACTAAGTGCAAGCATTCCACTGGAATGAGCTGCCCCGGAGCCTAGAATTTTATGTTAGTTAGAGAACTTTAGAATGAAATTCAAAACTCTGCTGTGGTCACGCTCTCCCCTGCCCTCTAACGGCAGACTTATTTCTCCGCCTGAGAAGAAGCATAATCCCAAAGTCACATTTATGATCTATTACTTTTGTTTTATTTCAGTGTGTGTGCGTGTTTAATTAGTTTTCAATACCCTGTGTTAGGTTATCGTATTTTATTTTATTGTTTGAATTTTCTCAGTTCTTTTGCAGTTCAAGGGAACTGAGAATTGCTTGTTGAAATGCAGTTCCTACTTTTGTGGAACTGCATTTTTTAAACCCTTTTTAAAGTAGTTTTTTTTTTCTCTTTAAATGTTTGCTCATTATTTTAGAGCAGTACCGATTTATTTTGGTTACCACTTGGCAATCCTCGTTTTCTCCTCCTGGTTCCTGATATGATAACTTTTCCTTTAGTATTTTTATTAGTTACTTTGGTTAAACATTGGGCGTTTTAAATTAAAAAAAATAAAATAAAACTTAGTTGTGGTTCCCGTCCTTGGTGAGAACTGAACCACTAACTCTAGGAACCACGCTTTCTTTTTTTCCCCTCTGGGCTGTCAGTGATTGGTATGTCTGGCAAGCCTGAGAAAAGGACAGGACCCACTGTTTTTTTAAAATTGTACTCAGTGTTTTAAACTCCTGGCTATGGCAGACTGCTGTGAGTTGTGTTTTTCCTGTTTGGGTCTAGATCGTGATTTTTCCAGCTCTGAGCTTTGCATCTGCCTTCTCTTGCTGTTTCTATCTTTTCTTCCCCCATGCGTATCTACGGGGGGGGGGGCTATATAGCTTTTTGCTCCTCCATTACCACCTGTGCCATGGCCTGGCAGCTCCCAACCCTGTCTGCCGCCTCCCCCCCACCCACTGTCACACCAGTGGGGATCCACTCGGAGCAGGGTCCGAGAGCGCTGGGGGCCGTCACACACGGCAACAGAGAGACGTAGAGTTTTATGTGTTTTCTCCTCCCAACCTGGAGCAGTGGTGGCACGGCGGGTGCCTGTGTGGAAGTGCGGTCGCTCGGAACCACAGGACCCTGCTCTGTAGTCCCACTGGTGCAGTGGGGAGCAGCTCACAGGGTTGGGAGCTGTCAGGCCATGGGCCTGATGGTAAGGCATATGTGGCTACGAAGGAGCAGAAAGCTATATGAAAGAAAAAAACAGGTACACAAGGGGGAAGAACAGATAGAAACAGCAAGTGAAGGCAGGGATGTAGCAAGGAGGGATCGTGATACTGTCAGAGTGATCATTTCGTAGCTCACACAAGAAAATTTGATTGCGCAATCAGACAGACAAGAGACAGAAAATGAAAGGATAGAACAGATCCTTGCATTTAACTTTCTACATAACAAGGAGACAGGGTCTTATTCAACCCTGTCATAGACCTGAGTCTACCAAAACAATAAGATCTTCTTCGGGAATGTCTCTTTTATCAGGTCACACCTGTAGGACTATGAGCTGTCGGGCTCTAGGACCACACAGAAACTTTTCATAGAAGTTCACTAGGGGCCGCCTATGGTGATATGTGTGATGTCGTCATCCCTGTTTAAGCGTGGGTGTCCCTGTCCCTCCTCAGTTCTTTTCCCGCTATCAACCAGTGCTCGTCAGACTGATGCAGAAACTCTGGATGCTTCGTTTCATTGATTTTGCTTAGTTTGCTTTTGCCCCATTTCCTCCAGTTATTGCTGTAGTTCACTCCCTGGCTGCTGCCCTCCCGTCATCTCTGGAACCACCAGTTCTGCATCACGGGAGTTTTGTAGCATTTCTTCTTCCTGCCCAGCCGTGGAGTTTCAGCATGGTTCCTGCCAGATCTCCCAACAGTTTTCACTGGGTTGGTGCTTTGCCCGGCAGTTGGGGCACCTCAGATTTTCTTGCTCCGTGTCTGTCCTCCCCTGGACGGCAGATTTCATCAGAGTGGCATCAGGAGGCTGCCCGCCAAGGAAGGAGAGCTCAGCTGAGCCTTCTCACAGTCCCCGGAGCCCTGGATCTTGGCTGTTGAGGGCTCTTTTTTTCTCTAAGGGAGCTTCGAGCAGCGCATTTGTGAAAAGTCTACCTTTTGCACCTAGCAGGGTTACTGACCCTTGGTGCCCTTTTGGAGGACATCGACCTTACCCCTCCCATCGCCCTACTTAGGCAGGGGGTCCAAAGCAGGTTGCAACAACTCTGCTAGGATGGCACCCTAGTGATGGTGACACCAGTGCCTCTCCCATCCTTCCTCCCAATCATCCTCCTGGGTGAGAGATGGCCTGCGGGGCTCTCTCTCCTGTTTCTGCTCCAGGCCCGTCAGTGGGGGTGCCTTCGCCTTCCCCGCTGCTGTCTCTCCCCCATCGCCCAGTGACGGTGGCGCCCAGTGCCTTCCCCATTAGTTGTGCCCTGGTACCCATCGATGGAACTCTAGGCACCGTCTAGCAGCGCCTCCTGGCCCTGGTTCTTTCACCTAGGCCAGGTCCTGTTTAGGCTGGCCTCACAGTCACTGCCTTGAGCACCCCTACCATCAACACAGCACTCTTGGCCTGCAGTGGCACCCTGGTCTTCCCCCTGCTGTGACCAGTCCCCCTTATCTCCACTGACAGCAGTGCCAATCAACTTTTTCATTGACTTGTTGCCTCACATCTCCCTGTTCTGACACCCGGGTGCCATGGGTGGCATCCACCCCCCCGATCATCTCCCCTCTCATCTCTGACATCAGTGGTGATCCCTGCATTTTTTTTGTCCAGGACAGGGGTTAGGCTGCTATGGAGAGCTCCCTTTTCAGTCTTCCACTTCCATTCAGCTAAACCTAGATAAGGTGGGTTCCCTGGGCTACCTCGGGGTCTGTTCCCCCTCACAGCTTGAGTCTGATGTGGGCATGCCCTGCCTGAGGGCTCTCTGTGGTGAGTGTCTGGTTTATGCCTCAGCAGGATCCCTGGTCTAGGGGGCAGGTTTTGCGCCTGCTGTCCAGCAGCCCATCTCACCTGCCCCATGCTGGGGACATCAACTCTTTGGAGCTGCAGTACAAGAGCTCCTTAATGGCCTGTGGACCTCGGGGGATTTCCATTAACCTGGGTCAGGCACTGAGGCTACTGTAAGGGTACGACTGAACGGCCCCTAGTCCCTCACCTAACCACAGCTGCCCACACCAAGGGATCCAGGGGTGGGGGTGCAGCCTTGGCATGGGATCTGGTCCAGCATGATTCCTTCCTGGTCCCCCCCACCCTAAATCAGGAGGTGGAGATGGGGGGGGTCATTATTCCCTTCACCTAATACAGAGGAGGGACCCCACTGCTGCGGCTTCTGCCCTACCACTAATAGAACAGGGCCAAGCTTGGGAACCTCTAAAACTGCCTCCCGACCTTTTACCCATTCTCCTCACTTCCCTTCAGGACTGCAGAACAGTGCTGTTAGAGGAGGTGCACACACTTCTGCATAAGAGGGCCATTGGTCGTGTGCCTAGGCATCAAAGGAGCGTGGGATTCTACTCTCTTATCTTTCTCGTCCCTGACTCCACAAGGAACCCGAGGCCCACTCTGGATCTGTGGGATCTGACCACCTTCATCCAGTGTGGACAGTTCAGACTGGTCACTCTGCAAGGTCTGCTGCCACTGCTGGAACAAGGGGATGGGATATGCTCCCAGGACATGCAGGATGATTATCTGCATGTTAGAGTTTGGCCCTCCTCATGGGAAGGGCCTTAGGTATCTGTTCAAGGGGAAGCACTACCAGTTCAAGGCATTGTCCTTCAGCTTATCATCTGTACCATGGGTATTTACCAAATGCCTAGCAGTGATGGCAGCAGTTCTCAGAGGAGAGGGACTGTAAGCCTTTCCCTATCTAGATGACTGGTTGCTCAAATTTTCCTACAAACAGCAACTATCTCAAACACTAGCACATACCAGGCAATTGTTCAGTGCCCTAGGGATTAAGGTCAACCTACCCAAGCCCAAGCCCATCCTAACTCCTTGTCGGCACCTGCAGTCCATGGGGCGATTCTGGATGTAGCCCATGGTTTAACCTTCCTCTCCCAAGACGGGGTGGAAATCCTCAGAGCTCAGGCCTGGGTGACTTCTCCGAGCAGGTTTGTTATAGCCAAAACTTGCCTGAAGCTGCTGGACCTGATGGTGGAAGCTCTTGTCACTGTACCTGAGACTTCCTTCCACATAAACATTCTAGACATGAGAGCTGTTCGGTATGCTCTGCAAACCTTCCGGAACCATCTATCCCTGGGTCCTCTGTTGGTGCAGATGGACAATCTCCGTGTGGTGTACTACATAAGCAAGCAAGGGGGAATACATTCTTACTCCCTGTGCAGGGAGGCGATGAGAGTTTGGTACTGGGCTCTAGAATATGGTCTAGAACTGTCAGCCTTCCATGTTTCAGGCATCCATAACGTCCTGGCAGACAGGCTACAACAGATTGCAGTCCAGCCTGCACAAGTGGGAGCTGCTCACCTCAGTAGTAGAAGATCTGTTCGACTGGTGGGGTCGTCTGGATCTGGACCTTTTTGCATCCCCACTTAATGCAAAACTGCTGCTTTTCTGCTCGCTCAATCCAGGGCCTGGAGTTTTCTGGTGACATGTGTTGTCCCTCTCTTAAAAATAGCCTTCCCTCCCTTTCCTTTGTTTCAGAGGGTGCTAATCAAACTCCAGATGGAGGGGGGCCACTCTAATTCTTGTGGCTCCCTTCTGTCCTCATCAGATATGGTTTCTAGTCCTGCTACACTTAGCAGCAGCAGCACCTCTAGTACCCCTGCCCCTGTGTCAGGGCTTGCTGTCACAGGAACAGGGAACCCTGGTCCATCTGAACTTCAGGTCACTCCATCTCCATGCATGGCTCCTGAAGACCCAGCCATTGCAAGATTTGGTGTTTCTCCAAAAATGGTTGATGTTCTGGTGGCTGCCAGGAAGCCTTCCATTAGGGCCACTTACTCCATGAAGTGGAAGCGCCTTGCTCTGTGGGCTGCTTCCTATCACCTGGATCCCTTCACATGCCTGGTGGATCAGATTCTGGATTATTTACTGTCCTTGTCAGACGCAGGACCGCAGTATTCTGTTAGCGTGCACTTGGCTGCCATATCAGCTTTCAGTGTGCCTATTGATGGCCGTACTGTGGCCCAGCTGGAGGTGGTCCATCTGTCTTTGCAAGGCATTCTGCACTGGAAGTCTCCTATCTGCTCTCCAGTCCCAGCTTGGGTCTTGAATTGCATGCTAAAAAAGCTTACTTTGGCTCCTTTTGAGCCAGCCACGACTTGCGAGGTATGCTTTCTGTCGTGAAAAGTGTTGTTTTTGGTTGCTATTACTTCTGCTTGAAGGGTTTCCAAGCTTCGGGCTCTCATGTGCGAGCCCCCTTATTTGTTTTTCCACACAGGTTGTCTTTGCATACTAACCCTAAGTTCTTACCGAAGGTGGTGTTTGAGTTTACTTTAAATCAAACCATCCACCTGCCAATTTACTTTCCAGAGCATGCTAATCCATGGGAAGCATTGCTTCATGCTTTGGATGTGCATAGAACACTCAGGATTTCTGAGCTACAGGCTCTCGGGGTTAGCCTTCTTCTGTGATTTTCCTAAAGATGGGGTGTCTTTGCATATGAATCCTAAGTTTTTACCAAAGGTGGAGTCTGAGTTTGCCTTATATCAAACCATTCACCTGCCAACTTCTTATCCAGAGCGTGACAGTCCAGGGGAGGCATTGCTCTGTACTTTAGATGTACATAGAATCCTCAGGTTCTGTACACACTGCATGGAGGACTACAGAAAGTCCTCACAGTTGTTGTTTCTTTTGCCCCTGGGAAAGAGGGTGTCCCAGTTTCGAGACCGTGTATCCACATGGTTGACCAGCTTTATTACCTTTTGTTACTGGAAGGATGGTAAGGAGCTTCCTGGAGTTGTTCGTGGCCACTCCACCAGTGGCATGGCCACTTCTGTTACCTGTTTCAGGAGCATGTCAGTTGCAGAAAGCTGTGCTGCTGCAACTTGGAGTACTGTCCACACTTTCACAGAGTACTACAGTGTGGACCTTACCTCTAGAAGATGGGCAGGCTTTGGTCTAGTTGTGTTTCAAGGCCTTCTTTCTTAGGCCTCTGGCCTCCTGTCACCCAGACTGTCTTGATGTCTGTACTGCTTGGAATTCATCCTACAGGTGTGACCTGATGAAAGAGATATCCCCGAAGAAGATGGAACAGTTATGCAAGAAGTAACCATAACAATAGATCTTCGAGGGACTCTCTTTCATTAGGTCATGCTGACCTGCCCACCATTCCCCATCGGCTCAGAGTTTCTTTGCTGTTACCTCTTTCTCCACGATGCATACTAGTTGCTACAGCCTCTCCAGATAGCGGGAACTGCCACCTCTCTCCTTGGTTTCTTAGAGGTGGCTTTGCCTGGCTCTTCCTTCAGGATATGTAGAGCCCTTCTTAGCTGTGACAGCTTTCACCTGGCTGTATCTCTGGGTCGATCTCCTGGCTTTCCCCAGCCATGTCTAGTATTTGGCATCATTCGCTTTCTCCTGGTTTGCTAGGGCATAGCCCTCTGCTCCCTCTCAGGCCTGAGGGCTATGTCAGAGTTCCTACTTTCCCTGCGGTTTTTCAGCCTTCCTCTGCCTTGTCTGAGTGGCAGAACCATTCTCTGTCTCCTGGTTCACTACAGGGGGATCCTCTGAGCATGGTCTGTAGTGGGGAACAAAGGAGGGACAGGGCCACCCATGCTTGTATAGGGAAGACAATGTCAGATGTTGCCTTGGGCAGCCCCTAATGAACTGCTATGAAAAGTTTCCATGTGATCCTAGAGCCTGACGGCTCATAGCACTCCAGGAGATTTCCTTGAAGATCTGCTGTTACAGTAAGTTCTTATGTAACTGTTCTATCTACTGAGCAGGCATCAGAACTGGTTCCAGCAAGAAAAAGTAGAAAGAAGAACATGTCTCTGCCTCTCCAGCTGAAGAAGCAAAGGAGACGCCAGTTGACAGAAGCAGAATGCCCTCAGCTGAGGACATGGCTAAGGCTTGACAGTTTTGCCAGGCTTTCCAGACTATGGGAGCCTTTATGGTCATGCAAGCCTCCCGTCCCTCCAGCTCCACAACGTATAGCAAAGCCTGTGATGGAGGAGGCTGACATGTTTTATGAAGAGGAGGAGGAGGAGGAAGAGAATGAGCCCACAGAGCCTGACGACTCCCTGGTTCAGGAATTTGATTCCTCACTCGGGTCTTCAGATGAGTTCTCCTCACATTATTCCTTTGTGAGGCAGATGGCAAGCACCCTCAACCTCTCTCCCCAGGAGACAGCAGAGGACGAGGAGGAAGTGGAATATTTTGACATGATGGGCCTAACACCCACAAAAAGAGTGTCTCTTCCCATTCATAATTCATTGAAAAAGGACACTTCAAAAACCTAGCGGCCCTTACTTTTGCAGCTGGTATAGACAAGAGAACAAAAAAGAAATACTAGTTGGATAGACAGGGCACTGAGTGACTTTACACTCACCCACACTGTGAAGAAGTGGTACAAACCGCTGCCTGTGACAAGGCCAAAGTCCCACTTTCCTCTCAACCCCAAGAGAGGGATTCCAGGAAACTGGACAGCGTGGGTAAAAAGGTTTACACCACAGATTCCCTTTTGCTAAGATGGGCAGTCTATATGGACTATGCTGCTCAATACCATAAGGCCCTCTGGACTTCTATAGTGTCCACGAGCAAAAAGGCTGCTAGTGATGTAGCTCCGGACCAGGCCGACACAGCAAAGGCTGCTTTGGATGCCACCAAATACTGGTTTCACATGACTGTAGATGCCAGTGACACCACCTCTAGGGTCATGGCTCATGCAGTGTCCCTCAGGAGGTTTGCCTGGCTCAGAACTATGACTCTCTCTCAGGACACTCAAATTAAGGTCATGGATTTCCCCTGTGAGGGAAATTCCTTGTTTGGTGACAAAACAGAGGCCTCCATGGAATAGTGTTATCAGAAAACGTATTGTAGGTAGACTACATAACAAACAGTTACTAGTAGCTTGGGCTAACACTAATAAACAAGATAAATATTTTAATATAAGGGCAGTGAAGTTATGGAATTCAAACAACATGAAGTCTTGCTGTATTCTGACTATTGCAGTGATCTCCAACCTTTGAACTGCCCCGGAGAACAGAGAGTTAACTTTCCATGCAAGGCATGGAACGCTGAGCTCGAGCTCGGTTGAAGCCTTGTCTGCTGTTGTTTGAACTCCAACTGTCAGATTCTTTACTCCGCCTCACTGAACAGTCGCTCCGGAGATTTCTCCTTCACTCGGTTCAAAAAAGTCGGTTAAAGTGTCGTTTTTACGCTCGGTTTCAACCAAATTTCTGCTTCTAACCTGTCGGTTTAAGTCTCTGTGTGTGGTACCGTGAGTACTAGATAGGTTTTCTATATTAGTTTTCTGTGTGGAACTTGTAAACATTGGATCGGTTCGGTTTGAACCGATCAGATTTGTGTAAAAAAAAAAAAAACTGTTCTTATTAGAGTGTGGTAACCGGTCCGTATCGGTTCTAAAAAAAAAACAGATTTCATTACGTTTTTTTCCAAGACCCGTAACACGGTCAGGAACCGATAGGGGTGTCTTGCCTGGCGGATTGCCGAAAATAGGGTAAATTTTTTGGTTAGGATTGGCCATGTCTGAGAAACCCAAGGAAAAAACGGGCCCACTGGGTTTCAACACTGTAGTGTGTGTGGGGAAGCCTTTGCTAAGGCTGATCCCCACACCACCTATGTTTTTGTCTGGGTTTGACCACCTCAATTCAGACTGCCAAATTTGTAAAAGTTTTCCCAAAGCTACCTGGATAAGAGAGTAGGTAGACTGAGGAAAGGAGGCCGAAGTCAGCTGCCCGAATGGCTAGCCTGGTTCGGTTCCGACCCGAACCGAAGGATGCCCTCTGACCAGGCGAAACTTCTTCGGGCAAAAGGAGAACCAATTCTGAGGAGTCGGTTCCGGTTAAAAGAAAAAGAAGGGATAAATCATCCGGTTCAGATCCACAAGTTCTTTCTCCAACCACTGATGAGATAGCCAAAGTGATAAGGATAGTTCAATTGCTAACCTCGGTTCCGGCCGAACCGGCACCATCGGTCAGGGGCTTGGTTCGGTCGGTTCCCCCCAGCTCCAGATTATACTTTAGAAGAATTTTACGAACCAGAGGAGGAGGAGGAGGGAGAGTATGAAGATGATGATGGTGATTTTGAAAGTCTGGATGTGCCTATTGACCCGGACATCTCCCCAGACAGACCTTCAGATGTTCCTCCTCCTAGGCTTTCTGAGTCCCCTTCCCACTTTATGTTTTACAAAAAAGTGGCTGAAACCCTCCAGCTTCCTATGGAAGAAGCAGTAGAGGATCAGGAGTAGCCTGACTTTGTTGAGATGATGGACATCCCAGAGTCCAGGAGATTGTCTATTCCCCTCCATAAGTCTTTTGGGAAACAGACATTTAAAATTCTAAAAACTCCTAATTCCATACCTCCTGTGGACAGAAGAATGGACAAGAGGTATACACTTTCAGGCTCAGACACGGAGTTCCTTTCCCAGCAATGCAGCCATGTTTGGGTAGTGCAGGCTGCTGCCTGTGATAAGGCAAATATTCCTTTGGCTTCACACCCCCCAGACAAGGACTCCAGGAGGATTGATGCCATGGCAAAGAAACAGTACATGGCAGCATCTTTGGGACTCAGGCAGGCTAACTATATGGCCTACACAGCTAGATACCAGAAGTCCAGGTGGGACACTGTGATGGCTGTAGCTAAACAGGCCCCTGACCAGCTTGCCAAGGAGCTGGAGCAGGTGGCTGTGGATGGGATTGAAGCATCCAAGGTGCAGTTTCATGCTGCTGTGGACTCCAGTGATGTTTCATGTAGAGTCATGGCTACATCTGGAGCCCTTCGGAGGATGGCTTGGCTCAGATGTACTAGCCTGTCACAGGATACCCAGGCTAAGGCCATGGATTTTCCTGTCATTGGTAATTCTTTGTTTGGGGAGCAGACAGAGAATTACATGAAGAAGATGGATGAGTACAAGACCACCTACAGGAGTGCTCAGGCCAAAGAAAGGCAAGCCACTCCTCAAAGGCAGCATTCCACGGGCAGGGGCAGGCCTTTTCATAGGCCTTTTTACCAAGCCCAGGCCTCCTCTTCTGCTTTTGCTCAGAGGGGGTTCTTTAGAGGGAGAGGCAGATGGGGTATGAGCAGGCCTGCTTCCACCCCTCAGCCTAAAGCCCCTGCCTTGCAGACACCCTGATGGGTCTGCCCAGGCCGATTCTCCACTACCGGTAGGGGGCAGGCTGGCTTACTTTGTCCAGGACTGGAAGTCTTTAACATCAGACAAGTGGGTCCTGGAAGTAGTAAGCCAGGGACTGATTCTCAGCTACATGGCAGAATCTAGAAGTATCTCCATTCAGGAGATTTGTAAAGCAACTACATGGAAAACAGTACACACCTTTACAAAGCTGTACTGTCTGGACATGCAAGATTGAGAACCAGATCCTTTCCACCTGCAAATCCTTCAGAGGCCCTTGCCCTAGAGGCAGAGGTTTCTTCCTTCTTGGCTCTCAGAGCCATAGAAAGGGTTCCTACCATACACAGGGGCAAAGGATTGTACTCCAGGTACTTCCTAACCCCCAAAAAGACAGAAGAATGGGGCCCATCCTGGATCTAAGATACCTAAACAAGCACCTTTTAAAGCCAAAATTCAAAGTGGTGACTCTGGGAATAATTCTGCCGTCTCTAAGGCCAGGGGACTGGCTAGCCTCCCTGGACCTCAAGGAAGCCTATTTTCACATTCCCATCAGGTGCTCCCACAGAATGTACCTCAGGTTCGAGTTGCCCTCAGGCCACTATCAATTCAGAGCAATGCCCTTTGGTCTAACATCAGCCCCAAGGGTGTTCACAAAGTGCCTGGCATTAGTGGTCGCTTTCCTAGGGAGAAACAAGATCTCCATCTTTCCATACCTGGACGACTGGCTCATAGTAGGTCAGTCTCCAGACCAAGTCAAGTCACATCTTCAGATAGCTCAGCAACTGCTCACTTCCTTAGGGTTCTTCCTAAACCTTCCAAAGTCAGTTCTAGAGCCAGTGTAGCTCCTCACCTTTATAGGGGCGGAGCAGGAAACAATAAGAGCAAAGGCCTTCCTTCCCCTGGACAGGGCAAGGACACTAATAGAACTGGCCTCTTCTTTCACTCTTCAGGTGTCTCGACCAGCAAGGCACTTCTTGCAGCTCCTGGGCCACATGGCAGCCTCTACAGCAGTGGTCCAGGGGCAAGATTTCAGATGAGGGACATTCAGTTCCACTTGAGAACCTTCTGGTCCCAGAGAAAGGATTCCCTGACCAAACTAGTCCCAGTGACTCAAATCCTGATCCAGGCTTTGCAATGGTGGCAGGATCAGGACAATTTAAGGCAAGGAGTTCCTTTTGTCACTCAGTCTCCTTCTCTAATCCTCACCACAGACGCCTCCCCCTTGGGCTGGGGAGCCCACTTGGGGAATCTTACCACCCAAGGGCTGTGGTCACTTCAGGAATCTCTGCTTCACATCAATCTCTTGGAGCTCAGAGCAGTGTTTCTGGCACTACAAGCTTTTTCCAAGTCTGTTCAGAACAAAGTAGTCCAGATCAGAACAGACAATACCACCACAATGTGGCACATCAACAAGCAAGGGGGCACTCGGTCTACGGCCTTGTGCACAGAAGCAATGAAGTTGTGGTCTCTGGCCTATTCCCTGCAAACTTCTCTCACAGCAGTTCACCTCCATGGGAAGGACAATGTCCTGGCAGATGCTCTCAGCAGGATATCTCAGGGCCACCATGAATGGTCCCTAGATCCCCTAATTTTGAAGGTGATTTTCTCCAGATGGGGCACTCCATAGATAGATCTTTTTGCAGCCCCAGACAATCACCAGCTTCCTCTCTTTTTTGCTGCAGACCCCCAGTATTGGACTCTGTCCCCCTGGATGCTCTGGTACTCAATTGGGAAGGGAAGTTCCTGTATGCTTCCTTCCCCTGTTCAGCGTACTAGTCAAGATCAGGTCTCAACACTGCAAAGTGATTCTGATTGCTCCAGACTGGGCCAGACAGCCCTGATACCCACTGTTGCTGTCTTAAGCAGTCCACCTTCCCCTGTCTCTTCCCAGGAATTACAACTTGTTGACATCCTCTCAGGGGAGGGTTTGGTATCCAAATCTCAAATCTCTCAATCTCAAGGCCTGGCTCTTGAAGAGTTAGAGTTTGCTGATCTGCACCTCTCTCAAGGTGTCCTGGATATTCTAAAGACTTCTCGAAAGCCTTCCACCAGAAAGACTTACAACTCCAAATGGAAAAGGTTCACTATTTGGTGCTCTGGTAAGCATATTTCTCCAGAATCTGCTAGGTTGCCTACAGTCCTGGACTATATTGTTCATCTCAATGGCTTGGGACTCAGACCAGCTACACTCAAAGTACATTTGGCAGCTGTTTCTGCTTTTTTGTCAGTAGGCAATCCCTCTTCTCTTTCAGCCCATCCTGTATTTTGCAAATTCTTCAAGGGACTGTTGCACACCAGTTCTCCCTTCAGGGACCCTGCTCCTGCTTGGGACCTTAATGTTTGCATTGCTCAGCTTATGTAACCACCTTTTGAGCCTTTGTCCTCTGCAGAGCTTAAGTACTTGACTTGGAAAACTGTGTTTTTGGTAGCCATTACCTCTGCCAGGCGCATCAGTGAATTGCAAGCCCTGTCAGTGGAGCCTGATTTCATCTCTTTCCATAGAGATAAAGTGGTCCTAAGAACTAACAGGAAGTTTTTGCCTAAGGTGGCTTCAGATTTCCACCTTAATCAGTCTGTGTCTCTTCCTGTTTTCTTCACTGACCATTCCTCCTCTGGAGAGAGGAGGCTGCACAGCCTGGACGTAAAAAGGGCCCATAGCTACTACATAGAGCGCACCAAGGGTCACAGGTTTGACTTCCTCCAGTTGTTCCTCACTTATGGAGAGGTCGGTAAGGGGAAAACCTGCCACTGAAAGATCTATTGCCAGGTGGATTGTCTCTTGCATACAATTCTGTTACGAAAAATTGGGTAGAACCCCACCCTCAGGCCTGAGGGCTCACTCTACTAGAGGTACAGCTACTTCCCTGGCTCCTGCCAGGGATATTCCTATCTTAGAGATTTTTCAAGCAGCCACCTGGAAAACAGTCCATACTTTCACCAAGCATTACTCTCTGGATATCCAGGCTAGGAGTGATGCTCGGTTTGGCACAGCAGTACTTCAGAGCCTATTCCCAAAGTAGGTTCTGTTCCTCCTCCATGGAGGTACTGCTTGGTAGTCTGCAATAGTCAGAATACAGCAAGACTTCATGTTGTTTGAAGAAAAAATTACTCACCTTAGTAATGTTGTTTCTTCTAATGGAGTCTTGCTGTATTCTGATCCCCTCCCCGCCTCCCCTCTCAGAACCTGGTTTTTGGGATGTGGGTGGGCAGGAGCAGTGTTGGCACCCAGAGGTGCCCCTTTTTCTCATCCTCCTTTATTTTGGGTGTGTGTTGTGTTTTGTTTTTTGGGTTTCCTGACTTGAGTCTTTGCTTTGAAACCAAAAAAACCCTTTTTATCAAATTCAGTTGCCAGTTGGCTAGTGTGAGTTTACAGTTTCCACACAGAACGCCCAGTGAGTATAGCTCGTAAAGATCTGACGTTTGGGGTTCAAACAACAGCAGACAGAGGCTTCAACCGAGCTTGAGCTCAGCGTTCCATGCCTTGCATGGAAAGTTAACTCTTTGTTCTCCGGGGCAGTTCAAAGGTTGGAGATCACTGCAATAGTCAGAATACAGCAAGACTCCATTAGAAGAAACAACATTACTAAGGTGAGTAATTTTTTTCTTCTCTACCACAGGATTTGATAGATTTGGATAACTTCCATTCATTTAAATCCAAATTGGATATTTGACTAAATCAACATAAATAATCAATGATCCTCTTTTGGGGTGGGGGGGAGACAGTCCTGATAGGCTTCGGCCTTCTTATGTCCCAAATACTCCAGTAAATCCAGTACATGAAAAAGGTAGATGAATATAAGACCACTATAAAAGCAACACTGAAAAAGAGAAGGATTCCATTTCCCATAGACCACACAAAAAGGGAGGGAGGGGCAGGGGTTATGTCCCTCACACTTACGTGACTTATGACTACCCTCCTCAGAGGGGTTTCTTCAGGGGCAGAGGTAAGCAGGGTGCAAAGCAGGCTGCAACCACCCCAGCTCCCGAGGTGGAAGCCAAGCAGAACCCAGATAGTTCTGTACAGGTCGCTTAGCTAGTCCCAGTGGGAGGAGTGTTGGCTCACTATTTCAGACATGAAAAAACATTGCCACAGACAAATGAGTCCTGGAAATAGTGAGTCAGGATTTCTCCCTGCAGTTCAGAAAGCTTCCAAAACTGTAGGCACACAGGACCTTCCCACCTCATATCGCAGCAGAAAAACTCCTGCAGTAGTCAAAAAGCTAATGCAGGCCACTGCAGCGGAACAAGTTCCCTCTGCCCAGTGTGGCGGGGGCCTCTACTCCAGGTACTTCCTCACTCACAAGAAAATTGGAGAGTGGCGACCCATTTTAGACTTAAGATTTCTGAACAAACACTTGTAAAAAGAAAATCCACAATGATCCCATCTCTGCAACAGGGACATTGGTTGGGGTCTCTGGATCTGAAGTATGCATGCTTTCATATCCTAGTAAGACCTTCCCAAAGAAAGTACCTCAGGTTCAGGACAGGGAACTGCCACTATCAGCCCTACCCTTCAGCTTATCCTCAGCACCAAGGGTCTTCGCAAAGTGCCTGGTAGTGGTTGCAGCTCTCTTGTGAAGACAAGATGCGGTGGTCTTCCCTTCCTTTACCTGGATGACTGGCTAGTCTCAGAAGGGTCTTACTCCAGCTCACCCAGTCACCCCTGGAGGATCTGGGGTTCATGATAAACATCCCAAAGTCTCAGACAGAGCCTGTGCAGGTGTTGGACTTCATAGGAGCAGAGCTGGACACACTGCAGGGAAAAGCTTTCCTCCCTCAGGAGAGAGTGGTAAGCCTCACAAAACTGGCAAAGTCTTTCAAAGCTGGGCAGCCCAGACCAGTGAGGGTTTTTCTACAGCTGCTGGGACACATGACCACCTCAACAGCTGTGGTTCCAGGCACCAGATTTCAAATGAGTGACATTCAGTAGCACTTAGGATTCCACTGGTCCCAAAGGCGGGACCCTCTGTTAAAGTTGCTACTGGTTACAAAGTGCCTTCTAATGGCACTGAACTGGTGGAAAGAGGAGGAAACCTCAGAGCGGGTACTTGAAGAGTTAGAATATTTTGGGTTAAACCCCTCTTGAAAGAGGTTTTGAATGTACAGTTTACATTGGTGAAACCCAGTTCTGCAGCATTTTGCGGCACTCTGCAGAATGCTGCAGCAGACCTACTGAATAAAGCAATGTAATTTCAATGTCAATTAGTCCCTTTTGTCATTCAGGAAAATGTGATACTGCCAGGATGAAGTGAATGCCACAGTTTCCTGCATGACAAACGGGCTTAATTTGCCATTAAAATTACATTGCTTTATTCAGTAGCTCTGCTGCAGCATACTGCAGAATGCTTTAAAAGTGGGTTTCATCCTGGGGACGCCATTGTATTAAGTTTCCAGAAAGCCAGCCACCAGGAAAACATATGCGTCATAATGGAAAAGGTTTTCCTTGATGTTCTTTCAGGCAGATCAGTCCCCTCCAGGCCAGTCCTGCATACTGGACTGTCTGGTACACCTGCAGTCTTTAGGTCTTCACCCTTCTACCCTTAAGGTGCAACTTGCAGCAGTCTTAGCCTATGCTTCAGCTGGTAGGGAGAGAACAATAGCATCCTTGGCTATTTTCAAAAGGTTCTTTAAGGGTCTGACCCATTTGAACCCCCTCCCCCACACACACACACACACACTTTTCAAAGATCCAGTCCCTCCTTGGGACTTAAATCTAAGTATTGCCCAGCTCATGGGTACTCCCTTCGAGCCTGTGGTAATGCTGCTCTGAAATATGTTTCTTGGAAAACAGTTCTGTTATTGGCCCTCACCTCTGCCAGGAGAGTGAGCAAGCTCCAAGCTCTGTGCACAGATCCTAACTGTTATCTGCCACAGAGATAAAGTAGTTTTGATGGCCAACAGAAAATTTAGCCCTAATGTGGTTTCAAAGTTTCACCTTAACCAATCTATCATACTCCCTGTGTTTTCCACTGCAAAATCCACACCAAGGGTGCAGAGGCTTCATTGTCTTGATGTTAAAAGAGCTTTAAGCTACTACTTGGACCGCACCAAGGATGGCAGATCCACATCAACGCAACTGTTTGTTACCTGTGGGGATGTAGGCCAAGGCACGCCAGCATCTAGGAGGACCATTGCTCACTGGATAGTGGCCTACATACAGTTCTGTTATGGCAAAGCCAGAAACGTCCACCTGAAGGCGTCAGGGGGCACCTCTGCCTCTGTGGCAGAATCTAGAGGTATCTCCATTCAGGAGATTTGTAAAGCAACTACATGGAAAACAGTACACACCTTTACAAAGCTGTACTGTCTGGACATGCATTCCAGGAGAGGTGCCAGTTTTGGCACTGCTGTCTTGCAGAATCACTATGCTTGACGATCCCTTCCCTACCTCCCCTTCTAGAACATGGAAAAGGTTCTCTCAACAGCCTGCTCTAAGTGGAAATCAGCATTTCCTGTTGCTTTTGGTTGACATCTGAAATTTTTGTGAGTCTTTTCCTCATTTGTTTTTCCTTTTCTTTAAAAAATGTGTTTTTTAGGTTAGAATGTTTTGAGAGTAATTTACTGTAGCTGTATTTGGTGGTCACTACTTTCCCACAGTTTGAGAAATAAATCTACCATTAGAGGGCAGGGGAGAGGGTGACCACAGTAGTGTTTTGAATTTCATTCTAAAGTTCTCTAATTATAAAATTCTAGCCTCCATGGCAGCTGATTCCAGGGGAATGATTGCACTTGTCAAGCATAGTGAGGGATCCTATAGAAAGCAACAACATTACTACGGTGAGTAGTTTTTTCTTATGTGACGAGTGTACTCTGTGAGTGTACTTAACTAGCTCAGATAATTAGAAAAAATGTTCTGTGAGTGGATTAGAGCAAAAATAATTTATGAGGAAACAGATGGTTATGTTTTATTATACTTGCTTCGATGAAAGATAAGTGCATCCAAATCCTGTTACCAAACTCTTGGATAGTACCCTCTCATCCGCTGCTCCTATTCTGTGAAACTGCTTTCCCAGCACTCTGCAGTTTGCCACATCTCGCCATACATTTCAGCTGTTAGCTCATAATTATTTCCGTGACTGTTTCACTTGCAGGTGTGTTTGCACATGCATGTACTTCTTAAGCATGCTCCCCACAGTATATAATTTTGTCATGTCATTCTGTGTTTCACTGCCCTGTAAACTTGGGTCATGTCTGATAAAGGGCTGTGACCCTGTGCACTTACCTTGTAAACCAATAAAATAAATCCTGTGCCAACTACAATCACTGGAAGCCAGTATGTAACTTTTTTTGTATTTCTCATTTGATTGTAGTTGGGTTTACTTGAACAAGTAAGGATAGTCAAATAGGGCTGGATTTTCAAAGCCCCTGAGACTGCCACAAGCCCCTGGTGCCCCGATTATATGGCGCACGGGGCTTGCAGCAGTCTCCCAGCTGGTGATTGGGATTTTCACTCCCGTATGCTAAATGCCGCAAGTTAGACCAGCTCCCGCCGGTCTAACTTGCAGCATTCTGAGAGAAATGTTTATGGAGCTTGCGCCAAATATTTAGCGCAAGCTGCCATAAAGTGAGGAAAGTGTTGCAACATGCCTGAGAAAATAAAATCGGATGCAGTTGCAACAAAAGTGTTGCCAAAAAAATAGATTCAGTGCAGGGCTTGACAAAAGTCCTGTGTCACCCTTTGAAAATCCATCCTGTATTTTCTCACACTGGGTACATCTGCTACACATTCACTGTTCTGTAGCTCCTCTAAGAGGATGCCGATGTTCCCTTCACAGTACCCTACTCATACTCTCACCACAGATTTGCCTGCCTCTGTTACAATCTACCTCTCCTTCTTTAGGTTCTTCTTGTTTGTAGAATATCAGTGTTCTTATGTTTGCATTCTTTTAACACAAATCATACTTTATCAACTGAAGAGAAATGCAAATGTCATAACTGGTGTCAGTCTAACCTATGATGATCTTTCAGGTACAGTCAGAAATCAATGAAATATTCAGCAAGAATCTTTTGGATGACAAAAGCCCTCAATTTACCCTGTCGATGCTACCCATAACCAGCACACCTGCAAAGTTTCAGATGGTACGTTTTTTGGTACTTTGCCTTTTAGTCATGTTTTGCACTACTGTATGGCTATTGCTGTTACTGTAATATACACAAAGTTACTGTACGTTGAATCTAGCCTTTGTTGTTTTATTTTAGTCCAGAAGGAGTCAAGAAGGAAGAGTTTCACCGCTGAAACTAAGTGAAGATCAGGCACCGGAGATCCAGACCTGCTTTTTGCAGTTGGTGGAAGATTCTGTTAATAGTGTCAGTAAAAATCTAGTTACAGATGTTATTCCAAAGCATCAGAGTTCAGGGAACTTTGCCACTGGAAGGATGGGAACCCCCATAAAAGACTTAAGCAATGCCATAAAGGCCCCAAATGAATTACTGGACTGTGAGGGCAGTCCGGATTGTGAAAAGTCATTATCTGGTATAAATCAAACCAATAAATTCAAGTTTTGTGGTGCAGCTTCTCCCAGTGGAAATGCACCTATCCATGAGGTAGATATTGTCTTACCTTTACTTGAAAACAGCGATGAACTTTGGGATATTTTAGACAACATTGCCATTGCCAGTGAGCAGCTGAAGCAAGAACTTGAGAAGTCGCACAAACGGGAATTAACCCTTGCTCTCGAACTTCAGCACATAAGACGTGCTGTTGGTGTGAATGAATCAGGAGACACATGTGAACTCAGTCCAGAAAAAGTAGCTAACCCAAGGTCAGCCTGTTGGAAAAGTACAGATGCCAGGCAACACTGGGATTTACGCTCCAAGAGAATTTCAGAACTAGAGATTTTAGTGAGTAGACTGCAAAATTCCATTGCTTCCCTTGAAGAAACCAATTTGTATCTTCATCGAGAACTTAGACATGGCAGGGCTCATAGTAGTGCACAGTATTTTGGAACTGTTTTTAAAACCATGCAAGCAGAAATGCAGAGTGATCACAAAATACAAGAAGGCAGCAATTTACATGACAGCAGACAAAAGGAAGAATCCTTCTACAGCATGAATAAAACATTAGAAGGACTAGAAAGTAAGAAGACTTCTGTGGTCCGAGTTGTAACCATTGACAGTGCTGTACAAACTAGCATATTGCAAAGTGGCTCACACGATGACGGTACACTGCAGAAGAAACTACATAAACTTGAGGAGGAAAATCTACTTTTAAAAGCTAAGAATGAAGAGATCTCTGCTAGCATGTTCTGTGTTACAAAGGAAAACTCCAATCACCAGAGAATAAATAATGATCTAAGGGAAGAGAAAAATAGCATTCAGTCTCAGCTAAATAAAACCGAGGAGAACTGCAAAGCATGCATTAAAGAACTCAAGAGATTACTCAGAAAATACGAGGACCTGAAAAGCCAAAATAAAGCGTTTATTGATGACAACAGGCAGCTTGTTCATGATAAGCAAGACCTAACAAAAAGTTTGGATGGATTAAGGGATGAGTACCAAAAATTACAGGAAAACATGATTTTTGTTACCACTGATAAAGATAAATTGAAGGAAGAACTGGAACTGGTCAAGAACACATCTTCCCTGCAGTTAGAAGAGAAATGGAATTTAGACAACAAAATAAGTCAACACAAAGAGGAGATAAACTTCTTAAAAAATGAACTTGAAATAATTCAGGTGGAAAGGCAAGAACTAATAGACAAAGGAACAGCAATGAATTCTGAAAAGGAGACACTTCTACAATTAATACAGGAAGTTAAAGACAAGAAGCTTAATCTTGAAATGGCTCTACAGGATTCTACTGGTGCTAGGCAGATGCTGCAGAAAGAGGTGGAACAAATCAAGGCTGCAGAATCAGCAATGCAAAACACATTCCTTAGTGAGATTAAACTGCAGAGAACAGAAAATGAGATGCTGGAGAATGGCATTTGTGATATGGGCCGGGAATGTGAGCTGCTGTCACAGACTGTGTCAAACCTTAGAGAGGATAATCACATTCTGAAGCAAGAACTGGAGGCCCACATCCAAGGAAATTTACAATTGCAAGGCAATATCAGACGACTAACAGAGGAACACCTATTGCTTGAAAACTGCTTGAGGACTGTAGAAGATGAGAGAGAGGTTTTGCAACTTGAAGTGCAGCACCTGCATAGAGATTATCTTGATCACAGTGACCTGTGCAAAAGCAGTAACACCTCAAAAGGCCAACATATTCTTCCAGAGTTATTTCACCAGAAAAATCACCCTTCAGAAAATTATATTTATATGCTTAAAGAAACATCCATTAACAAACCAGACCATTATTATGATAGTCTAGAAGGTATGTATGTGGTCTTTCTCGGCCAGTACTTGTGTGTTTTAGCTTAATGACAACTTTATTGTGTTCTGATCATTGGTTAGAATGTAGAGCAGAATACTGTGCTCCATTCTGGAGTCCTCACCGAAGGCAGGGCAGGGACACGCTGGAGATGGTGCAACACAGGGTGACCAAGATGATTCGGGGTCCACAGGGCAAATCTTATGAAGATCATCTGAAGGCACTGAACGTATACTCACTGGAGAGCAGGCAAGAGAGGGGGATATGACAGAGACCTTCAAGTTCCTGAAGGAAATAAACAAGGAGAACTATTTAGCAGGAATACAGAGTCAAGAACTGGAGGTCACAAGTGAAAACTGGAGTGGGGAGTTTTCAGAAAGTATGGTTGAGACATGGAAAAGTCTGTCAGCAGAGGTAATGGGCACCAGGACCATAAATTGTTTCAGGCATGGCTGGGACATAATGAAGGGTTTGGTGGTTGCTCAGGTCGGTAGCTGTAGGGAGGGGAGTAGGGGGGTGGATTGGGAATGATAAAACCCCATATGCAAAATAGGCCTCACTGCCGATAGAGAACCTCGGGCAGACTTGATGGATCTATGGTCTTTTTCTGTCATCATTGTCTATGTTTCTGTAAAACAGTTTGTATACTGTACTTCATTATGCAGTCCTTGATCCCTGCTGCACATTTTTGTTTCCACATCCAATTGTATAGAGCCATATTTCAATTTATGTTCACCGTGTTAGAGCTATGTTCACTGTACTAGAGCTCACGTTTTGTGGTCTGAAGTTGCCCCGATGTTCACAATGTCCCCATAAGATTAGGGAGCAAGCGCGGTCTGTTGCATGATAGTTCATCTTAATCACAAGGAAAGTACAGTACTGTTGAATAACAGGTCTTCAAATATAACCGAGGATACTGGTGAAAATTTGGGGGCAGCCTTTTTAAACTGAGCTCCAGTTTCCAGCAAGAAAATTGACAGTAGGATCAGCAGAATTCAGTTATATAAAAATACCTACACACTTGAATTTTAGGACCATTCATCTTTTACTGCTGAGGCAGTTTTCATTAAAATAGATTTTTTTCCAATCGATTTTACCATTTCCCATTGCTTATCCTTCTCTTGGAGTCATAATCATCTGCTTCAAACCCCAGGAAATCTTACTGTATTCTGACTTATGCAGTATTGTCCTTCCTTTGTACTGCCCCGGAGCCGAAATGGTTAACCGAACCTATGCTAATGATGGAAAGTTGGACTCGAGCTCGGTTTTCAAACCACTGTCCCTGATCAACATTCTGTAACCATCAGATTCTTTGCTCTGCTTCGCTAAGTACAGACTCCTCGGAAAGCGCTCCTTCATCTGTTTTGAAGAAGTTTACTTTGTGCAGTTTTCGACAGTAAATTTATTTCTTTTAGTTTTGAAATCACTTTCCTTGGTTTACAGATAGATTAGTTTAGATTTAGTTTAATTTTGTTGAGTTTTCTTGATTTCCCCGCGGTTCTTTTAACCGAGGAGGAACCGGGTATTTGTCTATCTATTGTTGTTTAAACCCCTGTTTTGGGTCCGGCTCATTTCTCTTCTCAACCAGGGCAATTCTTGGGGTTTTTCTTCGGTCGCTAAGCCGACCGTTTAAAAAGAAAAAGAAAAAAAAAGTTTCAAACAACCTGAAGTCTTGCTGTATTCTGACATATGCAGTGATGGCCAACCTTTGAACTGCCCCGGAGATGAAAGAGTTAACTTTCCATGCCAGGCATGGAACGCTGAGCTCGGTTGAGACTCTGTCTGTTGCTGTTTGAACTTAAACCGTCAGATTCTTTACTCCGTCTCACTGAACAGTCACTCCGGAAATTTCTCCTTTGCTCAGTTTGTTTGTCGGTTAAAGTGCCGTTTTCCTCGGTTTTCGACCAAATTTAATCCGTTAACCTGTCGGTTCAGTCTCTGTCTGTGGTATCGTGAGTACTAGATAGGTTTATTTTCTTGTTCTTCTGTGTGGAACTTGTAAACGTGGGATCAGTTCGGTTTGAACCGATCAGGTTTGTTCAAAAAGTTTATTCTTCTTTTAGAGTGTGGTAACCGGTCCTTATCGGTTCTAACAAAACCGGATTTCATTACGATTTTTTCCATGACCCGTAACACGGTCAGGAGCCGATATGGGTGTTTTGTCTGGCGGATTGGTGAAAAAAGGGTAAGTTTTGTTAGGACTGGCCATGTCTGAGAAACCCAAAAGAAAAACCGGGCCCACTGGGTTTCAACACTGT
This sequence comes from Neoceratodus forsteri, assembly GCA_016271365.2. Taxonomy (NCBI): domain Eukaryota; kingdom Metazoa; phylum Chordata; order Ceratodontiformes; family Ceratodontidae; genus Neoceratodus; species Neoceratodus forsteri. The sequence continues at coordinate 58,804,248 of CM057453.1, read as the reverse complement.
AGTGTGTGTGTGGGGAAGCCTTTGCTAAGGCTGACCCCCACACCACCTGTGTGTATTATTTGGGGTTTGACCACCTCGATTCAGACTGCCAGATTTGCAAGAATTTTCCTGCAGCTACCCTGGAAAAGAGAGTTGGTAGGTTCAGGGAAAGGGAGGCCAAGAAGTCCGCTGACCCAGATGGCCAGCCCGGTTCGGTTCCAACTGAACCAGAAGGAGTGCCCTCTGACCAGGGCGAAACTTCTTCGGCCAAAAGGAGAACCGACTCTGAGGAGTCGGTCAGAGTCGGTTCCGGTTAAAAGAAAAAGAAGGGATAACTCAGCCAGTGCGGATCCACAACTTCTTTCTCCGACCGCTGATGAAATAGCCAAAGCGATAAGGATTGTTCAGTCGCTAACCCCAGTTCCGACTGAACCGGCACCATCGGGAAGGGGCTCAGTTCGGTCGGTTCCCCCGGTTCCAGATTATAATTTAGAAGATTTTTATGAATCGGAGGAGGAGGAAGGAGAGTATGAGGATAGTGATGGTGATTACGAAAGTCTGGATGTGCCCATTGACCCGGACATCTCCCCAGACAGACCTTCAGGGGTTTCTCCTCCTAGGCTTTCTGAGTCCCCTTCCCATTTTATGTTCTACAAAAAAGTGGCTGAAACTCTTCAGCTTCCTATGGAAGAAGCTGTAGACGACCAGGAAGAGCCTGACTATGTTGAAATGATGGATATCCCAGAGTCTAGGAGGCTGTCTATTCTCCTTCATAAGTCCTTTGGGAAACAGACAATAACAATTTTAAAGACTCCTAATTCTATACCTCCTGTGGACAAGAGGTATCCTCTCTCAGGCTGAGATACGGAGTTCCTCACCCAGCAATGCAGCCATGTTGGGGTAGTGCAGGCTACTGCCTGTGATAAGGCAAATATACCCTTGGCTTCACACACCCCAGATAAGGACTCCAGGAGGATTGATGCCATGGCAAAGAAACAGTACATGGCAGCATCCTTGGGACTCAGGCAGGCTAATTATATGGCCTATACAGCTAGATATCAGAAATCTAGATGGGACACTGTAATGGCCTTAACTAAATAGGTCCCTGGCCAGCTTTCCAAGGAGCTGGAGCAGGTGGCCTGCTGATGGTATTGAGGCATCCAAGGTGCAGTTCCATGCTGCAGTGGACTCCAATGATGTTTCATCTAGAGTCATGGCTACATCTGTGGCCCTTCATAGGATGGCTTAGCTCAGATGTACTAGCCTATCTCAGGATACCCAGACTAAGGCCATGGATTTTCCTGTTGTAGGTAATTCTCTGTTTGGGGAGCAAACAGAGAACTACATGAAGAAAATGGATGAATACAGGACCACCTGTAGGAGTGCTTAGGCCAAGGAAAGGCAAGCCACTCCCCAGAGGCAGCATTCCACGGGCAGGGGCAGGCCTTTTCATAGGCCTTTCTACCAAGCCCAGGCCTCCTCTCATGCTTATGCTCATAGGGGGGTTCTTCAGAGGGAGAGGCAGATGGGGTACAAGCAGGCCTGCTTCCACCCCTCAGCCTAAAGCCCCTGCCAAACAGGCACCCTGATGGGTTTGCCAGGGCCGATTCTCCACCACCGCTAGGGGGCAGGCTGGCTTACTTTGTCCAGGACTGGATGTCTTTAACATCAGACAAATGGGTCCTGGAAGTAGTAAGCCAGGGACTGGTTCTCAGCTTCAAAAAATTTCCAAAGATGAGAACCAGATCCTTTTCACCTGCAGGTCCTTCAGAGGCACTTGCCCTAGAGGCAGAGGTCTCTTCCCTCTTGGCTCTGAGAGCCATAGAGAGGGTTCCACCCCTACACAAGGGAAAAGGATTGTACTCCAGGTACTTCCTAACCCCAAAAAGACCGGAGAATGGCGGGCCATCCTGGATCTCAGATATTTAAACAAGCACCTTTTAAAGCCAAAGTTCAGAATGGTGACTCTGGGAATAATTCTACCCTCTTTAAGGCCATGGGACTGGCTAGTTTCCCTGGACCTCAAGGATGCCTATTTCCATATTCTCATCAGAAACTCCCACCAAAAGTACCTCAGGTTCGAGCTGCCCTCAGGCCATTACCAATTCAGAGCAATGCCCTTCGGACTAACTTCTGCTCCAAGGGTGTTCACAAAATGCCTGGCAGTAGTGGTTGCCTTCTTAAGGAGAAAAAAGATCTCCATCTTTCCATACCTGGACGACTGGCTCATAGTAGGCCAGTCTCCAGACCAAGTCAAGTCACACCTACAGATAACTCAGCAACTGCTCACTTCTCTAGGTTTCCTTCTGAATCTTTCAAAGTCAGTTCTAGAGCCTGTGCAGCTCCTCACCTTCATAGGGGCAGAACTGGATACAGTAAAGGCAAGAGCCTTCCTTCCCCTGGACAGGGCAAGGACCCTTATATCACTGGCCTCTTCATTCACCCTCCAGGTGTCTCGACCAGCAAGGCATTTTCGGCAGCACCTGGGACACATGGCTGCCTCTACAGCAGTGGTCCAGGGAGCAAGATTTCAAATGAGGGACATTCAGTTCCATTTGAGAGCCTTGTGGTCTCAGAAAAAGGATCCTCTGACCAAACTAATCCCAGTGACTTGAACCCTGATCCAGGCATTACAGTGGTGGCAGGATCAGGACAATCTAAGACAGGGAGTTACTTTTGTCTCTCAGTCTCATTCTTTAATCCTTACTACAGATGCCTCCCTATTGGGGTGGGGAGCCCACTTGGGGGGACCTGGCCACCCAAGGGTTGTGGTCTCCTCCGGTATCTCTGCTTCACATCAATCTATTAGAACTCAGGGCAGTGTTTCTAGCACTTCAAGCTTTTTCCAAGTCTGTTCAGAAAAAAGTAGTTCAGATCAGGACAGACAATGCCACCACAATGTGGTATATCAACAAGCAAGGGGGCACTCGGTGTATGGCCTTGTGCACAGAGGCAATGAAGTTGTGGTCTCTGGCCTATTCCCTGAATGCCTCTCTTACAGCAGTGCACCTCCTAGGGAAGGACAATATCCTGGCAGATGCTCTCAGCAGGATATCTCAGGACCATCACGAATGGTCCCTGGATCCCCTGATTTTGAAGGTGATCTTCTCCAGATGGGGCACCCCCACAGATAGATCTTTTTGCAGCCCCAGACAATCACCAACTTCCTCTCTTTTGCTGCAGGCCCCCAGTGTTGGGCTCAGTCCCCCTGGATGCCCTCGTTCTCAGTTGGGAAGGGAAGTTCCTGCATGCTTTTCCCCCCTTCCCTCTCATGTTCAAGGTGCTAGTCAAAATTAGGTCTCAATCCTGCAAGGTCATTCTGATTGCTCCAGACTGGGCCAGACAGCCCTGGTACCCTCTGTTGTTGTCCTTAGCAGTCCACCTTCCCCTATCTCTTCCCAGGAATTACAACCTGTTAACATGTGCTCAGGGGAGGGTTTGGTATCCGAATCTCAGATCTCTCAATCTCAAGGCCTGGCTCTTGAAGAGTTAGAGTTTGCCGATTTGCACCTTTCTCAAGGTGTTCTGGATATCTTAAAGGCTTCTCGAAAGCCTTCCACCAGAAACACTTACAATTCCAAGTGGAAAAGATTTACTATATGGTGCTCTGGGAAGCATATTTCTCCAGAGTCTGCTGGCCTGCCCACAGTCCTTGACTATATGGTTCATCTTAATAGCTCGGGACTTAGACCAGCTACACTAAGAGTGCATCTAGCAGCTGTCTCTGCCTTCCTCTCAGCGGGCAAGCACTCTTCCCTTTCAGCTCATCCTGTATTTTCAAAATTTTTCAAGGGATTGCTGCATACCAGTCCTCCCTTCAGGGACCCTGCCCCTGCTTGGGACCTTAATGTTTGCATTGCTCAGCTTATGCAACCCCCTTTTGAGCCTTTGTCCTCTGCAGAGCTTAAGTACTTGACTTGGAAAACTGTTTTCTTGGTGGCCATCACTTCTGCCAGATGCATAAGTGAGTTACAGGCCCCATCAGTGGAACCTGATTTTATCTCTTTCCATAGAGATAAGGTGGTCCTCAGGACAAATAGGACGTTTTTGCCTAAGGTGGTTTCAGATTTCCACCTTAACCAGTCTATGTCTCTTCCTGTTTTTCTCATGACCATTCCTCCTCTGGGGAGAGGAGGCTGCACAGTTTGATGTGAAAAGGGCCCTTAGCTACTACATAGAGCGCACCAAGGGTCACGGTTTGACTCCTCCAACTGTTCCTCACTTATGGTGAGGTTGGTAAGGAAAACCTGCCACTAAAGAGATCTATTGCCAGGTGGATTGTCTCTTGCATTCAATTTTGCTATGAAAACTACGTGGATCCCACCTCAGGCCTGAGGGCTCACTCTACAAAGGTACAGCTGCTTCCCTGGCTGCTGCCAGGGATATTCTATCTTAGAGATTTGTCAGCAGCCACCTGGAAAACAGTACGATTTCTTTACCAAGCATTACTTTCTGGATATCCAGGCTAGGAGTGATGCTCGGTTTGGCACAGCAGTGCTTCAGAGCCTATTTCCAAAGTAGGTTCTGTTCTCCTCCTTGAGGTACTGCTTAGTAGTCTGCATATGTCAGAATACAGCAAGAATTATGTTGTTTGAAGAAAAATTACTCACCTTAGTAATGTTGTTTCTTCTAATGGAGTCTTGCTGTATTCTGACCTCCCCCCCCCCCCACCTCCCCTCTCAGAACCTGGGTTTTTGGGATGTGGGTGGGCAGCAGCAGTGTTGGCACTCGGGAGATGCCCCAACCCCTTCTTTTCTCACCCCTTTAATTTGGGTGGGTGGGTGTTGTGTTTTATTTTATTTTTTGGGTTTCCTGACTTGAGTCTTTGCTTTGGGACCAAAAAATCTTTTATTATTTTTAGTAGCCAGTTGACTAGTGTAAGTTTACTGTTTCCACACAGGATACCCAGTGAGTATAGCTCGTAAAGATCTGACAGTTTGAGTTCAAACAGCAACAGAGTGAGTCTCAACCGAGCTCGAGCTCAGCGTTCCATGCCTGGCATGGAAAGTTAACTCTTTCATCTCCAGGGCAGTTCAAAGGTTGGACACCACTGCATATGTCAGAATACAGCAAGACTCTATTAGAAGAAACAACATTACTAAGGTGAGTAATTTTTTTTTTTTTTTTACCACAGTTGTGGTTATGTCACTACCTAAAAAGAGGACCGGTCCTACGCGTTTTCAACATTGCACAGAGCAGATCCCCGTTTAATTTGTGTGTTGTGTTTGGGGTTTGACCATCTGAAGGCCGACTGTGGTATTTGCAAGAATCTTCCTCAGTCAACGCTGGACAGGCGTTTAAATCGACTGAAGGAAAACATGTCTGAAAAAGCTGCTGACCCAGTAAGAAGACAGGGCCTCTGCTTCTCATAAAGAGAAGTCTTTTGAACTGAGTGAGCAACCCTCTGACCAGGGTGATGGTTCCTCAAATAGGAAAAAGATCCATAGAAACTACCACTGAACGGGCAAGTTCTGCCAAAAAGAAAAAAAAAGAGAAGCACTCTAACAAGGAACTGCAACCAACGGTTCCAGCAGTACCAACCGCTGAAGGAACTGCGATTGCCATTAGTATATTACAGGCGCTGCAAACTGGTACCGCGGTATCGGTTCAGCATCCCGGTTCACAACTGTCTGTTCCAGACTCCAGTTTACTTTCAGTTCCCGGTTCCTTTGAACAGTCTGGTGAGATCTTCCAGGAGGAAGATGACTTTGATGGTGATGATGAGGAGGATGAATTTGGAGAGCCAGTTGAACCAGAGGTTTCTCCAGATCCTCATGGGTCGGCATCCCCAGAGAAAGCTACAGAGGATTTTTCCTCTCACTTTGCCTTTTTAAAGCAAGTGGCCCAGACTTCGGACCTCTCCAAAGATGATGGATGTACCAGCAACAAAGAAGCTTTTGTTGCCCATTACAAATCTCTACTGACACAAGCCACAAACATTTTAAAAACACCTACATCCATTCCCCCTGTGGATAGAAGGATGGACAGAAAATATTGGTTTGCCATATCATAGAAACATAGGAACAAAGAAGTTGACGGCAGATAAGGACCGCAATGGCCATCCAGTCTACCCATTTCTTTTTCTGCCTTATAAATGTGCCATTGGCCTTTGCTCTGTCAGTGGCCTATCTATTCATAATCATCTGTATTGCTCCCTTATGCCTGTCCCATGCCTGTTTGAAGACCTGCACTGTGTTCTTAGCCAGCACTTCCTGAGGTAGGCCGTTCCATGCATCCACCACCCTTTCTGTGAAAAAGAACTTCCTCACATTACGCTTTAATCGGCCTCCCTCTAATCTCATGCTGTGTCCTCTTGTCCTGCTATTTTTCTTATATTGAAACATGTTAGACTCTTTCACCTTGTTAATGCCCTTAAAGTGTTTGAATGTTTCGATCATATCACCTCTCTCCCTCCTTTGATCTAGGGTATACATATTGAGCTCCGTTAATCTGTCCTCATATGTCTTCTGATGCAGTCCCTGCACCATTTTTGTTGCCCTTCTCTGGAGTGCCTCAATTTGGTTAATGTCCTTGTGAAGGTGTGGCCTCCAGTACTGCATGCAGTACTCCAGATGGGGCCTAACCAGTGTCTTGTAAAGAGGGATTATTACCTCCCTCTTACGACTTGTGATACCCCTACTAATACATCCTAACATCCCCCTAGCCCTATCTACTGCTTTAGAGGTCTGCTAGGATGATTTCAGGTCATCTGTGATGCTGATGCCCAAGTCTCTTTCTCCCTTTGTGACTGTCAGCAACTCCCCTCCCAGCCTATAGGTGGCTTCAGGGTTTCTTTTCCTTATGTGCATGATCTTGCACTTCTTTGCATTAAATCCCAGTTGCCACTCTTCCGACCATTTTGCTAGTTTATCCAGATCTCTTCTCATTCTGCCCACCCCATCTGGATCATCTACTCCGTTGCAGATCTTGGTGTCGTCTGCAAACAGACAAGCCTTACCCTCTAGTTCATCTGCAATGTCACTAATGAAGATATTGAAGAGGATTTGCTGCAGGACAGATCCCTGACGTACCCCACTTATGACTTGCATCTCTTCTGACTGTATACTGTTTACCACCACTCTCTGTTTTCTGCCCATCAACCAATTTGCCACCCAGTTGACCAACGTCTGACCAACCCCGAGCCTACCCAGCTTATTAATCAATCTTCTGTGTGGAACAGTATCGAAAGTTTTGCTGAAGTCAAGGTAGGCAACATCAACTGCTCCCCCTTGGTCCACCACTCTGGCTACCCAGACAAAGAAATCTATGAGATTAGTTTGACAGGATCTTTCTTTTGTAAACCCATGCTGTCTTGGATCCTGTGCCCCTATGGATTCCAGGTGTTGCACTATCCTTTCCTTAAGGAGTGCCTCCATAATCTTGCCCACTACTGAGGTAAGACTGACTGGTCTGTAGTTCCCTGCCTCCTCCCTGCTACCACTCTTGTGGAGCGAGATCACATGAGCCCTTCTCCAGTCTTCTGGGACCTCTCCTGTGCTCAGAGACTCACTAAACAGGTCTGATAATGGCTCTGCTAGTTCCACCCTTAGCCACTTTAGTTCCCTGAGATGTATGCCATCAGGTCCCATTGCCTCGTCCAGCCTGAGCTTATCGAGTTCTTGTAGGTCCCTTTCTTTTGTGAAGGGACTAGTGCACACCTCCCTCCCTCTGTGTCCATGGTGCAGAGCTGTGGGCCCTGCCATACGTTCTCTTCAGTAAATACTGAGCAGAAGTATCTATTTAGGATAGATGCTTTTACATGGTCCTCCTCCTCACACGCCCCCTTATCCCCTTTGATCTTAGCAATACCCCCTCTGGATTTTTCCTTTCACTAATGTATCTATAGAAAGTCTTGTCATCGTCTTTTACTGTTTGTGCTAGTGTTTCCTCAGTTTGGGCCATTGCCTACCTTACTGCTGTCCCTGTTTCCCTTAGGGAAGTTTGGTATGCCTATCTTCATCCTGCTGCATTCCCTTATATTTCCTGAAGGCCAGCCTTTTGACTCTGACCTTTTCTGCTACTGTGTTTGAGAACTAAAGTGGTTTCCTTCTTCTTTTGCACTTCCTTTTCTCACTAACACAATGGGATGTTGTTTCAAGTATTGCATCTTTAATGCTTGCCCAGTTTGCCTGTACCCCCTCTGCTCCCTGGGCGTTTGGTCCCTTGGCCTTTTCTGGTAATTCCCATGTCAGTCCATACTTTGCAACAGTCCCCAGCATCTGCTTCTCTGCCTCTCTGGGTGGAGCGATCTCCAGCCCAGCCTCTATTTATGGCCCCGGCCAAGGAGTTTTACTCGTAGCCAGCTTGACAGGTCAGCTTTCGATAGTGATCACCTAGGGTGATCCATGGTGGTAAACAGTCAAGGGCTATCTTTGTGGAATATTCTGATTCAGAAGGTGCGTCATCAATGGCCTGGACCGGGACTCATACCTTCAACTAGGAATCGGTTCAAGAGCTGACCACTGACAGTGGTCCAGTGTCATTTGGGGCTCTGGTCCAGCTTACATCAGAGACCATGAAAGTTCCCTTATAGGCAGTCCAGAAGTAGGCTAAGTGCCCATTTACAGACATACTGCACAGGAAAGATTCCCCAGGGGTTGCTGTTCCTGTGACTGAGGCCATCTTGGGATTGGCCCTGGAGCTTTGACAGCATTTAGCATCCTGCTTGGCACCCTTCTCCATATGATCTGCAAGTATGCAGTCCTAATTGACTCCCTTTCTAAGTTTCTGACCACCCTTCTACAGACAGCTTGGTCTCGAATTTGACGTTCCGTAAATCTAGAATACAAGGGGATGTGCACAAGCCTCCAGAAAGAGTCTTAACAAGGTTGACCATGCAGCTAGACAGGTGTACACTGCCTCATCGCAGGGTCTCCATCAGGCCATCTAAACTATCATGATGGCAGACTTTTACCATTCCCTGTTTGGGGTATTGTGAGAACTCCTCCCCCCATCTTCCAGCTGATGAACAGCTTCCAGTGAAGATGGTTTGAGACCAGGATCAGTCGCTGGCTAAACACCAGTTTCAGATGGCCTTGGGCATGGGCGACTCCTCTGCCCATGTCATAGCTACGGCCGTCACCATGCATTGTAAGACGTTGTTGAGGCTCTGCACCCTTATGGTGGACACTCAGCACAAGTTGGCCTGTGTCCCCTTCTTGGGCAGTGACCTAGTTGGGCCTGGGGTGGAAGGACATCTCACATGAATTGAGAAATCCAGTGTCATCCTTGATTCTGTGGCTTCATTCCAGAAGGACCAAAAGGTCCGAAAGCCTGAAAAGAAGGCCTTGCAGTTCTGGTCCTGTCAGCCACAGCTGTTTTGGGCAGTTTCAGTGCTGTTGTCTGAAACTCAAGTTTGGCAATCAGGGCAAAAAGGTGGGGGGTGGCAGAGGTGGTGGTTCCTCCAGGGCCCAAGTATCCAGAGCCCCCTCTAAGGCTACATAATGATGGGTTGTAGAGTGTCATCCCTCCTCCCATCCAGTCTGTGTCCCAGCTGCTGGTCGGGGGTCATTGCATCACCTCTTGGCCCAGTGGTCCACTATTACCTCAAACAAGTGGGTTCTAGAAGTGATGGCCAAAGGATTGCCTCTGGATTTCGAGGCTGTCCTGCCTTACTGACTGCCTGCTCCTCAGGAGTCCAGGGTGTTGAAGGACATGTCTGGGCTTCAAGACAGCATCACTCAGCTCTTAGAGGATGGGCACTAGCCCATGTTCCAGAGTCCCTGGGTACTCGGATATGTGTCCACATACTTCTTGGTTCCAAAATGGATGGGGGCTGGTGCCCCATACTGGACTAGCATAGTCTGAACCATTTCATGCTAAGTGCAAGTTCTGGATGGTCACTCTGAATCGGATCATTCCATCTGTGGAGCAGGGCTTATGGTTCTGCTCCCTGGATCTCCAGGATGTGTTCTTCCACATCCCAGCCCATCCGTTCCATTGCCAGTACCTTTGGTTCCATGCAGACGGAATCCTGTACCAATTCTAGGTCATGCCTTTTGGCCTCTCATCCACACCCAGGGTCTTCACCAAGTGCAAGGCAGTGGTGGTGGCCTTTTCGCAGCACAAGGGTATCAGGGTGTATATCCACCCGGATGACTGGCCTGATAGCCGATCCATCCAAGGAGACTGTGGAGAGATCCCGGGCTCTGGCCCTACAGACATGTACGGACTTTGGCCTTTTGGGCAACCCAGCCATGTCGGAGCTGGTCCCCTCATAGGTTAGCAAGTTCATTGGGGGCAGAACTAGACTGCGTGTGGGCCAAGGCCTGCCTCCTTGTGAACGGGGCATTGGATCTTACCTCCTTTGCCCAATCATTTCAGATTGGGCTTACAAGCAGATGTGTCACCTGCAGTGGGAGTTGGGTCAACAGTGGTTCCACAACCTAGGTCATGTGGACCAACCGGTCACAGAGACCCAGCCAGGGCTGCAGCAATGAATTTTGAGGCCCAGGACAAGTCACTTGAAATGGGCCTGTTTCCCAAACCAACTAATGGCAGGGTTAATGCCAGCTCCTCAAGTGGGCCCCTCCTGAGCTTGGGGCCCCAGACAACATCCCCAGTTTTCCCCCCATTACTGTGGCCCTGGACCCAGCCAATGTGGAATGCCATCCAGTGATGTTTGGACCCACAACACCTGGAGGAGGGAATCCCATTTGTCTGCCCACAATTGTCCATCTTGCTTTTGACAGATATGTCTCTATTGAGGTGGGTAGCACACGTAGGAGACCACAAAGTCTATGGCTTTTGGTCACCCCAAGGAGTCCCATCACCACATCAGCCTGCTGGAGCTCTGTGTAGTGTGTCTGGCCCTGACAGAATTCACTCTGTTGAACTAGGGTTAGGTTGTTCTAGTCGACAGACAACACAACCACAGTATTCTACCTGAACAAGAAGGGTGGGACACACTCCCTACCATTGTGTCAGGAGGCTCTCTGTTCCTGGACACTCATGTGCAGCCTGGGTGCAGATCTTCTGGCAATCCATGTTGTGGGAGAGAACAGTCAGCTGGCAGACACTCTAAACTGGGTCGAAAAGATGTTGCACAAGTGGTCCCTGCATCAGGAGGTGGTAGACCACCTGTTCTCCCAGTGGGGAATCCCTTTGGTGAATCTGTTTGCCTTGTGGGAGAACAGAAAATTGAAGCTGTTTTGTGCCCGCCCCCCCACAGTCTGGGTCATTGTTGGGGGATGCCTTTGCGAGGTCATGGACCCCACCCCCCTATATGCCTTCCCTCCCTTGATCCAAAAGGTTGTTGTTAAGGCCCAGAAAGGTAAGGTGCAGATGATCCTGATAGCCTAAGACTGGCCCATGCAGTTCTGGTATCCGGATCTCCTCAGCCTCAGCAGCAGACCTCCATGGAAGTTGCCTCTCTGCCTGGATCTGCTGATCAGACAAAAGGTGAAGGTTCTGCACCTGAACCTTCAATTCCTTCACTTCTTAGGCGGGTTCCTGCGGCTTGAGTTCCAGGCTCTGGGCCTTTCAGAAGACATCTTCAATGTGGAGGTGTCCCATAAGATGTTTACTCATAAATGCTATGCATTTAAGTGAAAGATGTTCTCAGTTTGGTGCCCAGATAAGGAGCATGATCCTCTTACCTGCCCCATGGTGAGCATCATCGACTACCTGTGGTCCATCTCTCAGTAGGGACTGCAAGCAGAGATGCTTAAGGTGCACCTAGCAGCCATCTCTGCATACTGGGCATGACCTGGTATGCTGACGAGTGCCCAGGAGAAGGTGGTCAGGTGCTTTTTCAAAGGCTTGGATCTCTTGTCACCTCCAGAGTGCAAATCCCTGCCTCCATGGGACCTACTGTTGGTGTTAGTAGTGCTCGTGGGCAAGCTTTTTGTGACTGTGCACAAATGTGAGTTGTCCCATTTGTTGTGGAAGACTGCCTTCTTGGTGGCTCTCATGTCAGCTAGAAGGATCAATGCGCTCCAGGTGCCCTCAGTGGAGTGTCCTTACCTGGTCTTCCACCAGGACATGGTCCTCCTTCATCCCGACCCAAAGTTACTCCTGAAGGTCGTATTGGAGTTTCACCATAACCAGGTGATAAACTTACCAGTATACTTTACCAACCTTGGTGGCCCATCGCAGGCTCCATACGCTTGGTCTGCAGGGGGTGCTATCTTATTACAAGGAGTGCATGGCTGCAGTTCAGGGTCAGGCTTAATAGCTGGAAGTCATGCCTGGCAGACTAGCAGCAAAACAAACAGTTGCAAGGGGCTTAAAGCTCATTCCACCAGCTATACTGCTGCCTCCATGGCTGCTTCCAGGGATATCCCCATTGTCGAGATATGCAAGGCTGCAACCTGGAGTAAAGCATACACCTTCATCTTCCACTACAGAATTGACATAATGAGTCATTGGGATGTTGCTTTGGTTCCTTGGTCTTCCAGTCTCTGTTCACCAAATAGAGGTATGCACCTTCACCTTCTCCTTCTCCTCTGGGAGGACTACTAGGAGTCTGCCAGAGTGTGGATAGTGAACTGTATCCACATTGTTAGAAATACAGGTTACTCACCTGTAACCATAGCTTTACTAGTGGTATACAGTTCACATCCACACAACCCACCTGTCCTCCCCTGGCAAGTGGCACCCTGAACCCTGCTTCCAGCATACAACTGAGCTGACATCATGGGGCGGAGCTGGAGGATATACCATATGAGTGTGGATGTGAATTGTATACCATTGGTAGAACTACGGTTACAGGTGAGTAACCTATATTTCAAACAACATGAAGTCTTGCTGTATTCTGACAATTGCAGTTAGCCCCAGCCTTTAAACTGCACCGGAGAACAAAGGGTTAAACTTTCTATGCAGAGCATAGAATGCTGAGCTCGAGCTCGGTAGAGGTCTCTGTCTGTTTCCCTTTGAAATCCAACCGTCAGATTCTTTACTCCGCCTCACTGAACAGTCACTCTGGAGATTTCTCCTTCAGCTTGGTTCGAAAGTCTGTTAAAGTCTTGGTTAAGTTGTCGGTTTTACTGAATTTATATCCGCATAGTCAGTTCAGTCTCTGTCTGTGGTACCGTGAGTAATAGATAGGTTTTGTTCTGATTTTCTGTGTGGAAACTGTAAAGTGTTAGATTGTTTCGGCTGAACCGATCATTTCTAGTGAACCCTTGTGTTTTAGTTTACAGTGTGGTTACCGGTCCTTATCGGTTCTAAAAAAAAAAAAAAACATGTTTTCAATTTTTTTTTCCAACACCCGTGACACGGTTAGGAACCGATAAGGGAGTTTTGCCTGGTGGTTGCCATAAAAAGGGTAAGTTTGGTTAGGCTGGCCATGTCTTAGAAACCCAGGAAAAAAAACCGGGCCCACTGGGTTTCAACACTACAGTGAGTGTGGGGAGGTCTTTGCTAAAGCCGACCCCCACACCACCTGTGTTTATTGCCTGGGGTTTGAACACCTCGATACAGACTGCCAAATTTGTAAACATTTTCCTAAATCTACCCTTGAAAAGAGATTAGGTAGACTGAGGGGAAAAGGAAGCCGAGAAGTCTGCTGACCCAGATGGCCAGCCTGGTTCAGATGCAACCGAAACTGAAGGAGTGCCCTCTGTCCAGGGCGATACTTCTTCAGGCAGGAGGAGAGCCGATCCTGATGGGTTGGTTCCTACAAAAAGGAAACACAAAGAAAAAAATTGACTGGTTCGGATCCAGAGGTTCATGTTCCGACTGCCGAGGAAATAGCCAGAGCGATTCAAATTGCAGAATCGCTTCGCCCGGTTCCGACTGATCCGGCACCTTTTTGCAGGGGTTCAGTTTGGTCAGTTCTCCCAGTTCAAGATTATATCCCTGAAGATTTTTATGAACCGGAGTTCGAGGAGGAGGGGGAGTTTGAAGATGATGGTGAAAGTCTGGATGTGCCTGTGGAACCAGTCATCTCCCCAGACAGACCTTCTGGTGTATCCCCTCCTAGGCTTTCTGAGTCCCCTTCCCATTTTCTGTTTTACAGAAAAGTGGCTGAAACCCTCCAGCTTCCTATGGAGGAGGCAGTGGAGGATCAGGAGGAGCCTGATTATGTGGAAATGATGATGGACATCCCAGAGTCCAGGATATTGTCTGTTCCCCTTCACAAATCCTTTGGGAAACGGACACAAGAAATCCTGAAGTCTCCCAGTTCTGTACCTCCTGTTGACAGAAGGATGGACAAGAGGTACACACTATCAGGCTCAGATACAGAGGTTTTTATACCAGCCATGCAGCCATGTTGGGGTAGTGCAGGCTGCTGCCTGTGACAAGGCATTCTCTTGGCTTCACCGGCCCCCCAGACAAAGACTCCAGGAAGATTGATGCCATGGCAAAAAAGCAGTACATGGCATCTTCCTTGGGACTCAGGCAGGCGAACTATGTGGCCTACACAGCCAGGTACCAGAAGTCCAGGTGGGACACTGTATTGGCACTGGCTAAATAGGCCTCCCCCCAGCTAGCCAAGGAGCTGGAGGAGGTGGCTGCTGATGGGATCGAGGCATCAAAAGTACAATTTCATGCTGCTGTGGACTCCAGTGATGTGTCATCAAGAGTCATGGCTACATATGTGGCTCTTCGGAGGATGGCTTGGCTCAGATGTACTAGCCTCTCACAGGACACCCAGGCTAAGGCCATGGATTTTCCTGTAGTGGGTAATTCTTTGTTTGGGGAGCAGACAGAGAATTACATGAAGAAAGTGGACGAGTACAGGACCACTTATAGGAGTGCTCAGGCCAAGGAGAGGCAGGCAATTCCTCAAAGGCAGCAGTCTAGGGGCAGGGCAGGCCTTTTCATAGGCCTTTTTACCAAGCACAGGCCTCTTCTACCGTTTCACAGAGGGGGTTCTTCAGAGGGAGAGGCAGAAGAGGGATGAGCAGGGCTGCATCCACTCCTCAGATCGAACGCCCCTGCCAAGCAGACACCCTGATGGGTCTGCCCGGGTCGACTCTCCTATTCCAGTAGGGGGCAGGCTGGCTTATTTTGTCTAGGACTGGATGTCTATTACCTCAGAAAAGTGGGTCCTGGAAGTAGTAAGCCAGGGACTGGTTCTCAGCTTCAAAAAATTTCCGAAGATGAGAGCCAGCTCTGTTCCACCTACAGGTCTCTCAGAAAGCCTTGCCCTACAGGCAGAGGTTTTATCTCTTCTGGCCTTAAGAGCCATATAGAGAGTTCCTACCCTACACAGGGGCAAATGTTTGTACTCCAGGTACTTCCTTACCCCAAAAAAGACAGGGGAGTGGCGACCCATCCTAGACCTAAGATACCTGAACAAACATCTTTTAAAACCAAAGTTCAATGATGGTAACTCTGGAAATAATTCTTCCCTCTCTAAGGCCAGGATACTGGTTAGCCTCCCTGGACCTCAACGATGCCTATTTTCACATTCCCATCAGGTGCTCCCACAGAAAGTACCTCAGGTTCGAGTTGCCCTCAGGCCACTGTCAGTTCAAAGCAATGCCCTTTGGTCTAACATCAGCCCCAAGGGTTTTCGCAAAGTGCCTGGCTGTAGTCGTTGCCTTTCTAAGAAGGCAAAAGATTTCCATTTTTCCATGTCTGGATGACTGGCTCATAGTGGGCCAGTCTCCAGACCAAGTCAGGTCAGACCTGCAAGTGAACAAGTGCTCACTTCTCTAGGATTTCTTCTCAACCTTCCCAAGTCAGTTCTTGAGCCAGTGCAGCTCCTTACCTTTATAGGGGCAGAGCTGGATACTGTCAAAGCAAGACCTTTCTTCCCCTGGAAAGGGCAAGAGTTCTTATAGAACTAGCTTCTTCCTTCAGTTTTCAGGTGTCTCGTCAGGACAATTTAAGGCAAGGGGTCCCATTTGCCACTCAGTCTCATTCAGTGGTCCTTACCACGGATGCTTCCCTTCTGGGCTGGGGAGCCCAAATGGGGGCCCTCACTGCCCAGGAACTGTGGTCCCCTCAGGAGTCCCTTCTCCATATCAATCTCCTAGAACTCAGAGCAGGTTTTTCTGGCCCTGCAAGCTTTCTCTCAGCCAGTGCAGAACAAGGTGGTTCAAGTCAGAAGAGGCAACTCCACCACCATGTGGTACATCAACAAAGCAGGGAGGCACTCGGTCTACGGCCTTGTGCACAGAAGCCATGAAGTTGTGGTCCCTGGCGTATTCCCTGCAAACCTCTCTGATAGCAGTCCACCTTCCAGGGAAGGACAGTGTGCTAGCAGATGCACTGAGCAGGATCTCACAGGGCCATCACAAATGGTCCCTGGACCCTCTGGTCTTGAAGGTGATTTTTTAAAGGTGGGGCACTCCAGAGATCATTTTGCAGCCCCAGACAATCACCAACTTCCTCTCTTTTGTTGCACACCCCCAGTGTTGGGCTCAGTCCCTCTGGATGCTCTAATTTTGAACTGGGAAGGGAAATTTATGTATGCCTTCCCTCCCTTTCCTCTACTGTTCAAAGTTTTAGTCAAGATAAGGTCACAACCTTGCAAAGTGATTCAGATTGCTCCAGACTGGGCCAGACAGCCTTGTTACCCCCTGCTGCTGTCCCTAACAGTCCATCTTCCCCTGTCTCTTCCCAGGAATTACAACCTGTTAACCTCCTCTCAGGGGAGGATTTGGTACCCCAGTCTTCGGTCTCTCAGTCTCAAGGCATGACTCTTGAAGAGTTAGAGTATGCAGATTTGTATCTGTCTCAGGGAGTTCTGGATATCCTCAAAGCCTCTCGAAAGCCCGCCACTAGAAAGATCTATAACTCCAAATGGAAGAGATTCAGCATTTGGTGTTCCAAGCAACATATTTCCCCAGACTGCTGAATTGCCTACAGTTCTGGATTATATGGTTTATCTTAATGGCCTAGGCCTCAGACCAGCTACACTCAAGGTACACTTGTCAGCTGTCTCTGCTTTTCTGTCAGCGGGGAAGTCTTCCTCACTATAATCTCATCCTGTGTTCTGTAAATTTTTCAAGGGATTGCTTCATGCCAATCCTCCATTTAGGGATCCTGCCCCTGCCTGGGACTTGAATATTTGCATTGCTCAACTGATGCAACCTCCCTTTGAGCCTATGTCCTCAGTAGAGCTTAAGTACTTGACTTGGAAAACTGTGTTTTTAATAGCTATTACCTCTGCCAGACGTATCAGTGAACTGCAAGCCCTGTCAGTGGAACCTCATTTTATCTCCTTTCATAGGGATAAAGTGGTCCTTAGAACCAATAGAAGGTTCTTGCCCAAAGTGATTTCAGATTTCCACCTGAATCAGTCTGCATCTCTTCCTGTTTTCTTCACTGATCAATCCTCTTCAGGAGAGAGGAGGCTACACAGTTTAGATGTTGAAAGAGCCCTTAGCTACTACATAAAGCGTACCAAGGGTCATAGGTTTGATTCCTTCCAGTTGTTCCTCACTTATGGAGAAGTGGGAAAGGGCAAACGTGCCACCAAGAGAACTATTGCCAGGTGGATTGTGTCTTGTATACAATTCTGCTATGAGAAACTAGGAAAGATTCCTCCCTCAGGCCTGATGACTTACTCCACCAGAGGTACAGCTGCTTCCCTGGCTGCTGCCAGGGATATTTCTCGCTTAGAAATTTGTCAAGCAGCCACCTGGAAAACAGTCCATACCTTCACCAAGCATTGCTTTCTGGATATCCAGGCTAGGAGTGATGCTCAGTTTGGCACAGCAGTACTTCAGAGCCTATTCCCAAAGTCGGTTCTGTCCCCCCTCCATGGTAGTCTGCAATTGTCAGAATACAGCAAGACTTCATGTTGTTTGAAGAAAAAATTACTCACCTTAGTAACTGTGTTTCTTCTAATGGAGTCTTGCTGTATTCTGATCCCCCCCCCTCTCAGAACCTGTTTTTGGGAAGTGGGTGGGCAGGTGCAGTGTTGCACCTCAGGGATGCTTCTTTTACACCCTCCTCTGTTGTTTGGGTGTTTGTTTATTATTATTCTTACTTGGATTGTTTTTTTTTTGTTTTGGGTTTCCTGACTTGTCTTCCTGGGAATTCAAAACTCTTGTTGCCAATTGGCTAGAAAAAGTTTACAATTTCCACATAGTATAGTTAGTGAGTTTTTGCTCGTAAGAATCTGATGGTTGGATTTCAAAGGGAAACCAACAGAGATCTCAACCGAGCTCGAGCTCAGCATTCTATGCTCTGCATAGAAAGTTTAACCCTTAGTTCTCTGGGGCAGTTTAAAGGCTGAGGCTAACTGCAATTGTCAGAATACAGCAAGACTCCATTAGAAGAAACACAATTACTAGGTGAGTAATTTTTTCTTCTCTGCCACAATGCACTGCTAATGGGGGTAAATGACAAAGCAGAAAATGAAACTGGCTGTGTGTCTGAGAAAGAGAAAAAAAAAGAAACTTAAAACAGCAGCATCCTCTACTGGTGATTGTACCAGTGGAAGGACTACTGTACATGAAATGTTTTTTTACGTTTATTGATTTTGTATTTTTTTTTATATATATTTAATTGAAAATAGAAACAAATGCAGATTTTCTAAGCTCAGTAATACACTCCAGGGTAGGCAGGGTTGTCTGTACCCACCGTTTCAAGGGCTATAATTCCCTGCACCTGCAGCATTGGGCCTCACTATGCACCTGGGCTAGCGAGTATTGCCCAACACTGCCCACCCTGTTGTACTGTATTTCTTACATATTAACCTTACTGTGTAAGAAAACACATTCCACAGCTCTTAATGACATCAGAAAGACAGCAACATTCAATCCAAACTAGGGAACATAAAACAGAACCAGGTACATCTTCATTCTGTGTGATAATTTGAAAGTTATACTTTACAAAATGAAGAGGTACAAACAACATACGCAATGGGCTGCTGTAAGTGTAATCATAGTTACACCAGCTGATTAGGTTAAGACCTTTCCATCTAGTGATTTAGGAATCTTATCTTAAGGGGAGGGGGTAGCTGGAATACAGTGGGCTCGGGAGAGGGGTGAGGGTGGTGGGTCATTAGCACATCACCCAGATAGTACCACTGTGCAACTCATAGGCCACTCTGTCAGGGTGTGACTTTCCCATGGAGGCACCCTCAGTAGTGACCAGGGAAGATGTAGGGGTCCTCCGTAGGGGAGGCCCCAAGGAGGGTGACATAGGACCCCAGTGGAGGAGAAAGCAACTCCTGGTGGGGGACTCCATAGCTGGGGGGATAGATTTGGAGACTGGGAGGGAAAGGGAGAGAAAGGTTAGGTGCCTACCCAGTGCCCTGGGTCGGAGGAATGGGGAGTGGATCCTGAGGATTGCTAGGGCAGCAGGTTGAGAGTGGGAGCTGGATGTCATTGTCCACCTGGGGACAAATGACCTGGCTAGGGATGAGGATAGGAGAGTGCAGGCAGGGTTCAGGGAGTTGGGAAGGGTTCTTAGACAAAGTAGCATGCTCAATGACCTTTTCTGAGATATTGCCTTTCTACAACAGGGGGAAGATAGGGTACTCTGTACCAGGAGCGTCCACCAATGGTTGAAGGAGTGGTACAGAGAAGAGGGTTTTGGTTACACTGGGGACTGAGGTCCTACATGGAGGGAAAAACGCCTATACAGAGGGTCTTCCTGGTACTTTGACACTGCTACATTTACAGTTTAATAAAAAGCAAAATGTTTACAGTTCATGGGGCTTATTTCACAGGTTTTGCTTTTTACATCGAAGTCCTGCATAACATTGATGCCATGTAAACAAAGCTTTATTTGATTTACTGTATCTTTAAGATTTCAAAACCTATTTTATGGCAAAGGCCTTATGTTCAAAATATGGAGATAGAAGGAAAGAAGATATGGATTATAGTAAAGGAGCAATGATGAGACCAACTACTATATACCTGTGAAATAAGCCCTATGAACTGTAAACATCTTGCTTTTTGTTAAAATGTAAATGTAGCAGTGTTAAAGTATACACATTTTTTTACTGGTCTGAGCACTTTATTTTTCATATGTATTGAAAGGAGTCACTTTATTTAACACATGACAGATTTCTCTATTTATATATACAGTTGTCCCTCGTTATAGCGAATCTCATCATAACGAATCCCGCTTAAGACGAATGTTATTTATGGCTCCCACTACTATACATTCATTTCGTCCGCTCATTTGAAATTTGATTATTTTGTTTATTCCAGACTCACATTCAATTAGACAAACTGTCAGTTCATAAACGAGCAATGAGCTAATGATCAAAGAGCATCTGCTGATGGTTTTAATTTATTTTTGAGATACTCCGTGAGTATGCTTTCCATGCTGTAATTTTAATTCCTGACTAATTAGCTATCAAGCATAGTGTAGCTGTAGTAGCTGTAACTAGCTTCAGTCTTTTGCAATCATTGCAATTAAGTTATTAAGCACTTGAAAGCACTTTTTTGGAGCATATAAGCTCATTCACACTGCAGCTGTCAACAGCAACTCTGGTCCTAACTTCATGGCTGAGATAAAAAAAAGGAAGGCACTGGATATCAATACCAAACTGGCCATCGTACAAAGGCTAAAAAATGGAGAGGGACTTGTGAAACTTGCCTCCGAATTTTCACTTGCCAAGTTGACGATTTGCACCTTCCATAAACAAGAGGAGTCTCTGAGGGCTTTTGCGGACAACTGCTTACAGAAGGAGGGTATGCAGCAAAAAAAATGAAGGCTTGCCGGCAGTGCTGAGGTGGGTCAAGCCATTAAAAGATGGTTTGAGAGTCGGCATGCAGCTGGTGTCCTGATCTCCGGTGCCATTGTTAAAGAGAAGGTTGATTCTTTGGCAAATCAGCTTATGGGTGATGAATCCAATTTTAAATCTCCTGGCTGGCTGTGGCAATTCCAATGTCAAAATGGCATCAGACAAGTTAAAATCGCAGGTGAGTAAAGGTCGGCAGATGATACTGCCGCTGCTGAATTCATGCCAAAATTGATAGACATTTTAGAAGAGGGAGATTATGAACCTTGCCAGGTGTACAACGCTGACGAGACAGGGTTGTTCTACAAGTGTTTGCCTGACAAAACCCTCACTGCAAGAACTGAGACAGATGCCTCAAAGGGATTCAGAATGTTTAAGGACCGGGTGATGGTGCTTTTTGGTACAAATGCAACTGGAGACCATAAGTTAAAACCACTGTGTATCAGTCGCTTTGCGAACCCAAGATGTTTCCATCACATAAACAGAGATTCCCTCCCTTTGTTGTATGACTACAGTGCAAACTCATGGATGACCAGGGATATTTTTAGGCAGTGGTTCCATCAGGAATTTATACCTTCTGTATGCAGATTCCTTCGATCGAAAGGTATGGACACTAAGGCTATTCTCCTACTAGACCTGTGCCCTGCACATCCCAAACCCGAAGAAATGGTGAGCAGAGATGGGAAAATAAAGGTTCTTTACCTGCCCAGTAACACCACATCAGTCATCCAGCCAATGGACAAGGGTGTAATAGCAAATCTGAAAAAACTTTACCGGAAGCAGCAGTTAAGGGAGATTATTGCACAAGTGAATGGGACTGAGCTGATAAAATTTCTAAAGGCATACAACATTAAGGATATGATGTACATTGCGGGTACTGCATGGGACTCAATTACAGCTGAAAAAGTGACCAATTGTTGGCGAGACTGTCTCAGGCCAATATTCGAGGACAGCACCATTGTTAACCCCTGCTGTGTCCACTCAACATGATGAAATTGACAGAGAAGATATCACCATTGCAGCTCGATTGGGGCTTATTGAAGGGGCTGGTCCTGATGCCCACAGTCAACTTCAGCAGTGGTTTGCTGAGGATGACACTGTGGCTGTTTCGGGTGCACTAACAGACGAAGACATTGTGGCTGAAGTAAAATCGGGGCAGCGCACTCTATCAGAGAGTGAAGAGGCGACAGGCAATGAAGAAATAAAAGTAAGCTCAGCTGAGGGAATAGCAGGACTGGAGACAGGGTTGCGGTATCTGGAGCAGCAGTCCTTTGCATCCTCCCTACAGCTGCTACAGTTAAGACAGCTCATATTGCTGTGTAACAAGGATGTGCTTAACAACATTCTAACCCAGAAAACAATGGACTGCTAATTTAAATAAATAAATAATGTATACTATAGTACTGTATGTTGAGTTAATACATTTTAAAATTTCAACATGAGATTTCTACAGTCTGTCGTGTGTTTTTTATGTTTGTAATAAATTATGATACAGTATTTACTGACGTGTACTTAAATTCATTGCAAATTTATTATGACAAGTCTTATTTTTCATTTATAACGAATACTCATTTTAACGAACTAAGCAGACGGCCCCCGCGGCATTCGTTATACTTGTGTGTCTCTTCAAATGGACCCAGGCCACATGATCACTACTGTATGCTATTTAAGCATTTCACCAGTAGGGGGTAGCAACTTTCACAAAGCCTCGAAGGAGGTGAAATGTCAGTTTGTTTTGTACACCTGATTTTGGTGTCTGTGTAGTTTGGCAGTGAACTTTTTCTAGTCTGCAAGAAGCCCAACTGGACATTTGGTTATTGTGGAGCTGTGAGTTCTGTGACTGCTTCTGAAACAAAAAAAAAAGCCTATGTAGAGGGGGTAGCCTGCATCCATCCAGGAGGGGAACCACATTCCTCAGTGAGATGTTTAAATGCTACATTGGCAAGCTTTTAAACTAATCGAGGGGGTGGTGGAAGGAACCAGGGAGACATAAACTGTCCACCCCTGCAAGCTGAAGTAGTCAATAGGGAAAGCCCTAAGAAAGGGAACTCCCCAAGGGTGCCAACAGCAGGAAAAGCAGCATGGAAGAAATGAAGAGGGATGGGAACGAAGGCAGAGGGGGTAAGGAGAGTAGGCAAATGGGAAATGGGATAACAAGAAGGGTGTTAAAAGAATTTGGAAGGCCACATGTGCAAATGTTCGTAGTCTAGGAAATAAAATCCCAAAACTTGTCGCCATTATGGCAGAGGCTGACCTGGACATTCTTGCAATTACCGAGTCATGGTGCAATGTGTATCATGACTGGGATGCAACCATACCAGGCTATACTTTGTTCAGGGAGGGTAATAAATGGGGAGGAGCGACTCTTTAGGTAAGGATAGCATAAAAGCAACAGAGGCACAGAGAATACAGGCAGGGGCGGAGGCACTGTGGGTTACCCTAGAGTCATGGAATGGAACCTCTGTTCACACTAGCTAGATCTACAGACCTCCAGCATGGGGCCGGGGGGAGACAGCTAAGGTACCAGTGGAAGCCATCCAGAAGATGACGACTAAGGGAGATACTGCTGGTAGGGGACTTCAGTCTGCCGGATGTGGATTGGAGCATCCCAGCTGCAGCTTCAGCTAGGAGCAGGGACATCCTGGACTCCCTGCTGGGGGCATTCCTCAGGCAGCTAGCAAGAGAGTCCACTTGTAGTGGAGCAGTGTTGGACCTGTTACTCATCAATGGGGACAGCATTGCAGATGTCACAGTGGGTGACCACCTGGGGACCAGTGATCACCACACGGTATGGTTCAGTATAACTACTGAGCCAGGATCAAAGCACACTAAGGTGAGGCCATGACGGTCCTGCACTTCAGGAGGGCTGACTTTACAAAGATGGGGGTATGCCTCAGGAATGCCCTGGTTTGGGGGGGAGGAGACACCTGGGGAAGTGGAGGAACAGTGGGAAGAACTAAAAGGAGACATAGGGAAACCCATTCAAGAATGCATGGGATAGACACAAGGGAGCCCTGACTACAAAGGGCAACTAGAGTGTCAAAATAGGTCTCGAACAAATGGGCAGACCAGATGGACCAAGCAGTCTCCTTCTGCCGTCAACTTTTATGTTTCTCTGTGTCAGGCATGTAAGCAAAACCAAGAGGAAAAATAAGATTGCTATGGTTCTCAAAAGAGGTGGCTGGGAAGGTAAGGGCAAAAAAGATAGCATTCAGGAGGTATAAGGAGATGCAGAGGGAGGAGAATAGGGAGGTGTACAACAAGAAGCAGAGGGAGGCAGGGAACGTAGTCAGGAGCACAAAAGTGCAAACAGAGGAGAACGTAGCCCAGGCAGTAAAGAAAGGGTACAGGACATTTTACAGATATGTAAGCAAAAGGAGAAAGAAAGATCAAAGGAGGTATTGTAATGCTAAGGAGGAAAGTGGGGAGTATGTGGAAGGGGACATAGAAAAATCAAATATCCTGAACAAATTATTTTGTTCAGTGTTCATGGAGGAAGGGGAAGGCGAGGGATCACAGATAAGAGACAAGACCATCGAAGGAAGGGACATGGACACTAGTCCATTGAAAGAGGAGAGAGTCTAAAGGAACTCGCAAATCTGAATGTGAACAAGGCAATGGGAGCTCAAAGAGGTGCTGGTTGCACCTCTGATAGTCCTGTTCAACTATTTACTGGAGACGGGAGTAGTCCTGGAGGACTATAGAAGAGCAGATGTAGTCCCACTTCACAAAAACGGTAGCAGGAGAGAAACTGACAATTATAGGCCAGTCAGCTTGATTTGGTGGTGGGGAAAATAATGGGATCATTGCTGAAGGAAAGGAGTGTGGAATATCTTGAAACCAGCAGCTTACAGGATCCGAGGCAGCATGCATTCACTGTTGCACATATGTCAGACAAATCTGATCGATTTCTTTGTCTGGGTGACCAGGGAAGTAGATCAGGGTAGAGCAGTAGATGTGGCTTGCTTAGATTTCAGTAAGGCCCTCTACACTGTTACACCCATAAGGAAGGTGAACAGAGAATGGACGACATCCACTATCTAGTTAGCCAGAAGAGGAAGACCCTCTTTACCCACTGTGGGTATCTTTACTGCTGAGACAAGGAGGTGAAGCAGAATGTATACTGGTGCTGCATTCAGGACCACCACCACAGCTGCCTAACATGGTTGCATACCAAGGCAGATGCAGTCATCTACATGGGCTGTCCCCACAACCATGCCCCCAATGCAGGGGAGGTGGGGGTCTGTGAGGCGCTCAGCAGTGTGCATGAGCATGTGCGCACGAGCATGTGCGCACAAGCATGGAAAGCACCTCACAAGTGCTTGTGCATTGCACCACAAGGGTGCCGGGTGCCATTGCCGGCCGGCTGCCACTAATGAAGTGGACTGTGCAGCATGTCCAGTAGGCCAGCAAGGGTGGTCCAGTCACACCGATCTCACTGCTGGACCTGGCAATACCCCTGAGTATGCCATCATGTGGGGGAGGAGACACATTCTTGCAGCACAACAGAGGGCTGTCCGAGGACCATGTGCAGCTGTTTGCCACCTAGAGGTCCCTGCAGTACATAGCTGGCTGCAGGGACTGGTTCCTGGATGGCACATTCCACTGTGCACCACCACCCCGCGCAGCTTTATACCGTGCATGATCTGCGAACAGGTGTCATGCTACCCGCCGTGTACATCCTGATGCCAGCGTGGACAGAGCAGGCGTATGTGACTGTATTCAGGGAGGTGTGGAGGCTCACTGACGGCGTATGCCCAGCAACCGCAATGATGGACTTTGAAAGGGCAGCCTGGCATGCATTCATGACTACCTTCAATGGAGCGGTGGTGCGGGCTGCTTCTTCCATTGCTGCCAGGCCGTGTGGTGGAAGGTGCAGCAGACCCTGGAGCTGCACACCAGGTATGTCAGGGACGAAGAGTTCACCCTGCATATCTGTATGCTCCTTGCCCTGGCATATGTGCCCATGGATGCCGTGGGGGGGGGGCATACAACGATCTGCTGGACCTGCCATTCTGCCGGGCCAGTGAGGAGCTGCTGCACTGACACCTGCGCAAATACCTGGAGCAGACGTGGATCGGCCGAGTGGTGGGCAGGACAGCAGATAGGTGTCCACTATTCCCGATCCCGTGATGGAACATGTACCAGCCCACCCTGAATGGCTTCGCACAGACTAACAACTCAGTCGAGGGGTGGCACTGTGGCTTCTGCACCAGACTGGGTGCCTGCCACCCAAGCATATGGCACTTTCTGGATTGCCTCATGGAGGAGGAATGTCTGACCGGTGTCCGTATGGAGCAGCTGCTGTCAGGTGTGGGGACGGCAACCTAGAAAAAACAGTACCGGGACCTGACCGTGAGGACTGAGACAATCGTTGGTGACTATGGCAACAGGAGCACACCCGACTACCTGCGTGGCCTAGCATATAACTTCCAGATGCAGGTGTAGCCAGGTGTTCCCTGGGACAGTATGCTGCCGACGCCCCACTGTGTGACCTGTGGCTACGTTGGAACACCACCCCCCACGACGTATGACACTGTAGCACTTGGCAGCATGGCCGTCACGGTGTCCCCCTCACCCCGGCTGTCCATCTACCAGGTGCAACGATGCAGCCATCCAGGGTGCACCCCAGTGCTGTCCTGCCAATGACAGTGGCACTGCCACATGTTGCTGTGCCCTCCACATCACGGGGTCTCCATCTGTACTATGCTCCACCCTTACCGCCGTTGGCCCATTCCATGCTGGTGGCATGCCCAGAATGGGTGTTCCCGCTCCCATATGCTGTTTTCCCCCCACCACTTGCCTCCATCTTTCGTTTGTTTGCCCATTCACCATTCTGACGGTCGCTCATGTCCCTGCGCGCCATCCCTGGACCCTACTTTGTGCCTTCACCCTCCAATGTAAGGCTGCTCTCACCCTTCTAGTGGGTGTCCTTCTTCCCTGGCGCCATCCCAATCCACCGTTCTTTCTGTGCCCATGCAGCGATCGTGGTTCCATGATTGCCCTTATCACATAGAACCGGGAGGGTCCTGTACTACCCGAATGGAGGCCGATAGTGAGCCAGTGGAAGTGCCTCGGTCAGCTGGGTAGGGTCTGGTGTAAGGTGGATGTCCTTCTGCTCAGCTGATGATTATTTTTTTGTGTGTGTATGCTATCCTCCGGGAGGTGTGATTTGCAATTACATAGTCACACAAAGCGCCGGACATCTGGCACACCTCACAAAGTTCTCGCGTTCCATCTGTCAGATCCCTGGTCTCCACTAGGGGTCAAATGCCAGGTGCTTCCCCCCTCTTCCTCCCCGGAGTTGAGAGAGGTCCTTGGGAAACTCGACCCTCCGCCTCCCATTCAGCCGTCCAACATCCCGGGCTCGCTTCCGAACCCTGGACATGGGCATCACTGGTGGTGGCTCTACTGCTACGCTAGCAGGCCGGCTAGCAGCATTGCTTTTTGATCCTTTGATGTTGGCTCTTCCTGTTATTGTGAAGCAAAATTCCCCAAGCTTTGGATTGTTCACCCACTAATAGGGAACATGAGCTGGGTTTAGACCGTCGTGAGACAGATTAGTTTTACCACATTGATGACATGTTGTTGTAATAGTGTTCCTGCTGGGTACGAGAGGAACACAGGTTCAGACATTTGCTGTTTGAGCTTGGCTGAGGAGCCAGTGGTGTGGTGGGTTTATGACTGAATGCCTCTAAGGCAGAATCCCACCTAAATGTAATGATACGATAGCACCATTGATCTCTGGTTGGCCAGATGTAGCTGGCCGCAAGGTTGATGTGGAGAACCGTTCATTACTGGATTGGAGTGTGAACAGAAAGGGGGCTGCCTCTCTCCAGCAGTACACTGCATGTTCATGGGGAACTGGGTGCTAAATCATTCAGAGACCTGATTCTGGGTCAGGGTTAGGGTTTTGTACATCGCAAAGCAGCAACAAACTGCAATCTATTGAAGTTCAGGCTTCAAGCCAAGCTTTTGTCACACTCAACCTGTCGGCAGGTAGGGGAGCTTCACAGGAGTGGAGTCTTCTAGTGGAGGTGATGGGGCAAAAACGGTGGAATTCAAAAAAGCCTGGGACAGGCACAAGGGAATCATAGGAAGTAAGTTTGGGGGGGGGGGGATTGTTGCACTGTAGATCAAGTAGGGTCTGCAGCAAAAAATTAAGGTTAACAAAAATGGCAGACTGGATGGACCCAGCAGCCCTTATCTGCTGTCACATTCTATGTTTCTATGTTAAGTATGCACACATCCCAACTTCTTTGAAGTGCTGCCATCTGCAGCACTTCTGTTACCGGGGCAGAATGACACTCGGGGACCCATGCATGCTCCTGAACCCTGATTGTCTGCATGGGCTATCGGTATCTTTATTTTCTTATTATTCTGTTTATCCTCTGTCACCTCCTACACTCTGCCATCTCCAAGCCTCATCCTCTCCTTTTCTGGCACTTACCCCACCGTCTAGTGGGTCCACAGATCAGTTTGTGATCTGTGATGGATTCCTTTTGGATGGAGGCAGCTCCAGCTGATATGTCAAGTGTAGGAATGAGGTGGCCAGTCAGGTCGGCAGGATTGCTTTATGCTGTGTGATCCTGGGCTTTTTTTTTTTTTAGTTACCACCACTACCCCCAGATGCTGATGGCTTAGAGTGCAGTGGAGCATGTGTGCATGCAAAGAATGCTTGCACTCCAGCAGTGGTCGGTGTCCACTGACCCATGAGCTCTGACTGCACTGCCATCAGTGGTGACTGAGATGATGGTATGGCAGCAGAGTCTGCTGCCCTCCCAGCAGGAGGAGAATGTTCTGTGGGATGCTGGATCCTCTTCCCCTGGTCAGACCTTGAAGCCGAAGCTTGTTCTCAAACCCAGTTCATATGGGTCATGAACAGCAGCCTTGCCACTGTGCCAGTGAGCCAACATCACCACTATTTTTAACAGATAGGGATTGTCTGGTCCAGTTCCTTTGGGCCCAGTGCACCACTCCACTCCATTTTTTGCTTTGCCTTTTTTGGCCAGTTTTTACTAAATACTCTGTTCAAACCCCAGGAAATCTTACTGTATTCTGGCAGTATGCAGTATGGTCTCCCCATAGGACTGCCCCAGAGCTGAAATGGTTAATAGACCTATGCAAATAGTGGAATGTTAGGCTCGAGCTCGATTTTCAGACCACTGCCTCTGGTTGCGCTTCCTGCAACCGTCAGATTCTTTACTCCGCTTGCCTCAGTAAGGCATCTCCAGAGAGCTCTCCTTCAGTTGCTTGAAGAAATTTTATTTTCATCGGTTTTCAAAAGTACTGTTTATTTCTTTTGATTTTTGAAGCACTGTCCTTGGTACACAGGTAGACTTAGTCTAGATTTAGTGTTTATCGGGTAAGTTCTCGGTTCCTTTTCAGTTTCTCTCAACCAGGAGGGAATCGTTATCTGTTACTTTTTCCAGAAGTGAACTTCAGTAGATTTAACTCTAATTTGACTTATCTGGTAAGTCGCATTAATTTGGATACTGTTTAACCGGGGTAACCCTTCCCTTCAGGGGAATTATAGACCAACATCTATTCTCCCTACACTCTCCAGAGTGCTAGAGTGAATCTTTACCAATCAGCTTGTGGATTATCTGGAAACCTACTCTATCCAGTGCCCACAACAACATGGCTTTAGAACAGGGCATAGTACTACCTCAGTGCTATTAGAATTCAACAGTTACCTACAACAATCCATCGATCAAGGCAAGCTCGTAAGTGCAGCCTTTGTTGACCCAACAAAGGCTTTTGACACAGTGAATCACACACTCTTGTTCAGCCAACTCTCTAAAGTTTGAGTCGCTCCTAATGCTCAGAAATGGTTCAGAAGCTACCTTAGTGACAGACTGCAGAGGGCGAGGACATCAAATGTCTCTGAGCAGAGGGCTGTCCGATCTGGGGTACCACAAGGCTCAATCCTTGGACCCTTACTGTTCAGTATTTTCCTGAACAACCTCCCAACTGCCTGCAATCAGCGTACCCTCCTCTACGCAGATGCGGTCATCTTTACTAGCCACCCAGATCCCAACTCACTTGGAAACAGTCTTCAACAAGGCTTCACTGATGCTGAGAGATGGTTTAATAATCACAAATTAGTTCTAAACTACATGAAAACAAAAGTCCAGTTGTTTTCATCCTCTCAAAATAAGTTGAGTGCACACACTCATGATCACAAACAGCCATGGAGACCCTCTTGAACAAATACAGCTCTTCAAGTACCTCGGACTAACCCTGGATAGCCACCTCACTTTCATGCCTCACATAGAAAATGTTGCCAGAGACATCAGTAGCAGAATTGGGCTCCTTTTCAGACATAGGAGTCTGACACCTGAAGACTGCAGTTCACAGTTCGGTCTTCTCAATCATTGATTATGGCCTAATCATATACAGTGCTGCAACCTCCACATCTTTTAAAAGACTCACAATTGCCCTGAACAAGGCCTGTAGGTTAATTATGGGTGCTGCTCGCCTCACTCACTCCTGTGAGTTATACCTCAATCTGGCTGGCTTTAGCTTCGCTCCGGCTCCCCACCTCACCCACCCTGGGTCTACAGTTGTTTTTATAGCTGTTTTCAGTCATATGACTAAGTGCCTGAATTCCCATTGGCACCTTTATATGATTGTGCCACTAGGGGGCCTGCTTGCGTAACTTTAAACCTGACTGTTAGTTTATCCTGTTTTCTATGTAACCTGGCAAGTCTGAGCTTATTTTTGCTAGAATATATCTTAGTCAGCCCAAGGCTACTTCCCTACTTCTGGCTGGTTGGCTTTAATCTGCCCCTAACAACTTTCTGATTGCTGCTTCTGCATGTACCCACCTATGCGGCGGTCCTTATGATGCCCGAACCGCTTGCACTGCTAATGTGCTTTTTCCTCTAAATCTCTTGACCTGGCAAAGACCTTGAATTTTCCAAAACTCAGTCTTGCTGCCTACTTGTTCATCTCCTTTGCTAGCCCATAACTCTATCCTAGGATTCACCCTGAGCCTAAAATTATGATTAGCTACCATCTGGGAGTGATGACCCTCATCCTCTCAGCTGTACTCTGTATGAGCTTGTCGTCGATCGTGATCCCCTGTGACTACTAGAGAAGGTTATCAGATACCAGAGATTTTCGCTTCTCCAATCTCATTATCACCAGACTCTGGCTGGTAAGCTACTGGCAACTTTTCCTGTATCCAAAAGGCTGTATTTATTATATGCTTCGAGTACTGGATAAGTGGAGTAGGAGGCCTGTCCCTTTTTCAGTCTCCCAGTTGGCTAGGCTCTCTTTCCTAGTATTTCTTATACTCCTAGCGGGTGACATTGAGCTTAATCCTGGTCCCTCTGACCTATTCTCTGCAAATGACGTAGCTGGACTGTCTAGAAAAAGGGATCTTTTATCGTTCACATGAATATTAGAAGCCTAATATGTCACTTGGATGAGCTTGAGGCATGGATAAAAGAATACAACCCAGACATTCTTTACCTCACAGAAACATGACTAAAACCCAGTATACGTGACTCATGCTGCTCTATTGCCAATTACTCCCTCATCCATAAGGATAGGTCGATGAACAAGTGTGGTGGTGGTATTGCCATCTATCACAAGAATCACCTCAACCTAACGGCTATCCAGGCATCTGACATGTTATCTGAACACTTACATATTGCAGTTACACTGGGCACAAAGAAACTTCAGTCTGTTTCTATGACCCCCCCAGGGGCTTGGCTGGGCTACAGGATCTACTTGACATTTCTTTCAGTAATGGCAGTCTCAATGAGGCCATAATCCTGGGGGACTTTAACCTAAATTGATTGGGCCCTGCGCATAGCTTCTTGGTTACTGTGGCTAGCAGCTTTGACCTGCATCAGTTGATAACAGAGCCCACTAGGACTCCCAACCCAGCTAAAACTGGTATCCTGATTGACTGGATACTCACAAATTGACCTGAGCATTTTCCCACAACTGGGATCCTTGCGGGCGGTATAACTGACCATGCTGCAATTTTCTGCCTGTGGACCTCAGGTGCCCCACCATCTCCATCACCACCGCGGTACATGACCTTCATGAATTTTGGTAACTTGGATGAAAATGCCTTTCTGCAGGACATATCGTGTGTTGACTGATCTGAAATCTATCGCTCAGTGTAGAAGTGGCTATAAATGTTTTTTTCAATAAATTTACTGCCATCCAGTCTATGCATGCCCTAAAAGTTACCAGGAGAGTCAGAGGTAAGCAAACTAGATGGTTACACAAGGACACTCCTGTCTGAGCTTCATGCGAGGGATAAACTGTGGAAGCGCTTCAAGCAAATGGGACAGCTAGCTGATTTTAACATCTATAGGGCTCATAGAAATCTCTGTAAAAAGAAAATATGTGCTGCCAAAAGTAAGTACCGCAAGGACCTGCTTACTAGCTCTACAGCTGACACAAGAAAATTCTGGGCCAATATCAAGACCTTCCTAGGGTCCTCCCAGTCTAACACACCAACAGATATGATCCTAACTGGGGTTCACTTTAATGACCTAAATACAACTGCCAGTGCCTTTAACCGTATGTTCTCAGATCTAGCCCAATATACCTCTGCCTTCCCGGCACAGGACACCCACATTCAGACCCCAGGGTTTATCAATGCATTTAGCTCATCTTCATCCCTAGTGCCTACACACACCCTGCCTTTCTACCTTAAGGCCATAACCGCACAAGAGGTCTTTAAGCTCCTTACATCTATGTCTGATAATACCAGTGTGTGGTCAGACTACCTGGAACCGCGCCTTCTCAAACTTGCAGCCACTTTGATAGCTGCTGCACTGGAAAAAATATATACATTATCCCTGTCTTGTGGCACGGTTCCTGAACTCTGGAAAACAGCTCGGATAATGCCAATCTTCAAAAAACGGAACAAAAAAGATATCCATGACTACCGGCCTATAGCTATCCTATCGGTCCTGTCCAAAATACTCGAGAAACTTGTCACTGCACAAACACTGGAATTTCTTACGAAATCTGACATTCTAACTGATGATCAGCATGGATTCAGGAAAAATCACAACATGAACACCGCTCTGCTAAAGCTCATCTTAGATATTCTCTCTAGTATGGATTCTGGCAGGCTAACTGGGGCGGTTTTCATTGACCTTACTAAGGCTTTTGACCTTGTGGACCACCGACTACTTCTATCCAGCCTTGGCAGCCTTGGTTTCTCTTCTCTGGTTGTTTGGGGGTTTAACAGCTATCTAGCAAACAGACTGCAAGTTGTTAAATTCAGCTCAGCTATATCTACTGCTGCACCTATAAATGTTGGTGTTTCACAGGGCTCTATACTGGGGCCACTCCTCTTCTCATGCTTTGTGAATAATGTTCCCAGTGCCCTGCAGAACTGTTCTTCTCTGTTATACACTGATGATCTTATCTATGCCGGTGATAACAAAGTTGAAAACTTAAACTCTTCCGTCACAGCTGATTTCACAAAGGTCCAGAAATGGCTCTTTGATCATAAATTGGTACTAAATGCTAATAAAACAAAGGTCATGCTCTTTGGTTCGGCCCCTAAGCTTAGAAACTGTCCTCTGTCCCTAGTGGTAAATGACATTGATGGGTCCAAACTTGACACGGTTACGTCCTTTAATTATCTCAGGGTTTTGCTTGATCAATCCCTAGATCTCAACCTTCACATTCAATCCACCTGTAAATCAGTCGACTGCAAACTGGGTGCTGCCTACAAGACTAGTTGCATGCTAACTCCATCTGCCAAACTGGCCATTGCTAGAGGAGTTCTGCTCCCCTCCTTCACCTATTGTGCCCCCACTCTTGCTGGAGCTCAGAAAACTGCCCTTCATAACTGGGATGTCACTTATAATAACATATGTCGATATGCATCCTCCTCCTCCAGGCTAAAGCACTGCTGTCAACTTTATGATGACCTGGGTTGGCTCTCCCCCTCTGCTACCAGGCAATATCATCTTGGCTCCCTTACCAACTCTATTGTGAGACTGCAAACCCCAAGATCTCTAGCCAAGCTGCTAATTCCTCATACCAGCTCTCATGGGTTGAGGTCTGCTGACAAATCTTTTTTAAACATCCCTAGGTGTTGTACCACAAAAGGCACTGGTCCATTCAGGCATGCGGCGCCTCAGCTTTGGAATACACTTCCCCCCTGAACTGAGGTTGACTGGATCTCACCAGCATTTCAAGAAGAATCTGCGTCAATATCTATTGGGTGCTGGCCCCTGCACTTGTTTTAACCCTACCTGATGGACTGATGCAGTGATTATCCTTACAACACTTGCCTCTTGTTATAATTATTATAATTGTTTGATACTGCTATTTTACTGTTGTGTTTCCTAGTTCCCTATGCTTTTGCCATTTAATTGTTGCTAATAGGTAATTGTTCTGTCTTGTTCCTACTACTATCTACCGATTACTGCATCATTGTACAATGCATGTAAACTGTATGTATCTATGTACCTCATTAAAATGTTCCAATACTTATTCATTATGTCATGTACTCTCCCGGGTCATGCCTGTAAATAGTCATACTGTTTAACTAGTGCACTTACCCGGTAAACAAAAACTAAATAAATAAAAAACAGGATCAAATACCAAACTTGCCTTCTGACCAAAAAAGTACTACTTGGACTACTACCACTGAGCATTGGTTGCCTGCTAAACAAATCCTCTAAGACCCAACACACTCGCACCTCTGATTGTGACCTCCTTCTAGTCCCTCATTTTCGGACTGTTCAATACCAGCGTTCTTTTCTGTTTAGAGTCCCTCTGTGGTTCAGTAATCTTAGCAACCAGCTGACCATGCTACCCAGGCTTACCCAATTCAAACAAATGCTTGCAGAACATCTCCTAACAGAAGGCATCTGTGACTGCTACACCTAATGTCTCACATTGCATACCCCATGCTAGTACACCTTTTGCTGCACTTAACATGCCTTCTGGGCACCTCCTCTCTCATCATAATATCTCCCTCTTCCCTTTAGTCACCTCATCTTTAACCCACCCCATCCTTTGCTCCCCCCCCACATATTCCCTCATCCATGTGCTTTCCCGGCCTCCTCCTCCTCCCTTACTCCCCTTGCCCACCTTCCCTCCCCCACTTTCTGTGTCTTTGACAAGGTCTCTGGCTGCCATTTTTTAAGTCTACCAGATACTGCACTTCTCCCCTCTCCCTACCTACTATACTAATTTTTCCCTCCCCCCTCTCTCCTCCTTCCCTCTCACCTTTATTAAGCGTGGTATACTTAATTTGTATTTTTTTGATTTACTATGCTCTGTTGGAACTCTTGATTATATGTGGTCCTCCCTTGTTTGCTTGTTGACCCCTCCCGCTGACGTGGAGCCTTTTAAATGAGCAGCCTGCACTCAAAGGTATTTGTAATCCGAGATTTAATAAATAAATAACATTAATAAACTCTCGGTCCGTACGGTTCTAAGCCAACAACAACAAAAAAATGAGAGTTTTTTCTTGGCTAGATGTCGCAGAAAACTAAGAAAAGAACGGGCCCTACAGGTTTTCAGCGTTGTACCAAGTGTTGGAACCATTTGCTAAAGCTGATCCTCATTTAATTTGTATATTCTGCCTAGTGTTTGACCACCTGAAGGCAGATTGTGGAATCTGTAAAATTTTTCCACAGTCTACGCTTGAGATGCTTCTTAAAAGACTGCAGGAAAAAATGTCTGAAAAGGCTGCTGACCCGGCCTCAGACAAACCGGCTCCTCCTCAAAAGGAACTGGAGGAAGAGCCTTCTGACAGGGATGATAGTTCTTCAGGAAGAAAATGCGCTGCAGATACAGCTGCTGAACCGGCTACCACAGGTAAAAGAAAAAATAAAAGGAACCGCAACCGAGAAAGACCTCGATTCCAACCACTGAAGAGACTGCTGATGCAATCAGGATCATACAGTCACTGCAACCTGGAACTCCGGTTCCAGTTGAAAAGTAGCTGCAGGCACAAACACTGGTTCAAACCTCCAGTTCAACCTCATTTCCTGGTTCTCTGGAACAGAGTGGTGAATTCTGTGAAGAGGAGGAGGAAGAAAAGGATGAGGATTATGGAGAGCCTATTGAGCCTGACATTTCTTCTGATCCTCACCATGCTGATTTCCCTGACAAGGGATCTGAGGATTACACATCTCACTTTGCTTTCATGAAGCAAGTTGCTCAAACCCTGGACCTCCCCACTCAGGAGTCCACTGAGGAGGAGGAGGAACAGGACTATATGGAGATGATGGACGTCCCAGTGTCAGAGACTACTGTTGCCCATCCTCAAGTCCCTGAAAAAAACAGGTCAACAAAACATTGCAGACACCCACTTCTGTGTCACCAGTGGACAGAAAGTATTGGGTAGCCCAGGAAGAGCAGAATTCCTTTTTCGGCACCCTAGCCATGAGGTGATGGTACAGGCTGCAGCTTGTGACAAAGCTGGCACCCCACTGGCATCACACTCCCTTGATAAAGACTCCAGAAAAATAGACTCCATGACTAAGAAAACTTACTTGGGGTCCTCTCTGGCTATTAGACAGGCCTCTTATATGGCCTAGGTCTCCAGGTATCAGAAAACACTCTGGAATACTGTCCTGGAAATAGCAAAGGCTGTCCCAGCTCCCATGGCAGCTGATCTAGAAGAGGCTCCAACAAGAGGCATAGGAGCTTCTAATGCCCAGTTTAGGATGGCAGTTGATGTCAGCAACACTACAGCTAGGCAGATGGCAAGGTCAGGGTCTCTCAGAAGATTTGCTTGGCTCAGGACTACTAACCTGACCCAGGACACAAAAAGGCTTTGAATTTTCCATGTGAGACCACATCTCTGTTTGGTGAGCAAACAGAGGCTTACATGAAGAAAATGGATGATTAAAAAACTGCTTGCAAAAGTGCTGTTGCCAAAGAAAGGGCATCCACACCTCAGAAGCACCAAGCCAGAGGTGGTAGGGGCGGGGCCCGTTATAGGCCAGTCTTTTACCCTCAAGCTTTCTCCCCATATCAGCAGCGGAGAGGGTGTTTTAGAGGCAGGGGCAGAAAAGGCAGCGGACATACTAGCCCCAGCACACAGCCAGCAGCTCAAGCCAAGCAGGCACCCTGAGGTGTCTGTTCGGGTCGCCTCCCCAACCCCAGTAGAGGGCAGGCTGGCCTACTATCTCCAGGAATGGCAAACCATCACAACAGACAATTGGGTCTTGGAGGTAGTGGGCCAGGGTCTTGATCTCAGTGTCAAGGTCATGCCAAAGCTGAGAGCAAGGGTTTTCAGACCTTCTACCCCATCAGAAACAGCTCTGTTGGAGGAGGAAATGTCCAATCTTCTGTCACAAAAGGCAGAAGAGCCAGTTCCCTTGGCACAAAGAGGAAAAGGCTTATACTCAAGATACTTCCTCACAACAATGAGAACTGTGAGTGGCGACCCATACTGGATCTCAGACATCTAAACCGACATTTGTCTGAACCAGAATTCAAGATGGTGACTGGCAACCATCCTGCCAACACTATGGCAGGGAGATTGGTTATCACCTCTAGACATAAAGGATGCTTCTTTCCACATCCTCATCAGGCGACCCCATAGAAAGTACCTCAGATTCAGATTGCCATCAGTCCATTATCAGTTCAGGACAAAGCCCTTCGGATTAACTTCTGCCCCAAGGGTGTTCACAAAGTGCTTGGCTTTGGTCGTAGCACATCTAAGGAGGCAGGGGGTGGCATTGTTTCCCTTCCTGGATGACTGGCTAGTCGTAGGTCAATTACCTCATCAGGTCAGGAATGCTCTGGCAGTCACACAGGATACTCTGCAATCCCTAAGGTTCCTAGTGAACCTGAAAAAGTCGGTGCTAGAGCCAGTTCAGTTCCTGGAGTTCATGGGAACTGAATTGGATACTGTAAAGGGAAAGACATTCCTTCCACAGGAAAGAATGGACATCCTGGTGGAGCTAGCCAGCTCCTTCAGGCTGCACACCTCAAGGCCAGCAAGGCATTTTCTACAGTTGCTGGGCCATATAGCAGCTTCAACAGCAACAGTGTCGGGCCAAGTTTTAAATGAGAGACATCCAGTTTCATCTCAGGTCACACTGGCACCAAAAAAGAGATTCGTTGTCAAAGCTAGTGCCATTTATAAGAACTCTCCTTTAGACACTACAGTGGTGGCAGGAGAGTGACAACCTCAGACAGGACATACCATTCTTTCGGGAAAACCCCTCGTTGGTGCTAACCACAAATGCCTCCCTCCTGGGATGAGGAGCACACCTGCAGGAGCAGACTGCTCACGGCACATGGCTCAAGCAGGAGTCATTGTTACACATAAATCTGCTGGAACTCAGACCAGTCTTCCCGGGCATCCAGTCCTTCGTCAACATGTTGCAGGGTCAGGTGGTGCAGGTCAGGACAGACAACACAACCACTGTGTATAGAATTAGCAAATGGGGAGGCACAAGATCAAGTCCCCTGTGCACAGAGGCCATGAAAATTTGGAGTCTGGCATACTCCGTGGAGATCTGTCTCTCCGCAGTCCACCTTCCAGGAAAGGACAATATCCTGTCAGATGCTCTCAGTAGAAACAACCAGAAACACCACGAGTGGTCACTCAACAAGCAGGTCCTGCAGGTTGTTTTCTGGAGATGGGGCACTCCAGAAGTGGGCTTCCTCGCAGCCCCAGACAACCATCGGCTACCTCAGTTCTGCTGCAGACCTCCTGTGAGGGGCACAATCTCACTGGACGCACTGCTGCTGGATTGGGCAGGGAAGTTCCTGTATGCATTCCCTCCCTTTCCATTGTTACTAAGGATACTGAACAAGCTCAGATCTCAGCCAGCAACAGTGATCCTCATTGCTCCAGACTGGGCCAGGCAGCTCCGGTATTTCTTAATTCTCTCTATGGCAGTGGCCAAACCAGCCAGCCTCCCCAAAAGGCATAATCTACTGACATCCTCCCAGGGCAAGATCCTATACCCCAACATCCAGTCCCTCAGGCTCAAAGTCTGGCTGTTGAGGACTTAGAATATGCCAACTTGCACCTCTCAGGAGGAGTCATGGAGGTCCTCAGGGTCTCTAGAAAGCCATTCACCAGGAAAACCTATATATCAAAGTGGAAAAGATTTTCCATCTGGTGTTAGACAAGAGACATAGATCACAGTCAGGTGGGTTTGCCAGCTGTTCTGGATTATTTGACCCACCTTCACTCTCTTGGCCTAAGACCACCCACTCTTAAGGTGCACCTGGCAGCTGTCTCTGCTTACTTATCGGCAGGCAGGGTCTCATCCCTGGCTTCAAACCCAGTATTCAGAAAGTTTTCCAAGGGGCTGTTACATCTGCATCCCCCACATAAGGACCCTACACCATTGTGGGATCTTAATATATGTATTGCCCAGCTCATGCAGCCTCCTTATGAGCCCATGTCCTCAGCAGATCTCAAGTATGTGACCTGGAAAACAGTGTTCCTGGTGGCAGTCACCTCTGCCAGGAGAATTTGTGAGCTCCAGGCCTTGTCCATAGAGCCTAACTACATTGCATTCCATAGGGACAAGGTTGTCCTCCGGACCAATAGGAAGTTTCTTCCCAAGGTGGTATCTGACTTCCACCTCTATCAGTCCATTACAGTGCAAGTCTTTTTCACTGACCACTCCACTGCAGGGGAATGTAGACTACATAGCCTGGATGTTAAAAGAGCTATCAGCTACTACCTGGACCACACAAAGAGCCACAGGCAAGACAACACTCAGCTCTTCCTGGCCTATGGGGAAGTGAGAAAAGGCAAACCAGCTACAGAAAGGTCAGTTGCACGCTGGATTGTTGCCTGCATTCAGTTCTGCTACAGCAAGGTGGACAAATGGCCCCCTGCGGGTTTCAGGGCCCACTGTTCTAGGGGAACAGCTGCTTCCATAACAGCTGCTAGAAACATTCCTCTGCTGGAAATCTGCAAAGCAGCTACCTGGAAAACTGTCCACACATTTACCAAGCACTACTGCTTGGATGCCCAGGCCAAAAGTGATGCCAGGTTTGGCACAGCAGTACTGCAGAGCCTATTTCCTAAACAGGTTCTCTGCCCACCTCCAAACATACTGCTTGGGTAGTCTGCATATTGTCAGAATACATTAAGATTTCCTGGGGTTTGAAGAAAAATTTACTTACCATAGTAATCTTGTTTCTTCCAAGGGAATCTTCCTGTATTCTGAGCTCCCACCCTACCTCACCTGCTAGAACCTAATGGGCACTGCATACCAGCTGTCCATACCCTACTGCAAACCTGTTGGTATGTTTGTTTGTTTCTTGGGCAACTGTGACTTGAGTCTTGAGGATGCCCCTGTTGTTTAAAAGAGGGGTCTGTCTTTAGGGGGGAATTGGTTTTATGTTAGGATAGTTTAGTTAAGTTATTTATGCATGCTTCATAAGAATCTGACCGTTGCAGGAAGTGCAACCAGGAACAGTGGTTTGAAAACCGAACTCGAGCCTAACATTCCACCATTTGCATAGGTTCTATTAACCATTTCAGCTCCGGGGCAGTCCTGTGGTGAGACCATACTGCATATTGTCAGAATGCAGTAAGTTTCCCTTGGAAGAAACAAGATTACTATGGTAAGTAATTATTACTATGGTAAATAATTTTTTCTTCCCTTCCAACCCCATATAAGATCTGAGTCATCAAGGAAAAGGCATAATTCTCATTCAGATTTTGAAATAGCATCACTGCAGCTGCTACAATGGCAAGGGGAACTGAATGGACCATTTGTCTGAATTTGTTTTGTAGATCCTAGGTTCCTCAGTGGAGTTTCTGAAGGGGATCCTCCTAGGTTGCTCCAAGGCCTGCAGGACGCTAAAATGGTGACTGGCATCTATGAAAGTGCCTTGCACACCTGGATCTTGCACATCACTTAGTCAAAAATACAAGGATATGTTCTGAAGCTGAAGTGCTTGATGTATGGCAAAGGTGTGCTAGGGCCACTTGGCTTTTGTAACCCACCTATCAGCAGATCATGATTGACAATAGCTTCAGCTGCGACAGCAATCACTCACCTTCTCTCTTGAAAAACATAAGTACTCTGGCATTCGCTAAGGCGGGGGAGAGAAGAGTGGCTTTGTGGAGTTGATTCTTAAGCAACTGGCACTGTTTCTCTATTGATAATTGTTCCAAGTTGGTTGGTGAGCACAGCAAGGATGTAATTGACCGTACTCTGGTTCCATTTCCCACTTTGGTTCTGATGTCACTGAGAAAGTCCTAATTTTATTTTGGTCTGGCTCTGTGTGGAAGCACAGATAGTATTGCTCCAGCTCCTCAAAAGAAAATGCTCCATTCAACTCCAGAGGCATCGCTTCCTTCGTATCTCAGTCCCACTTTAAGAAACAGGAGAACAGGTTTCTCAGTGAAAGGTAAAAACATAGCCGAGCAACCATAGGCTTCCCCTCTGTATTGACTCTGTTTCTAGCATTGCATTGGACTATTAACTTGATTCCCTTAGGTCCAACAGTGTTGTCATTTGGCTTTGGAAATTGCCACCCTTCCTACTCCAAGAAGACCCCCTCAAAGTTTGGGGTTATTTCCCTTCAGATCAATAACTTCCATGGGGGCAGGCAATGAACTTGTTGTTGCTTTTCTGTCTAGGTGTGGGAGACCAAAATAACCTAGCCTTGTAGCAGCCATTTCTCCACAGAAAAAGGCACTTAATGGGTATACTAGTATTCTTGAAGCCTCTGACCCAATTCAGTTTCTGCCAGATAGAATCTTGATTACTCCTGTCTTTAGACAGATTTAGGGGACACTAAGTTTGAGTTCAAGGGATTTGACATAGACTTTTCAGAGGATATGGCTGAGGACACTTTAGTTTGTACCGCAGACATTTCAGGTGCATTGGGGTGATCTTTCAAGAATTTCTTCTCCATAATGCCCCACCCTTTGGTATTAGGTCCATAGGCGCTATGACCCTGCAAGAGCAAACGTTTTCCCAGAGTGCTGCATGCACGACAATGCACACTGGAAACCGTAACCATCGTCTACACCCTAACTGCCTCAGTTCTGTTTTTCCGACATTAAGTATGTACAGTGGGAGTGAATATTGACTGCCTCATTTCTTTCTAAAAATGTAACGTGTTCTCAAATGGGAAGGCCATTAAAAGCTTCATGCTACTTTTCAGGCATTATCGGTTTAGGCAAACTATTGCACACACTGACCGGCATACACTTTTTCTCCTGCCTTGGACATGACTGGAACAGGTTGAACTCACCCTCATGGACTTTACCATGGTGCACCACAGTTGGCAAACCAAACAGATAGGAACAAATAAACTCATGTGCATTCGTTCCTGGTGGATGGGGTTAACCAAAAGCACACCGCACAGCTTCAGTTTGGTGACTCTTCATTTATTTAGTCATCCATTTTGCAGGCAGTACACAGTGCTGTGCTAAGTGCTTCAGTGTGCTGTGTCAGTACCAGGCATCTGCCTCTGACCTGCTCCCAACTACTGGCCCCAGTGCTTTGGCTTGCACCTTCCTCGGGGTGTCACTAGAGCAGAGGTCTGATAGCCTATTTATGTGGTCGTTGTTATGACATCATAGCAGATGCAGACTAGTCTGTGTGGGGAGGACAATTAGACCACTAAAGAAATGAGTCAGCCACACTCACTCATTCTGCCTTTAGATGAAGATGGCCTGGGCTATATCACGCCTCAGTTTTCCCATGATGAGGACTGAGGCTTTCACGCTTCTAAGATTGAGTCCGCCCTTCCCTCTTTAATGGGGAGCTTGCTTGTTGACCAAAGAGTGGTGCTCTGTGATAAAGGTTGATTCTTCAAAGATAGAAAAGTTGCATTCCATAAGTCTAGATCTTCAAGAATATCTTCTCCACAGAGTCCCATTCACTTGCCCACTGTCCACTTCTTGCTTTTTTGTGGTGATCCAGAGCCTGGTGTGTTGGCTTCTATGGCTCAACATCTTTGACAGTATGTCCACTTTACGGGCACGTTTTATCTTCCTCTGCCACCTCAGGCTGATACTCCTCAGGTTATTTGAACTGTTAGTCACTTGTTTGCCTTTGTGGGCACGTGTAACAAAAAAAATGAGAGTTAAAAAAAGTATATGTCATAAACATAAATATTTTGAGACTGGAGGTGAAATATATTCTCTCTCTCTTCCACTGTGCTATTCACTTTCTAAACTTATTTACAAACAGGGTACGTTCCATTATCTTTCTGTCAAAGTTTGGTGCATCCCCATTTTTTCTTTTATAGCTTTCCTCCTTTTCTGTATCCAATCTCCAATCCAGATTATGTTTATTTTATTTATTTATTTATTTCAGTTGCAGATTAATGCCTTTGAGCCAGGATGGATCTTTTACAAAGTTTCCATGTCAGGTAGACGACAGACAAAAATGACAAAGGTTCCATGACAATTGGACAAGAGACAAAATTACAAAGGCAGGTTGATGAACATTGCAGGAAGACAGAATATTGATAGGCAGTAGAAGCAGGCGAATAGGAAATTACATTGACTAAATTGTTACTGGTATAAGAAGTGCAATTTGACATATGGATCAATATATTGTTAAAGGCATAGAAAAGGCATCAAGGAATCAAGCTGTAGTTAGGCACAGAGTAGCTTGGGAGTAGCCTGAGGGGGCTATGTCATAAGGTAGGAAAGAGGATGAGGGGAAGAGTAGGGGACAGACGCCAGGGGCTTTGGTCAAGAGGGGAGCAGAGAGAAGGGAGGGAAGTAGGAGGGGCAGATAGTCCCAACACCATTGCTGTGACCATCTGACAGAAATGCCAATGTGAGCCAGCCTGGTGGCGCTGAGGGTTTAGGCGCTGGATGCCACACCTCGCATCACGCCGGCGACCTGGGTTTGGGAATGGACTTGGGTCATTCGGTGGTCAGCCGGGGGAGGAAAGGATTGAGCGTCCGGAGGACTGCTCTAATTCCTCGGGAAGGGGGGTTGGCACTGTACACTGTCGACTGACACCTGGGAGTGGCTGGGTGTCAGTGCAGATGCAGGGGGTTTGGCCCATGCCCAGGGCAAATAGCTGCCTCTGCGGAGGTGGAGGCAGCCATTCCGCCCATTGTACGGGCATATGGTGTGGGAGAAAAATGGAGGAAACAACCGGGACCTGGCAGGGCCCGTGATGGCCCTGATTGCTCCTGTGCAGCCATTCCCCCCCGATTCTGGATTGCTGTGTTTCGGGGGAGCTAGCCGGGAGCTTCTTGCCTTGGCCCAGCCGCAGGGGAATTTCGGGGGGGGCGGGCAGAGTGGACAGTGGGGCTGGAGGATGTACCTCCTGAGGAAGGGGTCATAGCCCCTGTCAGGTCCGTGGAGGCACGGGAAAAAAGGTTCAATAAAAAAAAAATGCCAATGTGGTCACCTAGCGCTACGCCCACAGTTGTCTTTCTCTTGCCAACTCTGTCAGAGAACCTGTTTCATAAGGTGGCTATTTTTCTTGTCTGTTTTTTTTTCCCCATTTAGGGCTAGACTCAAATTTTTCCCTTTGGTTCCAAAAGAACCTATTAATATTCTAATTTGTAAAGGAAAACAGTGATAAAAATCTAGCATTCTTTCTTCAGCAAAACACAGTCTTCTCCATGGTTTTCAATATGCAAGGCTAGATTTTTCACCCAGGTGTTCAAGACGCAAAGTAAGCAATAATACCCAACAGGGTGGGCGGTATTGGGTTATCCCCAACTGTTCAGGGGTGTAATGAAGCTGACACCGCAGGCGGAGGACCTTATAGCCCCTGGAAGGTCCAGTATAGCCCTATACCTCCACCCTGGAGTGTATTATTGCACTTACAAAATGGGTTATTTGTGAGATTTTT
Source organism: Neoceratodus forsteri (assembly GCA_016271365.2). NCBI lineage: Eukaryota > Metazoa > Chordata > Ceratodontiformes > Ceratodontidae > Neoceratodus > Neoceratodus forsteri. The sequence goes on along the minus strand of CM057453.1, from coordinate 58,759,889 downwards.
GTAAAATAATTTAAAAACTACTATAAATGAATACAAATGTATTTTGCTGTGAAATAGTCCCTCTACTAGTACAGCTGCCAATAGAGAGCCCTGCTGTTTTAAATGTAATGCTCGTTTCGTTGTGACTCCCCCCCCACTCCCCCACCAACACCTCAAGTTCTACGAACAGTTGAAGAATTAATGTTATGAAGAGTTGTCCTAGCTGAGGTTTCCATTTGTATTGAGGCTCTCCTACCTGGTTCATATGTCTTTTTAATTGTTTTCAGAGGGACTATTGCTGGGTAACACCATGGGCACGATAGTGCGGTTGGTATAGTGATGCAGTTTAAAGTGATCACAGTTGGTAGAAATGTTTCATCGTTATTCTCCCTGTTCTGGACGAATTAATTTTTTTGTATTTGCAGTAGTCACTGTGGCAAAAGATGGGACAGTAATTGTGGTCGAGCTGGGCACGATGTGTGTGGAGTGTTGATTCGGGCAACAGCAGCAGGGGCCAGTGGCCAGGGGAACAGCTAAGAAAACAAGGCAGTGTAGTTTATGAGTGGCATGAGTGCAGTCGTCAGTAGGCGAGGTGAAAGACGGTCAAGACTCGGGAGTGCTGAAGACAGCAGCACATTTAATGTGTAGTACCCCCCCCCCCCAAATATATGCTTATTGGTGCCATGAACTGGGGAAGCTGATGCCGGGGAGCAGAAACTTAGCACTGGGAACACAACTGCTTTTACAATACTCAGGTAACCATGGGAGGCAACTAACTGTTGCTGCTAAAATAAACAAGAATTGCAAACTGAGTGGAATAGTTTTGGGTGTGTTTGGTAAAGCTGCCCATTTTTTTCGAATCTTGAATGGATTAATGGTTACTGCTCAGATGGGGGGGCATCACTAAAGGTAGGGTCAGAGGTGCAGCTCTCACTAAGCAATAGAAAAACAATGGTGCCTGTTTGAAATTGAACATTCTGTCAGCTAAATAATATCGAACAAAAATAGGTAGCAGAGACCAGGACTCATTATTTCCCAGTTTATGTTCCCTGATACTGAACCGGCTGGTTAGTGGAGTGGGCCAACCAGCATTGAGGATTTGCCCAACCCATTTTCTAAATATCAAACATATCATGCTAGCCCACTGGTGCAGTGGTAGCGCTAAGGCTTGACAGCGTGCCGATGACCCATATTTGGGAATGAGCTGTAGTTATTGGAGGGCCAACTGGGGAGGGAGGAAGGAAGAGCAAGCATCCAGGGGACAGCTCTCCTCCTCTGGGGAGGGAAGGGTGCTTGGAACAGCACTGTCCTCTAGTGGAGTCTGGGTACCAAGTACACCCAGAAGATTGACAGTTGTCCAGCATGTCATGCACAGGAGTGTGTGATGGTGCCATTGACACCATTGTGTACTGCTCAAGTACACTTCAGATAGCACTTCCACGCAGTGGTCTCTGATAGCCAAGGAGACTGAAAAAACTGCAAGGCATTCTATATGAAGCAATTGTCTGTAGCACCCAAGGAGACAGAAAACACTGCAAAACCGTCTTTCAGTAAAGAGCACAGTGCTCCAAGCCAGGAATGCTCTGATAGCTGCCATAAAAAAACAGCTTTCCAAACATCAGCCAAATACTACGGAAGGCAAAAGAAAGCAGAAAAAAAGTTCCATGAGGCCTGAACAGCAAATAAGAATGGACACAAAAGAAGCATTTGGTCATTTTTAAAACAATAAGGTTGAAAAACTGGCCTCTGATGTCCCTCCTAGCATCTCTCTGGAGGAGGGCTTTGTGGAGGAAGACAAAGAGAAACCAATTTCCCCAGACAGCAGTGCTGAAGAGGAATTTGGTTCCCCACCCAAGGTGAAAGATGACTTTTCTTTCTATCCTGCATAAATGAATAGAATTGCTGATATGCTGAATTTATTATCTTCTGATTCGGAAGCGGACATGAAGGAAGCATAACTTATGAGTATGTTGGGTCTTGCCTCGACAGAAAGAGTACATACCCATCCATAAGGTTTTTTTACAATGCACTAAAAATGTTTGTGCTAGGCCCTCAGCCGCATTTGTCGTAAACAAGAAGATAGAAAGGTACATGGTAACCAGGGAGGGTTCTGTGTTTGTTTGTACTCATTCTGACCTTATAGTATACTCAGGCAGCTGTGTCTCAGTAAGCAAAAATAAAGTTCTCAGCAGCACATCCTGATAAGGATTTCAAAGAAACTGACCTAACTGCTAAAAAGGCATACTCTTCCTCTTCATTACTGTTGATACAGGCTACTTACTTGAGTCAAGCCATACAAAAGTGAGATTACTGGACTTTAGGAGGGCTGTCTTTGTCAAATTGGGAGAGTGCCTCAGAAAAGCACTAGAAAACAGACAAGGAGGGGTGGAGGAACAATGGGGGAACATCAAAACTGCCATCACAGAGGCAACAAGCCTTTGTGTGAAGCAAATAAACAAATCAAAACAAAAGAAAAAAACTATGGTTCTCAAAAGAAGTGGCGGGGAAGGTTAGGGAGAAAAAGATAGCATTCAGGAAGTATAAGGAAACACAGAAGAAGCAGAACAGAGAACTGTACCAGTTAAAGCAGAAGGAAGTGGGGAAGGCAGTCAGAATAGCAAAGGCCCAAACCGAGGAACAGATAGCCAACTCGATTAAGAAGGGGGATAAAACATTTTATAGGTACATTAGGGAGCGAAGAAAGACTAAGGGAGGGATAAGGAGCTTAATAAAGGGGAGCGTGGGTGGGCAGAGAGGGACAGTGGAAAAAGTAGGGATACTGAACGAATACTTCTGCTCAGTATTCACAAAAGAAGAGGAGGGGGAAGTACTTAATCCAATCAATAGAAGCACTCTGGATAGGGGTGTCAATAACAGTCCTTTCACAGAAGAAAGGGTTCTGAAAGAACTCCTAAAACTGAAGGTGGACAAAGCAATGGGGCCTGACTGAATTCGCCCCAGAATTCTAAAAGAACTAAAGGGAGAACTAGTGACACCACTGACTACCCTTTTTAAGAAATCATAGGGGGATGGTGTGGTACCTAAGCATCGGAGCCGGGTTTGTAAAATTTTTGGTGGGGCTCAGGGGATGGGGTCAAAGTGCCACCCCCTGGCCCAGGGGTCAGAGGTCACCCCCCACAGGGGTGTGAGGTCAACACTTCCCCAAGCGCGAGGGTCTATGGGAGTGGAGCACCCTACAGTGTGTGTTGTCGATGCCATGGCTGGGGGGGACACTAACCACCACTAAGGAACGGGCAGTGGTGGCACAAATCACTGTTGGGGTACGTTCAGGGCCAGTGCACTGTTGTGGGGGGGAACTTCCCTGCAACTGGATTCCCACATGGCTAGGGCAAGATGGCTCAGGCTGTTACCATGGGTGTGCTGGCTGGGAGGAGGAGCTTTCATCCCTACTTGGTCAAGTATTGGGTGGGGGCAGGGACCACTACACTCCAGGGAGTAATACATACAACCTGGGGCATGGGTGTAGGTGTGGGGCAGATCACTGGATACCAGGGAAGGGAACACTTTGCATTTAGAGGGTGGGATCGGAGGGCCAAAAAACAGCAAGAGAGGGATCCACTGAATTGCAAATATAACGATTTGACTTTGTTTTTACTTTTCTGCTGCTTAAATGTAAATTTTTTTTTTTTTTTTAAGCAGGAGTAGCACACTAAGCTGAAAGCTTTTTTATAGATGCGACTTGGGAGCACAGGGAAGTTAAGTGGCTTGCTCAGGGTCATACAGTATGTAAGTGGAAGCTGTGGGATTCAAACCCAGGTCTGGTCTGCTGGATTTAACCAGACTTGCAGCTCAGAGCCTTAAACCACTGCGCAATACTGCCTCCCTCATCACTACAAACTTTCTTTACTTCAGTACAGGCAAGCAGACAAACACACAAACTGTTGGCTGATAAGGACCACTTTGCCCACATAGTCTGCCTGTTTTGGCATTTTCCCTGCCTACTGCAATACTGCAGACTTACTTGATCTCTGGCTTGTATCCCCTCTTTCCTATTGCTAGGGTTCCCTTGTGTGTATGCCATGCATTCTTTTTTTTTTTTCTCAATTTAAGTTTATTGACAACCATCGGGTACATTTAATATAAGCAGTCCAGACAGTTTCATTTCTGTTTTACAAAGCTGAAGTATAAAACAGAGAATCCCTCTTCTCTACCTTCTCTCTAGACATTTTTAAATTAGTGACATTAATAAATCCATTGAGTTGTACTCTTCCCATAACCAGATGGGCCATCCTATAGGCAGTTCACCTCCACTCACTCATGGTTTAGAGAACTCCTGTTTCCAAGTTAAAAAATATTAAGTTGAGAAAAGGACTTTAAGGAGTCTGACTAGAATTCAAAGCATTAAATGTTTCTTGCCAGATCTCCCACCTCGTCCATCTCCGGACATAAATTTGTGTTTTATAATTTATCTTACAAGTTAGTTCTTCCATATCCGCAATTTCCTGGACCAGGTGCTTACGGTGGGAGAAATTGTTTTTCAGCCAATATCAGGTAATGGATTTGTGGGCTGCTGCCAAGAGAAGGGCCCAAAGATAAACTGCATCCGCTCCAACCAGATTCTGGGGAAGTTCCCCTAGTATCAGGCTTGGCCAGTCCAGTCCAATGGGACATCCAAGGCAAACAGGTCAGTAAGTGCCTGAGAGACGTCCCTCCAGAAAGACCCAAGCCGTGGACACAACCAAAAAACATGTAGATAACCTGCTTGTGTTTCCCCACATGACCTCCAGCAGGTCGGATGTCTTTCAGGGTTTCTTTTACTCAGGGATAGAGGAGTGAGGAAGAAACATATTTTCACTTTCCAACTGAACTCTTGCCAAAGTTGGGAACAAGTGGTTCTGGGTGCCAGCTGAAATACTGAATTCCAGTTGATTTCCTGTAGGCCTACTCCCTCCTCTTCCCTCCATCTCAATTTTACTTTATCTAAGTGATCTAGCTTTAAACACATCAGGGTTTTATAAAGCATAGAAATGATATGCCATGCATTCTTGAATTCCCCTACCATTTCAAACAACATGAAGTCTTGCTATATTATGACAATTGCAGTTTGTCCCACCATTAGAACTGCTCCGGAGGTGAAAGGGTTAACTACCATTCTGAGAATGGAGTTTAGAGCGCGAGCTCGGTTAGAGAAGCTCTGTCTGGATAATTTCAAACTAAAACTGTCAGATTCTTTACTCCGCCTCACTGAACAGTCGCTCCGGGGATTTCTCCTACTGCTCGGTTCATTTCTCGGTTTAAACAGTATTTTCTTGGTTAAATTCAACCCCGAGTATTATTATTTTTAACCGCAAACCGATCGGTTCAAGCTCTGTCTGTGGTATTGTAAGTAATAGACAGGTTTTTATTTCTGTGTGGAACTTGTAAATGTTTATCGGTTCGGTTCGAACCGATCAGGTTGGTTAAAACTTTAAAGTTTAAGCATTTTAAAGCTTTTAGAGTGCGGTTCCCGGTTCTTATCGGTTCTAAAAAGAACGGATTTCATTACGGTTTTTTCCACGACCCGTGACACGGTTGGGAACCGATAAGGGTGTCTTGCCTGGCACTGCCGTTAAAAGGGCAAGTTTGTTGGTTAGGCTGGCATCTTGTCTGAGAAACCCAAAAGAAAAACCGGGCCCACTGGGTTTCAACACTGTAGTGTCTGTGGGGAAGCCTTTGCCAAGGCTGACCCACACACTACATGTGTTTATTGTCTGGGGTTTGACCACCTCAATTCAGACTGCCAGATTTGTAAGAATTTCCCTGCAGCCACCCTGGATAAGAGAGTGGGCAGGCTCAGGGAACGAGAGGCCAAAAAGTCCGCTGACCCGGATGGCCAGCCCGGTTCGGTGCCAACCGAACCGGAGGGAGTGCCCTCTGACCAGGGCGAGACTTCCTCGGCCAAACGTAAAGCTGGCTCTGAGGAGCCAGTTCCAGCAAAGAAAACTAAAAAATCAGCAGGTATGGAGTCCAAAATTCCTTCTCCAACTGCTGCAGAAATAGCAAAAGCTATACAAATTGTACAGTCACTTTCTCCGGTTCCGTCCGAACCGCCACTGTCTGGTAGGAGGTTGGTTCGGTCGGTTCAAGAATATGATATTGGAGATTTTTATAAACCAGAGGAGGGGGAGGAGGATTATGAACAGTGTGAATGTGACTTTGAGAGTCTGGATGTGCCCATTGAACCGGACATCTCCCCAGACAGACCTTTAGAATCTTCCCCTATGCTTTCTGAGTCCCCTTCTCATTTTTTGTTTTATAAAAGGTTGTTGAAACCCTCCAGCTCCCATTAGAGGAAGCTGTGGATGAGCAAGAGGAACCTGATTTTGTGGAAATGATGGATATCCCAGAGTCTAGGAGATTATCTATCCCTTACATAAGTCTTTTAGGAAGCAAACAATAAAAATTCTAAAAGCCCCTAATTCTGTGCCTCCTGTTGACAAAAAGATGGACAGGAGGTACACTTTGTCAGGTCCTGATACAGACTTTCTTTCACAGCAATGCAGTCATGTTGGGGTAGTTCAGGCTGCAGTCTGTGATAAAGCTAACATTCCCCTGGCTTCACATCCTCCTGACAAGGACTCCAGGAAGATTGATGCCATGGCTAAAAAACAATACATGGCAACGTCCTTGGGACTCAGACAAGCAAATTACATGGCTTATGTGGCAAGATACCAAAATCTAGATGGGACACTGTCATGGCTTTGTTAAACAGGCCCTCGGCCAGCTTGCCAAGGAGCTGGAGCAGGTGGCTTCTGATGGTATTGAGGCTTCCAAGATGCAATTCCATGCTGCTGTGGATTCTAATGATGTATCCTCTAGAGTCATGGCTACATCTGTGGCCTTTTGTAGGTTAGCTTGGCTCAGGTGTACTAACTTGTCACAGGATACCCAGTCTAAGGCTATGGATTTTCCTGGGGGAATTCTCTGTTTGGGGAGCAAACAGAGAATTGACATGAAAATGGATGAATACAGAACAACTTATAGGAGTGCACAAGCCAAGGAGCGGCAAGCCACCTCAGAAGCAGACCCCAGGGGTAGAGGTAGGCCCTTTCACAGGCCTTTTACCAAACCCAGGCTTCTTCTGCTTATGCTCAGCAGGGGTTCTTCAGAGGCAGAGGCAGATGGGGTGTAATGGGTCTGCTCCACCCCTCAGACTAAAGCCCTGACAAGCAGGCACCCTGATGGGGTGCCCAGGCGGATTCTCCACTACCTGTGGGGGCAGGCTGGCTTACTTCGCCCAGGACTGGGAGTCTCTAACATCAGACAAATGGGTCCTGGAAGTAGTAGCCAGGGTCTGTTCTCAGCTTCAAAACATTTCCAAAGATGAGAGCCAGATTTTCCACCTGCAAACCCTCTAGAGACTTTTACCTTAGAAACAGAAGTCTCAACCTCCTAGCTCTCAGAGCTGTAGAAAGGGTTTCCCCACACCAGGGCAAGGGTCTATACTCCAGATATTTCCTTACCCCAAAAAGACAGGAGAATGGCGCCATTTTAGACCTAAGATTTCTGCACAAGCACCTTTTGAAACCAAAGTTCAAAATGGTGACTCTGGCAATGATTTTACCTTCTCTAAGGCCAGGGGACTGGCTAGCTTCCCTGGTCCTCAAGGATGCCTATTTCCATGTTCTAATCAGAAGCTCCCACCGAAAGTACCTCAGATTCGAACTGCCCTCAGGTCACTACCAGTTCAGAGCAATGCCCTTCGGCCTCACCTCTGCCCCAGGGTATTCTCAAAATGTCTGGCAGTAGCAGTTGCTCATTTAAGAAGGCAAAGGATTGCTGTTTTTCCTATCTAGACGACTGGCTCATTGTAGGCCAGTCTCCAGAACAGGTCAAATCACACCTGCAAGTTACCCAGCAGCTGCTCACCTCTGGGCTTCTTGCTCAATCTTCCAAAGTCAGTTCTGGAACCTGTTCAGGTACTCACCTTCATAGGTGCAGAACTGGACACAAAGCAGGCCAGGGCCTTCCTACCCTTAGAGAGGGTAAGGAACCTGGTGGCCCTGGCCTCCTCCTTCACTCTGCAGGTCTCTCGACCAGCAAGGCACTTCTTACAGCTCCTAGGGCACATGGCTGCTTCCACAGCTGTAGTGCAAGGAGCAAGATTTCAGATGAGGGACATTCAGTTTCACTTGAGAGCCTTTTGGTCTCAGAGAAAAGATCCCTTCCAAGTTGGTCCTGTGATTAACCCTGATCCAGGCCCTTCAGTGGTGGCAGGATCAGAGCAATTTAAGACTGGGGGTCCCTTCATCCCTCTGTCGCATTCCTTTACCCTCACTACGGATGCATTCCTTCTGGGATGGGGAGCTCACATGGGCGACCTCTCCACTCAGGGAGTGTGGTCCCCTCAGGAATCTCTGTTCCACATCAATTTGCTGGAACTCAGAGCTGTCTTTCTAGCACTTCAAGTGTTTTCTGCATCTGTTCAGAACAAAGTGGTACAAGTCAGAACAGACAACACCACCACAATGTGGTACATCCACAAACAAGGGGGCACTCGGTCTTCGGCCTTGTGCACGGAAGCAATGAAGTTATGGTCTCTGGCTTATTCCCTGAACACTTCCCTCATAGCAGTTCACCTCCCAGGAAAGGACAATGTCCTGGCAGATGCTCTCAGCAGGATTTCCAGGGCCATCACGAATGGTCACTGGATCCCCAAGTACTGGGATAGTTTTTGCCAGATGGGGCACCCCTCAGATAGATCTTTTGCAGCCCCAGACAATCACCAACTTCCACTGTTTTGTTGCAGGCCCCAGTGATGGGCTCAGTCCCTCTGGATGCCTTTTCCTAGATTGGGAAGGGAAGTTTCTATATGCTTTTCTCCCTTCCTCTCCTATTCAAGGTGCTAGTAAAATCAGATCCCAGCCTTGCAGGGTGATTCTGATTGCTCCAGATTGGGCCAGGCAGCCCTGGTACCCACTCCTTCTGTCCTTAACAGTCCATTTTCCTGTGCCTCCCAGGAGACACAATCTATTATCTTGTGCCCAGGGAGGGGTTTGCACGATCTCAATCCCTCAACCCTCAAGGCCTGGCTCTTGAGGAGTTAGAGTTTGCTGACCTACACCTTTCTCAAGGTGTTCTCGACATCCTGAAGGCTTCCAGGAAGCCTTCCACTAGAGCCACTTATAATTCTAAATGGAAAAGGTTTTCCATCTGGTGCTCGGGAAGCATATTTCCCGGAATCTGCTGATTTGCCCATTGTTCTGGACTATATGGTCCATCTTAATTCTTTGGGCCTGAGACCAGCTACCCTGAAAGTTCGTTTGGCAGCTGTCTCTGCTTTTATTTCAGCAGGAAAGCCCTCTCTTTCCACTCACCCTGTTTTTCCAAGTTTTCAAGGGATTACTTCATACTAATCCACCTTTCAGGGACCCGGCCCTGCCTGGATCTTAGTGTTTGCATTGCTCAGTTGATGCAACCTCCCTTTGAGCCTCTGTCTTCTGCAGAGCTCAAGTATTTGACTTGAAAACTGTTTTCTAGTAACCATCACTTCTGCCAGGCATAAGTGAGTTACAAGCCTTGTCAGTGGAGACTGACTTTATTTCCTTTCACAGGGATAAAGTAGTCCTTAGGACTAACAGGAAGTTTTTGCCTAAGGTGGTTTCAGACTTCCATCTTAACCAATCTATCTCCCTTCCAGTGTTCTTTACTGTCCGAGAGGAGGTTGCACAGTTTAGATGTTAAGAGGGCCCTTAGTTACTATATAGAGCGTACCAAGGGTCATAGGTTCGAATCCCTCCAACTTTTTCTCACTTTTGGTGAGGTTGGAAAAGGTAAACCTGCCACTAAGAGATCCATTGCCAGGTGGATTGTCTCTTGTATCCAATTTTGCTATCAGAAACTGGGAAAGGTTCCCCCTTCAGGCCTGAGGGCTCACTCTACCAGAGGTACAGCTGCGTCTATAGCTACTGCCAGAGACATCCCTATTTTAGAGATATGTCAAGCAGCTACCTGGAAGACGGTACACACTTTCACCAAGCATTACTCCTTGGATATCCAGGCCAGGAGGGATGCTAGATTTGGCACAGCCGTGCTTCCGAGCCTATTCCCTAAGTAGGTTCCGTCCCTCCTCCATGGAGGTACTGCTGTGTATTCTGCAATTGTCATAATATAGGAAGACTTCATGTTGTTTGAAGAAAAAATTACTCACCTTAGTAATGTTGTTTCTTCTAATGGAGTCTTGCTATTATGACCTCCCCAGCCTGCCCCTCTCAGAACTTCTACTTGGGTATGGGTTGGGCAGTCCAGTGGGCACGGTTATGCCATTATATGTTTTCACCCCTTTTGGGGTTTTGGGGTGTGGTGTTTATTCTACCTTATTTTATTATTTTCTGGTTCCCTGACTTGAGTCTTTGTGTTGGGACCAGGAATATGTTTAATATTTAGGTAGCCAGTTGGCTAGTGTAGGTTACAGCTTCCACACAGAACCTTAGTGAGTTTTTGCTCGTAAAGATCTGACAGTTTCAGTTTGAAATTATCCAGACAGAGCTTCTCTAACCGAGCTCGCGCTCTAAACTCCATTCTCAGAATGGTAGTTAACCCTTTCACCTCCGGAGCAGTTCTAATGGTGGGACAAACTGCAATTGTCATAATATAACAAGACTCCATTAGAAGAAACAACATTACTAAGGTGAGTAATTTTTTCTTCTGTCCCCACTGCCCACCTTTGCTGAGGGGCTGTTCCATGCACCCACCACTCTTTGTGTGAAAAAAAATACTTCCTCATGTTACCCTCCAACCTTATATCGTGACCCCAATATGGTACCCTCTTCTACCTTACTTATACCCACCTGTCCCTCGGTGGTGCCTGGTGTTCAACCTTCCCAGCAGCAACACCAACACCATGCCCCCCGGCGTTCCCCAACAATCACAAAGGGTTTGGTAGAACATGTGCACAAGTCATGTGCTGTGCTGGCCTGTGATGAGTCTGTCACCTTGGGCTCTCCCCTCTTGATTTTCCAGGAATCCATGGTGGGCGAGGCCCTGTGACAACTTTCCAGGCTCCACCCCACCTCAGTTCAACCCTGGCTGTCAGTGCTCACCACAGGGGTTAAATTAGGCATGAGCCCACTGGAACTCCGTTCCCAACTTCCAACATCACACCTCTTAAACATTTTAGGACCGTTCCAGCAAGGCAGCACTCAAGCAGTAAGACTGGATCTCAGCCTAAGTCTCCAATCCTCTAATGCTGAACCATATAGCAGCAAATGCCATGAGAGGGTAAAGTGAAACAAGACCCCCCCCCCAAAACTACCCACATCTGCTGCTGCCAGACTGACAAAATGAATATTGTACAAACACCATGAGGTCTGTGTAATGTCCCCACAAGACACGGACAACCAGGATCAGAGAGAAGGTGATAGCCCAGAGGCTTCCTCTCCCCCCAATCAGGCAAGTCTCAATTAAGAGCTTTGGAAGCATGTGTCAGGATAAGAAGCAACAGAGAAAATCATCCAGATACCTTAATTTACTGTCCCCCTGTGATTTCCCAACCTGTGATAACCCTCAGGATCAAAAACAACTGTGATCCAGTGGTGCCCCGGCCCCCAAACTTACAAGGTGGCATTTAACCAGGCATGGTGTAATAAGAAGAGTCCTGCTGAAACACCTACACACCCTGCAAGGTATACCCATACTTTGCCCCATGCAGCACCAGATAATGCTGCAGGGACGTCCCCTGTTTGGCCACAAGGCCCACAACCACTTGTATTTGCTCCCCACTGGGTTCTGCCCTGACTACAAAATCACAGATGAGTTCAGTCGCTTTGCTTTAGCTGAGAGCTGGGCGCCCAATTAACCAGTGAATACAAAAAGTCCAAAACACAGCCCGTTTTCGAAATCTGTAGGTTAGTACAGAAATCAGGAAAGCCCCGCGCGCCCCCCCCTTACCCCCGGTCCCACATCAGGTCACATATAATTTCTGAGCACCCCCTGCCTCCATGGGTTTAGCAGAGGTCAGGAGAGAGAGTGGCATAATGAGGAAGTAGTGTCTCATTTCACTGCTTACTTTACCATATCAGGTTAGAGACTGTAGATAGTACCTACACTCATTCTCTACTTTAACTTTTGAAATATACTTTTTTCGACATGGGTACACAAGAGAAGAGATGCAAAGTAAAATCCATGCAGCACATTAAGGTCACCACATTATACCTTCAGGGCAAGTTCAACATGAGGATGAGGAAGGAGGGAATGGATGAAGCTGTTGTAAAAAGATGACTCACCCATACCTCAATACTTGCACCCACCCAGCTGCCCATGACACAGTCAAAATGGCCATGAAACTGTACAGAAAGAGGGCAAGATGAGGTGCAATTCCAAAACCTCTGCAGACTGCAGTCCTTTTCCCTTGATTATTCCTTTTCCCATCCTCCTGACTGACAGAATGGATCCTCCCTGAATGTTAGGTCTGTCTCAACGCTCCTTATAAGCCATCTACATTTTTTTCTTTTAATAAAGTAATCTCCTTTTAAATAATTATTATGCTATGCTGAGAGAAATGTACATGCAGTTTCCTTTTGCTCGGTGCAGTAGACAGGTATTTGAAAATTCATAAATAAAAAAGTAAAAAAATGAAAAACACTTTTTTTCTCTCTAGCATTGGTGGTGGGAAACACATGTAGAAAAGCATATAATTGCTTCTTTTTATATTGTGACCCTCTCGTGCACTGAAATGTTTTAGTTTAGCATCTTAGACTTCATCTAGTTCAAAAGTCCAACCAAACATTAATGCAAAACATATTTATTTATTTATTTTTAACTTTCATTTGGTCCTCTCCTGCTCCAGGGTCTGGGTTTGGGATGGACAATCCATTACTTGCAGTGTCCTTTCCATTCCTTCCCTTGTCGAATCCCTCTTCTATTCTTCTCCTCGGCTTGGCTAGGCTATCCTCAATGCATCCCATTCCAACCCACCACACCTTACCTGGCTAGTGCTGGGAGGACTTTGGGGCTCGAGACCTCTCTGCGGTCCTGTGCCCTCCACACCGGGCTGGCTGTTCCTCGTCATCTTCTTTAGCGTTTGTTGAGTGCCTGACCGACGACCCACCACTCATGGCCCACTGACTCCTTCTGGCCTGGATGCCTGGGATGGCACACACTTTTCCCCCATGGCCCGGCCCCAACCCACTCCTCCTACTGTCACCCTCTGCTCTGCTGCTTCTGGCCTGCTGAGTCTCAAATCCGGTCCCAAGACCCTCCCCGCCTTCAGCTTGCTGACTGCTGCTGCTTCTTGCCGCTGTTGTTTTTCCCCACTGTCTCTTCTCTTCGGTGCTGCTCCTCCTGACTGGCATGGTCACGAAAAAAGCCAGAAGAGTCACCCGTTGCCTTGCTGCCCTATCGTCACCCACCTCAAACAGGATGCCCGCTCTGATTTTCGGTGCATGCGCAACAGGGATTCGGCACCAAATTTTAAAAATGCCATTGGTTACTACCAATAATTCCTGAGATGAGGGTCAGAATCGGGATTGCACATCACCAGGATGGGAATTTGGTTGGGGGCAGGGCTGTGCCGTGGTCATTTTCAGAGTGCGCTCCCAGCTCATGTGCTCAGCCACAGAATAAAGAAAAAAAAATTACAAAACATATTGGTGGGGTTCTGCCCACATCACAAAATATTGCTGGGGCTCATGCCCCACAGGCCCATACAACCCGGTGCCTATGTACCTAAGGACTAGAGGAGGGTGGATGCGATTCCCCTTCACAAAAGTGGGAGCAAAGCAGAAGCAGGAAACTACAGACCTGTTACCTTGACCTCAGTGGTAGGGAAAATGATGGAATCACTTCTGAAAGAAAGAATTGTTGAGTAGCTAGAGGCCAGCGGGGCACAGGTCCCAAAGCAGCATGAATTCACAATGGGAAGGTCATGTCAGACAAATCTAATAGATTTCTTTGACTGGGTGACCAAAGTAGTAGACCAGGGAGGGGCTGTGGACATGGCCTACTTAGACTTTAGCAAGGCATTTGACACAGTCCCACACAAAAGATTAATAAACAAATTAGCCAACCTGGGAGTGGGTCCCAGGGTGGTAGCCTGAGTAAAAAATTAGCTGGACAACAGGACACAGATGTTAATAGTAAACAGAGTCCACTCCGAAGAAAGGGGGGGTTACTAGCAGGGTACCGCAGGGTTCACTACTGGGTCCAGTCCTTTTTAATGTCTTTATAAGTGACATTGCAGAGGGACTGGAAGGAAAAGTATGCCTCTTTGCAGATGACACAAAGATCTGCAACAGGGTTGATGCACAAGGAGGTGTGGAAAGGATGAGGAGGGACTTGGCAAGGTTGGAGGAATGGTCAGAAGTATGGCAGCTTGGATTCAATGCAAAGAAGTGCAAAGCAATGCACCTGGGAAACAGAAACCAAGGGGAAGAGTACACAATGCGAGGGAGGTATTAACAACAACAAAAATGAAAAGGGACCTGGGGGTTAGTCATATCAGATGATCTAAAGATAAGCAGGCAATGTGAGAAGGCAGTAAGGATGGCTGGGGGAATACTGGGATGTATAGGGAGAGGCATCACCAGTAGAAAACAGGAAGTTGTTATCCCTCTACAGACAGTTGGTGAGACCCCATCTGGAGTACTGCGTGCAGATCTTCTCTTGTCAGTCTTCACCATTCATTACTGCTTGGGTGTCAGCTGGAGGTGTGCACCGGCCACGGGAGATTTATTTTTTTTTTTTAAGTCGGCTTCCTTGGCACCGCCCACGAGAGCGACACGCTGCGTCATGCGTGTTAGGCACCGCAGACTCCTCCTCCATCTCAGTTCTGTTTCTCCCGCCGTCGAGGCTACCCCTGCTGCGCGATCAGATTCAGTATTTAGGCCTACCTTCGTCATTGACTTTCCAGACTCCTCCTCCTGTTTTTTCTCGACGTCGTTACCGGTAAGACCGTTCTTTTTCTCACTTATTTCGACTGCACTGAGAGCTTTGCTGTTTTTAGTCTTAATATTTTCGCATCATGTCAGGTTCAGGGGCAAAATGTAAGTCGAAGGCGGGCCGCACCCCTGTGCGTTGGTGCTCCTGTGGCCTGCATTTTTCTGTTACGGACCGGCATGATGTTTGTCTCCGTTGCCTGGGACCCAACCACAATATGGATGTGTGCAACGCCTGTTTCTCGATGGACCGTCACGTCCTGGAAGTCCACGCATTTAAGATCGGCAATGCCCCGACGACTTTAAGGGGATGGCACCGCTCCAGGGATTCCCAGGTAAAGTCTCTAGACCCTTCCTCCGGGTCCCCTCTCAGGCCTATATGGTCTGTAGAGGAGGAGGCTGCCTCATCTTGTTTTGCCGAAGAGGAAGCTTCTTTTGCGGTGTCGGATCCCTATGTGATCTCTTTCCCGCTTCACTCCACTGAGAAGGGCCTCCTGAGAGTGCAGAGATCAAGACTGAAGATGTCAGGGCACCCAAAGGACTAAGTATTTGAAGTAGCAGGCCCAACCCTTTGGCACTCCCTACCTGGCGCTTTGAGTGGGGCTTCCTCAATGGAGGCTTTTAAAAGGGTCCTGAAAACTTTTTTCTTTCAGGAGGCATTTGGGGTGGGTTTGTAACATCTACACCTCTTTTAACAATTTATTTAATGTAGGTTTTTATATTTGTTTTATGTTATTTGGAATGTCCGAATTACAGAATTGACTAAAGTTAGGCCTTGGTTATGTAATGGCACCCTGTGCCTCTGGGGATGGGTACCACAAATAAATGAATATTACTACTACTGCTGTGCTCTTGACCACTTCTTGAGTTTCCCAAGAACCCTGTGCACTCACTCCAAACCCTCCTAAGTGTCCACCATATTACAGATTTTGGTATCCTCTCCGAAAAGGCATATTTTTCCTCCTAGTTCTTCTGCTGTGTCAGTTATGAAGACATTGAAGAGGGGTGGGCCCAATATTGAGCCCTGTAGTACCCCATTGGTCACTCTCCCATCATTAGTGTGAGCGCTGTTAAGCACCATCTATTGCTGCCTAGCCGTTAATCAGTTTCTAACCCAGTTCATCACTTTGGATCCCACCCCTAGGCCTCTCAATTTCTTTATTAGTCTCCTGTGCAGTGCAGTGTCAAAGGCCTTGCTAAGGTCCAGATATGCCACGTCCACTGCCCTCCCCTGGTCTTTTTTTCCTGATCACCCAGTTGAAGAAATCA
Organism: Neoceratodus forsteri; assembly: GCA_016271365.2. NCBI lineage: Eukaryota > Metazoa > Chordata > Ceratodontiformes > Ceratodontidae > Neoceratodus > Neoceratodus forsteri. The sequence continues at coordinate 58,743,768 of CM057453.1, read as the reverse complement.
GATTTATGTGGCATAACCTCCACCCCCTGCTTGTGAATTCATGCTGCTTGTGGTCTTGCAGCCCTTTGGATTCAAGATACTGTACCAGCTTTTCATTTAGCAGGGTTACTATTAATTTCCCCACCACTAAAGTGAGATCTAGCTATCATTGTTAGCCTCCTCCCTTCTGCCGCTGTTATGTAGTGGGACTACGTCTGCTCACCTTCAGTACTTCGGAGCCATGCCAGTTTCCAGCGAACTGTTGAATAAGGCAAGGCAATTTTATTTATAAGGCGCCCAATCCCAGAGGCTCTGGGCACCGAACATAAATGAAGGCATACAGCGTAAGGCTGTCAGTGGAGCAGCTAGCACCTCCCTAAGTTTCTTTAGTACATTTGGGTGTATCCCATCCACTCCCACAGGCTTGTCCACCTTCGGAACTCCAAGTCCCTTCAGCATTCATTCCTTTGAAAACAAACTTCTTGTATCCATCTCACTGCTTCATTCTTGCTACTCCCTGGTGTTCTGTCTCCCCTTCCCTCCACTCTGAAGACTGAGCAGGAGTACCTGTTCAGCATGGCACCTTTTTTTTCAATCCTCTTCTGTGCAGTCTCCACCACCGCCCTCCTAATCCTCACTGTCCCTCCCCTTTCTTTTCTCTTCTTATGTACAGGGCCCCTGGCGTTCTGTGGCAGAATTTTCTGATTTCTGCGGCAGGGCTCCTTGACTTCTGTGGCAGCATTTTCTGATTTCTGCAGCATGATTTATTCATTTCTCTGGCAGAATGCAGTCCTGTCATTGGCTCAATATGATGTGATGTCATCTATGACCTCATATGCTGAGCATAGAGGAGGGGCTTCAGGATAAACGAGGTGGGAAAGAAAGCCTAACACTATGGAAAAACAGTATATTTATATGAAAATTCACCAAAAACAATGAATTCTGCGGCACTATATATATTCTGCAGCATGATGCAAATTCTGCGGCAAATTCAGCAACTGCAGAACCACAGAATTCCAGGGGCCTTGCTTATGTATCAGAAGAAAGTCTTATCCCGTTTAGCTACCCCTTTAACTATCCTTCCCCCTGACTGCGCCTTTGTTCCTCTCACCACTGTTCCTGCTTCCCTCTGTTTTATTTGGTATACATCTCTGTCCTCCTTCCTCTGCATTTCCTTATACTCCTGAACGCCACCTTTTTTTCTTCACCACTTTGGCCGCTTACCTAGAGAACCATAATGGTCTCTTTATCCGTCTGCTTTTGCTCACTTACTTCACGCAGAGGCTTGTTGCTTTAATTATGTACTCCCTTATTTTACCCCTCTGTGCCTTTACCCCTCCCTTGCAATCCCTCCTATGAGGTAGTTTCTGAGAGAGTCTCCCATTTCTTTAAAATCTGCCCTTCCAAAGGTCAGGACCCTCATCCTCATGTGGTTTGCCTCTGCTTCTGTCTTTATGTCTCTAGAGAAAGTCCCCACCTGTCTGCAGTACCACAGTAGGGCCACAAAAAAGAATCTTATTTAGAAATACTGCAAAATATCTCAAAATATCTATGTCTTTTGTTGAAACTGTAATGCCAAAAGGGACCAGATGAGATCACTATAAGATGGAAGTAAACTATTGAGTTATTAGTTCTGTATACACAGTGCACTTGCCGTAAAGTTACCACTGCATTTCATACGCATAGTACATGGAACCACAAATCCCATACCCCATGGAAGATCGTAACTTCTGCTTGATCGATCTTGATGGCAGCACCTCAGAAAACAAACTTGGTAATTTCTGTTTTAAACAGAGATGTATAACTTTAGGATGTGCACTTCTTCTTGCATTAATGGATGACCAACCAACATATTATGCAGCACACACCTATGGGTGCAAAACGAAGCACCCATTACAAGTCTTGCCATACGATTGAACGTGATGTCCAGTCTTCCAAAATAGATGGCAGCAGCTTTCCCATAAATGGTGTCACCATAATCGGTAAAAGAAAATTACTCACTGTAGTGATGATGTTTCTTCTCATGGGTCCAGCAGTGAGCTAATTAAAAATTGCATTAACTCCAGTCTGGGATGTTGTCTCAGAGAATTTGGAAACACGATGAAAGAATCACAGCTCCATTCATAAGTTTTCTGTGCTGATGCTCCCTCTAGTGTTCTAACGTCAGATTTGTATCAAAGAGCAGAAAGGAGAAGTGATAACTTGTTTATGCCACAATGCTTAAGTCAAAAGCTGAGTAGCTACTAAGCAGACTTATAATAAACATTTTCTAAATTAAGAAACAATATTCTAAATAATAATTCAAATAAGAAATGTGTAAACCATATATGAATGCTCAGACAGAAAAAGAGTATTTAAAAAACATATTCTGTTGTGAACCTCTTGTTTATTAGGTTCAAGAAAGGGAGGTAGGGATGGGATTGTATTGGCATACTATTGGACACCATAGAAGAAACATCATTACTACAGTGTGTAATTTTTCTTCTAACAACATGAGTCCAGTAGTAATGTCATACAAAAACTGCAGACTACATAGCAGTACTGTGGGAGGCTGGAATGTGTAGAAACATGGAAGATGACAGTAGATAATGACTGAGAGGTCCATGCAGTCTGTCCATTTTCCCTACCTGTATCAGCCTCCGCTGACTCTACTTGGTCATCAGCCTTAACTTCTCCTTCCTATCTCTATGGTTCCTCTATGCCTATCCCATGTATGTTTGAATCCCACCACCATGCGTGCCCCCACCACCTCCCATGAAGGCTATTCCATGCATTCACCACCCTCTCATTAAAAATGAGCTTTCTTACATTTCCTCTTATGCGGCCTCCCTCCAATCTCATGTCATGTCGTCTAGTTCTAGTATTGTTTCTGTACTGGAAGATGTTTTCCACGTTTACTTTATTCATGTCCTTGAGCTATTTGAATGTTTCAATCACATCCCCTCAGTCCCTCCTCTACTCCAACATATACATATTGAGGTCCTTTAACCGTTCCTCATATGTCTTGTGCTGTTTATCCTGCGCTGTCTTAGTCCTGTCAATGTCTTTTCGTAGATGCGGCCTCCAGAACTGCATGCAGTACTCCAGATGAGGCCTCAGCAGAGTTTTGTATAGTGGAATCACTACCTCCTTCCTGCGGCTTGTGAAACCCCTTTCAATACAACCCAACATCCCACTGGCCTTCCCTACCGCCTTTGCAGTCTGCCTGGTGGCTTTCAGGTCATCTGTGATATCGACCCCCCAAAAATCTTTTTTTTCCCTGGTGATTGTCAGCAACTCCACCCCCCCCCCATCCTGTATCTGTCTCCAGGGTTCCTACTCCCCACATGCATGATTTTACATTTCTTTGCATTGAACCCCAGTTGCCACACTTCAGACCATCTCTCCAACTTTTCTAGGTCTTATCTCATCTGTTCCACTCCCTTTGGAGTATCTACTCTGTTGCAGATCTTGGTGTCATCCACAAACAGACAGACTTTCACCTCCAGCCCATCTGCAATGTTGCTGATGAAGACATTGAAGAGGAAAGGCCCCAGAACCAATCGCTGAGGTACCACACTGGTGACCCCCATTTTTTCTGACTGGGTTCTATTAACCACCACCCTCTTCTTTCTTTTCTCTTAACCAGTTACTAGCCCAGTTTACCACCTTTTGGCCCAGCTCCAGGCTGCCCAGCTTGTTGACCTATATAGGGAAAAGGTTCTGTAAAACTGAAGTCCCAAACTTTGCATCTCTTCTGGACAGGACGTCCAGACATTAATTCTTTGTAAATGTGTTGACAGTTTTCCAGGCAGCTGCTTTGCAGATATCTGCCAAGAAAATGCCCCTTAAGGTTGGTACTGATGCTGCAGTGCCCCATGTAAAGTCTGCTCTAAGAACTAAGAGGGCGGGGGGGAGGTGCTTATTTGCTTTTTCAGAACTAGATGCGAGGCCAGCCATCTTGAGATGCTCTTTCTTGCTGCAGGTTTATTTTTACCAGCTTTCCCAGGGGTGACAAGCTGCTGGCTGCTGTCTGTCCTGATGTATTTTGTTCTGTCAAGATAGTAGCTAAGAATCCTTTTGACATCCTAGCAGTGTAATTTTTGTTCTCTTGAAAAAGAATGTGAAGGCTGTAGTACTAGTAAAGTAACTGCCTGCTTAAGATGAAATTCTGACACCACCTTTGGAAGGAATTTTCTAATCATATTTCTGTCAATTTTCACCATTCATCCCTTTTGGGTTACTGGGCGGAGGTCATGACCCCGCGGAAGCTTCCTTTTTTTGGGGGGGGATGGGCGGAGTTGATGCAGCATCGGCGCCACCCTCGAGGCTGACGCACTGCGTGGTGCTCATGGGTTGGCCGTTACGTGCTGTCGACTCCGCCCTCCCGCCAGTTCTTCGTCTCCCGCCGTCATGGTCACCTCGTGGGATGCTTCGAGAGCAATTTTCAGGTCTACCTGCTACCCAGTTTAATCTTTCAACTCTGTGTCGACTATTCCTTCGTGCCAAAGTCCGTCGGCTTCCTCCTGCCGGTTCTGTTAGCCACACTTGACGTCGCCTGATAAGATCTTTCCATTATTTTTGTTATTCTGTGATGTCGAGTCTTATTTGTTTTTTTTTTCCCTCCGTAGGACATGTCTTGGTGAAGGGCAAAACTTCTAAGAAGGGACGGCCCCCATTTAGCGGTGCCCATGCGGATGAAAAAACTACGTCACCGACCAGCACGACCATTACGCCTTACATGTCTTGGCCGCTTCACAACATGGATTCGTGCGATGCCTGTTTCTCCATGGACCGCCCGGGTCATCGAGACTGCTTATGGAAGGTGGGCTGAGCTCCGCCCGACTTTAGGGGGTCAGGTGCGTGCTCGTCGGGCAAGATGCATTCTCGGCCTCCTCTGGGTCCCCTCCAGTTCTATACGGGCCGAGGAGGAGGAGCCTTGGCCTCGTAGAGCTAGCCGAGGCTTCTCCACGGTGCAGGAGGCCCAGTTTGTTCCCTCCGAGGACAGCGGGAGGCGCCCGCATAGGCAATCGACCCTTCAGGTGAAGGCTCCTCGGTGTCAGACCTGTAGCCGGAAAGCCGGATCGGCGCTGTCTCGGCGCCGTCCTGTCGCACCGTTATAGACCTCGGCGCCAATCGTGGCGTCATGGGCCTAACCCGAACGGTTGTCAGCGTGGTGGATGCCCTGTACCGTGGCTGCTGTTGGCTGTTTCTCAGAATCAGTGGTGCTAGAGGCACCGTGGGAGGTCTCTACAGTGCCATCTCTGACTTTTTCTCGCCTCGGCGTCATCCACGGCGCTGAGGTTGAGCACGGCGCCATGTCCAGTTCCAGGACTATTTGCGGCTCTGGACATGGACACAGCGCCGTGGGGAGTTTCATCCCTGTCCTCAAGGCACTGCTTACAGTGCTATGGGACGGGATGGTGCCATGGGGGTCTCTAGCCTCGGTGCGGTGCCGTGGGATGGGACGGCGCTGTGTTAGGTTCTGGCTTGGAGACTACTGTCCTGATTGGAGCCGTGTCCTCTTCTGCCACCACTCGCAGTGCTGCGGGGGACACTGGTACTGACTCGGGTACAGTCTCTTTTTCTGGTACCCTATTTAGTCGGGATGGCAGCAGGCGCCTGCCAACTGTTTGGCACAAGGCTTCAATCTCCACCTCTTTGGAGGAGGAGTCGGACTCTGAGTCAGACATGCAGTCTGGCTCCTTGAAGTTAGCTGTTGACATGGGCACCCTCATAGTGTCCTCGACAGGCCGGAGTCAGCCGCCCTGCTGAGGAGCGGGCAAGGACTGCCGGGGCTGGGGTCAGGGGTTCTGACCAGCAGGCAGCGGTGCAGGCCACCATTGCACTGCAGCCCAGCCTCGGAGGGTTCTCTGACCCCTCAGCAGTGATACCCCCTCAGGTGGTGTGCCTAGATCGCCCAACTTTGGGGCCAATCAGAGCACCCACGGGAGGGGAGGGAAGGGTGCTGTGCCCTGGATAGCTCCTTCAGGGGCCGACCAGGGCTGCTAGTTGCCTAGGCTGGCTCTCTCGAGGAGGAGGGTGCTCTCAGATTCCGAGGGGTCGAAGGGCATGGGCTCTGTGTGGCGACCTTTTTCTGGAGCCCACCCGGGCTCTGGGAGAAGCCGTAGCACAGATCTCCACTCTTCCCCTTTGGTTTCTTTGAGCGGGCCCCATTCTTTGGAGGTAGGGAACCATCCTTCTGGACCTACACGGCCCAAGTCACCTCACAGGGGGGATTCTTCTGGGTGCAGCCAAGGCAGTTCCAAAATGTTTTTTCAGCTGTCGACTGTGGGGTCTTCCGGAGCACCTTCTTCTACTGGTGCTCCTGGAGCGCTCCCTAGCCCAGGCGGAAGTCAGTTGATTTCTCTTGTCGGCTGTGCCCCTATCCCTCTGCCACATTCTCCGGTGCTCCCAGGCATCCCTGGTCCTAGCAGGCCTCTCTCCTGGGAGCAGTTCAGGGCCGTGGCTGCTGGATTCCCTGTTTATGTCAGGGCAGTGGACAGACAGGTTTTTCAGCCTCTCCCCGAGCAGTCACCCTCTGAGCAGTTGAGGTCCTCTAACTCCTCATCCCCCTCTTCTAGGGGAGAGGAGCCTTCTGTCCACATCTCCCCAGCTGCTGATCTTACGGAGTATCAGTGATTCCTCATGAGGATGTTGGAGGACCTGCACATCACCTCTCCCACTCAGAGCAATCCAGAGCACTCGGCACACACCTTTCTAGGTGACTTCAGCGAGGACACCCTTGTGCCCACCTGGTCTGCTCCCTTTTGGGAGGCGTCATTGCATTCCTGGCAGAGGCCCTTCTCCGGAGTTCCTGCCCCTAGGGATCTCTGCCAGCGGTATTCCCCCCCCCCCCCAGGACTCTTCAGGTTGCATGCCTCATCCTCAGTCAGGATTGACACAGCTGGACACTCTGATGGGCTTCACGCCTCACTGATGACCGGCCCCCAGATCAAAGATTCCTTGATTTTGACTTTGGGGAGGAGGATGCCTACTCCAGCACGGTTGCTGCTCTCAAATTGCAGCACATCAGGACCACTGTGTATCCTATGATAAGTTCTTGTGGTCCAGGCTGGGTCAGCTCCTAGCCTCTTTGCCTGACACGAAGCAAACCAGACAAGCCATCGCACTCTCTGCACGTGGCCTGGAGCTAGTAAGGCACCAAGCGAGGGCATCGTACGATTCCAACGAGGTAGCTACCAGGGTCGTAGGGACAACGATCTGCACTAGGCGGGCGGCATGGCTACGTCTTTCCCAGTTGTCACCCTTGGCCCGTGTAGGGTGATTAACTCCGCTCACCAGAGAACCTATCTCTTCTCCCGAGAGTGAGACCGGCGTCAGGGCAACCTCCTTCCTCCAGGGTTCCCCTGCCTCAATCTCCCCACACTCGGCCTCCCCAGGCCCTGAAGGTTCTCCTCTGTAGTGTGTCACCCACTGAGAGCCAAAGGACTCTGTCCTTTAGCTTTAAAACCCCCTTCGGGGGGCTTGCCACTCACCCATAAGTGATGAGTGGTGAAGATTGACACAGATAAGATATGAAAATTACATACCTACCATAATTATGATCTTTCTGTGTATCTTCACCATTCATCACAATCCCACCCACCATCCCCCTGGGGCCTCAGTCTCTGGGTCTCCTTCCCTCTCTGTGCCCTCCCTTGCCCCCCTTCTTCTTTGTCAGGAGTGGGATAAACGGGCACATAGGGGGATGATATTTCTAAGGGGAGAGTGGTCAGTGTGTGGGGCACTCCTTCTCCAGTGCTTTAGCTCCACCCGTGTGGGGTGGGAGTTGGCAGTTGCCTTCCATTCTCTACTCCTCCTTTGTTACCATCAATCCTTAATTTTCTTTGTCCATTGAACATATCCTTCCTTAATGTAAAAAATAAATAAATAAATAATTTTTCTTACACCAAAAATCCTTTCCCTGAGGGGGGAAGAATCCCTGTGTCCTATCTTTCTTCCAGAATAACCGTTTTCTGCCTTTTGGAGTTATTGCCAGTAATTCTGTGCCTTGAATTCTGTCATTGAGCCTTTTGGCTACTCCTTGCAGTTCCTATACAATCTGGAGATAAGTCAAGGTCCAGGGTATGGTTGCTACTTTCTCCCCCAAAACTTAACCTAAAATTCCTCCTCTCTTTTGTTTGTTTCCAGAGATTGGGGCCCCTACCCAATCCCTTAGTTTCCTTCTTCTTCTGTCCTCTCAGTCGCTTATTTCTCCTTTTGGTTTATATATGTTTTCCTTTGTCTATCCCTTGGACTTCTTTGTCCCACCCTCCCATCCCTTTTCCTCACCTCTCTGGCGACTCAGAACTGGCGGGAGGCGGAGCTGACAGCACATAACCATCAACCCACGAGCCACTAGTGCGCCGGCCTCGAGGGCGGCGCCGGCTGCGCAACTCCGCCCATCCAAAGAAAAAAGAAGCCCCAGTGGGGTCATGACCTCCAGCCAGTAACCCAAAAGTGATGAATGGTGAAGATACACAGAAAGATCATAATTACGGTAGGTACGTAATTTTCATTCTAGGGACATGGATATGTTGTTCATCCACACTTATTGGCAGGTTCCTTGCCGCTTTAAATCTTGCCGGAAGGTCTTCAAGCTGGCTCCTCCCACCCACCCGGGTGGTAAAACTCTCGGCTTCGCCCCATGACGCCAGATCTTCCTTACCGCTTGGAAGCTCAGGTTCCCTCCTTAACGCTCTGCGTATAAGACTGGTTCCTAATTCTTCGAATTTTGATTCAAAAGTTTTGCTAAAGACTTGTCTTCTCTCCCTCGCGGCTCGTGGACAAATCGACTCGGTTTCGGAGATGCCCTTGCGGGCAGAAAGATGTCTCGGACGGATCCGCACTCCCGCGGCGTCTACTGCTTAGGCCTGGAAACACGACCCGCAGGCTTGCGACCTGTGCTCTTCCTTTTCGGTCTACATCCTTGAAGACCGTGCTGCCTGTTTACAGCTGGGGCGTCCCGAGAAAAGATTTCCTCCGGTTAAATCAAAAGAGGCCCGGTCGGCGGTGTCCACTGGCTTCGGCTGATCAGCTCGAGCAGATGATCACCCTCGAAGAGGAGGCGGCGCAGGCCGCTTCTACCTCAGCTGCGGCATTTGTCCCGCTTTCTCTCGGTGCCTCGTATTCGGCTTCTTTTAAGGAGCTTTGTCTGACCCTCTCGACGATAGGTGAGGGTCCAACTTCTTCTGGACCTTTTTCTCAGTCCAAAAAGAGAGACAAGGTAAGTCTCACCGTCGATGCTCTTGAGAGCGGGAAAGATCCCCTTCCCCTAGTGGTCGACCCCTCGGCTTCGGCCACTGGCTTCACGGTGTCCCCGTCAGGCCAGTTGACCGAGACTCCTGTCGGACGCGGGTTGATTTTTTCTCGACCCATTGACGGGTTGTCGGTTGAGAAGCCGAACTCTCTCCGGTTCCCCGGTGGGAGTTGAGGATCCCGTCGGCTCGTCTGTGCCTCCGGTTCCGGAGCCTTCGGTGGAATCGTCCGAGCCAAGAGGAGTGCCGATTCCCTGCGACTCCTTCCCGCACCATCCTCGGCCTAGCCGAGGTTCTCGGTCTCGGACGTCTTCGCGGTCCAGCTGATCCCGCCGTCATAGGCGGTCTCGGTCTCGGCACTGTGGCAAGTGGCGCCACTGCTCATCCTCTTCCTCTTCCTCTGACGAGGGGAGGCTTCGGCGCAAGTTGCATCGGAGGTATGAGGAACTCATGTGGCAACAGCTCCTTCTGACTGGGAATAAGCCGACGCCGTCGTCTTCCCCGGCCATTAAGTGGCTGTCACCAGAGCGGCCGAAACAACCCCTCGTTTTAGCCGAGGAGCTCTGTTCCCAGGCCGTTGTTCGGCCAATTCCAGCTGCCCCACTGATTCCGTGGAACCTCCGCCCACAGCCGTTATTTGGGCCCGACCCAGTTACCGGTCGGCTCAGGGACTGCCCCATAGGCTGTCTGTCACCCCTCACTCCCGATAGACCTCGGCAGGTGGAGGGTGGCTCAGCCCGAGGTAGCTCTTTGAGGACTCTTCTGAGTCCGAGGATGATTCCTCCTTTCTCCAAGCAATGGACTTGGAGTCCTCAGGGCACAGTCGGTGGACGATAGCCCTTCGTCCTTCCTAGGATTGCTTCGGCTCATCTCGGAGTCCACCGGGATGAAGCTCGTTCACGTTCTAAACCGGGCCAGGTATCCCTCACGGAGATTCTGGACGAGGGATCCCCCACGGAGGCCTTTCCGTGGCCGAGAATATACTTGGTCCGGCCTTGGAGCTCTGGCAGCGCCCTGCTTCCTGCCCTGCCTCTTCGGCCAGGATGGCCAGGAAGTATGCGGTCCCTACCGGTTCCCTGTCCGGTTTTTCGGAACACCCCTCTGCTGAGGGGTTGGTTACCGACAGCGTTTTCCGGCGTGCCGGGAACGCTAGGGATGTGGACAAACCTCCCGACAAGGAATCCAAGAAATTGGATTATGCCGGGCGAAAAGTCTATGCTGCCTCCTCTCTCGGCCTTCGTCAGGCCAGTTCGGCCGTCCTCATGGCACATTTTTCTCATGCCCTGTTGGGCTCCCTGGATGAGGTCGTCCCTCATCTTCCCGCGGATCTGCAGACTACGGTAAGGCAGGTGCGGGACCAGGGCAGGGCAGTGGCCAAACAGCAGCTCCAGACTGCTTTAGACATTGGGGACTCATGTGCCAGGTCTGTGGCGGCCGCAGTGGCCATGCGTCGTCGGGCTTGGCTGAAGATATCCACCTTTACTTCAGATACCCAGCACAAGTTGGCGGATGTTCCCTTTTTGGGGACTGACCTCTTCGGCCCTGGGGTGGAAGGTCACCTGCAGAGGATCGAGAAGTCCAATGCTACCTTGACTCGGCCTCTTCCGCTCAGAAGGACAAAGGCCGCAAACCACAGCCTAAGCTCTTTTCATCCTTCTCGCCCCAGCGCCTGCCCAGCAACGCAGGGCCAGCAGGCTCGGCTTGGCATCCCAAACCCAAGCCTGGAGCTCTCCAACAGGAAGCAGGGAGGTAAGGGCTCAGGGGTCCCTCGACCGGTCCCTCCTCCAAGCCTGCCCAGTGACGGGCTGAGGGTGTCGTCAACCTGCCACCTCACCCGAAGGTTCCCCCTGGGGACGTCTCCGGCACTTCCTTTCCGCCTGGTCCGTTATTACCATGGACAGGTGGGTACTGAGTTGGTGGGAAAGGCCTCTGCCTCTGGACCAGCAGGCCCCGCCCTTCAGAGCCGTCGCGACCTGGGGGCCTCGGGGTCCCAGCGCTCACTGTCGGCCTCGTCGGGCCGACATCGCTCTCCTCCTCCAAAAGGAGGTGATCAGGGAGGTAACGGACCCTCCCTCAGACCCGGGGTTTGTGTCCAGGTACTTCCTGGTTCCGAAACGGACGGGGGGCTGGCACCCCATTCTCGACCTACACGACCTGAACAAGTTCCTAAGGTCTCGAACCTTCAGGATGGTCACTCTGGCTCAGATAATACCATCTCTGGAACACGGTGTGTGGTTCTGCTCTCTGGACCTGCAGGATGCATTCTTTCACGTCCCTATCCATCCATCACATCGGAGATTCCTTCGCTTTCGAGCGGAGGGATCCCTCTTCGAGTTCCGAGCCATGCCCTTCGGCCTGTCTCCAGCTCCCAGGGTCTTCACCAAATGCATTGCAGTGGTGACAGCCTTCCTGCGGCGCCGAGGGGTCTGGGTGTACCCTTACCTGGACGATTGGCTGATAGCAGCCCCCTCCAGACAGGAGGTGGAGCGGTCCAGAGGTCTGGCCCTCCAGGTTTGCTCTCAAGTCGGCCTTCTCATCAACAAGGCCAAGTCGGAACTCGAGCTGAAGCAGGTGATTCTGTTTATCGGGGCAGAGCTCGACACTCTTCGAGCCAGAGCACGGCTCCCGGCGGACAGGGCCGAGGTTCTTACCTCCTTTGCCCAATCATTTCTGGTTGGGCAATCGCGCCCTGCCCGGGACTTCCTGCGTCTCCTGGGTCTCATGGCGGCCTGTACCAGCGTGGTCCGTTGGGCACGCTGGCGCATGCGCCCCCTTCAGTGGGGACTGGCCAGCCAGTGGTTACAACGCTGCAATCCATTGGACCAGCTAGTGGTGGTGACCCAGGAGATGTGTAACGCTCTCCGGTGGTGGACCGTTCCATCTCATCTGCAGGAGGGCATCCCGTTTGTCCGCCCTGAGCCGATGGTCTCTCTATCGACCGATGCCTCTCTGATGGGTTGGGGTGCCCATCTGGGGGAACACTCGAGCGCACGGCCTCTGGTCCCCGCGGGAGTCCCGATGCCACATCAACCTGCTGGAGCTCCGAGCGGTCCGCCTAGCTCTCACCGCCTTTGCTCCGTTTCTCCGGGGTCAAGTGGTCCGAGTCCAGACGGACAATACCACGACCATGTACTACCTAAACCGCCAGGGCGGGACGCTGCTCCATGCTTCTATGCAAGGAAGCTCTCCGCATTTGGTCACTCGCGCAGCCTGGAGGCGGATCTCCTAGCATTCATGGGCAGGAGCCTCCAACACCCTGGCCGATACCTGAGCCGGATAGGGCTGCATCTCACGAGTGGTCTCTCCTGCTGGAGGTAGTACAAGATCTGTTCTCCCACTGGGGCACACCTCAGGTGGACCAGTTTGCCTCCGGGAGAACGCGAAGCTGAGGCTGTTTCATGCCCGCCCCCCTCAGCAGGGCTCGCTGCAGGGGGATGCCTTCTCGAGGCTGTGGACCCCGGGCCTCTTTTACGCCTTTCCCCCATTTCCCTTGATTCTCAAGGTGCTTCTCAAGGCAAGGAGGGACAAGGCGCAGGTGATTCTGATAGCCCCAGACTGGCCCCGCTTAGTTCTGGTACCCAGATCTCCTCAGCCTCAGGTCCAGGCTCCGAGGCAGCTTCCAGCTCGCCGGACCTGCTCTCAGTCAATCAGGGAAGGTGTTCCATCTGGACCTTCAATCCCTGCACCTGACGGCCTGGTTCCTGAGCGGCTAGAGTTCCAGGCCTTGGGTCTTTCCGACGAGGTCCTCAATGTTGTTGAGGCGTCCCGTAAGGAGTCGACCAGGAAATGCTATGCCTTCAAATGGAAGAGATTTTCCATTTGGTGTCAGGGCAAGGGCTTGGACCCTTCCTCCTGTTCTTTGGCAAGCATCTTGGACTATTTATGGTCCCTTTCTAGTCAAGGGCTTAGGTCGACGACCCTAAAGGTGCACCTGGCAGCCATCTCTGCCTACCGGGCGCGGGCGGGGAGCAGTCGGTGGCGCAGGAGAAGGTGGTCTGGCGCTTTTTCAACGGCCTTGATCACATTTCCCCTCCGGTGCGAGAACCTCCACCTCCGTGGGATTTACTGCTGGTACTGGCAAAGCTCATGGGCAAGCCATTCAACCAATGCACAGGTGTGAACTCTCACCTATTGTGGAAGACCGCCTTCTTGGTGGCTATCACGTCAGCCAGAAGGATGGGAGAACTCCAGGCGCTCTGCATTGAGTCTCCTTACCTGGTCTTCCACAGGGACTAGTGTCCTGCGCCCCACCGAAATTCCTTCCAGGTGGTGTCGGAGTTTCACCTTAACCAGGTGTTGACTCTGCTGGTGTTCTACCCCAATGCACCTCGGAGGCCAAATACAGGCTCCATACTTTGTACCTAGAAGGGCTCGCTATTATAAGGAGCGCACGGCTGAAATTGGGAGAGGTTCGCCAGCTGTTTGTCACCTGCGCTTGAAGCCGCACCTGGCAGACCTGCAGCCAAGCGGACAATAGGCAGGTGGGTCACCTCCTGCATAGATCTCTCTATAAGTTGGCGGGCATGGAGCCTCCCAGAGGATAAGAGCTCATTCTACCCGTCATACTGCTGCGATTGGCTGCTTCCAGGGACGTCCCTATCCAGAAATCTGCAGGGCTGCTACCTGGAAGTCAGCACACACCTTTATTACCCATTACCACATCGACCTTGAGTCACGCCGGGATGCTGGTTTTGGGCCTCGGTTCTCAGTCTTTATTCCCTAAGTAGGGGTGTGCGCCTTGCCTCCCTCCTCCCGGAGAACTGCTAGAGTCTGCCAATAAGTGTGGATGAACAACATATCCATGTCCTATAGAATACAGGTTACTCACCTGTAACAGGAGTTCAGGAATGGTATATATTGTTCATCCACACACTTCCCCATCTCTCGGTTCGACGCACAACCTGAGCTTCCAGCGGGCCAGATCTGGCGTCATGGGGAGGAGCAGAGAGTTTTACCACCTGGGTGGGTGGGAGGAGCCAGCTTGAAGACCTTCCAGCAAGATTTAAAGCGGCAAGGAACCTGCCAATAAGTGTGGATGAACAACATATACCATTCCTAGAACTCCTGTTACAGGTGAGTAACCTGTATTTTTTTCCTGAGCACTGCCTTGCGCCATGCATGATGAAGTAGTTATGTGCTCAGGGCTTGAAGCTGTCTGACTCTTCTAGCAGAGGTCATACTTTTGAGGAAGAGTGTTTTTCACGTTACAGATTTATAGCTTGATTTAAGAGTCATCTGCTTGAGCAGTGGTATCCTATGTCAATTAAATTTATATGCAGTAGGATTCTTTGTATGTGTTTTGCACCAAGCGCCTTTGACCCTGGGACCCTCCCAACTTAAGGTAACATGGTACTGTTAAACTTCTCTGACATCATGTTCTGTTTTTTTTTTTTTTTTTAAGGAGTATTTTAAACCAATGGGGATTTTTTTCTGTTTTGTTCTGCATGATCTAGCTGTTAAAAGTATTGTTTTTTCTAAATAATTGCATAACACTTCTGAAGAAGAACTGGTTGGTCCAAAAGCTAGAGCACTTTGTTCTTGTTACATCTATGTTGGTCCATTAAAAGGTATCAAATCATTTGCTTCTAAGTCCATAGAGGTCATTGGTTCATTGGGGGCCTATACCAACTATGCCAAGCAGGTATTCAGTTCCCAGGGAGGTATAGGTTCCCTAACTGTGGGTTGCAGGTGAAGCGGGCTTTGAAGAATCTCTTGAATTCAGTATGCCATGCTAGAGATTTAGATTCCCTTGCAGATGGGAGAGATAATAAGCGGTCCTCTGGAGAAAGCACTTGTGTGTGAAACTGTTGAGGCTTTTTTCGCCGTTCGTCCGTTTTTTAATGTTGATTGTGAAGTTAATATAAAATGTTGAATTTATGGCAATAATAGCCTTTTGTTACTCTGTACTAACTAATACTTAAGTGGTGCTGTTTTTTACAAAGAATTAGAGATGATAATGTTGCCAGGTAGACTTTCAATGATAAATTTCTGACTCCACTCGAGTGTAAATGTTCCAGGTAATCAAGGACTGTGGGCAGATCAACTTCTAGGGAAGATGCTGTGCGCCCTTTCCTGACCACCAAATGGAGAATCTTTTCCATTTTGAGGAATAAGATTTTCTTGAGGATTTTTTCTTGAACCTTTCAAGATACTTAAAGGGACACTGTCAACCCCCTTAGGCTTCAAAGTATCCCTAGTTTAAAAAACACATTTTCAAACAACATGAAGTCTTGCTATATTATAGACATTAGCAGTTTGATCCAGCTCTAGAACTGCCCCGGAGTGAAACGGTTAAAACCATTCCAAAATAGAATTTTGGCACGAGAGCAGCTCTATCTGTGTCATTTCAAACTTGAACTGTCCGATTCTTTACTCCGCCTCAGTGAACAGTCGCTCCGGAGATTTCTCCTTCTGCTCGGTTCATTTCTCGGTTTAAAAAGTGTTTTCTCGGTTGGATTTAACCGAGAATAGTTTTATTTTAACCGCAAAACCATTCGGTTCAAGCTCTATCTGTGGTAACCTTAAGTAAATGAAGGTTTTGTCTGTGTGGAACTTGTAAGTTATCGGTTCGGTTTTGAACTGATCAGTGGGTTTAAAACTCATTTAAAACTAAAAGTTACTATTTTAGAGTGTGGTTCCCGGTTCTTATCGGTTCTAAAAAAAACGGATTTATTACGGTTTTTTCCAATACCCGTGACACGTTAGGAACCGAGAAGGGTAAGTCTTGCCTGGCATCCGCTTCAAAGGGCAAGTTTTGTTAGGCTGGCATTATGTCTGAGAAACCCAAAAGAAAAACCCGGCCCATTGGTTTCAACACTGTGATGTTTGTGGGAAGTCTTTGCCAAGGCTGACCCACACACCACATGTGTTTATTGTCTGGGTTTGACCACCTCCAGTCAGACTGCCAGGTATGTAAGAATTTCCTGCAGCCACCCTGGAAAAAGATTGGGCAGGCTCAGGGAACGAGAGGCAAAAGTCCGCTGACCCGGATGGCCAGCCCGGTTCGGTGCCAACCGAACCAGAGGGAGTGCCCTCTGACCAGGGCCAGACTTCCTTGGGCAAAAGAAAAGCTGGTTCTGAGGAACCAATTCCAGTAAAGAAAACAAGAAAATCAGCAGGTCTGGAGTCCAAAATTCCTTCTCCAACTGCTGCAGAGATAGCAAAAGCCATACAAATTGTCCAGTGACTGTCTCAGGGTCCGTCCGAACCACCACTATCTGGTAAAAGGTCGGTTCGTCCGGTCCCAGTGGTTCAGGATTATGATATTGAGGAATTTTATGAACCAGAGGAGGGGGAGGAGGATTATGAACAGTATGAATGTGGCTGGGAAGGTCTGGGTGTGCCCATTGAACAGGACATCTCCCCAGACAGACCTTTAGAATCTCCCCATATGCTGTCTGAGTCCCCATCTCATTTTATGTTTTATAAAAAAGTTGCTGAAACCCTCCAGCTTCCTTTAGAAGAGGCTGTGGATGAGCAAGAGGAGCCTGATTTTGTAGAAATGATGGATATTCAGAGTCTAGGAGATTGTCTATTCCTTTACATAAGTCTTTTAGGAAACAAACAATTAAAATTTTAAAAGCTCCTAATTCTGTGCCTCCTGTAGATAAAAAGATGGACAGAAGGTATACATTGTCAGGCCCTGATACAGAATTCCTTTCTCAGCAATGCAGTCATGTTGGGGTAGATCTTCCTGGACATAAGTCTCCACCACTCATTCACACTAGTGGGATTAGCGCCGGAGGCACTAGGACCCATCGGGAGCAAACTTTTTGCTGGAGGGTCGGCGCGAGAGATGGCGCCGCGAGGCACGGCGCCGTGAGCAGTGGCTCGAGCGGTAATGACTGTCTCGGCGACGACCCTCCAACCGCCTTCAGTTCCTTTTTTTTCCGCCGCCGAGTGCGCTTCAGTGACGACGCCGCCGCTGTCGAGTCAAACTTCAAACTAGCGATAGTTTTCAGTTTGTTTTTTGTAACATTATCACGATAGTAGTATCGCTTAATTTTATTCTGTTTTCGCTAAATTTTTCTAATATTTTAAATTTAACTTACTTGAAGAAGTCTCTGCCTACTGGACGAGCGTACCATGAGCAGGTCAGGTGACGGTAGGGAGACTTCGTATGAAAGCTGTTCAGTCAGCGGGCTGGTCCGTCAGCCTCCTTCTCCTCAGCGGGGTTCCGACAACGGTCAGTCCGATGTCTGGGGATGGGCGCCCCTGCCGGCATAAAATAAACAGTCGCATTCTCGGCACCGCTCGCCTCGAGCTCTTCTTCGCCCACAGGTCAAAAAGAGAAGGCATCACCGAGGTCGCCCTCTGGTAGCTGTCTTGCGTCGCGGTCGTTATCGTTGCTAGTTGCCGGTCTCTTCTTCAGAGTCGCCAACTTCCGGTATCGCCGTCCCCGACATCGAGCCCCTCCTCGCTTATAGGTAGGCCTCCAGATGAGCAGTTTCATCAGTGGGCCCTCTTATGGAGCGGATGGGCTCGGAGGTTGGTTCTTCTGCCTGGCTCGTTGCCTCAGAGCCCTCGGCTCCTCCTCGATCAGGTAGGCGGTTGACCTTCCTAGTCGCTGCCGTGCCTTAGCTTGGTTCCAGCCTGCTTAGGGTGTTTCCCTCACATGGCTGGTGCGCAGGGGCCACAATTGTATGCCTCTATCTCCGTTTTTTCCTCTAGCTTTCCAGGCCCCGCTTTTCCCGCGCCTGAGGGTCTGCTGGCTTGTTTGGGCGCTGCTTCGGTGTCGCTGTCTTGCGCCGCGATAGGTCTTATGGCACCGCCGGGCGGTGCTGCCTTGGTTCGGCGGCCACAGGTCGGGCGGCGCCGTCATGCTGCATTGTTGGTTTCGTGGCGCTTCGTCTCACGGTGCTTGTGGCGCTTATGGTTCTATGTGTCTTTGGCGCTGCAGGCGCCTCGGTGCCAACCTGTTTTTTATTGCCTCGGCGCTGGGGCCCTCGGGACTCTTGTTTTTCTGCTATTTCTCCTTCCTAATTTCTCTCCTTTCCTGTCCAAACAGTCCTTTCCTGACCATCAGGAGATGATGGAGTTTGACCCAGACCTTTCTAAGTTGGGTGATGAAGTGAGAAACAGGATCTTTTCTTTGCACAGAGCCTGTGGTCGAGGACCTGTCCTTTAAGTCTCTGAAGAACCTGAGATCCACTCTTTTCTCCAGACTACAGACATCGATCCTGGGAAGATATTAAGACTCCAGTATCTTCATGCTTCGAGATCCCTACGGATTTGACTCCTCCAATCCAGTTTTCCTTCGAGACGCTGTCTCAAATGGTATGGAATAATCCTGCTCTTATTCCCTCAGTGGCTAAATCCATTGATAAGAAGTATTTAGCTCCCAAGGATCGTCCCATTTTGGCATCCCAAGCCTTTGCTGATCCTATTGTAGTCCTGGCAGAGAATGACAAGTCGTTCTTCCTCAAACTACAACAGCTCGAGCCTATTAACAAGAGTCTCGTAAGATTGATACATTAGGTAAGAGAGTCTTTGCTGCCTCCCTCTAAGTATGCGTCAGTGCACAGTTGTAAGGCTATTTTTCTCAGTATGAGTATATCCTGTGGCACTCTATGAAAAGAATGGTTAGCTCTTCCAGATTCGGACTCCAAGTCAGAGCTTCTTCGGATCATATTAGAGATATTGAGTCCAGTAACCAACAGGTCAAAGCCGCCATGGACGCTTTGACACTGCTTCTCGCCAGCAGCCGCGGGATTTGTACTCGTGCCATTCCTGGCTGCGAGCTTCTGGTTTCACTGAATGATGCTCAGCAGCAGGTAATGGCGCTGCCTTTGATGGCTCCTATCTTTTGGCCCTCAGGTGGAGCAAGCCTTAGAGGCCACTCAGAAGACTAGATCGGCCATTAAATTGGCCAGACCTCCGCCTGCCCCCTCTCGGGGGCATGTGAACAGACGTCACTTTCATAGTCGTCAGTCCTTTCAAGGCAGAGGCAGGGGAAGCTTCCATAAAAGCCAACCTGCCCAACCTCAAAAGAAGACGCAGCAGAAAGCGCAGGGGCCTGAAGCCCCCAGCGCCACCTTATGAATTGCTGGCCCAAGTTCCATCCACTCTGCCCGAGGTGGAACTTTCTCCTGTGGGAGGTCGCCTGATGTACTTTCTACAACCAGTGGAAGTCCATAACTGACAATGGGTCCTTCGGATAATTCATGGGGTTATTCTCTCAATTTCTGGAAACCCCTCAATTGTCCTCCCAGGCGACAACCCAGGTTGTCGGCCTCTCAGTCAGACCTCCTCACCGCCAGATCCAGGGCCTTCTGAACAACAGGGCAATAGAACTGGTGCCCCCAAGATCTCCTAAACACAGGTTCTACTCCCATTACTTTCTGGTTCCAAAGAAACTGGGGATGCGCCTCATTTAGACCTCAGAAAGTTAAACAAATTTCTCCCCAGAGAAATTCAAAATGATTTCCAGGTACCCTGTTACCCTTGCTGCATCAGCATGACTGACTGGCCTCCCTGATATGCAGGATGCTTTGCAACTGTCCTCGCCCACCCGACCCACCGCAAGTTCCTCAGGTTTGTAGCTTTTGGGTCAGCATTATCAGTTCAGAGTCCTGCCCTTTGGGCTATCCTCATGCCGCTAGTTTACAAAGTGTTGTGCAGTTCTCATGGCGCATCTCAGGAAGATCGGACTCCGAGTGTTTCCCTACCTGGACGATTGGCTTCTAGCAAGCCCTTCCAGCCAAGGGACTTTGAAGCTTGGAATGACTTCTCGTCTTCTCATGTCCATGGAGTTCTGGCGAATTTGAAAATCTCAACTGCAGCCCTCCCAGAGGCTCCTATTCATAGGACGCTTCTAGACACCTCTTCCACGAAGGCTTTCCTTCCAGAGGACAGAAGACTTGACATCCTTCCGGATGGCCCGTTACATCGGGAGAACCAATCTGTTACAGCTCTCTCGATGCGCATGTTGGGTCTCATGGCGCTCTCGGTGTTCACTGTACCTCGCCCGGTTGCACATGAGAACCACCCAATGGATGCTCTCCACTCAGTGGTCTCCTGACCTCACCCCAGTCTTATCCCATCACGGGACGGAGCCCCTCTCGAAGGTCTCTCACCTGGTGGTCTCAAGAGCAATCTCCTGAAGGATTCCCTTGCTTCCTGGATCATCAGATCTCCATCACCACAGACGATCGCTAATGGGATGGGGAGCTCACTGTCACTCCCTCCACACTCAAGGTGTATGGACTCAGTCGAAACTCATCCCATAAATGTCCTGGAGATGAGGAGGCGGTCCTCTATGCTATCCGAGCTCTGAAGGATGTCCTTTGTCACAAGAACATTCTCCTTCACACGGACAACAAAGCTGTGATGTATTACATCAACAAGCAAGCCGGTACTCATTCTCCATCCTCGGCAGGGAAGCAATGAGGGTGTGGGAGTGGTGCTTGAGCACAAGTCTCTGATTCAGTGTTTATCTGCCAGGTATACAAAACGACCTAGCAGATCACCTCAGCAGAACGGAGGCAGACCTCCCGAGTGGTCTCTGATCCAGCCGTAGCTCGGTCTCTGTTCAAAGAGTGGGGACTCCAGACCTGGACCTTTTGCATCCCCACCAACGAAAACTGCCTCTTCTGCTCCAGAAATCCAGGGCCTGGCATTTTCTGTCAGGATGCTCAGGCTATGTGGACAAAACGCTTTCTTTACGCCTTTTCCACCGCCTCTAATCTAGAGAGTACTCCTCAAGTTCGAGTCTCAGGGGACCAAATGATTTTCATTGCTTCCTCCTGGCCTCGCAACTATGGTTTCTCTACTCAACAGTATGTTGGCAGTCCTCTCCAGACCACTTCCCTTGCAAATCAATCTTTGACTCAGGGTTCGCTTGGTCCATCCAACCTGAAATCACTTCACCTTCATGCTGGCTCCTGAAGAGGTGGAAGTGAATCGTTCTCAACGCCTCTCAGAGTTCTCAGACATCCTTCTGGCTGCTCGCGAAGCCAGCCACCTTGAAAACGTGACGCCCAAATGGAAACGTTTCTGGTGCAAAGTCCTCTTAGAATCCCTTTTCCTGTCCTCCTGACTAAGGTTCTGGAGTATCTTTTGGACCAATCAAACTCAGGTCTCCAGTACTCCACAGTTAAAGTTCACCTTAGTGCCATCTCAGCGTTCCATGAGCCGGTTTCTTCCTTGACTCTGGCTCAGTTTCCTATGGTGAAGAGATTTCTTAAGGGGATTCTTCATACCAGACCCCCTGTTAAGCGTCCAGTTGCAGCCTGGGACATTAACCTGGTGCTGGACATGCTCACTCGAGCCTTTCGAACCCCTAGCTACCTGTGAGCTAAAATTTCTTACCTGGAAGACTGCCTTCCTGGTGGCCATTACCTCAGCCCACAGGGTCTCTGAGATACATGCCCTGATTACGGACCCTCCTTATACTGTATTCCATAAAGACAAGGTAGTTCTCCGTACTCATCCTAAATTTCTTCCCAAGGTTGTGTCAGAATTCCATCTAAACCAACCTCTGGTACTTCCGCTTATCAGCTAATTTCCAAAATGAAGGGAACGAGCTCTTCATTCCTTGGATGTTAAGAGAGCCTTGCGGTTCTATTTAGATAGAACCAAGGATGTTCAAGACTCAGCAACTGTTTGTTTTCTTTCAGCGACACCCGGCTGGGTCAACCTGTCGCTATCAGATGCATCTCATCATGGTTAGTGGCATGCCTTCGGCATTACTATTCCATGGCTCAAGTTAAATTAGAAGGTAGAGTATCGCTCACTCTACTAAGTGATCGTCCAGCATCCCTAAGCGGAAATTCGCAATGTTCCAATTGCAGATATCTGCAACGCCGCCACCTGGAGCTCAGTGCATACCCGTTCGCATTATGCACTGGATGTTCATGCCAGGCGGCATTCCGCATTCGGCAGAACTATCCTTAATGGACTTCTGTCTTAGTCGCGTGAGCTCTGGCTCTCCTGCCGCCCTTTTTGGGGATTATCAGCTTGGTACTCTCCCACTAGTGTGAATGAGTGGTGGAGACTTATGTCCAGGAAGATATGAAAATTACGTACCTACCGTAATTCTTGATCTTCTTGGACGAGTCTCCACCACTCATTCACACGCCCACCCTCCATCCCCCGAGCTCACCGCTGTGTTGGTCTTCACTCCCTCAAATCTTTAGGCCGTGAAGACTTCTTTGTTGACCCTTCTTACACGGGTCGTACGGACTATCTTATGTCCGTTTTTTAAGGTTAGATTTACTCTTTACGTTAGTTGCGCTGCACCTCCTTGGTAAAAAAGGTACTGAGGCGGTTGGAGGGTCGTCGCCGAGATAGTCATTACCGCTCAAGCCGCTGCTCGCGGCGCCGTGCCTCGCGGCGCCATCTCTCGCGCCGACTCTCCAGCAAAAAGTTTGCTCCCGATGGGTCCTAGTGCCTCCGGCGCTAATCCCACTAGTGTGAATGAGTGGTGGAGACTCGTCCAAGAAGATCAAGAATTATGGTAGGTACGTAATTTTCATTTCAGGCTGCTGCCTGTGATAAAGCTAATATTCCCTTGGCTTCACATCCTCCTGACAAGGATTCCAGGAAGATTGATGCCATGGCAAAAAAACAGTATATGGCAGCCTCTCTGGGACTCAGGCAAGCAAATTATATGGCTTATGTAGCTAGGTATCAGAAATCTAGATGGGATACTGTTATGCAATTGGCCAAGCAGGCCCATGGCCAGCTGGCTAGTGAACTAGAACAGGTGGCTGCTGATGGCATTGAAGCCTCTAAGGTTCAGTTTCATGCTGCTGTGGATGTTAATGATGTTTCTCTAGGGTCATGGCCACATCTGTAGCTTTCTTCGTGAGGTTGGCCTGGCTCAGGTGTACTAGTTTGTCACAGGATACCCAGACTAAGGCTATGGATTTTCCTGTGGTGGGAAATTCTCTGTTTGGAGAGCAGACAGAGAACTACATGAAGAAGATGGATGAATATAGGACTACTTACAAGAGTGCCCAGGCTAAGGAGCGGCAAGCCACTCCTCAAAGGCATGCCCCCAGGGGTAGGGGTAGGCCTTTTCACAGGCCTTTCTACAGACTCAGGCCCTCTGCCTATGCTCAGAGGGGCTTCTTCAGAGGCAGGGGCAGGCGAGGGTGGGCAGACCTGCTCCCACCCCCAGCCCTAAAGCTCCTGCAAACAGGCACCCTGATGGGGTGCCCAGGCATTCTCCTTGTACCAGTGGGGGCAGGCTACTACTTCAGTCAGAATTGGGCTATTAACCTTCAGACAAGTGGGTTCTGGAAGTAGTAAGCCAGGGTCTGGTTCTCAGCTTCAAAAGTTTCCCAAGTTGAGAAGCAGACTTTTCTACCTGCAAGTGCTTCAGAGACCCTCGCTCTGGAAACAGAGGTCTCATCCTGTTAGCTCTCAGAGCAGTAGAAAGGGTCTCTCCCTGCATCAGGGCAGGGTCTGTATTCAGATACTTCCTTACCCCAAAAGACAGGAGAGTGGCGGCCCATTTTAGATCTCAGATATCTGAACAAGCATCTTTTGAAACCAAAGTTCAAAATGGTAACTCTGGCAATGATTTTACCTTCCCTAAGGCCAGGGCACTGGCTAGCCTCCTGGACCTCAAGGATGCCTATTTCCATGTCCTAATCAGAAGATCCCATACAGTACCTCAGATTCGAACTGCCCTCAGGTCATTACCAGTTCAGAGCAATGCCCTTCGACCTTACCTCTGCTCCAAGGTTATTCACAAGTGTCTAGCAGTGGCAGTGGCCCACTTAAGGAGGCAGAGGATTGCTGTTTTCCCTATCTAGACGACTGGCTCATTGTAGGCCAGTCCCCAGAACAGGTAAATCTCACCTGCAGGTCACCCAGCAGCTTCTCACCTCCCTGGGTTTTCTGCTAAACCTACCAAAGTCGGTTCTGGAACCAGTCCAGGTACTCACCTTTATAGGGGCAGAATTGGACACAAAGCTAGCCAGAGCCTTTCTTCCCCAGAAAGGGTAAGGAATTTAGTGGCTCTGGCCTCTTCCTTCACTCTGCAGGTCTCTCACCAGCAAGACACTTTCTGCAGCTCCTGGGGCACATGGCTGCATCCACAGTTGTTGTGCAGGGAGCCAGATTTCAGATGAGAGACATTCAGTTTCACTTGAGAACCTTTTGGTCTCAGAGAAGAGACCCCTTTCCAAGTTGGTCCCAGTGACTCAAACCTTGATCCTAGCTCTCCAGTGGTGGCAGGATCAGAGCAATTTAAGAGCGGGGGTCCCCTTCATTTCCCCTTCTCACGACTTGACTCTCACTACAGATGCTTCCTTCTGGGTTGGGAGCCCA
The DNA here is from genome assembly GCA_016271365.2 of Neoceratodus forsteri. NCBI lineage: Eukaryota > Metazoa > Chordata > Ceratodontiformes > Ceratodontidae > Neoceratodus > Neoceratodus forsteri. The sequence goes on along the minus strand of CM057453.1, from coordinate 58,719,271 downwards.
CATGGGCTACCTTTCCACTCAGGGAGTTTGGTCCCCCAGGAATCTCTGCTCCACATCAATTTACTGGAACTCAGAGTGTCTTTTAGCTCTTCAAGCTTTTCTGCATCTGTCCACGACAAGGTGATACAAGTCAGAACAGACAACACCACAACAATGTGGTACATCAACAAACAGGGGCACTCGGTCTTGACCTTGTGCACCGAGGCAGTGAAGTTGTGGTCTCTGGCCTATTCCTGAACACTTCCCTCATAGCAGTTCATCTTCCAGGAAGGACAATGTCCTAGCGGATGCCCTCAAGGATTTCCCAGGGCCATCACGAATGGTCCCTGGATCCTCAAGTGCTGGGGATAGTTTTTGCCAGGTGGGGCATCCTCAGATAGATCTTTTGCAGCCCCAGACAATCACAGACTTCCTCTGTTCTGTTGCAGGCCTCCAGTGCTGGGCTCAGTTCCCTGGATGCCCTTCTTTTGGATTGGGAGGAGAGTTCCTCTATGCTTTCCCCCCCTTTCCTCTCCTATTCAAAGTACTAGTCAAAATCAGATCTCAGCCTTGCAGGGTGATTCTGATTGCCCCGGATTGGGCCAGGCAGCCCTGGTACCCACTCCTTCTGTCTCTGACAGTCCATCTTCCCCTGGCCTCCCCAGGAATCACAATCTGTTGACTTGTGCCCAGGGAAGGGTTTGGTATCCGGACCTCAAATCCCTCAACCTCAAGGCCTGGCTCTTGAGGAGTTAGAGTTTGCTGATTTACACCTCTCTCAGGGTGTCTTGAGATCCTAAAGGCTTCCAGAAAGCTTTCCACTAGGCTACTTATAGTTCTAAATGGAAAGGTTTTCCATTTGGTGTGCTGGGAAAATATTTCCCAGAATCTGCTGAATTGCCCATTTTGTTAGATTACATGGTACATCTTAATTCCTTGGGTCTCAGACCAGCTACCCTGAGAGTTCATTTGGCAGCTGTGTCTGCTTTTGTGTTAGCAGGAAAGTCATCCCCTCTTTCCTCTCATCCGGTGTTTTCCAAGTTTTTTAAGGGATTACTCCATACTAATCCTCCCTTTTGGGAACCGGCCCCTGCTTGGGACCTTAAGGTTTGCATTGCCCAGTTAATGCAACCCCCTTTTGAACCTCTGTCTTCTGCAGAGCTTAAGTACCTAACTTGGAAAACTGTTTTTCTAGTGGCTATCACTTCTGCCAGACGCATAAGTGAATTGCAAGCCTTGTCAGTGGAGGCTGACTTTATTTCTTTCCACAGGGACAAGGTAGTCCTTAGGACTAATAGGAAGTTTTTGCCTAAGGTGGTTTCAGATTTCCATCTTAATCAATCTATCTCCTTCCAGTATTTTTCACTGATCACTCCTCTTCGGGTGAGAGGAGGTTGCACAGCCTGGATGTTAAGAGAGCTCTTAGTTATTATATAGAGCGTACCAAGGTCAGCAGGTTCAATCCTCCAACTTTTCCTTACCTATGGTGAAGCTGGGAAAGGCAAACCTGCCACTAAGGATCAATAGCCAGGTGGATTGTCTCTTGTATCCAATTTTGTTGTCAGAAAGTGGGCAGACTCCCCGGTTTGAGGCTCATTCTACAGGGGTACAGCTGCTGCTCTAGCTGCTGCCAGAGATATCCCTTTATTAGAGATTTGCCAGGCTGCTACTTGGAAAGCAGTGCACACTTTTACCAAGCATTACTCCCTGGATGTCCAGGCCAGGAGAGATGCTCGGTTTCGTGACAGCTGTTCTTCAGAGCCTATTCCTAAGTAGGTTCTGCCTCCTCCATGGAGGTACTGCTGTGTATTCTGCTAATGTTCTATAATATAGCAAGACTTCATGTTGATGGAAGAAAAAATTACTCACCTTAGTAATGTTGTTTCTTCTAATGGAGTCTTGCTATATTATAGACCTCCCCCCCAACCTGCCCCTCTCAGAACCTCTACTTGGTGGGGTGCGGGCAACTTAGTGTGGGCACTACTTATGTCCTGTTAGCATTTTGTCCCCTTTGGGACTTTGGGGGTGTGTATGTGTACGCGTGTGTGTGTTTTATTATACTTATGTTCCATTTTCATATTATTAGAATGGTGTTAGTATTTCTGGTCCCCTGACTAGAGTCTTGGGTGTTGGGACCATCAATGGTTGTTATTATTTAGGTAGCCATTTGGCTAGTGTAGGTTACAGCTTCCACACAGACCTTAGTGAGTTTGGCTCGTAAAGATCTGACAGTTCAAGTTTGAAATGACACAGCTAGAGCTGCTCTCGTGCCAAAATTCTATTTTGGAATGGTTTTAACCATTTCACCCCGGGGCAGTTCTAGAGCTGGATCAAACTGCTAATGTCTATAATATAGCAAGGCTCCATTAGAAGAAACAACATTACTAAGGTGAGTAATTTTTTCTTATGATTGTTCACATTCTATAGAGACTGTTGATGCAGTTGGTAGTTTGATTCAGATCCATTACCAGCAGAAAAAAGCCCACTGGTCTGTCAAGTCTGCCCAATTGAGCAGCTCTTAGTTTCATATCGCTACAGCTGCCTCACCCCAACTCAAACTCCTCCCTTCCTCCGCTTTCTTGGTCCTCCCCCCTTTGTGTTCTTGTCTGTCCTTGACTCTATCCCAGTCCTGCCCTTGATTGTATCCCAACCCCGCTTAAAGCTATCCATTGTCATTTGAGTGATTAACTCCTCCAGCAGTGCGTTCCAACCTGTCACCACTCTCTCTGTGAAGTAGTGCCTCCTCATCTTCCTCCTAAACCTTCCCCCTTCCAACTTCAGACTGCGCCCCCTAGTGACCCTTCCCCCTTTAATCAGAACAATCCTCCCTCCCTGATTTTGTTTATGCCTTTCAAGTACTTAAAGGTCTCTATCATGTCCCCTCTTACCCTTCTGTCTTCCAGCAAGTACATGTTGAGCTCCTTCAACCTTTCCTCGTATGGCAACTCCCCATGTCCTATGATCATTTTTGTAGCCCTGCCCTGCACCCCCTCCAGTAATCTCACATCCTTTTTGAGGTATGGGCACCAGTACTGTACATTGTACTCCACATGTGGCCTCAACAGTGATCCATACAGTGGCAGGATGACCTCCCCCTTTCGAGAAATGATCCCTCTGGCAATGCACCCCAGCATCCTATTTGCTCTTGCTGCCGCTCTCCTACACTGTGCTGATACCTTCATGTCCCCTGTGACTATTACCCCCAGGTCCCTTTCTTCCTCTGAAGCCGTTACCTGCACTCCCCCCAGCCAGTTGCTGTTCCTGGGATTTTAGGCTCCAAGGTGCATGACCTTGCACTTCTTAGCGTTAAACCCCAACTGCCACTCCCTAGACCAGTGTTTGAGTTTAGCTAGATCCTCTCTGAGTACCTGTCTCTCTTCCTCATTGTTCACTTTTGCACAAAGCTTAGTGTCATCTGCGAACAGGCTGATCTGTCCTTGTCGATCTTCACCATTCATTACTGCTGGATGTAAGCCAGAGCCGTGCACCTGTACGAGAGCTTTTTTTTGGGGGTTCGCGCCTATGGCGCGCCCATGAGGCTGATGCATTGCGTGGCACACGAGGGTTGGGCGCCGCAGACTCCTCCTCCATCCCAATTCTGTTTCTCCCGCCATTGAGGTCACACCTGCTGCATGAGTTTCAGTGCTTGCTGCGTCATTGGGCCTGTTCCATATTTCAACGCCGTTTCCTGCTTCTCCATCCTGGTTCTGATTCACCCGATGCTGTTGGATACCGGTAAGAACGTTCCTATCATTATTATTTTTGCCAATGACGCCTGGTCTCTTCCTGTAAATTTTGTGGATTCTTTTCGCATCATGTCTGGTTCAGGGGCTAAGAGAAAATCCAAAGCAGGCCATGCCCCCATGCATCGGTGTCCCTGTTGCCGACATTTTTACGTGATGGACCGACATGACATTTGTCTGTGCTGCCTGGGTCCCAACTACTACATGGACAACTGCGATGCCTGTTTTTCCATGGACCGCCGCATTCTGGAAATCAGCACGTTTAAAGTTGGCAGTGCCCCACCAACTTTCGGAGGACAGCATCACTCTAGGGATGCTATGGCAAGATCTCTCGACCCTGCCTCTGGGTCCCCTCCCGGGTCTATATGGCCCAGTGAGGAGGAAAACTCCTCGGATTCTAGCCTTGCCATCAAGGAGGTTTCTCCCGCGGTGCTGGAGAAACACCTCGGCTCCCTGTGGGGCCAGGGCAGGAGCACCACCACGACAGTCACCTATTCAGAGGTGCAGGCTCCCCTGGCATTGCAGCCTTCGGTCGCTGGTCCCGTCACCAGTGGACCCTTGTTGCCACCTGCCGGCGCTGCAGGCAGTGCCGTGTCCTACGGCAGCACCATGTGTGGCGCCATCAGTTCTGGGGCTCCCGGGGCAGCTTGTCTGGTGGTGTGCATGGTCTCCTCTTTGGAGGAGGAGAACGACACGCTGACTGATCCGGCATGGTGTCCTGGCTCACCGGAGTCAGAGAGCCCCCTGGACGTGGCACCAGGTGGCCCAGTGTTTACCTCCTGTGCTCTCCGGAGTCTGTAGTCTCTGCAGGCCCCCTTGCTGACCCTGGCGACGGGAGCCCCATGGTGGATAGCAGTCCCAGAGAACATGGTTTGGTGGTCTCAACTTTGGGGGCTGGGGCAGCTGCCATGATTGGTGCTGCTTTGGCCCCTGCGGTTGGAATGGGGACTTATTCTCTTGTGGCCCTCCTCGGGGGGGGACTGCAGGCTCAGGGGTCCCCCTAGCACTGGGGTTGAGGAAGAGGGCGGCCTCGGAGTCAGAGGGGTTGAGGGGCAGGGGTGAAGTGTGGGAATCCTCCTCCACTTCCCTATGGGGGTGGGGAGGAGTCGCAGTGCAAAGCCCCGCTTCTCCTCCTTGGAGTCCTTGGAGGTGCCCTTAGTGGGCAGCGCTGAGGGTTGCCCTTCTGGACCCATGCAGCCCTGGTTGCACCACAGGGGAGATTCCCCCTCAGGGCTCAACCAAGGTATGTATTCACATCTAAAGCATACGCTGACTGGGACGACCCCTGGATCTCCTCGAGCTAGAGGATCTTCAGCGAGGTCTCAGAGCCCTGGCAGAGGCCGGATTAGTTAGGTGCTGTTCCCCAATTCCTCTGCAGTCACCTCCTACTCTCCCGGGCCATGTGAGTCCTATGGGGCCCTTAACCTGGGAGATGTTCAGGGCCACTGCGGCAGCCTTCCCTAGGTATGTTAGAGCCATGGATAAGCAGGTCTTTCACCTGTCTCTTCTGCTGCAGGAGGACTCTGAGCACTCAAGTTCCATGACCTCTTCGGCTTCCTACTGTTCAGTCCACATTTCATCCAATAATGATTTCACTGAATATCAGTGGTTCCTTTCAATACCAAGCAGGAGACACACTCCTTCCTGAGCGAGTTTAATGCACACCATGTAGTGGTACCATCCTGGCCTATTCCCTTCCAGGAAGCGTCAGTCCGCACCCGGCAGTCACCAGCCACCTCATCCCCAGCCCCAGCGGACTGCCGGAGGAGATATTGCGCTCCCAAGGAGTCTCTTGGTTTTCTGCCTGACCCGCCTTCGGGGTTGATGGCCTTAGATACTCCTTCCAGGCTTCAACACCCAGCGCATGACCGACCACCGGATCCGGATTCCGCCGAGTTTGACCGATGGAGAAGAAGAGTTTTGTCTTCAGCTCATGTGCTGCTTTGTATCAGCTCACAGTAGGCTCACCAATCTGCCTACAGCAGGCACTTGTGGTTGATGTTAGCGCAGGTGCTAGCATCTCTGCCTGAATCGGAAGAATCTAGGCAAGCTATTGCCCTCTCTGTGCAAAGTCTGGAGCTTGCATAGCACCAAGCAAGGGCATGTTATGATGCTAGTGAGGTGGCCTCCAGACTGGCAGGGACAGCGACCTGCATCAGGCGGATGACATGGCTTTGCTTATCCAGGATGTTACCCATTGCCCGGTGTAGGATCATTTCCTCCACTTTCCAGGGGACCTGTCTTTTCTCCCACAGGGTAAGGAGGAACTTACAGGGGTGTCTTCCATCCTCCCGGCCATGGTGGACACCTCTACGGCCTGACCAGCCTTAGGCAATGTACGGTGTAGTAGGGCTATGGGTCTCCCCCTCCTGCGCCTCACCCACAGGAGGCTGAGGGAATCTGTTCTGTCAGGGCAGTACCAGGTCCCCTCCTCCTGGGGGCTTGGTACTCACCCAGCAGTAATGAATGGTGAAGACTGACAAGGGAAGATATGAAAATTACATACCTACCATAATTCTTGATCTTCTCTTGTATCTTCACCATTCATTACTGATTCCCGCCCACCTTCCCCTCTTGGACCTCAGCTCTTGGGTGCCCCTTCATCCTGCTGGCCCTTCCCCTCTTCAAGGCCAGTTAGGGGCAGAGTCCCCCTGGTGCGTCAGGGCCCTCTGTTTCCTTCTCTAAGAACTCACAGAGCACCCACCCTTGGAGAGTAGCGAGTAGGGTCTTCACCCTGGCCTCAGAGAAAACTCTCTGGGATTCTCAGTGGGGTGCACCGTGTTTGTTTCTCCTGACACAGATTTTCTGTTGTTTCCTATTCTTGTAGTGGGGACTGCGTCAGTGCATTTTATGGGAGAACCTGTAGGGATCCCTCTCCCCCATCTTTCTCCCTTCCCCTCTACCTTAGAGGTCATACTGGACAGAGTCCTCTCCTGTTTAAGGGTCTCCCCCCCCAACTAAGCCGTCAGGTATTAAGCTGTAGAGGACAATGTTCCAGGACTTTCATCCCACATGTGGGTTTAGAAGTGTGGGGGGGCTGACTCCACCATGTTTTATATTCTCTAAGACCATTTCAAATTCTTTTGTTCTGGACCTCCGTCCAATGGTCCCTGAAGTTGACAGGATCCTTGCTCCTGTGTCTTCATACCTTCAGGTTTTTGACGCTAAAGTAAGCCAGTGGTCTTCCAACCCAGCATGGCTGAGGGCCCCCCCTTCCCCTATTTATGCTCTATCTTTCTCTCTCTTCTCTTTCTTTCCTTCTTTTTCCCTTTCCTGTGCTGCCACCCAAGGGTTGGGACCCTATGGCCTCAGGGTAAAAAGTACAATCCCTCTGTCCTCTGGTCGTCTTCTTCCTTTTGTGATTTATATCCTTTCCTTTTCCTATCCCCTCGGCTCTCTTGCCTCACCTTGATTTTCTTTATCCCCTTGTTTCATCCTCTCCGGCAGAACAGAACTAGGATGGAGGAGGAGTCTGCGGCGCCTAACGGCAAACCCTCATGCACCACGCAGTGCATCAGCCTCATGGGCAGCGCCATAGGTGCCAACTTCTCCCCACAAAAAAACAAAACTCCCATACAGGTGCGTGCCTCTGGCTTACACCCAGCAATAATTAATTGTAAAGATACAAGAGAACATCAAGCTTTACAGTAGGTACGTAATTTTTATATCTTGCGCTTGACCCCCTCTGCAATGTCTCCAGTGAAGATATTGAACAAAACAGGGCCCAGCACTAAACCCTGCGGTACCCCACTCGTTACTGGCCTTGGCATGAATATCTCCCCCCTTACAACTACCCTCTGTTGTCTGCCCTGCAGCCAACTCTCAACCCACCCCACCAGTTTTTTTCCGCACCCCCATGTCCCTCAGCTCTCTCATAAATGTCCTTTACAGCACTGAGTCAGAAGCCTTGCTGAAGTCCAGATACAGGACATCCACAGCGTGGCCTTTGTCAACCGTCCTAGTGACCCAATCGAAGAAGTCGATCAGGTTAGTTTGGCAAGATCTTCCAATGTCAAACCCATGCTGTCTCTCATCCTGCAGACCATGGCTATCAAGAAAGGTTATCAACCTCTCCTTCAGAATGGTCTCCATCAACATCCCCACTGTGGAAGTCAAGCTCACCGGTCTGCAACAGTTACCTGGTTGGGCCTTGGGTCCACTCTACTGAAGGGGCACCCCGTGAGCCATCCTCCAGTCTCTGGGTACATTCCCCATCTCCAAGGAGGTATTGAACAGGTCCATCAGAGGGCCTGCCAACACCTGTGCCAGTTCCTTCAGAACCCTTGAGTGTACACCATCCAGTCCTGGTGCCTTGTCCACCTGCAAGGCTTTAAGGCCCTTCAGAACTCTGTCCTCTTGGATGACCCCGTCTGTTATCTCTGCCCCCCACCCGTGCCCCCTTTCTCCTGCGGTATTGGGCCATCCCTTTCTTTCATGAACACCGAGCAGAACTACTCACTGAGTGCCTCTGCCTGATCTTCCCCTTGTTCTGCCCATCCTCCATCTCTCTCTTGATTCTAACAATGTCATCCCTACAACTCCTCTTCTTCCTTATGTATTTAAAGAACCCCTTTTCCCCTTCTCTGATCCCCTGAACCAGCTTCAGCTCCTTTGCTGCCTTGGCTGCCCTGACTGACCTGGTCACCTCCCTAGATGCCTTTGTGAACACTTCTCTATCATCGCGCCCACATTTTTTGAACTTAATGAAGGCCAATCTTTTTTCCCCTCACCTTCCCCTCCACCTCCTTGCTGAGCCAGCTAGGTTTCTTTGACCTGGACTGCTTACTCTGAGATTTGGCACACGTGTTTGTGGCCTCATTTAGCCCCTTCCTAATGATTGCCCACTTCTGTTCAGCATCCATCCCTGGGTTAATTTCAGCTAAATACCCCTCTAGGATGCTGCCCATTCTGGCAAAATCTGCCTTCCTGAAATCCAACGCTCTTGTCCTGGTCTTAGCCAACTCCCTCACGTGCTCAGGAGGAACCACACTGAGCAGTGGTTACTTCCTGCTAGAGGGTCCTGTACTACCACATCCTGGACTTGGTCCTCATTTGTTAGCACCAAGTCTAGAATGTTCCCCTCCCTAGTAGGATCCATCACCCCATGCACTAGGTAGCTGTCTTGGATAGTCTCCAGCAGTACCTGTTCCCTGGCATATACTGTAATTACTGTCTGTCACTCAGCCCCAGGTAGGTTGAAGTCTCCCTTTGCCACTGACCTTCCTGATTTGCTCCCCCAGCTCCCTATCCACCTTCTCGCTCTGTGAGGGTGGTCTGTACACCACCCCCATCCTGAACTTCTTACCTTTAGGGCTTTGGAGCAATATCCATATGGCTTCTGGCCTCCCCTCATCCCCTTCCTCCCTGGTGCACAATATCCCTCCCAATAGCCACCCTTCTCTGTCCCCGTCCCTGTGCAACACCTTGTATCCCGGGATAGTGAGATCCCCAGTCATGGTATTGGGTGGCCCAGGTCTCTGAGATGCCGGCAATATCTATCTCCCTCTCCGCCATCATTGCCTGGAACTCGGCCACCTTGTTTGCTAAGCTCTTTGCATTCAAGGATACTACAGTCTACCTTGTGTCCTGCCCCTCCTCTTCCCATTTCTCCCCCTTCCACTTTTGGTAGCTTCCCCTCATTCTCCTCCTCTTCCCTCTCTGGAGCTGGGCGAGGCCTTCCCATCTCACCTGGAAGGTGCCTCCTCCCTGCTATCCAACTCAGCCCCTCCCCCCTCCTCAGTTTAAATCTGTTGTTTTTAATGTACTTCTCCAGCTCCTGTGCCAATGTCCTTGTACCCTCAATGTTGAGATGCAGCCTACCCTTGGCATAAAGCCCCTTATTGTTCCATGTCTTGCCCCCCCCCCCCGACTACCCCTACCTAATTTTTGCACACCAACCCATCAGCCACTCATTAAACTCCTGTATTTTTAGCTGTCCCGTCGTGCTTGCCCTAGGTACTGGGAGTACCTCAGAGAGCGTCACTGAGCTTCCCAACCAGATGTAGATACTCCCCACTACCCTGAACCTCTCCTGCACTTCTTCCACTGTACTGCCCTCTAGGTCATTTGTTCCGAGGTGCACAATGATATGAGGCTTCCCTCCCACCTTCTCCACACATTTCTGAATGCACTGCACTAATCTCTCCACTGTCGTACGTCTCCATACGCATTCCCCGGTAAAGCCGTAAGCAGTCCTTTTGGCCCTATACTCCCTTCCTTACCCCTTACCTGTACCAACACTCCCCTGTATACACCTCCTTGCTCTTGGCCTGCTGGTCACTGCTTAGTATAGCCTAAATCATGTTAGACTAGCTGGAACCGCCTCTATATGTCTGGAATGTACTTGTATGGTTGCTGCCTCAATTGTATTGTTGCTTCCATGTGTTATGATGTATTGTACTCTCCTGGGTCGTGCCTGAAAATAGTCACCTGCTGGCTAGCGCACCTACCCGGTAAACAAAAACTAAATAAATAAATAATACCTGGCATGCACTCCACCTAGGTTCGGTTCTTCCTCACTACCTTTCCTCCCCTTCTCATCCCCCTGAGCATAGAATCCCCTAATACAAGTACTCGCTCCCCCACCGCTTGCATTTCCCCCATGGTTTCCCTCTTACGAGACCCTTTTCCTCAGTGTCCTCTCCTTTCATACCCTGCCCTTTTCCACCAATTGCACCTCCACTTGCTGTTCACCTTCTCCTTCCTTTCTGTGCTCACTCGCTTCCACAACCACCACCACTGCTTTTATGTCCTCCCACTGCCCCCTGCATTGTGCCTCCCCCTCCCTCCCAACATGTTTTGGCCTTCCTCCCTCTTTGTTTAGTGTGTTTGTGCCAACTTGACCTACTTCCCTGTCCTTCCCCGCTTGTACCCCGTCATCCCTCTCTCCTTGTACCTTGTATTCCCTCCTGGTCACCTGACTCTTATTCTGTGGTGACTTCCCCAACCTCCTACTCTGTTTCATCAACCGGTACTGCGTACCTGTTTGTTGTCTCCAACCTCCTGCCCCTTTCCTCCCCTGAAATACCTTCCCGCCTCTGCTTACCCTGAACCTCTTTCCTGCTTCCTCTACCACCTGCCAACACCCCTTTTGGCGCTCCCTGGACCCTATAGACTTGCCCCCGGCTGAGCACCCTTCCAGCCTGTGGCAGCCTGTTCTATCTTGCGATGGAGCCCTCCCTGCCCCTCTGCCTCATCTCCTCCCTCTTCACCCCCTAGTACCTGTCCCCTCCTCTCAGTTCCTGTCTCAAGCTCTCAATCTCCAGCGTAAGTTGTCTGAACATCCTGCACACTGGACAACCCCACCTTCCACCAGATTCCCAGAAACAGTGCTGCCCCACACCCATTGCAGCTCAAAACCCTCCCAGCCTCCCTGTGCCCCCAACCCCAGTCATCCCTACCTCTCCACTCCTTCCCCCATTCCCCCACCTGCCTCCTTGCCCTGGCCTCCACATCCCCCCTGTCTCTTAGTCTCTAAATATTCCACAGCTCTTTACAATTGCATCCATATTTCTAGAAGGGCTGTAAACCTGCGGCACTGCCCCAAACTCTTACTCTCTCTCCTTCTGTAGGGACGTACAGCTTCTCTCTCCTCCTCTTGTATGTACCCTTTGGACCTAGTTACTGGCTATGCCCTTCACTGTTCTGCCTATATATCAGCTAGGCTACTGCCTGTGCTGTGCTACCTAACAGATCTTATCTGTGTCAATCTTCATCATTCATCACCATTGGATACATAGCCAGAGGTCATGACACCTCGGGAGCCCCCTTTTTTTTTTTAGGTAGGTGGAGCTGACGCACCATTGGCACCGCCCTCGAGGCTGACGCAATGCGTGGAGCTCATGGGTTGGCCGTTGGGCGCTGTCGACTATGCCTGCCTGCCAGTTCTTCGTCTCCCACCGTAGAGGTCACCTCGTGGGAAGCCAGATCCAATTTGAGGCCTACTGCTATGCAGTTCGTTCTCCAGCTATTTCTCGTGCCGCAGTCCATCAGTGCCGTGTCCTGCCAGTTCTAGTTGCCTTACTCGACGTCACTGGTAAGATCTTTCCATATATTTTATTCTTGGCAGCATCGAATCTGTTTTTAGTGTTTTTTTCTTCATAGGTCATGTCTGGGTCGGTGGGGAAGAAGACTTTGAAGACGGGCCGGCCCCTCCATGCGACAGTGACCTTGTGGCCGTAAATTTTCCATCACCAACCAGCATGACCGTTGCCTTATGTGTCTTGGCCCGCTTCACGACATGGATTCATGCAACGCTTGTTTCTCGATGGCCGCTTGGTCGCCAGTTAGCGTGCGTGGAAAGTGGGGTGAGCTCCCGACTTTCAAGGATCGGGCGCAGCACTGCCTGGCAAAGCCACGTACTCGGCCTTCCTCCGGGTCCCTCCTGGTTCTACATGGACCGAGGAGGAGGGAACCTCGACTACTAGTAGCCTGGCCGTTGCCGAGTCTCCTTCCAGCGGTGCAGGAGGCCTGTCCCGCTCCTTCCGGGCGGGCGGGAGCACGCCACAGCATCGCCCCTTCAGGGGTGGCTCCCGGTGTTGGACCCACAGTTCACAAGGCCGAGTCGGCAGAAAGTCCTTGACACCGTCAGTCGGCGCCATTCGCAGCACCATGGGCCCTGACGGAGCCGTTGGTGTCAGTTTGTCACTTGGCACCGTGGCTGCTGTCAGTGCCATTCATGGCACCGATACTGCTAGCAGTGCCGTGGGAGTTTCTACAACACCATCTTTGTCTGCATCTCACCTTGGCGCTGTCCGCGGTGCCAAGGTTGAGCATGGTGCCGTGTCCTCGGGACTTGGTGCGTGGGGGTGCCGGATTCCGCTGTCGGTGCCGTCGTCAGTGCTGCCTCTGTCCTCAGCGCCGTTTGTGGCACCGTGGTGCAGGGCGGCGCCATCCTCGGCGCCGATGGTACCATCGGGGCTGTCGGTGCCGTCTCTGCCCTCGGCGTGGGGCCGGATGGCACTGTGGCTGCTCCCGACTCTGGAACTGTGGTTCGGGCTGGGGCCGTGCCCTGTGTGGATTCCGCTCGCAGTGCTGTAGGGGGCACTGGCTCGGTCATGGTTTCGGTTCCTGGCACCCCCTTTGGCAGGGTCTGGCAGAGGGCCTCTGCCTCTACCTCTTTGGAGGCAGAGTTGGGCTCTGAGTCAGATGAACAGCCTGACTCCTTGGGGTTGACTGTTGGGCTGGGCAGCCCTGTAGTATCCTCGACTAGCCGGAGTCAGCCCCCTTCTGAGGTGTGGTCAGTGGCTGCGAAGACTGGGGTCGGGGGTGCTGACCAGCGGGCAGTGGTGCAGGCTACCATTGCTCTGCAGCCTGGTCTAGGTGGGTTCACTGACCCCTCAGCAGTGGTACCCTCACCTGTAGTGTGCCTGAATCGCCCAACTTTGGGGCCAATCAGAGCACCTATGGTAGGGGAGGGTACAGTGCCCTGGATAGCTCCTTCGGGTGCTAGCCAGGGCTGTCAGCAACCTAGGCTGGCCCCCTCTCGAGGAGGAGGGTTCTTTCGGACTCCGAGGGGTCGAGGGGCATGGGGTCTGCATGGCGACCTTTTTCTGGGGCCCACCCGTGCTCTGGAAGAAACTGTAGTGTGGATCTCTGCTCTTCTTCCTCGGTCTGTATGAAGGAGCCCCATTCTTTTGAGGTAGGGGACCGTCCTTCTGGACCTATATGGCCCCGGTCAACTCACAGGGGGGATTCTTTCGGGCGCAGCCAAGGCAGTACCGAAATGGTTGTTCAGCTGTCAGCTGTGGAATCTTCCAGAGCACCTTCTTCTTCAGGTGCTCTTGGTCCGCTCCTTAGCCCAGGCAGAGGTCAGCCGACATCTCTTCTCGGCTCTGTCCCCATCCCTCTGCCACATTCTCCTGCACTCCCAGGCATCCTTGGTCCTAGTGGGCCTCTCTCCTGGGAGCAGTTCAGGGCTGTGGCTGCTCGGTTCCCAGCTTACGTTAGGGGAATGGACAGACAGCTTTTTCAACCTCCCCCCGAGCAGCCACCCTCTGAGCAGTCAATGCCCTCCAACCCTTCATCCCTCTCTTCTGGGGGAGAGGAAGTTTCTATCCACATCTCTCCAGCCGCTGATCTCGCTGAGTATCAGCATTTCCTCGCGAGGATGTTAGAGGACTTGCACCTCACCCCTGCCACTATAAGCAATCCGGAGCACTCGGCGCAAGCCTTTCTAGGCGAGTTCAGCGGTGCCTCCCTGGCCTGCTCCCTTTTGGGAGGCGTCATTGCGCTTCTGGCAGAGACCCTTCTCCGGAGTTACTGCCCCTAGGGATCTCTGCCAGCGGTATTGCACCCTCCCTGGAGTCTCCAGGTTCCATGCTTCCTCCGCAGTCCAGATTGATGCAGTTGGACACTCCTGATGGGCTTTGCACCCTTCACCGTGACCGGCCCCCAGATCAAGATTCCTTGGATTTTGACTTCTGGGGTAGGAGGTTGTTCTACTCTGCACGGTTGTTGCTTTCAATTTCTGCACATCAGGCCCACTGTGCAGCCTATGACAGGTTCTTGTGGTCCAGGCTAGGTCAACTCCTAGCCGCGTTGCCTGACACGGAGCAAACCAGACAAGCCATTGCACTCTCTGCACGTGGCCTGGAGCTAGCAAGGCACCAAGTGAGGGCATCCTATGATGCCAGCGAGGTAGCTGCCAGGGTCGAAGGAACAGTGATCTGCACTAGGCGGATGGCATGGCTGAGTCTTTCCCAGTTGTCACCCTTGGCCCAGCGTAGAGTGATTAACTCCGCTCACCAGAGAACCTGTCTCTTCTCCCGCAGAGCGAGACAACATTTGTCGGGGCAACTTTCTTCCCCCTCCGGGGGGTCCCCGTCTCACTCTCCCCACTCTTGGGCCTCTCCAGGCCCTGAAGGTTCTCCCTCTTAGTATGTCACCCACTGAGAGCTAAGGGACTTTGTCCCTTAGGGTGTAAAAGAAAACCCCCTTCGGGGGGGCTCGGTACTCACCCAGTGGTGATGAATGGTGAAGATTGACACAGATAAGTTATGAAAATTATGTACCTACCATAATTCTGATCTTTCTGTTTATCTTCACCATTCATCACAACCCCACCCTCCATCCCCCTGGGGCCTCAGTCTCTGGGTCCACCTCCCTCTCTGTGCCCATCCTTGCCCCCCTCCTTTCTTGTTAGGAGAGGGGTAAGCAGGGGCACATAGAGGGACTATATTCTGGGTAGAATGATCAGCATGGGGGGCACTCCTTCTCTAGTGTGTTTTTTCCACCCCCATGGGGTGGGAATTGGTAGTTGCCCTCCATTCTCTCCTCCTCCTCGTCCCGTCCATCTTATTTTTCTTCGTCCTTAGGACTACCTTTTATTATAAAAAAAAAACAAAAAAAACTCCTTTTTCACCAAAATCTTTCCTTGAGAGGGTGTTAATTCTCGGGGCCTGTCCTTCTTTCAGAATATCCGATTCTGCTCAGATGGAGTTTTGCCGGCCATTCTGTGTCTTGAATTTTGGCAAGAAGCCTCTGGCTACTCCTTGCAGTTCCTATACAATCTGGAGATGGACCTGGGTCTGGGATGTGTTAACCTTCTCCCCTTTCTTCCTACCTTCTAAATTCTTTGTCCCACCCTACCTCCCTCCCTCCCTCCTCTATTTCCAGAGGTTGGGGCCCCTACCAATCCCTTTAGTTTCCGACTTCCTCTTTCTGTCCTCTCAGTCGTTATTTCTCCTTTTAGTTTTATATCTTTTCCTTTTTCTTGTCCCTCGGACTTCCTTGTCCCACCCTCCATTCCCTTCCTCTTACCTCTCTGGCGACTCAGAACTGGCAGGCAGGCGGAGTCGACAGTGCCTAACAGCCAACCTGCGAGCGCCACGCAATGCGTCAGCCTCGAGGACGGCACCGATGGTGCGGCGGCTCCACCTACCTAAAAAAAAAAAGGCTCCTCAGCACATGACCTCTGGCCATGTACCCAATGGTGATGAATGGTGAAGATACACAGAAGGATCAGAATTACGGTAGGTACGTAATTTTCATTTCCTGCCTCTTTAAGTAGGTGTGGCTTGGCCTTCCACTATAAAGGCAGAGCACCTGGGGGTAGCTCCTTTGGTACACGGTGTCTATAAAAACAATTGGCTAAAAAAAGACATACATTCGTAAACTACAGGGCAAAAATACAGCTCTAGTTCAACATACCAGCAAACAGATTCTCCTAGTCCTGCTCACACAAAATGGGGACTCCAACTGAATGTCCGTTAGGCACACACTTGAATTTCAACCCTCACTAATCCCCTGCTGAAATGTGGTACCTGCAGTTAAGGTACAAACCTCAGCCAATTTCAAACACTCACCAACCTTCCAGCAAACAGATTCTCCTAGTCCTGCTCACACAAAATGTTTGCACTCTTTGAGGGTGTTTATAGTGTTCAGAAGTTTTCACTAAGAGTATTTCAGTGTTTGAAGCAAAACAAAGCTGGGCTTAGCTATATATTACCATGCATTTTGATTCTAATAAGCAAGGAGGTAGACAAAACAATCAACAACATCAATGAATTTTTGAGACAGTAAGCAATCATGAAATGTGGGGTTTTAGCTAGAAATAATAGCATGCAGAAAAGGTTGACAGTGTCCCATTAAAACTTTACCTAACAGATTCATGCCTGAATACTCTAGGCCCTCAATAACCATGTCTTCAGTGTCAGTGTTCTGAGCTTTGGTAATTTCACCCTGCCCTGAGACAGAGTTAGAAGGTCGTGTTTCATGGGCAGTGAGATGGGATTCTTCATCACAGAGACAGTAGGAGAGAGTACCATGGTTGTCTCACCCAGTCTGTCACCACCAGAATCATTGTTGATGCTCAACTCAGTTTCCATATTACTCTGTGTATCACAGGAAATGGAGGGAATTCACAACGGAAGATTCCCTCCCAGTCAAGGGTGAGTGCATCCTGAGGCAGGGTCTCCATGTTTGGTGGCCTACAGCAAAGCATTGGTAACTTGTGATTCTCCCATGAAGTGAACGAGTTCACCTCTGGTGTTTCCCATCTCCTGAAAAGAATGTGTACCATCTGTTGGTCTAGTGACCATTCATGGTTTCCCTACCCTGTCCTGCTTAGGAAGTCTGCTGGTACATTGTCCTTCTGCAGAAATTTTTGCATTTCATGACTAAGCCAGGTTCCAGATTCTTATTGCCTCTGTGCACAGCTTTGATTATCTTGTACCACCTTGTTTTTTGTGTAGTACATTGTGGTGGTATTGTCTATTGTTATCAGAACTGTTTCTGTACCAGATCTGAGAAGGATTGCAGTGACAAAAACACTGCCCTGAGCTCCAGAAGATTTACATGCTCCTGTAAGAACCAGATACCACTTATTGCTTTTTCAGATCCCCACCCCACCCTAGCAGTGAGGCATTTGTTGTCAGAGTGAGTGTTGTGGACAGTTTCTGAAAAGGAATTCCTTCTCTGAGATTGTTCCCCTCCTTCTACCACTCCAGAGCCCTGACCAGGCTGCTTGTGACTAGTACACTGGCTAGCTAAGTGATTTTGACTTTTGGTGCCAGTGCCTTTTTAAGTGGTACTGTGTATCTCTCATCTGTAGACAAGCCCATGGAACTACAATTGTTGTGCTAGTAGCTGCAAGAAATCCCTTGTTGGCCTTCTCTTGCCTGGCTTGAAGGCGCTTGCATCGAACAGCAGGCTTTCCACTCTTGCCTGTGAAAGGAATGCTTTCCTCTAAGTGGTATCTAGTTCTGCCCCTATGAATATGAATACCAGCACTTGACTGGGTTATAGCTGTGAGTTTTCCAGGTTAAGGAGAAAAACCTAGATTTTCCAGGGTGTTTCTGCTGAATGCCAGGGAGCTCAGTGTCTCTTCTTTTGATCTGCCTATGACTAGCCAGTCCTCCAGATAGTGATACACTACTACCCTTTCCTTCTCAGAAATGCAGTTACTGCTGTTAGGCAGTTTGTGAACACTCTTAGGGCTGACGTCAGTCCAAAAGGCAGTGTTGGAAACTAGTACTGCACTTTTCTAGACTGAACTTTAGGTACTTTCTGTGATGGTCCTATAGGGATGTCAAAATATGCATCTTTCAGATCCAGGGATCCCAGCTACTCTTCTTCTTGCAGAGATGGTATCACTGTTCCCATTGTTACCATTTTGAACTTTTCATTTTTACTGTGCCTGTTAAGGAACCTTAAGTCCAGAATGTGCCAGTAATCCATATTTTTTCTTCTTTTGAGAAAATATATCGTTACCCCCTACAAATGGGGGTTCCCGAAAAATCTTCCTTGAGCTTGTCTAAATCCTCACTGCCAGGCTGGTGTCCTGCGTTTTTGCAGTTAAAATATGATTGCCAGAGAGTGCCTACGTAGCCTCTATGTACTGTCTCTTTAAGAGCTGCCTGGATTGCAGTCATAATTAATCTAAAATGGAGCCTGCCTACGGGGGCTTGGTGAGGTCAAAACTTGTAGGAATTGTAGTTTTGGTCTTTTTACGCCTAAAATAACCTGGAGGGGGAGCCCTTGTTGTGCTTGATAGACAGATCAGCCAACCGAATCTTTTGGCTGTTGAGGAAGTCCCAAACTGCTTGCAGTTTCAGTTAGATCTAAGTTGGAAAGTGAAGTGAAGAAGTAACAGCTCGAGGTAGTTTGAGCATAAATCCATAGTGGATTCACGCGGGAGAACTGTGGAAAGGCCTGAGTTTTGGCCTGCATGCCTGCCTGCTGTCCCTGAGAGGGAACTTGCGCCTTTTTCAGACTGAATCCAAACTTGGAGAGCAAAGTAAGCCACTGAATTGTGACCAGGCTCTTACCTGAAAAAGACGGAAGATTTGCTGAATGCGATCGGCCTGTCTGGACTTCCAGCAACCTCTGAACTCCCGGATTGTGCAGAGACTCTGTAATTGCGACCGGAGAGCCTTTTGCCTGGTACAGTGGAATTTCCTTACATGTGAATGTGCTGTGTGCTTATAGTGGGTCGTGATTTGGTTCCCCACTGTGGTTTGAATTGTATTCTGCTTGCTGGAATCTGCATAAGAATTTCCTTACATATAAATGTGCTATGTGCTGTTAGTGGGTCGCGATTTGGTTCCCCACTGTGGTTTGAACTGTATTCTACTTGCTGGAAGCCGCATCCAGCCTCACGGACTGAATCTAAAATCATCTCCATTGGGCCTGGGCCTTGCCACACTGGCCCAACCCGACTGCCCGCTGCACAGAGAACGCCATCGGCAAGAGACTGCCTGGGGATCAGCCCCTGGCTCAACACTTGAACAGGAACAACGCCTCGGTGATTCATGTGGGCCCCGCTTCTCCGGGCACTCCAGCTCAACAACCTGCAGTCTCGATTTTGTCCTGCCTGTGTCCAGTATTGGATATTATGAGTAAACAATTAGGGTAGCTCCCTGCAACAACAGCTAAATCTAAAGTGTTGTCATCTGAATGTCCTGTTGCTTTTTCTTTCACGAACTGAGCCCCCCTGCTCTAGATTACAGGTAGTGTGTGTTGTGCATGTTGCCTTCTTCCATCACAGGGCCCCAACCAACTGCAACATTCCTGGCTAGCCCACCATTTTCCTACCTGGGTACCCAGAGTGTGTGACTGTGTGGGGACTTAAAGTGCATGCATAACTGTTTGATTAATATAGCCTTTAAGCCAATCAACCTGATTACGCCCCTTCCTTGTTCAAGTCCCCTGAATAAATCAGATCTGATTTTTTTTTTTTTTTGCTGCATTTAACCTGTGGTTCCAGTTTGTGCCAAGAGTACTGTACTGTTGCTATTTACTGTGCATAACCTTGTTTTACAGGGGTCCCAGGGGTCGAGCAGAGGAACCAGCCCTGGTGGGTGGTGTGCAAACAGTGATGGTACTGGTATGGTGTACAAGGCACTCGTGAAAGTGATTATCGATATTGCCTGGCCACTAGAAGGGAAAGAGGGAGGTTACAGTGTCCCGAAGGGCTGTGCCCAGGTTAGTTTGACCATTACCAACCCTGACCTCCAGGTGGAGGCACCCATTTCAGAACTCGGGCCCTGCTACTAGCTGTGCAGGCAGGAGTAGTAGCCCTTGGGATAGCGCCACCTAGGGGTTACAGTATTTTGAAGAGGCCTCTTACTCCCATGGGGGAGGAATCTTTTCTATGGCTTTTATCTTTAACAGTTTCTTTACCTCTACTTCTAATTGGATTTTTTCCTAAGGTTAGAGTGGAGGAAATGATTTTGGCCTCTTTAGTTTTGGGAAGCCTGTAAAAGGAAGAGCTAATCCATGACTTACTACTTCCAGCACCCACTTGTCTGTGGTAATAACTTTCCATTCCTAAAGGTAATGAGTCATGCGGCCTCCCACTGGCAGAGGATCTATGGTGGCCTGCACAGTCAGGGATTCTGTTTCTGTTGTGGCTTAGGAGTTGGTGCCTGTTTTTGTCTTGCACTCTTTCAGCCTCTGCCTCTTGGGGCAGTTCTCTGAGGAGGGTAATCATAGTAAGAATAGGTTCTCAGATAGTAGGCCCTGTCACTACTTCCCCTTCCATATGACCTGAAGGAAGCAGCAGCTCCTTCCGTCTGTGTCAGGTATTCTCACCAGTACAGTAAATTACCATGTCATCCGCATACTTTTTACAGTATTTATTTTGAAATGTTTCACCAGGAAAGGCATACTGGGCTGCAGCAGCACATTTCCAGATGTGTCCTGGGGGAAAAGGGAAGTGGATACAAAATAGAATACAGATGCAAAGTAAAAATATACAAAAACAAATAACAAAAATAAATCGAAATGCAATTAACCTAAATCAGGCACATTTGTGGGAAAGGCAGGCAGCACTTCCCAGTAGATGTAGTCATATCAATTCTGCTTAAAGTTGGACCAGCATAACATTCTGTGGTGATTTGCATATGCAGCCCATAGTGCTTTGCATTGTGGGGGCATGTGTGATTTTGTATTTTCTTGAAACCTGGCTTCCCAGCCAAATGCCCTTTGGGGTAACCCTTGCCTCAGTGTTTTCGCACAGAGGTTCTTTGTCTTTTAAATAGTTTTTTTATTTTAATGGGTTCACCACAATATATCCAAGGCACACTGCCTTAAGGGTAGCTGGTCCATTCCACTGGGGTGTCAAACAGACGAGGCATACTGATGAGTCCTGGTAGGATGAAACACGTGTCTATGTCTTCTGTTAGCACCCTTGCAAACTGTGTGAGAGGCCTTTCAGCACCATGCAATTCTGCTTAAAGTTGGACCAGCATAACATTCTGTGGTGATTTGCATATGCAGCCCATGGTGCTTTGCATTGTGGGGGCATGTGATTTTGTATTTTCTTGAAACTTGGCTTCCCAGCCAAATGCCCTTTGGGGTAACCCTTGCCTCAGTGTTTGCGCACAGAGGTTCTTTGTCATATACACATATATATATATATATAGACTATACATATACAAACATCTATGTTATTATTCATAAACACACACACTAACTTAATAGTCATACACATACACACATCGCGTTACTTAATACTTTGGTGGAGAGTGAGAAGATAGCAAGAATAGGGGAAGGGAGTAGGGGAAGATGTATGAGAGCCAAAAACACTGACTCATCGACCCTCAAAAAAAGGAAAAAATTGAGACAAAATCAGAACAGCGGGAGAGGCCTCATTCCAATCAAACAAGATGTATGAGAGTAAGAATTACCCTTCTCCCCTCCGAGATGCAGAGGAATAGGCCAAATAAGAGAGGGGAGAGAAGAGGGAACTAGATAAGGGGGCAAAAGTAGTGACATGGGAGGAGGGTTGGCTACAATGAGGACAGGGTATGGGAGAATAGAGGTAGAGGAAGGGAAGGGAGGGGTGGAATAGTGAGGAAGTAGGAGGGAGGAAGGCAAGCCTACCCAAGGAGCAGAACCCCAAGGGTATGAACACTACTAGATGTAAACCCAGCTAGTGCTATAGGATTGGCAAGCCCAGGAGAGAGGGAAAGAAGGGGTGGTATAGTGAGGTGTAAGGTGGAGGAAGCCTAGCCTTACCCAAGGAGCAGAACCCCAAGGGTATGAAGACTACTAGATGTAAACCCAGCTAATGAGATAGGATTGGGAAGCCCAGGAAGGGGTAAAGATGGAAAGGAGTGAAAAAGGAACAGAAGAGAAGGCAGAGAGAGGAATAAATAAAAGTAAATGAAGAGGAGGAGGAGGGTCAGGTGCAGTTGCAGGATGGGGAAATATAGTGGCGAAGAAGATGGGACAGTGAACGCGTTGACAAAGCACAACGGATATCTAAGAGGAAGGAGTTGCAGATGTTAGGGAAATGATAGGAGAAGGCTGCTCTCCTGAAGTAGTCATACGAGAAGGGAGGGAGAGGGACCTAAATGGGGAGTTGCGGAGGAAGTAGGTAAGTAAGTAAAATTTTGTTGATCGACTTAAGTATAAGTCATTACAAACACAATTACAAAACACACATATTAAAAGTGTGATAAAAATTATACAGTTCATATACATATTTCTTATATCTATTATTGATAATTACAGAGCATGCATATTACGTATCTTGACATCAATTTGGATTTTCCAGTGTGATCCAGGGCTACCAAGCTTACAGTTACCATCATATGCTACTGAAATGCTGCCCATATTTATACAGAAGAAATTAGGTCCTGATGCTGGACTTCACAATATGTCCAAACACACATCCGATTAGACTGTTGAATCAGTTATTAGTCCTCATATGGAGCTTTTTTTGTTCAATGATTTTAAGGAAGGAGGCCGCAGCTTTTAGTATCTGTATACAATGAGATTTCAGGAGATATACCACTAAGGTTTCAGGTTCAACCTTCAATGAGCCTAGAATGTTCCCCAATATTTGTTGTCTTTCTTGCTCATATAATGGACATAGTATCATCAAATGTTTAAGATTATCTGTGTCCTTACCACATTTGCATAACGTTTCCCCTTCGTGTCTGTTTTTGTTATAGAGATGTCATTTCCAGTTACTGGTTATGCATTCGAACCTATATCTGGTTAATAACCTCCTATATTCCGGGTTATTCAGTTTTTGCAAATATAATTCCAGTTTGAGTTATCTTTTGTTTTTCGACGTCCATCTGCCTGCCTTGTGTTGTTTGCAAATAGTCAGATCTTTTTACATATACATATCACTAATCCTTTCTCTAATGTTTGATTTGATTTGCTGAAGTGGAAGTCTCAGGCAATCTGGAATAATCTCCAACAAACCAAAGGATTTTATTACCTTTTCTACTGTTAGCATACATGGAAATACTATGTTTTGTTTTTGGTATGCTATTGCCTCCTGTATAAACAGTCTTGGAAGATGTGTATTGCTCATCTTATATGCCTTTATCCAATAATTTATTTGTCATTTGATTTGGCAGTCTATTGGGAGTTGTCCCAGTTCTGCTTTCACCATAGCGGATGGAGCGCCATTGGGTAAACCTAAGATTTTTTTGTAGAATTTACTTAAAATTATTTCCGTTCTGTTTTTCTCACTCAAACCCCATATTTCTGCCCCATAGAGTAACTGAGACCTAACCTTGGCATTCAGAACTCTTAATGTACCCTTTATTGAATTCCCGCCAAACTTGTACGCAAATGCATTCAAGATTGCCATGAATCTATTTGCCTTATTTTCTGCTTCTTTGAGATATTATTCCATGTTCCATCCTGTGATAGAGTTACTCCAAGGTAGCAGAAATATTTTACCACCTCTAGAGTGTGTTCGTTAGTTAATATTTATATTTCTTCTTATTACCTCTGAGCACCATTACTTTAGTTTTATCGTAACGCAATGTTAAGTCTGCCTTGTCACATTCTTCAGAGAATTTTTTAACATTCTTTTAATTCATATATAACTGGTAGAAATTAGTGCCATGTCATTGGCAAAAGCAAGATAAGGGCAAGATCTTTCTCCTATTTTGGGCAAATGATAGTCTGGCTCATACATTTTACGTAGTACAGTTTGGAAATACAAATTGAATAGTAAGGTTGATAATGTGCATCTCTGCTTAACCCCTATATTTGATTGAAACCTTTTGGTTAATTAACCATAAGTAAAATAGCAAACACTACTATAATTGTTCTGATAAAGATGTCTAATAATATTCAGAATGGCTTTGTCCATACATAAACCCTCCAATCTTTCCCAAAGCTTATTTCGGTTTGTTCTATCGGATGCGATTTTCAAGGCTATAAATATATAATATCATTTTTTGTTTTTTGACCTTATTATATTTAAAAGCTAGTTGTGTTATTGTCCAACATTGATCTAGTGTGGATTGGCCTGTTTTGAAACTGGCCTGAGCCATGTCTATAATTCCTTTTTCTTCCACCCATGAAGTTAATCTGTTATTGAATATTGTTATGACCATTTTCTGAGTGTGATCTATTAAACTAATGAGTCTGTAACATTCTGGCTCGCTTTCATCACCTTTTTTTGAATAAGGGTACTATGACATTTAACTTCCAACTTTCCGGAACTGTTTTATTTTTCCAAATCATATTAAATAATATTACCAAAAGGGGAATCCAATGGAAAGCTATATGATAGATAAAATCAAAGGGGACACCATCAGGGCCAGGAGCTTTATGTTTTTAAAAGGAACCTAATACTGCCACAATTTCTTCTTTTGTAATGGGATTAAAGGTGGGGGTATCCAGCGTATCCAGTTCATTCTCCCCCCATCTTGTCTTGATAATCTTGTTTATTTATAAAAAAAAAAAATTTTGTAGTGTTCACATCAAATCAATTCAGTCTTTATTTTTATAGCGCCTTTCAAAACCAAGGCACTTCACAGATTTATAAATACATTGAAACAGAATATAAAAATATTAAAATCAGCATAGTCCAATTCAATTAATCAGGGAAGGCTAATGAAAACAAATAAGTTTTCAACATTAATTTAAAACTTGTAATGGTCAGACATTCTGTTAACTGACGAAGTAGAGAATTCCACAGGGTTGTACCCACATATCTGGTTCTGTGTGTATTAATTTCTTTCCTGTAATTTGTTGTACCTTTAACTATGTTCCAAAATAGTTTTGTATTATTTGATCTTACAGCCTTAGTTCTGCTCATAAATGAGCTTGATATCTATCTTTATTACTTTTCAGCACAGACTTGTACTCCTTCCTAAATTTGTTCATATTTTTATTATTGTCTGTAGTTGGATTATCTTTTAGAATCCTTAACTGTCCATTGAGTTTCCTGTTGGCATCTTTATATTCTTTGTTGTACCAAGCATAACCTTCTTTTTTCTTTATAGAATATTCTTTATTATACCGTGGACCTCAGACACCAACCTATGAGAACAGCAGGCTGGCACCTTACCTCCATTGTAAATCCTCTGATAATCACCACAAAAGGTACCAGCCAGCCGCATCTTTGAAAAAAAAAAGCAATCCAACAGCGAAATCACAGAACTGCGACTGCCATCTTGTTTCCCCGCTAAGCGGAGACTGTAAAACAGCAGCTCTGTACATCAGGGAAACAAAACAAAACAAAAACACTGCTGTACTACTGAGTGACTTATTTAAGAATTATGCCAAGTACTGCTTTTTTAAAAATAATAAAAAAAGAAGTACTTGGTATAATTGCAATAAACCACTCAGGGATTTGGGTTATCGGGATTTACCACGACTGACGAGGATTTACCCACTCGGCAACTCCAGCTGTGGTAAATCCCCCAATAACCCACACCCCCTCGTGGCTTATTGCTTAAATAATAATTTCCCTTACATTTCCTATGGTGATATTTTATTCTACTATAAGTGTCTTGATCTCTGTACTGTTAATTAACCTATGTAAATTTTCTAATATGCATCTTTCTTCCATAATCCGTATTAATTCCCCACTATCAATAGTTTTCCATCCTATGCTGTTCTTTTTGATTATCTTTATTGGAGCCACCCCATCTTCTTTTGCTACCAGGTGATGACTTTCCATTTTAGTCTCCAATTCTAATGCTGTATGCTGACTTTCTGTGGTAATTTTTACACGCATGTTGACACAGTTAGATAACATATTTAGATTAACCCACATGAAATCAAGTATGGATGACCCAGTTCCTCCTCGGTACGTAGGGTGTCCTGATATATCTCCTGTTATTCTATGATTTAATAGAAGGAGGTTTGTTTTTTTTCCTTGAAATCTTGTGTATACATGTACCTCTGTTGTTTATAGTACTATCTCTTGAGTTCCTTGTTATAGTAAGGTGTTTTTTATGTCCATTTGAGCCATGGAATAAATAATGTCTTCTGTTATACTTTGTAAGTTGCCCATTTTGGCGTTTAAGTCTCCTACTATTGTCATTTTACTTTTAGGATATTCGATTTGTATATTGTTCAATTCTCTTGCTAATTTTTGTAACCATTCCTTGTCTCTGAATTTACTATTATTCGGAGGTGCATACAGTATATATTGATCAAAAACACTTCTTCATATCCTTTCTGTGAAACTTGCGCAATTACGATCGCTACATGAAAGCACCTTGCAAATGTTTTCCTCACCGCTAGCCCACTAATTCCACAACTCCCCCTTTCCATCCTGACGCTCGCCATGTTTCTACCCCTGGCTCTCACTCTTTGCCTATTAACTCTTCCTGCTGCACCCACCCTTCCCTGTCCACTCCAGCCTGGCTATAGTCCCACCCCATCCATAGTAGTGTCCCAATTATCTACCCCTCCTCCGTCATTATCATAATAAACATGTACATGACAGCCATCGTCACATTCTGTGGTTTTAGCTCAATTTTTCCCCCAGTCATCAGTAATATATCCCTCCTCTTCTTTACCTCTCTAACCTGCCACCCCATACACGGCCTCTTTCCCCTATATGTGTAGTTGCTGACTCCCTCACTCAAAAGATCTCTGCTTATAACCCCTGTATGCCTATGGTTGATTGTACATCTGCTGACTTCTTCAGTTGTAAAATAATGCTGTTTTTTTTTATTTTTTATTTCAACCTTGTACTGTACTGTATACACTGTATACTTTTTCTTCCTTGTATATTATTGCTTTTTGTATACCTACTTCTGTACTGTAGTTTGATGTATTCATGACCAGGTCCACCTTGCAAATGAGTCTTGCTCAATGGTGCTTGCCTGGATAAATAAAGATTTTGATTGATTGAATATGCTTTTACTGTCAATTTGTACTTTTGTCTTCACTTTATTACTCAGTTTGCAAAAAGTGGATAACCCTCCTGCATTTCTGCCATATTTTTTTTATCTTTTCCGCTTGTTTCACATATGACACATAACCATCCAAGTGTACATCTGCCACCATCAATGTTTCTTGTATACATATGTACTCAAAGGTGCTTAAATATCTAATCACCTCTGGGTCTCCCAATCTGTCCTGCAGCCTCGATGGGTTCCAGGATAGGATAGTTCTTTTTATCTATATGTGATTTGATTTTAGCTAAGTCTCTTATCTGATGCGTCTGGATTATGTCCATTCTTCTCTGTGGCCTCTTTCCCTGTCTGTCTGTTGACTGTCACTGATCAAGATCAGTCAGCGCCTCATATCTGTTTGCTGTTTCAATCATTGTTTTCCGCGCCATATTCTTACTAGGTCTTTGGCATCCTTGGAGTGTTTCTTCCTCAGCTTCCATACAAATATGGATGCCTAGCCCATCTAGTTTTCCCTCGTTTTCTCGGCGGTTGGGCCTGCTGTTTTCTTCATTGTTGGATTTTGGTGGATTACATTACTGCGTGCCCCTATCCTGGACTGTTTGGACTTGGATGCGCTTTTACTTCTGTTTTGTCCTGTATTGGCTTGACATGTTTTGCTCTGGTAGCCAGCCAGCCGAGAAGAAGGTGGGCATGAATCAGTGAGGGGGAGCTGCAGAAGTGGCGATTGTGCAGCGCAAGTGAAGATCTGGATTACTGGCAGTGAACGCTTGTGGTGGAAGTTAACAACTTGGATTCAGCTTGCAGGTCGGTGGAAACAAGGAATAGCTTGATTTGGAGCTGGGTGTTGTTGGCCCCGATCTTAAGGGTGGGCTGATTGTGGGTGTGCAGTGGTGCGGGGGCCTGGGCGATATTTCACCAGGGAGCCGTCGGCAGGGACAGGTGGTCCATAGGGTTTCCCTGTGGGACCTGCTGGTTGCTGGGTTCTGACGAGGACTCATAGCATTAGCCATAGACCTTGGTTGGCCACCTGTCTGGATTTTACGGGGCCCACTCCTGACTTCAGAGCAACAGATTTATTGAAGAGGAATCTGTTGGACTCCCCCTCCTTCTTCAAACTACGATCAGACCTTTAACTTTATTTACTCTGTTTAAAAAGGCAGTGACAGTGCCTTATGTTGGTTTTTAAACTCAGGCAGTGAGAATGTCTGAGGACTTGAGAAGCATTTGGATTCATTTCAAGTAAGCCCCCTCTTCAGTGAGAGTGTTTGGGGGGCTGGAGAAATGATCAAGATACTGTTCTCTGTCTGTTCAGGAGGTGTTAGCCCCTCAGGGCTTTCCGTCTCTGCTGGTGGTGAGAGGCCCATTGGGGTCTGGAAAACTGAATTTCTCCTGAGTTTTCTGTTTAGTTACAGCGCTAAAGACTTATCAGCTAACTTTGGACTGTTTCTGCTTCTTTTAATTTGCTGTCCTGAACTTAATGACTGTGATGTCATATTTTACTTATTTTACACAGTTTGTTTTATATATTTGTTGTTGTTAGGGGAGAATTTTGATATTTGTTTTTGTTGAATTTTCTTTTATTTTATAGTTTAGTTTACTTATTTTACTGGTGTTGTTTGTTCTTTTCCTTTTTCTTTGTTTGTGGTGGCTTAGTGTTTATTGATATGTGTAGAAAGCCTGCCCCCATGGTCCTGCGCTACTTATCCTCCGCTGTTTGCGCCCTCCACCCTTTTATCTCCCCCCCCCACTGCAGTTTGCAACTTACCAGTGTTGTAGAGCGCTGGGTATTGCTCACCAGGGGGGAGGGGTGTCGGGGGGGTGAACATTGGAGGGTGAGTGAGCGGGGCCATCACATTGGGGTAGTAAAATCCAGAAGGTGCCCTGGGGCAAAATGGAACCCGGGTCATGGTTTTCCATGTCTGGTGCCCATACCCAAGGGCACTACCAGTATAGGTGGGCAGGTAGTATGGGCAGCCTGGGAAGTCCATCCTACTCGGGCAGTGTTATGCAATGCCAGGTCTCTTAAAAACAAAACTGCAGTTATTGCAGATCTTGTTGGGACAGTTGACCGGGCATGCATCACCGAGGCCTGGCATGAGAACTCTGGCCCTATATTAGAGGCCTGCAACTCCAGCCGGGTACTCAGTGATACACTGCCCAAGACTGAATCACGGGGGGAGGGGGTTGTCGTCTGTTTCAAGATTGAACTGGGCCTCACGGATGTACCAGTTGAAGAGACTGAGTCATTTAAGTGCACAGTAGTAGCAGGTGTAGACTGTAGGATTGCTCTCATTTACTGTCCACCCAGGGATGAGAAGCGTTTCCTTCAGGAAGTGGCGGACTTCGTCATCAACATGGCATTTGAGTCTCCCAGGCTAATGATCCTGGGGGACTTTAACGCCTGGGTCGATGACGAACTCTCTCAGTTTGGACAGCACTTCTTCCAGTTGATATTATCTCTGGGCCTCACACAGATTGTTACCACTGCTACACACAAACATGGTCACTCTCTTGACCTAGTCTTTTTCCTGGGGGATCGAGACCTTCAACTAGGAGGTGGAACCTATTGGATGGTCCGATCACTGCACCATGGGTTTCAGTTTTCATGCCCCCCCTTCGTCAGCCTACCCCTGTGGAGATGGTCAGACGCCTCTCTTTACGAGATATAAGCTCTGAAGGCCTGGTGGTGGTGTTTGACCTATCGGCTCTTCCCAAGGCAAACAGTGACCCTGAGGCATTAGTGGTGGCCTATAATAAGGCCATTTCTGCATCTCTGGATGTCGTTGTTCCTGTCTGAGTTCACCCCCTCTCCCTTCGCCCTCAGTCCCCCTGGTTTGGTAATACCTTGAGGTAGATGTGGCGATTAGGGAGGAGGTTAGAGCGTGGTTGGCGGAAATCCGCCCTGGATGCTGACAGCCTTAGATTGATGGATCATTATCATGTCTATCAATCTGCAGAGTTCCTGTCCGGGCAGATTGTGGCAGCTCAGAACCAACTAGCCCAGCTCTTTCGAACTGTAGACAGACTGTGCAACCCCGCCTGTCTGCAGATTTGAAGAGCCTTTTCACAAGTGGAAGTGCGATGAGCTTTTTCGATTCTTTGCAGCTAAGGTAGCTGACATCAGAGTGGTGCTCCTACCAACACACTGTATGGGTGTTGCTTTAGATTGGCACTCGGTCACTGTCCCTCAGTTTTCCAGGAGTACCTTCAACCGGCCGGAGTTCACAGAGGTCATGCGGATTGTCCAGGGAATGTGCCCTGTATGCTGTAGTTTGGTTCTGGGACCAACTACCCTGATTGTGGGTTGTAGTGATATCATCGGCCCGGTCCTTGCACAGATAGTCTGGTGCTCCTTGGAGACAGGTGAGTTTCTTAGCTCCCTGAAGGAGGCAGTGGTGACACCCCTCCTGAAGAAAGCTTCTTTGGACCCAGACTATCTGGCTAACAACAGATCAATCTCTAACCTTCTCTTTATTGGGAAGGTGGTTGAGAAAGTAGTGGCCCTACAACTGGAAAATCACTTGACCATCCATGACCTCTATGAACCTCTCCAGTCCGGTTTTCGTTAGAGGCATAGTACTGAGACTGTGCTGATTCGGCTGCTCAGTGATCTTCTGATGGCAAGAGATCGGAAGAACCGCATCATCTTGGTTCTGCTTAACCTGTCATCAGCATTTGACACTGTGGATCATGGGGTGCGTCTCGGTCACCTGAGGTTCATCTGTGGCCTGTCAGGTACAGTCCTCAGTTGGTTTACATCTTTCCTCACTGGCAGAACTCAGAGGGTGGTGTCGGGGGATTTATTCTTCTGACCTAGTCTCTCTCTGTTGTGTGGGGTTCCTCAGGGTTTGGTGTGGTCCCCCATGTTGTTAACAGTGTACATGCTCCCCCTCGGAGACTATGTAAGAAGGTATGGGCTGAGGTTTCATTGCTATGCTGATGATACCCAGCTCTACCTTTCTTTTGCACCTGACCAGGATAGAGCTCTCTCGGTATTTAACAACTGCTTCCTTGAAATCCAAGATTTGATGAATTTGAACTGGCTGAGGTTGAACTTGGAAAAGACTGAGGTGTGCCATGGACCCGGGGGCGCCGGATAGAGAGGTTGGGGGCAGATTCACCTTTGGGTCTTTATCTTGGGGGTGTGCAACTCCTTACCTCCGAAAGGGTGCAAAACCGGGGGGGGTGATTTTTTGACGAAGGGCTGACACTACCATCGCAGGTGTCGGCAGTCATCAAATCCTCTTTTTATCATCTGAGGAACATCTCCAGAGTTAAACACCTTGTTCCGCCAAGCAATCTCCCTACATTGTGTCCTCGCACCTGGATTATTGCAATTCCCTTTACCTAGGGCTACAAGGGGTTGATATCTGCCGCCTCCAGCTAGTGCAGAATGTTGGATGTCCTATTTCTCCAGTGCTGCATGATCTGCACTGGCTGCCAGTGCAGTGGCGGATCACCTTTAAAGTCGGACTTCTGACTTATAAGGCCATACACGGACAGGGCCTGGACTACCTGAAAGAGCTTCTGGTTCCTTACTGCCCGGGCGATTGCTCCACTCGGGTGATGAGGGGTTGCTAGAGATCCCAAGGGTTTCCCTAAAATCTTCTGGGGCCCTTGCATTCATGTACGCAGCCCCAGCCCTTTGGAATTCTCTACCCCATCAGTTACATAAGCGCGTGACTGTGGAGGAATTTAAACAAGCTCTTCAGACCTATTTGTGGAATCAAGTCTACCCCACTTGACTTAATATAATTCTGTATGCTGTTATCTTATTTTATTATGTTTTAATTTGTTTATTTAGTGTCCAAAGTGTTGTTTTAACCTATTGTTATGCGCCTTGGTTTTTGAAAGGCGCACTACAATAAAATTATTATTATTATGTAGTATTGGCTGTTTGGCAAGTATTAATTCATACATACTACACTTGCTTATCCTTGCCATTATTTGACCATCCATTTCCCAATGGATTGCTTGTTTTATTTCACGGGTACAGGCCTGTGTACTTAATAGTACATTTAGTATGTCTGCCAGTTTGTTTTTAAGGTTGTTTTATTCTCCGAATATAATTGTTTAAATCCAAATATGGAAATTTTCCTATCTTGTTTTCCAATATTTCTTTCTTCATAAAATTTTGGGAATAAATCTCCCATTACAGCTATTGCCCCTACCCGTATCCCCATTTTCCTTAATTCCTTTGTTTATCATGGATTGCTTTTAAGATGTAAAATTGGCCCATCACCATCAGCACCAATTCAGAATCCATAATTGGTCTGATAATACTTGTACTATTTAACATATGCTTGCACCCATTCATTACTATACCCAGAAGGTTCTCAGCCATCTGGGACAGGCTTTCTTCAATTTCATTGGGAATACATGACATCTTATAAAGTGGTAAAACAAAGTCAGTCTTAATTTATTTTGTTAGAAATTGCTTGAATCTCTCTTCATATTCATCATGCATTTCTTTCAGTTTGCTCTTATTTTGCCTCTCGTCACTTGTTTTCCCTTCTTGCTTATTCCAGTCCAATGATTTGGCTATTGTATCATGTGTAGATTGTTCCTTAGTGAACTCCGATTTCTCTGATTGATTATTCCCTGTTAAATCTACAATCTTGTTTTCCTTTTTCCTTTTGATTTGTATCCCTTTTTTTTAATTATTAATCTCTCCACTCTTTTTGGAACCCTTTTCTCGATAATGTTCTTGCTCCTTTTTTCCTTCTTTGTTTCCTGTTCTTTTTCTTTACCGTCCCCAGAAGACTTCTTTGGAGTTACCCCTTCATGTTTATTGTCCTCTGGGATCCCTAGGGCTTTATCCTTCTTTTTTCCTTTTGGTGTTTCTTTTCCTGTTGATCTTCCATCATTTATACTGTCTTTTAGTAAACTGTCCCAATATGTCCCTTTTCCATTTTAGTGTTTTAATTTTTTCACTTCCTGCCGTTCTCCCTTTTTCCATAGTAGTGGGAATTTAACTCTAAACATATACTGTCATCCCTTATTATTTTGTCTGGTAGCATCACACACTTCAGTGAGTCCTCTCTTATACCAACCTCAGAATAGTCATAGTTTATAGATTCATTAGCCTCTTCTTCCATTTGGATTATTGTAGCTTGTTTTGAAGTTATTATTGGGCATTTTAAATGTAGTTTTTCATGACTATTTTACGTTTTTTGGGTCTTTTATTTTAGTTAATCCAGTCTTTTCTTATTTTCAGTGCTTATACCTTTTAAAAGTGCTAAATCTTTTTTGATCTCATCCAATTGTTAATATAACAAGATATTTGCATTAATTGGATCTCTGAGTGTCCTCACTACTTCTCTTGTTATACCTTTCTTGTCCAAATAGGAAGGACTCCTTGGGCAGAAGGACCATGACTATCATTCTTCCCTAGCAGATCCCCTAAGTCTCTTATTATGTTCTAATGGCCCATCTGTGCCTGATAGGTTAGAATTTCCATAGCTTCTGATGTGATTGGATCTTCCCTTATTGACTCTCTCATACTCCTAATTTTTGTATTTACCATTTGCAAATTATTTATTGCATTAGAGAGATCTATTTTATTTGTGATATCAGCCCCTGCTTCTCTTTCTCATTTATCCATTGTTTTATCCTCCCCAGCACCTTTTTTTCTGTGTAATATTTTTTCCTAGTGCTGCTTCCTTTTCTTGAGTGTCCCAAAAGCTGTAGGATAAATTGATATTCTCTTTTAGAGGCATGTAATACTTCCTTACTGTTAACTCCAATTTAAATCTCCATCTTAAGTCTTAAATCACCCTCCAATACAACCTTCTCACTCATAAGCTCCTCCTCAATGCCAAAAAGACTAAAGCAATGATTCTCTCACCAAAGTCTACTTCTGGATGTCCACATGTCACACAGATCCGAACACTCTTAGATGAACCCCTTGAAGTAGTTGATACCTTTAAATACCTAGGGTTCTGGCTGGATAACAAGCTCAGCTTTCTGTGCCACTTAAATGAAACCTTGAAGAAACTAAGACAGCGATTAGGTTTATTCTATCGCATTAAACACCTACTCACGTTAGAAGCCAGAATGAGACTAGTACAAACTACATTCCTACCTATACTGGGCTACGCTGACTTCCTTTACTGTCATTGCCCGTCAACGATGCTAAACAAACTGGACACCCTTTACCACCGGGCTTTAAGATTTATCTTAAATCTACCCCGTAGTACACATCACTGTCGTCTATACCAGGTTCGGGATGGACCTCACTCTCAACTAGAAGAAAAAGGAATGCTGTCCTCTGTTTTTTTAGAGCATTATCTAATAACCTCCCTGCATACATCTCGAACATCTTCAAATGAGCTAAAGGTTCCTATGGCCTGAGACGCTTCTCCTTAATCTGCTTCCAGATTCCTAGAGTGAAAACTATCCTTGGCTCAGCAGCAATCAACTTCTCACTTCCATCACTTTGGAACACTATGTAAGACTCATTAAAATTATCCTCACTTCCAAGCATTTTCACATTCAAAGCTCTATTAATGGATTATCTGAAGGAATCATGCAACAGTTTCCAGATGCCGATGACCCTAAGCCTCGGGTGCCACTCTCTCAAATCCTACATAAGTATCTCATCACCCACATTCCTAACAACAGAAACCTAGGACCTACAAGCCTAGTTCCCTTAATCCAAGATGATTCTTGTCATTCTCTACCTTTTACCTATTCTGGCCTCCCTTTGGCTGCCTACTTTTCACCCAAATTTCTACTCTATTCCTTAATACCTCCTTATTTTTATCGTTTAGGTATGAGCTCTTACTCAGCCGGAGACTATATGGGATTGTTGTCTCTTCTCATTTCAGTAAAGCTTATCATTATGTACCTTTGCATGTTAATTATGTTGACCGGTATGTATAGGCCCATATTGATAGGCGCCTTCACAATGTTTTTTTTTTTTTTGCACCGTTGTCCATCATAATTGTAATCTTATGAAGTGTACTGTATTGTATTCATGCCCAGGACCACCTTGAAAATGAGCTTGCTCAATGGTGTTCATGCCTGGTTAAATAAAGTGATTGACTGATTGATTGAAATCTACCCAATGCTTTTTTTGACCGTTTGTTTGCCTACTATTTTCTGTGTAGATTGTTTGTGAGAGACCCCTCTTTTTTTTTTCCTTTAAATAACACCTCCATTTCTGCCATGGTGTTTGCCATGGTATCTGCCAAGCTATCTCCCTTTCTACTTCTTGTTGTTGCAGGCATAATGGACAACCCTAAAATAATTCTGTGCCTAAAATTATCTTATCTATCAGAGAATAGGAGAGGTATAATTACTATACTAAAGAAATGGTAAAAGGAAAAAAACGGAATTGCAAAAAATATTTAAAACTGCTTCCATTTTACACTAATTAGTACTGATTGTGTTTATAGTGATATAAATAAGTCCTGGTGATTTCGGGAATCTTCTGTATTTTAAAGTACCAGTGGCACCACTGTAACCAATAGCACCAATGTCACCAGTAACACTAATGTCACTAATGTCACCCACAGTGTACATTACACTGCTCTTTTAGTGCTGTAGGCTACTTAGAAGCCCCTGCTATAGTATATTAAGGAGCAGTACTTAAACAACTGGCAGTCTAGGTCCCACAGTCCAGCAATGGATTAAATGTTGTATAATATGCCGGTCAAATCAGTAGCATTTTATATAAATATATAATAGCAAGTGTATAATAATTATATAATGTATATTTGTGCAATATTACAATGATGATTCAGTTGTACTTCACCCTCTTCAATAATGTCCTCATTAAACGACTTGTCTTTATCTTCCACTTCTCCTTCATTATACCTGCTTTACAAGCTGGATTGCATCAGTATCCCACAAGGATTCCACCTGTATTCTTCTTTATTCTGGTTGGCAAATGTCCTGAGCAAAGAAAAAATATGTCCCATTCTGGCCGTCTATTATGCGTCTTCTGCGACTTAGCGAGGACCCAAAGTTCGAACTTCCATTCCACAGGTAGTACCCCTAGCTGAACAGTCACTAGCTCCCCTCGATCCACTGTGGTGAAAAAAGCAAGAACTACAATAGTATCAAGTGATATCTGTTTAGATTTATAGTCTCTATCCAGTTCTCATAGCACAATACAGTGATCTAGTAGTTTTAGTAACTTTGAAAGGAAAAAAATAAATCAACTTACTAGCTTGCTAACTTATAAATCAAATTGCAAGTTACAAACACGCCTAACTAGCCAAGCAACTGAAAGGCAAGTTTGTGTGCTAGCTTAGTTATTGGCTTCTGTAACTGACTCTAAATGCCACTATAAATTACTGATTTTGCTATAATTTTAACATTTTGAAGTGTTTGCTAATTGTAATATAATTGCAATATTCAAAAACAATAACCAGGAGCAAAGAGGTTCTAACAATTACTTACCTGCATATCTGCTGTAAGTTTACGTCTTGCACTAATGGCACCCACTCGCTGTTTCGCTTTAACTGTTTGGACTGCCCAATTGTTCAACTTCTCGCAGCCTCAACTTCTCGTTTAGGCAATAAATCTCAGCTTGAGCTTAAATCATGGGTACCATCAGAATCCCTGGTATCGAAATGCAGCACCTGATTAAGGAGTATTCTGCACCGTTACAGCCCGACTGGAGAGCCACACAGTAAAACGTTCTAGTTTTTAAATCTTTAAATCTTGTGGCTGTGGTCGTCAACACAGCCACTCTTTTTATTTATGCTATCTGCTTTACGCTGTATAACTTTCAGCAGATTTAAGCCACAAGGTAAAAATGAGGGGGCCAAGTTAAAATTTCTTTGCGATAATGGAGGAAAGGTAAAACTGCCATTTCTCTGCATCTTTGCTACTATCCATTCATTTTGGGGACAGTTTAAGTTATACACCCAGGCTCAGTTGAACAGGCCACATGGAACATTTTATACTTTTAGTTGATTGGTCAATTAATTAATTGGTCAGTTGTCTAGTTGATCGACAAATTCAGTAGGCCAGCTAGTAAGCTATTAACTGACTAATTAACTAGTTAATACACTGCATGGCAACACGTAAAACTCGTGTTAGCTCATTTTATACACAGTTAATCCAACCAGTTAGTCAACTATCTGAACCTCTACCTGTTTTTCGGTGGTCAGCGCCCAATTACAATTAGGAAGCTAACAGTAAGAAAAAAATACTTAGTCGGTGACTGGTTAAATTAGTAAATCCACCAGGCTATGCATATTTCATACCATTCCTTGTGCCCAGCAGTCTCAACAAGGGCTAAATTTGATGTGATTATGTGTACTGAAGAGTTAACATGCTGATTATACTAAAGTGCTAAGTGTTAGAATATTGAACAGTATTATAGCTGCTGTAACATAGTATAGGCTAGTGTAATGGCATCACACACGCATGCAGTGTACCTACCTAAAAGTTACAATATATAAATATATAAAATTATCTTTTTGTGCGCCTATGTGGCAAAAGTAGCAAATGACTATATCACTATATCGCCAACCTTCTTGTGACCTTTTTACTTATCCAATACTTCCTTAACTTATGTATATCACACACTGCAAATGCAGCGTTCCTGCTTCTGCAGCTTCTCAACTATAGCAGTTGCTGAGGGAGTAGGTTGGGGTAGGGGGAATGGAGAGGAGGGCACAGAGGTAGGGTGCCAAGGAGCCAAGCCAGAACTTCCCAATTAAAGAGGCACTATGGGCAAAATGTCTGGATCCAAGAGGGGGGATGAGAGAGGTGTAGAGGTCACAGTGGCGGGTACGTGGGGGACAGGCACGAGCAAAGTGACGGAGTTGAAAAAAGTATCCAGTCTGGCAAGGGTGGTTTTGAGAGCAATGCTTTAGACTATGTCTCCAAAGTCAAAGATTGGGAGGATCATCTTCTGGGTATCTCTCTGAGGGCAGGCAAGGGAAGGCAGCTACGGGGTCTGTACAGAGCATGTTTGGAAGTAGCTTTTTTATGGATAGCATCCACAGGACCAGTGAAATGAAGGTTCCTGTGGAGCCAGAGGTATTTAAAGGAGGAGACATCCTCTAGTATGGAACCCTTGAGGGTATGGAAAGAAGGGGTGGCAGTAAGATTGGTCAGCTTTTGCCTGGTACCAAAGGCCATAGAGACATTTATTTTGGCATTTAGTGACAGTTGATTAGCACGAAACCAGCACTGGACATTACTGAAGTCCAGTTGGAGGCTGGTCACCACATCCGAGGGTGAGGAACCGGAGGCATACAGAACAGTATCATCTGTGTGCATGTGGATGTCAGCAGATGAGCAGACAATAGGTAAGTCATTTAGAAAAATCAAAACTCGTATTGGACCAAGCACCGATCCTTGAGGGACATTGGTGTTTATGTGGAGGGGGGGAGAGGGAGTTGCCAATCCTGACAGATTGGGATCAACCCATAATATAGGAATGGAACCTACAAGTAGCAGACTCGGAGAGACCAGCTGCTCCAAGTTTATTGAGGAAAAGAGTAGACAACAGTGTCAAAGGCTTAGGCCAGGTCAACAAAGATAGCAAAGGTAATGCATCATTGATCCATGCCCAAGAGAATGGAGTCAGTGAGCCGGAGGAGGGAGGTCATGGTGGAGTGGGCCATCCGGAAACCAGACTGGAAAAGGGTGAAGAAGGAGGAGTCAATGAAAGGAGAAAGCTGAGCCAGCACCAGATGCTCTTGGAGTTTAGCAAGGATTGGGAGCAGATACATTGGACAAAAATGTCCTGGGTTAGAAGAGTCACTTTCCTTGTGAAGAGGGGTGACAGTGACAAGTTTTCAGGCATCAGGGACAGTGACAGATGTGAAGGAGAGGTTCAGAATTGTAGAGTGTGGAATAACAATAGTATGGTGCTGATAGGTGCAGGAGCTTAGGATTAAGCTCATCCAGGCTTTTGCCCTTATGAGGGTTAAGGGCTAAAAAAGCAAGCAGAGTGTCAATCAGGGAGACTGGTAAGAAGGAAAAACAGGAAAGAGGAAGCATTTGCAGAAGCAACAGGATGTAGAAGATTTGAGGTATGAAGGGATGCTAGATGGGTGGAAGCACAGGTGGCAAAAAAGGTATTACATTCAGAAGCTACAGCAGGGATCAGAGATAGTGATGTTGCCTACCTTTAGGACTAGGGAAGGAGAAGATTGAGCCGAGGGGAGAGAAAAGAGCATGGACAACCTTGCAGAATTTAGAGGGTCTGTTAAGGTTTTCATGGAAGGTGGAAGATAAATATTCTGTTTTGGCAAGCTGGATAGCCTGGTGCAGGTGTTACAACGAGTTTGATATCAAAGCAAATCTGCAAGAACACCTGACACTTTATAAGTCATCCAGGCCATGTCACGAGCACGCTGGCAGGCAAGTAGCTAAGCTGATACCAAGGGGAGGTGAGAGCCTCTGACCCTGGTCTTTCTTAAAGGAGCATGCTGTCGTGGAAAATTGTTTTTTTTTTTTTTTTTACACTTTTACTTTAAATTAGGCTCAGGAACGCTGCATGTAGTAAAAAGAAAAGTTTAATACATATGCATACGGGAGTTCATTATTTTTGGCCTTACAGAACTCAGAACAATCCAGAACTCCCCAATTTCACAGTTGCATAAAGCTTATATACACTGTTGCTTGTCATTTTCTATTGGTTACAGTTTGCTGCAGTATGCAAGGCATTGCCATTTGCTATTGGCTATAATTTGCTGCAGTATGGTGACACTTTTTACTTGTCTCTAATTTTAATTGGAGCAGGTTATTTTAAGTCTTAGTACATACAAGGAAAAGGAAGCTCACATGACAGTCTGGGGAGAGCTCGTCTTAAGTTTTATTTCCTCCACCATTTTACCTCTTTAAGTTTCACTTTCACCGCCATTTTGTGGAGTTTTTAGGTACTGCCATTTTTACAGTATTGTTATTGTAATTTTTTCTTTACACGCCCCCCTTTTGATACTCTGTATTAACTTTACAATATTTTATTATAGAATGGCAGTTTCGCATTTATTTTGTGGTTGGTGAGCAAAGGGGCCATCACTGGGGTTTTTTTGCTTTGCGTAGTCATGCATAGCCTCGAAACACCGAGACGGAGGCATAGTAGGAGAAGGTAGATAATTATAAAAATGGCAGCGAAG
Source organism: Neoceratodus forsteri (assembly GCA_016271365.2). Lineage (NCBI taxonomy): Eukaryota > Metazoa > Chordata > Ceratodontiformes > Ceratodontidae > Neoceratodus > Neoceratodus forsteri. The sequence continues at coordinate 58,679,383 of CM057453.1, read as the reverse complement.
GCAATTAGATATGTCATTAGGGTGGCTCCCCAGTCTCCAAACAGGGACTTAAACCAAGACCGTGGATTTCAACCATTGTCTTCACTAGCGTTCTCTCTCACTATTTTATTTTTTAGGAATGTTACCTGACTTATTACCTCAGTAAGGTCACTATTAACATTGGGGATGTAAGTGCAGCATTGTTTACCTATTATGGCGCAGACTCCCCCTTTTTCCGCCAATACATAATTAAGTGCTGCTCGGTTTTGTAAAGCCACTAGCCTGAGGGCTTTGGTTTCAGCATTTAGCAGCTGTAACCCAGTTTCTGTCATATTTACCAATGTTTTTAATTTATAGCTTAATTGATGTATGTAATTCATGCTTTGAACTACTCCCCACCAAGGGAAGATACCTGCTCCAAATTTTTTTTTTGCTGGGATGCGCTTATGCCCCTTTGGCACCTCTGGACTCAGATTTCGTCTTTTTTTTTCCTGAAAACCCTTTATTCTGGGTGGCGTCCCTTTGTACATTAGGTTCTTGTGCATGTATGGCTGCTGCAGCATGGCCAGGTAACAGCAGCTCAGGTCCACCCTGTTGGCAGAAATACATAAGCTTTGTCACCGCATACCCAATAAAGTCCAGATAGGCCACTCACCGATGTGTAATTACTCTGGACCGTAGTGCAGCTCTCCTTAGAGCAGTTTTGACACGTGGACATGCTATTTTGACTGGTGCACTGGCAGAACTGGCAAGTGGACCATTCTAGCGGTCCCAGCCCCTTTTCTGACTCTTTGTTACACAGGCAGAGCTTGGCTGAGACATTCTTTTGCCTAACGTCTAAATGTAACGGGTTTAGGGAACCTGTTTTGTTTGGTGGGCTGTACCATGAGGTGAAGTCATGTTCCTTAAACACAGACAGGTTTTGTACTTTGTGTGTAGAATAATTTCCACTAGAAATGTTTCTCCCCGCTATGGCAATTAAAATTTTATTGGTTTTGGTTTCATTTAGGGGTCTTGGTTTTAGGTGTAGCCCTATAGCTGCAGAGAATGGGGAATAAGTACACACATAACAGTTTGACACATTTGCGTTATTAGCATGCAACGTCATTAAGGTCCACCAACTGTTTGTAACATGCAGAGGTTTAAGGCTACGGACATGCAGCCCCGAAGCCTGTGGGTCCATGATTAGAGTCCAAAAAACCATAGCAGTTGCTAAAACTGCTGTGAGTCCCATTACGGTGAAGATGATTTTTTCCTTGCTGGTCGCTGTTGTTACTTGTCCACGGGTGGCACTACTAACCGGCAGTGAGATGCATGGATTCATGTCACCCTCTCGGCTACCTTGACTGCCGTGGCTGTCGTCAGTAACACTTGAAACGGTCCCCTTTAGCGCGGAGCACACCACTTTTTTCTCCGAAAATTCTTTACCACAATGAAATTTCCCGGTTTGATCTGGTGGAGCAGCCCCTCTGAGGGTGTAGGTAATGTCGCTTTGACTCTAGGATAGAAAGATTTCAACACAGCGTTAAGGGATAAACAATAGGCAATTATTTTATTGTTTACGCCATGCAACGTCACTTTATTTTGGGGAAATGGGACATTTGTCATTCTGAGAGGCCTTCCCATTAAAATTGTGTGTGGTGATAATCCCATGTGTGCAGGCCTCCCTCTCATGCTCATGAGTGCCAGGGGTAGCGCCTTTACCCAGCTGAGATTCATCTCTGCCATTATTTTTGTCAACTTAACTTTGAGGGTCTGGTTTGCCCTTTTCACAGCTCCTCCTGATTGGGGGTGGTATGCACAGTGCATTCTCAGATTAACCTGCAGTGCTTTGCACAGGGTTTTAATTACCTCGTTTGAAAAATGTGACCCATTATTACTGGAGAGCCTGTCGGGGATACCCCACCGGGGAATGATTTCCCTTATTAATGCCTTGGCTTTTTTAACTGGGAAGGCCTCCACCCATTTTGAAAACATGTCTACAATTACTAAACAATATTTGTATTCTTCACATGGATTTAACTCAATAAAGTCCATTATTAGGTGCTCAAAAGGTCCTGTAGGAGAAGGGTGGGCAGAGGGGGTTACTTGGAGTCCTCTGCCGATATTATTTTGCATACGCTACCGGTCAAAAGTTTTAGAACACCCCCATTTTTCCAGTTTTTATTGAAATTTAAGCAATTCAAGTCCAGTGAATAACCTGAAATGGTACAAAGGTAAGCGTAAACTGCTAGAGGTTTAAAAAAAGTTTAGGTTAGCAAAACTGCTTTAGAGAAATTGCAAAGAAAGCCAAGGTAAAAGTGAGTACAGTTTCCTACACCATCAAAAGGCACTTGGAAACTGGAGGAAACTCTGACAGGAAGAGGTCTGGCAGACCCAAAGCCACAACAGAATCAGAAGACAAGTTTCTGAGAGTCAACAGCTTGCGTGATAGGCGGCTCACAGGACAACAGCACAGAGTGACTGGCACCCTGAACCAAATGGGCTACCACAGCATTTTGCAGCGGCATGCAGTACCCTCTGGTCTACGCCTAGTTGGTCAGGGGTTCATCCTACAGCAAGATAATGACCCAAAACATACCTCCAGGCTATGTCAGAACTACCTTCGAGGAAAAGAACAAGGCAGTAGGCTTCAAATCATGGAATGGCCAGCACAGTCTCCAGACTTAAACCCCATCGAGCTGGTTTGGGATGAACTGGACAGAAGGGTGAAAGCAAAGCAACCTACAAGTGCAACACATCTGTGGGAACTTCTGCAACAGTGTTGGGAAGAACTTCCCGAACAATATTTGATGTCCATTGTAGGAAGAATGCCACGAGTGTGTTCGGCGGTTACAGTATATCTGCAAAGGTGGCTACTTTGATGAGTCAAAATTTAGATTAAATTTTGTTAAACAAAATGATTCTATGATTTCTTTTTTCTCTCCAATTGTTTATTTGTTCTATGCTTTAATTTCAGAGTACATTGAGACATTAACCTGCGTAAATTTCAATAAAAACTGGAAAAATGGGGGTGTTCTAAAACTTTTGACCGGTAGTGTACATATAACACATTTTTTACAAAATTCTTCAGCATATACAGTGAACCCTACAACATACCAGTGTTTATTTACAAGGTCTACCATTTCACTTTTTGAGACATGATTGGCCCCATGGGCCAATTTTGCCAAAAAGGGAAAAACTGCCGAAAGCAGACAAAGCCTGCCGTCGGGGCCTATTTATACTTTACTGTCAGCATTATATTTACAATTTACTTGGCAGTTTTTTGGTTTTTTTTATACTAGCTGACTGCTGCAAAGTGACAACATTCTTTGCTGAAAACAAATTAAGTTAGTTAGTGGTAACAGACAACATTAAGAATTTTGGAACACCACCAGAGAGGGCTGCTTTTTTTGCAGCCGCATCTGCCCTCACATTACCCAACGACACAAAATCCGTATTAGATGTATGGGCTTGACATTTGACAATAGCAATTTGTTTTGGCTTCTGTATAGCATCTAATAAGTCTTTTACCAGGTTTGCATGCGCAATGGGTTTTCCAGCCGCTGTCATAAATTCCCTGTGCTTTTACAAGGTACTAAAGTCATGTGCTACCCCAAAGGCGTAGCGGCTGTCCGTATAAATGTTAACAGTCTTCTTCTGCAAGTATACAGGCCCTAGTCAACGCAGTTAGTTCAGCTGCTTGGGCCGACATTCGTGGAGGCAACTTTGCACCTTTCACTAGGGTATTTCGTGTGCACACAGCATATTCCACTAAGGGGTTTCCCTTATTATTTCTTTGGGCTGACCCATTCACAAAAAATTCCACATCAGCATTTACTATTGGCACATTAGTAATGTCCGGCCGGGGTTTGCAGTCCAGATCTATTACCTGTCCACAGTCATGTTTCTCTCCATTTTCCTGAGTGGGCATTAAGTTTGCCGGATTTAAAGTCGTACACCTTTTTAAAGTTACATTGGACATGGTTAGTAAAACATTTTGATATTGCAGTAATTGAGCAGGTGTTAAATGTGCTGTGCGAGCCTGGAGTATGATAGAGTGGACAGAATGAGGTACATGCACGGTTAGAGAAGAGAAACCCACCAGATTCAGACAAACCAAGACTGCTTCAGTAGCAGCTGCAACAGACTGCAAACATGACACCATTTTCCTCACCACTGAGTCTAAGCGCTTTGAATAGTGGGCTATTGGGTGCCTGGCGTCCCCGTGCCTCTGGGCCAGGACTGTTGACATATATTTCTTTTTTCCATTTACATACAGGTCAAATGGCTTGTTATAGTCTGGTAGTCTCAGACAGGGGGCTGTGGCCAAAACCTTTTTTAAGGTGTTGAAAGACTCTTTTAGTCCTTCTGTACACGTAATTTTTTTATGCATTTGCATTTTTTTTCTATATTTGGCTTCATGGAGGGGCTGTGCTAGTGAGGCATAATCTATTATTTAGGCTTTGCAGTAGCCGGTCATGCCTAGGAAAGACATTATTTGCTGTTTAGTGATTGGTCGTGGTAATTTTGTTACCCCTTCAATTCGCTCTGGGCCAATTTTTTTTCGCTCCCTGATAATATATGGCCCAAATATTTAACTTGTTTTTTGCATAGTTGCAGTTTGTCTCTGGACACCTTGTGTCCATTTTTGGCCAGGAAGAACAACAGTGCCCTCGTGTCCTGCTCGCTTGCTTCTTTGCTGGAGGATGCCAGCAGCAAATCATTTACGTATTGGATTAGGGTGCTACCCAGTGGGGCCACAAAAGCAGACAGGTTTTCGCTCATTTGGGCTGAAAACACTGCTGGGGATTCCGCATATCCCTGTGGCATGCGGGTCCATGTCCACTTTTTTTCCTTGTATGTAAAACCAAACCATTCCTGGCTGTTTGGTTTCACGGGGATACTAAAGAAGGCGTTAGCCAGGTCTATAACAGTAAAATAGCAACTATTGTGTGGCACAGATGACAATACTGTTATTGGGTTGGGAACTACGGGGGTTCTCACGTGAACTGCCTCATTTACTGCTCCAAGATTTTGCACAAACCTATACGTTCCATTTGTGTTTTTTTACAGGCAGTATGGGGGTATTTACTGTAGCATAAGGGCATGGAACAATTACCTCTTTCTACCAGTGCCGCATGGACTGGTGCTATGCCTTCCTCTGCTTCTTTTCCCAACGGGTACTGGTGCTTATTTGGTCTGTAGGAGGACTTTGGCTTCACTGACAGGGGTTGCGCATTCTTTATTAACCCTACATTATATTTTGATGTCGCCCACAGATGTGTGGGTACTTCCTCGACCCAATTTAGTGTTTTTCATTGTGGCTCCTTTTCCTTACTCGTCTCCCCTCTTTCTACTTTCACTTTTCTCTCTTCTACTTGCACTATTACCCTTCCTTTAACTACATATTTCGTACACCTTCCTTTTACTGATTTTCATTTATTTTCCTGACACACTCAGTCATTCATTTGTCTCATGCATTTGATTTATGGCCCCAACTCCTTTCAGGGAATGGAGTGGTCCCTGGTCAGTGATATGTGCGGGTATGACCCTGGAACTTGGAACACCTTCTGTTGTTCATGGCATAGTTCCACCGCTGCTGCACAGCAATTTTCAGCCGCATATATTTCAGAGATGTTTAAGGTCTGCTCCACTAGCTGCCTTTCCCACTCCCCGCACTCTTACTCACTGTCTCTTGTCCCTATTGAGTAGTGTGTAGTGCAGTGCAGATCTGTTTGTACCTGCAGAGTATGTGTAATAGCCTCTGCCCAGCCCAACAGCCACTCTTTTTCTGCTTCTGCTGTTAACTTTTAGCAGTATAGCCAATTGCTACTACCCGTGGCAGCTAAGGGATACAACCCGGCTATCTGGGATTTAGATTCCAACCCCCCCTTTTGTGCAGATTATGTGGGCATTGAGTTTGGCCAAAAGGTCCCTTCCCATGAGGTTTACAGGGCAGACACCACTATATAGAAAAGTATGCTGTATGACCGCTTCCTCACATTTCACTTCCAGCGGCCGGGTTAACTTTTCATGCATAACAACCCCTGAGGCTCCCACAGTCTCAATAGTCTTTTTTGTCGGTTTCAATTTTAGGTCTGTGTCTCTGATCACAGACATTGAGGCACCCGTGTCTATGAGGAAAGAAAGTTTTTTGCCATTTACTAACAGTGTCATTTTTGGTTCGTCGTTGGGGTGCTGCGAGGTAGTCAGAAATATTTGGTGCTGTTCCACCAATTCCTAGCTGTCGGCATCCCACCGCTGATCCTGTTGTTGGTTATAGTTGTGGGCCCGCTGGGGAGGAGGGAGTGGTGGATAGGTTGGCTGTTTGTCCTTGGTTATTCGGGCAGTTGCGCTATGTGGCTCGACCTCCACAAGTATAACAGGTATAATTTGCATGGTCGCCCGCCTTACCTCTTCTCTCTGTTGTCTTCCTGTGCCCGAGATCCTCATCCTTTTCCCCTTCCTCCTTTTCCACCCTCTTCCTCCCTTGCCTCCTCCCTCGAAGTACATTAACTGGGCCTTTTCTAACTTCTCCTTGGTTTTCTCTTTGGTCTCAAGCTGCTGTCTTTCAGCGTGCTCGGCAAAAGGCATGATTTCTGCCATCGTCTTCATTTTCCAGCCTATACATACTGTTGTGACCCCGTTTCTTATTTGTTCTCTGAGCCCACTGCAGAACGCATGTCCAAGCTGGTAATTGTAGGCTGGATCTCCGGTGCCGATACCTGAGTACTGTTTGAACACAGTCTCAAGTCTCACTTTGTATCCCTGCATTGACTCGTGGGGTCCCTGTTTGGTATTGGGATTCGGGGCCAGTTGGTGACCTTTTTAAACTTTTGTCGCAGGGCCACGAATACTGCATTCACTTGGTCGCCTATTTCGTTATAATTTTTTCCCGACTTCCAGTTGCCTTTTACCTCTTCCCAGACACCCTTCAATGTTCGCCTGAAACATTCCTCTACTTCTGTTGTGGAGAGTTTGTACATATGAGTTAGGTTCCTTAATTCCTTTTTATATTTTTCAATATTGTCTCTCGGCTTAGGAATGTCTTTTAGGGCCTCCCGGAGCTCATCCGGATTCCATGGCCTGTTTACCTCTATATAGGGAGTCTGTGCCGCCACTGCCACATTTGGGTTGGGATACTGTATTAGAGGCATTTGGGCTACCACCTGCCTAGGCCTTAACTGGTAATGGCTTCCCTTCTGCCCCAGCTTCCTTTTTTACAGGGGTATACCCGGGAAACCAGTTAAACTGAGGGTGCCATCCTGCTGGTGGTTGCTCAAAAAATGGGTTTCCCGTTTTCGGCCCAAGGGAGGTGGATGACCGTCCCGGGCTTGGGGGCTCTGCTTCCGGTAACCTAGATCCGGGAAACCATGTTGGAGCTAAGCCCGGACCCTTCACTGAGGTAAACTGGGGAGGAGCTGGTGTCGACACAGGGGCTTGTTGTTGCTGGATTGGTTGAGGTGCAGGTGCTAAAGGCAAAAATGGATTTCTTCCTCCACTCGGGACTTCGGGCTGCAGTGGTGGGGGCTCTACTGGTGGTGCCTGTAGGTCTGTGAGGGGTACCTGAATTTGCTGCGCGGCTGGGGCTAACAAGGGGTCTGCCGGTGGCTGTGCTGCCAGATCTGGATACAGAGGAGCCTGTGGTGGGGGCCTGTATGCAGGTGGTGTGTCATGCCTTGCAAATTTTACCTTTTCATTTTTCTTGCCTTCTTGCTCAATTATTTCTCCCTTGCCTGACTCTCCTGCTTACGTTCAGCCTCTCTCTCCCATTTACGAAACTTTGTCCAATCAATTTTTGGCTTTCTTTTTTCCTTTTTTTTTTCTCTAAAGTGATTTTCGCTTCCTTCAACACGTCTGTACTAAATGTCCCCGTTAACAGAAATAAGCCTTCTGTCAGGGTATGCCAATGTCCCACCTCCGAAACTGAATCCTGCCCGTATTTCTGTAGCATGCATTTTACTGGACCAGCACATATTACCTCGTTCCCTGATTTCTAGTTCTGACCTGTACCCATAGTTTTTGTCTTTGTTACTCTGCACTTGCTTGGTCGGTTTCAAACTCTGGGAGTTACTTTTGACTTGCCCTATTTCCTGTTTAGTTTTGACTCTCCTCATATGAGGGTGCTCAACCTACTTAAAGGCTCTTTTGCCCCCCCCCCCCCACAATGTTTCTTTTTCTGGGCAGACTCAAACTCCCTCGGTTACTTTTAACTGAACCTGTCTTATGGCGCCTAGTCACCTTTGCCACTTTTTCAGGCTCAAACTATTCTGATATTAGACACTACTTAACATTTTTTTTTTACATTACATGCGGTGACATAAGTGCAAGTACTTACGGTGATCGGCGCCGTCTGGGTCCAAAGAAAATCCTCTGCAGTTGGGAACGGTCCCTCCCTGGCTCCGCTTGTGCTGTGCTCCGATGCCGGAGGTGGATTTCCCTCTGGATTTCGGTACTTTTACCAGAAGTCTAGGGACTGCGTCCCCGACCGGGACTGCTCCGGGTCCAGTCCGTGCCGATCCTGCCGACTACGCCAAAATTGTTGTGGGAAATTGTTATTTTTTTTACACTATTACTTTATATTAGGCTCAGGAACACTGCATGTAGTAAAAAGAAAAGTTTAATACATATGCATACGGGAGTTCATTATTTTTGGCCTTACAGAACTCAGAACAATACAGAACTCAGCAATTGCACAGTTGCACAGAGCTTGTATACACTGTTGCTTGTCATTTTCTATTGGTTACAATTTGCTGCAGTATGCAAGGCATTGCCATTTGCTGTTGGCTATAATTTGCTGCAGTATGGTGACACATTTTACTTGTCTCTATTTTTAATTGGAGCAGGTTATTTTTAAGTCTTAGTACATACAAGGAAAAGGAAGCTCACATGACAGTCTGGGGAGAGCTCGTCTTAAGTTTTATTTCCTCCACCATTTTACCTCTTTAAGTTTCACTTTCACCGCCATTTTGTGGAGTTTTAGGTACTGCTATTTTTACAGTATTGTCATTGTAATTTTTTCTTTACAATGCCAGTCCCGAGCATTTAAGAACTGAGTTTTTAAGTAACTCAGGGCAGAATCAACGGAGGAGGCATATGCAATGGGAGACCAATCGGTTCCAACAAATTCCTCATGAAGGGAGGACAAGTCTAAGGATCTAAAAGAATGGAGATGGAGGGGATTTGAGGTGATGGATTTTACGGATGCAGTAGACCATGTGGTGGTCACTAAGAGCACCCAGTAGGACATCTGATGCAACTACCCGGTGGGGGTGAGGTGTCAGAACCCAGTCAAGAAGGGTATGCTTACCAGACTTGTGATTTAAATGGTTTGGTTCAAAGATTAGTTGTTTTAGATTCAAGGAAGAGATGTGGTTACAGAATTTGGATTGGGTGCTGGACAACCAATTTATGTTGAAATCCCCAAGAATGAAGAGTTCACCTGTTGAGTGAGTAATGAGAGTAGGGATGAGGTCAGTGATAGAGGGTGAAGAATCAGGCAGCAGTAGACACCACCCACAAAGATAGGTAGCAGGGAAGAGATAGTTTTAATAATGGAAGTTCATAAGCCGATGGGGAGTAGTTGGAGAGGCAGATAGTATACTGGATGGAAGAAGAGATGTGTATGGCGGCCCCCCCCCCCCCGGTAGACCAGTCTTGCTAAATAAGGGAGTACCCAGGGATGGAGATGGCAGTGTCAGGGATTTTGGAGGAAAGCCAAGATTCAGTGATGATCAGTATACTTGGTTTCAAGCTAACCATAGAAATGTATTTATTTAATTATTTATTGACCGGGTGAGACTTCTGAAACAACAGAGTCCCTTTTTCAGGGGAGACCCGGAATTAATTACAAATGAAAGGCATATTAGCATACAGGAGACAAAGGTAGGGTAATTAATTACATAGATTCACACTGTAGGAGCATACAGTAGACATAAAACAGGTAGCAGTAGAGATAGTCAGGTGTACAAGGTAAATGTACAAGGCAAACTGCTACTAGTCAGTAAAAGGTAATCAGAAACATATCAATACACAGGAACCTGGGGGGGATGTCTGCAATACTGTTGCTGGGAGTTGGACACCAACATTGCAAGAGGTGTGCTTTAGTTGGGCACTGAATGTGTGGGGAACCTGGCACGGGAGGAAGACCCTGGAGTGCATATAGGTACACAGTAAAGATAAGGGCACCAACATTTCAAGTGCAGCAACACTGATTTACTACCAGCAAGTGAGATTTAAGGACATTTTTAAATGAGTTCCAAGTGGAGCAGTTTGTCACCTGTGAGGGTAGGCTGTTCCAGAGTGCCGGGGCAGAGATGGCAAAGAACCTGTCACCAGCTCACAATCTTGTCCTAGGGACATCCAGGATGGGGTAGGCAGCAGACCTCAGGTCACGTTTAACTGTCTTGAATTGGAGAAGTCCATTTAGGCTGGGGGGCTGATAGTTTGGCTGTTTTGAGAGAAAGACAGTGTAGGATATGCAAGCCTAGCCTCGAGTGATGGCCAGCTCAGTAAGGTAAGAACATTGCAGTGGTGATATCAGGGAAGAGCAGCAGCTGCAAAGCGGGCAATTTTGTGATAGAGGACTCTGAGTTTGTTGAGTTCAGGGCCCCGAAGAGGTTGCATTAGGGGAGCACCATAGAGAAGCACTGGAAAGATGGCATCTGTGGTGATTGCCATGCAAGCTTCACTGGAGAGGAACCCGCCAAGTCTGTATAAGAGACCAGTTCTTTGATGGAGGATCTTGGTGGTTGCCTCAATGTGCAGGCTGAGTTAGCTCCTGATCCAGGTGTACTCCAAGATATTTTGTGGATGCACAGACCTCAAGTTTAGTCCCATTGGATGATGAGATCTGTAGGAGGTTTGATGTATTGGCTCTCAGGCGTTTGGAACCGAAGAGCATAGCCTTGGATTTATTGAGGTTGAGGACAAGTTTCTTATCCACTAGCCACTTTTCCAACAATCTGAAGTCCGTATTGAGGTTCTGGTTTAATTGATTTAAGTCTTTTGAACTCCTGCAGATAATAGCATCGTCTGCATACAATTGGATGTTGGCCCCTCCGCAATGCTTTGGCATGCCGTTGATGAAGATAGTAAATAGTAGGGGTCCAAGGATGGATCCTTGGGGGACTCCTTGGTGCACTGGCCTAATTTTAGAGGTCGTAACCTTCCATTTTACGAGCTGCTTTCTCCCACAGAGGTAGTGTTGAAACCAGGAGGAGCCAAGTGAGTCCAGACCAAGGTTCTGAAGGCAGGTAACAGACATCATGGTTCACCAAGTTGATGGCTTTCGTTAGATCCAGGAATAGGGCTCCAGTGGCTAGACCTGGATCCATAGCCCCTAGTACTTCCAAGGTGAACTTGATAAGGGCTGTTTCTGTGCTGTGGTTTTTCCTGAATCCATCCTGCATCTCTGTAAGTAGATTATGGGTTTCAATATAGTCAAGAATCTGTCTATGCACAAGTTTCTCCAGCGTTTTTGCAAGCACACTGAGTATGGATATAGGTGTATAGTTTTAAATTTGGTCCTTGACAACACCTTTGTGTATAGGGACTACAGTGGGCATTTTCCATTTAGTGGGGAATTGCATGAGCAGGAAGAACTTGTTAAACAGGTTCCTGAGTGGGGCCATGATAATTGGGGCAGCCATTTTCAGAAACTTATGCTCCTGATTGTCAAACCCAGGAACGCCATCTGGTTTGATGGTGTTTAGCAGAGAGAAGACTTCCTTCCAAGTAACCAGGTGGAAGTGGAAGTTGGGACCAGTGTGAGTGTCAGAGGGAGAGAAGTTAATGTTGCCAGGTGCTGGGTCAATGTGTCTATCCAGGTCAGTGAAGAAGCTGTTGAATGCATTTGCTAACTCTTCTGGATCTGACATCAGGTTGCCTTCGACTGAGATGCTCTGAGGGGCTTCGACTGAGCACTCCTTCAGGAGGCAATTTATTTGAGACCAGAATTCTTTTGGGTTTGCCAGGTTTGAGGTTTGGAGTTGCCTAATGTAATCCCTTTTAGCATGTTTTAGTTCTTTCTTACAGCTATTCCTCAGGGCCCTGTATAATAGCCAATCAGCGTGAATACCTGAGCATTTGAACTTGTCCCATGCCTTATCTCTGAGCTGCATTAGTTTTCTTCTGTCCCGAGCCAGCCAGTATGCACATTTGCCTCTGACTCTCCGTTGTTTAGGCGGGGCATGCTTATTAAGTACACTTAAGAAGTTATGGGTAAAGCAATCAAGAGCCACATGGATGTTGGCGAGATTGTTGAGGTCCACCCAGTGTATCCCTCTCAGATCTCGGAGAAAATCATTGAGAACAAAACTCGATAGGTCCCGGGCAAGTATGATCCTAGGGGGAACATTCGTTGAGTTGTTCCTCCAGATACAAAAGGCGGGAGCATGATCACTGAGAGAGTCAGTCATTGGGCTTGCTTCTCTACATCTGTCTGGACAGATAGATGTCTGGATAGAGGTTGTAGTAGGTCAGTCTTTGGGAGAAGGCTCCTGATATTGAGATGGAATATGTTCAGACCTTTTGGGAGGTCATTTCAGGAAGGATACAATGGCCCAGGGTTGGATTCAGTGCTCCCTGCTAATAGAAGCAGTAATATGCTGAGTAGCTTAGAAGAGGTGAGTAAGTGTCTCCAGGGGGAGAAGGACTTATGAGGATGAGAAGAGAGGGTATTATTGGGGATGGAGCTGAGTGTGGATTGGATGGTATGAATTAAGGCTAAGTGAAAGCCAGGTGAGTGGAGGATAGATGAACCCAGTTGCCAAGGTGAGTGCTGAAGAGAGTGTAGACATGAAGATGGCAGATTGGAGGAGGAGGAGGAGAGAGGGCTGAGGATTCATGTTGGTAGGGCAGGAAGGGAAGAGGGAGGAAAGGACGTTGGGTTGAACAGGAGTGGGAGAGAGGTGAGGACAAAGAGGAACATAGAGTGTGGCGAGGAATGGGGGAAGAGACAAGATGGTAGAGATGGAAGGGAAGGTAATGGAATACTAGAAAGGAAAGGCTTGAGGGAGGAGAGAAGATGGAGAGAGAGAAATTAATGAGAGGTGGTGAAGAGGGGAGGGAGAGAGTAAAGAAGAATAGATTATAGAATAACTACAATAAAACAGATGAAGTGTCAGATATAGGCTGCACTGTGGTAGAATAGCTAACGGGTGGCAATACAGCAATAAATCAGAGATAAAATATTGGTAGATTAACTAACAGGTGGCAGTACAGCAGTAAGCAGAGATAAAATGCAGGTAGTTAGCTAAACAGGTGGCAATACAGCAAGAAGCAGAAATGGGGCAGAAGTTTGATGTCTTTACAGAATATTTAAACTAGCAAATGGGGAGAGGGGTGCAGCACCCCATACGTCGAATGGGAAGAACACCCCTCCCCCCTCAGCTAGTGGTCAAACAGGAATTCAGCGTGTTTGCCGTTCATTTGCATCACCAGGTAAGAAAAAAGGTTTGTCTCCCCATACGATGCATAGGGTAATGCCAAACTTCACCTAACAACCAACACACACCAAAATCTGGCCAATGGAAAATCATGTACACAATGCTCACAGCCTGGGAAATAAGATCCCAGACCTGCAGGCAATAATGTCAGAGGCTAAACTGGACATAGTAGCACTAGTGAGACGTGGTTTCACCAGTAACCACACTTGGGAGACTTCAGTACCTGGCTATGTATTGTTCAGAAGAGACCGAGGTGCAAAAAGGGGGGGAGGAGTGGCCCTGTATGTTAATGAAAATATCAAAGCTACAGAAATTCAGAATACACATAAGGAGCCAGAAGAACTGTGGGTCACCCTGGAAACAGGAAATGGGACAGCCATAAGAACTGGGGTTGTCTACAGGCCCCAGACCAGAGGAGGACATAGACACATTACTGTTAGAAGATATACAAAACATGACAGCTAAAGGGGAGGTTCTGATAATGGGAGACTTCAACATGCCAGATACAGATTGGTCAATACCAGCAGGAACATCATCCAGAACTAGACTCATAGTGGATTCCTGCAGGAGGGCCCCAAACAACTGGTACAGCAACCCACAAGAGACAGGGCTATCCTAGATCTAGTACTGACTAACAAAGAAGGATCACAGATCTCCAGGTAGAAGGTCACCTGGGGGCCAGTGACCATCACATGGTATGGTTCAATTTGGCTACTACATCTAAATCATCCCATTCCAAGGCAAAAATATGGGACTTCAGAGGAGCTGACTTTGATAAGATGGCCAACAGAGTTAAGATAGCCCTGGCAAAAAGAAACACAGGTGAGGGGGTACAGGCAAAGTGGGCAAGCATTAAGGATGCAATACTTGAAGCAACATCCCATTGTGTTAGACAGAAAAGGAAGTGCAAAAGAAGAAGGAAACCGCTTTTGGTTCTCAAATACAGTAGCAGAAAAGGTCAGAGCCAAAAGGCTGGCCTTCAGGAAATATAAGGGAACACATGGATGAAGATAGGGAGGCATACCAAACTGCCCTAAGGGAAGCAGGTAAGGCAGTAAGGCAGGCAAAAGTCCCAAACTGGAGGAAACACTAGCACGAACAGTAAAAGAAGGTGACAAGACTTTCTATAGATACATTAGTGAAATGAGAAAGTCCAGAGGGGTATTGCAAGCTTAATGGAGAAAAGGGAGCATGTGAGGAGGAGGACCCTGTAAAGGCATCTATCCTAAATAGATACCTTCTCTTCAGTAATTACTGAGCAAAAGTAGGGCAGGGCCCACAGCTCAGCATCATGGACACAGGGGGAAGGGAGGTGAGCACTACTCCCTTCACAAAAGAAAGGGTCCTACAAGAGCTTGCTAAGCTCAGAGTGGATAAGGCAATGGGACCTGATGGCATACATCCCAGGGTACTTAAGGAGCTAAAGGAGGAACTAGCAGAGCCATTAGCAGAATTGTTTAGTGAGTCTCTGAGCACAGGAGAGGTCCCAGAAGACTGGAGAAGGGCTCATGTGATCCCGCTCCACAAGAGTGGTAGCAGCGAGGAGGCGGGGAACTTCAGACCGGTCAGTCTTACCTCAGTAGTGGGCAAGATTATGGAGGCACTCCTTAAGGAAAGGATAGTGCAACACCTGGAATCCATAGGGGCACAGGATCCAAGACAGCATGGGTTTACAAAGGAAGGTCCTGTCAAACTAATCTCATAGATTTCTTTGACTGGGTAACCAGAGTGGTGGACCAAGGGAGCAGTTGATGTCGCCTACCTTGACTTCAGCAAAGCTTTTGACACTGTTCCACATAGAAGATTGATAAATAAGCTGGGTAGGCTCGGGTGGGTCAGAAGTTGGTCAACTGGGTGGCAAACTGGTTGACTGGCAGAAAACAGAGAGTGGTGGTAAATGGCATACAGTCAGAAGAGATGCAAGTCACAAGTGGGTACCTCAGGGATCAGTCCTGGGGCCAGTCCTATTCAACATCTTCATTAGTGACCTTGCAGATGGACTAGAGGGTAAGGCTTGTCTGTTTGCAGATGACACCAAGATCTGCAACAGAGTAGATGAGCCAGATGGGTGGGCAGAATGAGAAGAGATCTGGATAAACTAGCAGAATGGTCAGAAGAGTGGCAACTGGGATTTAATGCAAAGAAGTGCAAAATCGTGCACATAGGGAAGAGAAACCCTGAAGCCACCTATAGGCTGGGAGGGGAGTTGCTAGCAGTCACAAAGGAAGAAAGAGACTTGGGCATCATCATCACTGATGACCTAAAATCATCCAAGCAGACCTCCAAAGCAGTAGGTAAGGCTAGGGGTGTTAGGTGTATTAGTAGGGTATCACAAGTCGTAAGAGGGAGGTAAAATCCTCTGTACAAGACATTGGTTAGGCCCCATCTGGAGTACTGCGTGCAGTAGGAGGCCACACCTTCACAAGGACATTAACCAAATTGAGGCATTCCAGAGAAGGGCAACTAAAATGGTGCAGGGACTGCATCAGAAGACATAGGAGGACAGATTAACGGAGCTCAATATGTATACCCTTGAGCAAAGGAGGGAGAGAGTGATATGATCGAGGCATTCAAACACCTTAAAGGCATAAACAAGGTGAAAGAGTCTAACATGTTTAAATATAAGAAAAATAGCAGGACAAGAGGACACAGCATGAGATTAGAGGAGGCCGATTAAGGGGAATGTGAGGAAATTCTTTTTCACAGAAAGGGTGGTGGATGCATGAATGGCTTACCACAAGAAGTGGTGGCTATGAATACAGTGCAGGGCTTCAAACAGGCATGGGATAGGCATAAGGGAGCAATACAAATGACTATGAATAGATAGGTCACTGACAGAGCAAAGGCCGATGGCACATTTATAAGGTAGAAAAAGAAATGGGCAGACTGGATGGGCCTTGCGGTCCTTATCTGCCGTCAACTTCTATGTTTCTATGTAAAGTGCCAGTTATACTACACAATGGAAGAGCTAACAGGTGGGGAAGAGGAGAGGCAGATGGGAAAGTATAAACCATAAACAGACACCAATGGTATGAACCACATCTTGAGCCATTTCCAACCCCCTGTCAGCAAAGACCTTACTTCGTTAGATAAGGGTTAACTAAAATTTACCTAAGTTAATACTATGCTAGCAGGTACTCTTTACTGATAGCAGGAACTCTTAATTGGCAACCATGTTAAAACAAAAAACAGTAAACTTGCCAGTAGACAAACAAGATAACATTCGGCATATGCATCAGCTGACACAATTGGCTGACCAAAACTCACCTTCCCAATTCCTGGCAGACCTGTAGACAAGGACCCTGGGCAGAGCATATGATAATGCAAATTAAATGTATTTAATAGGAGTTGGGGGCAGGGGATGGTGGGTGGGCCAAATAGGAACAGGTGCAAATAATCTGCTGGCACAAGTAATTTAATCCTTATGGCCCGAAATTAAATCCTCAGGGCTCTGGTACGGGGGAAGGGAAAAACAGAATACAGTACACAACCCTCCGACCGCCGATCTCCGTTCTTAGCGCTGCAA
Source organism: Neoceratodus forsteri (assembly GCA_016271365.2). NCBI lineage: Eukaryota > Metazoa > Chordata > Ceratodontiformes > Ceratodontidae > Neoceratodus > Neoceratodus forsteri. Next base: position 58,662,448 of record CM057453.1, on the reverse strand, counting down.
CTGCTGGTTCAGCAGAATCAACAGCCTTTAAGAATTCAAAAGTGGCGCTTACTCAGACCACCTGATTGGCTCCCAGCAAACAGAACAGATATCCAAATGGGAACGGGTGCAAATAGTCAACTGGTACAAGTAATTTAATCCTTACGGTCCCAAATTAAATCCTCAGGGCTCCAGTGCGGGGGAGGGCAAAATAGAATACAGTACACAGCCGTCCAACCCCCTTACAGATGTGCATTAGTATCCTGCAGGTCTTTGTCAATGTTGTTAATAAAAAACAAGAGTAGGTGTGGATCCAGAACTGAAACTGAGAAATTCTATTTATTGTAGCCTTAATATCAGATTTTGCACCATGATTAGCTTCCAGCTGCTTTCGGTCACATGGGATTTATACAAAAGGTCTAGAAAAAAATGTAAAAATGCAGTAAAAACTGAAAAGAGCTATGACTAAAAACAACCATAAGCATTTTTAAAGCTATATAAATTCCCTAAAAATCACCAAAAGCAGAATAGGTCCAATACATCATTGAAAATAAAAACATAATTGAACCTAAAGAAATGGCAGATATTTTTAATTTGCAGTTTTGTTCTGACTTTGCTAAAAAAAAACTACCCTGACAAGATCTCCTAGGATGAAACACAAATTACTACAGAAGAAATAAGAAAAGAACTTACAAAACAAGCTCCTCACCTGATCCAGAAAGAATTTCTGGACATGTTTTAAAAATCATTGAACAGATTCTGCAGCCTTAAAAGTTAAGATTCAAAAGGTCACTTAACTCTGGAGTCATACCACAAGACTGGTAGAAGGCAGAGTGGTCCCAGTATTCAAAAAGGGAGACAGACTTCTACCAAGAAACTATAGAATGATAAGCCTGACATCTATAGCAGGGTAAATCTTAGAAGACATTATTAAGGATAGAATAATGAACACCATCAGTGACCTAGATCCAGACCAGCACAAGTTAATTCTAATTTTTTTATTTATGTTTTTTTGTTCCAGACCCCGATCTTCCAGTCGGAGGTTAGCCCAGTGCCCCGCCTGCTGCCACCCCCCCATGCCCAGGCTTACCCCCTGGGGCGGGGCTGCCAGGAGGACCCCCTCCCCCAATGGTCACTATTGGCAAGCCCCAACTTACCCACTGAGTTGGGCCACAGGAGAGGGACCCCCCCCCGCAGACAATGGTGGTAGTGGGGACGGTGGTGGAGCAGGGCATCATGCCAGGGGGCGACTTTTACATGCATGCTGGAGCCCTGGGGGCAACGACGTAAAATGATGACCAGCATCTGCCCTGTCCCCCCAAGTATTGATGCGACCTCAGTGGTATCCCTGGCCCCCACCAGGGTCCAGGAAGCAGCACACCCTCTTCCCTTCTCCCCTCAGAGAAGGAATGCAGTCCCAGGATGCTCGATCCTTCTCCCCCCGGCCAGCCCTTCGACTCCTGGGTCCATTCCCTAACCTAGGTCATCGGCGCCACAAGCAGAAATCCAACCGCTGCACTGGTGGGCTGGCTAGACCAGCACAAGTTTATTACAGGAAGGTTATGTACCACTAATCTTCTGTGTTATGAGATTGTTAGTAAGGTTTTGGATGAAAAAACACCATGTGACATAATCAGCCTTGCTCTAAGTAAGGCTTTTGACCCAATACCACATTGGGCAATTGTGTACAAACTGGAAAACACTGGAATATACAAAAACATAATAAAATGGATAGCAAAATGGTAGACAGTGGGTCACAGAGAGTAGTGATAAATGGGTATTACTCTGAGGAAGTGGGGTGTCACAGGGATCTGTCCTAGTAATTTTTCACATCTTCATGTTAGACTTGAATGTAAATTTGTCTTACTGGGTTGTCAAATATGTGGATGACACCACACTTGGAGGGCCAACAGAAAATATAGAACAACGTCAGTGTATACAAAAAGACCTAGACATTACTTCCTCCTGGACAGAAAAATGGGAAATGTCCTTTTTTTCTAGAGAAATGCAAAGTTATGCATCTGGGTCATAAAATATTTAGCCACTGCATTTTCTTTGTGGAAAACATCTAGCAACAACTACACAAGAAAAAGATTTAGAAATAACCATTACACACAATCTAGAAAATTCAACACAGTGTAATGAGGCAGTCTGTGAAGCCAGTAAAGCCATGTAGGCCATTAAAATAAATATACAGTCCAGAGATCAAAATGTCATTAACCCATTGTACAGATTATATACTTGCTGTCATTTAAATTATGCCACATAAGTTTGATGCTCATATACAGTAGAAGGCAAGACAAATCAATTGGAAAAAATGCAAAGGAGAGCAATTAAATTTGTAACATTAATGAGAGGTCTACCACATGATAGCAGACTATCAAAGTCAGCACTCATGCCATTGGGGCTGTGACGCCTGAGGGATGATCTTTTATTAATGAATGACATAGTAAATTATTCTCATTTGTTTTGTGAAATAAGCCTTGAGTTTAAACAGGACCAGGCAACTACTAGGGGACACCCATTATAAATTAGTGGACAGACATTTAACACTCAGAAAATAAATTATTTCTTCACACAGAGAGTGGTGAACCCTTGGAATGTTGTCCCAATCAAAATTATGACTAGGAAAAACAAAACTGAGTTAAAGACAAATCCTGATAGTTATATTATTAATGGAGGATATTTGACATATTACTAAAGGAGCACTAACATGTGAAAGCCTGGTAGCTACTAACACTCCATTGTATGAACTGTTGTATGAACTTAACTGGCTTGCAAACCACTTATTGGGCATGCCCTGACTTTTTAGGGGTTCTGAGGTTTCTTCCTGAACTTAGAAAAGTCATACATAGACCCATGACAGATTCTTAAGTTCATAGATGCAGAGTTGAATACAGAACTGGAGAAAGCTTTCCTCCTTCTGCAAATGGCAGGAGCTCTGATTGAGTGTGGAAGTGCAGGTCAGAGGTGCATTGCACATGAATTGTTCCGATGTCTAGCCTAGGCCACATAGTTTCTACCACAGCAGTAGTGCTATGAGTATGGATGCCAGTGAGGGTTGTCCAGTACCCCAGAATAAGGCATTAACATCAGAGAAGTGCACCACTGCACCAGCAAGCACCAGTGTCAAGCACAGTGGTAAGAGCACTGGAGTCCTGGGAAAAAGTAGGCAGCCTCAGTGAGCATATTCCTTTCCTTCAGTCCTTGCCTATGAGGGAGTCTGACTATAGATGAATCTGCTAGGTTGTGGAGGACATCTGGAGGGGAGAAAAGTAAAGGGAACTTGGTCACCTCAGGAAAAAAGAGCATATAAACCTGCTGGAACTCATAGCAGGGCTTTTTGTTGAAGTCCTTCTTCCTTTTCCAGATCCAAACAGTCTTGATAATGACAGACAATGCAACAACTATGCATTGCATAATCAGGCAAGGTGACACCAGGTCATCAAAGCTCTGCATAGTCGATGAAGATCTGGACCTGGCATGGGCATACAGCTTAATTACAAACCTGTCTTCAGTACAACTAGCAGGAAAGGAGAACACATTAGCAGATTAACTCAGCAAGATGGGACATGTAATCTATGAGTGGTCTTTTAACAAAGTGGTTCTAAACTGGCTGTTTCAGAGACGAGGAGTACTTGAAATAGAACTGTTTCCCTCATGGGGGAACAGAAAGTTATCCTAATTCTGCTGCAGTCCTTCCCTATTGGGCACTTTTCCGTTGGATAAGTGATATTGCAGAAGAACTGGAAGGGAAGGTATGCCTTTTTGCAGATGACACCAAAATTTGTAATAGGGTGGACACTCAGGAGGGTGTAGAGAGACTGTGTAAGGATATTGGAAAACATGAGTAGTGGTCAAGCGCATGGCAGCAAAGCAGGAAGTTGTTTGCACAGCGGTACAGGTGAATCATTGCTCATCAGGAGCAGCCCAGCTCTTCATAAACCCAGTAGGACAGGAATGCTGAGATACACGTTGAGGTACTCAGTCCAGCTGCAGAATGCCAAAACATGAAATGATGGAGTCAAATGCTGCTGCTAAACAGAAGTTTTATTAAAGGCAAGTGCACAGAATGAGAACAGTAGAATGCTCATACAGTCCCAGCAAGCCTTGTCAAGAGCATGGCAGTTGGGGTTCAATGCCCAAAAGTGCAAAACCATGCACCTATAACATGGGAACCCAAGAGTAGTCATATCTGATTACTTCAAAGTGGCAGGGCAGTGTGGTAGAGTAGTGGGTAGGGCCAGTGTGATGCTGCAATGCACAGGGAGTGGTATCTTCAGCAGGAGGAGGGAAGTGGTGCGGCCACTATATCACTTGCTGGTCAGATCCCATCTGGAGTATTGTGTCCAGTTCTGAAGGCCGCTGTGACAGGGTTGAATAGGGCCCTGTCCCAGTTCTGGAGAAAGTGTTTAAATGCAAGGATCTGTTCTGTTCTCCCCTTTTCTGTCTCTTCTTTGGTTGCGCAACCAAATTTTCTCGGCAGACCTAGGACCTGATCACCCTGATGGTCTTGCAATTCTCTGCCTCTTGCTATCTCTCTGTCTTCACTTGCTGTTCTGTCTTTTCTCCCCCCTTGCATATCTGCTGATATAAAAATGTATGTGAATCATCATGTGGAAATGTAACTAATACTGGGATCCCTTTATTTACAAATGTGCATAGTTTTACTGTTGAAATGTATATAGTTATACTGTTGAAATGATTGCAAAAAGCTGTTTGGAACTCAAGGGGGTAACCTGTTTGCAATCTCTCTGAGAAGCTGTAAGCAAGAGGTCAGTTCTGGGTCATAATGTTCTTTTTGCTGCACTTGTTGAAACTTACAAGAACACTATGTGAGAAGCATGCTGTTTTCTTAATGAGCAGGGGTTGCAAAGACTTGTAAACACAGAGCTGCAATTTCTTGCAAGGGAGACACAGAAACGCAGAGACCGAGATTGGAAATTGAGAAGAAACCCAGATGGACTCTGCCTTTAAATAGTTATACTGAACAATTTAATCTTTATTTTTATTTTACTGTTAATAATAAATCACTTGTTTGAATTTTACAACTGTTCCTTGTTTTCCTATGCTTCCTGACCTGTGCTTCAATGACAGCCGCACCTTAGAAAGAACATAGGTAGGGTAGAGGTAGCCTAGAGGAGGGCAGCTAAAATGGTGCTGGGGTTGCACCAAAGCCCTGCAAGGAGAGCCTGAGAGATTTCAACATGTACTCCCTGGAAGAGAGGAGTGCAAAGGGGAACATGAAAGAGACCTACAAGTACCTCACAGGGGTAAACAGGGTGCAGGAGGGAGTCTTTTTCAAATGAGAAAGAACACCAGGACCAGAGGGCATGAGATGAACCTGAGGGGGTGGTGGTGGTGAGTTTAAGAGGGGTGTGAGGAAAAACTACTTCACTAAAACGGTGATAGATGCATGTGGTGTCTAGGGAGGGGGTATCTCCAGCAGGAGGAGGGAGGTGGTGTTGCCACTATATCACTCGCTGGTGAGACCCCATGTGGAGTACTGTGTCCAGTTTTTGAAGCCGCACCTCAGAAAGGACATAGATAGGGTCAAGGCAGTCCAGAGGAGGGCAACTAAAATGGTGCAAGGATTACATGAGAAGTCTTATGAGGATTGACTGAGGGATCTCAACAATGTGGAAGAAAAGAGAGTGATAGGGAGACATGATAGAGATCTACAAGTACTTCACGGGGCAAACTGGCTGCAGGAGGAAAGTCTCTTCCAAGTGAACAAGAGCACCAGGGTCGGGGGGGTATACGATGAAGCTGGGTGGTGGTTAAGAGAGATGTGAGGCATTACTGCATCACTGAAAGGGTGTTAGGCATCTGGAACAGACTATCAGTAGAAGTTGTGGAGGCCAAAACAGTAGGGGACTTCAAGGATACATGTGATAGACATTGGGGAATAAAAGTAAATAGGCAGGGTGGAAGGAGGGCCACCAGGGACCACTTAAGGACTGATAAGACAAGTTCAAGTTTATTGTAGGAAAACTCCATTGAGCAAACTCTTTCACAAGGAGGTGCCTTGACACAGACAGGTAGTTACAGATTACATAATTGAAAAAAACAGTACAAAATCAAGTACAGAATTATGAGCAAGCATTAACATGCTGCATAAAAATGACAATGACATAGAAAAATACAAGTACAGAAAAAAGGTACAAAGTGCTTGTTTCAGAGTATCAAGGCAGCTAATTTCTAGGTAAGTAAGAGGATGCAGTGGGCTAGGGTTAGAGCAGTGAGCTGGGATTTATAAGCAACTGCATGTATCTTTTGTTTTTGATGCAGCCAACCTTTTAAATAGGCTGACAGGGACACTACCAGAAAGCTTCAGTACGCCTTGGAGCTGGTTCCAGATAGTTGGGAGTACACTAGATGTGGCCCGGTTGCCGAGTGAGGTGCGAGTTCTCGCTACATCGAGGAGGAAGAGGTCATTTTTCCTAAGAGAGTAGACGCTATGGGAAATATGGAAAAGGATTGTGAGATAGTTCAGGAGCTTGTTCAGGAGTAGCTTAAGAGTCCAGATACCAGCATGAAGTGTGCGTCTAATCGAGAGTGATGTCCAGCCAGCAGCTAGGTACAAATCGCAATGGTGGGTTCAGTAGGGTAGGTTTGTCATGAACTGTATGGCGCGGTGGTAGAGGATGTCTAGTTTTTTGAGTCCTGAGGCCACTGCGATGGAATAGATTAGATCTCCATTGTCGAGTAGCAGCAAGAAAGTGGCCTGGACCAGCCTAGTTCTGGTATCCAATGGAAAGAGGGACTTGTTATGGAAGAAGAAACCTAGCCTAATTTTTAGCCTCTTTGCCAGATCATCGAGGTGGTCGTGAAAAGAAAGCTTGTTGTCTAGCCACATACCAAGATATTTGAATTTGGAGGTGATTTCAAGGGGTTCACTTAGGAAGGTAGTGATGCATTCTTTGTGCGTGTTTGCAAGGGAAGTGGAGATAGTGTTTGGGGTAAAGATCATGGCCTTAGTTTTCTTGGCATTGAGGAGTAATTTGGCATTGATTAGGTTGATTTCTAGTTGTGCAAAATCGGCTTGGAGTACATCCCTCACTTCAGTCAGTGTAGGGCCTGCTGTATACAGTACAGTATCATCAGCAGAGAAATGCAGATGAGACTGGGATATATGTGCGTCAAGGTTATTGATGTACAGGGAGAAGAGGATGGGACCTAATATGGAGCTTTGTGGGACTCCCCTGACAACTGGGAGGGATGCAGAAAAGAGGCCACCAGCTTTTACTTTCTGGGTCCTTCCAGATATGTAGCTGGTAAACCACTGGGCTGCAAGGAGGGTGGCGCCTACTTTCATTAGGCTTGAGACTAACAGATTGTGGTAGACAGTGTCAAATGCTTTGCTGAGATTTAAAAATACTGCATCAGTAACTTTCTTGGAGTCCATGGCTGTGATTCATTCATTGGTAACTTTGGCTAGAGCAGTAACAATGGTTGGGCGGAAGCCAGATTGCGCAGGATTGAAGATGATTCGATATGGAGTTTCATTTGGGAGTAAACCAGCTTTTCGAGGACTTTGGAGAGGACAGGTAAGATTAAAATGGGCCTATAGTTATTTAGGTTGCATGGGTCCCCTGACCTGAATAATGGGAGGACGTGGGCAGATTTCCAGCAGGAGGGAACAGTGGCAGTGGAAATGGAAAGATTGAATATGTGGAGGATAGGGGTGGTGAGGTCGAGATAGCCTAGTTTAAGATAAAAAGGTTCTAGACCATCATCCCCTGCACTTTTTTGAATGTCTATGTTAAGAAGTGAATCTTTGACTTCTTTATGGCTAAGCAGGCACAACTGGAGCGTGCGGGTCGAAATTTGCGAGTCAATGTTATTACAGTCTTGGTTGCTGCCACAGGCTGCATAAGGCGAAGAGTCAAAAGCTAGGCCAGCAGTTACAAAGTGATTGTTGATTTCCTTGAGGATTAGGCAGCTGTTTTCCACAGCCCTACCATTGCTCAGGATCTTCAGAGGGATGGAAGGGGCTATAGGCCGACCTTCAATGGACTTGAGTGTCTTCCAGATTTTTGGGGACTTCCCTTTTGCCTGTTCAAGGGTGGAGGCATACTAGTTGTGTAACCCCTTTGTTACCCGGGGTTACTAGAATCCCAGTAAGACCTAGTGGTAGGCAGGGAAGGCAGCTTGTGAAACTCCAGTTAAATGGGTTTCACACTGTCTCACTCTGTTCTCAGTCACAGCTGAGACTTGAGAGATGACATCACCATAGAACTGTCGCAGCTGCATAAGCCACATTGGAATCTGCAGCTCAGGGAGTGAGTTTAGAACTTTGGGAGTTTTCAAAGGCAGTCTTGAGTTTGTCCTAAAGCAAACAGGAAGGAAGTCATCCTGTTTTACCTTTAAGTGGTGGAGACCGCGTTCAGGTCTCAGTGCCCCTCCTCCAGGGGAGAGAAGTTCTCTGTGGGTCCCAGGGGCAATCCCCTTGCCCACTATGAAAGAAGCTGCCTGGTTTTTGTCAGTCTGTTCTGTATAACAGCAAAGAAAGTGTTACTTCGCCTGTGGGGCACCTGCAACGAAAGGGTGAGTGTTTGGCTCCATTTGAAGGGGCAAACAAATTGTTTTCTTCAGTTGGGAAATGGATGTGGACTGCTATTTGGGAGGACTATGTTCACTAGGACAAACAAATGGAGCAGTCAAAAAGTCTAAAGTTTTATTGGATTTGAAGTGATGCTGTAGAGGGGGTGCTTCAGGTCATCCACCGTTCAATCTACATATTAAAGTTTTAAGTTTTCTGTTTGTCCAGAGAAATGGCCGGGTATGGACTGTGGGAGCTGAAGGTGGGAACACCCCCCATCTTTAGTAACCAGGTCCACCTCTACGGATTTCTTCTGTGATTTACTACTTGCCTCATGCGCCTGGCCATTGATGAGGTGGGTACCCAGACGTGGGTCGCAACTTGAAAATCTCTCTAGGAGTCGCAGACTCTTAAGTGGTGTGGGGAGCCACAGTTTGGGAGTCTCCTTGTTTGATGGGAGTCTTTCCAAGTAAAGTTTGGGTTCATTCTTCAAGTGGACCATCAGTCAAGTGGCTGGCAGGGGAGCCGGGCCAGTCGGGCTGTGTATCCAAAGCGCATGCAAAGTCCGGGCTGAGTGCCTGGTGGGTCCAGAGCCAGACAATGTAAAATGTGTTCATTCTCCAATGGACCGCCTTTAGTCTCTATCTGCATAAGTGAACGTAGCCTTGGGGACCATACATGCTTTGTCATGTTTCAGCTAGTTTTGAATAAAGCCACACTGAAAAATCCCAATCCTGGTTCTGGACATTACAGTTATTGCTTCCTGTAGTTTGATTTACTTGGGTGCCCCTGTGCAGAGTAGCCAAACCTAGGTCCCTTGTGCCAGGTAACCTCATCCTCCCCGAACCCAGGTCCCCACAAGGTATTGCTGCCAACGCCAACAGCATGCCACCTGTCATTTTAGTAAAAAGGCAGGGGTGGGGTCCTTACAAAAATGGAGGCACCACTTTGGATTTGTTCAGGAAGGAAGGTGCTTGGGCTAGTGGGCTAGCATTTTGGCTATCTGGCAGTGGGTAGCCCAAAAAGTTGAAGCAGTTTCCCTAGTGTGTTGCTGTGTGCTGTAAATCTTTTGCTGCTGTTTAAAAAATGCCAACTGTTTACCAAGGAGCTGTAAAGCCAAAGTGTGTGTCTTTGTCCTGCATCATCAAAATTGTTTACAGCATTTTTGTCAGCTTTTAAAGTAAATTCTGTGAAGACAAGTGTGGAAAACTAGGGGTAGCAATAGAGAAATTATGCCCTGGACGTTTGAAATGCTTTTAAAATGAATTTCTGTGAAAGAAAGTGTGGAAAACTAGGGGTAGCAACAGAGAAAATATGCCCTGGACGTTGGAAATGCTTTCTGTGCAATGCTAGAGACTGCAGAGTTAATGGCAATGTTACATGGTTGAAATGGGCTCCCACCGTGGAGTCAGTTGAGAAAGAAAAAGTGCATTTTCAGTTTAAATTTGCCTGCTCGACGATGCGGTGAGGGAGAGGAGCCTCATGAGAAGAAGAGGCTCATTTGCATGGCGTCGTGTGGTTGGTCAGTGTTCCATTAGTCCCACCCTCAGCCAGCTCTTCTGAGTCTGCTCAGCATTCGAGAGGGAGACAGAGAGTAAGTGGTACTGGCATTGGAGGAACGTTCACAAAGTAATCAAAGCACTGTAAACAGTAAAAAGTGACTTTCTAGTTAAAAATCGGGCTCAACCCACATATCGATTGTGGGATCAGTGAACTGTGTGGTTAAAATGACGATCGTGGAGACTGCCCGCCCGTTTGCATTCTGAGGCCTTCAAAAATCTGGCTGCAGGCTGTTTTACCCCATCGCAGCAATCTGCTATAATAACAGTGAGTAAATAATTAAAACTGCTCAAATCAGTGATTTTCAGTAATGCCATATAAAATGTGTGTGCAGCTGTATAGTCGCTTTGCAAGTAGCGATTGTGTGATGTCCTGCTGGCAAGTGCAAGTCTGTAAAGCCATTGAATGTGTGCATAGCAATAAAAAGTAGCCTCAGTTTAAAGTCTGCAGCCAGAGAGAGACTGTGGGTTGTAAAAGTGCAACACTAGTAGAAGCAGGCAATCCTAAATGGAAACCTGAAGTTTTTAAGGGACTGTAATTAAAATGAATGTTGCCAGCATGTGAAAAGTCCAAGGAAAATCTGTAAATGTGTGAACAGCCAGAACAGAGCAAGTTGTGCAGTTTGAGTAAAAGTTATTAGTAGCTGATGTAAATCGGGTGCGCAGTGGCTTGACCCAGAGTCTGATTGTTGATGCACAGGAGTACTGCCGCCTCCATTACAGGGTGGGGTGGTAAAGTAAACAAAGCAGCAGAGGAGCCATTTTAAAGCTACAGAGTGTGTTCATTAAAGTGGGACTTTCAGTTACAGTGAACTTTTGTTTATTTTTCTGCAGTTATGGCCTCAGGTCCAGCTCGTTACCCGGATCATGCCCGGGTTGCAGTAACAGCAGCAGTAAATAGATTGAGAGATATTGAAAAGTGGTGCTATAGAGGGCAACTCTGTCCTGATGTGGCAATTCCTAATTATCCAGTGCGTGTATGCCAGATGTGCTTGAGTGCTGGAAGGGATGTCTTCATGATTCCTCACTGTGCTGGATGTCTACAAAAATATGTCTTGTATAAAGCGCCTCCAATTCGTTTGGCTCCCACATGGACAAAAATTCAAGAATCTGCAGTTGGCAGCACACAGCATTAGGCGGAGCCTGTGGAGGAAGGTCCCTCGGGGGAGTGTGGCACAAAGTTAGAGGGTGCAGAATTAGAGACTGAATCTGAAATTGAAGCTTTGGATGCTGGATCTCAGAAGGAAAGTTCAGATAAAGCATCAATAGACCCCTGGGTGGGGGGGCCTAGCCCAAGTCTCAAAGGTAAAGATAAGATACGGGAGGCCTTTAAATGGGAGGTGTTGACCTCGGCTCCTAGTAATAAATGGATAGTCTCAGGGGTGAGAACTACTGCTCACTCCTGGGCTCAGATCCTCAGTGAAGAGGAAGATGAGGGGGGAACCTTTGTGGCCTTGTGAGAAAGGAATGGGAACACAGCCTCAAGATCTTGCCTCGGAGGAATGTGTTCAAAAGGTGGTGATGCACTGCCCTGGCTTTACAAGAAGAAGAAGTCAGGGATCCGTTTTTAATTTCATTGAGGATGCTAAGCTGGCAGAACCAGGACTGGCCACCCCCAAGCCAAGCCAGCGGTCTCAGATTGACCAAAGCAAGTAAAGAGGAGAGACTGGTTCGTAGAAAGGCCAATGAAATCTATGGTATGACCTTTCCTACCTTTCCTCGGAGAGTCTGGGAGGAGATTGAGAACTGCAGGAAATCCTGGATCTGGGATGAAGCAATGAAACATGTGCATCCTGGGACTAACCAGCATGTAAAGAATAGACTGTTCCACGAAAAGTATACACAGTGGAAGAGAGGCAGGACACTGTTTATGGACAGAGTGAGAATAGTGGACGGAGAGGGACGTGAAGTCTCCCACTGTGTGAATTATGTGCGTCCAGATGGAGTAATAATTCAAGCCCCTGACCCCCTCTACTATTGGCCTCAGTGCAAGGACCTCCCAGTAATTAAGCCCGTGCCTACAAAATGGAGAGCCGAACAGTGGTAGTCAATACTGCCACATCTAGACTGTGAAGTGCCCGTATTGATCCGCCAGTATGAATAACCAAGGACTCAGGTGCTCCACATTCATCAGTCTACAGTGTACTGTCTTGTTCAGCAACCATCTACTGGCCCACCAGATGACTTCAGATACAGAGAGGACACCAGCCCAGCTGTTTTCCTGTTCATCGCCTGGTAATCGGATGACGTTGTACCGGCTGTTTTCTTTTTGTTCCTGTTCTAAGGTTCCTTCTCCAGAGATGACATCAGCCCAGCTGTTTCCAGATGTGCACTCCTGTGTTCCCGGAAGATGTCCGCCCAGCTGTATCAGAAGAAATGCTGCCAGGGAGAGTCTTCGGCTGCTGTGCAGGTCGGTGCCTAGTCATACTTCAAGAGGCTGGTAAGTCCAAAAAAAAAGAACCCTTTTTCTATCTTTATGACATTGCAGTACACACCCTACACTACAGACTTCAAAAATGTGTGAACTTTCCGCAAAGACTCTCCCCTTCGGGATTATGGCCTTAAAGAACTATGTTTCACGGGGTTACGGCCCAGGAGAGACTCTTTATTGGACTGGCCTTCGGGCCTTGTGGTCATTAGTTGGGACTTTTAGGGCACTCCATCCCCCCCCAAAGGTGTATTGTAACTAATGTCATTATTGTACTTTAATGTAAATACTGTGTTTTTCTACCTTTTTTCTAAAAAATCTTTTTTGGGGATTGTTCAGTGTTTTTTCTGTATGGTAAGGGTGGTTGATGTCGTTGTTGTTGTTTAGATAGACTGTGCATGCAGATTAGGATGTGTTTTTTTTTGTTTGTTTTTGTCTTTTCTTACAGGTGTTCCTGGAAGACAGAAGAGAAGACAAGAAGAGGAGGAGGGGCTCATCGAAGTTCCTCGTCAGTGCTTATGGTGTAGAATTTAAATGTACTGTGTTGTTATTGCTAATGGTTGTAGTTGCAGGCTGCCCAAGGTCGGGGAGGTCCCCGGGTTTTGTTTTGTTTGGGAATGTTATGTTAGAGGCAGATAGGTTTTCCCTAGAGGGTTAGGGGGGATAGACAGGCTGTGGTCCTCAGTGGCCATAGGGACTGCAGTACTGATCTATCAGGGCTATGATCTGGACGGTTCTACCAGAGCCACTAGGTGTCCATAGTAAGTGGATAGAGTAGAGGCTGATGTGTCAGCTATAGGCCTCTAGGCCCTTAGTGTTGCCTACCTGTGCTTGCACATGGTAGGAGGGGGCCTGATCACCCCCCTCTGCAGGTAGCACATAGGGTGGGATGGCCTAAGGCCGGGTGCATAATGACTGGGGACAGTCATTTTCCTGGTCAAGGGCGAGTGTAACCCCTTTGTTACCCGGGGTTACTAGAATCCTAGTAAGACTTAGTGGTAGGCAGGGAAGGCAGCTTTGTGAAACTCCAGTTAAATGGGTTTCACACTGTCTCACTCTGTTCTCAGTCACAGCTGAGACTTGAGAGATGACATCGCCATAGAACTGTCGCAGCTGCATAAGCCACATTGGAATCTGCAGCTCAGGGAGTGAGTTTAGAACTTTGGGAGTTTTCAAAGGCAGTCTTGAGTTTGTCCTAAAGCAAACAGGAAGGAAGTCATCCTGTTTTACCTTTTAAGTGGTGGAGACCGCGATTCAGGTCTCAGTGCCCCCTCCCTCCGGGGGGGGGGAGAAAAGTTCTCTGTGGGTCCCAGGGGCAATCCCCTTTGCCCACTATGAAAGGAAGCTGCCTGGTTTCTGTCAGTCTGTTCTTGTATAACAGCAAAGAAAGTGTTACTTCGCCTGTGGGGCACCTGCAACGAAAGGGTGAGTGTTTGGCTCCATTTGAAGGGGCAAACAAATTGTTTTCTTCAGTTGGGAAATGGATGTGGACTGCTATTTGGGAGGACTATGTTCACTAGGACAAACAAATGGAGTAGTCAAAAAGTCTAAAGTTTTATTGGATTTGAAGTGATGCTGTAGAGGGGGTGCTTCAGGTCATCCACCGTTCAATCTACATATTAAAGTTTTAAGTTTTCTGTTTGTCCAGAGAAATGGCTGGGTATGGGCTGTGGGAGCTGGAGGTGGGAACACCCCCCCCATCTTTAGTAACCAGGTCCACCTCTACGGATTTCTTCTGTGATTTACTACTTGCCTCATGCGCCTGGCCAGTGATGAGGTGGGTACCCAGATGTGGGTCGCAACTTGAAAATCTCTCTAGGAGTCGCAGACTCTTAAGTGGTGTGGGGAGCCACAGGATGGGAAAATTACTCCTTGTTTGATGGGAGTTCGATTGGAAGTAAGAAAACAAATCTCTCTAGGAGTCGCAGACTCTAAGTGGTGTGGGGAGCCACAGTTTGGGAGTCTCCTTGTTTGATAGGAGTCTTTCCAAGTAAAGTTTGGGTTCATTCTTCAAGTGGACCGTCAGTCAAGTGGCGGGCAGGGGAGCCGGGCCAGTCGGGCTGTGTATCCAAAGTGCATGCAGAGTCCGGGCTGAGTGCCTGGTGGGTCCAGAGAGAGACAATGTAAAAATGTGTTCATTCTCCAATGGACCGCCATTAGTCTCTATCTGCGTATACAGTGAACGTAGCCCCTTGGGGGACAATACAATGCTTTGTCATGTTTCAGCTAGTTTTGAATAAAGCCACACTGAAAAATCCCAATCCTGGTTCTGGACATTACAGTTATTGCTTCCTGTAGTTGGATTTACTTGGGTGCCCCTGTGCAGAGTAGCCAAACCTAGGTCCCTTGTGCCAGGTAACCTCATCCTCCCTGAACCCAGGTCCTCACCAGGTATTGCTGCCAACACCAACAGCATGCCACCTGTCGTTTTAGTAAAAAGGCAGGGGTGAGGGGTTACAGTTGGCTTTGCTTGTGCGTATTTGTTTAATGCAGGTGTTTCTAGCTGCTTTGAATGCTTGCCAGTCTGCTAGGCTTTTGGATTTTCTAACCTTAGCCCAGAGTTTATCACGGTGTAGGAGTGTAGCCTTGAGATCTGATGTAAACCATGTGTTGGATGTTTTACGCACCCTGACTTTGATCAAAGGGGCATGCTTGTTGGCCTGCGTGGTGAGGTTGTCGTTAAGGACAGTAACTGCGTCATCGATCGTTTTGGCAAGGTAGAGGTCTTGCCATCTAATTTTACTCAAGCCAGATAAGTAATCCGATGCATTAAACTTGCAAAAGGACTGCTTAGTTATGAGTGTTGGTTGCTGTTGGGCTATAATTTGTGATCTTGTACAAACAACCACCCCATGATCACTCATGTCATTGTGGAAGACTGCAGAGTGAAGAAATTTGTGGGGATTGTAGAAAGTATGACATCAAGGAGAGCAGTACCGTAGGAAGGGTGGGGCTGGTGGGGCAGGCCGCCCGGCGAAGTTCCTAGGGCGCAGTTTCATTCAGAACTCACAGTACTATAAGTTCAAAAGTGAGCACTGCCGCTCTAAATTAAAAATGTTTTAATTACTTTAACAGTAATTACTGCTTGCTGCTAGTAGTGGGCGCATCTGAGGACCAGCAACTCGGCGGGGGGGGGGGGGGTTCACATGGTGTGTTGCAACCTCAGCAAAAGGAATCGTGTGTACAGTTTCAGACAGCCATGTGGTCCGGCCGGCAGCAGGTACATGAGGTGAGAGCAATGTGCGTGCTGCTGCAATCTAGAACTGTTCGAGACGAGAGATAGTAGAGAGAGGTTGGAGTAGAGACAGTGTTGTGCTGCAGGATTTTCAATGAGCATGTCTGTTTAATAAATTATATTAGTGATCTGTGCTGTGGAGTAGGTTGGAAAAAATAGTGAAAAACTACTGATCTGTTTAAGAATGCAAAAAGATTAGGATAGGAATAGGATTATTTGACTACAGTGTGCTTGTTTCCATTGTTTGGACCTTGGGCTGCCTGGTGCAGCTGCGTTCTCCCCTGCACCAGACTCTGTCCTCCTGATTCTTGATCCCGTTCCCCCGTCTTGCTCATTCCTGAGGTCAGGAGGCCTGGCCCCGCTCACTGCTTTTGTAGTTTGCTCCATCCTTTCTTTGGGTACTGTCTATGCTGGAGGCCAGGACAGGTCTAAATCCGTTCTCCCGAGTGCCAACTGAAGTGTGAGTGAATAAATACATTGTGCAAATTGTGAAAGGGTGCTACTACTGAGACTGAATCAGTCTGTGATGACTAGACTTGCTTTCAAGTTTTTCAACTGTCGTCTTGCTGAGCCTGATGAGTAAAATAAAAATTTAAACTTTTATTTCCTTGTGTGTGTGTGCCCCGTGCGTGTCTGCCTGAGTGCCTGGATTTTTTTAGTGAACTGATCATCGTGCTGCCTTAGTTCGATCTTTTCTTCGGATCTTTGACCGGGCAGGGGGGGCATCCGATTGAAAAAAATAAAATAAAATGAATGAATTTCTGGTGTGTACAGTGTTTGAATTGCTGTCTGACTTCACTCCGGGGGGAAGGGGCAGGCTGCAGGAGAGACAAGAGTAGTAGTCATCATTACAAAAAATGCTAACTTCCGGCTAGAAGGCTCTTCTGGTTCATACTCTTTCTTGTGAGTGTGCTGGTCCAGCACTGAGAAAGAGAGTATATGAACCAAATGTTTCTAGCCAGGAATTCAAATTTAATTGCAAGCAAGCATATTGTTGCTGTTTTGTGTTATTATTTGTAATTTTTTTTTATAGATTTTCTTACTTTGTTGAAGTTCTGTATTTGTTTAATGTTTGCACTATTTAAATTAACTGCTTACTAGTCTGTAGCTACTAGACATCTGCCAGCAATACCAGTGTGTACCCTACCAGGTGTATCAGTCACCAAATTATTACCGTAACTGGTATACTGACTTACTGTATCTGTTAGCCTAACAGATACAGTAAGTCAGTATACCAGTTACAGCAATGTCTGCTCTGAAATGTATCAGTCTTTGCTCACATTTATGCTAGTGTGGCAGTGTCCCATTACACATAGAAACATAGACTTTGACGGCAGATAAGGACTGCTTGGCCCACCTAGTCTGCCCATTTCCCTAACTACTGGATAAGCTGCAGATCCTAGTTAACCAACAGCCTATTTCTTCCTACCCCCCTCCTACAAGAATTACCTTCTGTCTGTCCCATGCATTCTTGAATTCCCTCACTGGTTTTGACCCCACAACCTCCTCATGAAGGCTGCTCCATGCATCCACCACCCTGTCTGTGAAAAATACTTCCTCACATTACCCTGAGCCTCCCCCATCTTCAAATTGTGTCTCCTTGTTCTTGCACATCTCTTTTCTGAAAGATGCTACCTCTTGGACTTTGTTGATTCCTTGAGGTACTTAAAAGTTTCTGTCATGTCCTCCCTCTCCTCCTTTCCTCAAGGGTATACATATTAAGCTCCTTTAGTCTCTCCTCGTATGGCTTCTGTTGCAGACTCTGCACCATTTTAGTTGCCCTCCTCTGGACTGTCTCCATCCTGTCTATGTCCTTGTGGAGATGGGGTCTCCAGAACTGGATGCAGAACTCCAGATGGGGTCTCTCCAACTGTCTGTACAGAGGGATAACAACTTCCTGTTTTCTACTGGTGGTGCTTCTCCCTATACATCCCAGTAACCCCGCAGCCCTCCTTACTGCCTTCCCACATTGCTTACCTACCTTACGTTGACTGTCATCTGATATGACTACCCCCAGGTCCCTTTCCATTTGTGTTGTTGTTTATACCTTCCCCCCCAATTGTGTGCTCTTCCCCTGGGTTTTTGTTTCCTAGGTGCATTACTTTGCACTTTTTTGCACTGAATCTAAGCTGCCATATTTTTGACCATTCCTCCAATCTTGCCAAGTCCCTTCTCATCCTTTGCACCCTTTCTTGTGTATCAACCCTATTGCAGATCTTTGTGTCATCTGCAAAGAGGCATACTTTTCCTTCTAGCCCTCTGCAATGTCACCTATAAAGACATTAGAAGACTGGTCCCAATATTGAACCCTGTGGTACCCCACTAGTAACCTCCTTTCTTTAGAATGTACTCTGTTTGGTTTACTATTACCTCTGGGACCTGTTGTCCAGCCAGCTTGTCACCCAGGCTACTACGCGTGGGGCCCACTCCCAGGCTGGCTAACCTCGTTGTTAATCTTTTGTGTGGGACTGGGTCAAATGCCTTGCTAAAGTCCAGGTAGGCCATATCCACTGCCCTCCCTGGTCTATTACATTGGTTACCCAGTCAAAGACTGCAGTTCCTGCTAGTTACAGTTAAACAGTGTCTTGGTTATTACAGCAGTTTCTCTTCCCACTCCAGTTACAGTTATGCCAGTATCAGCTTCCTGTTATACCAGTGTCTCTTCCCAGTTACACCCCTCAGTATTTCAGTTACAGCATTGTCTCCTTCCTTTTATGCCAGTGTCTCCTCTGAAACATAGAAACTTAGATTTGAGAGCAGATAAGGACCACTTGGCCTATCCGGGGCAGTCTGTCCACTACTCCTCCTCCTTAGTCGTATTTAAATAATAGAATGTGGCCTTGGTTGTAGCTGCTTCCCCACAAGAAAACAAACAGTACCTACAGTACTTTTGTGTTTTGTATATAAATAAATAGAATGTGATGGCATTTGCCCACTGTGAGGGCAATTACCCTTACATTCTATTTATATAAAAGTACTGTATGTACTGTTTGTTTTCTTGTGGGGAAGCAGCTGCAGCCAAAGGAAGTCAAGTTTAGTTGAAGATAGTTGGCTGTTGGTACTATGTTGGAAGTGGAACTTGACCTGCTGGCAGCCAGGTGGTCAGCCCGCCTGACTTGTCTGTGTTTGCTCTGCTCTCACTCTCTGACTGTGAGGGGTTGCCTGGACTCAGTTCATTATCTTGCCTGGGTGATCAATGATTTACCTTGTGCACCCAATCCCCATGGGGTGGGATGCCAGCAGTAAGTGTGCAAGCTGTGATGGACACAAGCATACAGATTGCAACACTGTTGGAGTTCCCCTCCCCCATACCCCTTACCCCTACTTGTGCATTGCTACCTGTTGTCTCACATGTGATGTGCGGCAGTATTGCACCAGCACTGACAGCCTTACACTCCCCGGAAGAGGAGGAGGAGGAGGGTTTCCCCCATGGACACTCGATCCACCTCCTCCTCCCTCCTCCCACAGCAACCTAGGTTAGCTCCCAAACTCAGGTCACCAACATCGCAACAGGTAGCACTGCAGTTGTGCCAAGGGACCAGCCATAATGTGTGTGTGTGTGTTTTTTTTTTGTCTATAGATCTACTGATACCTCAGAGAAAATTTTCAAAAACAACATGATATTTAGATTTTAGACATAATTCAATGTGTGTATTGCGTGTATCTGCAGAAATCTACAAGAACACTAGATCTTTATCCCTTAAAGTGAATTTCCGACTTACCCTATGGCAGCTACCACTCACATGGTGTGGTAGCTGCCCTCAGAGGCAGTCATTCTAGCCAGGTTAGAAATACTGTGTGCAGCTAATAATCCAGATATTTTACTTGTAAATTAGTTTTAGCATTGGCTGCCCGATGCATTTTCAGAGCCCCATCCCCTGTTCCTCTCTCCCCACGCCAAGCAAGTAATGACGGTGGCCAGGAGAGTATGGGGTGTGCCCAATTGAAATGAATGGGGCTAGAGTTTTCATTTATTTTTAACATCAAGAATGGCCAGTAACACAATAATGAAAGGCAGCGCTTGACTAACATGATCCTTGTTGGTCAGCCACTTGTCCACAACAATGTGGCTGCATACTCTGATGCCAGCCAGCCAGTGTCTCCCACATCTCATATTCCATGGTAGCAAAATATT
This sequence comes from Neoceratodus forsteri, assembly GCA_016271365.2. Classification (NCBI taxonomy): domain Eukaryota; kingdom Metazoa; phylum Chordata; order Ceratodontiformes; family Ceratodontidae; genus Neoceratodus; species Neoceratodus forsteri. The sequence goes on along the minus strand of CM057453.1, from coordinate 58,642,567 downwards.
CCCTGAAATCAGGGGTAGGGAACATGTAACAAAAGTATGTTTTTTTTTCTTCAAGAAAAGGCCCAAAACTCACCACAGAGCATGTAAACACCTCAGAGCTTATGGGGGCCTTACGACCCCCATACCCCGGCTATTTTCTGGGAGGGGTGCAAAATTTGTCTCTTGCCCAGGGCACCAAAATGCCTTCCTACGGCACTGAAGGAGAGAACTGTTGTCGGGATTGGATGTATTGGTTCTAGTGGGTTCACCGACTAACTGGGCTAAGCCAACTTCATCACAGAAGGATTTCAGGCTGTGCAACTTGGGGGTAAGCCAGTCCATATTAAAATCCACAAGTATTAAAGTTTCAGTGTTGGTGGAGATGATTAAGGATTTAAGTATGGTGAGGATGTCAGTGTCACCAGATGAGGGGCAATAACCACCAATAATAGTGAGACATTCAGTGGATGGAAGGTGTAATTTGAGAGATACGATTTCATACTCCTTAGGTTTAGATTTACAGTGAATATCACTGACTGTAAACTTAGATTTAGTGTAGATGGCCACACCAACCCCTCTATCTTCCCTATCTGCCCTGTGTAGATTGTAGCCAGGAAGGGAGACTTGTTAATCACTGTTTGACTTTTTGAGCCAAGATTCAGTTATAATAATGAGGTCTGGCTCAGTATGGGCAGCCCATACTGGGAGCTGATCAAACTTTATTGTGAGGCTCAGTATGTTGACTAACATGAACTTAAGTCTGGGTGCAGATGTAAATTCTGCGGGAGATGCAAGTGGTAATGGGGGTCCAGGGTTTAGCTCCACGTTACCAGAACAGAGAAGGAGCAATAGAAGCAGTGTCTTGATCCAGTTTTTGCAGGATAGGAGCGCTTTTTTCCTTTGCGACCCTCTGCAAGGTGATGATGGGTGCAATGTAATGCTAGGGTGGCAGTGAAAGGAAGCCAAGGAGAGTGCTCTGATCGACAGACTAGGAAGGGGTAATCTGGGCATACTGGTTGGGCAAAGCAATCCTTTTCTGATGACAGATGTTTCTATGAATGCACTTGCTCTTTCCTGGAGAAAAGTTACTATATGAATTCCCTCAGAGTATTGCTGAAACTGAGAAAGGAGGCTGCTGCAGTGATTCTGGTAGCTCAATAATGGGAACAGTTAAGGCATCTGGGATTCACAAACTCTTGTATATATTCTGAAATGCTCATTAGTTTTCTCAGCACCTGATGAAGGGACCTGGGAGGTCTCCAAAGCTTGCGTAAAAAAAAATTTCAGTTAGTCTAATAAAAGGTATTGCCACAAAAAAAAGTGTACCAGAATGGGAAAGGCAGTCGTGATACTCACTGTTGCTTACTGTGTCACAGAGTATACCAATAGAATTGCCATTGAGACAGGACCTGCTGACACTATCCCAAGGCAGAGTGATTCACCCAGACCTCAGATCCCTTCATTAAAGGGTGTGCTTCCTGAGAAGTTAGCATATTCTAACTTAAACTTCTCAGACCAGGTCTGGAAGTTGGAAAGTTGCTAGAAAGCCAATAACTAGTAAAACGTTATAGTTCATAATGGAAAAGACTGAGTATCTGCTATGACTCTTACCAGGTTACTGCAAAAACTGTATACTTGTCACTGGTACTGGATTACTTGGTACATTTAATGGACCAATGCTTGAAACCTTTCACTCTGGGGGTGTGGCCAACAGCCGAGCTTGCAGGAGCAATTAAGCAGAGCTCTGCTAAAGCAGGCCTATTTTGCTAATTTAATATATTAAACCGATTGCATTTTAGTAGTAAATTGTACTATTTGAGAGCAGATTGTTCACTGATTTGTGCGATACCTGTTTGGGAGTCCTACTTTCTCGAATCCCAGAGTTATGGGGAGAACTAATGGAGCGATCACTGGATGAGAGGGAGCCCGATCAAAAGAACCGAAGCCGAGCACCAGTGTGGATTTGAGATCGGGGTCGGGTGAAGACCTCTCTGTGCAACCTTCAAATGCAGCACCCCTGAAATCCATCCAGAAGTTAGACCAAAAAAATGGAAGAATTCACTTCACAATTTAAAATCGTAGACACTAAGGTTGGTATGCTGGAAAAGCAACTAAAGCAGCATCCACATCGGCAGCAACAGCTATGACAGTGTCAACCGGCCTAACTAAGGAAAATATACTGCTTCAACGTCAATTGAAAAATTTAGAAAATGCCTCCAGAGCTTCTCATGTAAGGATCCTGGGTCTACTTGAAGACGCTGAAGGAGAGGATCCAGTGCCTTTCTACTTACTTTTTTCTGGAAGACTTTGCAAGTCCAAGAATCAATCGCGATCCTGAAGGCGTACAGAATCAGCCCACGTGGTGGAAGCAAACGCACAGTTACCAACCAGCTACTACCCTGAACTCCCCTCGTGGTACTGGGAACTATAAGAGACAGATATCTAATAATTAGCAAAGCAAAACAACGGGGACCATTGGAGTGGGACGGCGCTAAAATACACATTTTTCCAGACTTAAACTTCAAAACCAGACAACGCCGGAAAAGCTTTGACGGCATCAGAACCTGTCTTAGACAGCTTGGGGTTTATCATGTACTACTGATGCTGGCTAGCTTGAGGATCATGTATGGTGAGAAGACATGCCAATTTGTAGATGCTAAAGCAGTAACAAAACTGATGGACCGTATTGAACAGGACTTTCAGGCAAAAGGAGACAACCCCGATAATGACTCTGGGGACAGTGAGTAGTCATATACAGGGTGCAGCTTCTTTGAACATGTCCAAATGCCTTAATAAGTAACACCTTGTTCTACTGTAATACCCGGTCAGAATTTATTATGATGGCTTATTTTATTTGGGTTACGCTCTCTCTCTTTGTTTGGGAAATGGCTGGGAGGGTTACATAAACTAATCATGAGGTAGTTAAGATGGCGCCTGTTACAGCTTTTCATGGCACTTTGACATGTCACCCTCTCTTCATCAGCCAGAGGGATGCTTTCGGTGCCTTTAGACTACTGGACATGCACGGATAGATATTGCAAATGTTATGACATGTTAACAGAAATTGAGTTAACACTCAATGATTGAGTGAATAGCTCTCTTATTGAATTATATTAAGCTTAATGGCTATTGCTGTTAAGGGGAGTGCTGCTTAATTGTACCAATGACTAACTATTATGGTTTGGGGATGTTTTACCCGAAATACAGGGTGTTCGCCAACATAAAAACTCTGATGGGAACCCTGAGTACTGGCCTGTTACAAATCAGATGATGGCAAATGTTTAAAACTATAACTGTGATGTATCAATATATAGGGGCTTATCAACTCCTTACTGTAACAAAGATGTTAAACATTAACTGTAATGTTCATGTTGTTTCTGTAAGCCTACCTAAGAGGGTAGTGTTCATACAGCAAAACTAATAAAAATAAAGTTAAAAAAAAAAAGAAACCTTTCACCCTGTAGATGAATTTGGCAGGCATGTCTGCTTTTAGAACTGTAGGCAAGTAAAATCCTATGCAGTTTACCTTGTGTTTCAAAATATTTTCAAGAGTCTGAACCACCAATATCCTTCTGTAAGGAAACCAGTCCCACCATGGTATTTGAACCTGGTTCAGTCACAACTGATGAATCCTCCCTTTGAGCCTATGTTTTCATCGGTCCTCAAATGTTTATCCTTGAAAACTGTGATCTTCGAGGCTATCTCTTTCATCAGGCCACACCTATGAACTTATAACCACCAGGCACTAGGACCACATGGAAACTTTTTGCAAGCAGTCCACTAGGGGCCGCCCATGTTGACATCTTATGTCGGCTCTTCCCATGTAGACGTAGGTGGCCCCTTCCCTCAATTCTTTTCCCGCCATCAGTCATACTCACTGGACCCTGCACGGAAACGCCACTGTTATAGTTGACTGCTTTCTAATATTTCTTACCCCAGGAGTCCTTTAGGATCAGTAACAATAGCAGTTAGCTGACTAGGTGCAACTGCCCCGGAGGTATGCCTTTAAGAGAATTTATTTAAATGAGCTTGAGCATCAGCCAATCAAAAAATAGGAGAGGAGTGAGCTGAGTGAGAGCAGCCTGAAGGGCTTCAGAATTTTTTCTTCGCCTACTGAGCAACGTTGCCCCTGAAGTACCTCTCAATTTGCCTTGTTGAAAGCCTCCTAAGCACTTATCTGGGTAAAGTTTTCCTCATAAATTTTTTTTAGTTTGCTAAGTGCAATTTGACGTTTTTTGTTAGCGGATGTGCTTTTTCGCACAATTGCATTATTTTTACCGCAGCTGCAATATTTTTACTGCATCTGCTTGAATTCTACTTTTTTTTTTTTTTTTACCACGGATGCTTAATTTTGACGGTTCTTTACTTTTTTTAATGCAATGTTTGTGAAGGAACTGTCGAATTCTTGTCTTTTGACATATTTTTACCTCAGATCTCATGGGTTCTACCACGAGGCACCCAACTGGAATTCAAAATTGACAGTTGCTGCTGGGGTTCTCTGATGATTGGCAAGATCAGAGAATCCCATAATTAAATGAAACTGGACCTAAAGTGTCATCTGTCATGGGACTGGCTTCACAGCATCTACAGAAACCTGTGCACAGTTTGACTGGTATTGCTCAGTTTTCTATTAGATTGGCACTGGTATAGATCCCAGTACTACAAAAAAAGAGGCATTTTAAAATAGTTATTTCACTGGGGCAGGAATGGCCGGTGGCATTTCACAGAAACCTGCACTCGATTTGTGGGGGGTCCAGATCTTGGGTTCTCTTTGTTAAATTAGCAGTAGCAGAGAACCCGAATAAGTATTATGGCTGAGGATATATCAAAGGCTACTGATGAGGGACCATCTAAAAGTATTAATAAGACTGTAAGTAGGGGTGCTGATGAAGCATCCAGTTGCCAGCCAGAAAGTAAAGCTTCCAAAGGAGCTGATGAAGGTCCTCATAAATTAAAAATAATAAAAGTGATGGGGGGAGGGGAAGCTTGATCATGCCGCTGATGTAGTGGCTAAAGAGAAACTCAAGATAAAAATGCTTCTGTTCCTCCTGGGAAAGTCAATAGTGAGCAACAGGCAGCTTAAAGAATAAAGAAAAAACAAAGCATGTCCAGCACTGTCTGCGCAGGTAAAATTTTTGGCAAAAGTATGGCGCATCCTTCAGACCTTACAAAGATGGGGTTTATGTTTACAGGGGCTAGTATGCACTTTTCCATAGTTCTCTTTCCCGCAGACTGTGAAGGTGATACAGTCGATGATAAATCATTTACTCTTCCACAGTTCTCGCTCCAGAGACTGTGAGGGTAATACAGATGATATGAGTATTTTTATGATGCCCTGACATGACTGTGGAGAGCCTAGAACCTTATGTGTCCACTACCCTCTCCTTGGAGCTTCCTCGGCTAACCAAGAGAATTCCCCCTCTATGCTTACATTTATCCAAAACATATTGGACACCCTGGAACTCCCTTCTTAGCAGTCCCTCCAAGGTGAGGCTGGTGATAAAATTATAGGGAGATGAAAGGTCTCCCACCTCCTAAAATACTGGTCATGCCTAGCTATAATGAAAAAATATAAATAAAAATATCACAGAACTGCTTTGAACCCCCACTTCTGTGGAGGGGTTGTCAAGCGAGCTGGAAATGATATTAAATAAATACATAAATATATCTGTTGTTTAACAACATTGCTGAGGGCCTTTCTGTACATCCCACAGTATAGTGCAGCAGGCAGCTTTCGAGAAAGCCGGGGTCTCCTTGTCCTCCTAACCCCCAGACAAGGACTCCAGAAAACAGATTTCTTAACTGACCACAGATACATGTCAAAAATTTTTCCTGTATGGCTTTTACAGCCAAATATCAAAAAATCACTGTGGAATTCTGTCCTGACTCTAGGCTGCAGGAGTTAGTGGAAATGGCAGACCTGCCCTAGAAACAATGCAGTACCAATTCCACAGGGCAGATGACAGCAAGGATGCCACCTCCAGGGCCATGGCCCATGCCATCGCTCTGAGGTGCTTTGTATGGCTTAGAACTACTGGTCTACCCCAGACATCCAGTTTAAGATGTGAACTTTCCTTTGTGATCAAATCATGCTGTTCGATTCCAGAATCCATCTGACTGCAAGGCCTTCTGCCCCACGGAAATTCCTCCCGAGGGCAATAGGGGCCGGGTTATTTTCCCATGGGCCAAAAGGGGCCATAGGTGGTCACCTCTACCCAGCCAACAGCTTCGCAGTCTAAGCCCTGACGTTAGTGTAGGCAGGCCATAAGCATACCCAGTTGTCTAAGCCTCAATCCCTAACACAGGTGTTTCTGTTGGAGTGGGAGGCAAAAACCTTCTAGCTCTGCGAATGGTGCAGAGGGTCCCAGCCCACAAAAAGGGGAAAGGGCCTCTTCTCCAGGTATTTTCTGACACAAAAAGACAACTGGGGAGTGGCAACCCATCTTGCTGTTAAAACCCAAGTCAGACTAGTCATATAGCCCTTACAGTAGGGAGACTGGCTAGCATCCATGGCCCTAAAGTGCTCCTTTTTTCCATATACCCATAATGAGATCTCACAGGCAGTCTCTCAGGTATGGGCTCACTGTGGCCTTTGGTCTTCCTCGGCCCTAAGAGTCTTTACAAATTGCCTGGCAGTGATAGCAGCACACCTCAGGAATCTGGGCATCTCTAGCTACACCTGTTTTGCTAATTGGCTCATAGTGCCAAAGTCTCATTGTCATTTGAAGGAGTCCTTTTTTCCCTTACAGGGCTCACTCTGGGTTCCCTAGTAAACCTAAAAGGTGAAAATTCAAGCTGTCCCTCAATGGCAGATTCCTTCATCCAGGCACAGCGAGGCCAGCCAGCAGGCACATGACTGGGTTTGAATCATTAAAACTCACTTGTTCAGTATATGATGCAGTCCTGAGCAAATCTCGTAACTTTGACATGTACTCAGGCTAGTGGGACACATGGCTTCAATGCCTGCAGTAGTCCCAGGGTTCAGATACAGGATGCGACACCCACAAGTCTCCTCATAGCTCGCTGGTCTCTGGAAAAAAAAAAATTCAAAGCTGAGACCCCTGACGGAGAACCCTACGAACCTGGTAGCAGTGATTCCCTTCCAGGCTCCATATCCCACAGAAGTGATTATCATAGATGCCTCCCTTCTGTGGTGGAGAGCACATCTGGACAGTGCCTCAGTAAGTGGCACCTAGACTGTCTAAGAATCACAGTTACACTTAAATCTTTTGGAACTCAGAGCAATCTTTCTAGATCTCAAAGCATTTGCTCCTGTCATAAAAGGACAAACTGTACAACGTTGTAGAGACACCAATGCATGTTTTTCACAAACAAGCAGAGTGGACCAGCTCAGGAATATTCTGTTTGCAGGCTCTATACATCTGGTCTCTCGCCTTCTCCCTGGGAGTTAACCTTCAGCTATTCTCCTCCCAGGCAAACACAATACTCTGGCAAATGCTCTAAGTCACATCAGTCAAGGCCAGAGTGAATGGACTCTGAACAGACAAGTACTAGCCACAGTGTTCAGGCTGTTGGGCACTCCAAAAGTGGATCTGTTTGCCTCTTAACATAGAAACATAGACTTTAACGGCAGATAAGGACCACTTGGCCCACCCAGTCTGCCCATTTCCCTACCTATTGGATAAGCTGCAGATTCTAGTTAACCAACAGCCTACTTCCTGCAACCCCCCACTACAATTGCCTTATGTCTGTCCCATGTATGTTTGAATTTCCCCACTGTTTTAGACCCAACAATCTCCCCAGGAAGGCGGTTCCATGCATCCACCACTATCTCCATGAAAAAAATTTCCTCACATTACCCCTGAGCCATCCCCCCTCTATCTTTAAATTGTGCCCCCTTGTTCTTACACATCTGTTTTTCTGAAAGATGCTACCCTCCTGGACTTTATTGATTCCCTTGAGGTACTTGAAAGTTTCTATCATCCCCCACCTCCGTCCCTCCTTTCATCAAGGGTATACATATTAAGCTCTCTCAGTGTCTCTTCATATGGTTTCTGATGCAGACCTTGCACCATTTTAGTTGCCCTCCTCTGGACTGCTTCCATCCTGTCTATGTCCTTGCGTAGATGGGGTCTCCAAAACTGCACACAGTATTCCAGATGGGGTCTCACCAACTATCTGTACAGAGGGATAACCACTTCCCTTTTTCTACTTGTGATGCCCCTTCCTATGCATCCCAGTATCCCCTTGGCTGTCCTTACTGACTTCTCACATTGCTTACCCACCTTTAAGTCATCTGATATGACTACCCCCAAGTCCCTTTCCATTTTTGTTGTTGTTAGTACCTCCCCTGCTATTGTGTACTCTTCTTCTGGGTTTTTTGTTTCCCAGGTGCATTACTTTGCACTTCTTTGTATTGAATCTAAGTAGAGGACTGGACCCAGTTCTGAGCCCTGAGGTACTCCACTAGTAACCCCCCTTTCTTCTGAATGTGTTCCATTCACTACTACCTTCTGTGTCCTGTTGTGTAGCCAGTTTGCTACCCAGGCTACCACCCTGGAACCCACTCCCAGGCTGGCTAACTTGATTGTTAATCTTTTATGCGGGACTGTGTCAAATGCCTCTTCCCTCTGCTTCCAGCTTCCTCGCTACTGTTACAGGCCCCCAGTCCAGGGATCACTTCCCCTGGATGTCTTGATCCTGGTCTGGTCAGGGAGATCCTTATATGCATTCCCTCCTTTTCCCTTGATTCTCAGGGTATTTCTGAAACTCAGACAACAGCCTGCATCAGTGATTCTGGTGGCTCCGGATCACCCAGGCAAGCCTGATACCCTCTGCTTGCCGCACTGTCCTGCAGCAGGCCCATTCGCCTGCCGCTAACTCACTCTCTTCTGACCCTCCTCAGACAGGAGTGCATTATCCTGACATACACTCTCCTCACTTCAAGGCCTGGCTCTTGAGAAGTTGAGAGTTCCATCTTTTCAGTACTCGGAACTAACACAAAGTAGGAACGTATGCAACCAGATGGATACGGTTTCCTCTCTGGTGCAGGAGCAAAAAGGGCCAACCTTCTTACAGCAGCAGACCCTATTCTGCTGGATTTCCTAGTACATCTGCAGGCGTCAGGCCTCAAGCTACACCTGGCCGCATTTAGGCCTATTTTCTGTTGGAAAGAAGAAAGTAAATTTTTCCCACACCTTATTCAAACAGTTTTTAAAGGCCTCTTGCACTCAGCCTCCAGTCATGGAGCTTGTTCTATGGCAGTACCGTGGGAAGGGGTGGGGCGGGTGGGGCAGCCCCAGGCCTAAACCTCCTAGGGGCTGTTTCATTCAGAACTCACAGTACTATAAGTTCAAAAGTGAGCACTGCCGCCTAAATTAAAAAATGTTTTAATTACTTTAACAGTAATTACTGCTTGCTGCTAGTAGTGGGCGCATCTGAGGACCAGCAAATCGGGGGGGGGGGGGTTCACATGGTGTGTTGCAACCTCAGCAAAAGGAATCGTGTGTACAGTTTCAGACAGCCATGTGGTCCGGCTGTCAGCAGGTACATGAGGTGAGAGCAATGTGCGTGCTGCTGCAATCTAGAACTGTTCGAGACGAGAGATAGTAGAGAGAGGTTGGAGTAGAGACAGTGTTGTGCTGCAGGATTTTCAATGAGCATGTCTGTTTAATAAATTATATTAGTGATCTGTGCTGTGGAGTAGGTTGGAAAAAATAGTAAAAACTACTGATCTGTTTAAGAATGCAAAAAGATTAGGATAGGAATAGGATTATTTGACTACAGTGTGCTTGTTTCCATTGTTTGGACCTTGGGCTGCCTGGTGCAGCTACGTTCTCCCCTGCACCAGACTCTGTCCTCCTGATTCTTGATCCCGGTCCCCCGTCTTGCTCATTCCTGAGGTCAGGAGGCCTGGCCCCGCTCACTGCTTTTGTAGTTTCGTTCCATCCTTTCTTTGGGTACTGTCTATGCTGGAGGCCAGGACAGGTCTAAAATCCGTTCTCCCGAGTGCCAGCTGAAGTGTGAGTGAATAAATACATTGTGCAAATTGTGAAAGGGTGCTACTACTGAGACTGAATCAGTCTGTGATGACTAGACTTGCTTTCAAGTTTTTCAACTGTCGTCTTGCTGAGCCTGATGAGTAAAATAAAAATTTAAACTTTTATTTCCTTGTGTGTGTGTGTGCCCCCGTGCGTGTCTGCCTGAGTGCCTGGATTTTTTTAGTGAACTGATCATCGTGCTGCCTTAGTTCGATCTTTTCTTCGCATCTTTGACCAGGCAGGGGGGGCATCCGATTGAAAAAAATAAAATAAAATGAATGAATTTCTGGTGTGTACAGTGTTTGAATTGCTGTCTGACTTCACTCCGGGGGGAAGGGGTAGGCTGCAGGAGAGACAAGAGTAGTAGTCATCATTACAAAAAAAATGCTAACTTCCCGGCTAGAAGGCTCTTCTGGTTCATACTCTTTCTCTTCGTGAGTGTGCTGGCCCAGCACTGAGAAAGAGAGAGTATGAACCAAATGTTTCTAGCCAGGAATTCAAATTTAATTGCAAGCAAGCATATTGTTGCTGTTTTGTGTTATTATTTGTAATTTTTTTTTATAGATTTTCTTACTTTGTTGAAATTCTGTATTTGTTTAATGTTTGCCCTATTTAAATTAACTACTTACTAGTCTGTAGCTACTAGACATCTGCCAGCAATACCAGTGTGTACCCTACCAGGTGTATCAGTCACCAAACTATTGCCGTGACTGGTATACTGACTTACTGTATCTGTTAGCCTAACAGATACAGTAAGTCAGTATACCAGTTACAGCAATGTCTGCTCTGAAATATATCAGTCTTTGCTCACATTTATGCTAGTGTGGCAGTGTCCCATTACACATAGAAACATAGACTTTGACGGCAGATAAGGACTGCTTGGCCCACCTAGTCTGCCCATTTCCCTAACTACTGGATAAGCTGCAGATCCTAGTTAACCAACAGCCTATTTCTTCCTACCCCCCTCCTACAAGAATTACCTTCTGTCTGTCCCATGCATTCTTGAATTCCCCCACTGGTTCTGACCCCACAACCTCCTCATGAAGGCCGTTCCATGCATCCACCACCCTGTCTGTGAAAAAATACTTCCTCACATTACCCCTGAGCCCCCCCCCATCTTCAAATTGTGTCTCCTTGTTCTTGCACATCTCTTTTTCTGAAAGATGCTACCCTCTTGGACTTTGTTGATTCCCTTGAGGTACTTAAAAGTTTCTGTCATGTCCTCCCTCTCCCTCCTTTCCTCAAGGGTATACATATTAAGCTCCTTTAGTCTCTCCTCGTATGGCTTCTGTTGCAGACTCTGCACCATTTTAGTTGCCCTCCTCTGACTGTCTCCATCCTGTCTATGTCCTTGTGGAGATGGGGTCTCCAGAACTGGATGCAGAACTCCAGATGGGGTCTCTCCAACTGTCTGTACAGAGGGATAACAACTTCTTGTTTTCTACTGTTGGTGCCTCTCCCTATACATCCCAGTAACCCCGCAGCCCTCCTTACTGCCTTCCCACATTGCTTACCTACCTTACGTTGACTGTCATCTGATATGACTACCCCAGGTCCCTTTCCATTTGTGTTGTTGTTTATACCTCCCCCAATTGTGTGCTCTTCCCTGGTTTTGTTTCCTAGGTGCATTACTTTGCACTTTTTGCACTGAATCTAAGCTGCCATATTTTTGACCATTCCTCCAATCTTGCCAAGTCCCTTCTCATCCTTTGCACCTTTCTTGTGTATCAACCCTTATTGCAGATCTTGTGTCATCTGCAAAGAGGCATACTTTTCCTTCTAGCCCCTCTGCAATGTCACCTATAAAGACATTAGAAGACTGGTCCCAATATTGAACCCTGTGGTACCCCACTAGTAACCTCCCTTTCTTTAGAATGTACTCCGTTTGGTTTACTATTACTCTCTGGGACCTGTTGTCCAGCCAGCTTGTCACCCAGGCTACTACCCTGGGGCCCACTCCCAGGCTGGCTAACTCGTTTGTTAATCTTTTGTGTGGGACTGGGTCAAATGCCTTGCTAAAGTCCAGGTAGGCCATATCCACTGCCCCTCCCTGGTCTATTACATTGGTTACCCAGTCAAAGACTGCAGTTCCTGCTAGTTACAGTTAAACAGTGTCTTGGTTATTACAGCAGTTTCTCTTCCCACTCCAGTTACAGTTATGCCAGTATCAGCTTCCTGTTATACCAGTGTCTCTTCCCAGTTACACCCCTCAGTATTTCAGTTACAGCATTGTCTCCTTCCTTTTATGCCAGTGTCTCCTCTGAAACATAGAAACTTAGATTTGAGAGCAGATAAGGACCACTTGGCCTATCCGGGGCAGTTTGTCCACTACTCCTCCTTAGTCGTATTTAAATAATAGAATGTGACCTTGGTTGTAGCTGCTTCCTCATAAGAAAACAAACAGTACCTACAGTACTTTTGTGTTTTATATATAAATAAATAGAATGTGATGGCATTTGCCCACTGTGAGGGCAATTACCTCACATTCTATTTATATAAAAGATACTGTATGTACTGTTTGTTTTCTTTGTGGGGAAGCAGCTGCAGCCAAAGGAAGTCAAGTTTAGTTGAAGATAGTTGGCTGTTAGTACTATGTTGTAAGTGGAACTTGACCTGCTGGCAGCCAGGTGGTCAGCCAGCCTGACTTGTCTGTGTTTGCTCTGCTCTCACTCTCTGACTGTGAGGGGTTGCCTGGACTCAGTTCATTATCTTGCCTGGGTGATCAATGATTTACCTTGTGCACCCAATCCCCATGGGTGGGATGCCAGCAGTAAGTGTGCAAGCTGTGATGGACACAAGCATACAGATTGCAACACTGTTGGAGTTCCCCTCCCCCATACCCCTTACCCCTACTTGTGCATTGCTACCTGTTGTCTCACATGTGATGTGCGGCAGTATTGCACCAGCACTGACAGCCTTACACTCCCCGGAAGAGGAGGAGGGTTTCCCCATGGACACTCGATCCACCTCCTCCTCCTCCCTCCTCCCACAGCAACCTAGGTTAGCTCCCAAACTCAGGTCACCAACATCGCAACAGGTAGCACTGCAGTTGTGCCAAGGGACCAGCCATAATGTGTGTGTGTGTGTGTTTTTTTTTTTGTCTATAGATCTACTGATACCTCAGAGAAAATTTTCAAAAACAACATGATATTTAGATTTTAGACATAATTCAGTGTGTGTATTGCGTGTATCTGCAGAAATCTATAAGAACACTAGATCTTTATCCCTTAAAGTGAATTTCCGACTTACCCTATGGCAGCTACCACTCACATGGTGTGGTAGCTGCCCTCAGAGGCAGTCATTCTAGCCAGGTTAGAAATACTGTGTGCAGCTAATAATCCAGATATTTTACTTGTAAATTAGTTTTAGCATTGGCTGCCCGATGCATTTTCAGAGCCCCATCCCCTTGCCCCTCTCTCCCCACGCATACAAGTAATGACCTGTGGCCAGGAGAGCATGGGGTGCCCAATTGAAATGAATGGGGCTAGAGTTTTCATTTATTTTTAACATCAAGAATGGCCAGTAACACAATAATGAAAGGCAGCGCTTGACTAACATGATCCTTGTTGGTCAGCCACTTGTCCACAACAATGTGGCTGAATACTCTGATGCCAGCCAGCCAGTGTCTCCCACATCTCATATTCCATGGTAGCAAAATATTCCCTGAAATCAGGGGTAGGGAAGATGTAACAAAAGTATGTTTTTTTTTCAAGAAAAGGCCCAAAACTCACCACAGAGCATGTAAACACCTCAGAGCTTATGGGGGCCTTGCGACCCCCATACCCCGGCTATTTTCTGGGAGGGGTGCAAAATTTGTCTCTTGCCCAGGGCACCAAAATGCCTTCCTACGGCACTGCCCCTTGGAGCCTGAATCTTTGCATTACCAGTCTCATGGAGCCACCATTTGAGCCTATGGCCACTGCACATATCAAGTCTGTGACCTGAAAGTAGGTCTTACTGGTGGGCATTACCTCTGCCAGAAGAATTTCAGAGGTATAGGCCCTGTGCACTGAGCCTAATTTCATCTTTCCTTACAACGATAAAATCGAGCTCTGGATAAATAGGAAGTTTCTGCCTAGGGTGATTTCAGAGTTCCATCTAAAACCATTCCAGTACTCTACCTGTCTTCCTTCCTGAGAAATCCACTCTTAGTGAGCAAAAAGCTCCTCAGCTTGAATGCTAAAAAAAGCTCTCTTTTACTACCGTATGCATACTAGGCAGTCCAGAGACTCTTTCACTTGTTCCTCACCTACGGGAATGTTGGCAGAGGAAGACCTGCTACCAAGAGAGCTTTCCCGCTGGTTAGTCTCTTGTAGTAGATTCTGCTATGGATAGGCTGGTCATCAACCTCCTGTGGAGCTCAGGGCCTACTCCACCAGGGGCACTGCAGCTTCTGAGGCAGCAGTAAGGGACAACCCCCTTCTGGATGTCTGCAAAGCAACTACCTGAAAATCAGTGCACACCTTCGTGATGCACTGCATTTTAGATATGCAGTCCAGATCTGACGCCACATTTGGCAGAGCGGTTCTACAGAATCTCTTTCCTAAATAGATTCTGTGCCCACCTCCCACTTGGTACTGCTCCATAGTCTGCTATTTTTACTGATGCTAAAGGACTCCTGGGGTAAGAAGAAAACATTACTCACCGCAGCAATCTTCCTTCTTCCAAGGAGTCCTTTAGCATCAGTAAGCTCCTACCCTTCCTCCCCGGTTCACCTGTCGGGAGAAGGGCTCTGTTCTCAGTTTTATTACCAAATCTGATTTTTTTTATTGAAAAGCTTTCATGCTCATGTTGTTATCTGTTTTTAGTTTTCAGACATTTGTATGTTTTTTAAATCCTGTTGATTCACTTTTCGGGGCATTTGCCCATTTTCTTCAAAAAAATTCTAAAGCCCTTCAGGCTGCTCTCACTCAGCTCACTCTTCTCCTATTTTTTGATTGGCTGATGCCCAAGCTCATTTAAATAAATTCTCTTAGGGCATACCTCCGAGGCAGTTGCACCTAGCCTGCTAACTGCTATTGTTACTGATGCTAAAGGACCCCTTGGAAGAAAGAAGATTACTGTGGTAATTGTTTCTTCTCTCCTTAGCCATCACTGTTTATAAAGTGATTTTCAATGACATGTATGTCGACTAAAGAGCTGTCGAAACTGTTTTGATACTGCCAGTGTGGTGAGAAAATATACTGCAGCGACTCGCACATCTTTGAGTTTTGCCTCGGTTAGGCCTATAACGTGAAGATCTGCCAGATTTGCAGAATCTTCAACACTGCTACCGGGCAATGCCGAAACAACGCTTTAGAGCTACACATTCTGAAGCAGATAGTAGCCAGAATGGAGAAGGAGCTCCACCGTGTCGCTGGCCCTCTTCTCAATCTGTCATTCTTCTAAGTCCCAGGGCAAGACTTCAGGTAGCATAAACATAAGCATGAAGAGAGGGAGTTCAGCAAGGACATGGTCTCCCCGGTTTGCTCACGGTTGACCTTCCACTCCATTGTGACCACCTCAGTTCCGTCGACTGCTCTGATGGCAATGCCGGCAGCTGCCAAGACCGTCGACCCAGGTCAGGACAGGCTACAAGCCCCACCAGGCGTAGTACAGCTGGTGTGATGCTGTTGATGTCTGGGACTGTGCCTCCCCTGTTGACAACATCCAGCAGTCCCATCAACCACATGTGTGCCGACCTGCAGACAGTACTCTCATCCTTTACAGACATACTTAAATACCTGCTGCCTCCTCCTCCTGTAACAGGAGATACATCGCTGGGGCCTTCATGACACACCCCAGTGTCGGCGCCTGCCAAGTCTTCGCACCAGCTCCCATCTCAAGCATCAACTGCTTCACCTGCTTTCTCCTTGCATTCCATAGAACACGTCATCGAGGACCAGGAGTACAGTCTTGACCACATTATGGAGGATGAAGAGGAGGAGGAAGATTATGTGGAAAGCTCCTATGAGAGGACCAGTTGCACTATATCTGCAGGGAGTGAGAACTCTGTAGTATACACACCAAGGTCCCCCTGAAGATCCCTCTTTTATCACCATGATACAGCCGCTCCAGTTGCCATGGGATATTGATTTGGAGGAACAGGATGTCACCAGGAAGAACCTGGTGGAGTTCTTGAAATTGCCCGACCCCCCAATCATCATTCCTTCTCGTCTGCCTGCCTTGGAGGATGCCACCTTGCTGCCCAGCATAGGCCTAGCATGACACGTGCCATACCTAGGAAGGCTGACAAGATGTATCAGGCTCCCTCAGTCAAGCCATTTTTTGCAGGCCAACCTGAGGCTGATTCGTTGGTCATAAATGCTGCCACAACAGATCTAAGGCACCAAAACACCTTAGTTCTCTCCCTCCTGATAAGTCCAGGAGGCTTGATATCCTATTTAAAAAAACATTTTGCTTCTGCCTCTTTGGGCTTGAGTATTGCAAATTACCAGGCCCATATGGTTAAATACCAGAATACCCTCTGGAGGAAGGCCTGCCTAGTCTATCCCAGAAGGTACACCTTAGTAGGAGCTTCTGAGAGCTCTAACAACAGTGTCAGATGTAGGCAAACACCTACATTCCATCTGTGATATCTCAGATGCTTCTGCCAGGGCAGCAGCCTCTGGAATATGCCTTAGGAGGTATTCATGGCACAGGGTGGTGGGCTTTGCAAATAATGTTCAACAATCCATTCTCATCGCCCACTTCAGAGGATATAAATTGCTTGGTGCAGATGTACAAGATATCCTGTCTAAGTTACAGGCCTCAGGCAGAACTTTGAAATCTGTGCATTCTCTCTATCATGCCCAGCCAAGGAGTAGATAGAGGTTGCCTTTTCATCCCGGCCAGTAACAGACACTGCTTCACTGCCAGACAACAGGGTAAGGGTAGAGGAGGAAGAGCCCTGCCTACCCCAGGAGCCACCCCAGATGCCCACTCAAAAGCCCCTAGAGGTGGCAGTGTGGCAGCAGCCACAGCAGCCAGCTCTGCCTGACTCCTTCTGCAACCCCCAGCCACTAAGGCCTCCAGGGGTGACTGTTGGGGGTTGCCTCTCCCTCCACCTGGACCAGTGGAGGTTAATACCAGAAACTTGGCTCCTGGAAATAATATCACATGGTCACACTCTGGAACTTCTGGACTTGCCTCCAGGCCATCCACCAGTAACCTCACGTTACCCTCCAGAGCACATCACATTGCTTCTGGAGGAAATTTGAACATTGCTTCAGATACATGCAATAGAACCTGTTTCCTGGGAACAAAGGAATGCAGGGTTCTATACTCTGTACTTCCTAGTTCCAAAATAGATAGGAGATCTGAGGCCCATTCTAGACCTTAGAGACCTGAACTTTTTCATAAAATACAAAAAGTTCAGAATGGTCACTCTGCAAGGCTGCAAAACTCAGGAAAACTGGTGTAGAGCTCAGGGTTTTGGCTTCATTGAGGACTGGGGAGCCACCTGGAGGGATGCAGGCTTTATACTGGCACGATGGTCTGCATCTGTCCGGGGGACCAGGATCCTAGGTGACAGGTTTAAAGCTTCATTGGCAAGCATTTAAACTAGCCAAGGGGGAGGCACTGAAAAGAAGCGGGGAAATCTCATCCTTCCTCCACAAAACACAGTAGCTAGAGAGGTAAACACCAAGGTAGAGAAGTCAGTAGGGAGCAGGACAGGGGTAAATGCAGAAAAAGGCAGTAAGGACAGGGATGGGGCTAAAAGGGGTAAGACCATAAAAAATAAATGGGAGGTGATGAGCACCAATGCCCGCAGTCTGTGCAACAAGCTCCCTGAACTAGTGGCCTTGATGGTAAAGGGATGCATGGATATTGTGGCAGTTACTGAAACATGGTACACAGAGAACCATGACTGGGATGTCAACATACCAGGATACACAGTCTACAGGAGGGACAGGGTGGGTAAAAATGGAGGAGGAGTAGCTCTTTATATAAGGGAAGGGATTAAAGCAACAGAACTAAAGAGTAAACAGGAAGTTGATGAGTCACTGTGGGTCATCCTGGAGACAGGAAATGGCACCACAATCCACATGGGGGTTGTATACAGACCCCCATCTCAGGGGAAGGAAATGGACAAGGAAATGATAGACGATATCCTTAAAATGGAAGAAAAAGGGGAGGTATTGTTAATGGGGGACCTGAATATGCCAGATGTTAACTGGAGTACCTTTGCTGCAGGCACATCCAAGAGCAGGGTCATTCTTGATGCCCTACAGGGGGCATGCCTCAGACAGCTAGTGTTGGAACCCACTTGGGAGAGAGCAATCTTAGACCTGGTACTCTCAAATGGGGAAGGAGAAAGGATCTCTGATTTAGAAGTGGATAGCCATCTGGGAACAAGTGACCACCAAACAGTGTGGTTCACAATAAACACAGCCATAGAGTCAAGCCATACAAAAACAAGAGTATTGTATTTTAGGAAGGCTGACTTTGGGAAAATGAGAGAGTGCCTCAGAAAAGCACTAGCAAATGGGCAAGAAGGAGGGGTGGAGGAACAATGGGGAATAATCAAAACAGCCATCGCAGAGGCAACAAGCCTTTTGTGTGATGCAAATCAACAAAACAAAGTGAAGGAAAAAAACACTATGGTTCTCAAAAGAGGTGGCAGGGACAGTTAAGGAGAAAAGGATAACATTCAGGAAATATAAGGAAACACAGAAGGTGCAGTACAGAGACCTTTATCAGTTAAAGCAGAAGGAGGCAGGGAAGGCAGTCAGAATAGCAAAGGCACAAACTGAGGAAAAGATAGCCAACTCTGTTAAGAAGGGGGGATAAAACCTTTTATAGATACATTAGGGAGTGAAGAAAGACCAAGGGATGGCTACAGAGATTTAATAAAGGGGAGGGAATGTGGGTGGAGGGTGACAGTAAAAAAGCAGGGATACTGAACAAATATTTCTGCTCAGTATTCACAGTGGAAGAGGAGGGGGAGGTACCTAAACCAAACAAGAGAGAAACTCTGAATAGGAGGGTCGAAACCAGTTCATTCACAGAAGAAAGGGTTTTGAAAGAACTCTTGAAACTGAGGGTGGACAAAGCAATGGGGCCTGATGGGATTCACCCAAGAATTCTAAAAGAACTAAGGGTAGAACTAGTAACACCACTGACTACTTTGTTTAACAAATCATGGGAGGATGGGGTGGTACCTGAGGACTGGAGGAGGGCAAATGTGATTCTGCTTCACAAAAGTGGGAGCAGAGCAGAGGCAGGAAACTACAGACCAGTTAGTTTGACTTCAGTGGTAGGGAAAATGATGGAATCACCTCTGAAGTAAAGAATTGTTGAGCACCTAGAGGCCAGTGGGGCACAGGACCCAAGGCAGCATGGTTTCACAGCATGGAGGTCATGCCAGATGAACCTAATAGACTTCTCTGACTGGGTGACCAAAGTAGTAGACCAAGGAGGGGCTGTAGATATGGCCTACCTAGATTTTAGCAAGGCATTTGGCACAGTCTTATGCTAAAGATTAATATACAAGTTAGCCAGCCTTGGAGTGGGTCCCAAGGTGGTAGCATGGATAAGAAACTGTCTGGACAACAGGGTCCAAAGGGTAATAGTAAACGGAGTCCACAGTGAAGAAAGGAGGGTAACTAGCAAGGTACCGCAGGGTTCTGTACTGGGACCGGTCCTCTTTAATGTCTTTATAAGTGACATTGGAGAGCACCTGGAAGGAAAGGCATGTCTCTTTGCAGATGACACAAAGATCTGCAACAGGGTTGATACACAAGGTGGGGTGGAAAGGATGAAAAGGGACTTGGCAAGGTTGGAGAAATGGTCAAATATGTGGCAGCGCAGATTCAATGCAAAGAAGTGCAAGGTAATGCATCTGGGAAACAAAAACCCAGGAGAAGAGTACACAGTGGGGGGTGAGTTAATAACAACAACAAAAATTGAAAGAAACTTAGGAGTAATTATATCAGATGACCTAAAGGTGGGCAAGCAATGTGAGGAGACAGTAAGGAGGGCTGGGGGTATACTGGGATGCATAGGGAGAGGCATCAACAGTAGTAAACAGGAAGTTGTTATCCCTCTGTACAGTTAGTGAGACCCCATCTGTAGTACTGCGTGCAATTCTGGAGACCCCCATCTCCGCAAAGACATAGACAGAGTGGAGGCTGTTCAGAGGAGGGCAACCAAAATGGTGCAGGGTCTGCACCAGAAGACATACGAGGAGAGACTAAAGCAACTTAATATGTATACCCTTGAGGAAAGGAGAGAGGGGGACATGATAGAAACTTTCAAGTATCTCAAGGGAATTAACAAAGTACAAGAGGGTAGCATCTTTCGGAAGAAAAGATGTGCAAGAACAAGGGGGCACAATTTGAAGATAGAGAGGGGACGGCTGAGAGGCAATGTTAGAAAGTATTTTTTCACAGAGAGGGTTGTGGGTGCACGGAACAGCCTTCCTAAGAAGGTTGTGGAGTCAGTAACAGCGGGAGAGTTCAAGAATGCATGGGATAGGCATAAGGCAATTCTAGTGGGTGGTAGGAGTAAGTAAGCTGTTGATTAACTAGAATCTGCAGCTTGTCTATCAGGTAGGGAAATGGGCAGATTAGGTGGGCCAAGCGGTCCTTATCTGCCGTCAATTTCTATGTTTCTAAGGCCTACTCCCCTTACTGCAAATAGGGGACTGGGTTTGTTCCCTGGATATGTAGGATGTCTACCTGCATATCAAGATATGCCCCCTCACAGGAAATATTGAATATTATTATCTGCTCCATTGGATTTTTACTAAATGCTTAGCAGTGGTTTCAGCAGCCCTCCACAGGGAAGGCCTATATATCTTCCCTTACAAGGATGACTGGCTCCTCAAAGCTCACTCCAAGTAGCAGCTTTTTCACAACCTAGCATGCACCAGGCACTTGTTCTATGCTGTAAGGAGTAAAGTCAGTGTGCCAAAGTTAATTTTGACCCCTAGTCAGTGTCTGCAACACATATGAGCTGTTCTGGACACAGCCCAAGGCTTAGCCTTCCTGCCTCAGGACAGGGCAAAGCATCTTGTTGCACAAGCCCAAATGGTCTACAACAAGTATGTCACAGCCAGGGCATTCCAGAGGCTCTTTAGCCTGATGGCAGCAGCCATTGTCACAGTACCACTGGTCAGACTATATGAGAATCCTGCAGTGGAGATTGAGTCCAGTGGGACCAATGCACAGACGACTTAGAACAGAAGGTTCTAGAAACCTCCCCTGTCTGAAAGGTGCTTCAGTGGTGGATGGGACCCAGCCATTTACTGAAGGGAGTTCCCTTCTTGATCCCCTTCCCTCATCAGATTCCCACTACAGATGCCTCTGGGATGGGTTGTGAGGCATATCTGGGGCCCCATGAGACACAGGTTACATAGAACAAAGTGGAGAGCACCCTCCACATAAACGTCCTAGAAATGAGCTGTCCTGTATGGCCTGCAGGTCTTCCAGACCCATCTATCCCCAGGACCTCTGTTAGTACAAACAGACAACATCAGTGTGATGCACTACATCAACAAGCAAGGGGGAACTCATTCCTACCCCTGTGCAGGGAGGCAATGAGATTTTGGTATTGGGCTCTAGAACATGATCTAGAACTGTCAGCAATACATGTTCCAGGGGCCCAAAATGTCCTGGCAGACAGGCTATGCAGGTCACAGCCCAGGATGCACGAATAGGAACTGCTGACCTCTGTTGCAGAAGATGTGTTCGACACATGGGGTCATCCAGAGTTGGTCCCTTTTGCATTCCCACGCAGTGCAAAACTGCCACTCTTCTGCTCGCTAATTGCAGGGCCTGTAGTTTTCTGATGAGATGTGTTTTCCCTCTCTTGAAAGTGGAGGTTCCTCTACACATTCCCTCTAATTCAGAGAGTGCTAATCAAACTCCAGGTGGTGGGTGCAACTCTGATACTCATTTGCCCCTCTATGGCTTCATCAGATTTGGTTCGTTTACTACAGCAGTTGGCAGTGGAATGGCCCATACCTCTGCCATTATGTCTGGGTCTGCTATCACAAGAATAGGGAGCCCTGGTTCATCCGGACCTCAAGTCCCTCCCCCTATATATATGGCTTCTGAAGACACAGCAATTGCCCTATTTAGGGTGTCACAAAAGGTGGCTGATGTCTTGGTGGCTGCCAGAAAGCCTTCTGGGACCGGTTTTGTTCAATCTTTTTATGTCTGATATGAATGTAAATCTAACAAATAAAGTCAACATTTGCAAATGATTCTAAAATATTTACTGAAGTTTAGGATAATGAAAAATCAAACTTACTCAACAGTGATTTATTAAAGATAGAACAGTGGGCAAATATAAATGGAATGCACTTTAATACTGATAAGTACGTTGTTCTACATCTCAGTACTAGAAATGAACAGCGTAGTTATAGTCTGAACAACAGTTGGTTGAAACCCGCGGAAGAAAAGAGGGATTTGGGTAACTTAATAACTAAGGATCTCTCATTTAGTAGACATTGCAATGAAAAAGTTAAAAAGACAAATAGAATTATTGGAATAATAAGATCATTTGTAACAAGACACAGAGCCTCTATCCTCCCTTTATATAAAACATTGGTTAGGCCACATTTTGATTATTGCAGCCCCTTATGGAGTCCCTCCTACCTTAGGAGAGATTGTAATGCACTGGAGAGAGTTCAGTGAAGAGCAACGAAAATGATTACAGGACTAGAAAATGATACCTGTGACACCAGATTAGCAAAATTAAAACTCTATCCAGTAGAACTAAGATGTACCAGGGGTGATCTGTTGGAAATGTATAAAATCTCTAGAGATCAAACTCAAATGAATAACCTTGGGATTAATTTTTGTGAACGTAAATTCAATCTCAGAAGCCATAGTAAACAATTAAAGTTGACTCAATCAAATAAGGACAAGAGAAGAAATGTTTTCACTCAAAGGATAATACATATTTGGAATGTAGTTCCTCCTGAAGTTATGGATGTAACAACTTTTGAGGCATTTGAAAGAAAGTTAGATTAACATCTGTTTGAGAATAGTGGTCCATAAAACCCTATGTTATGGGGAGACAGACATTAGGCTTATAGTCTTCTGTCTGCCTCATTTTCCGAGTATAGTAACCTTCCACCAGGGCCACTTACTCAATGAAGTGGAAGTGGTTTGCTTTTTGAGCCACTTCTCGCCAGGTTCTAGATTATTAGCTGTCCCTGTCACGTGCAGGCCTGCAATACTATTCTACCAAAGTGCACTTGGCTGCCATTTCAGCTTTCCACATGACTATTGATGCTCATACGGTTGGTCAGCTGGAAGTGTCCCATACATTTTTGAAAGGCATTCTACACTTGAAGCCTCCTATCTGCAATCCAGTCCCGGCCTGGGACTTCAATTTTGTGTTGGAAGAGCTTACTTTGATTCCTTTTGAGCCAGCCACAACTTGTGGCCTCCGCTTCCTTTCTTGGAAAGCGTTATTATTAGTTTCTGTCATATCTGCTCAAAGGATTTCAGCGCTTCAGACTCTTGTGTGTGAGCCTCCTTATTTGATTTTTTCAAAAAGACAGTGTCTTTGCGTAACAGTCCTAAGTTTTTACCAAAGGTGGTGTCTGAGTTTACTTGGAATCAAACCATCCACCTGCCAGTTTCTTTTCCTGAGCATGCCAATCTGGTCGAAGTACTGCTCCATACTTTAGATGTACATAGAATACTCTGGTACTGTGTACACCATACAAAGGACTGCAGGAAGTCCTCACAGTTTTTTGTTTAATTTGACCCAGGGAAGGAGGGTGCTTCTGTTTCTAAATTATTTGATGCAGGAAAGGAGGGTGCTCCTGTTTCTAAATAGTGCCTATCCAAATGGCTGGCTAACTATATTACTTTCTGTTGCAGAAAGTAAGGTAAGGAGCTTCCTGGGTTTTTTCTTGGTCATTCAGCTAGACATATGGCCACTTCTGTTGCTTGTTTCAAAGATGTGTTGGCTGCAGAGATCTGTGCAGCTGCCGCCTGGAGTACTTTTCACACCTTTACTAAACACTACAGTCTGGTCATTGCCTCCTGAAAAAGGGCAGGCTTTGGCCTAGCTGTGCTTCAGGACTCTTTTCTTACGCCTGTAGGCTCCAGTCATCCAGACTGTTTCAAACAACATGAAGTCTTGCTATATTATGACAATTGCAGTTTGTCCCAGCCTTAGAACTGCTCCGGAGGTGAAAGAGTTAACTTCCATGCCAGGCATGGAATCTTGAGCGCGAGCTCGGTTGTAAAAACTCTGTCTGGTGATATTCAAACCGAAACTGTCAGATTCTTTACTCCGCCTCACTGAACAGTCGCTCCGGAGATTCCTCCTTCTGCTCGGTTCATTTCTCGGTTAAAAAGTATTATTCTCGGTTTATTTTAAACCGCAATTATATTTATTTTAACCTCAAACCGGTCGGTTCAAGCTCTGTCTGTGGTATCGTAAGTAATAGATAGGTTTTCATTCTCTGTGTGGAACTTGCAAACATTGTTATCGGTTCGGTTTGAACCAATCAGGTTGTTGTTAAAACTTGTTAAATTACATTTAGAGTGCGGTTCCCGGTTCTTATAGGTTCTAAAAAAAACGGATTTCATTACAGTTTTTTCCACGACCCATGACACGGTTGGGAACCGATAAGGGTGTCTTGCTTGGCGATTTGCCGGAAAAGGGCAAGTTTTTGGTTAGGCAGGCATTATGTCTGAGAAACCCAAAAGAAAAACCGGGCCCACTGGGTTTCAGCACTGTAGTGTCTGTGGGGAAGCCTTTGCCAAGGCTGACCCACACACCACATGCGTTTATTGTCTGGGGTTTGACCACCTCAATGCAGACTGCCAGATTTGCAAGAATTTCCGTGCAGCTACCCTAGATAAGAGAGTTGGTATGCTCAAGGAACGAGAGGCCAAAAAGTCCGCTGACCCGGATGACCAGCCCGGATCGGTGCCAGCCGAACCGGAGGGAGTGCCCTCTGACCAGGGCGAGACTTCCTCGGGCAAACGAAGAGCTGGCTCTGAGGAGCCAGTTCCAGCAAAGAGGACTAGAAAATCAGCAGGTGTGGAGCCAAAATTTCCTTCTCCAACCGCTGCAGAGATAGCCAAAGCGATCCAAATTGTCCAGTCGCTTTCCCCGGTTCCATCCGAACCGCCACTGTCAGGTAAACGGTCGGTTCCACCGGTTCGAGAATATGATATAGAGGAATTTTATGAACCGGAGGAGGGAGAGGAGGATTATGAAGAGTGTGAATGTGATTTTGAAAGTCTGGATGTGCCCATTGAACTGGACATATCCCCAGACAGACCTTCAGGAGTGTCTCCCCCTAGGCTTTCTGAGTCCCCTTCTCATTTTCTGTTTTATAAAAAAGTTGCTGAAACCCTCCAGCTCCCTTTGGAAGAAGCTGTGGATGAACAGGAGGAGCCTGACTATGTGGAAATGATGGATATCCCAGAGTCCAGGAGATTGTCTATTCCTTACATAAATCCTTTGGGAAACAGACAATAAAAATTTTAAAAGCTCCTAATTCTCTACCTCCTGTGGATAAAAAGATGGACAGGAGGTACACATTGTCAGGCCCTGATACGGAGTTCCTTTCACAACAATGCAGCCATGTTGGGGTAGTGCAGGCTGCAGCCTGTGATAAGGCAAATATTCCCTTGGCTTCACACCCCTGATAAGGACTCAGGAGGATTGATGCCATGGCAAAGAAACAATACATGGCAGCATCCTTGGGACTCAGACAGGCAAATTATATGGCCTATGTTGCAAGATACCAGAAATCCAGATGGGATACTGTTATGGCTTTAGCGAAACAGGTCCCTGGCCAGCTTGCCAAGGAGCTGGAACAGGTGGCTGCTGATGGTATTGAGGCATCCAAGGTGCAATTCCATGCTGCAGTGGACTCTAATGATGTATCTTCAAGAGTCATGGCTACATCTGTGGCTTTTCGTAGAATGGCTTGGCTCAGGTGTACTAGCCGGTCACAGGATACCCAGGCTAAGGCCATGGATTTTCCTGTTGTGGGTAATTCTCTATTTGGGGAGCAGACAGATAATTACATGAAGAAAATGGATGAGTATAGGACCACTTATAGGAGTGCACAGGCCAAGAAGAGGCAAGCCACTCCTCAGAGGCAGCCTTCCAGGGGCAGGAGCAGGCCTTTTCACAGGCCTTTTTACCAAGCCCATGCATCCTCTTCATCTTATACCCAGAGGGGGTTCTTCAGAGGGAGAGGCAGACGGGGTACGAGCAGGCCTGCTCCCACCCCTCACCCTAAAGCCCCTGCCAAACAGGCACCCTGATGGGATGCTCAGGGCCGATTCTCCATTACCTGTAGGGAGCAGGCTGGCTTACTTCGTCCAGGACTGGGAGTCTTTAACATCAGACAAGTGGGTCCTGGAAGTAGTAAGCCAGGGACTGGTTCTCAGCTTCAAAAAATTTCCAAAGATGAGAACCAGATCTTTTCCACCTGCAAATCCATTAAAGGCTTTGGAAACAGAAGTCTCAACCCTCCTGGCTCTCAGAGCTGTGGAAAGGGTTCCTCCCCTACACCCGGCCAAAGGACTATACTCCAGGTACTTCCTTACGCCAAAAAAGACAGGAGAATCACGGCCCATCCTGGATCTAAGATACCTAAACAAGCACCTTTTAAAACCAAAATTCAGAATGGTGACTCTGGGAATTATTTTACCCTCCCTAAGGCCAGGGGACTGACTAGCGTCCCTGGACCTCAAGGATGCCTACTTCCATGTTCTCATCAGAAGCTCCCACCGAAAGTACCTCAGATTCGAACTGCCCTCAGGCCATTACCAGTTCAGAGCAATGCCCTTCGGCCTTACCTCTGCCCCAAGGGTATTCACAAAATGCCTTGCAGTGGCAGTAGCAGTTGCTCACTTAAGAAGGCAAAAGATTGCCATCTTTCCTTACCTGGACGACTGGCTCATAGTGGGTCAGTCTCCAGACCAAGTCAAATCACACCTTCAGGTTACCCAGCAGCTGCTTACATCTCTAGGTTTTCTTCTCAATCTCCCAAAGTCAGTTCTAGAGCCTGTTCAGCTACTCACCTTCATTGGCGCAGAACTGGACACAAAGCAGGCCAGAGCTTTCCTTCCTCTAGAAAGGGTAAAGACCCTGGTGGCTCTGGCCTCCTCCTTCACTCTGCAGGTCTCTTGGCCAGCAAGGCACTTTCTACAGCTCCTAGGGCACATGGCTGCTTCCACAGCTGTAGTGCAAGGAGCCAGATTTCAGATGAGGGACATTCAGTTCCATTTGAGAGCCTTCTGGTCTCAAAGGAGAGATCCCCTAACCAAATTGATCCCAGTAACTCGAACCCTGGTCCAGACCCTGCAGTGGTGGCAGGATCAGAACAATCTGAGACAGGGGCTTCCTTTCATCCCTCAATCTCACTCCTTGACCCTTACTACAGATGCGTCCCTCTTGGGATGGGGAGCTCACATGGGCGACCTCACCACCCAGGGATTGTGGTCCTCAGGAATCTCTGCTCCACATCAATCTGTTGGAACTCAGAGCTGTTTCTCTAGCACTTCAGGTTTTTCTGCATCTGTTCAGAACAAAGTGGTACAGGTCAGAACAGACAACACCACTACAATGTGGTACATCGACAAGCAAGGGGGCACTCGGTCCTCGGCCTTGTGCACCGAGGCAATGAAGTTGTGGTCTCTGGCTTATTCCCTGAACACCTCCCTCATAGCAGTTCACCTCCCAGGCAAGGACAATGTCCTGGCAGATGCTCTCAGCAGGATTTCCCAGGGCCATCACGAATGGTCACTGGATCCCCTAGTGCTAGGGTTAGTATTTGCCAGGTGGGGCACCCCTCAGATAGATCTTTTTGCAGCCCCAGACAACCACCAACTTCCGCTTTTTTGTTGCAGGCCCCAATGTTGGGCTCAGTCCCTCTGGATGCCTTCCTTCTCGATTGGGAAGGGAAGTTCCTCTATGCCTTTCCCCTTCCCTCTCTTGTTCAAGGTGCTAGTCAAAATCAGATCTCAACCTTGCAAGATGATTCTGATTGCTCCAGATTGGGCCAGACAGCCCTGGTATCCTCTCCTTCTGTCCTTAGCAGTCCATCTTCCCCTGTGTCTCCCCAGGAATCACAATCTGTTGACCTGTGCCCAGGGGAGAGTTTGGTATCCGAATCTCAAATTCCTCAACCTCAAGGCCTGGCTCTTGAGGAGTTAGAGTTTGCTGACCTACACCTTTCTCAAGGTGTACTCAAAATCTTGAAAGCTTCTAGGAAGCCTTCCACCAGGGCTACTTATAATTCTAAATGGAAAAGGTTTTCCATTTGGTGCAAGTTGTTGTAAAATCTTTATCTGTACTTTTAGAGTGTGGTAACTGGTTCTTATCGGTTCTAAAAAAAACGGATTTTATTACGTTTTTTTCCACGACCTGTAACACGGTCAGGAACCGATAAGAGTGTCTTGCCTGGTGGATTGCCATTAAAAGGGTAAGTTTGGTTAGGACTGGCACAATGTCTGAGAAACCCAAAAGAAAAACCAGGCCCACTGGGTTTCAACACTGTAGTGTGTATGGGGAAGTCTTTGCTAAGGCTGGCCCCCACACCACCTGTGTTTATTGTCTGGGGTTTGACCACCTCAATGCAGACTGCCAGATTTGTAAAAATTTTCCTGCAGCTACCCTAGAGAAGAGAGTTGGTAGGCTCAGGAAAAGGGAGGCCAAAAAGTCCGCTGACCCGGATGGCCAGCCAGTTCGGTTCAAACTGAACCAGAAGGAGTGCCCTCTGACCAGGTCGAGACTTCTTGGGCAAAGGAGAACCGATTCCGGAGTCTGTTCGGCTAAGAGAACAAGAAAGGAAAAATCAGCTGGTGTGGATCCAAAGTTTCTTCTCCAACACTGAAATAGCCAAAGCGATAAAATTGTGCAGTCACTTTCCCGGTTCCGACGACGGCACCATCAGGAAGCGCTCGGTTGAGCGGTTCCACAGTTCAAGATTATGATTTAGAGGAATATTATGAACTGGAGGAGGAGGAATAGGAGTATGAGGAAAGTGAATGTGGTTTTGAAAGTCTGGATGTGCCCATTGACCCGGACATCTCCCCAGACAGACCTTCAGGAGTGTCTCCTCCTAGGCTTTCTGAGTCCCCCTCCCATTTCATGTTTTATAAGAAAGTGGCCGAAACCCTTCAGCTTCCTATGGAAGAAGCTGTGGATGACCAGGAGGAGCCTGACTTTGTGGAAATGATGGATATCCGAGAGTCTAGGAGGCTGTCTATTCCCTTACACAAATCTTTTGGGAAACAGACATTTAAGATTTTAAAGACTCCTAATACTATACCTCCTGTGGATAAAAGAATGGACAAGAGGTATACTCTGTCAGGCTCTGATACGGAGTTCCTTACACAACAATGCAGCCATGTTGGGGTAGTGCAGGCTGCAGCCTGTGATAAGGCTAATATTCCCTTGGCTTCACCCCCAGACAAGGACTCCAGGAGGATTGATGCCATGGCAAAGAAACAGTACATGGCAGCATCCTTGGGACTCAGACAGGCCAACTATATGGCCTATACTGCTAGGTATCAGAAATCCAGATGGGACACTGTCATGGCTTTTGTAAAACAGGTCCCTGGCCAGCTGCCAAGGAGCTGGAGCAGGTGGCTGCTGATGGTATTGAGGCATCCAGGGTGCAATTCCATGCTGCAGTGGACTCCAATGATGTTTCATCTAGAGTCATGGCTACATCTGTGGCACTTCGTAGAATGGCTTGGCTCAGATGTACTAGCCTGTCACAGGATACCCAGACTAAGGCCATGGATTTTCCTGTTGTGGGTAATTCTCTGTTTGGGGAGCAAACAGAGAATTACATGAAGAAAATGGATGAATACAGGACCACCTATAGGAGTGCCCAGGCCAAGGAAAGGCAAGCCACTCCTCAGAGGCAGCATCCCAGGGGCAGGGGCAGGCCTTTTCATAGGCCTTTCTACCAAGCCCAGGCCTCCTCTTCTGCCTATGCTCAGAGGGGGTTCTTTAGAGGGAGAGGCAGAAGGGGTACAAGCAGACCTGCTTCCACCCCTCAGCCTAAACCTCCTGCCAAACAAGCACCCTGATGGGTTTGCCAGGACCGATTCTCCATTACCTGTAGGGGGCAGGCTGGCTTACTTTGTCCAGGACTGGAAGTCTCTAACATCAGACAAATGGGTCCTGGAAGTGGTAAGCCAGGGACTGGTTCTCAGCTTCAAAAGATTTCCAAAGCTGAGAACCAGATCTTTTCCACCTGCAAATCCCTCAGAGGCACTTGCCCTAGAGGCAGAGGTCTCTTCCCTCCTGGCTCTCAGAGCTATGGAAAGGGTTCCACCCCTACACCAATGCAAAGGATTGTACCCAAGGTACTTCCTTACCTCCAAAAAGACAGGAGAATAGCGGCCCATCCTGGATCTCAGATACATAAACAAGCACCTTTTAAAGCCAAAATTCAAAATGGTGACTCTGGGAATAATTCTGCCCTCTCTAAGGCCAGGGGACTGGCTAGTCTTCCTGGACCTCAAGGATGCCTATTTCCATATTCTCATCAGAAGCTCCCATCGAAAGTACCTCAGGTTCGAGTTGCCCTCAGGCCATTGCCAATTCAGAGCAATGCCCTTCGGCCTAACCTCTGCTCCAAGGGTGTTCACAAAATGCCTGGCAGTAGTAGTTGCTTCTCTAAGAAGGCAAAGGATTGCCATCTTCCCATACCTGGACGACTGGCTCATAGTAGGCCAGTCCCCAGACCAAGTCAAGTTACACCTACAGATAACTTAGCAACTGCTCACCTCTCTAGGTTTTCTTCTGAATCTTTCAAAGTCAGTTCTAGAGCCTGTTTATCTTCTCACCTTCATAGGCGCAGAGCTAGATACAGAAAAGGCCAGAGCCTTCCTTCCCCTGGACAGGGCAAGGACCCTTATCACACTGGCCTCTTCATTCATCCTACAGGTGTCTTGACCAGCAAGGCATTTTCTGCAGCTCCTGGGGCACATGGCTGCTTCTACAGCAGTGGTGCAGGGAGCAAGATTTCAGATGAGGGACATTCAGTTCCACTTGAGAGCCTTTTGGTCTCAGAAAAAGGACCCTCTGACCAAACTGATCCCTGTGACTCGAACCCTGATCCAGGCCTTGCAGTGGTGGCAGGATCAGAACAATCTAAGACAGGGAGTTCCCTTTGTCACTCAGTCTCACTCTTTAATCCTTACTACAGATGCCTCCCTCTTGGGGTGGGGGGCCCACTTGGGAGACCTGACCACCCAAGGGTTGTGGTCCCCTCAGGAATCTCTGCTTCACATCAATCTGTTGGAACTCAGAGCAGTATTTCTAGCACTTCAAGCCTTTTCCAAGTCTGTTCAGAACAAAGTTATTCAGATCAGAACAGACAATACCACCACAGTGTGGTATATCAACAAGCAAGGAGGCACTCGGTCTACGGCCTTGTGCACAGAAGCAATGAAGTTGTGGTCTCTGGCTTATTCCCTGAACACCTCCCTCACAGCAGTACGCCTCCCAGGCAAGGACAATGTCCTGGCAGATGCTCTCAGCAGGATATCTCAGGGCCATCACGAATGGTCACTGGATCCCCTGGTTTTGGAGGCGATATTCTCCAGATGAGGCATCCCACAGATAGATCTTTTTGCAGCCCCAGACAATCACCAACTTCCCCTTTTTTGCTGCAGGCCCTCGGTGTTGGGCTCAGTCCCCCTGGATGCCTTAGTTCTCAGTTGGGAAGGGAAGTTCCTGTATGCTTTTCCCCCCTTCCCCCTTCTGTTCAAAGTGCTAGTCAAAATCAGGTCTCAACCCTGCAAGGTGACCCTGATTGCTCCAGACTGGGCCAGACAGCCCTGGTATCCTCTCCTATTGTCCTTATCAGTCCACCTTCCCTGTTTCTTCCCAGGAATTACAACCTGTTAACCTGTGCTCAATGGAGGGTTTGGTACCCGAATCTCAAATCTCTCAATCTCAAGGCCTGGCTCTTGAAGAGAGAGTTTGCTGATTTACACCTCTCCCAAGGTGTTATGGATATTCTAAAGGCTTCTAGGAAGCCTTCCACCAGAACTACTTATAATTCCAAGTGGAAAAGATTTTCCATGTGGTGCTCTGGGAAGCATATTTCCCCAGAGTCTGCTGACCTGCCTACAGTCCTTGACTATATGGTCCATCTCAATAGCTTGGGACTCAGACCAGCTACACTAAGGGTGCATCTGGCAGCTGTCTCTACTTTTGTTTCAGCAGGTAAGCCCTCTTCTCTTTCAGCTCACCCTGTATTCTCCAAGTTTTTCAAGGGATTGCTTTATACCAATCTGCCATTCAGGGACCCTGCCCCTGCTTGGGACCTTAACGTTTGCATTGCTCAGCTTATGCAACCCCCTTTTGAGCCTTTGTCCTCAGCAGAGCTTAAGTACTTGACTTGGAAAACTGTGTTCCTGGTGGCCATCACTTCTGCCAGGCGCATAAGTGAGTTACAAGCCCTGTCAGTGGAGCCTGATTTTATCTCTTTCCATAGAGATAAGGTGGTCCTCAGGACTAACAGGAAGTTTTTACCTAAGGTGGTTTCAGACTTCCACCTTAACCAATCTATGTCTCTTCCTGTGTACTTCACTGACCATTCCTCCTCTGGTGAGAGGAGGCTTCACAGTTTAGATGTGAAAATAGCCCTTAGCTACTACATAGAACGCACCAAGGGTCACAGGTTTGACTCCCTCCAATTGTTCCTCACTTATGGTGAGGTTGGTAAAGGAAAGCCTGCCACTAAAAGATCCTTTGCCAGGTGGATTGTCTCTTGCATTCAATTTTGCTATGAAAAACTAGGTAAGGTTCCACCCTCAGGCCTGAGGGCTCACTCTACCAGAGGTACAGCTGCCTCCCTGGCTGCTGCCAGGGATTTTCCTATCTTAGAGATATGTCAAGCAGCTACCTGGAAAACAGTTCACACTTTTACCAAGCATTACTCTCTGGATATCCAGGCTAGGAGTGATGCTCGGTTTGGCACAGCTGTGCTTCAGAGTCTATTTCCTAAGTAGGTTCTGTCCCTCCTCCATGGAGGTACTGCTTGGTAGTCTGATATTGTAAGAATACAGCAAGACTTCATGTTGTTTGAAGAAAAAATTACTCACCTTAGTAATGTTGTTTCTTCTAATGTAGTCTTGCTGTATTCTGACCTCCCCCTGCCTCCCCTCTCAGAACCTGGGTTTTTGGGATGTGGGTGGGCAGTAGCAGTGTTGGCACTTAGGAGATGCCCCAACTTTTTTATTATCACCCCCCTTTTTGAGTGGGTGTAGTGTTTATTTCATTTTTTGGGTTTCCTGACATGAGTCTTTGTTTTGGGACCAAAAAATATGTTATTGTGTTTAGTAGCCAGTTGGCTAGTGTAGGTTTACAGCCTCCACACAGGACCTCAGTGAGTTTAGCTCGTAAAGATCTGACGGTTTGAGTTCAAACAGCAACAGACAGAGTCTCAACCGAGCTCGAGCTCAGCGTTCCATGCCTGGCATGGAAAGTTAACTCTTTCATCTCCGAGGCAGTTCGAAGGTTGGGACTCACTGCTATTGTCAGAATACAGCAAGACTCCATTAGAAGAAACAACATTACTAAAGTGAGTAATTTTTTCTTACTTCCTTGGCCCTACCACTTTTCAGACCATTCTGGCACCAATAGTACTCGTTCCATAGGTGTGACCTGATGAAAGAGATACCCTCAAAAAAGATAGAACAGTTATGTACATACTGTAACAGATCTTAGAGAGAATCTCTTTCATCAGGCCATGCCATCCTTCCCCTTATCCCCCTGAGGATTTAGAGCTTTGTAACTCATGTCTCTTTCACCAGGAAGGTTTGTCTGCTGCTTCCAGCCTTGCCTGGTAGGCAGAGCCATGGGTTCTCTCCTGGTTCCCTGAAGGGAGATCTGCCAAGCATGATCTCCAGTGGGGAATTGAGGAGGGAAGGGGCCATCCACGTTTATTTGGGAAGAGCTGATGTAGGATATTGTCTTGGGTGGACTCTAGTTGACTGCTTTCAAAACGTTTCTGTGTGGTCCTAGTGCCAGGTGGCTATAAGTTTATAAGTGTGGCCTGATGAGAGATCCTCTCGAAGATCTACTCTGATGGTAAGTACGTAACTGTTTTTTTCTAGTATCTATTACTGTATGTCTGCAAGAAGGGTTAGTGCAAGCATGCTGTACAGCCCAACATTTCATAGTGTTTCATAGGGATAAAGTGATGCTTAGAACAGTTGTAACATTTTGTTACTTAAAGTGGCTCCCTTATTTCATATAAACCAATCGGTAACGTTGCCTGGGTTTTTCCAGAGCTTATTTCCAATGTGGGAGAGGACAAACTTCACAGCCTGGATATGAACAGGGTTTTGAGTTTATACATGCAAAGGACAAAAAAGTGCAGAACTAAAAACAAACAATTGGTTGTCACTTTTAGGGAGGTAGGAAAAGAAAACCAGCAGCAAAAAACACGGTTTCTCATCAGATTGTTTCTTGAATTGAGTTCTGCTTTGAGAAGTATGGCAGTAGTCACCAGAGTGTTTAAAGGCATATTACACTACAGCTACATCTGCCACTGAGGCAGCATTAAGGGGTATACCCTTGGAGGCAGTGTGTAAGGCATTCCCTTCATCTGCAGTACACACCTTCCTTCCCACTGCTGTCTGGACATCCAAACTAGAAGGCAGGCCAGATTTCATATTTCAGTGCTTCAGAACCTAGTCCCTAAATAAGTTCTAGACCCTACCTCCCAAGGTTTTACTTGGACTCTGCAATTTGTATGACATTTTCACGAACACTCTTTCATTGCAAGAAAATAAAGCACCCACGGTAGTAATTATGTTCTTCTGGAGGGTGTGTTAATGAGTCACACAAGACCTCCATATCTCCCCTTCCAGAACTTAAGTATCAAAGGATTCTTCTGTTAAAGTGAAATGAAATGTTTTTAAAAAATTTCCTGCTTGAGTATTTTACAGTTTCAAACTTCGTAGTTTTTTACAATTTGTCGTATGGTGGTTGGTCATTTCTTATTGTATTTACAATTTTTGGAATACATAGCATGAGTTACTTTGACTAGTCACTGCTCTTTTCTGCTCTCCAGCCATAAATCTGATGTTAGAATGCCAGTGGGGAGATGACCACACTGCAGAGTTTCAACTTTTAACATTCTAAAGTTATGTATCCAGGACAACACTTCAAGGCTGAGTGGCTTCAGTTTGTATGATTTACTAATACACCCTCTAGAAGAAAGATCATTACTTTGGGGAGTATTTTTTTTTCTTTTATCACATGTTTAACAAATGTACCCCAGTTGTTTGAATATAGACAGGCAGACAGAAACACACACACACACACACACACACACTATTGGGATTACAAAATATTACTTACTGTAAATTATAGGGGAATGGTAGTCCCCCTATAGTTAGGGTTACAGATGCCTTTCTATGATAAACTCTTATTTATGCACCTTAATAACAGCCGTTTTAAAAACTGGCCCACCATCGCAGCAGTTAGATTTCCACTTGTGATGCCGATGACCTGGGTTCGGGAATGATACACAAGGTGGGGTGGAAAGGATGAAAAGGGACTTGGCCAGGTTGGAGGAATGGTCAAATGTATGGCAGCTTAGATTCAGTGCAAAGAAGTGCAAAGTAATGCACCTGGGAAACAAAAACCCAGGGGAAGAATACACAATGGGGTGAGATACTGACAACAACAAAAATGGAAAGGGACCTGGGGTAGTCATATCAGATGACCTAAAGGTGGGCCAGCAATGTGAGAAGGCAGTAAGGAGGGCTGGGGGATACTGGGATGCATAGGGAGAGGCATCACCAGTAGAAAACAGGAAGTTGTTGGCCCTCTGCACAGACAGTTGGTAAGACCACATCTAGAGTACTGTGTACAGTTCTGGAGACCCCATCTCAGCAAAGACATAGACAGGGTGGAGGCTGTCCAGAGGAGGGCAACCAAAATGATGCAGGGTCTACATCAGCAGACATATGAAGAAAGACTAAAGGAACTAAAGATGCATAGCCTCGAGGAAAGGAGGGAGAGGGGAGACATGATAGAAACTTTCAGATACCTCAAGGAAATCAACAAAGTCCAAGAGGGTAGCATCTTACAGAAAGAGAGATGTGCAAAAACAAGGGGGCACAATTTGAAGATAGAGGGAGGATGGCTCAGAGGTAATGTGAGAAAGTATTTCTTCAAAGAGAGGGTTGTGGATACATGGAACAGCCTTCCTGAGGAGGTCGTAGAGTTAAAAACAGTGGGGGAATTCAAGAATGCATGGGACAGACATAAGGCAGTTTTAGTGGGGGGTAGGAGGAAGTAGGCTGTTGGTTAACGAGTATCTGCAGCTTACCCATTAGGTAGGGAAATAAGCAGACTGGGTGGGCCAAGCAGTCCTTATCTGCCACCAAATTCTATGTTTCTATGAACCTGGGAAATCGGAGGGCCGCCCGGGGGAGAAGGATTGAGCGTCCTTTAGACTGCTGTTCTTCTCAAAGGGGAGGGAGGTAGTATGTCCACTGCTTCCTGAACCCTGGCATAGGCCAGGGTGCCATGCAGTCGGTGCCAATGCATTGAAGGGCAGGGCGGACACTGGTCGTTATTACATATCCCAACCCCCAGGGCTCTAGTATGCACAAAAAAAAAGTCAGCCCTCTGGCATGAGGCCCGGCTCCGTGACCATCCTCACTGCCACCAGTGCTTGCTGGGGGGGGGGGTCCCTCTCCCGTGACCCTAACCTGGGGGCTAAGCCAGGGCTAGCCAACGGTGATCATTGGAGGCAGAGCCCTCCCGGTGGCCCTGCCCAGGGGGGTAAGCCTGGGCATGGGGGTGCGGCTGGTGGGGCATTGGGCTGACCTCCGTTTGGAGAATAGAGGATCTGCCCCCCCCCCCGCCAAAAAAAAAATAACGCAGCCATTTTTAGACAGAATAGCCTGAAATTTAGCATGCACATTACAGGGCCCATTTTCTCTGGATTCTGAAAATGTAGTACCAGTCAGTTCAGCAGTGTAAAGTTCTTGAAGGTTGAAAATACATACAACTTGCCTAATGAAGACCTTTTTTTTGTAGCTCAAAAACGGATGACAGTTGAAATCAGAAACTTTTAGGTTTGTTTCCGCCTGACCCAAGGAAATGCCTTTCATAGGTGGTTTCACTAGAAAAGGTTTAGTTTTTAAATTATTAGCATTTTAAAATCTCATTGTCATGCATGCATGCACAGAAAGTTTTTTCATCATTCTGTTTATGAGACTTTTTAGTGACAATTGGATTTACAAGTCACAGAAACAAAAAATAAGTTTCTGTGCTTTTTAACTTTTGGCCATAACTTTGACATTTGGGATTAGACTTGTCCCAGATTTTCAGGGTGGTCATATCACAACCCCACCTCATGGACACGTCATTTTGCTAATGAGCCCAAAAGGTGTTTGGAAGATTCAAAACATATTTTGGGGCACATTAACAAAATGAGAGCTGTATGTCCAAGAGGGGGTTGATTATATGCCCACCCTGTAAGTTTGGGGTCAGTTGGACTCCAAATGGGAAGGTTATGGCCAAAAGTTGAAAAAAACATGAAAAACAATAGTTTCCATGACTTGTAACGTAAACAAGCAGCAAAAAAAAAAATCCGCTTTTTGTTTGGTCACAGGGGTGCCTAAGCCTGGTGGCAAATAGCTATTGTACACCCATATTTATTTGGTCATTGGGATGCCCAAGCCTGCTGGCCACTATTTTAATGTAACCCCCTTCCCTCTCCTGTGCTCTTAGCACCCATGACATCCGCCTCCCATCTCCCCACATGCCTAGTCCCTGTAAAAAGAAAACTGACACAGTCATTTCAACACAAACCTTTAAAAAAGTAAATGCTCTCGCCCCCCACACACACACACCAGTTTACCTCTAAAAATGAAAATGGTTCATCATCACATCTCCCACCCCAACCCATTCCTACCCTACCCTGACTTCCCCCCATAACCCACTTTCCTGTGTCAGGGACCTGGTCGTAATCCTCTAAGCTACCTATAATATTAACAGCACTGCCTCTAACACATGACTAAACTGAATACACTTTTTTGAGCTTTGTTTTTTTACAAGAATTTTTAACTTTTATTCATAACATTCTTGTTTCTCTGACATTTTGACCCCCAAAGTTCAAGTATAGTCATTTTTAGCCCCACCTCATGAACTGGACTGCAGTCACTTTTTCAAATCTTGGCCGAAATCTTGCTTTCATGCAGGTATTTAAAATGGACAGCTGTCAGGTTCATGAGGTTGGATGAAAAAAGTCCATGGTAAAAATTTGGGTTCAATATCTCAAAAATTTACAAAGTTATGAGCAAAAGTTGAAAAAAACAAAAATGAAAGTAAGACCCCCCCCCAAAAAAAAAAAAACAAGTGGTTGGTTAGTGCCAATAGTAAAAAACCTTTCAATTTTGATTCATAACTTGGTTGTTTTTTGAGATTTTTACACCAAATTTTCAACATGGTCATTTTTTTCCCCACCTATGGACCTCACAGTTATAGTTTTTCAAATCTCACCCAAAATGTTATTTTGCAGTTATGTGAAATGACACTTAGGGCAGGATTTGAAAAACAACAGCTGTCATGTCCAAGAGGTGGTGTGGAAAAGAGACCATGTTGGAAATTTGGAATCAAAATCTCAAAAAAGAAGAAAAGAAAAAAATTGGGGGTGCTCTGGAGCCCGAGCCTGACAGTCGACAGGATTTAGTGCTCCCTATAACAAATAATTTTCTTGCCAAATAAAAGTAGTTTTTTCGAAGTTTTTTCGCACAGTAAAAGAATTAACTGGTATCTGAAGTTCTACGGAATCGAAATGGGAAACCCAAAGAAAGATAAGGGCTCGACAGACGGAAGTAGAGTTAAGAATCCTCCAGGCATCCCACCCACGTGCTGAACGCAAGGCTGCAGCCTATCTGATTCCCCGGTGGAGGGTGAAGAGACCGTACAAATCCTCGGGCAAAAAATTACCTGTTTACTTGCTTCTGTGGCAGGCTTGTCAGAAAAATTTGATTCACTGACACTACAGGTCACAACAGTAGAAACGGAGGTAATCCATATCAAAACCGAAATCTGTGATGCAAGAAAGCAATCAGAAGCAGCACTGGAAGCAACTTCCAGTACTTTGAAGGAGAATACACATTTAAAAGCATGCTTGGAAAACTTGAAGAATCAGGCTAGAGCTGCAAATCTGAGAATAGTGGGAATGCCAGAGAATAGCAAGAGATACCACTTGGTTTTATTCCTGGAAGATTGGCTCAAGCAGCAACTAGGGGGAACCTGTGGTGGCTAGAGACTTACACATTCAGAAAACCTACCGAGTGGCATTTAGGGGAAGACCTATAGATGTGGATGCAACGAGGGTAATAATAATGGTGGTAGGCAGCGTTGGAACCCATGACTTTCTTCTGGCTCTGGCTAGGCGAAAAAAGTTCTCCTACATGAAGGACATCATGCCTCCCTTTATCCTGACTTAAGCTATGCCACCCGTCAGAGGAAGAAAGATGTGCTGAGGTTCGTGATATGCTTTATGAGTCGGGTATGCCACATGGTCTGCTTTTTCCAGTTCAGTTACGTCTATTGCATGAGGAAAAGGTCTTCATCTTTACAGATCCCTCTGATGCACTAAAATGGGCCCAAAAGAATGTGCCACAGCGAAGGAAGAGAACAGAAGATCCCAGGTTGGAATCAGCGATAACGAAACGGACAGTTGATACCTATGCTGTGTAAACAGGTTGGCTGGTCGCATAGCTTGCTAATCTTACCCCAACTTATCTATATGGCTGTTTTATAAAGTAATAAAATACCTTGTGTTTGCTATTTTCAGTGGGGTTGGATGAAGGCTGTAGCAGGGGATTTAATAGCTTCATACTTTAAGGTATAGTTAATTCTTTAAAGTTACAAATTGTTTATTAACTGCACGTTAAATGGCAGGAAAATTACTGTGATATCCTTATTGAAAATTTGAATTCTATTATGTATGTACCTTAAGGGTCCAAGAATACAGAATGGGCATGTGCTTCTTTTTCTCACGTCCTCTGGTAGGGCACAGAGAGTGGTGTTGTCATTAACATCATAACTGCTGTATACGTAATCACATGCAGCTCATGGGCTTCAGTACAGCAAATGTAGACACTGACCTAATATTAACAAATCTGTACCCCTTTATGATGTATCTAATTGATGCACCCAGTTATTTCTATTGGCTTTGTATTAAGAGGGGTGGCGCCGTCATTGGACTTTTAATGCATATGCTGAAGTGATGTATCTGAAATATAAACTGTATGTTTATTGAAATCTCAATAAATAGAAAGTTAAAAAAAAAAAAAGAAAGAAATTAGGCACAGAAAGTTAGGACACAGCTTCTTCAGGTCCTGTGCAAAGCAAGTTAGGACTTCTCTCCTGATTTGTGCAGGGCCCAAAGGGTCCAGTGTCCTACTTTGTGCAGGGCCTATGACTTAGCTCCTGATTTATACAGGACACAAAGGGCCCTGCATGGAACAATCAGGACTTGCCTCCCTTAAGGGCTCTGCGTTAAGCAACTTTGGATTTCAAAAACCCCAAGTGATGTATAAACATAGTGTTTTTTGCCATGAATATGTTATTTAATGGTTGGACGGTACATTCGATCAGGATTTCAGTGTATGCTGGATTTAGATTTTAGGATGGAGCAAGTGTGGTATCACATCTGAAAATCATGCCTTGTGTGCATCATTGTATAAATAATTATACAAGCCCCTCCAGCTCTCATGCCCTAAGAATGTGAGAGCACTCTTGCAATTGTAAAACTGCCTGCAGTATAATCAGCATTTTTTTTTGTGTGTGTGTGTAATTTCTTTTCTCCCCAACGTGCTACCGTGTTAGCCACTCCTTCAGGCATGCCAAGGATGCTTCTGACCCATCCTGTCCTGCGAGCCTCCGCTCTCAGATAGCAGTCACCTCGGGGTGACTTGACATATGTCTTCGCCGGGTGGGTCCCCCTCCTCCTCCGAGGTGGAAGGCACCAGCCTGGTCAGGGCAAGCAGACCAGTGCAACATCTTAGCCCAAGGTACTGCTGAGGTGAATGGCTGCAGAGGCATTGATGGCCTCGAAGATCCGGGCAGCAGTCATCCAGCGCAACACAGAGCCATTTTCCGTTTTCTGGTATGCTTCCCTCCTTATGCCATCGTGCAGTGCTCCTGGTCTCCACCAGAGGCTGCTGCCGACCAACGTCTACCTGTAAACCCACCCCAGGAGAGGAGAGCAGTCCTGCGGACGCTCAATCCTCTCCTTTCCCTACCAGCCCCCGGTGTCCCAAATCTGTTCCCGAACCCAGGTCGCCGGCATGGGTTGAGGTAAGCCCCAGTGCCTCAGCTCTCTATGCCACTGGGCCAGCTTATCAGCATTTTTTTAAATGTAAAAAAGGTCTGTGAATGTCCACATTTCTGTAGTGCTCCACATTGTCAATGGGGAATCAGAACAGATGGGTAAATATGCACCCCTGCTAGAGGAAATGGCACAGCCCAAGGCTGTAATCAGCATAGAATCCTGGGCACCTGAACATTCCGGACAGCAGCAACTCTCCAGTCTTTGCTGTGCCACTGAAGGGGAAGCAGCATAGAAGTTTCTCTGAAGAAAGTCTTCCTTTTGTTTTTTAGTGTTTAGGGCTGTGATTCTGTATAGCAGGTTGGGGCTACCTGATGACAGGGAGCACCATGTTAAGCTGCGGTCTTGAAGTTGGCTAACCTGCCTTTTTTCTTCATTTCCACCACCAGTCTGTGCTTGGATTGGGGGCCACATCTGCCACACTGTTTTAAGGGTGTTTATTCTTAGCAGGTCTCCGTTTCCCTCCTGTCGTGGTACCTCAGGTAAGTACCCTGTTCTTTGGGGGTTATTGTCTCATGCATAAGGGGAATGAACGCTCTGATTGGTTGTTAGTTTTCCCTGTGTCTATAACCTGGCTTATAGGGGTTCAACATTCAGTGGTATTAGTCTTAATGTTTCTCAATCACTATGTTCAGTACTCAAATTTAAAAAAAATGCTATTATCAGAAAACTTTTCTATTCCTTTTATCAGCAAAAAGAAAGATTGAAGAAATAAAAAGGAAGATTGAGGAAGAGGAACTGTGGAAAGATCAAAGGTATAAATATGCAGTGGAAGATAATGGAACACTTTCAACAGACAGTGCCTCAGCTGAAATCAGAGAGTCGAGTACTGGACCTGATGTCAGAGAAGACATTACACAGCTTGATTTATTGCCTCACAGATTACAAGTGGAGCCCATCCCTATCCAGAGAGACAGTGGCACACATGGGGTTCCCTAGGGGTTGAGAGTACTTCTTAAAATGGCATCAAATGTGAAGTTCAGACAGCTGTAAAAACATTGTATTTTACCAGTACTGTCACTACTTAAAACAATATACAATGCAAAAGAATAACATTTAAGTACATATGTACTCAGTTTATACTAAAGTGTAGATCCCAAACTGTTAGTTTTGCAAGCAATAAAAATATTTCAGATGTTAAGTAGACATTAATGGCACACTTTGTGTTCTCAAGCAAGGCTGATCCACGTGAGTGGCATTGCTGAATCTCGGCTACATCATCTGTGATTAATGCCTTTAATACATTTAATACCATTTTAGGAAGACATGTTGATACGTCGATCCAGATTGGGGAGCAGTCACAGCTGCCTTCGCTTTCAGTTCTGATGCTTGAAAATACACACCCAAAAAATTACAAAACTGTCACCTATGGATCAGTAGCAGTGACATCTGAAAAGTTGCTCCTGTCTTAGAAAGAGACAGCAAACACCAAGATAAAGCAAGGATTGTAAACTTCAAAGAGGTAATTAAAAAACATTTTTTGCATCAAGCTCTCTGCTTTCTTTCCAAGTGAACAGAGGAGTTCTGGGCCCCAATGTGTGTGAACACATTATACATACAGCATTCATCTAAGGATGGCAGTTTTGCTAATGCCAGCTGGGCGACCATTGGTTAGCGACAGTAGAATAGTATAAGAGACAATAAAAAATAAAGTTCTAGCCACAGAAGTTCAATTGGAGCTTGCCATTACAAAATAAGTGACTGAAGTATTTCTTTTTTTTTTTTTACAAAGCCTCAAAGGTAGGAATAGAGTGGGGGCCACATGCTGACAGATTCTAGGACAGTATTTTAGGCAAAGTGAAGATCTTCTAAGAAAAAGTTACTTCTGTAACTATGTTTTTTGTAAGGGAGGTGATGTATAGTCACACAAAATGGATTAAAGGGGAAGTCTCCCATAGTTCCACACCAATATTTTCCCAACTCCTTATGTGTAACTGTTGTGTGCCTCCTCCAGTTGCCAGCAGTCCTATTGCTGTCCAGATCTAGATTATAAATAGAAATATACAGCCCCCCAAAGTTATCAAAGTGTTTGTCCTCCATTTTACCATCAATGTTGCTGGAGGATGATGTCATCAGAGCAACAGATAATGGTACTGCACTAAATGCAGTTCCACCAATAGACCAAACCCACAATGTTTGGTTCCCCACTTGAGTAATGGAGGAACCCTTTAAGTGTTGTTCACATCCTGAAGTGCAGGTCTAATAGGGACTAGGACCATGTGAGTGTGATGCAGCACTGATTTGAGGTATATATAGTATTCATGTAAGGAAGTGCCTCTATGTGTTGTGTTACTGTTTCTGTTAGCAAAAACAGTTTACCCAATAAATGACTCTGGGTACAACAAGAGTTTTAAGTGGTATTATGCAGCTGTTGCATTATGGTGTGTGTTAACATTCTCTGTTTGATTGACACCAGCAGTGAGAAACAATCTTGCAAATAGGCCCCTTCCCTTTGTAACTAGGCAGTCAGTGATTGGATGGCTGCTATAAGGCAATAAAGAATTCAGCTATGGCAAGGAATAGGTTACCAGGAGAGCACAGACACAAGCACTGGGGGGGACTCTGGTTCAAATCATACTAGAGTGCCTTACCCTCT
Organism: Neoceratodus forsteri; assembly: GCA_016271365.2. Lineage (NCBI taxonomy): Eukaryota > Metazoa > Chordata > Ceratodontiformes > Ceratodontidae > Neoceratodus > Neoceratodus forsteri. Next base: position 58,598,670 of record CM057453.1, on the reverse strand, counting down.
AACCTTTAAGAAGTTCCCCTAACCTCCTTAGAAACTGTGATGGCCCCACAGGTCCATGGTTTAAAAGTGCCACAATTCCCATTATAAATCATTAGCAGTGATGTGAGAGCTACAGCACTTCACTTTCAAGGTACTAAGGATAAGCTGTGGCAGCCCCCCCCCCCACTTTGTAATGCCACCATTTGAAGTAGGATGTCCCTCACAAAGCAGATGCTACACCTCAGCTGTTGTAGGTAAAGACACTAATCAGTTTCTGTTTGTAGTGCTCTGTATTTGCTTAGCTCATTCCTCTCATGTCATATGCATTCTGTGTCTTGGTATTTCCAGTCAGAAACTCAGATTTAAGGAGCATTTGAAATGCAAAACAATACACTTTATAAAGTAAATGATCTAGCTCTCCACTTTCAGAATGCTGAAAGGGGATGTGTATAAGTCAGTGATGAAAGTGAACAGGAATGCACAGGAACTCAGTCCCTGTACTTTTTTGCAGCAGGAACAGAGTTCCTGTACTTATTCCCACTGACACTGGAACTGAAATTCTTAAACCAGCAACATAATGACAGTTTCTGGGCCTGTGACCTGAAATCAGGGTTTCCATAACAACAACTGACTTGTACAACAATGCTGTTTTTTTAGAAATAGTTCAGTATCTCTAACTGAATCTACTAGTATCTAAACAGATAGCTATGTCATGACACAGCTATCCTTCAGATTGAGGATCTTCATTCTGCATTTCACATTTGCCAATGCCTGAGTTCCTGTACTCTTGTCTACCCCTTGCACCACTGGTATAAGTCAGTCTTGTGTGATCCTTTGGTAAACTGCCCAGGCTCATCTTGTAACAAATCTTCTTAAGGGTGCTCACCTGGTTCAATACAGAGTGATTGATTGACCGATTGATTGATTGGTTGGTTGATTGACTGATTCAGTCTACTGCTTTCCACAACATGTTACAACTGTCTCACAGAGAGAGAAATGAGCAGTGCAAAGAAACAGCTTTTGTTTCCTGTGAATAAAATACTATTAGATGTATTATTTGCTCTACACATACAGTATTAAGGCTACAGGTACTACTCCCTGACAGAACTGCCTTAAAGGAAAACTACACCCAAAACTTGAAAAAATATATGTTGTGCAGAATGTTTTAATTTGTATGTGAAGTTCTAGTGTTTCCTTCCCTCTGACTGGTATTAAGAGTTTTTCCTAAATTAGCCTGCTAGCTTTAGGGTAGTTTTACGACCCCTGGAGATCACCATATCAAATAGTTTTATTGCATTTCTTTGTCCTACAGTGCACCTTGTTTCATGTAATGGTGATGTAGCAGAGCCCATAAATCCAGCAGAAAGCACTGCATTACAATCAGTTCACAGCAACAGAGATGGCTATATTTTAAAATCTGTAGAATTCAGCTTGGTGACCACCCTCATCTTAAAGATTTTACTGTCCTGAAAAAACTTTGCTGCTGGTAATTTTTGTGTAGCTTGTAAAGCTTCCAAGATATTTAGTTTGGCATGCGTGTGCTGAATGTTGGGTATATCTTACATCACAGTCACATGAGACAAAATGCACTGTGGGAACCAGAAATACAATTACACCATCAGGTATGGAGATCCCCAGGGGTCGTAAAACTAGTATAAAGCTAGCAGGCTAATTTGGGAAAAACTCCTAATACCAGTCAGAGGGAAGGAAACACTAGAACTTCACATACAAATGAAAACACACTGCACAACATATATTTTTTCAGGTTTTGGGTGTAGTTTGCAAACTTAAACTAAAATCAGGCTAGACAGCATTGACACCCTTATGTTTTGTTCTGCACTGTTGCTGCAGTGACATCAAGGAATGGGAGGGGCTGTATTACAAGTACCTCATTTGCATGTAAGTGGAGGCTTGCTTGACATTTTACTACTTTGTATCAGAGCCTCAAACTCTAGATATGTGTTGCAACAGAAGAAATGGCTGATCTCTTATTGACATGTGTACAGTACTTGATGTAATGTATAATAAATACATCAGATATATCCAAATCATACATATATAGGAGTCTTCTCCTTTAAGTCTGCGTATGCGTGATGCACTAGAGAACGCTGGTATTTTCAAAGAATGCCCTTTGCACTGAGCTATTCTTAGAAATCCTGACCTCTCAACAGTAGATCTTTTTAAACATTAAAGGTACACTGTCAGCCTTTATTGCTGTGTAATATTTCTAGTTAAAAACCCACTTTTTGGTTGGCTTGCTTGCACAGCAGTAGGGTTACTGCTTGCAGTGATGACAACCTGGGTTTGGGAGCAAACTCGAGTCATCTGGGGGTGGAGTTGGGGGAAGAGAATTCATCCATAGAATTGCTGTCCTCTGGGAAGGGAGGGATGCTGTGCCTGGTGCAGGCCTGACCTTTAATGGTGGCTGGGGGTCAGGTACCTGGGACAACAATCAAGGGTGGGAGGAGCAGTGCTTGGTGGCATCCTACTGTACATACGGGCGCATACATGAAAGCAGCTAGGTGACACTGTGAGCTGTCCTCCCAGGGGAAGCAACAGAAATGAAGGAGAAAAGCATGGATGGCCAGCATGATGGAACCAACCCCTCGCAGGCCCTGTATCTGGCTTGCGGCATGGTTTCTGTCCAAGGATTCTTGTCCCCACCATAAAAGGAAAGCTATGGAGAAGATGGTTGAGTAACGGTAAGTCCACAAGAAGATGGGATAACAGGGCTGGGGGGGGCCTGATGATGGGGCCATTGGGAGTAGTAGAAACTAATTGCAAAAAAGAAAAAAAATGCATTTTTATCAGTTCTTACATTATCTAACCTTCATTGATGTTGCTAGTTGTTTTATCTGCCTCCCTGCTTAGAAAAATTGAAATGCATATAATGTGGTTATAACCAACCTTGTTTTGTTTCATATCCTGGATCTATTTTTATTGCCTACTTCCTGAACATTAGAAACACCCAAACAGAGCAGCTACTCATGATGCAATAGTCTTCAAACAACATGAAGTCTTGCTGTATTCTGACTATTGTAGTGATATCCAACCTTTGAACTGCCCCGGAGATGAAAGAGTTAACTTTCCATGCAAGGCATGGAACGCTGAGCTCGAGCTCGGTTGAGGTTCTGTCTGTTGTTGTTTGAACCCAAACCACCAGATTCTTTACTCCACCTCACTGAACAGTTGCTCCGGAGACTTCTCCTTCGCTCGGTTCAATTTAGTTGGTTAAAGTGTTGTTTTTTCTCCTCGGTTCAACCGAATTTCTTCTATCTAACCTGTCGGTTCAGTCTCTGTCTGTGGTACCATGACTACTAAATAGGTTTATTATTATTAGTTTTCTGTGTGGAACTTATAAACGTCGGATCAGTTCAGTTTGAACTGATCACGTTTGTAAAAAAAAGTTTGTTCTGCTTTTTGGAGTGTGGTAACCGGTCCTTATCGGTTCTAAAAAAAAAGCGGATTTCATTACGTTTTTTTCCATGACCCGTAACACGATCAGGAACCGATAAGGGTGTCTTGCCTGGCGGATTGCGGAAAAAAGGGTAAGTTTGGTTAGGACTGGCCATGTCTGAGAAACCCAAGAGAAAAACCGGGCCCACTGGGTTTCAACACTGTAGTGTGTGTGGAGAAGCTTTTGCTAAGGCTGAACCCCACACCACCTGTGTTTATTGTCTGGGGTTTGACCACCTCGATTCAGACTGCCAGATTTGCAAAAGTTTTCCCACAGCTACCCTGGAAAAGAGAGTAGGTAGACTGAGGGAAAGGGAGGCCAAGAAGTCCGCTGACCTGGATGGCCAACCCGGTTCGGTTCCAACCGAACCAGAAGGAGTGCCCTCTGACAAAGTCGAAACTTCTTTGGGCAAAAGGAGAACCGACTCTGAGGAGTCGGTTCCAAAAAAAAGGGAGAAGTCAGCCGGTTCGGATCCACAAGTTCTTTCTCCAGCCGCTCATGAAATAGCCAAAGCGATAAGGATTGTTCAGTCGCTAATTTCGGTTCCGACCGAACCGGCACCATCGGTTAGGGGCTCGGTTCGGTCGGTTCACCCGGTTCTGGATTATAATTTAGAGGATTTTTATGAACCGGAGGAGGGAGAGTATGAGGATAGTGATAGTGATGGTGATTATGAAAGTCTGGATGTGCCCATTGACTCAGACATCTCCCCAGACAGACCTTCAGGTGTTTCTCCTCCTAGGCTTTCTGAGTCCCCTTCCCACTTTATGTTTTACAAAAAAGTGGCTGAAACTCTCCAGCTTCCTATGGAGGAAGCAGTAGAGGATCAGGAGGAGCCTGATTACGTTGAGATGATGGACATCCCAGAGTCCAGGAGACTGTCTATTCCCCTCAATAAGTCTTTTGGGAAACAGACATTTAAAATTTTAAAGACTCCTAATTCCATACCTCCTGTGGACAGAAGAATGGACAAGAGGTATACTCTTTCAGGCTCAGATACGGAGTTCCTTTCCCAGCAATGTAGCCATGTTGGGGTAGTGCAGGCTGCTGCCTGTGATAAGGTAAATATACTCTTGTCTTCACACCCCCCAGATAAGGACTCCAGGAGGATTGAAGCCATGGCGAAGAAACAGTACATGGCAGCATCTTTGGGACTCAGGCAGGCTAATTATATGGCCTACACAGCTAGATACCAGAAGTCTAGATGGGACACTGTGATGGCTTTGGCTAAACAGGTCCCTGACCAGCTTGCCAAGGAGCTGGAGCAGGTGGCTGCAGATGGTATTGAGGCATCCAAGCTGCAATTTCATGCTGCAGTGGACTCTAATGATGTTTATTCTAGAGTCATGGCTACATCTGTGGCCCCTTCGTAGGATGGCTTGGCTCAGATGTACTAGCCTGTCACAGGATACCCAGACTAAGGTCATGGATTTTCCTGTTATTGGTAATTCTCTGGGGAGCAGACAGAGAACTACATGAAGAAAATGGATGAGTACAGGGCCACCTACAGGAGTGCTCAGGCCAAGGAAAGACAAGCCACTCCCCAGAGGCAGCATTCCAGGGGCAGGGGCAGGCCTTTTCATAGGCCTTTCTGCCAAGAAAAAGGCCTCCTCTTTCGCCTTTGCTCAGAGGGAGAGGCAGACGGGGTATAAGCAGGCCTGCTACCACCCCTCAGCCTAGAGCCTCTGCCAAACAGGCACCCTGATGGGTTTGCCGGGGCCTATTCTCCACTACCCATAGGGGGGCAGGCTGGCTTACTTTGTCCAGGAGTGGATGACTTTAACATCAGACAAATGGGTCCTGGAAGTAGTAAGCCAGGGACTGGTTCTCAGCTTCAAACAATTTCCCAAGATGAGAACCAGATCCTTTCCACCTACAAATCCTTCAGAGGCCCTTGCCCTAGAGGCAGAGGTCTCTTCCCTCTTGGCTCTCAGAGCCATAGAAAGAGTTCCACCCCTACACAGGGGAAAAGGATTGTACTCCAGGTACTTCCTAACCCCCAAAAAGACAGGATAATGGTGGCCCATCCTGGGTCTCAGATATTTAAAAAAGCACCTTTTAAAGCCAAAGTTCAAAATGGTGACTCTGGGAATAATTCTACCCTCTCTAAGGCCAGGGGACTGGCTAGTCTCCCTGGACCTCAAGGATGCCTATTTCCACATTCTCATCAGATGCTCCCACAGAAAGTACCTCAGGTTCGAGTTGCCCTCAGGCCACTATCAATTCAGAGCAATGCCCTTTGGCCTAACATCAGCTCCAAAGGTGTTCACAAAATGCCTGGCAGTAGTGGTTGCTTTCCTAAGGAGAAAAAAGATCTCCATCTTTCCATACCTGGATGACTGGCTCATAGTGGGTCAGTCTCCAGACCAAGTCAAGTCACACCTACTGATAACTCAGCAACTGCTTACTTCTCTAGGATTTCTCCTAAATATTTCAAAGTCAGTTCTAGAGCCAGTGCAGCTCCTCATCTTCATGGGGGCGGAGCTGGATACAATAAGGGCAAGAGCCTTCCTTCCCCTGGACAGGGCAAGGACCCTTGTGACACTGGCCTCTTCATTCACCCTTCAGGTGTCTCGACCAGCAAGGCATTTTCTGCAGCTCCTGGGCCACATGGCTGCCTCTACGGCAGTGGTCCAAGGAGCAATATTTCAGATGAGGGACATTCAGTTCCACTTAAGAGCTTTCTGGTCCCAGAGAAAGGATTCTCTGACCAAACTAATCCCAGTGACTCAAACCCTGATCCAGGCTTTGCAGTGGTGGCAGTATCAGGACAACATAAGGCAAGGAGTTCCCTTTGTCACTCAATCTCATTCTCTAATCCTTACCACAGATGCCTCCCTCGTGGGCTGGGGGAGCCCACTTGGGGAATCTGACCACCCAAGGGTTGTGGTCACCTCAAGAATCTCTGCTTCACATCAGTCTCTTAGAACTCAGAGTAGTATTTCTAGCACTTCAAGTTTTTTCCAAGTCTATTCAGAACAAACTAGTTCAGATCAGGATAGACAATACCACCACAATGTGGTACATTAGCAAGCAAAGGGGCACTCGGTCTACGGCCTTGTGCACGGGAGCACTGAAGTTGTGGTCTCTGACCTATTCCCTGAATACCTCTCTGATAGCAGTGCACCTCCCAGGGAAGGACAATGTCTTGGGAGATGCTCCAGCATGATATCTCAGGGCCATCACGAATGATCCCTGGATCCCCTAATTTTGAAGGTGATCTTCTCCAGATGGGGCACTCCACAGCCAGATCTTTTTGCAGCCCCAGACAATTACTAACTTCCTCTTTTTCGCTGCAGACCCCCAGTGTTGGGCTCAGTCCCCCCGGATGTTCTACTTCTGAATTGGGAAGGGAAATTCCTGTATGCTTTCCCCCCTTCCCTCTCCTGTTCAAGGTACTAGTCAAAATCAGGTCTCAACCCTGCAAAGTGATTCTGATTGCTCCAGACTGGGCCAGACAGCCCTGGTACCCACTCTTGCTGTCCTTAGCAGTCCACCTTCCCCTGTCTCTTCCGAGGAATTACAACCTGTTAACATGTTCTCAGGGAAGGGTTTGGTATCCGAATCTCAAATCTCTCAATCTCAAGGCCTGGTTCTTGAAGAGTTAGAGTTTGCTGATTTACATCTCTTTCAAGGTGTTCTGGATATTCTAAAGGCTTCTCGAAAGCTTTCCACCAGAAAGACATACAACTCCAAATGGAAAAGGTTTACTATTTGGTGTTCTGGTAAGCATATTTCTCCAGAGTCTGCTGGGTTGCCTACAGTCCTGGACTATATGGTTCATCTCAATAGCTTGGGACTCAGACCAGCTACACTTAGAGTGCATCTGGCAGCTGTCTCTGCCTTCTTGTCAGCAGGCAAACCCTCTTCCCTTTCAGCTAATCCTGTATTCCCTAAATTCTTCAAGGGATTGCTTCATACCAATCCTCCCTTCAGGGACCCTGCCCCTGCTTGGGATCTTAATGTTTGCATTGCTCAGCTTATGCAACCCCCTTTTGAGCCTTTGTCCTCAACAGAGCTTAAGTACTTGACTTGGAAAACTGTGTTCTTGGTAGCTATCACTTCTGCCAGACGCCTAAGTGAGTTACAGGCCCTGTCAGTGGAGCCTGATTTTATCTCGTTCCATAGAGATAAGCGGTCCTCAGGACTAATAGGAAGTTTTTGCCTAAGGTGGTTTCAGATTTCCACCTTAATCAGTCTGTGTCTCTTCCTGTTTTCTTCACTGACCATTCCTCCTCTGGGGAGAGGAGGCTACACGGCCTAGATATGAAAAGGGCCCTTAGCTACTACTTAGAGCGCACCAAGGGTCACAGGTTTGACTCCTTCCAATTGTTCCTCACTTATGGTGAGGTTGGTAAGGGAAAACCTGCCACTAAGAGATATATTGCCAGGTGGATTGTCTCTTGTATACAATTCTGCCATGACAAATTAGGTAGAATCCCACCCTCAGGCCTGAGGACTCACTCTACTAGAGGTACAGCTGCTTCCCTGGCTGCTGCCAGGGATATTCCTATCTTAGAGATTTGTCAAGCAGCCACCTGGAAAACAGTACATACTTTCACCAAGCATTACTCTCTGGATATCCAGGCTAGGAGTGATGCTCGGTTTAGCACAGCTGTGCTTCAGAGCCTGTTCCCAAAGTAGGTTCTGTCCCTCCTCCATGGAGGTACTGCTTGGTAGTCTACAATAGTCATAATACAGCAAGACTTCATGTTGTTTGAAGAAACAATTACTCACTTTAGTAATGTTGTTTCTTCTAATGGAGTCTTGCTGTATTCTAACCTCCCCCTGCCTCCCCTCTCAGAACCTGGGTTTTTGGGATGTGGGTGGGCAGGAACAGTGTTGGCACCCTAGAGGTGACCCCTTTTTCTCACCCTCTTATTTTGGGTGTGTGTTGTGTTTTGTTCTTTGGGTTTCCTGACTTGAGTCTTTGCCTTGGAACCAAAAAATCTTTTTATTAAATTTAGTTGCCATTTGGCTAGTGCAAGTTTACAGTTTTCACACAGGACGCCCAGTGAGTATAGCTCGTAAAAATCTGGCGGTTTGGGTTCAAACAACAACAGACAGAGCCTCAACCGAGCTCGAGCTCAGCGTTCCATGCCTTGCATGGAAAGTTAACTCTTTCATCTCAGGGGCAGTTCAAAGGTTGGATATCACTGCAATAGTCAGAATACAGCAAGACTCCATTAGAAGAAACAACATTACTGAGGTAAGTAATTTTTTATTCTCTACTCCCGCTGCACAGTGAGTGGATAGAGTGTGCTGGGGATGTTGCCAAGTCCAGGAAAGATGCAGTGGGAGTTGATCAAGGAATGTAAATGTGTTTTTGTGTGGTAACTCCATCTACCATTTACAGCAGCAGTCTCTACAGAATGTGAGTAATCATGTTTCTTTTGTTTTTTAATTAAGGACACGTTAAGGCCTAAGGAGGTTTGCAGTGTCCCTTTAAGGCACAAGCAGGGGTTGAGTTACTATCCATTAATCAAACTCTAGAGGAATTGTAAGTTTCAAAGCAAAGCTGAGTATCTGTGCTCCTAGTGTAAGAATCTAACAAAGGTAACCCAACCCTTGGAGTGCATTATTGCTATTTTTAAACTAAATTGTTTTTATATTGTTAAAAGGAATATTTCAGTGTCATTTTCTGTTCTCACTGAGCTAGTCATTTACTTCTTGGTAATATGGCTCACCTACTGGGGCCAGCACCCTCCAGAGCAGTGACATCATCATGGAAGCCTTAGCTCCACCCCATTCTGTAGCAGCTTTGAATCATCAGTCATACATGCGTTGGCTTTAGAGGTGGCAGCAGTGTAACAGCTCTCCTGCCTGAGGAATACAGGGTTTTAAATAGCTGATAAGGCATAGCAAAATAGGAGGTAATGCTAACCATTTCTAAAATTGTGTAGCAGTAGACTGTTAACCATTTTATCAGGGAGTCTATGGCACAGCAGACACAATTAATAAAAGTATATATATTTTTAAATTTTGATAACCATTATGTGCTAACTAGGCATTTTTACAGCTGATCATTACTTTCAAGTATAAAACTGCTAATCATTTTTTTCAGCTTATTTAACACCCTGGAATATATTCAGACCTTTTTTTTGTTCTGTTTTCTCAGACTGTGTAAGCTCTCAGCAGAAAATCCTGTTTGTCTTTACAGACAGAATTTCTGAATTTAAACCATACCTGTAGATAATATGCTTAATTGGCTTCTGCTTTATCCCTAAATTCCTGTCAGAGGATGGGTGTTTTGCCATTTTGTCTCCGTTCTACTTAGAACTCTTTAAGGGTGTAAGATAGTTGATATACTATAGGGCTTGCTGTTGTGGTCTGTATTAAAGTCTGATACCTAAGTAAGCCTGTTTTGCAATTAAAGTGATCAGTAGAGAAGTAGCAATGCTTCCTTCCTTCTACTGTCGCTGCCCCTTCCTATGTACCCCAGCATCCTGTTTGCCTTACTGTAGGCCTTGTTACAGTGGCTTGATTGTTTTAAGAAGTAGCTAATGATGGCTTCTAGGTCTCTTTCCTCAGAGGTCCTGCCCAGCTTTACACGTGCCCCCCCCCCATATCAAGTACATTGTCCTGGGGTTCTTGTTCCCTGTGTGAATCACTTTGCACTTTTTGACATTGAATTTCAGCTGTCAAACCTCTGACCACCTCTCCAGCCTTTTCGAGTGTCTCTGTATCTCCCTAACCCCCTCTTATGTGTCTACACAGCTACAGAGCTTAGTGTCACCTGCAAAGAGACACATCTTGCTCTGGATTCCTTCTCCCTTATTGCTAATCAACATTTTGCCCTGGATTTCTTCTCCCATGTCATTAATGAACATTCTGAAAAGTTCTGGACCCAGGACTAATGCTTGTGGCAACCCACTGGTGACCTCCTCTTTTGATTTGACTCTGTTAACCACAACTCTTTGCTGTCCCCTTCCAACCAGTTTCTCACCCATCTGACTGTTTCCTTTCATACAACATGAAGTCTTGCTGTATTCTGACAGTAGCAGCAGTGAGTCCCAACCTTCGAACTGCCCCGGAGATGAAAGAGTTAACTTTCCATGCCAGGCATGGAACGCTGAGCTCGAGCTCAGTTGAGACTCTGTTGCTGTTTAAACTCAAACCGTCAGATTCTTTATTCTGCCTCACTGAACAGTCGCTCCGGAGATTTCTCCTTCTGCTTGGTTCAATTTGTCTGTTAAAGTACCGTTTTTTCTCGGTTTTCGACCGAATTTAAACCGCAACCTGTCGGTTCAGTGTCTGTCTGTGGTATTCATGAGTACTAGATAGGTTTTATATTAATTCTGTTCTGTGTGGAACTTGTAAACGGTTTATAGGTTCGGTTTGAACCGATCAAGTTGTTTAAAAATCCTAAATTGTACTTTTAGAGTGTGGTTACTGGTTCTTATCGGTTCTAAAAAAAACAACGGATTTTATTACAATTTTTTCCATGACCCGTGACACGGTCAGGAACCAATAAGAGGGTCTTGCCTGGCGGATTGCCATTAAAAGGGTTAGTTTGGTTAGGACTGGCACAATGTCTGAGAAACCCAAAAGAAAAACCGGGCCCACTGGGTTTCAACACTGTAGTGTGTGTGGGGAAGTCTTTGCTAAGGCTGACCCTCACACCACCTGTGTTTATTGTCTGGGGTTTGACCACCTCAATGCAGACTGTCAGATCTGTAAAAATTTTCCTGTAGCTACCCTAGAAAAGAGAGTTGGTAGGCTCAGGGAAAGGGAGGCCAAAAAGTCAGCTGAACCGGATGGCCAGCTCAAACCGAACCAGAAGGAGTGCCCTCTGACCAGGGCGAGATTTCTCCGGGCAAAAGGAGATCCGACTCTGAGGAGTTGGTTCCAGCAAAGAGAACTAGGAAAGAAAAATCAGCTGGTGTGGAGTCAAAACTTTCCTCTCCAACCACTGAAGAAATAGTCAAAGCGATTAAAATTGTCCAGTCGCTTTCCCGGTTCTGACGAACCGGCACCATTGAGGCCTTTCGGTTCGTTGGTTCCACGGTTCAAGATTATGATTTGGGAGTATTATGAACCGGAGGAAGAGGAGTATGAGGAAAGTGAATGTGGATTTGAAAGTCTGGATGTGCCCATTAACCCGGACATCTCCCCAGACAGACCTTCAGGAGTGTCTCCTCCTAGGCTTTCTGAGTCCCCTTCTCATTTCATGTTTTATAAAAAAAGTGGCTGAAACCCTCCAGCTTCCTATGGAAGAAGCTGTGGATGATCAAGAGGAGCCTGACTATGTAGAAATGATGGATATCCCAGAGTCTAGGAAGATGTCTATTCCTTTACATAAATCTTTTGGGGAACAGACATTTAAAATTTTAAAGACTCCTAACACTATACCTCCTGTGGATAAGAGAATGGACAAGATGTATGCATTGTCAGGCTCTGATATGGAGTTCCTTACACAACAATGCAGCCATGTTGGGGTAGTGCAGTTTGCAGCTTGTGACAAGGCAAATATTCCCTTGGCTTCACACCCCCCAGACAAGGACTCCAGGAGGATTGATGCCATGGCAAAGAAACAGTACTTGGCAGCATCCTTGGGACTCAGGCAGGCCAATCATATGGCTTATGTTGCTAGATATCAGAAATCCAGATGGGACTTTGTCGTGGCTTTAGCAAAACAGGTCCCTGGCCAGCTTGCCAAGGAGCTGGAGCAGGTGGCTGCTGATGGTATTGAGGCATCCAAGGTGCAATTCCGTGCTGCAGTGGACTCAAATGATGTATCATCAAGAGTCATGACTACATCTGTGGCACTTCGCAGAATGGCTTGGCTCAGATGTACTAGCCTGTCACAGGATACCCAGACTAAGGCCATGGATTTTCTTGTTGGTGGTAATTCTTAGTTTGGGGAGCAAACCGAGAATTACATGAAGAAAATGGACGAGTATAGGACCACCTACAGGAGTGCCCAGGCCAAGGAAAGGCAGGCCACTCCTCAAAGGCTGCATCCCGGGGTAGGGGCAGGCCTTTTCACAGGCCTTTCTACCAAGCCCAGGCCTCCTCTTCTGCATATGCTCAGAGGCGGTTCTTTAGAGGGAGAGGCAGAAGGGGTACCAGCAGACCTGCTTCCACCCCTCAGCCAAAACCCCCTGCCAAACAGGCACCCTGATGGGTTTGCCAGGGCCGATTCTCCACCACCTGTAGGGGGCAGGCTGGCTTACTTTGTCCAGGACTGGAAGTCTCTAACATCAGACAAGTGGGTCCTGGAAGTAGTAAGCCAGGGACTGGTTCTCAGCTTCAAAAGATTTCCAAAGCTGAGAACCAGATCCTTTCCATCTGCAAACCCCTCAGAGGCACTTGCCCTAGAGGCAGAGGTCTCTTCCCTCCTAGCTCTCAGAGCTGTGGAAAGGGTTCCACCCCTACACCAGGGCAAAGGGTTGTACTCCAGGTACTTCCTTACCCCAAAAAAGACAGGAGAATGGCAGCCCATCCTGGATCTCAGATACTTAAACAAGCACCTGTTAAAGCCAAAATTCAAAATGGTGACGGAATAATTTTACCCTCTCTGAGGCCAGGGGACTGGCTAGTATCCCTGGACCTCAAGGATGCCTACTTCCATATTCTCATCAGAAGCTCCCATCGAAAGTACCTCAGGTTTGAGCTGCCCTCAGGCCATTACCAGCTCAGAGCAATGCCCTTCGGACTAACCTCTTCTCCAAGGGTGTTCACAAAATGCCTGGCAGTAGTAGTTGCTTCTCTAAGAAGGCAAAGGATTGCCATCTTCCCTTACCTGGACGACTGGCTTATGGTAGGCCAGTCCCCAGACCAGGTCAAGTTACATTTACAAATAACTCAGCAACTGCTCACCTCATTAGGTTTCCTTCTGAATCTTTCAAAGTCAGTTCTAGAGCCTGTCCAGCTCCTCACCTTCATAGGTGCAGAGCTAGACACAGAAAAGGCCAGGGCTTTCCTTCCCCTGGACAGGGCAAGGACCCTTATCTCTCTGGCCTCCTCATTCACCCTGTAGGTGTCTCGACCAGCGAGGCATTTTCTGCAGCTCCTGGGGCACATGGCTGCTTCCACAGCAGTGGTGCAGGGAGCAAGATTTCAGATGAGGGACATCCAGTTCCATTTAAGAGCCTTTTGGTCTCAAAGGAAGGATCCTCTGACCAAATTGAACCCAGTGACTCGAACCCTGATCCAGGCCCTACAGTGGTGGCAGGATCAGAGCAATCTGAGACAAGGAGTTCCCTTTGTCTCTCAGTCCCACTCTTTAATCCTTACTACAGATGCCTCCCTCTTGGGGTGGAGGGCTCACTTGGGTGACCTGACCACCCAGGGGTTGTGGTCCCCTCAGGAATCTCTGCTTCACATCAATCTGTTGGCACTCAGAGCAGTGTTTCTAGCACTTCAAGCTTTTTCCAAATCTGTTCAGAACAAAGTTATCCAGGTCAGAACAGACAATACCACCACAATGTGGTACATCAATAAGCAAGGAGGCACTCGGTCTATGGCCTTGTGCACAGAAGCAATGAAGTTGTGGTCTCTGGCTTATTCTCTGAACACCTCCCTCACAGCAGTTCACCTTCGAGGCAAGGACAATGTCCTGGCAGATGCTCTCAGCAGGATATCCCAGGGCCATCACGAATGGTCACTGGACCCCCTGGTCTTGGAGGTGGTATTTTCCAGATGGGGCACCCCACAGATAGATCTTTTTGCAGCCCCAGACAATCACCAACTCCCCCTTTTTTGCTGCAGGCCCCCAGTGTTGGGCTCAGTCTCCCTGGATGCCTTAGTCCTCAGTTGGGAAGGGAAGTTCCTGTATGCTTTCCCCCCTTCCCTCGCCTGTTCAAAGTGCTAGTCAAAATCAGATCTCAACCCTGCATGATGATCCTGATTGCTCCAGACTGGGCCAGGCAGCCTTGGTATCCACTCCTTCTGTCCTTAGTAGTCCATCTCCCCTTGTCTCTTCCCAGGAATTACAACCTGTTAACCTGTGCTCAGGGGAGGGTTTGGTACCCGAACCTCAAATCTCTCAATCTCAAGGCCTGGCTCTTGAAGAGTTAGAATCTGCTGATTTACACCTCTCCCAAGGCTTAATGGACATTCTGAAGGCTTCTAGGAAACCTTCCACCAGGGCTACTTATAATTCCAAATGGAAAAGATTTTCCATATGGTGCTCTGAGGAGCATACTTCCCCAGAGTCTGCTGATCTGCCCACAGTCCTTGATTATATGGTCCATTTAAATAGCTTGGGGCTTAGACCAGCTACACTGAAGGTGCATCTGGCAGCTGTTTCTGCTTTTATCTCAGCAGGTAAGCCCTCTTCTCCTTCAGCTCACCCTGTATTCTCCAAGTTTTTCAAGGGATTGCTTCACACCAACCCTTCTTTCAGGGACCCTGCCCCTGCTTGGGACCTTAATGTTTGCATTGCTCAGCTTATGCAACCCCCTTTTGAGCCTTTGTCTTCAGCAGAGCTTAAGTACTTGACTTGGAAAACTGTGTTTCTGGTAGCCATCGCCTCTGCCAGATGCATAAGTGAGTTACAAGCTTTGTCAGTGGAGCCTGATTTTATCTCCTTTCGTAGAGATAAGGTGGTCCTCAGGACACACAGGAAATTTTTGCCTAAGGTAGTTTCAGATTTCCACCTCAATCAATCTATGTCTCTTCCTGTGTACTTCACTGACCATTCCTTCTCTGGCGCGAGGAGGCTCCACAGTTTAGATGTGAAAAGGGCCCTTAGCTACTACATAGAACGTACCAAGGGTCACAGGTTTGACTTCCTCCAACTGTTCCTCACTTGTGGTGAGATTGGTAAAGTGAAACCTGCCACTAAAAGATCCATTGCCAGGTGGATTGTCTCTTGTATCCTATTTTGTTATGGAAAACTGGGTAAGGTTCCACCCTCAGGCCTGAGGGCTCACTCTACCAGAGGTACAGCTGCTTCCCTGGCTGCTGCCAGGGATATTCCTATCTTAGAGATATGTCAAGCAGCTACCTGGAAAACAGTTCACACTTTTACCAAGCATTACTCTCTGGATATCCAGGCTAGGAGTGATGCTCGGTTTGGCATAGCTGTGCTTCAGAGCCTATTTCCTAAGTAGGTTCTGTCCCTCCTCCATGGAGGTACTGCTTGGTAGTCTGCTACTGTCAGAATACAGCAAGACTTAATGTTGTTTGAAGAAAAAATTACTCACCTTAGTAATGTTGTTTCTTCTAATGGAGTCTTGCTGTATTCTGACCTCTCCCACTGCCTGCCCCTCTCAGAACCTCTGTTTTTGGGATGTGGGTGGGCAGTGGCAGTGTTGGCACTCAGTAGATGGCCACCTTATGTTTCACCCCCTTTTTCTTGGGTGAATTGATGTGTTTTTCATTTTTGGGTCTCCTGACTTGAGTCTTTGTTTTGGGACCAAAAAATGTGTTTTCATGTTTAGTAGCCAGTTGGCTAGTGTAGGTTTACAGCTTCCACACAGGACCTTAGTGAGTTTGCTTGTAAAGATCTGACGGTTTGAGTTTAAACAGCAACAGACAGAGTCTCAACCAAGCTCGAGCTCAGAGTTCCATGCCTGGCATGGAAAATTAACTCTTTCATCTCTGGGGCAGTTCGAAGGTTGGGACTCACTGCTGCTACTGTCAGAATACAGCAAGACTCCATTAGAAGAAACAACATTACTAAGGTAATATTTTCTTCTCTTCCCATTTGCAAGGACAAACAGTCTACATCAGTATAATCATTGCAGCCACAACATATTACATAAACAGGGAGGTACCAAATCCACAAAAGTCTGTACAGAGGCAGTGAGGATATGTGACCTAACATATTCTTTGCAGGCAACAATACCTACATTGCACATGCCAGGAAAGGAAAATGTACTGGCAGATGCCTAAAGCATAATGGTTCAGGGAAATCATGAATGGTCACTAGGTCAGCAAGTGCTGACACTCAGTTTTTCAGAGATGTGGGGGGGGGGTCCAGAAATGGACCTGCTTGCCTCATGCAGAAACAGAAATCTTCCCAAATGTTGCTGGTCACCTTCAACAGGGATAGTTCCAGAGTATGCTCTTTCCCTGTCATATAGAATCAAGTACCTCTGTGCCGTTCCTCTAATGCCACTGATCTTGAGTTTTTTTTTTTAATTGAAGAGGAGTGCACAACAATGGTTCTGATAGTACTAAACAAGACTAGACAGGCTCACCCGTTGACAGTGTCACAATGAACCCTAATCTCTCAGCCCCCGAGACACAATCTCCTAACACTGTGACAGGGCAGGGTAACTTATCCAGACCTCAGAACACTTCTTCCGAAGATTTGGTTCATGAAGACAGTAACAGGGAGACTCTAGCCGCCCACTCCCACAAGAAAGAGAAGCTAAAAATGAACAGGAAGGCAAAATGCAGACAGTATTACATTAATCAGATGAAGGAAAGGCAGAGGCAGGAAAGCAGCACAAAAAGGTAAAAAGGGGGAGGAGGGAAGAAAGCAACAGAGCAAAGTTGTGAGTAAAGAGCAGATAGTAAGTAAAACATGGAAGGCCATGGTTACAAATGCTTGCAGCCTGGAGAATAAAATCCCAGACCTGGAAGCATTGTTAGTAGAGGCAGACCTGGACATAGCAGTAATAACAGACCTGGTACACCACAAATCATGACGGGATGTTAATGTACCAGGGTATGCTGTGTTCGAGAGAGGTGGGTAGAAAAGGGGGAGGGGTGGCCATGTACATTAGGGAGGATATAAAGGCAACAGAGGTACTGAGTAGACGGGGAGGCTGAGGCACTGTGGGTCACCCTTGAGCCAGGTAATGGCACAGCAATCTGAGCAGGGGTGATCTACAGGCCTCCAGCACAGGGGGAGGAGTTGGATAGGGAGCTAGGGGATCAAATTCAACAATAGCAGCAAAAGGTGAGGTATTACTGCTGGGCAATTTCAATATCTCAGACTTGGACTGGGCCATCCCAGCAGCTGCTTCAGCCAGGAGCGGAGACATCCTGGATTCCCTACAGGAGCAGGTCTAAGACAGCTAGTGATTGATCCTACCAGAAAAGGGGCGATTCTGGACCTAGTACTGATCAATGGTCACAGAATCACAGCCATCCAGGTGGAAGGTCAACTGGGGTCCAGCGACCATCACATATTGTGGTTCAGCATAGGGACCGAGACACTATCTAGTCACCCGAAGGCAAAGGTCTTAGATTTTAGGAGGGCCATTTTTGCTGAAATGGGGAGTTGTATCAAAGAGGCATTGGTGAGAAGGGAGACAGGAGGGGGAGTTGAGCAGTGGGGACAACTAAATGGAGCCATAGAGGAGGTGACGAGCCAATGCATCAGGGTGGTAAATAAGGGCAATAGAAGAAGGAAAGCACTGTGATTCTTGAGAGAGGTGGCAGACGAGGAAAGGGCAGGTTTCAGGAAATATAAGGAGACACAGAGGGAGGAGGAGAGGGAGGTGTACCTAAGGAATCTAAGGAAAGAAGGGAAGGCTGTTAGGAAAGCAAAGACATAGACTGAAGAAAGATTAGCACTGACAGAAGAAAGGGGGCATAGCATTCTATAGGTACATTAGCGAAAGAAGGAAGACTGGCGTGGGGGATTGTAAGGCTCAAAAGGGATGCAGGGAAGCGTAAGGAGGGAGACATGGAAAAGGTGAAAATACTGAACAAATGCTTATGTTCAGTATTCACTAAAGAGGGGGAGGGTCAGGGACCACAGCTGGGTAACAGACACAAGGGGGAAGAGGTAAACACAAGTCCATTCACAGTGGAGAGAGTCCTTTAGGAGCTCATAAAACTGAAGGTGAACAAAGCAATGGGGCCAGATGGCATACACCCGAGGATATTAAAAGAGCTAGCAGCGCCTCTGGCAGCACTGTTCATGGAGTCACTCAACACGAGTGATTCCAGAGAACTGTAAGCGGGCACATGTAGTCCATCTACACAAAAGTGGTAGTAGGGAGGAGGCAGGGAACTATATGTAAGTCAGCCTCACCTCAGTAGTGGGTAAGATCATGGAGGTACTGCTTAAGGAAAAAATAGTGGCACACTTGGAATCCAGCGGTGCCCAGAATCTGAGGCAACATGGATTCACAGCAGGAAGGTCATGTCAGATGAATCTGATAGATTTTTTTGACTGGGTGACAAGGGAAGCAAATTGGCGGGAAGGGCAGTAGACGTCACCTACCTCGATTTCAGCAAAGCCTTCGACACTGTCCCACATAATAGGCTGATCAACAAAATGAGTAGTCTAGGTATGGGGCACAAGGTGATAAAGTGGTTTAGGAACTGGCTAACAGACAGGAAGCAGACGGTGGTGGTAAATGTGATCTAATCAGGGAAGGGGGGGTGACCAGTGGGGTACCTCAGGGATCAGTCCTTGGGCCAGTCCTCTTTAATGTCTTCATTAGTGACATTGCGGTAGGACTGGAGGGAAAGGTCTGCCTGTTTGCAGATGACCCCAAGATCTGCAACAGGGTGGATACTCCAGACGGAGTGGCGAGAATGAAGAGGGACCTGGAAAAGCTTGAAAAATGGTCTGAAGTGTGACAACTAAGGTTCAGTTCCAAGAATTGCAAAATAATACACCTGGGAAGAGGAAACCGTGAGGAGAGCTACAGGATGGGGGGTTGCTGACTATCACCAAAGAAGAAAGGGACCTGGGGTTATTTCTGATGACCTAAAGGTGTCTAAGCAGAGTACAAAGGCTGCAGGGAGGGCCAGTGGCATGCTGGGGTGCATAGGCAGAGATATCACCTCTACCCCATCAGCTATGGCAGTGTGCGACTGTGGGGGGCTTCAAGCAGGCATTAAAAACTGCTGCCTAATTATACTGAATTTTATCGCTTATCTGTTTTATATTGTGTGTGATATTTTATCTTGTTCTATTTATTTTTATGTAAAGCACCTTGATGCTCCTGAAAGACACTCAACAAATAAAGTTTATTATTATTATCACTAGCAGAAGGTGAGAGGTGGTGAAGCCATTGTAAAATATGCTAGCGAGGCCTCACCTAGAGTACTGTGTGCAATTCTGGAGGCTGCACCTTTGTAAGGACATTGACAGGGTGGAGGCGGTCCAGAGAAGGGTGACTAAGATGGTACAGGGCTTGCACCAGAAAACATAGGAGAGACTAAAGGACCTCAATATGTACTCGCTGGAGGAAAGAAGGGATCGGGGGGGCATGATAGAAACATTCAAGTACCTTAAGGGCATTAACAAAGTGCAGGGGGGAGACATCTTCCAGTATAAGAGATGCACAAGAACAAGGGATCATGATATGAAATTGGAAGGTGGCAGGCTGAGGGAAAATGTGAGGAAGTTTTTCTTCACAGAGAGGGTGGTGGACACGTGGAATAGGCTGCCACGGGAGGTGGTGGGGGCGAGCACAATGGAGGGTTTTAAACATGCATGGGACAGGCATAAGGGTACCTTAGCAGTGGGAAGGCGGGGTGAAAAGCCATTGACCAGGTAGGGTCAGAGGCCACAAACTAGTGTAGGGCTTTTGGGCAGACTGGATGGGCCTGGCGGTCCTTATCTGCTGACAATTTCTGTGTTTCTCTGAAGAGCTAGATTATTCTGGCTGAAATCTTTCCAATTAAGTATTGGAAGTTTTAAAGGTGTCGTGAAAACCTGTAACAAGAAAATCATGTTCTTAAAAGTGAAGAACATTTATTGTTTGGTGTATTATAGTTCACAGAATCTCTCAGCTTTGAAGGCAGACTTACAGTATGTGTGATTCTGGACTATTTAGTGGATTTACAGTCTCTTGGACTCAAATCCTCCTCTTTGAATGTGCACTTAACGGCTGTGTCAGCCTTACAGTCAGCAAGGAAAGAAAAATCTTTTGCCTCATAACCAGTTTTCAAAAGATTTTTCAAAGGCCAGAACAATTTCTGTCCCCCTTAAGGGACCCAACTCCCCCATGGGATTTGAACCCCAATCACGGCACAATTGATAGGATCTCTGTTCAAACAACATGAAGTCTTGCTATATTATGACATATGCAGTGAGTCCCAACCTTCGAATTGCTCCGGAGGTGAAAGTTAACTTTCCATGCAAGGCATGGAACCTTGAGCGAGAGCTCGGTTGAACACTCTGTCTGTTGTTGCTCAAACTCAAACTGTCAGATTCTTTACTCCGCCTCACTAAACAGTCGCTCCGGAGATTTCTCCTTCTGCTCGGTTCATTTGTCGGTTAAAAGTTTTATTTTTTCGGTTTTTTGACCAAAATTAAACTGCAATCGGTCGGTTCCAGCTCTGTCTGTGGTATTGTAAGTAATAGATAGGCTGTCATTTATTTCTTCTGTGTGGAACTTGTAAATGTCTCTTTCGGTTCGGTTTGAACCAACTAGGTTGTTTTAAAAATTACTTTCTAGTCCTTTAGAGTGCAGTTCCCGGTTCTTATCGGTTCTAAAAAAAACAGATTTCATTACGGTTTTTTCCACAACCCGTGACACGGTTGGGAACTGATAAGAGAGTCTTGCTTGGCGGATTGCCACTAACGGGCAAGTTTGGTTAGGCTGGCATTATGTCTGAGAAACCCAAAACCGAGACCACTGGGTTTCAGCACTGTGGCCTCTGTGGAAGCCTTTGCAAAGGCTGCCACCACCTATATATGTGTCTGGGGTTTGACCACCTCAGTGCAGACTTCCAGATTTGTAAAATTTTCCTGCTGCCACCGTGGAAAGAGAGTTGGTAGGCTCAGGGAAAGGGAGGCCAAAGTCCAGCTTACCTGGATGGCCAGCCGGTTCGGTTCCAGCAGAACCAGAGAGTACCCTCTGACCAGGCGATACTTCCTCAGGCAAGCGAAGAGCCAGCTCTGAGAAGCGGTTCCAACTAAAGGACTAGAAAGTCAGCTAGTGTGGAGCCAAAGTTCTTTCTCTAACTCGTGAGGAAATAGCTAAAGCAATTCAAATTGTCCAGTCTCTTTCCCGGTTCTGTCGAACCGACACCATCAGGGAAGCGTTAGGTTTGGTCGGTTCCACGGTTCAAGATTTTGATTTTGATGATTTTTTATGAACCGGAGGAAGGGAGGAGTATGAGGATAGTGAATGTGATTTGGAAGGTCTGAATGTGCCCATTAGACGGACATCTCTCCAGACAGACCGTTGGGGTCCCCCAGGCTATCTGAGTCCCCTTCTCATTTTATGTTCTGTAAGAAAGTTGCTGAAACTCTCCAACTCCCTGTTGAGGAAGCTGTTGATGACCAGGAAGAGCCTGATTATGTAGAAATGATGGATATCCCAGAGTCTAGGAGACTGTCTATTCCCTTGCACAAATCTTTTAGGAAACAGACAGTAAAAATTCTAAAAACTCCTTATTCTATCCTCCCTGTATATAAAAGGATGGACAAGAGGTATGCTTTATCAGGCTCTGATATGGAGTTCCTCACTCAGCAATGCAGCCATGTGGGGGTAGTGCAGGCTGCTGCCTGTGACAAAGCAAATATTCCTCTAGACTCTCACCCTCCTGAAAAGGACTCCAGGAGGATGGATGCCATGGCAAAGAAACAGTACATGGCAGCATCTTTGGGACTCAGACAGGCAAACTATATGGCTTATGCTGCTAGGTACCAGAAATCCAGATGGGATACTGTGCTGCCCTAGCAAAACAGGCCTCTGACCAGCTTGCCAGGGAGCTGGAACAGGTGGCTGCAGATGGTATTGAGGCATCAAGGTGCAATTTCATGCTGCAATAGACTCTAATGATGTGTCATCAAGGGTCATGGCTACATCTGTGGCACTTCACAGAATGGCTTGGCTCAGATGTACTACCTCTCACAGGATACCCAGTCTAAGGCCATGGATTTTCCTGTTGTGGGCAATTCTCTGTTTGGGAGCAGACGAGAATTACATAAAGAAAATGGATGAATATAGGACCACCTATAGGAGTGCACCGACCAAAGAAAGGAAGCCACTCCTCAAAGACAGCCTTGTCAGGGGCAGGCCTTTTCATGAGGCCTTTTACCAAGCCCAGGCCTCCTCTTCTGCTTATGCCCAGAGGGTTCTTTGGGGAGGAGAGACAGACAGGGTACAATGAAGCCTCTTCTACCCCTCAGCCCAAAGCCCCTGCCAAGCAGGCTCCCTGATGGGATTGTGGGGCGATTCTCCACCACTACCGGTAGGGAAGGCTGAGCTTACTTTGTCCAGGACTGAAGTCTTTAACATCAGACAAGTGGGTCCTGGAAGTAGTAAGCCAGGGACTAGTTCTCAGCTTCAAAATTTCCAAAGATGAGAGCCAGGTCCTTTCCACCTGCAAATCCATCAGAGGCATTTGCCCTAGAAACAGAAGTTTCTACCCTCCTGGCTCTCAGAGCTGTGGAGAGGTTCCACCCTACACCAGGGCAAGGGTTGTACTCCAGGTACTTCCTTACCCCAAAAGACAGGAGAATGCAGCCCATCCTGGATCTCAGGTATCTAAACAAGCACTTTTAAAACCAAAATTCAAAATGGTGACACTGTGAATTATTTTACCTCTCTAAGGCCAGGGACTCTAGCCTCCCTGGACCTCAAGGATGCCTACTTCCATGTTCTTATCAGAGCTCCCATCAAAAGTACCTCAGATTCAAACTGCCCTCAGGCCATTACCAGTTCAAGCAATGCCTTGACCTCACCTCGGCCGAGGTATTCACAAATGCCTGGCAGTAGCAGTTGCCCACTTAAGAAGGCAAAGATTGCCATCTTTCCTTATCTGGATGACTGGCTCATAGTAGGCCAGTCCCAGACCAGGTCAAACTACACCTTCAGGTAACTCAGCAACTGCTCACATCTCTAGGTTTCCTTCTCAATCTTCCAAAGTCAGTTCTGGAGCCTGTCCAGCTTCTCACCTTCATAGGTGCAGAACTGAACACAAAAGAGGCCAGAGCCTTCCTCCCTCTGGAAAGAGCAAGGACCTTGGTCTCTCTGGCCTCCTTTTTTACCCTACAGGTCTCTCAACCAGCAAGGCATTTTCTACAGCTCCTGGGGCACATGGCTGCTTCTACAGCAGTAGTGCAGGGAGCAAGATTTCAGATGAGGGACGTTCAGTTCCATTTGAGAGCCTTTTGGTCTCAAAGGACAGACCCTCTAACCAAATTGATCCCAATGACTTGAACCCTGATCCAGGCCCTTCAGTGGTGGCAGGACCAGAGCAATCTGAGACAGGGGGTTCCCTTCACACCCCAGTTTCACTCCTTGACCCTTACTACAGATGCATCCCTCTTGGGGTGGGGAGCTCACATGGGCGACCTCACTACCAAGGGGTTGTGGTCCCCACAGGAATCTCTGCTCCACATCAATTTGTTGGAACTCAGAGCAGTTTTTCTAGCACTCCAGGTTTTTTCCACATCTGTTCAGAACAAGGTTGTACAGGTCAGAACAGACAATACTACTACAATGTGGTACATCAACAAGCAAGGAGGCACTTTCGGTCTATGGCCTTGTGCACGAAGCAATAAGTTAGTGGTCTCTGGCTTATTCCTGAACACCTCCCTTACGGCAGTTCACCTCCCAGGCAAGGACAATGTCCTAGCGGATGCTCTCAGCAGGATTTCCCAGGGCCATCACGAATGGGCACTGGATCCCCTAGTACTGGAGGTAGTATTTGCCAGATGGGGCACCCACAAATAGATCTTTTGCAGCCCCAGACAATCACCAACTTCCCCTTTTTTGCTGCAGGCCCCCAGTGTTGGGCTCAGTCCCTCTGGATGCCTTCCTCCTCAGTTGAGAAGGGAAGTTTCTCTATGCTTTTCCCCCCTTCCCTCTTCTCTTCAAGGTGCTAGTCAAAATCAGATCTCAACCCCGAAAGTTGATCCTGATTGCCCCAGATTGGGCCAGACAACCCTGGTACCCACTCCTCATGTCCTTAGCAGTCCATCCTCCTCTATGCCTTCCCAGGAATCACAACCTGTTAACCTGTGCCCAGGGGAGAGTTTGGTATCTGAACCTCAAATCTCTCAATCTCAAGGCCTGGCTCTTAAAGAGTTAGAGTTTGCCAACCTACACCTCTCCCAAGGTGTATTGGATATCTTGAAGGCCTCTAGAAAGCCTTCCACCAGGGCTACTTATAATTCTAAATGGAAGAGATTTTCCATATGGTGCGCTGGCAAGCATATTCCCCCAGAATCTGCTGATGTGCCCACGAGCCTGGATTATTTGGTGCATTTGAATTCTTTCGGGCTGAGACCAGCTACCCTAAAAGTGCACCTGGCAGCCGTGTCTGTTTTCTTATCAGCAGGTAAGCCCTCTTCTTTTTCAGCTCACCCTGTATTCTCCAAGTTTTTCAAAGGGTTGCTTCACACCAACCCTCCATTCAGGGACCCTGCCCCTGCTTGGGATCTTAATATTTGCATTGCCCAGCTTATGCAACCCCCCTTTTGAGCCATTGTCTTCATCAGAGCTTAAGTACTTGACTTGGAAAACTGTGTTTTTGGTAGCCATCACTTCTGCCAGGCGCATAAGTGAGCTTCAAGCATTGTCAGTGGAGCCTGATTTTATCTCCTGTCACAGAGATAAGGTGGTCCTCAGGACTAACAGAAGGTTTTTGCCTACGGTGGTTTCAGACTTCCACCTTAATCAATCCATGTCTCTTCCTGTGTACTTCACTGACCGTTCCTCCTCTGGCAAGAGGAGATTGCACAGTTTAGATGTCAAAAGAGCCCTTAGTTACTATATAGAACGTACCAAGGGTCACAGGTTTGACTCCCTCCAATTGTTCCACACTTATGGTGAGGTTGGTAAAGGAAAACCTGCCTCTAAAAGATCCATTGCCAGGTGGATTGTCTCTTGTATCCAATTTTGCTATGAAAAACTGGGTAAGGTTCCTCCCTCAGGCCGGAGGGCTCACTCTACCAGAGGTACAGCTGCATCTCTGGCTGCTGCCAGGGACATCCCTATCCTAGAGATATGTCAAGTAGCTACCTGGAAAACAGTTCACACTTTTACTAAGCATTACTCCCTGGACATCCAGGCTAGGAGTGATGCTTGATTTTAACACAACTGTGCTTCAGAGCCTATTTCCTAAGTGGGTTCTGTCCCTCCTCCATGGAGGTACTGCTGTGTAATCTGCATATGTCATAATATAGCAAGACTTCATGTTGTTTGAAGAAAAAATTACTCACCTTAGTAATGTTGTTTCTTCTAATGGAGTCTTGCTATATTATGACCTCCCCCAGCCTGCCCCTCTCAAAACCTCTACTTTTGGGATGTGGGTGGGCAGTGCAATGTTGGCACTTCATAGATGCCCACTTTATTTTCACCCTTTCTTAGGGTGCTTAGGTGTTATGTTATATATTTTCTTTCTTGAATCCCCTGACTTGAGTCTTTGTTTTGGGATCAAGAACAAAAATGTGTTTTTGTAGTTAGTAGCCAGTGGGCTAGTGTAGGTTTTCGGCTTCCACACAGAACCTTAGTGAGTTTTGCTCGTAAAGATCTGACAGTTTGAGTTTGAGCAACAACAGACAGAGTGTTCAACCGAGCTCACACTCAAGGTTCCATGCCTTGCATGGAAAGTTAACTCTTTCACCTCTGGAGCAGTTCGAAGGTTGGGACTCACTGCATATGTCATAATATAGCAAGACTCCATTAGAAGAAACAACATTACTAAGGTGAGTAATTTTTTCTTCAAGTCCATGTTCTCACCAGAGATCAAGTACCTTACCTGGAAAACTGTATTTTTAATAGCTAAGACTTCTGCAAAAAGGATCAATGAACTGCAAGTTGTCTGTACAGAACCACCATTTCATTACCTTCAGTAGGGATAAAGTGGTGCTAATGACACACATACAATTCCAAAAGTGGTGTCAGAATTTTATATGAACCAGTCAATAACTGTCCACATATTTTCCAAAATCACATAACTATGGGTGAATAGAAACTCCATAGCCTGGATTAAAAAGGGCTTTGAGTTCCTATTTCAGTAGGACAGAATGGTCCAGAACTGACAGCACAAAGCTGTTTATAACTTGTGGTGAGATGGGCAAAGGTATACCAGCAGTTAAGAAAAAATGTGTGGGTGGATAGTCTCCTGCATATAGTTTTGTTATTAAAAAGCTGGTAAACACCCACCCAAAGGCCTAAAAGCACACTCTGGAAGAGTTAGATTTGCCATGGCAGTAACTCTGAGGGGCATAGTCCTTCAGGAGATTTGCAAAGCAGTTTCCTGGTCAGCAGCGCACACTGGTTATTACTGCCTGGACTTCTAGTCCCAAAGGTATTCCAGGTTTGGAACTATATGACTAGTAAACTTTTCATGCTAGAAGAAAAAATTACTCACTGTAGCAATGCTGTTTCTTCTAGAGGGTTTTCTAGTGATTCATACAAGTTCATCGATACCTACCTTTCTAGAACCTTAATAAAATTTATTCTTCACTTTAAATATAATGTGATTGAACTTCTTGAGCATGTCATTGTTACGATTTTTATCTGTGGTTTTCTGCATTCTTAGTATAGTTACATTAAGTTATAACAGGTTAGGTAGGTGGCCACTGCTCTCTTCTGGTCTTCAGAGATAAATCTCAGTTAGAATGCTATGGGGGGCATGACCACAGTGCAGAGTTTGAATTTACATAATCTCAGATTCCCTCTCCGGGGCATCAACGCAAGGCTGAGATTTATTTATTTGCTTTTGTTTACTGGATAAGTCACACTAGACATCCAAGTGCCTATTTTCAGGTGCGACCCAGGAGTTACAAACTTGAGTTTTACAGGTACAGTAACTAATACAGCTTTTACATACAGTGAGGAGACTAATACGACTATTTCATGCAGTGAAATGTAAGAATACATAGAGTG
Organism: Neoceratodus forsteri; assembly: GCA_016271365.2. Lineage (NCBI taxonomy): Eukaryota > Metazoa > Chordata > Ceratodontiformes > Ceratodontidae > Neoceratodus > Neoceratodus forsteri. Next base: position 58,571,517 of record CM057453.1, on the reverse strand, counting down.
GAGACATTCAGTAAAAACACATGAGCCCAGGGGTAGTTACAGATGACCTGGGAGAGATAAGCGCTATGTCTAACATAGGCAGGGGGTGAGTTAAGTTTGCCTGCACGGGGGGAGCAGATGACACCAGTAAACCTGCGTTCTGACCTCCCCACCCCATCTCCTCTCCCTACACCCACCTCCCTCTCCCCTGAACCTCCCTCTGTAAAACCACCCCACCCTCCCCAGTACATCACCTCTAGTCAAATCCACGACCTCTCTTCCCACTCCTTACCCCTTTCCTCCCCCGTCAAACCTCCCAAACCTTTCATCCTTTCCTGCTCCACTCACGAATGCTAAACCTAGAGGCCCTTCTCCGGTGCCTAAACCTACGAGCTCCACCTGCAAGGCACTCACATAGCAGATGCAAAAAGTACACTCACCTCCTCCTACCCCTGCTTCTCCTACTTCTGGCAGGTGATATACATCCAAACCCTGGCCCCACAACAACAAATCTTCCTCCAGCGTCTCCGGTACCCCAACTCAGTTTCTCAGTGAACTCGTTCCCTAAGGGCCTCCGTATATTCCACATAAACGTTCGAAGCCTCCTCCTCAAACTAGACACCCTCTCTATCTGGTCAGCACAGTACAATCCGGACATACTTTGTAGCACAGAAACTTGGCTCTCAAGAAAAATCTTCAACCCCTCTCTTGCCATACCTAATTATATCCTATTCCGCCAGGACCGTGGAAAGCGTGTCGGGGGGGTAGCACTGTATATCAAACACTCCATTAAGTGCTCGGTAGTTTTCAAAGAATCGCACCCATCATCCCACGAATCCTTAGTCGTTCACCTATCTCTCCCCTCATCCACCCCTCTTTATATTGGTGTTCTATATACCCCTCCAAAACCCTCACCTGACTCACTCATCTCAGCCATTTCCTCCATCTCTTCAACCTCCTCAAATGGCGAACTCATTCTATTAGGCGATTTCAACCTAAACTGGCTCTCCTCTTCCACAAACCATCAGCCCTGAGTTGAAGCTCTAAATCTCACTCACTTAATCCAAGAACCCACCCATCTAAATCACCGGTCTCAAAAACACACCCTGCTTGACTGGATTCTAACCTCCCACCCCATGGGATCACTGCCTCAGGCATCCTTTCTGATGCCCTAAGCGACCACTGTATAACCTATTGTATCCGGAAAATCCATTCACTTCACTCCGGCCCCAAATTCATCGCTACCCACCCCTTACACCTCCTAGACAAATCCGCCCTTCTCCATGACCTGTCAAGCACTGACTGGCTCCCAGTCCTTGCCTCATACGACGTCGACACCGTCCTCTCCCACTTCTGCAGCATCTTCCTAAGCATTTGGGACCACCACGCACCCCTCAGGAAAGCCTGAGTTAGGAAATACCACCACCCTTGGATCACAGCTGACCTAATCTCCCTGGGGCGTGTCAGGGATAAGGCCTGGAGGAGTTACAAATCCTCCTTAGCTACCAGCGACCTGCTCTCTTACAAAACCCTAAGAAACAACTGCATGAAAGCTATTCGACTATCAAAAGCCCAGTACTTCAAGGCCCAACTCACCGCTCACCAAGCCTCCCTGGCATCCTTCTGGAAGGTGATAAACTCTCTTATAAATCCATGCACAAAACAAGCCAGCCCTAGCTAAAAGTTGATGGTAATATAGCCTCCGTCCGGCCATTGTATCGAACTTTTCAACTCATTCTTCATCTCTACGCCAAGCCGATTCTCCCTCCCTTCTACCTCCTCCAATAATCCCCCCTCCCTCTCACCACGGCTTCCACTTTCCCCCTTTCACACCCCTGGAAGTTTACACTTCTCTCTCCTCCCTAAACCTGTCAAAGTCCAGTCCAGACGGCTTGCATCCCAATCTGCTCAGCATCTCTGCAGCTGCCATAGTCACTCCTATTACCCACATACTAAATCTCTCGATCGACACAGCCACCGTCCCTTCCACCTGGAAACTGGCCAAAATCCTACCTCTCCTTAAAGGTGGCGACCCCTCCCTCCCAGGAAATTATAGACCCATCTCTCTCCTCCCCTCCCTTGCCAAACTCCAAGAATCCCTTATGCTATCAAAGCTGTCCCTTTTTCTCTATACAAATAACTCCCTCTCCCCTTATCAATCAGGATTCAGAAAAGCTCATTCCACCACCACCACCTTTCTACGAGTCACCGACTCCATATTTTCCGCCATGGACGCAGGGCACATAACTACTGCCATTTTTATTGACCTAGCCAAAGCCTTTGACTCAGTCTCCCACCCTCTACTGCTAGGAAAATTGCGCTCCTTCGGCCTCACAACTCAGGCCATAAACTGGTTCCAGTCCTACCTCCAAAACAGGATGCAGCAAGTACAAATTGGGGACACCCTTTCAAACCCTCATCCCATCTTCGTGGGCATCCTCCAAGGCTCCATCCTTGGTCCTATCCTTTTCTCCCTTTTTATAAACGACCTCCCCTCAGCCTGTCTCACCTCCAGCGTGCACCTATACGCTGACGACACCGTAATCTATGCCTCAGGCCCCTCCCATGGCAGCGTTCACCCAAACCTCCAAAGTGATTTCAACCGAGTACAAGCCTGGCTCCAGAAAAATCAGCTTAAACTAAATGCAATTAAAACTGTCTCCATGGTTTTGACACAAGACAAAGCTCGCCTCCTGCCTGCCCCCTCGATCTACACCCTGGAAGAAATACCCCTCAAAACTGTACCACGTTTAAGTATCTGGGAGTCTGGCTGGACTCAAACCTAAATTTCTCCACCACGTTGGCGCCATCTGCACCAAACTCGGCCCAAACTTGCCATCCTCTACCACCACAAAGCCTGCCTCCCCCTCCCAACTCGGAGTGAACTCACACGTAAAACCATCCTACCAGTACTAGACTATGCGGACGTCATTTATGGCACAGCCCCTTCCTCCTCCCTTGCTAAGCTTGATGTCCTGCTAAACTCCTACATCCGTTTTGCCACGGCCTCCCCCCCACTCACTCATCACTGCCAACTACTCTCAACTCTATCGCTGATGCCACTCTCACATTGGTGGAAAACCCATAGCGCCTCTCTTATAGCGAAATATTGGCTCGGCTCCTTTCCCCCCTACCTCTCCTCCCGCCTCTCTCAAGCCAACCCTTCTGGCTACTCACTTCGGCACAGACATGCTCATACCTTCCACCTCTCACGTCCCCTCTCAGCCTCCGGGCAAGCTGCTTTTTCCTACCGGCTCCCACTCCTATGGAACAACCTCCCTCCCAACCTCCACCTGGCCCCTTCCCTAACCATCTTCAAACAGCTTCTCAGGCTCCTCCCTCCCACCCCTTGCCTCAGCTGTGCACCAAATCCCCCCCTACCCAGACCTAGTGCAACCCCTAGTTTTTGAGAAGTAAACTGCAGGAATCAAACTATTGCATGCACTTATCTGAAAGTCCAGGGAATTTTAAATGGTCTAGAGAAAAAATATATATTGTTCTCACTCTGATGCCTGTCATAAGTGTAACTGTACCACCAATTTCTCCATGTAATTTACAAATACTGTACCTTTTTATCTTCTTTTAAGTGTCTTCATTTCTGTATATCTATAGTTTATCTATATCTATGCTCCCTGTTTTGTATTATGCACCCAGGTCGCACCTGGAAATGAGCCTCGGCTCAGCATGCCTTTCCCGGTCAACAATTTTAAATAAATAAATAAAAGAGTGATCCAGTGTGTCGTAGTTTCAGGAGGGTAAGTGCGGTGGGCCCGGAGGGCACAGGGCCCCCCCTGTGTCAGCGTAGAGTCTTGCAGACTTTTATGTATCACTACCAAACCCTCTAAAAGAAACATCATTACTATGGTGAGTAATTTTGTTTCTAGGGACATGATATGTTGTTCATCCACACTGTCTGGCAGGTATTCTTGTCGCTTTAATTCTTGCCGGAAGGTCTTCAAGCTGTCTCCTCCCACCCACCCGAGTGGTAAAACTCTCGGCTCCGCCCCATGACGCCAGATCTTCCTTACGGCAGGCTCAGGTTTCCCTCATAGCGTTCTCGTTTGAGACTGATCCTAATTCTTGATTCGTCTGAAATTGATTTGAAGTTTTCAAACTTGGTCTTCTTTTCCTCGCGGCTGCGATGGACAAATCTGTTCCTGGCTTTGGAAGTGCCCTGCGAATCAAATGTCCAGGACAGATCCGCCTCCACATGCGTCTACTGCTTGGGCTAGATCATGACCCACAGGCTTTTCGGTGTGCCGTTCCTTTTCGTCCAATATTCTGGACAATCGCGCTGCCTGTTTAAAGCTTGGGCGCCCCGAGAAACGTTTTCCGCCAGTGAAATCCAAAGAGGTTCGTTGGGCGGTGTCCCCAGCGGCTGGCTCGGCTGAGCAGCTCGAGCAGATGATCGCCCTCGAGGAGGAAGCGGCCCAGGCAGCATCTTCTTCTTCTTCTTCTTCTCGACCACGGCATTTATCCCCTCTCTCTGGTTCCTCTTATACAGCTTCATTCAAGGGCTTTGTCAGTCCCTTTCCACGAAGGGAGGGCCTTGGACATTCTTCGGCCCAGAAAGAGAGTCGAAGAGTAAGTCCCACCGTCGGTGTTCCTGGGAGCGGGAAAGGTCCCCTTCCCCGGGTAGCCGACTGTCGACTTCGGTCGAGGTTGCGGCTGAGGCTGCTGGCTTCATGTGCCCCCGTTAGGCCAGCCTGCCGAGACTCCCATTGACGAAGTCGAGATTTTTCTCGCTCCGCTAGATGGGCTGTCGACTGGAGAAGCCAACAACCCTACTTCACCGGTTCTCCCGGTGGATACCGAGGATTTACCTGCTCCTTCGGGACCGCAGTCCCTGGTTAAGTTCCCGAGCCGAGGGAAGAGCGGATATCCCCTGCCCCTTCCCAGACCTACCCTCGGTCCCCCCGGGGGTCTCTGTCACGGACCTCTTCTCAGTCCAGCCATTCCCGCCGACATCAGCAGTCTCTGTCTCATTACCGAAGCAAGCAGCGACGCCGCTCTTCCTCATCCTCCTCCTCGGAGGAGAGGCTTTGACACAAGTTGCGCCGGCGCTACGAGGATTTGATGTGGCAGCAGTTGCTGCTATCTGGGCCTAAGCCGACCCAGGCTAAGACCCCGGCTATCAAGTGGCTGTCGCCGGAACGGCCGAAGCAACCACTCATTCCGGTCGAGTTGCCTGCGCCAGGGCCGGTTGCTAAGCCGAAACCAGCTGGTCCACCGATTGTGGTGGAACCTCCGCCTCCACAACCGAAGTCCGGGGCACTGGCCAAGAGTTCTCGGTCGGGTCATGGCCTGCCCCACAGGTTGTCAGTCACCCTCACTCCCGACCGTCCTCGTCAGGTGGAGGGTGGCTCAGGGCCAAGGCAGCTCTTCGCAGACTCTTCAGAATCCGACAGTGATTCCTCCCTGTTCTCCAGGCAGTGCGATCTGGAGGCCTCCAGGGGCCAGTCAGTTGACGATAGCCCATCGTCCTTCTTGGGTCTGCTTCGGCTCATCTCGGAGTCCACCGGGATGCAGCTTGAGCCCGTGTCCAGACGGGCCAAGTATCCCCTGACGGAGATTCTGGACTGAGGGGATTCCCCCAAGGAGGCCTTTCTGGGTGGCTGAGGCCATTGTCGTCCCAGCCTTGGAGCTTTGGCAGCGGCCTGCTTCCTGTCCTGCGCCCTCGGCCACGATGGCCAGGAAGTATGCGGTCCGTACCGGCTCTTTGCCCAGTTTCTCGGAACACCCCTCTGCCGAGGGGTTAGTCACCGACAGCGTTTTTCGGCGTTCCGGTAACGCTCAGGATGTGGACAAGCCCCCCGACAAAGAGTCCAAAAAGCTGGACTTTGCCGGGTGCAGGGTGTACACTGCATCCTCCCTCGGCCTCCGACAGGCCAGCTCGGCCGTGCTGATGGCACACTTCTCCCACGCCCTCATGGGCTCCCTGGATAAGGTTGTTCTTCATCTCCCTCCTGACCTGCAGACCACGGTCCGCCAGGTGCGGGACCAGGGCAGGGCGGTGGCGAAGCAACAGCTCCAGACTGCTCTGGACATAGGTGATTCCTGTGCCAGGTCAGAAGCGGCAGCAGTGGCCATGCGACGCAGGGCGTGGCTGAGGATATCCACTTTCATGGCGGATACCCAGCACAAGTTGGCGAATGTCCCCTTTTTGGGGACTGATCTCTTCGGCCCTGGAGTGAAGGGACACCTCCAGGCGGATCGAAAAGTCCAATGCCACTCTGAACTCAGTCACCTCCACCCAGAGGGACAAAGGCTGCCATCAGCAGCAGAAGTCCTTTCATCCTTCAGTCCCTGCTCCTTGACCGGCCCAGCAGCACCAGCAACAGGGCCAGCAGGCTCGCGCTTGGCGCCCTAAACCCAAGCCGACGGCTTCCTGCAACAGGAAGCGAGGTAAAGGCCCGGGAGGTCCCTCGGCCGGCCCTTCCTCCAAGCCTGCCCAGTGATGGGTTGAGGGGTGCTGCCCCCAACCTCATCACTCCCCCCGGGTTCTCCCCGTGGGGGGACGACTCCGCCACTTCCTTTCTGCCTGGTCCGCTATCACCACGGACCGCTGGGTGTTAGAGGTGGTTGGAAAAGGCCTGCCTCTGGAGTTCAAGCAGGTTCTGCCTTTTCGAGCCGTCGCCCCTCGGGGGGGCCATGGGGTCAGCAGCCTCGCTGTTGGCCCGCCAGGCCGATATTGCCCTGCTCCTTGAAAAAGAGGTAATCAGGAAGGTGGCGGATCCTCCTTCAGACCCGGGGTTTGTGTCCAGGTACTTTCTAGTCCCAAAACGGACGGGGGGCTGGTGCCCCATTCTCGACCTGCATGACCTGAACAAGTTCCTAAGGTCTCGAACCTTGAGGATGGTCACTCTGGCTCAGATAATCCCATCCTTGGAACGAGGCATGTGGTTCTGCTCCCTGGACCTCCAGGACGCGTTCTTTCACATCCCAATCCGTCCATCCCATCAGAGATTCCTCCACTTCAGAGTGGAGGATCCCTTCACGTTCTGAGCCATGCCCTTGGCCTCTCCCTAGCTCCCAGGGTCTTCACCAAATGCATGGCAGTGGTGACAGCATTCCTGCGGCACCGAGGGGTCCGGATGTACCCTTACCTGGACGATTGGCTGATAGCAGCCCCCTCCAGACAGGAGGTGGAGCGGTCCAGAGATCTGGCCCTCCAGGTTTGCTCTCAGGTCGGCCTCCTCATCAACGAGGCCAAGTCGGAACTCGTGCCAAAGCAGGTGATTCTGTTCATCGGGGCAGATCTCGACTCTCTGCAAGCCAGAGCACGGCTCCTGGCAGACAGGGCCGAGGTTCTTTCCTCCTTTTCCCAGTCATTTCTGTTTGGGCAATTGCACCCTGCCCAGGACTTCCTGCACCTCCTGGGCCTCATGGCGGCCTGCACCAGCGTGGTCCATTGGGCCCGTTGGTACATGCGTCCTCTTCAATGGGGACTGGCCAGCCAGTGGTCACAATGCCGTGATCCATTGGACCGGCCCGTGACAGTGACCTAGGAGATGTGGAACGCTCTCCAGTGGTGGATCGTTCCTGCTCATCCGCAGGAGGGTATCCTATTCGTCTGCCCTGAGCTGACAGTCTCTCTCTCGATCGACGCATCTCTGATGGGTTGGGGTGCCCATCTAGGGGAACACCGAGCGCACGGCCTCTGGTCCCTCGGGAGTCCCAATGCCACATCAACCTGCTGGAGCTGCAAGCGGTCCATCTAGTTCTCATCGCCTTCGCTCCGTTTCTATGGGGCCAAGTGGTTCAGGTCCAGACGGACAACAACACCACGACCATGTACTATCTGAACCGCCAGGGTGGGATGTGCTTCCTGCTGTTATGCAAGAAAGCTCTTCGCATTTGGTCCCTAGTGCACAGCCTGGAGGCGGATCTCCTAGCCATTGACGTGGCAGGAGCCTCCAACACCCTGGCCGATGCCCTCAGCCAGATAGGGGCTGTGTCTCACGAGTGGTCTCTCCTGCTGGAGGTAGTACAAGATCTCTTCTCCCACTGGGGCACCCCTCAGGTGGACCTGTTTGCCTCCAGGGAGAATGCGGAGCTGAGTCTGTTCCATGCCTGTCCCCCTCAGCAGGGCTCGCTGCAGGGGGATGCCTTCTCGAGGCCATGGACCCCGGGCCTCTTCTATGCCTTTCCCCCATTTCCCTTGATCCACAAGGTGCTTCTCAAGGCAAGGAGGGACAAGGCGCAGGTGATTCTGGTAGCCCCAGACTGGCCCCACCAGTTCTGGTATCCAGATCTCCTCAGCTCCAGGCTCCCATGGTGGCTTCCAGCCCACCCGGACCTGATCTCAGTCAATCAGGGGAAGGTATTCCATCTGGACCTTCAATCCCTGCACCTGATGGCCTGATTCCTGAGCGGCTAGAGTTCCAGGCCTTGGGTCTTTCCGACGAGGTCCTCAATGTTGTTGAGGCGTCCCGTAAGGAGTCGACCAGAAAATGCTATGCCTTCAAATGGAAGAGGTTTTCCATTTGGTGTCAGGGGAAGGGCTTGAACCCTTCCGACTTCCCCTTGGCAAGCATTCTGGACTACCTGTGGTCCCTTTCTCAGCAAGGGCTTCGGTCGACGACCCTCAGGGTGCACCTGGCAGCCATCTCTGCTTACCGGGTGTGGGCCGGCAAGCAGTCGGTGGCACAGGAGTAGGTGGTCGGGTGCTTTTTCAAAGGCCTTGACCACATTTCCCCTCTGGTGCGAGAACCTCCACCTCCGTGGGATCTACTGCTGGTATTGGCCAAGCTCATGGGCAAGCCATTCGAACCGATGCACAGGTGTGATCTTTCACACCTGTCGTGGAAGACCGCCTTCTTGGTGGCTATCACGTCAGCCAGAAGGATGTGAGAGCTCCAGGCGCTTTCCATCGAGTCTCCCTACCTGGTCTTCCACAGGGACAAGGTTGTCCTGCGCCCCCTCCCGAAGGTGGTGTCAGAGTTTCACCTTAACCAGGTGTTGACTCTGCCAGTGTTCTACCCCAATCACACCTTGGAGGCAGAGTATAGGCTCCATACTTTGGACCCTAGACGAGCACTCGCTTATTATACGGAGCAGACGGCTGAAGTTTGGGGAGAGGTTCGCCAGCTGTTTGTCACCTACACTGAAGCCGCACCTGGCAGACCTGCAGCAAAGCGGACGATAGGCAGGTGGATCACCTCTTGCATAGAGCTCTGCTACAGGTTGGCGGGCATGGAGCTTCCCAGAGGGATAAGAGCTCATTCTACCCACCATACCGCTGCATCGGTAGCTGCTTCCAGTTACGTCCCTATCCAGGATATCTGCAGGGCTGCTACCTGGAAGTCGGCACATACCTTCATTACCCACTACCACATCGACCTTGAGTCACGCCAGAATGCTGGTTTTGGGGCCTCAGTTCTCCAATCTCTCTTTCCCAAGTAAGTATCGGGGGTGTGCGCCTTGCCTCCCTCCTCCCGGAGAACTGCTAGGAGTCTGCAAGACAGTGTGGATGAACAACATATCCATGTCCCTAGAAATACAGGTTACTCACCTGTAACAGGAGTTCTTAGAATGGTATATGTTGTTCATCCACACAACGCAGCCGACCTCCCCAGCTTAGACGCACAACCTGAGCTTCCAGCGGGCCAGATCTGGTGTCATGGGGCGGAGCCAAGAGTTTTACCACCCGGGTGGGTGGGAGGAGCCAGCTTGAATACCTTCCAGCAAGAATTAAAGCGGCAAGGATACCTGCCAGACAGTGTGGATGAACAACATATACCATTCCTAGAACTCCGTGAGTAACCTGTACTTTTCTACTGACCCTCATAATCCAGAGGACTCTCAGGATTATAGCGAGGATGAAGAGGAAGATGAATGGGTAGATCTGTGCCATCTCTGTTTGATCCAAAGCATTTTTTCTTCCTGATCAAGAAAACCTGTAGGATTCTGCAGATACCAAAGACACAGTCTGCTGATACTGTACACTGAATGTTATCCCATCTTGTCCTTAGTGTGGAGCATACCAAAACAAAATGCTGGGCACAGATGGATACCCCATACATTTTTACCAAGTCTTTGAGAAAGAATTAGGACCAGTTTTATGAAATGTATTTGCTGAGACCTTCTCCAAAGGTTGTTTGCCTCCATCGATGACACAGTGCCCAATTACCCTAATTCAAAAACCTTGGAAGGACCCAACTGATAACAAAAATGACTGCCGCATCTCTCTGATTAATCCTGATGCAAACATACTAGCTAAGGTACTGCCAAATAGACTAGAGAAGTACTAACAACTCTAATAAGCATTCAATAAATGGGAGTTATGAAAACAAGAATAATATATCACACCAGGAAAATATTTAATCTATTCAGTATAGCTGAGAAAGCTCCTATTCTAATGGGACTTTTATCTTTAGATGCTGAGCAAGCGTTTAAGTTTTCTGGTCATGTCCAATTAAAATATTGCATATCTATGGTTTTTCTGATGCCATATACACTGTATTCAATTATTACACAAAGAAATATCAACTGTAATCACTAATAGCATAACATTTTCCGTTTTATTAATTTGCAGAGGTACACAACTAGAGTGCCCTTTATCACCACTATTGTTCAATCTGTCAGTAGAATCCCTGTTAAGGAAACTTGCAGTAATTCATGGAATAAGGGAATACATACTCATGGGAAGGAGTATCATTGCACTCTTGACATGGACAGTATACTAGTTTTACTACTTGAGCCCAAGACATCCATTCCCAACATTTTAGATGCACTTCAGTTATTTGGAACACTATCTGGTTATAAATTAAAGAGAAGTCTAGTTTTCTTCACCTTAACAATGAAAGTAACAAGTAAAATAACAGATACAGGAATACTCTGGGCTAAAGATCTCATCAACTACTAGTTATTAAACTTAGCAGAACAATCTCCAAAACAGTATCAACTGACCTAAATACCTTTAAAACTAAAACACAGAATGACCTGGTCAAATGCAATAAATCACTATTGGGTTTATGGGGTCATATTGAAACCTTCAAAACTAATTTACTTCCCTGAGCTATTTTTTCTGTTCACAATTATTCTAGGTTGTATCCCTAAACAACTAGTTATATCCTTACGCAAACCAGTTTCACTGTTCATTTGGGAAAATAAAAAAGAACTGCACATTACAAACTTTGTAGATCTAAAGAGAAAGGAAGAATTAAGATTCCTGATTTTTGTCTTTATTACATGGCCTGCAGAGCCTAACAATTTTCAGCTTGGACCAAACAAAATAAAATTTATATTATTCACCTGAATAGGTAACAGTCAAAACAAATATTTTCTCTCAAATCAATCTAGAAATATTCATTGAGTAGGCCAAGCGGTCCTTTTCTGCAGACAAATTCTATGTAAATCTCACTAAATCCCTCAAAAATAAACTTCTGAAACCCTCAAACAGATATCTCAGTGGTAAGTCTATTGCAAATAATTCCATAACCTCTGTGGAGAAATTCCAACATCAAATAAAATGGGAATATCATTACAAAGGAGAATTGGAATCAAAAAGGCATACAAAGAGATAAAGACATAAATAAGCAGAATGAATTTATGGATATAAAGTAAGGGAAATGTGTCTTATTATCCATAGGAGACTTAACGTTCTATCAAACAAAGTATATTATCCACATTTGGTTCCTTAGATAATGCAAATAGGGTGTCAGAAGTCACCAAAGACTTTATTAGATGTATTCTAATAGAAGCGGAGAGTTTTTGTTTCTATAAAATATTAATAGATAATATCGGGGTCCACTATTGAAAATACTAGATGCTGGTCCTTGCAGTTGGCTAAAGATGCAGAAGAGGGGAACTGGAACAACATACAATATAGTTGTTCTCAACCAAAGCACTCTACTCAGTTAACTTAAAACTAATCAAATTAAAATATCTTCATAACAAATACTACACTCCACAAAAAATCCTCAACATGGGGTTGAGTGCAAATGGGAACGGTGGGAAATGTGACCCTGATGGCTCTCTATTCATATGTTTTGGGAGTGCTGTCACATTTAAAGCCTATGGAATAGCATTAATGCCCATTCTAAAAATATACATTTTGTAGCTGACAAATATTAAAACTTGTTTCATTGGCCATTTTGAAGATTCCAAAAACTTGAATAAGGAAATAAAGCCCTCCATCGCTATAATAGGAGTAACAATTACAACACCATCCTGAAAGTATGGGTTGAAAACAGAGCCCCAACCCTGTCAGAATGGAAACAGGAGATAGTAGAGGCTCTCAGAACTGAAAAATTGGCACACTGCATAACAGAAAATGTAAAACAAAATATTATGCTAAACAGAACACCATGGGCTGGATATTCAAACTGTGCTATTCTGTGGCACAAGCCCTTGCGCTGCACAAAATAGTTGCGCAGGGGTGTGGCCGGGGCGATATTCAAAGGAGTTGTGCTATTGAGCAACTCCTTTGAATATCACCCCCCGGCCACAGCCACTGTGCATGGCGCAGTAGAACTTCCACCACCGCAAGTGGTCAGAGTGGAGCATTCAAGTTGCGGTGGCACAAGTATCATTGCGCCATGCGCAAATTTCCCATATTCAAAAGGTGACATGCAAATGAAGCCATAATTCATGCAAGGTGCAGGGGGGGCCATTTGCCTCTATTTATGGCCCCATTTGCATGCCATTAGCATGCAGGTGTGCCGATCCCTGAGGACTTGCGCCTGGCGCCCTGCCAGGCAGCAGCCGTTGGGGACTGACGCCTCCTGCAGCCCGATCGCGGGCATAAGTTAAATAATCCCCCCACCCACCCGACTGGCCCGATCGCGGGCATTTGTAAAAACAGCCCCCAACTGGCCCGGTCGTGGGCAAAGTGAAAAATAAAACCCACCCCCACCAGCCCGATCATGGCACCAAGTGTCCAATCCCCAAGACCATATCCCTGGTATGGGCTGCACCCAGTGGCTCTTGCTCTGCACCAATGGGCGTGCAGCCTGAACCGTCAATCAGGGCAGGCGGCAGGGGTGGGATGCTGCCACCTGCCGGCTGCGGGAGGAGCGGGTGGTGGGGCTTCGTGGGTGGGTGGGTGGGTGGACACTAGATCACCAGGGATATGGTCTTGGGGAGATTTGAACACTTTGCTGCCACGATCGGGCTTAGCAGTCCACTGGACCACCAGGGATATGGTCTTGGGGGTTGGACACTTTGGTGCCACGATCGGGCTGGTGGGGGTGGGTTTTATTTTTCACTTTTGCCCTTGTCGGGCCAGTCGGGGGTGGGGGTCTGTTTTAACATATGCCCGTGGTCAGACCAGTCGAGGTGTTTTCAACATATGCCCACGATCAAGCACAGTGGGGAGGTGTTTTCAACATATGCCCGTGATCAGGCCAGTTGGGGGAGGGGATTACTGTATGCCTGTGATTGGGCTGCAGGGGGGGCACAGGGAGTAGGTTGAGGGCCACCCTCAGGTGGTAGCTGCTGTGTTGCGCCTTGCAATGTGGCAGCTCACCTGTGGGTGGCCCTCGACTTACTCCTTTTTTTGGGGGCTCAAAGTTGTGCAGGCGCAGGTTGGGGGTTGCACCTGCACAACTCTGCACAGCTCACTGAATATCGGGCTGTGCAGTTTATGCATGGTTCCTCCCCTTCCGGTTCAGCATTCCTTCATTAGCATTGCGCTGTTGCTCAGCTTGACTTGGGTGGTGCAACTGCCTCCTGCTGAATATGGTAGGATGGCGCAATTTCGGACTTGCACAGGCGCAACCCTATTGCGCATGGCACAACCCTTTTGAATATCCAGCCCCATATATACTGTAAAACCTTACTGTACTCTGAATGAGATGTTCTTATTACCAAAGCTATCTCCAAACTCGGAAAACATCTCTTAAGTCATCCCCCATTTACAAATGGAGCTCCCAGTAACATAGGGAATACTAAACTGTGACATGATGGCATTCTGTTTAGAGAATTCCTTTGGGTTTCATACTTGCCTTTTGCAATATCATTAAAACAACACGTTTTCACCTTAATACTATTCTTTTATCCTTGTCCTTGTGTTCACCATTTAAAACTATTTTAAAACCAGTTTCTTTGACTTCTCTCAAATTTTACTTTCTTCTCTTTCATTTTTCTTTCTATTAATTTACAATAAAGTAATGAAACTATAGTTGTATCATTTATGAACGTATTATCATAAAACTATAAAGACAATTGTTTGCAATTTTGTTTGTTTTTAGATTTGTGATGTTGTATTACTTGTTTATCTTTTGAAGTAAAAACTTTTAATGACAAAAATGGGCTGGTAATATAGCCTATAGGTTACAGTAACAAACTGAATGAGCTTGGTGCATCTGGCAGACATGTGTTTGACCTCCACTTGTATACTGTGTGACCCTGAGTAAGTCACTTGATCTCCCCAGTGCTTCTCCATCTCCCCTGTAAATGGACCTTGTGCCCAGTGGGCCTTATCCAGTTAACAAAGAATTTAAAAAGAAAAACAGGAAGAATGCATAAGTGCTTCCCTGAATTTGAACATTTTGCACAGATTAAAGAGGACAGGAAATGATAGACATGGTTGTCTGAACAGTTTTCATTCTATTACATAGCATTGTTTGCCTCTTAGCATTCAAAACCAATAAATCAACAAACTTGTATATCAAAATCTTTTGTTTTTTAACTTCTTTTTATTTCAAATTTTCTCCACACAAATACAGAAAAAATTATATACATTCATTCTAAGTATTGTGATTAGTAATTATTATAGGTTGGTCTATATAGACAGTTATTCATTGAGGGTAGAGTCAAACAAGTGCCAGTTTGATAACTACATAGTTAGAACACCAGGATCTTTTTTTTTAATGAAAATGTGTGATATGGCCGCAGATATGTCTGACAAGAGGTAGTTTCCTATGAACTCCAAGTTGCTGTGAATGAGATCTGTAACATTGTTGTGCTGATTTATGCTATATGTGGTACTATTTCAATGCAGCATGAGGTGGTGTTCATTTCATCAGTTGCTGTAACTACAGATTGATGTGAGGAGCATTCTTTTTATCTGATCTTATCTGTGTCAGTCTTGACCATTCATCACATTTGGGTACTACCCTGTGGGAGCTTTTTTTTTTTTGGTAGGTAGAGCAGACGCGCTTTCGGTGCCACCCTCGAGGCCAACATACTACGTGGCATTCACAGGTTGGCCGTTAGGTGCTGTCGACTCTGCCTACATGCCAGTTCTTCATCTCCTGCCATCGAGGTCACCTCATGGGACGCTTTCTCCAAGCAAATCAAGGCCTACCTGCTTCGTAGTTCGTTTTTCGAAAAATTTTTGATGCTAAGTCTGTCAGATCCTCCTGCCGGTTCTGCTAGCCACTCAACGTTGCCGGTCTGTAGGTCATGTCTAGGCCAGAGGGAAAGAAGACTTCAAAGACAGGTCGACCCCCCATGTGACGATGCCCATGCAGCTGAAAATTTTTCATCACTGAACAGCACGACTGTTGCCTTTCGTGTCTTGGCCTGCTTCATGACATGGATTCGTGCGATGCCTGCTTCTCCATGGACCGCCAGGTCATCGAACAGTGCGCGTGGAAAGTGGGACAAGCTCCGCCGACTTTCGGGGGTCGGGTATGCACTCATCAGGCCAAGCCGCACTCTCTCGGCCTTTCTTTCGGGTCTACTCCTGGTTCTATACAGACTGAGGAGGAGGGAGCCTCGGCTTCTAGTAGCCTAGCCGTGGCTGAGGCTCCTCCTGCGATGCAGGAGGCCCAGTCCTTTCCCTTTGGAGGCGGGCAGGAGGCACCGCCATGGCAATCGCCCTTCAGGAGCTAAGGCTCCCGGTGTTGGACCACTTGTTCATAGAGCCCGGGTTGGCGCTGTCGACACTGTCGGTCCAGCGCCATTAGAAGTCTCTGCGGCAGCGCCCGTCTGTCACTACAGCACCGTGGCTGCTGCTCGGCACTGTTGATGGTGCGATAGTGCTAGCGGTGCTGTGGGAGGCTCTACGGTGCCGTCCCTTTCTTCTCCTCACCTCGGCGCCGTCCGCAGTGCCGAGGTCGAGCATGGTGCCGTGTCCAGCTCTGGAGCCGTTCGTGATGCCAGACATGGGCATGGCACCAAGGGGGATTCAGACGGCACTGTCGGAGTGGTCATCGGCACCGTCCGTTGCACCAACCCATCGTTGGTGCTGTCTCTGCCCATGCGGCACCATGGCAGGTTCCGACTCCGAGGCTGCTGTTCGGGCTGGAGCCGTGTCCTCTTCAGCCTCCATTCATGTTGCTGTGGAGGGCACTGGCACCGGTTCGGGTGTGGTCTCCATTTCTGGCACCCTGTTTGGTACGGATGGTGAAGGGCGCCCACCTACGGTTTGGCACAGGGCCTCGGCCTCCACCTCTTCAGAGGCGGAGTCAGACTCTGAGTCAGACAAGCAGTCTGGCTCCTTGGAACTAGCTGTTATTGTGGGTAGCCTTGTGGTGTCTTCGACAGACCGGAGTCAGCCCCCCTCTGAGGAGTGGCTGGTGACTTCCGAGACTGGGGTCAGGGGGTGCTGACCAGCGGGCAGTGATGCATGCCACCATTGCACTGCAGGCCAGCCTCAGAGGGTTCACTGACTCCTCAGCAGTGGTACTCCCTCATCTGATGTGCCTGAATCACCCAACTTTGGGGCCTATCAGAGCACCTACAGGAGGGAAGGGTACTGTGCCTTGGGTAGCTCCTTCGGGTGTTGACCAGGGCTGTCAGTTACCTAGGCTGACCATCTCGAGGAGGAGGGCACTCTCAGATTCCAAGGGGTCGAGGGGCATGGGGTCTGTGCGGAGGCCTTTTTCGGGGGCCCACCCAGGCTCTGGAAGAAGCCACAGTGTGGAACTCCGCTCTTCCTCTTTGCTTTCTTTGAGAGAGCCCCATTCTTTTGAGGTAGGGGACTGTCCTTCTGGACCTCTACGGCCCTGGTCGCCTCACGGGGGATTTCTTCGGGCACAGCCAAGGCAGTTCCGAAATGGTTGTTCAGCTGTCGGCTGTGGAGTCTTCCGGGGCACCTACATCTTCTGGCGCTCCTGGTCTGCTCCCTAGCCCAGGCAGAGGTCAGCCGACTTCTCTTCTTGACTCTGTCCCTATCCCTCTGCCACATTCTCCTGCACTCCCAGGCATCCTTGGTCCTAGCGGGCCTCTCTCCTGGGAGCAGTTCAGAGCTGTGGCTGCTTGCTTTTCTGCTTACGTCAGGGCAGTGGACAGACAGGTTTATCAACCTCCTCCCAAGTAGCCACCCTCTGAACAGTTGAGGTCCTCTAACTTTTCATCCCCCTCTTCTGGGGGAGAGGAGCCTTCTGTCCACATCCCCCCAGCTGCTGATATTGCGGAGTATTAGCAATTCCTCGTGAGGATGTTGGAGGACCTGCATCTCTCTCCTGCCACTCAGAGCAATCCATAGCACTCGGCGCGTGCCTTTTTGGGCGACTTGAGTGAGGACACCCTTGTGGTGCCCCCCTGGCCAGCTCCCTTTAGGGAGGTGTCATTGCGTTCCTGGCAGAGACCTTTTTCTGGAGTTCCTGCCCCAGGGATCTCGGCCAGCGTTATTGCGCCCCCCCCCCGAGTTTCCAGGTTCCATGCCTCATCCTCAGTCAGGATTGACGCAGCTGAACACTCCCAATGGGTTTCGTGCCCTTCACCGTGACTGGCCCCCAGATCAAGACTCCTCGGATTTTGACTTCTGGGGTGGGAGGACTTTATACTCGGCACGGCTGCTGCTTTCAATTTCTGCACATCAGGCCCACTGTGCAGCCTATGACAGGTTCTTGTGGTCCAGGCTAGGTCAACTCCTAGCTTCATTGCCTGACATGGAGCAAACCAGACAAGCCATTGCACTCTCTGCACGTGGCCTGGAGCTAGCAAGGCACCAAGCAAGGGCATTGTATGACACCAATGAGGTAGCTACCAGGGCCATAGGGACAGCGATCTGCACTAGGCGGACGGCATGGCTGCATCTTTCACGGTTGTCACCCTTGGCCCAGCGTTGGGTGGTTAACTCCACGCACCAGAGAACCTGTGTCTTTTCATGCAGGATGAGGCGGCGTCTGTCGGGGCAACTTTCTTTTCCCTCCGGGGTGTCCCCGTCTCACTCTACCCACTCTCAGGCCTCTCCAGGCCCAGAAGGTTCTCCCTCTTAGTGTGTCACCCACTGAGAGCTAAGGAACTCTGTCCTTTAGGGTTTTAAAACCCCCTTTGGGGGGTTCGGCACTCACCCAAATGAAATGTGATGAATGGTGAAGATTGACACAGATAAGATGAAAATGACATGCCTACCATAATTATGATTTTTCTGTGTATCTTCACCATTCATCAGAACCCCACCCACCATCACCCTGGGGCCCCAGTCTCTGGATCCCCCTCCCTATCTGTGCCTTTCTTTGCCCCTCTCCTTGTCTCTGTTGGGGGGGTAATCTGGGGCACATGGTGGGATGGTACATCTGGAGGGAGAGTGGTCAGGATGGGGCGGCACTCCCTCTCTAGTGCTCTGGCTCCACTCCTGTGGAGTGGGAGTGGGTGGTTGCCCTCCATCCTCACCTCCTTCTTTTCCTCTTCAAACCTCAGTTTTACTTGTCCGCTGAACATGTTTTAAAGGAGATTTATCCCTACTTAAAATTTTGTTTTTCCCTGGGAGAGGGGGGAGAACCTCTGTTCCCTGTCCTCTTTAGAAGATCCGTTTTTCTACCTTAAAGGAGTTTCTTTTGCCAGTGATTCTGTGCCTTGAATTCTGGTGATTAAGCCTCTTGGCTACTCCTTGCAGTTCCTATACAATCTAGAGACAGGGCAGAATCCAGCAAGTGACTGGTGTTTTTCCCCTCTCATGTTAAAGTTTTATGTTTCATAAATTCCCTATTCCTCCCTAACTCCCTCCCTTTTCTGTTTCCAGAGATTGGGGCCCCTTCCCAATCTCCTTAGCATCTCAGTTTTTCTTCCTACTCTGTCCTCTCAGTCGTTTATTTCTCCTTTTGGTTTTATATTTTTTCCTTTCTCTGTCCCTTGGACTTTCTTGTCCCACCCTCCCAACCCCTTTTTTCCTCACCTCTCCGGTGACTCAGAACTGGCAGGCAGGCGGAGTCAGCAGCACCTAACGGCCAACCCACGGCACCACGTAGTACCCGGCCTCGAGAGCGCATTGGCTCCACCTACCAAAAAATTAAAAATAAAAAGCTCCCGCGTGGTCCTGACCTCTGGCCAAGTACCCAAATGTGATGAATGGTGAAGATACACAGAAAGATCATAATTACGGTGGGCACGTAATTTTCATTTTTGTTCCTTCAATTTGATTGCTATAGGTGGTTAAATTTACTGTTTTTTTTTTTAACTTGTATTTTAGTGTTTTTCATAAAAACAACAGCATAAGAGACTCTCATGTGAGAGATCACAGTGAGTAAGGAAACATCCAATGTAATAGAATTATGTAAGTCATACATTCTTTCATTCGGATATGGGGGTATTCCACACATTATATCATAGGCATTAATAACATTCTAAGGATAGCTGCAACCTGCAGGACTTTGGGTGGTCGTCTAGATAAAAACATAGTTATACCAAACATATTTAATTCAACCATAGAGTTGATATGACAGCCTTCCTTCATGAAACCCATAACATTTTAAGCATTACTAAGAGAGACTCTGCTTGATAATCCAGCAATTACTAAGCCAAACATTTAGCACAAATGATGAAATGTAAAACATCACACATCAACATTGAGATGAGACTTAAAGAACTACTCCCCACCCGATCCGTCAAACAGCTTATCACCATGTGGCTCAAAATAAAAAAAAGAAAATTAGCACTGAACTGTGCACATCAAAGTCCATCATATTGCTAAACAGCTGTAAGAATGTCCCCCATTGAACAACGTGCTCTGTTTAATAAATCGGTGGTTTTATGTTTGTGAGGACCATGCAGTTTCACAGTCTCCTGGGAACCCTGCCATTGCCAAAAAGTACTTGCTCACTGGTTCCCTTCAGGTTTCCTCCTTATCTGATGACTCCTGGATGCTAGCCACCTCAAATTCTTTAGCTATGGCTTCAGCTTTTCTCCCCGCTTCCTCAGGATCAGTATATTGGAAAATGTGTCCTCCGTAATGTATCCGCAAACGGGCGGGCATAAGCATTGAGTGAGCTACCCCAAGGCTTCTTAATTTTGCTCGGACTGCATCAAACCTCTTTCTCCTTGCACGTGTAGCGTAGGACAAGTTCAGAAAAATATGGATTGTGGTGCCTTGGAAGTTCAATGCTTCAGACTCCCGTGCAACTTGAAGAATCTTGTCCCGAACTAGCGAACACACGGTTACCAGGAAAACAGTACGAGGCCTGCCATCATTGATCCCCGAGGCCCGCGGTGAGACTCGATAGGCTTTGATGAAATTAGGAGGTAAGTCTTCAGATTTGAGCTTCAAAGCTCCTGGGAGCCAATCTTGGAGAAAAGATAACAGGTTTTCACCTTCACAGTTCTCTGGCAGGCCCACTAGTCTGACATTAGAGGCCCTTTGTGTATTTTCCAGGGTCTCAAGGCGATATCTCAGCTGAGAGTTTTCCTGGGCCATTTTATTAGTGGCAGACAGTGCCTTCGTCGTGGTCGATTCTGCCAAGGTAGCTGTTTTAGTTGCAGCCTCTATTTTAACCTCTTGCTCAGACATTCTTAACTGGATTGATTCAACCTTTTGATCTATCACTTGCATGGACAATTGAAGTGCCTTCCATGGTGGCTCCATCCCCTGCGAGAGTTGTTCTGAGACCTTGTGTTATAAGTCGGCCGTCATCGGGGCTTTGGCACTGCTCCCTGATGCTTTATTCATACGGCCCATGGTGAAAAAGTGTATGAGTAGATTCTGCTCTCTGAGGAGACTACAGTACTGTCCTCCAAATTACAATTAGAATTAATAGTAATTTATATTCTAGCAATAAATGTTGGAAATGTGCAGAGCTCTCTTAGTGTGTGTCTTATCGGCAGGTATACTCCACAGCGCCCCCTCACTGGGGTCTTTTTTCTGTTAAATTTTGTAGGTATCATGGCTGCCATTTTCTATGCTTGCCTCTTCTTCCACTCCACATCCCTGTCCCATGATTTTACTGTTAGCCTGTTTAAAATGTATTTTTCTTGTATCCTGTTGACCCAATTCCTTTGTTATTGTGATTAGGTATGTACAGAAAAGTTAAAAAATGAAACAGTTTACATTTTACACTTATGTGAGTGGAGAATAGAAATAAGCGATAGTAAAGCAGTGAGTTAAAAACTCTGTATCTAGCTTAATGTGCAGTACTGTGCCTTCCTACAGTACAGCATTTTAGGCTGCTTTTCAGTTCCAGTGTAATATCTTCTGTGCCGTCAGCTGCATTCGTGTTGATTGGGGCATTGAGGTAAAATCTCTGCAAAGCCTGCTTTCGGCCTGCATATCAACTCTGGCATGATCTGCTGCATGTGCGCTGATCATGGAATTAGAAATTAGATACTCCAAAATATTATTTATTTAAAAAAAAAAAAAGATTTACCAGGAAACACTTACTGAGCCACATGGCTCGTTTCCAGATGTGTCCTTGGGAAAGGGGTTAAGGGATAATACAAGAATAAAATTAAACTGCAAATGGTACAGACATACACCACAGGATATAAAATATACAATACAAAGCAAGTAAACAATCCCACAAGATAAGTACCAGTGGTGTGAGCACCAGGCACTTCCAACTCTTCGTCAGGAGCATAACAGAAATGGGCTGTTAGGAGTAGGCAGTATAGACTGTATTGATGAGATGAAAGGATGAAGGAGAGTGGGTCTAGATGGGAGGTTGAGGGGAGAAAGGGATGGGATACATGGAGAGTGGATGGGAGATACAATAGGATAATTAGGTGAAGAGAGCTAGTAAAGAGGTGAAATGAGGACGAGAGTATAAGTTAGAGAAAGGGAAAGGGAATTGAGATGGGGAGGAGTAAATATGAGAGCTTGGAGAGGATAGGAAAGTAGAAGGAGGCAGTGGGCTAAGGGCATTTACAAGAGGGAGTAGTATGGCCTTGGAGGAGTGAGAAGAGGATGTGTTTGGAGGGAGCAGACCGTATTGTTAGGGGGAGGGAGTTCCAGAGATTAGGAAGATGGAAGAAAAAAGCAGATTGACCAGCTAGGGATTTGCAAGAGGGGATTGAGAGAGATCATATGAATATACAAAATTGCCAGCAGATAAAGGCTTTATGGTCTATCAAGTTTACTTGATTGTGCACTAGCAGCCCTTATACTGCAGCTGCCCCTCCCCCCTCCAGTGACCTTACCCTGTCCCATCCCCTTTGGAAGCAGCCCACTGTTCTACAGGATACCACTTCACTTCCTCTGGCAATGTGTTCCACCCAGACACCACCCTGTCCGTAAAAAAGTGTCTCCTTATTTCCCTCCTGGACCTTCCCCCTTCCAATCTCAGATCATGCCCTCGAGTGTCCCTCCCCCTCCTTAATTTGAAAAGCCCCTCCATGTCCATCTTATTTATTCCCTTCATGCACGTGAAGGTTTCAATCATGTCCCCCCATCCCTTCTCTCCTCCAGGGAGTAAACATTCAACTCACTCAGCCTGCTGTTATAGGGTTAGTCCCCTAGCCCCTGGATCATTTTTGTTGCCCTGCACTGCACCCCCTCCAGTAACCTAACGTCCTTCTTCAGGTACAGTCACCAGAACTGCACGCAGTACTCCAGGTGTGGCCTAATCAGTGACCTGTATAGCAGCAGGATCACCTCCCCCTCCTGGAGAATATGCCTCTGGCAACGCAACCCAGCATCCTGCTGGCCTTTACAGCTGCCCTACACTGTGTTGAGTTGTTCATTGCTCTCATTATGCTCACCCCCAGATCCTTCTCCTCTTCCGTCTTGGCTAGTTGAATCCCCTAGCTGGTAACTCCTCCTTGGTTTTTTGTACCAAAATGTAGTACCTTGCATTTCTTGGCACTGAACCCCAGCTGCCAAGTGTCCAATCAGGCCTCCAACTTTGCCAGATCATCTTGCAACCCCTGCCACCCTTCTAAATCATCCACCACTGCTCCCATCTTGCTGTTGTCTGCAAACAAACTGATCGTGCCCTTCGTGTCTATTGAGATGTCTGCTATAAAGATCCCAAACAACACTTGCCCCAGTACAGAGCCCTGTGGCACCCCGCTAGTCATAGCCCTGGAAAATGAGAGCTCCCCTCCCACCACCACTCTCTGCTGTCTCCCTTGCAACCAGTTCACTACTCATCCCACCATCTTCGCCCCGTGCCTTCTAGCTTACTTCCCAGACTTCCATGTGGCACTGAATCAAATGCCTTACTGAAGTACAGGTATAGGACATCCACTGCATGGCCCCTGTCTAGTTGCCTGGTTACCTAATCATAGTACTTCACCAGGTTGGTCTGACAGAACCTACCTGAGACAAACCCATGCTGTCCTGCAGTCCATTAGCCTCTAGGAGGGAAACCAGATCCTCCTTCAGGATCGTCTCCATCAGCTTTCCCACGATGGGCGTGAGGCTTACCGGTCTGTTTCCTGGCTCATCCTTGGGGCCGCTGTTGTGGAGGGGTACCACGTGTGCCATCCTCCAGTCCTGAGATACACTCCCTGAGTCCAGGGAGGCATTTAACATGTCTGCCAAGGGTTCCGCTAGGACTTCTGCCAGCTCCTTTAGCACCCTGGGGTGTATACCATCCGGACCAGGTGTCTTATCCACTCTCAGTGTCCTCAAGCCCTCCATTACCCTGTCCACTGGGATTTCCCCATCTGTCACCTCCCCCCTTGCCCACCTTCCCACCACCCTTGGGTAAAGCTCCCCCTTTCTCTTTAGTAAATACTGAGCAGAAGTACTTGTTTAATGCTTCTGCCTGTTCTGCCCCTGTTTCCACCCACCCCCATCCCTCTTAATCCTTACTATCTGGTCCTTACAACTCCTTTTCTCCCTGATGTACCTGAAGAAGTCCTCCCCCTTTGATGCCCTGTACTAGCCTGAGTTCCCTGGATGCCTTGGCTGCCCTGACTGCCCTTGTCACCTGCCTCTACTCCTTCAGGTATTCCTCCATGTCCTCCTCTCTCCCTGCCTGATGACCTGAGTTATGGAGAGTATAAGAAGAGGGGCAAGGGGGAGAGGAGGGAGATTAGATAGGAAGGGAGCAAAGCCAGCCAGAATTTAGAAATGAAGGAAGCACAGTGGGATAGGTGATGGCCTTCCAAAAAAGTGAGAGAGAGATCTCAGTATAAAGAACAGTGATGGCTTCGGGGGGGGGGGCATGCCAAGGTGAAATGGCAGAAGGAGTGGAAAAGAGGATCTAGTCTGGCCAGGATGGACTTAGGTGCTGCACCATAGACAATGTCACTATAATCAAAGATGGGGAGGATCATCCTAGTGATGCTATCTCAGTGGGCAGTTACAGGGATGCAGCCTTTGTTCCTATAGAGGGCACCTAGCTTAGGGTGACATTTTTTATGAATGGCATTTATGTGCTGCAAAAAACTAAGGTGTCAGTCAAGCCAGACACCCAGTTATTTAAATGAGGGCACGTTGTCTATTTTACCCCATCTAGGATGAGGAAGGAGGGAAGGAAGTCTAGAAAGCCTTTGTCTAGTGCCGAAACACATGGAGACCATTTTCTTGGCATTTAGGAACGATTGATTACACCTGAACCAATTTTGGACATTGTCAAAATCAAGTTGAAACCTTGTGGTTAACTCTGTTAGAAAAAGGCCTGATGAAAATAGGACTGTGTCATCTGCATACATGTGTATGTGTGCAGAGGAGTAGGCAGAGGGGAGATCATTGAGAAATATGAATAGCAATGGGCCCAGGACAGATCCTTGGGGGACACTGGTATATATGGGAATGAGGGAGGGATACTCGGAATCACTGATTGAGATATTCCAACAAAGCAGGAGCTAAACCAGTTGATTGCAGAGTCAGATAAACCAGCTGATTTTAGCTTAACCAGAAGAAGAAGGTGGGAGACAGTGTAGAAAGCTATCGCTATATAAACAAAGATGGCGGCCATTAGGAGGCCTTGGGCCATACTAGTAAGGATGAAATCAGTGAGCCTTAGGAGTGAGGAAGTGGTGGAGTGGTGTTTACGAAAGCCAGACTGGAAAGGGGTGAAAAAGGAGGAGGATTCAAGGAAGGGGAAAAGCTGAGATAGAACAATGTGTTCCTGGAGTTTGGATAAGGTAGGAAAAAGAAAGATGGGGCATAAATTGCCAAGAGAGGAAGGGTTACCGCCTTTAGGGAGTGGAATGACTGTTGCATGCTTCCAGGTATCGAGAATAGAGGCAAGAGAAAATGACAGCTTGAAAACAGAGGATATGGGAAGGGCAATAGAAGGTGCAGGAACTTGGGGTCAAGTCCATCAGGGCACCCACCTTTTTGAGGGTTGAGAGCTGGGAGGGCATTGAGTGAGGAGACTGGGGTAACTGGTGAGAAGGAGAAAGGAGGTAACAGAGGGGACAATTGGGGGGAGTGCAGATAGTAAAGAAGAAGCACATGTATTGAAGTAAGAGTTGAAAGCTGAAGCAACAGAAGGAGGGCCAGAAATGGTGGAGTCACCCACCTTGAGGACAGGGAAGGGAACTGAGTAGTGAGGGAGAAGAGGGCATGTATGACTTTCCAAAACATGGAGGGGTAATTAAGATTATTATGAAATGTGGAGGAAAAGAACTTGGCCTTAGCTAACCTGGTAGCATGAGTACAAGTATTCCTCAGAGCACAGTATTTGTTAAGATCAACCAGGGTCCCAGAGGACTTGTAAGACTTCCAAGCCATGTCACGAGCATGGAGGCAAGCAAGAAGTTCAGCCAAGATCTAGGGGAGGTGAGAGCCTCTGACCCTGGTTTTCCAGAGAGGAGCATGCTGGTCCCAGACTAATGGAAATGTAACCCCCCCCCAACACTACTTTACTCAGCACCGCAGCACCCATGCTGGGCACACACTCAAAATTTAGAAATGGTACCACCCCTAGCTTTGGGAATGTATACAATGCTCATTCTTCTAGAGATCAAAGGGTGGGGTGTACAAAAACATAACCATTAATATTTACAAACCAGGTCCTGGGGAGAGATTTATTGCGACGCATATGCTAGAGTGTCAAAATAGGTCTAAAACAAATGAGCAGACTTGATGGACCTAGCAGTTTCCTTCTGCCGTCAACTTCTATGTTTCTCTGTTTCTATCTTCTGGAGGGGTACCCAGTAAATCCACACAGGAAGCAATAACCTAACTGTCCAGACCATAGTTGGGGTTCGAGAGTGGGACTTTATTCCAAAAATGTTTTCTAAAGCAAGGGTGGACCCCCAAGGTTTACACATCTTGGCACGAGGAACTTGCAGAACAACATCGAAATGTATCTGACAGAAACTCTTTGTATTCCCACCGCAATAGGACATAGGACACTTGCACTTGGTATTCCCACATGTTGTAGGACATAGAACAACTTGAACTTGTATTCCCACTAGTCATAGGATATAGGAGATTGCTTTAAGTGACATATTGGCCACAACGGAGAATGCATTTGGCTAACACTAGCACCATTCATCCATAACCAGAGAAGAAAACTGTAACCCACTACAGGGTTAAAAAATCCTCTTCAGACATTTGTCTATTTGTCTAAAGTAACCAGACACCCTTACTTGAACATGTTAGTCCTGAACTGGTTACTCTAGATGGGGTTCTGACCACCCTTTGCTCTCAAATTCACACTCAGCCATTCTTTCAGAGTTACACCTTAAACATTTTAAACACCTTTTGAATTGCATTTGAATGAAACTTGACATTCAGAATTCAAATTCACCACGTGGGTTTTGTAAAGTTAAAAAGTCCTGAACAGTATGGTATAGTCATACCTCAACATCACTCACCTCAGCCAACTTTGCTTCAAAGACAGTCTTGCATGTCATACTTACAGGAAAAGAAGTTGTGGCTTCCCTCTAGGCATGGAACACAACAGCACAGGTACTTGCTTTCTGTAGCAAAAGTCAGAATTCACTCACTGTTAGACATTTCAGGCAGCTTCAAAACATCCTGGACCAAACAGGATTGCCCCTTGGATCCACCCACTAGCAATCCTTTTCACCCCTCCAGGGATGAAAATCAGGAAAACCTGCTGTAGAAAAAGTCTCCACCACTTCACTTGGCAAGCTGGGGACTACCAGAACTAGGGTGAGAATTCAGGGCCCTAGATGCAGAAGCCACTGGCAGAGCAGCTCTCACTCCCACACTCTAACTCTAAAAACTGACTCCAAACTACAACTGCCGTCTCAACATTCTCCCACCTCAACAGCTAGCACAAGGGTTATGCTGCTGCGAGAGTTCCAAATGAGCTCATCACTTCAGTCTCAGCTGAGGCCAAGTAAACAGAAGAGTGAGAAGGTGAAAAACCATTTAACTAGTTAATCACCAGCTGCTTCTCCCTGCCTAGCACTGTTACTGAGGGGACTCTAATAACCCCAGCGGACTGGGTGGTTACAGAAACTTAGACTGGAAATAACGTAGGGCTTGATTAATATCACAGGCCACAAAGATGGGGGACTAGTCAGTGGAGAGTAGATCAGCATGAAGCAAGGAAAGGTCAAGCGACTGGAAGGACCTGATTTGGATCATTTTTATGTTTGTTTGCATGCATGTGCAAGAAACATAGTGCCATCATCGGAGTTTTTGGAGGTGTGTCAGCCCTCTTCCAATTCAGTCAGTGTGTTGGCAGGCGCGGTCCCAGTCCTCCAATGCATGCCGGAGCTGTCTATGACAGCTCAAAATGCAATGCGTACAGTTGAAGAGGCTACACTTCCAGTGAGCAGCGTTTGAGATATCGCCTGCTCATGCGCAGCTCCCCTACACACACGCACGCAGCATCGCATACCGCATGCCGCCCCAGCATTGTTACATAGGCCACGCTGGGTGCCCACCCCAGCCCGTGGCGCACATTGTATAGCCGATGGGGTCCCAACCTGCGTCGGCTCCACTGTTTCTCCCCCCATACTGGGTGCCACGCTGGAAGCCCACCCCAGCGTGGCAACGAATGCTATTGCCGACGGGGGTGCCCAATCCCCCGTCAACTCCACTGTTCCCCCCCGGACAGAGTGCCACGCTGGGAGCCCACCCCAGCGTGGCAATGAAATGTTATTGCCGATGGTGGGTGCCCAACTCGCTGGCTCCAGCCCCCCACCAGCTGATCTTGTGCCACGCTGGGAGACCACCCCAGCGTGGCAAATGTCCCATCGCACCTAAACAAAAAAACACCTGTAACTTAAAACGGTCCCTCGCAGTCTCTGCCCCACCCGCACTCCACCCACTACGCACCTGCCTCCCCACACACCCCCATACTTGCCTCCAGACTCTGGCACGACGATCTTCGGTGGACCGGGAACACGTCTGCATTCTTCAAAGCCGACCGCGAACTGAGGAAATGCCGATAAGCTGTATAATGGGATAGATAGGGTTTTTTCAACTTTGTTGCATATCTCAGGCATTTTTTGGAATTTTTGCACCAAATTTTCAACATGGGGTTTTTGGGACCGCTTCTCATGAATGCTGTCACTGTCATGGCGTTATTGGGGCCCAAAGGGTGATTTCGCAGTCACTGCGTGAAATCACCTTTCAGGATGATTAATGAAATGACACTGCCAGTGTTCATAAAGTGGGCTCTCAAGAAGCCTATTTTGAAAATTTGGTGGAAAAATTCCAAAAAATGACTGTTTTACCAGTGAGCGTTGCGCAGTTCCTACGCAGGCTCGTAAGTTCGCGAATTTTCAATATTTTTACTCCAGATTTTCAACATTGCCATTTTACCACACCTTCTTATGAGCAGTACAGCTGTCATTTTTCACATCTCACCCAAAATGTGTTTCCGCCCATGTAGCACACAATGGCGCAGTCAGTGTGCGAAATTAATGTATGGGACAAATTAAGAAAATCGCAGTGACACTGTTCATGAGCAGAGGTCTTAAAATGGCTATGTTGAAAATTTGGTGAAAAATTCCTAAAAATGACTGTTTTACGAGCATGCGTTGCACAGTTCCTACGCTCGCTCGTAAGTTCGCGAATTTTCAATATTTTCACTCCAGATTTTCAACACTGCCATTTTACCACACCTCCTTATGAGCTGTATAGCTGTCATTTTTCACATCTTGCCCAAAATGTGTTTCTGCCCATGTAGCACACAATGGCGCAGTCACTGTGTGAAATCAATGTATGGGACACATTAAGAAAATCACAGTGACACTGTTCATGAGCAGAGGTCTTAAAATGGCTATGTTGAAAATTTGGCAGAAAATCCTAAAATGACTGTCTGACGAGCGCATGCCGCTATGAGTTCCTATGCACGCCGTGAAGTTTGCGAATTTTAATATTTTCAATCCAGATTTTCAACATTGCTATTTTATTACACTTCCTTATGAGCAGTACAGCTGTCATTTGTCACATCTTGCCCAAAACATGTTTCTGCCCATGTAGCACACAATGGTGCAGTCGGTGTGTGAAAGCAATGTTTGGGACAGATTAAGAAAATCACAGTTACACTGTTCATGAGCAGAGGTCATAAAATGGCTATGTTGAAAATCTGGTGACAAAAGTCCATAAACTGACTGTGTTACGAGTGAGCATTGCGCAGTTTCCACGCACTCTCGTAAGTTCATGACTTTGTAATATTTTCAATCCAGATTTTCACCAGTGGTATTTTTCCACACTTCCTTATGAACAGTACAGCTGTCATTTTTCACAACATGGCCGAAATGTGATTTCACACTTTCAGCGCAGAGATGCATGGTCGCTGTGGGAAATCATTGTTCGGGACAGATAAAGAAAATCACACTGACACTGTTCATGATCGGAGGTCCCAAAATGCTTATGTTGACAATCTGCTGTAAAAAAACTCCCCAAACTAATTATATTACGGGGTGCGTTGCACAGTTTCTATGCATGCTCATGACTTCACCATTTTTTTAAATATTTTTACTGCACATTTGCAACACTGCCATTTTTTACACCTCCCCACGAACAGTACAGCTGTCATTTTTTACATCCTGTTCATAATGTTTTTGCACCTGTGGTGCTAAATGCTATAGTCGCTGTGCATAAGCAGCTTTCGGTTAACAAACTGATATTGCCACTGTTCATGAGGTGGGGTCACAAAAAAGACACATGTTGAAAATTTGGAGTGAAAATACCAACGAATGCCTGAGGTATTATGGTTTCCAACCAAACGCCCAACCCTGTAGAGAATGACAGGCATCAGGGGTGTGACTTGGGATTCTTGCCTGTAATGCTCATACCATTCCACACCCTGCAGCCAGTGAGAGGCATCGAGGTATGCCTTAGACTCTTCGGCCCCAAAGTTCACCCCATTCTCCTATATCGCACCCATCTCACCGTATTTCCTAATGGAATGGGGTGCGCAAGGGCCAAAGACCCCATGAAGACCGTGACACTTGTCAGTGTTCCCAGGGTGGGTGGTGGTGAAATGGCGGCCAAGTTATGCCTGACGACCCAAAGGCACACCCCAATGCCTGTCATTCACTGCAGGGTGGTGGTGGGGTTGGCTTCAGTTCAATACTTCGCTGCCATTCCTGTTATGCAGCTCTGTAACTTCTACACTACCAATGCCAGCAAGCAAATATTCGGCATTGACAAATGCTTGTTGAAGGCGCTTTAGTGCAGTGAATCTTGTGTATGCAGCAAACCATATGATGGTCACTGAGTGCTTCAAGGAGGGTACCAGCATCAGTGATAAAGTGTGGGTGAGTAGTGAGTACCCAGTCCACTAGAGAATGGTTTGGGGAACAAGGATTATGGCAGGCAGGAACAGAAATGAATTGTGTAAGCTGCAGAGACTTTATGTTTTTAAAAGTTTAGACTTAAGAGTTTGAAAGCCAATTAACATTGAAATCCCCTAGGATGACTAGCTCACCAGAGGAGGTATGGGTAAAGATAGAGGATAACAGATCATTAACAGATGCAGGAGAAAGCATTGGGTGACAGTAGACACCTGCCATGAAGATGGGAAGAAGGAAAGGAAAGTTTACAAACATACGAAATGTGTCAGCAGATAAAGGCCTAGTGGTCTATCAAGTCTGCTCAAATGTGCAGCTACGCCCTTTATTCTGCAGCTGCCTCTCTCTTGACCCTCCCCATTGTCCTGTCCCAGCCCCTTTTGAAGCAGCCCACTGTTCTACTGGATACCACTTCCGTCGGTAACGCATTCCACCCAGCTACACCCTCTCTGTAAAAAAGTGTCTCCTCATCTCCCTCCTGAACCTTTCTCCCTCCGGTCTCATATCATGGCCCCGAGTGTCTCTCCCCTCCCTTACTTTGAACAGCCCCTCCATGCCTGTCTTGTTTATTCCTTTCATGTACTTGACAGTTTCAATCATATCCCCCCCATCCCTCCTCCAGCAAGTACATGTTCAACTCCCTCAGCCTCCTCTCGTATGGTAAGTCCACAGCCCCTGGATCATCTTTGTCATCCTGCGCTGCACCCCCTCCAGTAACTTAATGTCCCTCTTCAGATACAGGCACCAGTACTGCATGCAGTACTCCAGGTGCAGACTAACTAATGATCTATACAGTGGCATAATCACTTTCCCCTCCTCGAGGATATACCTCTTGCAATACAACCCAGCATTTTGTTGGTCTTTGCAGCTCCCTTCCTACATTGTGCTGAGTTGTTCATTGACCACGTAATGACCACCCCCAGATCCTTCTCCTCCTCTGTCTTGGCTAACTGCACTCTCCCCAGCTGGTAACGCCTCCTTGTTTTTTTTGCCCCAATATGTAGCACCTTGCACTTTTTGGCATTGAACCCCAGTTGCCAGGTGTCTGACCAAGTTTCCAGCTTTGCCAGATCATGCTGCAACCCCTGCCATCCCCCTAGGTCAGCCATCACTGCTCCCATCTTGGTGTCATCAGCAACAGACTGGTCTTGCTCTTGATGCCCATTGATATATCTGCAATGAATATCCAAACAACACTGGTCCTAACACCAAGCCCTGCGGAACACTTCGCGTCACTACCCTTGGAGATGAGAGCTCCCCACCCACCACCACGCTCTGTTGCCTTCCCTGAAGCCAGTTCCCTACCCATCTCACCAGCTTTGCACCCAGCTCTGTGCCTTCTAACTTACTTCCCAGCCTTCCATGCGGCACCAAGTCAAATGCCTTACTGAAGTCTGGGTACAGGACATCCTCTGCATGGCCCACATCCAGTTGCCTAGTTACCCAGTCATAGAACTCCACCAGGTTGGTTTGGTAGGATCCGACACTTATGAAGCCATGCTGTCTGCTGTCCTGTATCCCTTGGCCTCCAGGAGGGCCACCAGGCTTTCCTTCGGGATAGTCTCCATCAGCTTACCCACGATGGATGTGAGGCTCACCGGTCTGTAGTTCCCTGACTCATCCTTGTGGTGGGGTACCACATGAGCCATCCTCCAATCTTGAGGTACACACCGAGAGTGTAGGGAGTCACTGAACAGGTCTGCCAAAGGTCCCGCCAGGACCTCTGCCAGCTCCTTCAGTACCCTGGGATGGATGCCATCTGGACCTGGCACCTTGTCCACCCTCAGTGCCCTCAAACCCTCCAGAACCCTGCCCTCCGTGATTTCCCCATCCATCACCCCTTTCCCCTCCGTTCCTGCCCTCCCTCCCCTCTTGGGTATCACCCCCTTTCTCCTTAGTAAATACCGAGCAGAAATAATTGTTTAGCACTTCTGTCTTATCACCCCTTCCCCTTCTTAATCCTTACTATATGGTCCTTACAGCTCCTTTTCTCCAGGATGTACCTGAAGAAGTCTTTGTCCCCCTTCTTAATGCCCTGCACCAGCCTGAGCTCCTTAGACACATTGGCTGGCCTTACTGCTCTTGTCATCTCCTTCAATTCCTTCAGGTACTCCTCCCTGTCCTTCCCCCTCCCTGTTTTTTGTACCTCCTAAAGGCAGCTCTTTTCCTTCTTACCTTTTCCATTACCTCCTTGCTCACCCAGCTCGGTTTCTTTGCCCTAGCCTTCTTGCTCTGGGCATTGCTACAGGTTCTGGTTCCCTCCACTATCCCCAGCTTTATGAGCTCCCACCTCTGGTTAGAGCCCATAATAGGTTGAATTCTGGCCAGGTACCCTGTTACCACTTCCCCCATCCTCCCAAAGTCGGCTGTCCTGAAGTCCAGCAACGTTGTGCCAGATTCCACTCCTTCCTTACCCATATCCAACGTGAACCATACTGAGTGGTGGTCACTCCCCGCCAGTGGCACTTCCGCCTTCAGTTCCTTCACAAACTCCCCATTGCCAGCAAGAGGTCAAGGGTATTCCCTAACCTGGTTAGTTCATTGACCTTTTGCATCAGGAAGCTGTCCTGGAAGGCATCCAGCAGTACCTGCTGCCTTCTATTCCTGGTTTTTGGGTACTCCAATCCACTCCTGGCATGTTGAAGTCCCCCACAGTCACCACACTACCCTTCTCACAGGTCCTCCTGATCTGTTCTGCTAGTTCCCTGTCTAACTCCTCTGTCTGAGAGGGCGGCCTGTACACCACTCCTATCCTGAAAGTCCTATTCTTGGAATCCTGGATTTGCATCCTTGGTGACTCCATACTACCCTCCTCCACTTCCTCCCGTACACATTTCAGTCCTTCCCTCACATATAGTGCCACCCCTCTCCCCTTTCCCATTCATTCTATCCTTATGAAATATCCTGTACCCTGGTATCGACAGGTCCCAGTCATTGTATTGGGTGGCCCATGTTTTGGTGATGGCTGCCATGTCCACCTCCCCCTCTGCCTTGAGAGTCTATAACTCTGCAGTTTTCTTTCCAAGGCTCCTAGCATTCAGGGTGACCACCTTCCACCCTTTCCCCTTCTTCCCATCCCTCCTGTCTCCCTTTACTAGCATCGCCACTAGTACTTGCCCTTTGTCACTTTTATGGGGGTAAGCGCACATGGCTTCCTAACCTGTGGTCTCTGCATGTCCCTTGCCCATTTGCCACCCCTACTTTAAATTCCCAACTACCTCCATGTACTCCTCCATCCTCTGTTTCAACACATTCTTTCCCTCCTCGCTCAAGTGTAGTCTATCCTAGGCATAGAGACTACTGTCCTCCCAGGTCCCTCCCCCCATCAGCCCATACCATTTGGTATGACATCAGGTTCTTAGCCATCCGTTAAATTCCTCTTTTCTCAGCTTTTTTGCTGTGCTCATCCTGGGCACTGGTAGTATCTCTGAGAAAGTTACATATCTTCCTGCCTCCTCACATAATTGTCCTAGTTCCTCAAACCTCCTCTGGACTATATTTACCATCCTGTCAGCCAAGTGGTTTGCTCCCAAATGTATAATTAAATGAGGCTTCTCCATACCCCTTCTAGTATATTTTAGAACAGATTGTCCCACCCTTTCCGCTGTCATTCCTGCATGGCCTCCACCAAAATGCTACTATGCCTCTCCCCTTTTTTACCCCACCTGGCTCTTCTTAGTATTGAGTCCCCCAGCACTACAATTTCATCCTTCTTACCAACTACTTGATTCCCTTGCTCCCAACATCTCACTCTCTACTCCTCCTCTTCCTCCTGCACAGTAGTTCCCCCTTCTGCCCCTGTTGTAATGCCCCCAGCAGAACTCCCCCTCTTCAGTTTCATCTGCACTTCTATCAGTTACTCCTCCAATCTCATCACCTTTGTCCTCCTCCTTTCCCTCTAGTACTGCAAAACAATTTTCTGAAGACCCTTCTCCTATGCCTGCTTCCTCCCTCCTCATACTAGCTTGTTCCCTCCTTTCGACTCCATGACTGTTGCCACTTCTCCTCCTCCCCTCACCAGTCCCTTTCTCCTCCTTCCTGTTGTCTTTTTTCCCCTTGACCTGGGTTCCCCTGATGCTGTTCTCCTTGGCCTAGGTCCCCCTGTCTCTGCTTCCCTTTTTAACATAGAAACATAGAATTTGACGGCAGATGAGGACCGCTTAGCCCACCCAGTCTGCCCATTTCCCTACCTAATGGATAAGCTGCAGATCCTAGTTAACCAGCAGCCTACTTCTTCCTACACCCACCCCTAGAATTGCCTTATGACTGTCCCATGCATGCTTGAATTCCACCACTGTTTTTGACTCCACAACCTTCCTCCGGAAGGCTGCCCATGCATCCACAACCTCTGTAAAAATACCCTTAAATTACCTCTGAGCCGCTCTCTATCTTCTTCAAATTGTGCCCTTGTTCTTGCACACCTATTTTTTGAAAGATGCTACCCTCTTGGACTTTATTGATTCCTTGAGGTACTTGAAATTTTCTATCATGTCCCCCTCTCTCCTTTCCTCAAGGCTATACATATTAAGCTCCTTTAGTCTCACTTCATATGTCTTCCAGTGCAGACCCTGCACCATTTTAGTTGCTCTCCTCTGGACAGCTTCCATCCTGTCTATGTCTTTGCAGAGACTGGGTCTCCAGAACTGCACGCAGTACTCCAGATGGGGTCTCACCAGCTGTCTGTACAGAGGGATAACAACTTCTGTTTTCTACTGGTGATGCCTCTCCCTATGCATCCCAGTATCCATCCCCCCAGCCCTCCTTGCTGCCCTCTCACATTGCTTGCCCACATTTAGATCATCTGATATGAATACCCCCTAGTCCCTTTCCATTTTTGTTGTTTTTAGTATCTCACCCCCATTGTGTACTCTTCCCTTGGGTTTTTGTTTCCCAGGTGCATTACCTTGCACTTCTTAGCACTGAATCTAAGCTGCCATACATTTGACCATTCTTCTAACCTTGCCAAGTCCCTTCTCATCCTTTCCACCCCACCTTGTGCATCAACTCTGTTGCAGATCTTTGTGTCATCTGCAAAGAGACATACTTTTCCTTCCAGTCCCTGTGCAAGGTTGCTTATAAAGACATTGAAGAGGACCGGTCCTAATACTGAACCCTGCAGTACCCCACTAGTAACCCCCCTTTCTTCAGAGTGGACTCCATTTACTATTACTCTCTATGCCCTATTCTCCAGCCAATTCTTTACCCAGGCTGTCATCTTGGGACCCACTCCCAGGCTGGCTAACTTGTATATTAATCTTCTGTGTGGGACTGTGTCAAATGCCTTGCTAAAGTCTAGGTAGGCCATGTCCACGACCCCTCCCTGATCTACTACTTTGGTCACCCAGTCAAAGAAATCTATCAGATTCATCTGGCATGACCTTCCTGCTGTGAATCCATGCTGCTTTAGGTCCTGTGCCCCTCTGGCCTCTAGATGCTCAACAGTTCTTTCCTTCAGAAGTGATTGCATCATTTTCCCCATCAATGAGGTTAAACTAACAGGTCTGTTGTTTCCTGCTTCTGCCTTGCTCCCACTTTTGTGAAGGGGAATTACATCTGCCCTCCTCCAGTCCTCGAGTACCACCCCATCCTCCCATGATTTGTTAAAGAGGGTAGTCAGTGGTGTCACTAGTTCTACCCTTAGTTCTTCTAGAATTCTGGGATGAATCCCATCAGGCCCCATTGCTTTGTCCACCTTCAGTTTTAAGAGTTCTTTCAGAACCCTTTCTTATGTAAATGGGCTGGTATCAATTTCTGTATCCAGAGTGTTTCTATTGTTTGTTTTAGGTACCTTCCCCTCTTCATTTGTAAATACTGAGCAAAAATATTTGTTTAGTATCTCTGCCTTTTCACAGTCACCCTCTGCCCACCTCCCTTTATTAAGCCTCACTATTCCTCCTTGGTCTTCCTTCGCTCCCTGATGTACCTATAAAGGTTCTATCCCCCTTCTTAACTGAGTTGGCTATCTTTTCCTCGGTTTGGGCCTTTGCTGTTCTGACTGCCTTCCCAGCTTCCTTTTGCTTTAACTGATACAGTTCTTTGTCCTGCTTCTTCTGTGATTCCTTGTACTTCCTGAATGCTTTCTTTTTCTTTTGAACCTTCACTGACACTTCCTTTGAGAACCATAGTGGTTTCTTACATTGTTTTGTTTTGTTTATTTGCTTCACACAAAGGCTCGTTACCTCTGTGATGGCAGTTTTTATTATTCCCCATTGTTCTTCCACCCCACCTTCCTGCCCATTTGCTAGTGCATTCCTTAGGCACTCACCCATTTTGGCAAAGTCAGCCCTCCTAAAGTCCAGTACTTTTGCCTTTGTATGGCTTGACTCTATTGCTGTGTTTATTGTGAACCATACTGTTCGATGGTTGCTAGTTCCCAGATGGCTACCCACTTCTACATCTGTGATCCTCTCTCCATCTCCATTTGAGAGAACCAGGTCTAAGATTGCTCCCTCTCGAGTGGGTTCCAATACTAGTTGTCTAAGGCATGCCCCCTGTAGGGCATCTAGAATAACCCCCCTCTTCAAAGTGGCTGCTGCAGCTGCACTCAGTTAACATCTGGCATATTCAGATCACCTATCAGCAATATCTCCCCTTTTTCTGCCATTCTAAGTATACTTTCTATCATTTCCTTGTCCATTTCCTCCCCCTGAGAGGGGGGTTCTATATACAACCCCTGTGTGGATTGTGGTGCCATTGCCTGTCTCCAAATTGACCCACAATGCTTCTTCTCCTCCCTGTTTACCCTTTTGTTCTGTTGCTTTGATTCCTTCCCTTATATCAAGAGTTACTCCTCCTCCTCTTTTTACCCTCCCTGTCCCTCCTGTAGATAGTGTATCCTGGTATGTTTACGTCTTAGTCATGGTTTTGTGTGTAGCATGTTTCTGTGACTGCCACGATATCCAGATGTTCCTCCTCCATCAAGGCCACTAATTCAGGAAGCTTGTTACCCAGACTACGGGCATTGGTACTCATTGCTCTCCATTTTTTGATGGCTTTACCTTCTGTTGCAGCATCCCCCACTGACCTTTCTACCTCTGTCTTTTTCTCATTTAGTACCCTGTTTTGTAGGGAGAGGCTGGGATTTTCCTGCTGCTTATCAGTGCCTCCCCCCCTTGACTAGTTTAAAAGCTTGCCAATGAAGCATTTAAACTGATTGCTCAAAAGACTTGCTCCCCTTCCTGGACAGATACAGACCATTCTGCCAGTATAGGCTGGTGTCCCTCCAGGTGGAACCCCAGTCCCCATTGAAGCCAAACCCCTGTGCTCCACACCATTTTTTCAACCATTCATTAAACTGCATGGTGCAAAGTACCCTCGCCTCACCCATGCCATTGACAGGCAGCACCTCTGAGAAGGATACTGTGTGTGCTACTTGTCTTAGGCCCCTCCCCAACTCTACAAAGTCCTCCTGCACTGATCTAATCTCATTATGAGCCAAATCATTTGTCCCTAGGTGGACCATGATGTCCAGATCAGACTCGTGTGCAGCTGTTCTCATGATCCTGAGGATGTGCTTCCTGTCCCTCCAAGCAATAGCACCAGGCAGGCACCTTACTTCAGTTTTCCCTGCTCCCCCAGTTCTACCCCCCTAATAATTGAGTCCCCCACCAGGAGCTGCTTCCCTTCCCTGTGGTGTCCTCTGCCTCCTTCCTGTGGGCCTCCCTTGTGACAGTTGTCCTCAGCCTCCTTAGTCTCCTCTGTGGGTGCATGCTTAGGGGAACTATGCTCCCCCAGAATGGTGTATGGATTGTGGAGTGGAACAACTGACTGGGTGTGCCTCTGTTCCACCATCCTCACCCTCCCTGAGCCCACTGTGGTCCAACTGCTGTGCTTTCTTTGCAACCTCTGAGGTAGTGGTGGTGGCTCTGGTGCTCCCTGGATGGGGGAGGTTCCCTTTCTACTGTCCAGTGTGGCCTGGGGGAAGGTTCCCTTACTACTGTCCAGTGTGGCCTGAAGACAGGCAACTTCCTCCCTCAGGGCAGAGAGTTGTCTGCAAATAGGGCAGCATCTCAGCCTCCAGAAAGACTCCCAGAAGACTA
This sequence comes from Neoceratodus forsteri, assembly GCA_016271365.2. Taxonomy (NCBI): domain Eukaryota; kingdom Metazoa; phylum Chordata; order Ceratodontiformes; family Ceratodontidae; genus Neoceratodus; species Neoceratodus forsteri. Next base: position 58,532,767 of record CM057453.1, on the reverse strand, counting down.
CTGCCCCACAGCCATTACATTGCACTACTCCCCATGTTTATCTACTTTTTTGTGTGTGTGTGTGATTGGTTTGTTATATAGGAATATATGTATTATACAATGTGTATGCTTATATTGTCAGTGCAGTGTGCTACAGAGGATATGACAGTGATATGCACCTTGCACTCTTGAGGAAATGATGTCAGAACCCCAGGTATAAAGGAACTATTTCCAGGGGTGGGTGGGGTGAGGGTAGGCAGGGTTGGGCCTAAACTGTGCCTTCACGAAACAATCGGCTAAAAGCTCTGACCCACCACTGCGATGAGTGCCTTCCTGTCAGCGAGATGCCCTACACAACAATTTGACAGAGAAGATACCCTGCTAATCAAACAGAGGAAAATCCAGACATCCCAGTCAGACACAGATAAACCTCCCCAGCCCCAAAACAGCCTGGTGATTTGTGCTCTGAAAGCAGTCAGCCCCAAAATAAGTCAGCTGTGCACCAGGACAGACACAGTAAACAGTATTCCATCCATCATGGTTTAAACTCTTCCTGCACTGAAAGTCTTCTGACCCTTCCCCCCCCCATTGGCCCAAACTGACCTCCCTCCTCCTCTCCCCTCCTCCCTCTCTCTCCAATGTTGGGCTATAACCTCCTCCAGTCTGCCTTGCCTGTCTTGGCTCCTCCTGCAGACCCTTGATGTCCTTTTTAAGTTTCCTTATGTGGTTGCACACTAAACATCCCCCCACCCTCCAAGCAATTTTTAGAAAGATTGGCGCACTGCAGTTGTTGCAGCCTACCACCCTACCCATTGCTCTTGTCACCCACGTGACCCCCCCACCCTTCCAGATAAAGGATACCCAATGTTCTCCCAAGTCTCCCTTCTTGCCCTCGATCACTGAAAAACATTCTTCTCCTTTTCTCAGTTTCCCTTACCCCCTTTTTCATGTACTTTAGATTGAGCAGCTGCCTTTTAAGTTCCTATCCCTCCTGTCCACACCCCAAAAAGAAACTGTAATCAACTTTTGCACAGCCTTCTAACTCCTTCCCCTCCTTTTCACAATGTAAACCCCAATGCAAACAGGTAAAAATGAAAGCACTTTGTGTTGCAGTTACTTCCCTTCCCCGAAGATAGCAGTCACCTCTTCACTCTTTGCTGTTCCTTCCCTGGACATCTGCTTCTGCTATAACAGGTGCATGTCCTTTGCCTTTTTGGGGAAGTGATGTTAGTTACCCCGGTATGAAGGAAATCATGTACCTGGGGAGGTTGGGGTGAGGGGCAGCATGGGTAGGACCAAGCCTGTGCCCTCCAGAAACAATCAGGTAGCTGAGGCCCCTGGCCAGACAATTAGCACCCTTCCCCCCATGCACTAAATTTTGCAGATAGTGAAGACAGCAAAAAAATCACAACTCCACTAAAAGCACAAAAACATAGGTTAGATACCAGAAGAAACAGGTCTCCAATGCAAAGAAACAACAGCCTCACCAACAACACACCAAAATAGGCTTGAAATCTGAAGATATAGATTTCCAATGCAAAGAAACAGTCCAACCAAAAGCACAACAAAATAGGTTTTAAATCAGAATAAACAGGTCTCCAATTTAAAGATATAACAGCCCCACTTGAAGCACACCAAAAAGTTCAAGTACCTAGGTATGTGGATTGACAACAGGCTTTCTTTTGCTGATCATATAGACGAGCTCTCAAAAAAACTTAGAGGCTTGGACTTTTTTTTTTTAAATCAAACATCTGCTTACCCAGGAGGCCTGAAAGCTTAGTAAAAGCCACGTTCCTAGCTACCTTGGACTATACAGACTTCCTGTATGTCCGAGACCCAAAAACTGCCCTAGCTAAAGCTTGACACCCTATATCATAGGACCTTACGTTTCATCTCAGGTGCGGCATATAATACCCATCACTGTGTACTCTAGTCCACGGTAGGATGGACCTCACTTACGTTCAGGAGGCAAAAGAATGCTATACTATGGACGTATAGCTCTATATCCAAAATGCTAACATCCTACAGTTCTGACTGTCTGCCCTCCTGCACCTTACAAAACTATGCCTTGAGAAGCCATTCGTACATCTCACTAGCTGTGCCTAAGTCTGTTCCTGTTTTGGCAGAGCCTCCTTCAGCTATGTGCTGCCCCAGCTGTGGAACAACATCCAGAAATCCGTAAAATTGGTGCATCCTATTGGTTTTGTGGAATTCAAGTCACTCTATTAAAGATACTTCTCGGAGCCTTGTCAGTGCCCTCCCTTTCACTAAACTGTAGCCATACATTGTTATTCCTACAGTCAGCTCTTTACACCTTCTATTCTCTCGTTAGAATTACCCTAAGCCATGTTCCTGGATTCATCCTTGCTTTCTACTTGCTGCTGAGCCCCCAGCTTGCACTGTCACTAGCATTAACTCTGCTCTACTAGAGCTATCAGTGTCTAAAATCACTGGTTCAGCACATTGGTGCTGACTTGCTTCTACCTCTCTACCTCTCTACTGTACTGTTTGCTGGGATGAGGCACCACCTTACGACTGGGCCTCATTGATTATCCTTGTAACTTGTTTTTATTGCTATGTATTGTATTACTATGGCCATTTGTGCTATATGTTCTCTTGTGCTACTGTATTATTTATTCTGTACCTACCAGGCCCTCCTTGAAAATGAGCTTACTTAATGGAGTTTCACCTGGCTAAATAAAGATTGAGTTATTGATTGACCAAAATAGGTTTCAACAGCTCCAAAACAGCTCCCTGCTAACCCCTTTTATGAAGTAAGAAAAACTCAGCCTGCTACCAAGTGAAACAACAAGAAATAACAGCCCACTTAAAGAACACCAAACTATGTTTCAAAATTTCAACAGCCCCAAAACAATTCCCTGCTAGCCCCTTAGAAGTAGTAAGAAAAAATCATCTGCTGCCAAATGAAATTAACAAGAAGCAATTTAAAAGCAGCAAGTAGCAGCTTAAGGATGAGGAGCTCATAAGCTGCAGAGGAGGAAATAAAGAGAACTGGGGTTGACTGAATGGAGGAAGAGAGATAGATGGTGATGCGACCACCCTTCATGACATGATCCTGATGTGAGAGGGAGTAGCCAGGGATGGTGATGGCAGAGTCAGGAATTTTGGTGGAGAGCTAAGAGTCCAAAACTGTAAGTACATCAGGGAGGAGAGAGACCATGACAGGTTGCAGGATATCAATTTTGGGCAAGAGACTACGTATATTAATATCAGCCATGAGAAAACCTTTGGCAAGGTCAGTGGGAATAGCATGAGAAGGACCAGGGTTTGGCTCAATGTCACCTGCTCTGAGGAGCAGTAGGAGTAGGATAAGCTTGGTGTGGACTGAGATGCTCCAGTGAAGCGGTGGAGATGACGGGGAAGGGGGTTTAGAGGAGAGGGAGTTTTGGTAGACATCTGATAGAGCCAGGGAGAAACAGAGGAGAGGAGGAAGATGCTGGAAGGCGCGGGGGGAGGCAGGAGGAGGGGAGAGTATGGGAGGAGGTGGGATGGGAGAAAGGAAAGTGGCTGAAAAAAGGAGAGGTAGTGCTGGAAAGCAATTAGGAGGGAGAGCTATGTGGAGATACACAAAGGAAAGGAATAATAGAACTGTGGGTAATGCACAAGAGGGATCCATACTAGAGAAAGAAGAAAGGGAAGTGGCTCAGAGAATTAAAGAAAAGGAGAGTGGGGGTAGAAGAAGAATGACTCTGAGGTGGGAGGGGAGTTAGCCAACAGTAGTACAGGAAACACTAAAAAGGAACACCAACACAGCAGTCATTGGACATAATTAAACTAGAAATTATCAGTTAAACCAGTAACTTCAGCTATACCTAACTGAATAAAAGATGTCATTGATCAATTGAGCCTAACATGGGCTTTGCACTAAGAACATAAACATTTCATTGAAGTGAGGCCATATTAGAGAGTAGTGAACAACTACTAAGTGCAGTTGCCTGAAATAGATACTGATACGCTGCAATAAGGGTGCATAACCCTGAGCTACACCTCCTCACTAGCAGACCAATGAAAAAGGCCAGCTCCGATCACTGTGCTTGCCATTCATGCCCGCAGAGCATTTGATAAATGGCGGTGGTGCGAGTGGGAGGGAGGGGCAAAAACTTACAGAGAGCCAGGCTTCAGAAACAGGTCTCCAGTCCTGGAAAACCCCAATCTACACAGTTAATTTTTTTTCTTTTTATTTTAAATACATTTACAGTCACAAGTCCAAATCGAAGCAGGGCAGGGCAGCTTGTTAGAAATCACAGCCCCACAGACCCCCGATATCCATTCTCCTCTATAGCAGTTGGCAACTTGCCAGAAGAAAGCTCAAATTAAAGTCTCATGGAACAGTTACAATTTAGCACCTGGAATTCTCCACTCCCATTGGCTGTTCCCTAAAATCAAATAAAAACTTACAGAGAGCTGGACTTCAGAAATGGGTCTCCAGTCCTGGAAAAACCCCAATCTACACGGTTAATTTTTTCTTATTATTTTAAGTCCATTTACAGTCACAAGTCCAAATAGAAGCAGGGCAGGGCAGCTTGTTAGAAATCACAGCCCCACAGACCCCTGATGTCCATTCTCCTCAATAGCAGAAATATCAGTGAAGTAAAATACTTATGCATTGCACCATCCTAACAGAACTCCCCTTCAGCCTTCATTGACTTGCAGTTTTCTCCTTTCACCTCCGCTTCAGACAGGATAACCCAAAGGCAATTAAAATGAAAACATACTGTTAATTAATTTGCTCTTCTCCCTGCCTGAATATCTGACCCTATGTCCATGGCATTCTGCATTCCTTGCCTCTTCTTCACACCACGCCAGGGAACAGTAAAATTAGACAAAGTTCAGAAACGTAACAACATAATTGATGCATAGGGGCTTCTTAACTAAAATGAAGTACCACAAGTATGTTGTCTATTAGGACAGTGAAAGTGAGAGGGATACTGAGATTGAGCTAGTGACAGAACTGGAGAGTGAAATATGTTTGTTCCTTACTCTTTGATATTGATTGTGTGTGGGGTTGATTTCCACTTCAATGCTCCTATTTTTTTATATCCTTTATGTTCATGCATTTATATTTACAAAAATTACAACATGATCAGCAGCAAATAGGCTTCCCATTTTGAGAATCAATGGGATAATACTTGTTCTAAGTTTTTCAACACACTGAATTTGTGGTTTAATGTTCAGCTGAAGTTTTGTGTTTTGCTGCATTATCTTGCTGCTTCTGAACATAAAACTTTGGTGTTGGACTGTCACAGTAGTCACATTTAATGACTTAAAACATTTTTTAAAGATACTTTATAATCAGTGTAACTTGTGTGCAGACACTGCAGATGGCAAAGGGGATCGATAACACCAGTTTGACAAGAATAGCAAACCATGATTAAAGTTTACTTTTAAAGGAGAACTTCACTGAGTCTATAAGTCACTTTCCCTAGTAGAAGCTGTTTTTTAAGTAATGGTTCCAATTATTTTATTGTTCTCTCTTTATGGGCCTATTAGTAACCTCAATGGGTGCTTCTGATTTATACTCTAATGTTAAGTACCGTTTTAGAACTGTATGATTTAGTATATGTCCCACTGAAACACAGAGTTCTATAGTAGAACATGGATGCATTGTTCCAACAATAGAAGAGCAGAACAGGGACATAAACTACATCACAGAGTTCTAAAACAGTGCTTACCAGCAGCATGTAAAGCAGAAACACCACTAGGATGACTAAAAAGCCTGTATAGCTAAAGCAATAACAGAATCTGAACCAGTGTTTAAAAAACTGCTTCTATGGAAAAAAAATAGCTTATAGATTCAGCATGGTTCTGCTTTAAAGTGAGTCTAAAAATCAAAGAAATTTAATTGGGTGAAACCAGTCAGGTGACCGTGCATTATTACAGCTTAGAAAATGGTGTAAGAAATTCCCGGGATCTGATTGGCTGATACCCCTGGCAAGGTAGGCATCTATCAGACAAGAGAGCCCGGGTAAAACAAGTGCCAGTCCCAACTGACCTGATTACTGAAATCATGGTGCCAGTTAGAATTTTGAAAATCAATTTGCCACCATTTTTGTCTCGTGCTTATCTCTCGCTTAGCAGGCGAATTGGCAGCCAGCCAAGCCCTCCCCCTCTCGAGTCGATCTTAGTTTAAGTTCAACACACTAAATAAAAATAACATTAAAATAAAACTGCCTACTATGCCGGCCTGGTGACGCTGAGGCCTGAGGTGCTGGGCGCCTAACCTCACATTATGCTGGTGACCCGGGTTCAGGAGTGAGCCCGGGTTGTCGGAGAGCCAGCATGGGGAAGGGAGAGAGCAGGACTGATCAGCTGCAAGGTAGCTCTCTTCTCCCAGGGAGGACCCTGTAGCCCATCATAGTTCCACTGCCCCAGATGGATCTATGTGATAACGGCGATTGTCGTTAGGGTGACGTCATATTGCGGAAAAAATATTTTGGTAATGTACTCCCCAGTGCACAGCAAAATGGTGCTGGGGAGTTGGGATTTTCCACTTTATGCCCCTGCATCCCCTCAGATTCTCATCTCCAGGGGGGTGTATGTCAGTGAGGGGGGTGCAAACACGGAAAAAAAAAATGTGTCCGGGCGCAACAAAAAGTAGCTGCACCTAGACCCAAACCCAGCACCATTCCCACCCCAGCCCTGAACCCACCAGCATGCCAAGGAAGCAGCTTGGCAGCTCACCATGGTGCCACCCCCTACAACCCCTCCATCCCCTCCCACCCCACGCTCAACGTGCTCGCCCCCCCTTTGTGTGTAGGCATGTAGCAACAGGATGTCGCTATTTCGTGCACCCCCCATCCGCTTACCCACCTTCCCCAGTCGCCTCGATGACAGGTGCCACGATTGAGTCACCCTTTCAGTAGGTGCCCAATCGCAGTTGCCAAAGTCACAGGATACCCTCCTGGATGGAGGTCCTCGGGCAGTGCAGGTGAACGGGCGGCAAAGCAGTGGGAGGGCGCCCCTGTACCCCAGCATGTGTGCATCTCTCACATGTGCATGCGAACTGTGACACAAGAGGCCAGGAGAAAAATGGGAAAACCGGGGCAAAAAAAAAATTTAAATACAAAAAACAAAACTGCCTACTGTTTTGGTAGCAGCTGTTTGAAAACTGAACTCCTGCTGCTGAGAGATATCCCCACTGTGCAAGACATGGAAGCACTGATCAAGCTGCCAGCTTAGCAAGAGATAAACTGCCCTCCTTCACTCATGATAAAAAAAAATCTTTTCCCACCATGCAGTCCCCCTCACCACCACTGTAGCAACAATAACCATTGCTTTTTTTTTTAAACAAATCATTAGCGGCTTTTCTTAATGTAACAGTACCTTCGTATACTGTAACTGACTGTGCTGCTGCTGACTGCTTTCACCAACTACGATAAGTCTATTCAGTGCTGGAGACACACAGTGTTGAAAAACCATTGCCAGCATACTTTCCAGTTGCAACAGCAAACATAATAAAGTAAACTAAAATAGCCACCATTTTTTTTAACTACCAATCGCTTCTGCTTAGGCCATGCTCCCAAGACACATACAGCCATTTACAATAGCCCGCCACTGTTTGGTGAGCAGCAGTTGGTCCCGCCTTCAGCATCAGCACACGCTGCAACTGCCTGCACTCGATTGCAGTCACAACTGATCGTGGCTGAAAATTTTATAAAAAAACAGACTGCTACTCCAGATTGGGTCAGATATTTTTTGGTGGGGACTGGAAAGTTAATAATTATTGGTGTGGAATGGGGGTGGGGTAAAAGTGGAAGCGTAAAACAAAACACAGTCTCTCAAAACAACAGCACCCTCTACTGGCAACTTGGCAAATGTACCAGTAGAGAGACTACTTGGCAAATAAGTCATTTTTATTTTTTATGTTTAGTCATTTTAAGAATTTTTTATTTGTGAGCAAATCAGCCCCCCAACAACCAGAACTGATCTTCCATCACAAATACGGCTGCTGCCTTGACATACTAAAAACTTTCAGCTAGACCCTAAAAATAAAACTACCTTAAATAAAAATAAAAAATAAATAATTAAATGTTGTTTCCCTGATCATAACACTCTCCTTACACACATAAACAAATTAGAAACATTAAGAACTGTTCACAGATTTAATTACAAGTGTTTCTTTGCTAACAATAAAAAAAATCATCCTCCTTCCTTTAGCCAGGGAAATTTCTGCTACTGGTTTTTGACAGAGATAAAATTGAGGCTGTGGCTCCACATGAGACCTTTGTGTGTGTGTGTGTGTGTGTGTTTATGTACAATATGTTTGGAGAGGAACATTCTACCCAAGGAATTGAGCAGAACTTTGAACCTCTATAATCTATGTTAAACATTCCATATGTTGAATATGGTGAAAGACAGAGACAAAGGAAACAGGAAAGAAACAAGAAATTACTCACCGTAGTAATGTTTCTTCTCAGGGATCCATCACTGTGATTTACAAGAAGCATCATTCTCCAGACAGGAGTGAGAGATAGAACTTTATGCTGATCATGAAACTTTAGAATGATGTTCAAGCTCTGCACTGTGGTCATGCTCCCCCTGTATCTCTGATGTCAGCTATAACCACTAAAACTAGGTAACTGGCTACCAAACATTTCCAATAATTCTGTTTAAAATTATTTTTGAATAACACCAATCAATTTTAGGACAAATAACATCAAGAGAAATACTTAACAGGCCACATTTTACAATTGCTAAGGAACTGCAATAGTAATGCTCAAGCAACCTCAAGGTAGAACCGATTCTTGTCTGAACCTATTTCAGGTTCTGGAAGGGGAGGCAGAGTCAGGGATTATAAATCACAGTGATGGATCCCTAAGAAGAAACAACATTACTACGATGAGTATTATTTCTTCTAACCCCAGGAATCTATCACGCATGCTTTACAATAAACAGACACTCCAGCAGTACCTTGGGAGGATGGATCCAGAACCTACTTAGGAAAAATGTTTTGCAAGACAGCAGTGTTAAAGCTGATATCTCTCCTGGACTGTATGTCCAGACAGCAGTGCTTTGTGAAGGTGTGCACTGTTTTCCAGATAGCAGCTTTTCAAGTGTCTGGGAAAGGGATGCCCCCTGTAGCTGCCACAGAGGGAGAGGTACTCCTTGTGGAATGTGCCCTTAGGCCTCTTGGTGGAATTTTTCCCACTTTTTCATAATAGAATTGTATGCAGGATACTTTTCAAAGGAAGTTAGTGCTCCTAGTTGCTGGTTTACTTTTGACCTTGCCCATATTGCCACAGGTAACAAAAAGCTGTGCACTCTGGAATCTGACATCACTTGTATGGCCCAGGTAGTGATCTAGTACTCGTTTTGCATACAGACAGTACAGTTTCTGTTTACCATTACTGTGCAGGGTGTATAACACAGGAAGGGCAACTGACTGGTTCAGGTGAAGTTTCAACACCACATTAAATAGGAACTTCCTGTTAGTCCTAAGTACTAGTACTACCTTATCCATGTGAAAGATTATGCAGTTTGGATCTGTACAGAGGGCTTGCAGTTCACTTACCCTCCTGACTGATGTCATGGCAATCATGAAAATAGTTTTCCATGTGACATTTTAAATAAGCAGTCTCCATATACTCAAAGGTAGCCTCTATCAGCTGGGCAAGACAGCTAGATATTCAGGTCCCATGGAGGGACTGGGTCCATACAGAGGAGTACAGGTAATTGAGATCTTTAAAGAGCCTTTTAAAAACAGGTTGTGAGGCTAAGGATGGGCCCTTGCCTGCTGATGTGTAGTTTGATGCTGTTGTCATGTGGGTATCCCGTGAACATGGTGACCGCAATTGAGCGCTTACAAAAACGGTGACTCAATTATGGTGCCTTTGTTCAGTGCTACCAGGCAGAGTAGCGACTGGATATCTGGGTGGGCGAGATAGGGTGATGGGAAGCATACGCACATGTACCTGCGCTCACACGCACAGTGGGGGAGGGGAGGTATGTGGCAGGGAAGGATTGTGGCAGGCAGCTGCCAAGCTGGTCGGCTAGCATGGTGGGGAGGGTGGTCAGTTGGGGTGTGTGGGGTGCAGGGTTCAGTTCTGGAGTGGTGTGTTTTTCTTTTGTGTGCCAGCAGGCAGTCCTGGGGTGTATAGGAGGCACAGCCCCTCACATATATGTAACTCTGGTCGCCGCCTTGCAGTTTGCCATGAGTGTACATCGCCGTAATTCATTTTCAGCAATGTACACTTACCCAAATGGTGATCGCTATTCCGTGATTGCTGTTATGACCTAGAACATGTCATGTGTACCTTTAGTGTTGAGGGCCTGAGACCTAAGGACTGTAAGTGTGCTAGGTAGTCTAGAACTGCAGTCAGCCCTGTCTGCAATGGGATTATCTTTCTGGGGGCACACCATGATGAGAATCTCTTCCACTTAGAAGAGTATTCTTTCCTGATTGCTGATTTTCTGGAAACTTTAACCACCGGTCCCAGTGGCGCTGAGGGTTGAGGCGCTGGACGCCAAACCTCGCACCACACAGTGACCCAGGTTCGGGAACAATCTTGGGTCATCAGGGCTCAGCAGGGGCAGGAGAGGATTGAGCATCAGGAGGACCACTCTCCTCTCCTGGGGGTGGGTGGGTCATGTCTCCCATGGTATGGCAACTCCTGGTGGAGACTGGGGGTTGCTGCAACCTGTGGGGACCTAGTAGAAGGGTCCGGGAGCTGCGGCAGACATCCTGCCACAAGCTGGACATCTTTGCATGTCCACACCCCACCAGGCACCAGAAAACAGGAAAAGCCCTAGCACCTGGGTAGGCAAAGGCAGGCCCTCAGACGGCATCCTCATGGTCATCACTGAGCCCACCCCATCTGACCTCCAGCTCCTCTCTTCACTTCAGTGGCCCACTAGAGTGTCAGATAGAGTGCCAGAGGAGTTGGCAGCCCCACCTTGGGGGTTCAGAGCTGGGGGGGTCATCTTAGCCAGGTGAATGGTGGAGGAGTATCCTGGGACAGAGGTATGGCTGGTGGGGGTGTCAGGCAGAATGGGTTAGAGTGTTGGACCCAGTGGCTAAGCTGGAGAGAGACCTAAGGGGCCAGAGAAAGGGGTCCGTAAATAGAGCTGAAAGGAAAAAAACCTTAAGCACCTCCCCTAACAGATTCAACCTAGAAAATTCCAGCTATTCAAGAACCATGCCCTCAAGCATAATGTTCTAAGGTCTGGGAATGTTATTCTGTCCCAAGACAAAGTCAGCAGGTTTTAGCTCAGAGGCAGGCTGATTGGAGTTCTGCTGGACAGGAGTATTGAGTACTAAGCCTGGCTGGCCCAGTCTCGGAATATCAGGATCACTGTTGTTGACTCTCGTATGGACTTTATGAGCACTCTTTGTATGAGTGGGAATGGTAGAAAGGAATACAGAAACCTCCCTGTCCAGTCCATAATTAGGGTGTCCTCTGAGACTGTGCTCCTTGCTGGTGGCCTGCAATACCACTGTGGGAGCTGATTGTTCTCTCAAGCGATAAATGGGTCTATAACTGGAGTGCCCCATCTTCTGAAGACTGAAGCCAGCACTTGCTGGTTCTGAGTCCACTCGTGGTTTCCCTGCCTGGTTCCGCTTAGGGAGTCTGCCAGGACAGTGTCTTTGCCTGGCAAATGTACCACAGAAATCTTTGCATCTAGGGAGTAAGCTAGATCCCAGATCCTCATAGCCTTTGTGTAGTCTTGAGGCTGTTGTTCCTCCCTTCTTGTTTATGCAGTACATTGTTGCGGTGTTGTCTGTTCAAATCTGAACAGAGTGACCTTGTATATGAGAGGAGAAGATTTGTATTGCCAGCAATACTGATGTGCTTCTGAGTCTTCTGTGGGTTCCAGATGTCACTCACCATGTCATACTCTAGGTGGGTACCCACCCTAGTAGTGAAGCATCTGTTGTGAGGATACTCGTTGGGGATTACTGGAGAAAGGGAATGCCCCCTCTGAGGTTGCTTTCATCCTTACACCACTCCAGTGCCAGCACCAATGTCTTTGAGACTGGCACTAACTTGAGAGTGGATGCCATCTTTTGGACCACTGGTCCCTTAAAGAGCCACTGACACCTCGAGAAGAACTGAAAAAAATATTTTGGAAAAAAGCAGCATATATTTTTCATTAGCTCTGTATTTATAGAAACATAGACTTTGATGGTAAATAAGGACCGCTTGGCCCACCTAGTCTGCCCATTTCCCTACCTACAGGATAGGCCGCAGATCCTAGTTAACCAACAGCCTATTTCTTCCTACCCACCACAAGAATTGTCTTATGTCTTTCCCATGCATTCTTGAATTCTCCCACAGTTTTAGACCCCACAACCTCCTCAGGAAGGCTGTTCCATGCATCCACTACCCTCTCTGTGAAAAAATACTTCCTCACATTGCCCTTGAACCCCCCCCATCTTTAAATTGTGTCCCCTTGTTCTTGCACATCTCTTTTTCTGAAAGATGCTACCCTCTTGGACTTTGTTGATTCCACTGAGGTACTTAAAGTTTCTATCATGTCCTCCTCTCCCTTCTTTCCTCAAGGGTATACATATTAAGCTCCTTTAGTCTCTCCTCATATGGCTTCTCTTGCAGACCCTGCACCATTTTAGTTGCCCTCCTCTGGACTGCCTGTATCCAGTCTATGTCCTTGCAGAGATGGGGTCTCCAGAACTGGATGCAATACTCCAGATGGGGTCTCACCAACTGTCTGTACAGAGGGATAACAACTTCCTGTTTTCTGCTGGTGATGCCTCTCCCTATGCATCCCGGTATACCCCCAGCCCTCCCTACTGCCTTCTCACATTGCTTGCTAACCTTAAGGTCATCTGATATAATTACCCCCAGGTCCCTTTCCCTTTTTGTTGTTGTTACTACCTCCCTCATTGTGTAATCTTCCCCTGGGTTCTTGTTTCCCAGGTGCATTATTTTGCACTTCTTTGCATTGAATCCTAGCTGCCATACTTCTGACCATTCCTCCAACCTTGCCAAGTCCCTTCTCATCCTTTCCATGCCTCCTTGTGTATCAACCCTGTTGCAGATCTTTGTGTCATCAGCAAAGAGGCATACTTTTCCTTCCAGTCCCTCTGCAATGTCACTTATAAAGACATTAAAAAGGACTGGACCCAGTACTGAACCCTGCTGTACCCCACTAGTAACCCCTCTTTCTTCAGAGTGGACTCCATTTACAATTACCTTCTGTGTCGTTGTCCAGCCAATGTTTTACCCAGGATACCACCCTGGGACCCACTCCCAGGCTGGTTAATTTGACTATTAATCTTTTGTGTGGAACTGTGTCAGATGCCTTGCTAAAGTCTAGGTAGGCTATGTCCACAGCCCCTCCCTGGTCTACTACTTTGGTCACCCAGTCAAAGAACTCTATTAGATTCGTCTGACATGACCTTCCCGCTGTGAACCCATGCTGCCTTGGGTCCTGTGCCCCACTGGCCTCTAGGTACTCAGCAATTCTTTTCTTCAGAAGTGACTCCATCACTTTCCCTACCACAGAGGTCAAACTGACAGGTCTGTAGTTTCCTGCCTCTGTCTTGGTCCCACTTTTGTGAAGGGGAATCACATCTGCCTTCCTCCAGTCCTCGGGTACCATACCATCCTCCCATGATTTTACCATTTATTATCTTGATTATTTATGAAAACAGAACAGCTGTTCCTTTAGGGTTCATTAGCTCCTGTTACCTCTTCCCAACCTGATGGCATAATACCCTAATTATGACATTACAGTTATTGCCGTGGTACCAGACTGTGATGTCCCAAAAGAGCACTATAATTTCAAGTAGGGAATAAGCTATAGAGGCAGATGAATTCTAGAGGATAAAGATTGTGTTTTTGTGGGCATTTCTTCAGTAATAACTAATGGATAAGAGAAATCTATAGAAGATATATGAAATACAAGCTGAATTATGATTAGTATTGTTTTCCAGTGTTTTCCCAAAGGTGTCTGTTGCTCTTTAATTGATATCAGCTGTCCGTCGTCTGATGGATGAGGCCATGTGACCTAGTAACTGCAGGAAATCCCTAGAAGGCCTTGGTTGGCCCAGATATCATACTCTTCCTTGTTGGATGAAAGCTTTCGCCTGCAGCATATTCAGTACTGGACCTTTGAAGTCCAGCACCTAACCAGGTTCTATTTGGAACTTTTGCAGGTTTATCAGGAACCCCAGGTTTCCGTGGTGCTATTCACCCTCTGGATAGAACACCTTGTCTGTTGTTCAGTTTTCCCTGAGACTAGCCAGTCATCCAGGCAGGGGAAAAACCATCTCACCTTGTCTTTTCAGATGTGCTGCCACCACTGCTGAGCACTTTGTGAAGATCCTTGGAGCTGAAGTGAGGCCAAAGGAAAGGATAGAAACTGGTGCTGGCAGTTTCCTAGCCTGAATCTAAGGTAGTTTCTGTGGGTAGGTTTGACTGGAACATGAAAATAAGAGTTTTCAGATCCAGTGACCATAGCCAATCCCCTATTTGTATGGATGGTATCAGTGTGATCATCTTGAATCTTTCCTTTTTGATATCTTTGTTCGAATATCTTAAATGGTCGCCACTCCACATTTTTCTTGTGGATGAAGAAGTATCTTGAGACTAGGCCCTTGCACCACAGTGAGGTAGGGACCTTTGCCACTTATTTTGTCTGCAGCAGTTTCTTTACTTCCACTTCCAGCAGAATTCTTTCTGTAGGTGAATGAACTGGAAAGTTTTTGGGTTTGTGCAGCTTTGGAAACCTCTTGAACTGCAGAGACAATCACCGACCTACTACTTCCAGGACCCATTTTTCTGTGGTAATTTTTACCCATTCCTGGAACTAGTGGATCCACCTTCCTCCCATGGGCAATGGTTGGGCAACCAGGGCAGAACTGTCAGGAGGTTTTGCTATGGCTCTGTCTTAGGGGCTGGTGCTGTAGCAGCATGTCTGAAGCCCCTTCTGCCTCTACCTTTGTAATAACCTCTTTGGGATTGGTACTCATAGGGGCCAAATGGTCTGGGATAGTAGCCCCTGCTTCTGCCTCCCCTACCATAAGGCCTGTAGAAAGTGGAGGTCTCGTCTTTATTAGGCATCAGACCTTACCTGCTTTGCATGGAATGCAAGTTGAATTGTACCTAATTATTATGTTTTTCAGTTTTCAGTGAAGCGTCAGCAGCTCTTTAATGATTGAGTTTGCTCATTTTTCACTAGGGAGGATGGTGGGTCCTTGCCAGAGAGTGGCATCAAAGTGGCCACTAAGGGGGTCCCAGAGATGAGGCAGCCAATATTTATTAGCAAAAGCATCCTGCAAAGGCTGGCAGCTCCAAAGATAAGTAAGACCTTGGGACCAGATGGGTTGCATCTGAGGATACTCAGGGAATTAGCACTGCAACTGGCTGAACCCCTGGCAGGTCTATTAAATAGCTCACTTAGGACAGGTGTAGTTCTGAAGGATTGGAGGGTGGCAGACATAGTTCCATTCCATAAGGGTTGGGGGGGGGCAAGGAACAAACAGGGAACTACAGACCTGTCAGTCTCACCTCTATTGTAGGGAAGCTGATGGAGTCAGTGGTCAAAGAAGACCTGGTGAACTACTTGGAGAGCAATGGCTTCAAAAACAGCACCGATTCACTGAAGAAAGGTCTTGCTAAACTAACCTGATAGTTTTCTTTGACTGGGTAGTAAGGGAACTGGATGAGAGCCATGCTATGGATTTGCACTACTTCAACTTCAGCAAAGCTTTCAATTCAGTATTTCACAGATGGCTGCCAAAGAAGATGGAGGATCTGGATGTGGCTAAACAGGGTGGATAACTGGCTAAAAGGGAGAGGGAGGCTACAAGCAGGTTTCCACAGGGCTCTGTCTTGGGTCCAGTTCCCTTCTCTTCAACATGTTCATCAGTGACAATAAGTGAAGGAATCCGAGGCAGGTTGTGTCTCTTCGCAGATGATATGAAGCTCTGTGGGAAGGTGGATAGTGACAAGGGAATAAGGGAAATGCAGAGAGAGACTTTAAAAAGCTAGATGGGTGATCAAGGATCTGGCAGTTGAAATTCAGTGTAATGAAGTTTTGATAGTAAGGAGATGCAGTTGTCTTAAAAAAACACACTTCTTGTGTTCAGTTGAATTTAAATGTATTTTAAACCCCTATGTTTCACTCCTTTCTGAGCTTGTTCACTGGGATTTCATCTATTTTTCTAGAAAAAAACATATATTCCACTTCAATAGACATCCTTTATCAGATTCACACAGATGCTGCTTGCATAAATGAATAACATTAGAAACAACCGCACTTAAGAGCTTATTTACCACTGAACCAAAAAGCTTTATCACTCTCTTTTAGGAATCAATTTCCTTCAAGTAAGCTACCTATGTGACATGTAAACAATAAACAAAAAACATTTTCAGTTGTCCTGTAGCTCCAAGAACATAAAATTACACTTTCTTACCACCAAACACCAAATGCTCTAATATCTGCTGAATGAAACCTGCACGACTGTGTTACTGCATGGCATACCTGAAAGATCAGCCAAATCTCATAATATTTCCTGCCATTTCTTTCTCTTTCAGATCTTACTTGTCGTTACGGCTAGCTCTGTGTATAAGACAATACAAGTTCAGATCCTTATGACTAATTTAGTACTTCTTAAGCATTCGTTATTGTATTCTCAACTCATAAACAAATATATGCTGGTTTCGTACCTTAATACTGATTTATTCCAGCTCAGAGAAATGCTGTGTAAAGCTTCTAATGGCACCCAAATGCTGTTACTGCCGAACTCAAGGAGATATGCTGATTTCCTCTCAGGCTCTCCTGTGTAGATCCTGGTGATGATGTCATTTCACTGCACAGGTCATCGCGAGACTCGCGTATGACCATGCTCTGCCCAAATAGGCAGAAGGTTTACTCAGGAGAGCCCATATTTCGGCTGTGTTTTCACTGTGTCTGCTGGCCAAAGTCAAATTAAATCAAAACAACTGCCTCTGCTTCAGAACTGAGGGAGGTTCCCAACACTGATATAGGTATCCAGAACATAATCAAATTGTGTTAATACATTGTCTAAAAATTCATGAATACAAGAAATGAAAATTACGTACCTACCATAATTCTTGATCTTCTCTTGTATCTTCACCATTCATTACTGCTTGGGTAGTGCCAGAGACACACACCCACTATGGGAGATTTTTTTTTTTAGAGTCGGCTCCAACAGCGCTGCCCCCGAG
Source organism: Neoceratodus forsteri (assembly GCA_016271365.2). Taxonomy (NCBI): domain Eukaryota; kingdom Metazoa; phylum Chordata; order Ceratodontiformes; family Ceratodontidae; genus Neoceratodus; species Neoceratodus forsteri. Next base: position 58,515,614 of record CM057453.1, on the reverse strand, counting down.
AGCGACACGCTGCGTCTTGCACAAGGGTCGGCCATTAGGTGCCGCAGACTCCTCCTCCATCTCAGTTCTGGTAGCTGGAGAGGCAAAAATGAAAGGTAAGGAACATGGAGAGCGAGGCAAGAGAGCCAAGGGACAGAAAAAGGAAAGGATATAAACTGAAAAAGGAATAAGCCAGTAGAGGACAAAAAGAAGAGAGAGAATGCCTACCCTAAGGAACCGCAGGGCCTCCCTTCTGGGGTGGCTCCAAGGGAGAAACAGATAAAGAGAAACGGAAGAAGAAGAAGAAAAAAGGGAAGAAAACAAGGGATGTTGAGAGGGGAGAACACTGCCCATAGATATATTGGTTGAGAGGCTTATAAACTTGGAATGAAAAACAAGGGAGCAAGAATTCCTCCTGATAGGACTGAGATAAGGTTCAACTGAACACTTGTACAGATTGGACACAAAGGGCAGATTCTCTAACCTCCCATCATCCCAACCCTCTACACTCTAGCTGAGAGCTCACAGACTGCCCAGGCAGAAAATCTGTTTCGGAAAGACAGCGCCCTAGGAGGGGGAATAAGCCCCTTAGCACCTTGTTAAGTGCTAACACAGAAGTGTGTGGGGAGGGGTTAAGTCCTACAGAAGGCAGCTTTGTATGAAAGGATAGAGTGGGAACTCAATCAGACTCCCTGAAGACAAGGCAAGAACAACAGCTCAAGGTTAATGAAGTGCCAGAAGCACCAACCAGAAGAAGCTGACAAAATTAATTAATACCTGCCAGAGGGAACCTGAAAATTGGGGCTGAGCCATAGAGGGATGGTCTCTTCAGCTGTGAACTGAACAACATGGCTAAGAAGCCAAGAGGTCACCCCTAGGGGCAATCAGAAAGAGTTCCCTCAAGATAGAATAAATCCTACTCATTCCCCTTTACCTTGAGGAAAAAGGATCCATCAAGAGAAGAACGGAAAATCAAGATTGTTTTTTTTTTTTTGTTTTTTTTTGGCTTAAAGGCCAATGAGGAAGGGAGAGGAACGAGTAGGGAGGGGGAGACGCCGCAGTAGAAGGCCACTGAGGGGAAGGTCGATGGTTATTAGTAATGAATGGTGAAGATACAAGAGAAGATCAAGAATTACGGTAGGTACTTAATTTTCATATCTTCCCTTATCAGTCTTCACCATTCATTACTGCTGGGGTGAGTACCAAGCTACCCCCCCAAGGGGGGGGATAATAGAAACTCTGAGGGAACAAGACCCTCAGCCTCCTGCTGGTGGGAAACAGGAGGGGAAGACCCTGGGCTAATCAGATTAGAAGCCTATGGTGGAGGAGAGCTAGGCGGTGTCCCCCGGGGATGGGGAGATGGAGGAAGCCCCTGCAGAAGCCTCCTATCCCTGGAGGAAAAAAGACGGGTCCCCGGAAAGTGGAGCGAATCACCCTACACCGGGCCAGGGGTGATAACCTTGATAGACGAAGCCATGCCATCCATCTAATACAGATCACTGTCCCTGTAAGCCTGGAAGCCACCTCATTGGTGTCGTAAGATGCCCTTGCTTGGTGTCTTGCCAGCTCCAGGCCTATAGCAGAGAGGGCAATAGCTTGTCTGGATTGCTCTATATCAGGCATTGATGCTAGGGCTTGGGAGAGCATCGACCATAAATGCCTACTGTAGGTAGCGTGGTGAGCCTGATGTGATGCAATGCATAACATTACATGAGAGGACGAGAACACTCTTCGCCTCCACTGGTCAAATTGTAGGGAATCTAAGTCAGGTGGGCAGTCGTGCGCCAGGCGGTGGCGCCCAGAGGGAGTTTCTAGGAATGCCAATCCCGAAGGCAGGTTGGGAAGAGAACCTAGAGACTCGAATGGGGCACAACACCTACTTCTGCAGTCTGCCAGGTCTGGAACTGGGATGGCTGGCAACTGCTAGGAATGGATAGACACCTCCTGGAAGAGAATAGGCCAGGACAGTACCACCAAATGCTGGGCACTGAATTCACTGAGAAATTCACGCATTCCCTCACTATCCTTGAAAGGAATCGCTGATATTCAGTGAAATCAGCATCAGAGGAGAGATAAGCAGTGGGTTCCTGTCCCTCCGAGGAGGGAGACGAGGATGATGGAGAGCTCGAATGTCCAGAGGACTCTTGCGGTGGTGGGGATAGGCAAAACACCCGCTCATGCATATATCTAACGTATGAGGGGAAGGCCGCTGCAAAGATTCTGAATGTCTCCCAGGATAATGGGCCCATAGGACTGACATGGCCTGGGAGAGAGGGGGGTGGCTGCAGAGGAACGGGAGAGGGACACCTACGATGAGGCAACTGTCCTCTGCTGAGGCTCTGAAATCTGGAAAATGGAGCCCGAGCTGGTGGGATCCTGGACAACAAACCAGGTCGCAGAACGGAACCCTGGGGATGCGAAGCCTGGAAGAGCCTAGTAGGGGATCCTCCCCTGTGATGAATGTGGGGCTACATGGGTCCAGAAGGGCAGCCCACAGCAGTGCCACCAGAGGGGTCCCTGGAGCCCAAGAGGGAAAGACGGGTCCCAGCGCTACGGCTCCTACCTGCACCCTGAGGGGTGGCAGGTGAAGACAGAGGCACCTCAACCTGGTCTCTCAACCCCCCAGACTCTGAGAATGCCCTCCTCCTTGACCTCAGCGCCACCCCGCCCCGAGCAGGTGCAGCAGCACCGGGATCGGCAGCTACCGCAACCCCCCCCAGGAGGATGAGCCCCTCCTGCCACCTCCACGCCATCCCCCTCCAGGGACCCCAGACCACCCCCAGCCTGGGAGGCCTCAGGAGAGGACAGCAGAGGAAACAGAGGATTAGGCGCACTGGGCCGCCTAGCACCGCGTCTCACTGGAGACCCTGACTGAAGAGTCAGGGTGCCAGGATGGGTCCACATCTGAATCATCCTTCTCTGAGGAGGAAGAGACCAGCTGGACCTCAATACTGACCATCCCAGGGGTCTCCAAAGAAACAGCACTGCAAACGGCGCTGGTGCCAGTGGCAGCACTGGACAATCTCGGACCACCTGCAATGCGCAAACCCGGCCCTGACTCCCCAACGGCACCGGTCAGACCCGTGGCACTGCCCTCGGTGCTGGGACCTGACTCAGCGCTGCTAGGAGAGCTGACTGGGCCCACAGTGCCATGGGCAGCACCGAGAGCCAACAAGGCACCACGAATGGCATCGGGATCCGGAGCAGCGCCGGAAGGTGGTGTCGAGGGTCCACCAATGCTGGGCCCAGCAGACCTGGGCCTCGACACTGGGGGAGCCTGCTCCTCTGAAGAGGTGACTGCTGAGGCGGTGTCTCCACCGTGGCCCCGGGAGTGGCCACGGCGCTTCTCCGACACTGCAAAAGAGGCCTCCTCCTCGGCAGGAGTAGAAGATGAGGAGGCCTTCTCCTCTCCAGACCGTATAGGCCTGGGAGGGGACCCAGAGGAAGGGTCTAGAGATCTTACCTGGGAATCCCTGGAGCGACACCGTCTGGCGGAGCCTTGCCGATCTTGAATGTGTGGACTTCTAGGATGCGACGGTCCTTCGAGAAACGTCGTACGCATCCATATGATGGTTGGGTCCCAGGCAGCGAAGGCAAACATCATGCCAGTCCATAACGGAAAAATGCCGGCCACAGGAGCACCAACGCATAGGGGCACGGCCCACCTTTGACTTATGTTTGGCTCCCAAACCTGACATGATGAGAAATAAACAGAAAAATACAGTGAAAAGATCCTGGCGCCGTAAGAAAAAACAGAACAGTCTTACCGGCTAATAACAACTTCAACGGCGTTGGGATGAGCAAAAAGCGGAGAAGGAGGAGTCGCAAGTAGGCCTCTGATGCAGCTGTAAATCTCACACACAGAGCAGGTGCAGCCTCGATGGCGGGAGAAACAGAACTGAGATGGAGGAGGAGTCTGTGGCACCTAACAGCTGCCCCTCACGCATGGCCTGTAGCACTTAACTTCCGGGGCCTTGGGTGGGCGACTCCCCAAAAAAATCTCCCATAGTGGGTGCATGCCTCTGGCACTACCCAAGCAGTAATGAATGGTGAAGATTGACAAGGAAGATCAAGACACTCCAAAAATTTCAAGTTGCAAAGGCTTATTCTAACAATACGTAATTCTTAACATTCTGGTCTATTACTTGACATGTACACAAACAATATACTATTTAATATAAAGGAATCAGTAATTAAAAAAATGTATTACAGGAAAAGGGTAGGTATTAGGGTTAAACCAAAAAAAAGGAAAAAGATATTATGAATGTAAATGGGGATTATGGGGAAGGGTACAGAACAGAAAGAACAAGACAACAAATGGATTCATATAGTTCTAAAAACTTATTACATATATTCATTTGACTTGTTAGTTCATTTTAAGGCGATCTGTCTTTTGTTATTAAACAACATATAATACCCTAAAATCAGGCTGTCTATATCACCAACACATAAAGCATTATTGTTATCTTTTTGTGCCTTATAAACAGGGTTGCCAATTGCACTAAACATTCATACCAATATTACAATCCACCATTTCAAACTGAATATCTATTTCATTTCAGCTCTATCAAGCTGTTGTTTAAAGCTACCACCTATGGCAGAGGGTGTAATCAGCTCAAGGCCCCAAAAACGCAATGATGCCCCAGTATGTCCTTCCTGGTTAAAATGCATAGCAACTGGTGACTGCTCATCTTGGTTCCTCATGCCCCCCTTGTGTTCCAATATTCATTTTTTAGGGCCCTTTTTGTTTGCACCACTTATAAACAGTCACAAGGACACTGGATGACATATATGACCCCCTCAGTATTGCAGTCTATGTGCTGTTTAATTAGAAAAGCCTGCTGGAAATGTGGGTGTTTGAAGCTTTGCTTCTTACTGGTGTGATTGCATACTGAGCACCTCCCACATTTAGTCATGCCTGGTAATAGTGGTCCCAGTAATAACTGCTCCTGTCTTATTTCTGGTTTAGAAAACTGTTAATGCACTAATTTATCTTTCAAATTAACCACTTTTTTGGCCACTGCAATTGGTCGTTGCTGAAACACCACTACTTGGGGACTAGAGCTGCCCACTGTGTGCCAGTGTTTGTTAACTATTTTCCATATGTCTGACATTCAATGGTTGTATTTCACTTCCATTACTAATTTATTAGATGGTAGTTGTAATGTCTTTGGTTCTAATAATTTTTCTTTCTTTTTATGATCTATTCTGTGACTTGCCCGTGTCAACAAAGTGCTGCTGTAACCCCTATGTTGAAATCTCTGTATCATGTCCACCTTACGTTGTTGGCATGCCAACTCTTCCTTACAATTATGTTTCACCTGTGCTAGTTGGGAATATGGTATACTGTTCATTTTGGGCTCATGAAAGCTAGTATTATGTAGTGGTATATTTCTGTCAGTTTCGTTTCTAAACAAGGTAGTACTGAAAGTACCATCCTGTAGTCTGAAGAACAAATCTAAATATGAAATTCCTTCCTGATGATAGTTCATGACGAATTTCAGATTTGTATCCCACTGGTTTAAAACTATATTGAACTGGCGGAGTTCCTCTAAAGTGCCTTTCCATATGCAAAAAATGTCATCAGTAAAGCAGTACCAAGCTGCTATTTTTGGTTTAAACATGTTAACCCCTTCCTCTAGTATGAAATTCTGTTCGAAATTATGCATATAAGCATTAGCATATGCCGGTGTCATAGTGCTGCCCATGGCTGTCCCGCTATCCTGTTGGAAAAACTGCCCATCAAACTCAAAACATTTTTTAGTTAAAATAAACTGTGCCAGTTCTTGCAGGACCAGAGTCCTTGGTGTACTACCTACTGGTCTTGTGTCAATTATTTTGCCCATATTTTGTACACTTTATTTATGGGGGATGGAAGTATACAGGTCTGAGACATTGAATGTGACTAAACATATATATATATTCTCTAGCCTTACATGACTAGATAAGTTTTCCAGTTTCAACATGTCTGTAGAATCTAACATATGTTGCCATTTGTTCAATTAATGGTCGTAGATAGAAACTGATGTATTTTGAAATTGGATCAAATATTGAGCCAATGCCAGATACAATCTGTCGTCCTGGTGGATTATTTTGATAGTTATGCATTTTAGGTATGCTGTAAAAAATGGGTAATCTGGGGTATTGCTGGATTAACATAGACATTTCCCAGTCTTGTAGCCAATTCAAATCCACAAACTCAGCTAGCATCTCCCTCAATTGTCCTTGTAGGTTTACTGTGGGATCCTGTTGTAGAATATGATAGTTTTGTCTATCTTCCAAAAGCTTCATTCACATGTCTTTATACTGGATTTTATCCAGTATGACGACCCCCCCCCCCATCTGCTGGTTTGATGACTATAATACTATCTGTACTCAAATTGTGAAGTGCCTATCTCTGTTCATAATTTAGATTCTGTATTTTTGGCCTCAGTTGTTGTGGCATTTGAAACAAAGTCATCACTTCTTTTTCTACTATCGTACAAAATGTTTCTACACCAGGGTTGCATCCTACTGGTGGTGAAAAAGTGGATTTAATGTTCAATGCTGATTTTAGTTGTTGTTGTTCCTGACTTCCCACTACCTCTGTCGAAAACATATTCTTTAACCTCAGTATCCTAAAAAACCTTTGTAGGTCTACCTCGAGTTCAAATAAATTCACTGCCTGAGTTGGTGCAAAGGACAGCCCCATACCCAATACTGTACTTTCTACTGAACTTAATAATCTGCTACTAAGATTAAATATGGGTATTACCTCTGGTTCTCCCCTGTGGTCCCCTCTGCTCATTGTGTCGTGCGTATACCTTATTGTTCTTCCACCTGTCCCTCCTCAATTCCCCCCCTCAACGGCCCCCCGAAAACCTAGCTGAGTTCTGGAAAATCCTTTAGTGTTTTTTTGATTTCTTAACTGGTATCTCAGAACCTCTGTCTCTATATTCAACATACTGAGTTACTGTGATTTGCCTGTATGCACATATTCCTCTCTAGGGACTGACTGAGAACCTCATGTATAGCTGTGGTCACTATCAGTTCCACTATCAGAGTGGTACTGTGATTGTCATACCCTATTGTATTGTTTGTACGTGTATACCTTATTATCTCGGTAGTCATTAGTGTCCATAATGAACTTCCTGATCTTTCGTTGTTTAAGTGTTTCTTCATACTCAGACAGTTTTTTTCTTCATTTCCTCTAAGGTACGATTAAATTCCTCAGCCTCAATTTTTAACCTGAGTATTTCTTCCATTTTTTGCGTATCCTGCACTAATTAATTCCATTCATCTATAATGGCTTCAATTAAAGCATACATAAAGTCACAGCTCACCCTGTTACATATGCCATCCCACTTATTCATCAGTTTTGATGTATTGATACCAATATTAGGGTCTACTGCTATTCTTAGCCCTCTAGGAATTATGTGATGTTCTACTGGGTTAATGTGAGCCCATGCCACTCCAGTTTGGTGTCCCGAAATTTTCAATTTTCAGTTTTTGTGTTATATTCCTGGGTGTCTCTCCCATTTGTGTAGACAAATCTCTCCCCACCTCATGATTTGAAACCGTTGTTTCCTCTCATCTTCTGAGAACGTTACAAAATGTAGAGTGTTTTGTGCGCTGCAACCTATATCTTGCAATGCTGCTGTACCTTTGCCAGTTTAATCCATGTTGACTAAAAAAGAGATAAAGCAAAAAACAACAATTCAGTGGTTCATAAATATTACTAGGATGCTATCACTCCTTTAATTACTATAATATGCTTTTAAATAAATGACCAACATTCAAAAATGAACAGCCCGCCCTCCTGGGCTAGTTTCTATGACAAACAATTTAAAGAGAATTAATGGGTAATGGTCCACCACTAATGAAGTCCCCCCCCCATTTAAATTCATCTTTTTCCTTTGTTTGGTTAACCCTAATACCTACACTTTTTCTGTAATAATTTTTTTGATTACTGATTCCTTTATATTCAATAGTATATTATTTGTGTACATGTCAAGTAATAGACCAGAATGTTAAGAATTACGTATTGTTAGAATAAGCCTTTGCAACTTAAAACTTTTTTGGAGTGTCTTGTTCTTGTATTCATGCATGTTTAGACAATGTAGCAACACAATTTGATTATGTTCTGGATACCTATATCAGTGTTGGGAATCTCCCTCGGTTCTGATGTGGAGGCAGTTGTTTTGATTTAATTTGACTTTGGCTAGCAGACACGGTGAAAACACAGCCAAAATATGGGCTCTCCTGAGTAGATCTTCTGCCTATTTGGGCAGAGCACGGTCCCACATGAGTATCGCAATGACCTGTGCAGTTAAATGACATCATCACCAGGATCTACACAGGAGAGCCCAAGAGGAAATCAGCACATCTCCTTGAGTTCGGCGGTAACAGCGTTTGGCATTTGGCACCATTAGAAGCTTTACACAGCATTTGTCTGAGCTGGAATAAATCAGTATTAAGGTATGAAATCAGCATGTATTTGTCTATGAGTTGAGAATACAATAATGAATGCTTAAGAAGTACTAAATTGGTCATAAGAATCTGAACTTGTATTGTCTTATACACAGAGCTAGCCATAATGGCAAGTAAAATCTGTTATCTGTTATTCATTTATGCAAGCAGCATTTGTGTGAATCCGATGAAGGATGTCTATTAAAGTGGAATATACATTTTTTTCTAGAAAAATAGATGAAATGCCCCATGAACAAGCTCAGAATGGAGCGAAACATAGGAGTTTAAAATAAATTTAAATTCTAACTGAACATAAGAAGTGTGTTTTTTCAAGACAATTGCATCTCCCTACTATCAAAACTTCATTACTGTGGACTAGTGACCTTGGGAGACATCAAGGACTTCATTAGTGGTGGACCATTACCCATTAATTCTCTTTAACTAGCTGAAATTCAGTGCCAGAAAGTGCAAGGTAATGCACCTAGGGAACAAGAACTCCAGAATGGATGGGAGGGGTGAGACTTAGCACTATAGATGAGGAATGAGATTTTGGAGTTACCATCAGCAGCTCAATAAAGCAATCAAGTCAGTGCATTAAGGCTTATAGCAAGGCTAGTAGAATGCTAGGATGTATCTGGAGATGTATTGATAGCAGAAGGAAAGAGATAATACTTCCACTGTATAGCTCCTTGGTGAGGCCACACCTGGAGTACTGCACCCAGTTCTGGAGTCCTAACCTCAGAAAAGATAAGGATAGACTGGAGATGGTGCAGCACAGAGTAACAAAAATAATTCTTGATCAGCAGGCAGGTCACTTGAGGAGCACCTCAAGGCACTGAAAATGTACCCACCGCAGACCAGAAGGGAGAGGGGAGATATGATTGAGACCTTCAGTTTCCTTAAAGTAGTTAGCTGGCCTTTCAGCATAGTGGTAGTGCTACCACCTCCGAAGCTGGTGGCCTGGATTTGTGACTGAACATTGGGGGCTGGCCAGGGAGGAGATTTCAGTGTCCCATAGGACGCTGTCCTCTGAGGGGGGGTTGTCACATCATCCTGTTACCGCTACCTGTGGATACATGGGCGGCAGCATGGGACTTATGTGGGGAGAAGAAGACATCATTAGGCACTTGGCTGAACCATGTGTCAGCATGTCTACAGCCTGGACTCTCATCCATCATGTTGGCATTCTCAGGGGTGGGGTTTCGGGGGCCAAAGCAACAGAAAACAAATACAAACATCAAGCCCCCCACTGCCACGTAGCATTATTCCTGACAAAGCTGTGGGTGGGTGGGTGGGTGGGTGGGGGATGGAGCATGGATGGTTGGTACCACCATCATCGACCCCTACTGACAGTGGGAGATAAAAATGATATTGAAAAAAAAATTCCTTAAAGGAATTAACAAGGTGAACTACATGGAACTATTTAGCTTGAGCACTAACTCATGGTCATGTAGTCATGAATGGAAACTAACAGGAGGGAGGTTCAGGAGGGACATGAAGGAATACTATTTTAAATAAAGGGTGGTGGAGTATGGAACAGTCTGCCAACCGAGGTGGTGAGTGCAAAAACAGTTAGTGGTTTCAAGCATGGTTGGGACAGAATGAAGGGTATAGTCGTTGCTCAGAGCGACAGAATCAGGGAGGAGAATGGGGGGAGGATGGGGAGGACTAGGACCTTGGAGAACCAGTAGGCCCCAGGGCTTATAGGGAACTCAAACAGACTGGATAGATGACTGATCTTTTCCTGCCATTATTGTCAATGGCCCCCATTCACAAAAGTGCAGGGCGTACACGCACCTCTGCACTCCAGGACAGGTGCGCACTGGCCAGTATTCACAATTGCTAGTTGCCTATCCACATCCCCCACCCCCCGGCATTCAGCTGTGCAGTAGTGGATCGAAGCTGTGTGGGGGCGGAGTGTGGGATGCCGATGGGTATCCAGTAGGATGCCCATCCTGGGTCCCAAAGTGGATCCTGGGAAGGTGTGGACCTCAGGATTTAGGCTCCAATGGGTGACTCCCTGAATGGCTGCCCCCAGCCATCCCTGGCAGCCTAGTGGGCTGGGGCAGTAGTTTGTTGGGGGTCCCATTGCTTATGCCACCAGCAGGTGTCTGTGGGGGGTGGTGTATAAAAGTTACAGCAGGGTCCCCCATCATGTAACTTGCACTCCCTAACCCAGAACTCTGCACCTTAGTGAAGGGCATGGAGTGCAGGCATGCCCTTTGGCACACCCTTGGACCACCTGTGGCACGTAGCTGCACTGGAAGCAAGGGGATCCAATGCACAAGGCACTAGCACTCCTGTAGTAAATGCCACTGGGGGTCCACTGGACCCTGCAGTGCGGCATTCAGTTGTAGAAATGTCTATGCACTGCAAATACGCAACGTGTAGGCTTTTGTGAATAGAGCCTTATGTTTCTAGTTACCTGATTTGCAAATAGTAGAAATATGAGGGAAATCGAAAGAGGGATCCAATGTGATCTAAGTATTTAAAGCTGATGATATTACCCAGCTGGAACAGGTGGAAGCAGTACAGCGCAGGGTAACCAGTATGGTCCATGGACTGGGGGCAAGACATACGAGGAGAGGCTGCAGGACTTGAACATGTACACTCTTGAAAAAAAAAGGAGGGAAAGGGGGATATGAACGAGACATACAACTACCTGCATGGGATAAATAGGGTGGATGCCAAGGAACTCTTCTTCTTGAGTTCAACTACAGAGACAAGAGGGAACTTGCATAAACTTGGAGGGGTGAGATTCTAAAGGGACATAAATAAGCAATGCTTTCACAGAAAGAGTGGTGGGCAAGTGGAACAAGTTGCTGAAGGAGGTAGTACAGGCCAGAACAGTGAACGGCTACAAGCAACAATGGAACAGGAATACAAGGTTAGTTAGAAAAGTGTGGGGGGGGGGGGCAGAAACAAAGAGGAGAGATGGCAGCTAGGTCCACTGCACAATAGTTAGGTAGGGACGGCAGACTGGATGGGCCAACAGGCCATTTTTCTGCTGTCATTGTCTATTTATCAATACAAGAAATTGAAAGCTTAGTAGTATTTTCACGAACTTTAGAAATAGAGTCAAATAACAGAGACTGGGTCTTCCAAGTGTTCAGGACCACATTATTGTTCAGGAGCCAGCCTTGAACCAGGCAGAAGTCAGAGTTTGGTCACTAGCTCAGTCATGCAATGCAAGATATAATAAAGTTGCAGTAAATTACATGGTCAGATGTTTCCTGAAATTTCTGTGATATCTTTAGAGAAATTCCATGCCTACATGCATTATCACTATAGGGCCACCAAAGAGATCCTCTTTAGAAATATTGTGAAATATCCGAAAATATCTGACCATGTCAAATGTTGCAACTCTACAATACCAGGTCATCAGCATATAACATGGATGAGTAGTGACAGGCAACTTGTGGAAGATTAGTAATAAAGAGAGTTAAGAGCAGAGGGCCCAGAATAGACCCTTGTGGGATAACAATGTTAGTGACAGTAAGGTCAGAGAGACTGAAAGTGATCAGTTCTTACAATTTGCCTCCTATTCCAAAGGTAGCTTTTAAACCAGGACATTGCAGTAGGAGAGAAACATAGGGCTAGTAGCTTAGGGCAGAGAAGACAGAGTTTGACATGGTCAAAGGCCTTGGTCAAATCACACAAAAACAACACCAAAAGAAGGCATATTATAATAAGTACCATACAGAACTGCATTTAGCTAAATACAAAAGCTTGAACAACAAATGCAAGAGGCTTATTAGAAAAGCAAAGATTAACATGAAGTACAGGTTGGCACATTCCACAAAGGGTAATATTGAAAGATTTTATAATTATGTTAGTTCACTAAAGGGTAACCAGAGAGTCATTGGGCCCTTACTAGTAGGCAATAAGTGTATAGAGGAAGGACCTGATATGGCCAATACATTTAACGTCTACTTTTTGTTCAAATTTCAGGACAAAGAAAATAGTAAACATTGCATGGTTTCACCAAACAAGATATAGTGGATATTGAGATATCTGAAACAGGTATTAATTTCCCTAAATAATATTAAAACAAATAAATCTATGGGTCCAGATCTGTTACACCCTCAGTTGATAAAAAATCTGGCCATGGTGTTGGTAGGTCCCCTGACAGTGTTGTTTAATAATTCTTTGAGGAATGGCAGGTGGTGTCTGAGTGGAAGTAGGCCATAGTGTCACCTATTTATAAAGGGGGCAGTAAAAATGATATATCTAACTACAGGCCAATAAGCGTAACATCGGTGTTGGGAAAGATCCTTGAGGGCTTGATTAAAGAATGGATAATATCTCAGATGGAAGAGCAGGGACTTGTTGACTACACCCAGCACAGATTTAATAAAGCAAGATTGTGCTTGTCTTATTTACTCACATTCTTTGAGCCAGTGAGTGCTGCACTGGATAGGAATATGGGAGTTGACGTCATATACCTAGATTTTTCTAGGGCATTTGACTCTGTGCCCCATAAAGAGCTAGTGGAAAAGCTGACAAACTTTAACCTGCACCCTGACTTAATCTCATGGATTAACTCATGGTTGGGTAATAGGAGGCAGAGGGTAAATGTTAGGGGGCATTATTCAGAGGGGGCTCCATTATGAGTGGAGTTCCCCAGGGGTCAGTGTTGGGACCCATATTGTTCAATGCATATGTACGGGACATGCAGGTAACACATAGTGGCTGGATCTGTAAGTATGCTCTGTAGTCAACAATGTACACTATGCTCTCGTATTACAAGAAAATCTAGATGTACTCCCTTTATGGGCTGATGCTAACAAGCTGCACTTTAATATTAGTAAATACAAGGTAATGCATCTGGAGTATGGTAACCCACTCTTTCAGTGTAAGTTGAAGGGAAATATTATACCAGTAACTACTCACGAAAAAGATCTTGGGGTAATTATTGGTAATGACTTGTCATTCCATATGCACTCTATGAGCATTGCTCAAAAGTGCTGTAAGATAATGGGATGTATACATAGAAATATTGGAAGTTGTGACCAAAGTGTTTTAATGCCCATGTACACTGCCCTGGTGAGACCTCACCTAGATTATTGTTCCTCCTTCAGCTCCCCGCACCTGATGAGAGATAGGATTATCCTGGAGAGGGTGCAGAGAATGACCAAAAGAGTGAATGGAATGGGAGATAGACCATATAGTAACAGACTGGAGGAACTTGATCTATATTCAGTTGAATACAAGAGAATTAAAGGGGATATGTGTTATGTGTATAGCAACTATGATAATTTATACAGAATGGCAGCAGTAGGGTTAGAATCCAGCAACAGGTCTATAAATACTAGAACACATGATAGACAACTTAAAGGAACAAGTTCTAAAACAAATAAAAGAGGAGGCTGGTTCAGCCAGAGGGTGGTGTTGTTTTGGAAAAGTTTACCGAGCGAAGTAGTAAACAGTGATTCTCTCGACATATTTAAGAGGAGACTAGATAGTTTCATGGGTGAAAGGTGTAGGCATTTCCACTGATATAGTGGCGAGTCTCAGTAGGTCTTCTGATCTCATGACTTGTATTTAAACTATGAAGCTATGAAACCTGTTAATGCAACCTTACCCTTTGCAGTACTGTCATTAATTAATTTAACAAGAACCCTTGGTGTACCATAGCCCTTCATAAAAGCATGCCAGGAAGGAAATTACAGGTTATTCTTGTGAATGAAGTCAGTAAGCTGAGTGCATACCAGTTTTACTAGAATTTTGCTAAGGACTGATAAAATGGCAGTAGGGTAATAGTTGTCAGTTGATCTTGGTTCAACCTTTTTATAGACAGGAACAATTCTAGCAATTGTCTAGATATCAAGAACAGAGCCTGAAATCAGTGAGAGATTAAAGATACTAGTTAGAGGGGTAGCCAAGAGGAGAGAGGACTGTTAAAGGGACGTTGGCTACAAACCATCAGAAATAGTACTAGCAATGGAGGATATTGATGTTCATAAAAGGTGCTCAGGTGGACAAAATGACAGGTTGCACCCCAGAGTGCCGAAGGGGTTGGGGAAGACACTGATGGTACAATAAGAAAATCTGTTTTAATTGTGTCCTGCAGATGGGGGTGGCTTCATGGCTTCAGCAGACTGGAGATCAGCTAATGTGATGTCAGTTTACAAGAGCAGGGGCAAGGATACCCAAAAAATTACAGACTGGTCAGTCTAACTAACCTTGATCTTAGGCAAGCTGCTAGAAACCATAAGTAACAGATAGTGGAATGGGCAGCATGGGTTTGTAGAAGGGAGATCTTGCCAAATCAGCCTGTTCGACTTCTTTGGTTGAGTTACAAAGGTGGTAGACAGCAGCCAAGCAGTGGATGTGTTGTACAGTGGAGTCAGCCATGATGAAGTGCAGTAACTTGCAGTAGGTGACATGTCTCAAAATCCTGCATGACAAAAGGGCTTAATTGCCATTGACTTACAATGGCACCTGCAGTAACCTGCAGCATTCTGTGATATTCTGCAGCATTTCTGCGTTGCATCCTGGCTGTCACATCTGTACCTCCACTTGAGCACTGCGTTCAATTCCATTCCACACAGCAGGGAAAAAAAATGCTGGGCAGCCTGTTTGTAGAACAACCTGACCATGTGGATAGGAAAGAGACTCTGGGGCAGGATGCAGAGGATGGTTGTCATTGGGGCACAGTCAGAGCCCAGGTAAGTCATGAGCGGGATACCACAGAGATCAGTTCTGTAACCAGTGCACTTCAATACTGTCCTGTGGTGATATAGGAGAGGGAATCCAGGATAAGCTGCGTCATTTTGCTGATGGCAGTAAAATATGTGGCAGAGTGGTCACTGAGGAGGGAGTTAGAAAAATGAAAGGAGACCTGGAAATAAATGAAAAAATATGGCCCAGATTATGGCAACTAAATGTTGATGTGGAAAAGTGCAAAATGATGCACACTAGTAGAAAGAACCCTAAAACAAACTACTGGATAGGGAGAGTAAGGGTGGTGCAGACAACTGAGGTGAGAGACCTGGGGTCATTAGTTACAGTCTTAAGTCCATTGTTCAGTGCAACAAAAAGTACAGGAAGGTAAACATAATGGTGAGATATATAGGAAGAAGATTTGATAATTGGAGGAAAGAAGTGATTCTACCCCAGTACAGGTCCCTGGTAAGGCCACACCTGGAGTACTGCATGCATTTCTGGAGTTCAAACCTCAAGAAAGACAAGGACTGCATACAGACTATACAAAGGAGTAAGTAAGTAAAATTTTATTTATATTAAGCGCCCTTCCCAAGCTCAGGGTGCTTTTACAATAAAACAAGTGAAATCACATAAATCAAACAACCATACAATACACTTACTCATTATGTACCAACAAATGCTAAGGCAAAAAGGAAAGTTTTTAATTGTTTTTTAAAACTTTCAACAGTTAGGCATTCTCGTATCTGACGAGGTAGAGAATTCCACAGGGTTGGTGCCGTATAGGCAAAGATCTACCTCCAGACATCTTTAGATGTAGGAATCTCAGCAACCTCATCAGAGGAGCAAGAGAATGGGCAGGACAGTAAGGCACCAAGAGCCTTCAGGTGAGTGGGGTCCCAAATCATGTGGGCCTTAAAGGTCAATAATGCGACCTTGAAGGTGATCCGCCACTGTACTGGCAGCCAGTGCAAATCACGCAGCACAGGTGTTATATGGCTAGATCGTGAAACTCCCATCAACAACCTGGCCGTCGCGTTCTGCACAAGCTGCAAGCGGCGGATATCCACCCTCGGCAGCCCTAGATAAACCGCATTGCAGTAATCAAAATGGCTGGTAACAAAGGCATGGACCAAAATGGAAGATCTTCCGTGGAACCAAGTGTTTCACCGGCAATATTCCTCAGATGAAAAAAACGAATTTGACTACTGACCGACACCTGCATCTTCATAGTCAGGCTTTCGTCAAAATTACTCCCAGGTTACGTACTTGGCCAGAGGCTAGAAGCTGGGCCCCCCCAAGATATAAACCCGAGGGTTTCCCTGTCCAAGCCCCTGTTATCCTCCCTCCAGTTTCCACAACCAACACCTCCGTTTTCCCTGGATTCAACCTAAGCCAACCAGCACTCATCCAATCCTGAATCTCCAGGAGGCAGTTATTAAACATAGTGATGGAATCCGACTCCTGATCAGGCATAAAAGACAGGTAGAGCTGAGAATCATCAGCATAACAATGAAAACTCAGCCCATGCCATCTTATAATGTCCCCCAGTGGAAGCATATACACCTCGAATAACATAGGGGACAGCACCGACCCTTGCGGTACCCCACAGGGCAGACAGTGAGGGGCCGAGGTGTTAACTCCCGATACCACTCTCTGAGATCTGCAGGAGGACCACAAAGATAATCCAGAGGCAGCATGGGAGGTTGTATAAGGAAAGGTTGGTAGACCTTAACATGTATGAACTGGAGGGGTGATATGATTGAGACATACAAGTACTTACAAGGAATCAACAGAGTGATTGTAAGGACTTGTTCAGGTGGAATGAGGGCACAGTCACTATAGGGGTCAAAGGTGGAGACTGGTGGTGGGGGATTCACGGGAGGATATGAGGACGTTCTTTTTCACAAAGAAGATGGCAAACAAATGGAATAGACTGCACAAAGAGGTGGTTGAAGCCATCCATGATTGTGAATGGGTTTAAACTTAGGTGTGACGGCTATAAGAGAATAGTGGCAACCAGAAGCAGAACAGAAGGAATAGCTGGGGAAGGGGTGATGATCAAGCTACTAGGACTATCAGATCTCTAGATCCAACCCATTGTTAGACTAAGCATGGAGCTAGGCAGGGAAGCAAATAGACTGGGTCTCTGGGTCTCTTTCTGATGATACCTTCTATGTTTCTATGAGGCCTGTTAGCCATCATGTTGGATCTTGTGGCTAACTTAAGGGTGTCTAGCGAAGTTTCATCCAGATAACTTGTGGCCTGTGTAGCATAGCCAAGTATTTCCACTTAAGGTAATTTGGTGCAAATTTAGCATCAATGGACTCCACCCGTTAGAGCAATGCCTTTGGTATGTTAGCAGCTACAGATGCCACCTTAGAAATTCCTCCTGCGAACTTGTGTAACTTCTTTAAGGAAGTTCCCTGATGTTTCAGCACCCCATGTCAGTTTCATAATTTTTTGCCCAGTACACGATAGTCATCTAAGCATTTAAGATCCATAACAAAACCATGGGTTGTCATACTTGTTTTTAGTTACATAGTGATATTTAATCCCTCTTAATGGAAAAAGTCTGTAAGGGGTCAGATTGTTTTATGCAGTTGTCACAACCTGTCCACACTCAGGACACAGTCTGCAACAGATTGCCAAGCTTCTCAACCCTCAACACCTGCAAGGGTCCCTCAGTAGCTGCCGCCAGTCAGACGTGATTCTTCTACCTTGGGACTCACTCAGTCCAAGTCCCACCAGAGCCATTGCCCACACAGTACAGTGCTCCTTTTGGTTATGGGCATGGCTTTCTCCTGTCACTCACTCCTAAGACAACACTTCACTTCTTAGAATATGATAACCATAGCCTTCTCCTTTCGGAGCCAGAACATGGATTTGTCAATACCAACAGTTATATAGTTCTCCCAAAAGATTCAGTTGCAGATACATGAAGTATATAAAAATGATATTTACTACTTTACAATATTTACACAAGCTACAGGCTATCACAATTATGCAACCACTATGGGGATTACAGGGTTACTATAGATATGAAAAAGAAATGATTTTCACACAGCAGAAGAAACACAGAAAAACATTCTTGTAGCTTCTTAACTCTTAGCAATGTAGAAAGATTTCTTACCACATTGGATAACTTCAGTGAGCTGTGGCAGTCTCCAACTGTAAGATAGTGTTAAGCATGAAGTCCCAACAATGACTAACTTGCTAGGGTCTGGCATCGACTTCAAAAGCCTTCAGCTGCCAGCTCCCCTGCAGCAGCATCAAATATGTCACTCTGACATCATGGATTTTACACTTTCTTTGTTTCCAGTGGGTGGCAGTTTCTCTGGAAAGCTGGAACTTTGGGTTTTGTGGACTCAGACACCGTCTCTTTCATTCTGAGCAATGTCTGCCCCTACAGGCAATGGTTGCATGGCAGGTACAGCTTCCAGGCATGAAAGACCTTGGGCTATTTCAAGCTCCCTCATTAACTGACCAGGGAGCCCTGTTGATACAGGACAAAGTGATTGTGATTACCTCTCAGGAACAGCTGCGTTTGCCTTTGGCAACAATTTTAAATTTCATTTCCTCTGCATATCTTTGTCCCCTCAGCAGATAGAGTTAATTAAAAAAACAAAAACAGTACAAAATTACTGTTAAATCTCCCACCCCAAGAAATTAAAAATACATTCTCTTAGCACCCCTAAAGAATGCTTGCTTTTTCATGTGAACCAGTTGCTCCACTTGCTATGCCCTTGGTTCACACTCTGTGAATCCTACGCTAGTTCCTCACAGCATCTCTTCACTTCCTTTTTTTTCCCATATCCTAGCTAGACAACCCATCAGTGTTTCCATGCTGTGACCCACTGCAGTACTTGTTGTCCAAACTATAGGACAGCAGCATCACGCTCCACCTTAGCATTTTGAGGTTTTGACCACTGGTCCTATGCAGCCATGTGAGGGGGTTGTGGTCAGTGACCAGGGTGAACTCTCTTCCATACAAATAAGGTTTCAGTTTCTGCAAAGCACAGACAATACCTAGACACTTCCTTTCGATTGTGGCATAAGCCTTTTCACTGGGCAGCAGCTTCCTGCTCAGGTACACAACAGGGTATTCTCCTCCCCAGTGCATAACCTGACTCAGAACTGCACCTAACCCATGATCAGATGCATCCACCGGCACAATAAACCTTAGAGAATATCCCAGACTGGTAAGCACATGTGACTGACACAATGCCTCCTTCAGTGGATGGAACTTGGTATCACAGGTTTCCGTCCACTGAATCTTGTCCAGCATTTTCTTCCTGGTGAGACTGGACAGGGATCTGGCCAGGCTTCTGAAATTTGGTATAAACCTACAGTAGTATCAAGCCATCTCTAGGAAAGCCCGAATCTTTCTGTTAGTCATGGGTGTGTTCCATCCCTAGATGGCCTCAATGTCCATTGGTTCAGACCAGATTTACCCACTCCCCACCCTGTGCCCAAGGTATGACACCTCTACCATTCCTGTCTTGCACTTCTCTGCCTTGACTGTCAGCTCAGCAACCCACAGTTGGCAGAACACCTTGTTCACATGCCTGAAGTGATCCTCCCAGGGCTGGCTATAGATGGTGATGTCATCCATGTATGGCAGTGCAAAAGCTCCTGCCCCATTCAGAATGTGGTCCATGAGCTATTGAAGGGTGTCTGGTGCATTTTTCATCCCAAATGGCATTACTCTGAACTCAAACAACCTAAATGGGGTGATGGAGGTTGACCTCTTTCTGACTTCAGGGGTCAGGGGAACCTGCCAATAGCCCTTTGTCAGGTCTATCATGGTCAGGCACATTGCCCCCCCCAACCACTGTAAGACCTCTTCTGTCCTGGGCATGGGGTATGCATCCAACTCCATATAGCCATTCAGCTTGTAGGAGTTGATGCAGAACCTCAGGTACCATCCTTTTTGGGGATCATACCATAGGAGAGGCCTAGGGTTTACTGGACTCCTGAATCACTTGGAGAGCCAGCATTTTCTTGATCTTCCCCTCTATGGCATGCTTTACACCCTCAGAGACTTGGCAGGGTGGCTGCCTCAGGGGGGCCTGGTGCTCTATCAGCATGGTATACCCTGGCTTCACCGTGAACATTCCCCTTGAACATTCATAGCACCCTCCACATTTTAGTAGCTTGGGCCAGTGTCAGCCTCTCCAACAGGGTGATGGCATTCACTGAGGTTTCTCCATTAACCTCTCCCAAGAGATTCACCAACTGTTCTGCCTCTGTCTTCACCTCTGGGTAGCTACACACAGCCAGGACCATCCCAGTCATGGTAGGGCTTTAACATGTTAACATGGTAGATCCGCTGCTTACACCTCCTGTCAGGGAGCTCCACAACATAGTTAACACTGTTCACCCTCCTCACCATGGAGTACAGACCCTCCCAAACCACTTGCAATTTATTCTGCCAGACAGGAATAAGCACCATCACCCGCTGCCCAACTTCATACTCCTGGGCTCTAGCCCCACAGTTGTACCATGCCTTCTGTCTCTGTTACACACTGGCTAGGTGCTCTTCAGTGAACCCCATGAGCTCTTGAGCCTAGATTTGAAATTGAGGACATACTCCACAGCAGATTTCCCTTTAGGAGCAAGCTCACCTTCCCATTCATCCCTTACAAAATCAAGGGGGGCCCCTCATCCTGTGGCCTAATAGGAGTTTGAAGGACAAGAACCCTGTGGACTCCTGGGGGACTTTTCTGTATGCAAATAAGAGATGAGGTAAGTACTTGTTCAGCTGTCTTGCATGCTGGCCAGCCATTGCTCTCAACATGGCCTAAAGAGATGCATTAAATCACTCAATCAGATCATTAGTCTGAGGATGGTATGGGAAGGCCCTGAGCTATCACACTCCACACTTCTCCCAAAGACTGTCATCAAATCAGACAGGAAGTTGGTGCTGTGGTCTGACAGATTCTCTGGAGAAAAACCCACCCAGCTAAATGTCCACAGCAGTTTGTTAGCCTTTTTCTCAGCCTTGATGGAGGACAAAGGCATTGTTTCTGGGTACGCTGTGGCATAATCTATAACCACCAAAATGTACCGCTTATGGGTACAACTTGGTTTGCCAAATGATCCTACAATGTCCATGGCAACTCACCTAAATAATTCTTCAACAGTCGGCAGGGGTGTCAGAGCTGTCTTATCCTTGTCCCCAATCTTTCCCAACCTCTGGCACTGTGGACAAGTCTGACAGTGGTTTGCTACATCTCTAAAAATACTGGCCCACTAAAAATTGTTGGTCAGCTACCTTTTGTATGACTCACTCCTAAGTGCTCAGAAAGGCATAAGTCATGGACTAAGGTCAGAAGCTGCTTCCTCTGTTCCATAGGAACCACTATCTGCCAGAGTACCCATTCCTACTTGCCTTCCCTTAGGAACCCACTCAAGTACCGGAGCCCATTCTCGTAGTAAGCATCCCTTTTCCCAGAACTCGGGAGTCACCTTCCACAATGGTGGCAAACTCCCTTAATCTCTGGAGGGATGTATCAGCTTGCTGAGATCTCTACAACCCTGCATGCCTGACCTTCTCCAAAACACACTCCTGTAAGAGAGCTCCCCCATGGCTAGATTCTTCTCTGTCTGTAGCTGTGGCTCAGAGATACAGTACTGCTCCCAGCATATCCTTCACCTACAACTTCCCTGGTTACTGAAGTAGGGGTGGCTTCCTCTGGCACTGCCCCTTCTGCATCTTCACAAACCTGTTTGCCTTGCTACAGGTAATACACACAATACTGGTCCTGCTATCGCAGTCATTCCCCATAAACACATCCATGGGCAGATCTGGTACAACACCCACCTCCCATATGCTCTGACCACTTCTCAGCTTACACATCCAAAACCAGCATGCTCTAACCTTTGCATTGCTCACAAAATATAATTTACATTTCTATGGAGGGGTGCTACTGGTTTGTGGCATGTGACAGACAAACAGAATCCAGTGCACAACCCCCCCCCCAAAAAAAAACATGGCACATATTAGAAATTAAACATTTTAACTGCCTGAATTGGTTTTCATTCTTTAAACTCCATGAAAAAACGTTCCTCTTAGTTATCAGATTGGAATTCCAATGTGAGCAAACACCCCTCAGAAGAAATGTAAATTATATTTTGTGAGCAATGCGAAGGTTAGAGCATGCTAGTTTTGGATGTGTTTAGAGTTTGGGGAGTTGTGGTAATCCTCTTTGCATGCTCCCTTTAACATCAGTGTCTTTGATGTCAACATGAGTGTCAAAGACAAAGTGAAACAAGGACACATCTTTTGTCATGATGCTTGTTTATTTTTTTCCACAATTGCAAAAATAAAGGGGTAAGTTACCAATACTATAACACCCTCTTGAACTAATATGGCCAAAATTGGAGAAATATTAGTATGTTTTTATGTATAAAACCATTTCAGTCCCATGTCACTTTCATAAAACCCTTTACAATAGTTGTAGAATATGGTTGTGACTATAGTATAGAAAGAAATATATGGGTTGCCATGCTTCTCTTATATCTGCTTTCAAAGCTGCAGTTTCAAAGATGGTTGGCTCAGGACAAAAATCCTAATAAAATAAAACCTGACAGAAAGCGATTCAAAAAATTCAAAAGTACATGCAGAATAGCAAGGACTTTAATATAAAAGAAACGAAGTAACCAAAGAGAGACAGGCATGTATGTAAAGTGCTTTGAATGATGTCAATGACTGCCATCGTGGGAGGCAATTTCCTCACTGCCATCCTGTATATATTCTTAGCCAGACATGGCATAATAGGATAAATCATTATTCTAAAAATGCCTCCATATATCTAAAAATGTAATTTGTGCCAGTAAACAGGCTTGAAAACTTTTTCGGGTAGATCAGAAAAATAATAATGTGAAACACCAGGGAATGTCTTTAAATGTTCATCCACTCTCTTATCCATGGGGTTTTCCAATGGATGCAGAGCCCTCCTGAGGAATCACTGTGTACTTGCTGAGTGCTGAAATGAAAGCAGCAGTGCCTGGACAATTCTAGCATATCTGTTTCCTGTCTTCTTGAACTGAGTAGTAGTGGTCCATTGATCTTTTCTCCAGAAAACATAACAGTTCAACTTAGTCCCATTCCTTTGCAATAGCCCCATCCAAAAATGGTCACATCGGGAAAAATGCCTCTGATGGATTATGACCCTCAATAGAGGATTCAGTCTTCTTTGCCTCTGACTGAGGTTGCACTTCCAGACCCAGTGAATCGCAAACCATCCTAATAAGTTCTGGGACAAATCCCATTGGGGAGAATACATGAGAACTGTCCTCTTAATCCATCCCCTACTCCACATCCTCTGTAACAAGTTGGTTGCCCTTGTGGATCTAATACTATTAGATCACTTGGGGTAGATAGAGGTTGGCTCGGAGTCAGTGGGGATGGTGATGACATTGGCTGGCTTGTAACAGCTGACGGAATGACTTGTGGTATCAACTGAACTGGAGGAATTGACAGCATGGATGGTGCTACAGTGGTTGTGTGTCCATTGCTGTGGGCACTACAATGGTTTGAAGTGGCCTGCCCCATGTACTCATGTTGCTACATCTTGTAGGATTTGAAAAGTACCAATGTTTGCACTTCTGGCAGAGACAGCCCCATGAAAGAGTTATCCAAAGTGGATGCTTTGAGCTCTTGTAGTTCACTATGCTCTGTGTCTAAAATGTATTCATTTTGCCATTTATTTGTAAGTTTTGCCAAGAAAAGGCACACTATAGCTTGTTTCCAGGTGTGTCCTGGTGAGTGGGTTGCACAAACCTGTTTTATTGACAGGGGAAATGTTGGCCATGACACTGGGAAAACTGCCCTGCTCTTGTTTGATATGTGCCATGTGGCTTTTTTTACTTCCACCTGGACAGTGGCCAGAGATGGGAGAAAAGACCTTAGTTAACATTTCATCTGAAGGATGGCACCTCAGCTGTGCAGTCCCCCCCCCCATACTGCTCTACAGGGTCAGTTATGAGTGTTACCCCAATACAGAATGTAGGGCTAAATCCCACAGCCTTCCAATCTTCCAGCCCCAGAGGTTAGCATGCAACCCACTGAGCCACTGACACTGTTAAATCAATTGGTGCCTGTCAAGAATCAAACACTGCTCTTCAGTTTTGTAGACAACTGACAGATCTGCTACGCCACAGTGACATGACACAAAAGTAACATGCAGTCTGTGCAATGCAATCCTTCATGGAATGGGAAGAAGGTTGTTTCAACATTTCTTGCACTTTTTGGTTTTAACCATTTTATCCTGAGAAAATATGGTGGAACAATGGATAAGCAAGGGTCTTGTAGCATAACTCCAGTAGTCTCCAGAGGAGCTCTCTGGAGTATGACTTCCATCAGAGACGTCACACCACAGTAACAGAGAAAGAATCTTACTGACTTTGTACATGAAATAAACCATATAGATGCTCACAAAAATATTGGAGAGTGGGGAGGTCATGAAGACTAGTTAGAAAGAGTACTTTATGTAGATAGTGTGCCAGTGTTGTGTGCTGCCTAGAGCCATGCGGACCACAGCATCTCTTTAAAACAGGTAATTGCCTGGCAACCTAAAATGTCCACCACTGATGAAAATAGCCATTTGATCTGCTGCCTGCCTACACAAAATGCCTGTGGTCTTCAATTGTTATGCACTCAGCAACCCACTGCCATCTGTTGAAGCATAAATTGTGGCAGCACCACGATCATGTTCAAAATGACAGCTTGCACCCACACTGAAGTGGAAAAGGACCAGGTGACTGTTGATTAACTTACTGATCACCGCTAGTTATGGGTGATTGATGGAAGTTATTGGAGATGCCAAATGATCAGCCCATCTAGTTAGGGGTGATCAGATGGTCAACTCTGAAACACTAGCTCACTCTGGGCCTCACTATAGTCATTGGAATCCCTTGACTAGAGAAGTGTGATCTTTCTGTTCACCCTACCAGTCAGCACTGCTTAGGGCTGATTGGCTGGGGTTGTGCTGCTACATGTTGAGAGACACTTACGGAGGTTGAGTAGTAGGTGCAGGGTAGGGCAATTAAGCAGTGTACCATGAGAGGGTGTGGGTGATGGCAGGGTTTAATCTACAGTTGGTGTGGTTCAGTCATGAGGCCATCGGCTGAGTGAGTGAACCACACCAGAAGTGGGTAAATCCTGCCATCACCCACATCCTCGAGGGCCATATTGCAATTATACAATGTGCCCCTTGTTCTTTTTGTGTTAAAAACATTTTTAAAAATATTTTTTCATATACATTGTTATTTTTGTTGAATTTCTTGTTCTGTAAGAAGAAATAGCGCTGGATTGCTAGGGCTGCAGTACTGGGTTGCTGGGGCATTTGTTTCCTGCACATATGCAGGATTGTTTTCCTATTGCCAGCTCATTGCATTTCATTGTGTCACGAAAACCTACAATGCACTTTATTTTGTTGATTCTGATCTGGCTGCGGTTTTATTGTAAAAGCCAGGGCAGCATTTACTCTGTGGACAGTTTTGAAGTAGGGAGCATTGGCTCCATTTTCTTGTGCATGAGCGGTAGCATATATTGCTGCCATATTTCTCAACACTCTTCCTCGGTTGTCTTGTCTTCAATTGGTGGGTCAGGGAAATAATTAAAGCCTAATTTTGTTTTTTATATCATGTGCCTTGGACCAGTAGGAACAACGGAGAAGGTCCTAAACTAGAGGGGGGGTGAGTGGCAACGGCCACTGATTTAAAATCCTGTGACTGCCATGCCAGTCCACGTGTTTGGGACTCTTGGGACCGGACAGTGAACAGATTTGCAAACGAGGGAAAAGGAGGTACAGATTTTTTTTTTAATATTCAAATGTCACTTCTCTGTAACAGAGGTTGTCTCAGGATAGGGAGTTTTATTGGGCACAGTTTAAAACTCCCTCTTCAACATTATAGCATGAGTCAGTTTGGAGGTTTTTTCATTTTGGGAGGGCTCAGAGTGATTTCTGCAGGGTTTCTTTATGTGGCTGACTGGTGGCTGGCACTTGTTCCTGTTGGTGGATGGCACGATTTACACATTGTAAATCATGCCAGCCAGCCAATCAAGAAAGAGAATTTTTGATATCCATTGTATAATCAGCATTTCACTCAGCCATAAGTGCAACCAGAGTACCATGATGTCTAAATCTTTGAGTTGCACAATGCAAAATAAATAAAGCTCTGTGGGGAAAAAGGTCAGGCTAAAATACAAAACCAAAAGAATTAAAACTGCAAAACTTACATTATGGGACTAGCTGTTAAAAATAAGACAAATGTAACATATAAAAGCAGCCCCAAATAAAATAACTTCTCTCACTACAGAAATACAAAAAAAGCCTTAGCTAGTGACTGGGAATGTGATACTGTGTTGCTAGCTTGAGGGCTAGGCAACCGCTGTGTGTAGTTTCATTCTCTCTCTCTCTCTCTCTCCCTCTAAAAACTTAAAATACAAAAAAAAACCCCCTACCCCCCACAGTCTATTGTATTCAGGAAGTTTGTGATCCAGGGAAATGCATTCTTGGACTTGGGAGGACTTTGCTTAGCCAAACCAACAGCTAATCTTTATAAGGGCTACAGGAGTCTGTTTTTAGAACTTGTAACAGCATTGGACACCTGCTGAGGTGCCAAAGAAGCTCTTCTTAGTGTTTTTCTGGCCACCAAACTGCCACTCACTCAAACTGGAAGTGCACACTGCATCACAACCAGCAATAGTGTTGTAGCCAGTGCCTGTGTGAGGATGGGTGAGCACTGGGCAGAGGCAACACTGGTGAGGGCAGCGTCTGTCAGTGTCAATAAGAGAAGTCAGGAGCAGAAGCCAGACACTTTGGTAGGAAAAAGAAGCAAAACTTTGAACAGAAAGGTAAACATGATGGAGACTTCAATTATACTAAATACTGGGGTTATAGCAAGACTATGCGAATGTTGTGGCAATTTTAGTATTGACACCCCTACAGAATGAATAAAGTTTACTTGCAGACAATGTGAGGAAATAAAGACACTGCAAAGTAAAATTCAACTACTAGAGAAAGAAATCTCGACCATGAGAGAAATTAGAAAATTAGAAAGCTTTACTGGAAAGCAGGGTATATAACGTAACCCATTACAGATGCTACCCAAGAAAGTAACATTTCAGCACCAACACCTCTAAACCCCAGTCTGCGATGTATAGAAAATCAGCAGTTCTGCAATAATAAACAAAGAGAGGTCAGAGCCAATAGGGTTGCAGGTGAGGAATTTGGGGTAAAAATATTTAAAATTACCAAAGTTACAAGCCTGTGTTAGCAAAATGTAGACTCATAAATTTGCTGTTTTTGTAATATTTGTACACCAAATTTCCAAAACAGCCCAAAAGGTGATTTCACGCAGAGACTGTGAAATCAAAGTTTTGAGATGTAAAAAACACATTTTGGGCAGGAGTTGAAAAATGACAGCTGTCGCATTAATGAGGTGCTGTAAAGAAATGGCTACGTTGAAAATTTGGGGTAAAAATATTGAAAATTATCAAAGTTACGAGCCTGCATTCGCAAAATGCAACGTAGACTCAGAAAGTACAGTTACGTAAGTACTTACCGCAACAGTAGATCTTCGAGAACAGCTCTTGCAGCAGGTTACACCATTAGGACTGAAGCCACCAGGCACCAGGACCCCACGGAAATTTTCTAGCTAGCAGTATTCAGCAGGGGAGCACCTCCGACGTCGGTCCTGCCCCCGGCGTCAGGCATAGTACATAAGGAGGCGGTCCCCCAGAATCCCCAGTTCTCCTGCTGGAGACTCCTCGCCACTGGATGACAACAGAAGATAAGACTGAGGATCTGCCATCAAATGGCGATCAGAGATGCTGAGAACACCTGATCCTAGGAGAAGGATTTTGGAATTAGAATCTACCTCCAGCGGGGATGGTGGGAGGGAAAGTACCTGCTGCAAGAGCTGTTCTTGAAGATCTACTGTTACGGTAAGTACTTACGTAACTGTACTATCTTACTTCGAGAAACAGTTCTTGCAGAAGGTTACACCATTATGACTGATTCCCAAGCAGTAATGGAAATCCCACACCATTGAGAGGAGGGAAGGTAGAAATCCTTAACAGAATGTAAACCTAGGACAGAAGTCCTTGAAGGACTGCTAGACAAAACCTGCTCTTCGCCTCGATGCAATATCCAGGCTGTAATGCCTGATGAAAGTGTGCACAGAGCTCCAAGTAGCTGCAGCATAAATGGCCGAGGTGGACACATTCTTTAGGGCCGCATAGGAGGTAGCCACACCCCTTGTGGAATGACCCTTGACCGCGCCCAGTAAGGGTTTGTTGCACTTCTGGTAACAGAACGTAATACACTGAATGAGCCACCTGGACAGCGACTGTTTTGAAACAGGAGCTCCCATCATCCTGTGGGCAAAAGAGACAAAAAGCTAGTCCAATTTTCGGTGATGTTTGGTTCTGGTCAGGTAGTATCTGAGACATCTATGCACATCTAAAGTGTGCAACAGGGCCTCTTCTCGATTAGAGTACTTGCAGAAATAACACTGGTAGATCGATGTCCTGATTAAGGGTGAGAGCCGAGACCACCTTAGGCAGAAACTTAGGATTAGTCCATAGGGATACCCTGTCTTGGTGAAAAACCAAATAAGGTTCTTTGCACATAAGTGCATGAAGTTCAGAAATTCTTCTGGCCGAGGTGATGGCAACTAAAAACAACGTCTTCCAAGTAAGGAGACGTAACTTGCAATCCACGGCTGGTTCAAAGGGTGGCAGCGTAAGCTGCTCCAGGACAAAGGGTAGATTCCATGGCGGAATCGGATCCTTAATTGGGGGCCTAAGGTGGAGAACACCCCTCAGGAAGGCTCGAGCCATGTCTAACTGAGATATGGTGCGTTGGCCTATAGGAGTGTGACAGGCTGAGATGGCACAGAGGTGTACCTTAATCGAGTAGGCCAAGTTTGTCTGAAAAAGGGACAGGAGGTAGTCCAAGACCAACCTTCTGGACAATCCATAGGCGAAAACCCACGTGCCTGAGCCCACACACAAAATCTACGCCACTTCATGCCGTAAGTAGCGTGGGTAGCCGGTTTCCTAGCAGCAGCAAGAACGTCTGCTACCTCTTGCGAGACCCCGTATCACATCACGGCTATGTCTGCAGGAGCCAAGCGTGCAGGTTCAGTGAACGAAGGTCCGGATGAACCAAGGAACCGGTTTCCTGAGACAGCAAGTGGGAGTTGATTGGCAGGGGGACTGGAGGTTCCCGTGACAGTTGAAGTAGCAGAGGGAACCAGATCTGCCTGGGCCAAAACTGCGCGATAAGTACCAGTGTCGCTTGCTCCTTGTGAAGTTTGAGAAGAACCCTCTGGATCAACGGAAATGGGGGGGAAGGCATAGAGGAATCTGCTTGCCCAGGAGAGGGACATGTCTCGCCAGAAAACACCAGGCCCTGGATCTAGCGAGCAAAAATTGGGCAGTTTTGCGTTGAATGGGGACGTGAAAAGGTCTAACTCTGGGGTACCTGATCTGTGAAACAGATCCTCTGCTACCTCCTGAAGTAGTTCCCACTCATGGACTCTGACCTGAGAGTGGCTCAGGCCATCTGCGATGACATTGTCCACTCCTGGAACATGAACGGCAATGAGGTTTGCACCGTGCTGCAAAACCCAGTCCCACACCCTCATGGCCTCCCTGCTAAGTGGGTAGGAATGGGTGCCTCCTTGTTTGTTGAGCTAATACATCACCGCGGAATTGTCTGTTTGTAACAGAAGGGTACCGGTGGGATCTCCGACTGGAAGGCCTGCAGGGCGTAAAGAACAGCTCTCATTTCCAGGATATTTATGTAGAGATGAGTCTCTTGGGCTGTCCACAGGCCCTGAGACTGGACACCGTTGAGGTGTGCTCCCAATCCGAGCCCTGAGGCGTCCATGGAGAGCATCGTAATCGGAGACGGTGCAATGAAGGAGACTCCCGCCGATAAATTCTTTGGATCTAACCACCATTGCCAATCTCGGGTTATAGCCTTCATGATCCAGATTGGGAGCTGCAAATGGTCTTGCTTTTGATCCCATTGAGCCCGTAACATCCTCTGGGTCACCTGCATGTGGAGACGGGCTAGGGGGACTGTTGCAATAGCCGCAGCCATGTGTCCGAGCAGACAAAGGACCAATCTGTCCGGAATGGTCTTCTTCGCCAAAATGTCCCTGATGAGGGATCTGATGCATTCCACTCTGTCCTGGGGAAGGAAAGCTTTCCCCTAGACAGTGTCCAGAACTGCGCCTATGAACTGCAGAGTCTGTGACGGGACCAGGTGTGACTTCTCTTGATTGATAATGATGCCCAATGTCTTGAACAGAGACTGAGTATGATGAATGGCAGACACCAAGGCCTCCCGAGAGGGCGCCATGAGAAGCCAGTCATCCAGGTAGGGGAAAACGTAGTGGCCTTGTCTCTGCTTAGAGTCGCCGCTACTTCCGCCATGCACTTGGTGAAGATCTGAGGTGCTGATGACAGTCTGAAGGGGAGGGCTTGGAACTGATAGTGGTGGCCCTGGAACTCCAAGCGCAGAAACGTCATGTGCGCTTGAGCAATGGGTATATGCAGGTAAGTGTCCTGCATGTCCAAGGATGCTAGAAAGGTGTCCTGCTTGAGCATGGGAATCAGACCTGGGAAGGTCACCATGCGGAAGCGTTTGTACAGGACCAACTCATTGAGATCGCTGAGGTCCAGTATCGGACGGAGGTCCCCTGTTTTCTTTGGAACCAGAAAGAAGTGAGAATAATATCCTGCACCCCTCTGGTTCCTTGGAACATGCTCTATAGCTTCTTTTTCGAGAAGTGTGAGCACCTCCTGCTGTATGAGCAGGGCATGCTGACCTGAGTAACGGGAAAGCAGGGGAGGTCTTGCTGGTGGGTAGTCGAGAAACTCTATGAAATGGTCTTTCTTGACCAGTTGGAGTACCCACCGGTCAGCGATAATCGACTGTCACCCTAAAAAGTGGCAAGCGATGAGACCCCCAACCTTCTGTGCCTGTTGATCCAGAGGAGGGCCGGGGGATGGGAAGGAGTCATGCAGTGGCAACACTGGTCCCTGCAGGCTGGGCCAGTTTAGTGTAGCGTTGGCCTCTGCCTGGGGACGACTTGGCCTGGGCTTTGTTCTGAAAAGTGCCCCTTTGTTGCTGGCCGGAATGTGGCTGCTGCCTTTGTTGCCGGCTGCGAAAACGGCTCTGGTTCCTACAAAAGGAACCAGGCCTAGATCTGTACATGGCCTGTACAGTCCTGACTGCCTTCTCAGTGTCCTGGAGTTTGGCGATAACTTTCTCCGAGGGTTCACCAAAGAGAACTTCGCCGTTGAAGGGGACGTCAAGAATGTTCTTTTGCACATCTGGGGTAAAGCCAGAGACATGGAGCCAAGAGTGTCTCCGGAGACAAATGCCTGAAGCTGCAGCTCTGGCAGACAAGTCTGCAGAATTGTATGTGGCTCGTAAAACTTGGGTACCCACATCAGACCCTGTGCAGAGAAGGTTTAGGAGCTCCGCCTTCTGATCGCCATCCGGGAGTTTATTGACCAGGTCCTGGCCCTCTTCCCACAGAGCATTCTGAAACTGTACCATGTGGGTTAGGTAGTTCAGGGACCTGATGGCGCATGTAGCAGTTGCATACGTGTGCCTTCCCAGGGCATTCAGTTGTTTGGATTCCTGGTCCGCTGGCTGTGTGCTCATATGTTGTGGTCTTTGGGACCAGTCATGCGATGCCATAATGACCAGGGAGTCTGTCAGAGGTTGTTGAGCCAAGTACTAGTCCTCTCTTGGGGCCTTGTACAGGCAGTCATCCTCTTTGGCACAGCGGGAGTGTAGTGCAGGCGCTTCCCGCAGCCTTGGTGACATCCGTGAAGGTGTCCACCAAGGGTGGCACTACCAAGGCTTTCGGTCTTTCTGCCAAAGATAACGGGCAAGGTGCTGTCATTCGGGGTTGAGGTCTTCAGCATCCCACCCCATGTTGTCCTGGATGTGCCTCATGATCTCAGCGAATGCAGGATCATCCGGAAGAGACCAGGGAAGGTCATGTGGGTCAAGTGAGGGAATGCTGAGTGGAGAAGGAGATCTGGAATAATCCGGGGTATCCGATCTGGAGTCCTCCCTGCCGGCATGTACAGGCGGCGTCTGGGTCACTTGGGGCTGGGGACCCTGATGAAGATCTTGAGGTGGGCCTTCTCCTGTCCTGGATCTACCCCTAGGAGGTGAAGTCTGCTCCTTAGGGGTTGGTGGTCGTCCTGCTGGTCCCTTAGGTGGAGGAGGGAGTGTAGGAGGTGAAGGGTAGGAGGAGAAGGAGGAGGTTTACAGGAACACATCCTTTCAGATGGTGTCTCACCAGAAAGTGAGGTCCTTTACTTCTTGAAGATTCATGCTTGACGATGGGCTGGCGCGATGGTCTGTCATCAGGGTCGGACATCGGGTCCACAGGTGTCTCCGGGGTGGGTGAAGGTTCCCTCGGGAGCCTGGCATCCTGAGTGTCACCCGCCTGGTCCTTAGGCAGTGTAGTATCCTCCTCCATGGAGTCCCTGTGACCGTTGTCCACGGTGACTGGGGGCGGTCTTTGCCCGATGAGTGTGAGGCTGACATTGGTCATTTGGCCGGCCTTCAGGTCTGGCAAATGCCTGGCTGGCATCTGGTGCCTGGCTGGTGTCCTCAGTTCTGGTGAACGCCTGGCTGATTTTGTGTGTTTGGCCGATGTTGGGTGCTTGGCCGACATCTGGTCCGATGTCCGCTTTAGGGATGTCAGGTCTTTAGTCTTCCTTGGTGTTGGATCCGGACCTCTGGGAAGCTGGGAGACTGATCTGGAGTCGGGGTCCCGATGTCGGGTGGATGAGGAAGATTTACGGCATTCAGAAGACTTAGAAGAGGCCTGAGAGGGAGTGGAGGAAGCCGAGGGCCTTGAAGTCTTAATGGGCTGGAGGTTGAAGAACCACCAGAAGCCCAGATTTTGACCGGAGGGGGCTGAGACCGGGCCCTAGAGGAGAGAGGTCTGATCTGGAGGAGCTATGGGGTCCAAGGCCGGTTCAGGATCTAGACCTCACTTTCTCCCGTGCTTGTCCCGTGTTTATGGGCCTTAGAGGAAGAATCGCCCCTGGAGGAAGGTTCCTGGTCCATCCTTTTCAGTTTTTCTTCCAGCAGATAAGCCTGAAGTGCCTTCTGATGGTGGATCCTGGTGTGGTATTGAACCCTTGGCAAAAGGTGCAGGCCTTGATATCGTGGTCTGGGCCTAAGCACCTCATGCAGGAGGAATGAGGATCCTTAAAAGGGATCTGTTTTCCGCAGGCACACTTGGAAAGGTGTCCCTCAAGAGAAGGAGTTGGAGAGGACATCAGTTTAAAGAAACAGTAGAAGTTCTAAGTCGTCGTGCGCTAGGTAGAGACCGAGAGGCCGATGCTGGCGAGTCGGCGGCGGGAAAAGAACTGGGGATTCTGGGGGACCACCTCCTTATGTACTGCGCCTGACGTCGGGGGTGGGACTGACGTCAGAGGCGGTCCCCCTCTGAATACTGCTAGCTAAAATTCCGTGGGGTCCTGGCGCCTGCCGGCTTCAGTCCTAATGGTGCAACCTGCTGCAAGAGCTGTTTCTCGAAGTAAGATCTTTGTTGTTTTTTAATATTTTTACATCAAATCTTCAAAATAGCCTTCTTATGAGCCCACCTCAAGAAAAAAGGCAGTGAAAACTTTCAACTCCTGCCCAAAAAGTGATTTCATGCAGGGACTGTGAAATCGCCTTTTGGGACAGACCTGCCTAAGTAGGGTCCCAAAGAAAGCATGTTGAAAATCTGTGCCATAAATATGCAAAAATGCCCAAGTTATGCCACTAAATTCAAAACCCCATTGAAATACATTGAAGCACATACCTGTTTCTTCAGTTTGCAGTTCGGCTTTGAAGAGTAAAGATGTGTCTGTGGTCCAGAGAGGATTATGGCGTTGGATCCCTGATGGGTAAGTAAGGGCTTGGGGAGGGGTGTGGGGTGGTGGGTGCTGAGTGGGAGAGTCAGGTGGGGGGACAGTATTGGTGCGAAAGACATTGATGGATGTTTTTCCTTTTTACGGGGTAAAACAAAACAAAAAAACTAAAGGACAGAGGAATCTCCATGGTGACACTAGGGGATTAGGCACCCCAAGGGTCACTGTTATGTTTCAGGGGGGTGCTGAGAGGGAAAGTCAGGTGGGGGATAAAAAATATATTAAAAAAGGGGGGCATGAAACACGATTGCAACACTGGGGACTGGGCACTCCCACTGTCACTCTTATGCTTCTGGAGGGTTGGGTGGTGGGTGCTGAGAGGAAGGTCAGGGGAATATCTCTAAT
Organism: Neoceratodus forsteri; assembly: GCA_016271365.2. Taxonomy (NCBI): domain Eukaryota; kingdom Metazoa; phylum Chordata; order Ceratodontiformes; family Ceratodontidae; genus Neoceratodus; species Neoceratodus forsteri. The sequence continues at coordinate 58,481,194 of CM057453.1, read as the reverse complement.
TTTAAAATAAATGGCATCATGGCGAACACAGTTCACTCCACCATGACCAAGATGGCTGCCGCACTGCTCTTCATGCGTTAGTGGTGCGTGCATGCGCAGTAGAGTGTGGTGGCCATCTTAGACATGGCAGAGTGTGCCATAACTGCCATTTTTTTAGTTAGAGATATTCCCCAATCTAACCCCTTCCTCTCAGCACCCATTACTCCCTCACCCCACGCCTACCCCCAGAAGCATAAGAGGACACTAAAGGTGCCCAATCCCCCAGTGCCATGATCAGGCCTGCTGATTTTTTTTCTCACCAAAAAAAATTGTGCAGTGCGAGTGGAGTGCTCCATGGACATGGAGGTGATTGTGGTGCAACTCCAACATGTTGTTTGGTCACAGAGAATGCAAGGAATGCAAAGTCCTTTTCTGAAAGCAAGAGGTCTGCAGGGCTCTGCCCACTGTAGCCTTAAAAAAGGGACAGAGAACCTGATGAGTCAGAGGGCAATGAATGGACACTTGTAAGGGAGGCAAAAAATCTAGGACAGGCAGAGGAAGGGCAGGAGAATTTGATCAATCCTCTTTTAATAAACATAACCCTCTGGACACTGAAGAAATTGAACAACATACCCACATAGACACTCAGTAGAGGCACAACAAATCAAACAACAAACCACAAAAAAAAACAATACTGGGGGACTCCATTTTGAAATACACTGACAGGTATATAGTATCTGTAACAAAGAAAATAGAACAGTAAGCTCATTTTCAGGAGGAAAAGTGAAGGACATAGACTCCATGATTAGGAACATACTGAGCACAGCAGGGGATAAACCAGTAGATCTCCTCATCTCCTGCATATAGGTATGAATGACCTGGGGGGGACAGAGATCCATAAATGTAAAGGCACATAAAACTGTCATATCTGAAATCCTGCCTGTACCAAGGGCCACCAAAAGAGACAACAAAATATAAGACAACTCAACATATGGCTATGTACATGGGCTGGAAAATGGTATGATCATTATTGAAACTGAAACAAGCTACACAGTCAAGATGGGTTACATCTGAACAGTATGGGAAGTAGAATCTTAGAAATAAGATTGCATCGGCAGTGCAAACTCAACCCAAATAGTGAGGGGCTTGGGCAGAACTGAAGTAAAACCAGTAAGAGACCAAAAGAAAAAATTACTCACCTTAGTAATTGCTTTTCTTCTCATGGAGTCTTGCTATATTATGACTATATGCAGTTAGCCACTGCACTCTGAACTGCCAGGAGAAGAGTTAACTCCAGAAGTCTGGAGTTCTAAAGCGCGAGAGCGCTTATGCCAAAGCTCTATCTGGTCAGTTTCAAATGAAACTGTCAGATCTTTACGAAGCTAACACTAAGCAACAAGTCTGTGTGGAAAGCTCTACACTAGCCAAGTGGCTACCTATTAGTAGAAATAACAACAATATAAACAACAATAACAATAATAACAATGAATAATAGTATTATTAGTTACCTCCCTGACAAGCACTATAGGACCCCCCCTTCCCCAAAAGACTCAAGTCCAGGAAGGGGGCCAATATATTACCATAAATAAAATAACCTAGTTCCCTAACCTTGAATAAAAGAGGGTAAGGGAAAAACTACAATAGCATGACACAGTGCTTGCACTAATTTGCCACCCCTACCCAAGTAGAAGTTCTGAGAGGGGCAGGATGGAGGGTGGTCATAATATAGCAAGACTCCATGAGAAGAAAAGCAATTACTAAGGTGAGTAATTTTTTCTTCAAACACCATGAAGTCTTGCTATATTATGACTATATGAGATACACAGCAGTACCTCCATGGAGGAGGGTCAGAACCTCACTTAAGAAATAGGCTCTGAAGCACAGCTGTGCCAAAACGAGCATCTCTCCTGGACTGGAGTCCAGGGAATAATGCTTGGTAAAATGTGAACTGTTTTCAAGTAACAGCTTGACAGATTTCCAGAATAGAATATCTCTAGCAGCCGCTAGAGATGCAGCTGTACCCTGGTGGAGTGAGCCCTCAGTCCTGAGGGGGTTCTTACCTAGTTTTGATAAAATTGGATACAAGAGACAATCCACCTTGCAATTGTCCTCTTAGTGGCAGGTTTCCCTTGCCAACCTCGCCGATGTAAGGGAGAATTGAGGGACTCAACCCGTGACCATTGGTGCTCCAAATAGTAGCTAAGGCTGTTTTGAGCCCAAGCTGTGCAGTCTCCTCCCACCTGAGGAAGAATGCTCAGTGAAAATACTGGAAGAGAGATGGATTGGATCAGGTGGAAATCTGAAACCACTTTAGGCAAAAACTTTCTGTTAGTCCTGAGGATTACCTTATCTCTGTTGAAAGAGATAAAATCTTCTTCCACTGACAGGGCCTGTAGTTCACTTATGCGTCTGGCAGAAGTGAAGCCACTAGGAAAACAGTTTCCCAAGTTAGAAACTTGAGCTCTGCTGAGGACAGAGGCTCAAAGGGGGGTTGCATTAACTGAGCAATGCAAACATTCAGGTCCCAGGCGGGAGCTGGTTCTCGAAAAGGAGGATTAGTGTGAAGTAACCCCTTAAAAAACTTGGAAAAGACAGGGTGAGAAGAAAAGGGAAGCAGGCTTCCCTGCTGACACCAAAACAGAGACAGCTGCCAGATAAACCTTTAAGGCAGCTGGCCTAAGGCCTAAGGAATTTAAACAGACCAATAGTCTAGTAAAATGGGCAGATTAGCAGATTCTGGGATAATCTGCTTCTCCGAGCACCAGATGGAAAAACCTTTTCCACTTAGAATTGTAAGTGGCCCTAGTGGAAGGCTTCCTTGAAGCCTTTAAAATATCAGAACACCTTGAGAAAGGTGTAAGTCAACAAATTCTAACTCCTCAAGAGCCATGCCTTGAGATGGAGGTTGAGGTCGGATACCACCTCTCCCTGTGCACAGGCCAGAAAGTCGTGGACTCTGGGCAAGCTCAGGGCAGGATTAACTGTCAGGACAGAAGCAGTGGGTACCAGGGCCGTCTGGCCCAATCTGAGCAATCAGAATCACTCACGCGGGCTGAGATCTGATTTTACTAGCACCCTGAAAAGAAGGGAAGGGAGGCATACCTTCCCAATCCAACTGAAAGCGTCCAGGGGACTGGGCCCAGCACTGGAGGTCTGCAACAAAACAGAGGAAGTTGGTTGTTGTCTGGGGCTGCGAAAAGATCTATCTGAGGGTACCCATCTGGCAAAGACCGACCCCAGCACCTGAGGATTCAGAGCCCATTCGTGATGGCCCTGAGAAATCCTCCTGAGGGCATCCATGAGACATTGTCCTTCCTGGAAGGTGAACTGCTATCAGGGAGGTGTTCAGGGAGTAAGCCACAGACCACAACTTCATTGCTTCGTGCACAAGGCTGATGACCGAGTGCCCCTTGCTTGTTGATGTACCACATTGTTGTGGTGTTGTCTGTCCTGACTTGAACTACTTTGTTCTGGACAGAAGCTGAAAACGCCTGAAGAGCTAAAAGACAGCTCTGAGTTCCAAAGATTGATGTGGAGCAGAGATTCCTGGGAGACCACACTCCCTGAGTGGACAGGTCGCCAAGTGAGCTCCCACTCTAACAGGGAAGCATCCATGGTGAAGGTGAGGGAGTGGGAAACGGGAATGAAAAGGAACCCCTTGTTTTAGATTGCTTTAATCCTGCCACCAGTGTAGATCCAGGATCAGAGTTTGGGTCACTGGAACCAATTTGGAAAGGGGGTCCCTGCTTTGAGACCAATAGGCCCTCAAATGGAACTGAATGTCCCTCATCTGGAATCTTGCTCCTTGCACTACAGCTGTGGAAGCAGCCATGTGCCCTAGGAGTTGCAGAAAATGCCTTGCTGGTCGAGGGACTCGCAGGGTAAAGGAGGATGCCAGGGCAATGAGCCTGTCTACCCTTTCCGAGGGAAGAAATGCCCTGGCTAACTCTGTGTTCAATTCTGCACCCAAGAAAGTTAGTACCTGAACTGGTTCCAGAACTGACTTTGGTAAATTCAGCAGGAATCCCAGGGAAGTGAGAAGCTGCTGGGTGACTTGCAAGTGGGATTTTACCTGATCTGGGGACTGACCCACTATGAGCCAGTCATCCAGGTAGGGAACACAGCAATCCCTTGCCTTCCTAAATGAGCCACTACCACAGCTAGACATTTCGTGAGTACCCTTGGCGCAGAGGAAAGGCCGAAGGGCATTGACCTGAACTGGTAGTGGCCTGAGGGTAGTTCAAACCTGAGGTACTTTTGGTGAGAAGGCCTGATCAGAACATGAAAATAGGCATCCTTGAGGACCAGGGAAGCTAGCCAGTCCCCTGGCCTCAGGGAAGGCAAAATCATTGCCAGAGTTAACATTTTGCACTTTGGTTTCAAAAGATGCTTGTTCAGGTACCTTAAATCTAAAATGGGCCGCCATTCTCCTGTCTTTTTTGGGGTAAGAAAGTATCCTGAGTACAGCCCCTTGCTCTGATGGCAAGGAGGGACCCTTTCTACTGCTTGCAGTCCAGAAGAGAAGAAACCTCTGCTTCCAAAGCAAGGGCTTCTGAAGGATTTGCAGGTGGAAAAAGTCTGGCTCTCATCTTTGGAAACTGAAGCTGAGAACCAGACCCCACTGGTACAGGAGAATCGGCCTGGGCACCCATCAGGGTGCCTGGCAGCAACAACCTTAGGCTGAGGGAGGGCGGTTGCTTGTGCCCCATCTACCTCTGCCTCTGAAGAAACCCCTCTGTGCAAATGCAGAGGAGGCCTGGGATTGGTAAAAACGTATGGAAAGGCCTGCTCCTCTGGGAGCGTGCCTCTGTGGAGTGGCATGCCTCCCCAGCATGGGCACTTCTGAGGTAGTTCTATATTCATATATCTTTTCATATAGTTTTCTGTTTGTTCCCCAAACAGAGAATTACCTACAATAGGAAAATCCATAGCCTTTGACTGAGTAACTTGGGACAGATTAGTGCATCTGAGCCATGCCAACCTACTGAAAGCTACAGAAGTGGTCATGACCCTAGAGGAAACATCATTAACATCAACAGCAGTATGAAATTGAACTAGAGCTTCAATGCCATCAGCAGCCACCTGTTCCAACTCACTAGCCAGCTGGCCATGGGCCTGCTTGGCTAACTGCAAACGGTGTCCCACCTAGATATCTGATATCTAGCCACATAAGCCATATAATTTGCCTGCCTGAGTCCCCAAAGAAGCTGCCATATACTTTTTTTTTTTACCATGGTATCAATCTTCCTGGATCCTTATCAGGAGGATGTGAGGCCAGGGGAAATTAGCCTTGTCACAGACTGCAGCTTGTACCACACCTACATGACTACCTGCTGAGTGAGGAAGTCTGTATCAGAGCCTGACAAAGTATATATTCTGTCCATTTTTTATCTACAGGAGGGACAGAATGAGGATTTTTTAAATCTTTGTTGTTTGCTTCCTAAATGACTTATGCAAAGGAATAGACAACCTCCTAGACTCTGGTATATCCATCATTTCTACATAATCAGGCTCCTCTTGCTCATCACAGCCTCCTCTAAAGGAAGCTGGAGGATTCTGCAACCTTCTTGTAAAGCATAAAATGAGAAGGGACTCAGACAGAAAGGAGGAGATTCTAAAGGTCTGTCTGGAGAAATGTCCAGTTCAATGAGCCGCGTCCAGACCCTCCCAGCCACTCATGTATTGATCAAATTCCTCTTCCCTCCTGTGGTTCATAAAATTCCTCAACATCATACTCCTGAACCACTGGAACTGTACGAACCCACCTTTTACCAACTGTAGATGGTTCGACAGGACCCTGAGACAGTGACTGGACAATCTGTATGGCTTTAGCTATTTCTGCAGCAGTTGGAGAGACAATTTTGGACTCCAAACCTACTGATTTCTTTGTCTTTTTTTACTGAGACTGGTTCCTCTGAACCAGCCTTCCTTTGGCCCGAGGAAGTATCGCCTGGTCAGAGGGCACTCCCTCTCTAGTCCAGTGGGTACTGGACCAGGCTGGCCATCGGGTCAGCGGACTTCTTAGCCTCGTTCCCTGAGCCGCCCAATTTCCAGGGTGGCTGCAGGAAATTTTACACACCTGGCAGTCTGACAGGAGGTGGTCAGCCCCCAGACAATAAACACAAGTGGTGTTGGGTCAGCCTTGGCAAAGGCTTCCCACAGACATCACAGTGTTGAAACCAGTGGGCCGGTTTTCTTTTGGGTTTCTCAGACATAATGCCAGCCTAACCAAAACTTGCCTTTTGATGGCAGTACAGAAAAGACACCCTTATCGGTTCTAACCGTAATACGGGTATTTGAAAAACCTATTTTAAAAAGCAAGGTTTTTAAGAACCGATAAGAACCGGAACCGCACTCTAAAAGCCCAACCAACACTTTAAAACGTTAAATTAAGCAAACCGATCTGTTCAAAACCGAACCGATAATTGAATTTCCACACAGACTTTTAATTTTGTACTTACGGTTTACCAGATAGAGCTTTTAACCGAAATGCGGTAAAATAAATACTTTTTGCCGGTTCAAATGAACCAAAAATACTCGCTTGAACCGAGAAATGAACAGAGCTGAAGGAGCTGATCTCCGGAGCGACTGTTCAGTGAAGCGGAGTAAAGAATCTGACAGTTTCATTTGAAACTGACCAGCTAGAGCTTTGGCATAAGCGCTCTCGCGCTTTAGAACTCCAGACTCTCTGGAGTTAACTCTTTCCTCTCCGGGGCAGTTCAAGTGCAGTGGCTAACTGCATATAGTCATAATATAGCAAGACTTCATGGTGTTTGAATAAGGTGGATAGTAACCACAGAAATTAAACAGTCAAACCAAAGGAAAACACCAACAAACAATAAAATGTCTACTAATCAATGCAAGAAGCACAAACTTAATAAAACAAACCAAACAGGAATCTGAGCCTACAGGAAGAATTTTGATCTTGTGGGCTAAACCAAAACATGGACAGTAAGGGAAAAAGAGGAGGAGTGTGGCTCTATATATAAAATCTGACCTGGAATCAACAAAGGCTTGTCAGGTAGGAACCAACAAAGGTACAGAGAGCATATAGGTCAAAATTAGTGATACTGGGCTCAACAAAACCACCATAGGATTATGCTACAGACCACCAAACTGCCAAGAACCGACAGACCACTCAGTAAGACATCATATTCTTCAAGCATCAGATAGAAGGGACTCACTTATTATCAGGGATTTCAGTCTGCCAAATATAGACTGGAAAAATAACTCTGCGGAAGGAACAGTTGCAAACAAATTTTTAGATCTGTTCCTAGAACTAGGATAATGAGAGAATAAACACCTTGGATGTAATACGAACAACACAGAATCAGAAATATAAGCATGTGGGAAAAAATGGGTATAAGCTATCATAACATGGTACAATTCAGCTTACTTAAAAAGACACCAAAATTTGAAGGGACAAACTGTACATGTAATTACCACAAAGTTGATTACACAAGTGTAAGGAAAGAACTTCAGTTGCAGTTATCAAAAGGGACTACAATATAGGTAATGACACAAAAACAGATTGGGATAAACTTAAGAATACGACAACTAGAAGAAAAATATATCCCCAAATCAAACTATACAATTGGAAAGGTAAAAAAACTGTTAAGCTAACTCTTAGGGTAACAACGGCAATAAGAAACAATAATATAGATAAAAAAATAAAATAATACATAGAAAGTATACTGGGTTACCAGAATGCACAAAGACTGGCTAAAAAGCTAATCAAGAAATATAAAATAACTTAGAAATGAGAATAGCCTATACAATGCACAATTTAAAACCTTTTAGAAATATTAATTCAGCCAAGTCAGCGTCTAGTACTGTAGGCCCATTAAAAATGATGCTTAGTCTACAACACTATGGGGCAATTACCAAGAACAGCAAAATAATGAGTCCAACATAGAGAACATAGAAATATACTTTACTAAGGAAAATATAAGAGATAAACTAAACAAACATAAGACAGATAAACCCAGGCCTAACCACCTACACCCAAGAGTTGTTAAGGAATTGGTAAGGGAACTTTAAATGTCTTTAGCATTTTCATTAATTAAATCAAAAGCAGCGTGGTACCACAAGACTGGTGGTACTGCCACAGTAGTTCTGATGTTTTAAAAGGAAGACAGATCAAAAATGCAAAACGACAGACTAATATACCGGCCGGTGGTGCTGAGGTTGATGTGCTGGACACCACACCTCTTTTACACCAGCAACCGGGTTCAGACTTGAGCTGGGTCATTGGGGGTCGGCGGGAGGGTGAGGAGCTGATCAAGCTGCCATCTGGAAGCTCTCCTCCTTGGGAGGGTTGTGGAGGTCTGCCCAGCACTTGGCTGCCTCCTGGTGGAGACTGGGCAGCACCGCCATGTCAAGGAGCCCTAGCGCTAGGCTGGGGAGGGAGGAAGGGGCCATTACTGGAGCCATGTTGCACATATGCGCCTCCATGCACATGTGCTACTGCATTCAGGGCCTTGGGTAGCGGGGAGAAAACCAGAGGGAAAATACAGGTCATGGCAGGATGAAGCCTCGGGCGGCACTGAGGATCGGCCAGGACCGCAAAGCATAAGTAAGCTCGAACTACCCAGTGTGCAGCGAAGGCTGGCCGACATAAGCAGTGGCCTGCCGTGGAGGATAAAAACCTTTCTTGGAAAAAAAAACGACAGACTAATTAGTCTGACTTCAATAATCTGGAAAATCTTGGATGGACTAATACTGGAGGTTCTAGAGACATGATTTGAGAAACAGGCATAAAAAGAGACAATCAGCAAGGATATAGGAAAAACAGATAGTGTCAGGCAGCTCTTCTGACATTTTATGAACTGGTTAGCAACAACCTAGACAACAACCCAATTTATATGATTTACTGAGACTATCAAAAGACCTTCTATAAAGTGCCTCACAAACCATGTAAGCAATAATATCCTCCAGCATGGGCTTTATTGGTAAATACTGGACCGCCCCGGCGGAGGGCCTTATAGCCTCTGGAAGGTCCAGTATTTCCCAATAAAGCCCACCCTGGAGGGTATTATTGCGCTTAGAAAATGGGCAACTGTATATTTATATATGGTTAAATAAATAATGTTATATTTAGCTGCTAAAACTGTTTGTTCTTTAATTTATTATGTTATAAAATAGTTCATCCTCCTGTATTAGAAAGCAGTTTTTCTTTTTGATCTGGAGACTATTGTCCTATTGGAGCCTCCGTAGTTCGTGTTTTTATACTGTAGCTGGTTTCTATGGTTATGCTGTCCATTACACACACTGATTTTATTTTTCTTTTACTTGTTAAATGCTTCCGAGCATTAACTTGAGGATGGTAGAGCCTGCTGAGGTGAAAACAATAATGTATTTTGCAGAAGTTGACAGGAATGTCATTTTTCTAGTGCTGTACTTTTTACTTTTGGATCTGTGGCAGTCATGACGAGGACCAGATAGGAATGCCGCTTATGGACAGCCACCAGGTAAATGATTTATTTATTTTAAATTTATAGAAGCAGCTTGACTAACTGTGGGGGCACTGCTGTGAGGGAGTCACTTGCTGCCGTTTTGAAAGCCGCGCTTCCCACCATGAAGTTGATAGGACCAATGGCTTCCATTTACTTTTTGTTCAGTGTGGTAGTGCAAGAGCAGGGTCGGGAGAGTGGTGCTGTAGTAAAAGAATATGGCTGTGAGGAATAGGTATTTCCTCGCTTTTCCTGACCGCAAGATCAGTGTTCTTTCTTTTTTATTATCAGGCAGGCAGCCGGCACTGAAGCAAGCAGTGTTTGGGGGTGGCCTGTAGCTCTCACTAAGCAAGAGAAAAAACATGGCAGGGATTTGTAATTTACTCAGGTGTTTTCACCCAATGAGAAAGCAGGCTGGGCAGCGGTATATGTAAATGGATGAAGGGCTGGCACTTGTTAAATACTGGGCTCTACTGAAAAATAAATGCATGCTGAGGATGGCTTTCAGCCAATCAGCATGCTTTATTTTCATGACCATTACTAAAATAAATAAGCGTAGGTCAGCCAAAGTTAATTATCAGTTGGTTAACAGGATTAATAGGGTCTATGTGATAAAGGTGATCGCCATTATCGCTCAGTCAGAGTGCCGAACATTTCGGCACTCTGACAACCCTGGCGCTACCAACACAATGGTGCCAGGACATATTTTACTACTTTCTATGGAGGGCTGCGCCCAACCACGCCCCTGCACCCAACCAACTTAAGGCTTCTCAACTCCAGGGAGGTGCATGGGGGTGAAAGTAGGAAAATAAAAGGTTTGGGCGGCGCAATAAAAATTGCACCAGCCCAGACCCGAACCAATGCCTCAGCCACCCAGCCATTGCCCAGTCCGACACCATAGCGCAGCTCGACTGACAACCGCAGCGCCTACCCCCTGCCAGCCTCTCCACCCCTCTCAGCTCTGACGATCACCGTGCTCGCCTCCCACCCCCCCGCACGCATACATATAGCGACATCCTGTTGCCTAGTTCGCCCATCCCCTCATCCGGTCGCCCTACCTGTCGGTTGCCATGAGTGGATTGCAAGAGGAAAGTGTCGCCGTAATGGATGGCACCCTTCCTCATGCACCCACTTCACGAGTTACCGGATTAATAACTGGTTATTCAGCAGAACACAGTCAGAATTAATAGCATTCTATTAGACAGGGGATCTGTCAATAGCAGAGAGTCACATGGATCAGTGCTGGGACCGGCACAGTTCTCAGCATTTGTCTCTGATATGGACAATAGTAAAAGACTGATTCAACACATTTGCGGACAATACAAAGCTAGGTGGGATAATATCAACACAAGCAGACAAACAACAGATACTGAATGACCTGAAAACCATTGACATATGATCTATTCAAAACCACATGTCATTTAATACATAGTGATGCATTTAGGAAAAGACAATGACAAACAAAATACACACTCAACAATACAATAGTAAAAGAAGCAAAGAAAGAAATTTGTGAATAACAGTAAACAATAAACTTCAGACAAATGACCACTGCAAACTAATCACAGGAAAAGCCAACAGAATGGTAATTACGGTCAAAAGGACATTCATAAACAGAACTAGTGATGTCATACTACCTATGTACAAATCATATTTATAAAATGGGTAAAAGACACCCTACATCCTGATTGGCTAACAGGTACCAGTAGCCGTGTCGTATCAACTATATACATAGCAACTGGTACTTATTCGCCACACAGGACGCGTACGCAGTCAGAGATCCGTGCTGGCAGTTTCAAAAACATTTCTGGCGGGCTCTCTCGCTGACCGCTCTCCTCATGGGCTCTCTCGCTGACCGCTCTCCTCTCCGGGTTTACACACACACACATTCTCCCTACTTGTGCCTTCACTCCCCACCCCTCTCACCTCCCCAAAGTGCAAAGACTCATTTTGGATCCAGTTCCCTTCACCAAATTTGTTTTTCCTTACCGTTATGTGCCGAGCTGCTGTCTCGCAGACAGTTGCTTACACGACGACAGCACGCAGCTTCCCAGATCCAACACCACTCCTCTATGGTGTATTTCCCAGCAATAGCTTAAGCTTTTTAATAATCAACTGTTCTGACGTATCATGAATGCAGAGCCAACAGCACTGTCTGCAAAACACGATCCAGAACCGTTGCAGAAAAAAAGTTGCTGAATATTCTACGCTCCCAAATGACATGCCCACTTACTCTGGTAGCCTCGCAACTGCCTGCTTCCTCCATGCATTCCTCAGTGCTCCCCCACCCCCAGCAGTACCCTGAACTATAAATTCCGTGCATACACCCACTGTCCTTACTAGCAGCTTCCCACTACTACGAAGCTGCAAGCGTTTGAGTGCATTGGCGATCTCCAAAGTGCTCGCAAATTGACTCGATCCCTATCAAACAATTACTGGAAAAGAACAATTACAAAAAAACCCACAATAAAGTACTTAAAATAGTATATGACTGTCTAGGTGTGGGGGCAATATTTTGTAGAAAAAGCCTCTACTGGCCAGCTACACATGTCAAATACAGGACACAACACTAAACAGAGGACTATTTTTCCTATTACCACTATTAAAAGCTCTTTTCCAAAACAAAATGTTTCTATTTTCTTTCTTCCTCCTTTTGTAATATTTACTTGCAGAACCCATTTATTTACTTGCAGAACCCATTTTATAAGCGCAATAACATCCGAAGGTGGTTTATCGCCTGATAAAACACGCCAGTGGCGCAAAGGCAGGCGCTTTGCCTTATCAGGCGATAAACCACACTCGTCATGTGTTATTGCTTACATATTGTCACAGCTTGATTTTTGCTCTTTATTTTGGAACCCAAGTAACAAATGGGATACAATACTACTTCAGAGGGTACAGAGAAGAACAACAAAAATGGTAAGAGGGATGGAAGGTAGGACATATGAGGACAGGCTGAAGAATCTGGGAATGTACACTCTGGAAAGGAGATGGGTGGGGGATTTGTTACAAATGTACAGAATAAACAAAGACCAGATACTAATGTCACACTTGGCGTGCCATCATAAAACAAATACACATAAATTAAGGGGACATTTCTAGCAAATAATAAAACCATAAAAAAAAAAAAAAACAGCAGAGGGAGTTTCTTCACACAACATGCACCGATCTTAGGGAACACATTACCTGACTCGATGACAAACACAAAAACAAATTCTTGTCAGATCCTCCACGGCTGCATAATGAAGTTTGTGAAGAAAATGGGCAAACTGATTCTTTTAAAATTTAAACTGGTTGAGCTATGGGCTTTAGCTACGATGCTGGTGTGCTACATGCCATGGCGTGCACAGACGTATCGGTAGCTATGCCCTTGCTGTTAAGGGGAGGAGACAGAAATGGCAGGGATGCAGAAATGTACAAAAAAAAACACCCATAAAAAAAAAAATGCCCACTGTGATATAGTGCGGTGCTGCAGTCCATAGGGACAACACGGGCGGATTGCTTCTTGGGGGAGGGTCAGGCAGAAGAAAAACAGTTCCACGGATGGAAAACATGACATCAGCCCTTTTCTACATGCAAAACGTCTGCAGGACTCTGCCCATGCAGCCATAAAAAGGAATGGCCAAACAAGTATTGACCCGAACAATCCCACATAGTATTGCACTAAATAAACCATTCTGGGGAAGAAGGCACCCTTGGCTTGCAATTCAGAATGCACAACAGTTTACCACACATTTGCAGACCAAGATAGCAAACAAGCATTTAAGAAGAGCTGTTTATTATATTATTTTTGTAATAATCTTGGAGGCCTCTTTATCAGTCCCTATTTCCTTTTGACCGAAAAAGATCCTACAATCATTCAGACAACAGCTGCGTTTACATCTACAGTACATGTGGGTGTAACACTTGTCCCCCACCCCAAGTTGGTAAAGTACCATTCAAGTTCAGTTTACTGTTGAGGTTCTGCTGTATTTGGGCTTGTCATCCCAGGCAACTCCCCTACTGCAGCTCTGCCCGGCTCTCTCACCTGGCTGATGTACTGTCAGACCCGCTTCCTTAACCTCTCCAGGTTCATGTTTTCAGTAGATGTCTATAGCACTTAACAGGTTTAAGCCACTCTGCCTCTCCATCTGTTTCACTGAATCATGTAAACTGCCCAGCACCAGAAATCCAGCCACTGCATCTGACAGCCCGCCGCTCCAGGTAGAGGTGGTGTGACGGAGAAACTGTCCTCTCGGCAACAAACACTCAGTACAAAACATGGAGATACCAGATGATTAAGGACCCCTCCTGCACGCAAGCATAATTACGGCAGTTGCTTGTTTTCACTGCTGTATCGCTACCAGGCGATACCGGATGATTAAGGACATTGAAGTGTACTTTTTGTTTGACTAAATGTATTACCACCATCTGTTTTTTTTTTTTGACTAACCGTATGGCAGTGGGCAGTGACACAGCAGTAGCTGTGGGTGGCAATATAGCGAGGTGAGCAAGCAACTGCCATAATTACGCTTGCGCACAGGAGGGGTGATTAATCATCCAATGTTGGGCTTGTACCTCCGTGTTTAATGATGTGTCCCACATTCTAAGGGCCAGTGACCCACGTTTTTGCCACACATGTTGAGAGTCAGTGTCCCCCATGTCACTGACAAAAGGCTGGAGAGGTATGACGGGTGGCGAGGGAAGGGTGGGATGGAGTTAACAGTTCCTAAAATTACCACCACCCCGATCGCAACCACACAGCACAGGGCTCGGAGGGATGCCACCTTGACACACACACACACACACTGACATGCAATCATATACTTGCAAGGTTGTATGCAGTACATAAACCATGTAAGCCACATTTATTTTTGAGGGGCAACATTTTTCCTAACCCCAAGGATACTATTTATTCCATCTTCTGATGGTATAATATGATTGTTGGTGCTCTGCATAAGCAAGTAACTGTACAAATGCATACAACTGGGTGCTGATTTATTTTGGGGGTAAACAACTGTAGAGCATCAAACAGATTACACAAAGGGGCAACAAACTGGGTAGAGGAAGCAAAAATAGTACAGCTGGGTCAACAAAGAGGGTCATGGTGTCCAAACTTTACATTCCTAGCTACTCCCCTATATACTTGCTAAGACGTGTGAAACACATACATAGTAAAACACATGTGATGCATGCTCTCCGAGTGGCATACGCTACTGCTGCTGACAGCGGTGCCCCCTTGTGGCAGTAGCGCTATCACTCCAGCTCCGCACAGCAGTGAAAGCGGCAGAGACTCGGGGCTGCAACTTTTTCAGCTCAACCCCGTACTTTACATTACAGCTGAACCTTCATCCACAACTGCAACCACCAGCTAACTCGTGCCACATTTTGCAAAGTACAGGGTGCGTCTTTGCAGATGTCTTTCTTGTTTATAGTATTCTTGCTATATTAGATTAAAAAAGGGCACAGTCCCCGGATCCCAGATCTACCGATTCGTTATTTTAGTAGAAATAGAGCAGTCTACATGGACGCTGTTTCCCATGGACTTCCATTGATTATAGGGGAAAACCGTGTTTCTGGTTCCATAGAACAAAATGTAATGCTAGAAAAAAAATAAAATCTTGGGAGTTACAGTGAAATTGCTGACTCTATTGATAGGAGAGCTCTTTCTACGTGCAGCCCGCCCAGCACCCCACAGTGCATGAAAGTTTTCCGCAGCTCAATAACTGTCCCTTTCAATTTAAGTCCCAGCAGCCATCACCACCACATCGCTTCCCACTGCACTTGCAAAAACGTTTGATGCTACCTCACCGCAGGACACCTCCATTATTTCCAGTGTATTTCCAGTGTACAGCTACCATATTTTGTAAAGGGCTGTTTTATTAAAAACAAAGAAGCAGTCTGAACGAAATATAGTAGTTAACACAACAGCCTAATTATGGGACGATATTTTGATCTTTGCTGTGCGCTACTTAGTGGTTGCTGGCACATTACATTAACTAATTTGAGATCGAATTATCAAATTTGTTCATTGCTGCTAGCACTAACTTAAAAGCTTTCAGTAAAGAAGCGATGGAGAGGCAGATTAAAGGCTGTCACCCACCGAGACCCCAAGACTCATCTCTGGTGTATCGCAGCGAGCTTCAGAAAGATTTGGGGTAATTGTAGTCATGAGCTAGAGCTGATTGAAGACAATTGCAGTCCCAAATTTTTTTATTTCAACTTTTTGGGTGGCTTTTCTTAAGTTATGTGTTTAACAGTTACCATAACATTTTTAAGTGCTTACGCTAGGTACAGAAAACAAAGGGGAAAATAATAGGGCCTAATGACTTCAATAAGGATAACAGTAAAACAAGTTTTTTTCCCTTGTAGCTTACTAATTTCCATAAATGGTTACTTAGGTTGAGCCATTTCTGCTTATTTCTCAGTTAAAAAAAAAAATTTGCTGGGTTAACATTCTAACTTCATTATGTGTCCTTTGTTGCCCTAACAAAAACTATATAATGCTACCTCTGAGCTTACTAAATGTTTGATTTCCTCGTGGCTGACCCTATACTTGACTCAGACAGCAACTGTACTGCACTGAGAGTCATAGCAGCCTGAAACAGTTGTTTTGTAGTTCATTAGAAAAGAGTAAGATAAATGCTGGCCTGTGATTGGCTGACAGCATTCTCTGCCAATATGTTTATCAGGCAGCACCACCCTGAAACAAAAAAAATAAAGAGCTGATGCGCGGCTCACACTTTCCTACTCGTTCAGTTTCCTGTCACTTAGCAGCACCATTCCAGTGGCATACAGTATCCCCACATTTCACGCCACCACACACCGGCAAGGAGACAAACCATTCATCTGCAGTTTTAAAAAAATGTGCTGCAGTGCTTGCAACCAACTTTCAGTGCCCTGTCTCAGCAAAGCCCCCTTTGAATCTCCATGGGTTGAATCTCGGCGATACCGGATGATTAAGGACCCCTCCTGCACGCAAGCATAATTACAGCAGTTGCTTCCTCGCCTCGCTGTATCGCCGACCACAGCTACTGCTGGGTCACCGCCCACTGCCATACAGTTAGTCAAAAAAAAAAACAGACGGTGGTAATACATTTAGTCAAACAAAAAGTACACTTCAATGTCCCCAAATCGCAAACGTTCCGGCGCTAGCACATCCACATGTTATCCATAGCATAATGATCACTTCATTTTACTATCGTTAGCTATGCCCTTGCTGTTAAGGGAGGGACAGAAATGGCAGGGATGCAGAAATGTACAAAAAAATACACCCATAAAAAAAAAATGCCCACTGTGATATAGTGCAGTGCTGTAGTCCATAGGGACAACATGGGCGGATTGCTTCTTGGGGAGGGTCAGGCGGAGGAAAAACAGTTCCATGGATGGAAAACATGACGTCAGCCCTTTTCTACATGCAAAACATCTGCAGGGCTCCGCCCATGCAGCCGTAACTAGAGCTGCATTTAAAAAGAACATAGTTAACTACATGACAAAAACAACATCAAGGGATACAACCACTGAGACGTGGGTGACTTTTTTTGAATAGGCACCAGTCTCTGCCATCTTAAATTTCTGATATCAAATATAGCTGAGGGAGGCTGACCAGAGGAATTAACAGAGTTCCCTCAAGAAAGAAAAGAATAATAAAGTGATACACTTACCTCAAACGGGTAGGCTTGTTAAAAATGTCATGAAAAAAATGGGTGCAGTTGAAGCTTGTGACCAACCTGAAAGGAGCCACACAAAAAACTGATTCCAGGCAGTTCCAGCATTCCAAGAGGAGGAGGAGGAGCAGCAGATTTTTTTTGCAATGACATTGCAATTTTAATTTGTGTCTGGATCAACCTCTGAGGACAATACATTTACACGTAGGTACTGGACCTAGAGTGCTGTAAAGGATGCACAGTATAATAAAGGAATACTATGCAAAAGTGAACATTAGTCTGCAGATTTCCATAAAGCTACTGTCAACAGTGCCTCACTTACTGTACAGAAATCTCCACCTTTAGTGCAGAAAATAAATGTTTGGGGAAGTCTAGGGTTGTGTTCTTCTATAAACCTGTAATTTCTACAGTCAAGGTTTATGTATTTTAATGGTATATGCAGGGCTCTAGATACGATTTTTGAGATGAGTACTTTACAACTCATTTTGAGAGTGAGGTGAGTAAAACCAAATTCAGGTGTGACAAATGTCTGCATGGAGTGCAGCAGGAGTACATTTTAAAAAACAGTGTAGTTTTTTTCTAGATAAGAATTAATCATGTGCCAGTAATGCTCCAGCTAATGTTGGTAGGTAGGATTAATTTACTCACTAGTTTAAAATATAGTGAATAAAACAAAATTGTGATGTGTTATTATTATTTATTATTTGGTTCTTTGGAAACAACCTTTGAGAATAAACTCTTTTACAAAGGTTCCACGTCGATCTAAATTCTAGGGTTACATAAATGCAATTGCAAGATGTGTACAAGTGTTGTAAATCTGGAAATAAACTGCTTCTTTTGAATCGCCAGTTAGGTTATGAAGAACTATTCTATGGAGTGTGCAGCATTTGCAAATGTTGGGTGAGTATTGGTACTCATTAAAACATTTTTCTGAAGAGTATTTCCTAAAATGAGGTGAGTAAAACAGGTCGGTACTCACCCTTTCTGGAGCCCTGGTTATATGTTCTATAAAATTAATATTTACACTTTCTGCCCAGTGTCCACACAGCAGCAATCCCCCACCCCATGTTTCTCAGAACTGTCAAAATGTCAAGGGGGAATGTCCATGCTCCCAAGCCCCATACCTAAGTAGAGGGCTGCACCAGATTTGCATATTGATTGGATGAATGTTTTTTTTTTTTATCACAGTTCAAGCTGTTTATATTTATCTGTTTGTTCCGAATGCTCTCACGTCAACATTACAGATGGCCACCAGTCAAGCGACATCTAAGAATCCCTATGGCTGTCATCACGGCTAGGCTCAGCCTCAACAGTTTCAATTAGCCAGGCTACTGAAGCTATTTATAGCTCTGTTTTGCAGGTCGCCATCCCACTGCTGTCCAAGACCAAGTACACGCCATCAGTACATAGTCCCAGGACGGCAGTGGGGAACAGATGAAATAATTATTCATGCACTCAGTGTGCAAATCAGGGGCAGCCCAACACTTAGGTGGGGGCTTAGAAGCATGGTGTTCCCCTGTACAGAACAACTCTACACTGCAGTATGTACTTTTATAAAAATAATAATTCCTTTTTTATAATTTACTAGAGAATATATTTTCTTAGTTGTCAGTTTGTTCTTTCCAGTGTTTATGGTACAGCTTGTACAAAAGGTCTATGTAAAAATGATTTGACTGCTACCACTGATCGCCTTTGTTTGCACCCTTGTTTATGACATCATAATGCTCAGCATGACAACAGATTGTGATGTCACAAACAATAGTTACAAGGTAAATTAGAGACAGCCAGATGCTTTTTGAAAGGCTCAATGAAACATTTACTGCAGTATTTAAAATATATGATAAATCAACAACAGGAAAAAGTTTAAAAAAATCCTAAACACTAAACATAATTGTTTTAAGTCCAATATTGTAAAGGAAAACTGAACAAAACTGAGCTGGCAATTCCCAGGGCTGCAGAAATTCCCGATTAAAACAACCTCTATAATTTAAAATGACTGCAGCTAACATTTAATTAGTTCTTTCTTGTTGAAATATTGGTCCTGGATGGCCATGTCCAAAGTGCCGCCACACCGGAAGACAGAGTGTGACCCTGGCATGCTGTCCTGTTCCGGAATGCTCATAAAAATGACGAGCGAGGCACATTTAAATGGAAAAAAAAACAAACAGTGCCACATGTAGAGGTCTCTTAGCTGTACCTCTAGAAGCAATTCCTAATGTAAACGGAGCAGTGTAAGGTACTTAAATTTGTTATTAAAGTCGGAGCTCCGAGTTCGGTCATGCGCAGTAGCACCTAGCGCTACTGCATGCTCAAATTCAGAGCACTAGGTGACTGCGTGTGACCGAACTCGGGCTCAACAATAACAAATTTAGAAATGCTTACACGCTCGTTACGCTGAAAATTGTCTAGAGGTACAGCTAAGAGACCTCATATGGGGCACTGTTTGTTTGTTTTTCCGTTTAAATGTGCCTTGCTCGTCATTTTTACGAGCATTCCAGAACAAGACAGCATGCCAGGGTCACATTCCATCTTCCGGTGCGGTGGCACTTTGGACATGGCCATCCAGGACCAATATTTCAACAAGAAATAACTAATTAAAGGTTAGCTGCAGTCATTTTAAATTATAGAGGTTGTTTTAATCAGGTGTTTGTGCAGCCCTGGTAACTGCCACCTCAGTTTTGTTCAGTTTTCCATTAAAAGGAGACTGGAAATTATTTCTGATGTACAGTTGCTTATAATAGTACTATTTTTATAAATTATATTCATATCCCCCAAAGAAGCATATTTAACTGTATCTGAATAAAAGTTTAAACTGTAAACTGGGTTTTGTTTCCTTTGTATGGATAGCATTCTGTACAGTTCTTTTCATGGAACCAGGAATGTGGAGTTTTGACTGGCTCACTGCATGGATTCAGAACTTTGAACACTGTTTTGATAGGTCATCAGCTTATACTCAAAGTCCTGAATTCATGCAGTGACCTAATCAAAACTCAAATCCCTGGTCTATTAAAGGAACAGTACAGAATCTTGTCCATATAATGAAACCAAAATAGAATACAGTTTAGTTTAACTTTCATTCATGCACTATTAACATTGGATCATTTGGGGTAAGGATATAATTTATGAAAATAGGAACATCACAACAGCTGCACATTCACAAGGACTTACTGTCTCCTTTAGGCTTTTATTTTGGAAGAGAGTCATTCTCTAACTGTGTTCATATTAACTAATTTCATTTTTCCTTCATTTTCAATATACAGTTCCTATGCCTCTGCCACTGGAAGAGAGATTGAATATGCAAATATAATAATAGAAAAGTACTTGCAAAAAGAAATGGATTCTAATTCAGACCAGGAGCTTGACTGCACACTAGGTCAAGGTGATAGCTGTAATTTACTTTCAACGTTATGCAAGATTTTCTTTTTCCATCCATTTCAGCTGAAACCATTTTGCAGCCAAATGTTTTCAAATAAGGCCAACAAATGTGTAAATTGTGAATACAGGAATGAAACACAAAATAAGTCGAGTTTAACATTTATTTAATTTTATTAAACATAATGATAAAATTAGCGAGGCTTCCTTACAAAATGAGGTTAAAATCTTTGTGCAAGATTGTTTCCATAGAGACAGAAAAATCGTTTTTAAAAGAGCAAACATAATCAATTTAATGATTACAAACCAATAATATGTTCTAATCAGTGGGTCAATATGGGTAAACATGTAAACTTACTAACTCCTTTAGTGTTGTAGACAGTGGTAAAATAATTATTGCATTGTAAACACAGATGGAAATTACTCATTTCCTTTTCTAATGCAACAGTGCAACGAAAATGTTTTCCTAAAACAGCTAGTTTCAGCTACTGTTAATAAAAATATTAGCATACCTGTCAAATGTACTTATCTATGTACCTCCCAAGCTGCGCACCATGGGTGGGATATTCAGACTACGCCAGGCTGTGGCGCAAGCCTGGGCATAGCGCAACTGGGATGTGCCAGGGCACTGACGGTGACATTCAACGGTGCTGCACCAAGGCTCAACACCACTGAATATCGCTCTGTGGACACCTGCATTGTGCATGGCGCAGTGGCACTGCACCAGCGCAAGTGGCCAGAGAGGGGCAGGGGGATGTGCTAGCGCAAGTGCCGTTGTGCTAGGTGCATCAACCGTGATATTCAAAGGTGCACATGCAAATGGGGCCATACTGCATGCAAGGCACAAATGGGGGCCATTTGCATGTCATTATGGCCCCATTTGCATGCAGGTGCACCCATTCCTGGCGACTTGCGCCTGGCGCCCTGCCAGGCTGCCGCCGTCGCGGACCGACACCCCCTGCACAAATGGCAAAGTACCCCACAGCCCGATCGCGGGCATAAGTATAGAAATATGCAACTCCCATATCCCTGGTGGTCCAGTGGACCGCTCGCAGCCCGATCATGGGCATAAGTATAGAAATATGAAACTCCTATATCCCCTGGTGGGCCAGTGGACCTCTCGCAGCCCGATCGCGGGCAGATGTCTAAAACAAGATTAGATCCCATCCCTGGTGGTCCAGCGGTACCCCCTCCCCCTCCCTCTGGCCCCACCACCCTGCTTCCCCCCTGGTCAGCAGCGGCTGCAAGCCCCCACCTGAGCCGCCCGGCTCGCCGACTGATTGCGTACAGTACAGCTGTCGCCCATTGATCCACAGCGTAGAGCCAGTGGGCTTTACCAGACCGTACCATACTACACAGTCCAGATCATGTAGATGAATCATTCACATATCTGGACTATGTCAGATACAGAGATCTGCATGTGATAGCTTCACTAGGAACCAATGGAGTCTGCCGCTGTACTATGCGCAATCGGCTCGGTGGGCGGCTTGAACCTTGCAGGTGAGGGCTGCATCCACCTTAACCAGGTGAAGTGCAATGAGAAACTCAGTGGAAGGGTGAGGAGGGGTCCCCGACCACCGGGATGGATCTAATTTTGTTTGAGACATCTGCCCGCGATTGAGCTGCGAGCGGTCCACTGGACCACCAAGGATATAGGAGTTACATATTTCTAAACTTATGCCCATGATTGGGCATGGGGGGGGCGCTACCTGACAGAGGGTGCCACCGGAGCTCGGGTGGCCACCCACAGCTGGCAGCTGCCGTGTTGCGCCCTGTAATACAGCAGCTCGCCTCTGGGTGGCTGGCTGTTGCTCCTTTATTTTTTGGAACAACTGTATGCGGCGCATGTAGGGGTTGCACCTGCATGGGCTCCGCACATCCCGGGCTGAATATCGGGAGATGCAGGGTTATGTATGGGCACGCCCCCCTACTTGTGCCACATACATTACTGATGCTTCCCGGCACATCGGGATTTGTGCCACACACTTTCCCCTTTTGAATATTGTGCTGGGTGCATCAGGTTGCACATGGCGCGAACTGTGTTGCGCCAGCGCAACCCTTCTGAATATCCCACCCATGAGTCTTTATTTTCTCAGTCCTAACCTTTGCCACATCTACAATGTTATTTCTATGCAAAATGTGGCAGCCATCTTTTTACTTGAAGAAAAAAAAAACTAAATTAAAACATTTATAAAATACTCAAATGTTGGTGGAATTAGAAAATTGTACCCCAAATAAAACTGAGAGATGCCTGGGACCTTTTATAGTGGAAAAAAAGGGTACAGTAGGGTCAATGTTTTGCCCAGGTTTGTCACACTGCTGCTTTAAAGTGATACTTACAATGCATTTGCAAAAAAAAAAAAAAAAGTCTTTTAAAGGTGGATTAGCAATTAGGGTTTCTGTGATTACTAACCATAATACAGAACTTATGGGCACTACTGCTACTGACTAAAATAACACTATATTTTGTTTGCATAGGTGGCATCTCTCAAAGTACAATTGTGTATATTAAAGCAAGCATCCCAACGTAGCAAAACAGCAACCAAATTTATTGAACAAACTAAACAATGTGTCACAGAGCTGACTAATTATGACATTGTATTGCACTAATGTAGCTTAGCTGGAATATCGTCTCCTTTGGCTCACCCGGTACAGTACTGTGCTCTCAGCCCTAATGCCCTGGGTTTAATTATGCTTTTGTGATGCTAATCTGGAGTAAAAGTGAAACAAATCTCTAAGAGAAAACAGAACTAAAGGAGAGTCTGTGAGCACTGCCACAGGGTTTGTTACTGCTGATAATGCTGGGAGAGATGGAACCCTTTGATGTCTGCAAGTCAAAAGCTTTAACTTGACTGATGTTCAGAGGAGAACTGTAACCCAAGGTACTGATTTCAGACTAATATGGGATGAAGTATCTCTAAATTTTCTTTGATGTTTAATTGTAGCTTGTGCAAAAGGTGCGAGACCACGGGCTTAGCTGAGGAAGCAACCCTCATAGTATATTACAGTGGTACACAAATTGTGTCTGGACTCTTGAATCCAATGCAGACACCTGAAAAGGTCATCTCCTATCAAAGCCCTCAGTAACTGGGCGTTGATGACAGTGTGTGGTGGGCACTGCATCTAACAGAACAGTTGACCTTGTTGCAGGGGATAATGGAATATCTCCTCAACCTCACTGGAGAGTATTGTGCTGATAGACCTGAAGAACAGAGTTTAATTTTCTCATTGAGAAGTTGCTTGATAATTGAATTATATTTGCCATTTCATTTTGTCTAACCAAAGAAAGTGGCACAGAAGCTCAGCTGCAAGAATACTTGTAAAGAATCTTTAAGCTTCAAAATCTTACCTAGAGGTCCTTAATATTGCTGTACTGTATTTTGTTAGTTTAATACTGCAAATTGTGTCAGTATTGTTACAGAAATTAAACATTTCAATCCTGAATGACTGTACTTTATCTGATTGTGAATTTAATTTTTATTGTAACAAGTGCATTTCTCTAATAGAATTTCAAATTAGCAAGGAACATTTGATATTCTGAAATTTTAAAGCATTCAAGTGGTTCTTTCTTCCAAGCAGTTTGTTTTCAACTAGATGCTGCATCTTAATATGCCATTACACTCTGAACGGATTTATAGTTTACAGGATTAACAGCCCTATAAAAATGGAAAATATATCAGAGATGGACATGTTTACTGTTGAGTCAGTAACCGCTGTTAAAATGACAATTCTCTATAAAATCAAACATGAACAATACCCTTAGCTACCAAGTTTGAACATGCATGTTTAAGTGCTTAACTTTCTGATAGCTCTAGTTATATTTTTAAACTATGAAAACACAAGCACAGTGTATAATAAATAGCTAGCCTCAGCTGTGAACTCCTGACAAGTTTGTTATGAACCTTGTTCTTGTTCTGAACTTGAATGTTTAATGTCTCATTCCTATTGTACCCCTTCCCCCCAGGTCGCACCAGGAGACGAGTGACTTGTTGCTCAGTGTGCCTTCCTGGTGAAGCATTTCAATAAATAAATAAATAAACCATAAATGAAATAGAAACAGAGAAATTTGCTGGCAGAAAAAGACCCCTTGGCCCATCCAGTCTGCCCATTACCCCGTCTCTCGCTCCCTTTACGCCATGCCATTGTTTCTTTTGTTTGGCCCCATGTAGTTGTCCCACACTGTCTTGAATTTGCTCATCAAATCTACCCCCACCACCAATTGTGACAGCCTATTCCAAGGACCCACCACTCTCTCAGTAAAGAACTGCCCCTCACATTTCCTCTAAATCTGCCCTCTCCAACTTGAATGCGTGTCCCCTAGTTGATTTGTTTTCACTCATCTTGAATATGCTTTCTTCCCTCACCTTGTTTATTCCCTTCAGATATTTGAAGGTTTCTACCATATCCCCCCATCCCCTTGTCTCCAATGTGTATAAGTTTAGTTCTTCACATTGTTCCTCATATGACCTCCTGTGTAGTCCCTGAACCATTCTGGTTGCCCTCCTCTGGACCCTTTCCACCCTGTGTCCATCACCCTGTAAGTGTGGCCTCCAGAACTGAACCCCATACTCCAGATGTGGTCTGACCATAGTGTTGTACAGTTGCATGATCACCTTCCTCCTCCTACTTCCTTAATGCCCTCCTATGCATGCCAACATTCTGTTTGCCCTCCCCACCGCTTTGTTGCATTGGTTCACAACCTTCAGGCTATCCAAAATGATGATCCCCAGGTCCCTTTCCTGCTCTGTCGCCTCAAGTTCCTCCCCTCCCAGCCAGTATTTTGCCCTTGGGTTCTTTCACCCTATGTGCATAATTTTGCATTTCTTTGCATATAAGTGCATCTGCCACTTCCTTGACCACTCCTCCAGTCTGGACAAGTTCTTCCTCATTCTTTCTAACCCTTCTAGTGTGTCCACCCTGTTCCAGATCTTCATATCATCTGCAAATAGACACACTTCCCATGCAGGCCCTCTGTAATGTCCCCTCTGTATACAGTATGGGACCCAACACAGACCCCTGTGAACTCCACTCATCACCCCCCTTCCCTGGAATGCGCCACATTTACCACCACCCTCTGAGTTCTATCTACTAGCCAATTCTAGTTTGCTCCCTACCAATAATCTGCCTAACTTGCTTACCAGTCTCTTGTGAGTGACGGTGTGAAAGCCAGGAATAGTGGCAGGTGGCCTCTTCACCATATTAAAATAGGGAATAACATTTTACCAAATGTTTGTATGCTGTAGAGCTTCATAACTGTGCTACGTATACCAATTTTCAGACATATTTTTCCATTTTCCTAAATATGACCATGGGGAAAACCTTACTGCAGTTACTGTGAGTGCATTTATTTTTATTTTTCAGCTCCTGCCTGAGACAGTCAGACCCCTTCAGCCATACCTTGCAATTTGCCCACCATAGATGAACAGACCACAAATTGCCCCTGTGAACTGCTGCTGACCTCCCTCAAACTCCAGAAAATTAACCCTTCCTGAAGAGGCAGACAACCTCCCCTTTGTCACCTGAGACTGGATCCAGCTGAGGACAGAAGAGGGCCCCAAGAGATCCCTGCATCCTAACTGAGCAAGAAGGATGGCATCATTCACCTAAGCCACTCGTTCTCTTTACTGTGTTCCAGAATCCCCTCCCAGGCAAAAACACAAGCTGTACCAGTTCACTGCAGTCCAAGTACCCCTCCTGGGCTTGCACACTGTGACCCTGGAGCTCCGTGGTCAGTATTGCAGCAGATGATTGTGCCTATCCCACCTGGAGGAGACTGCCCTAAGATATGTGTGATCCTTTAACCAGCCCACTGAAGCTATCCTGGGCTCCGGAATGAACTGGGATTGGTGGCTTAGTAATTAACTTCTCATTCACAATGTTCTGGGCTGACAGCCAATGAGTTACTTTATGTACTTAATTAATAAATGAAAACTCTATACATCAATCTTAATAAAAGTGATAGGAAAAGTACAGTTCGTAAGAACTTACCATAACAGTAGCTCTTGAGAGAAGCTCTTGCAGCAGGTAACAATGTTGGGACTGAAGCCGGCAGGCCACAGGACCCCACAGAAAACTTCTACCTAGCAGTATACAGCGGTGGACCACCCCCTGACGTCGGCCTGCCCCTGACATCCATCTATGATACAGTATAAAAAGGGCGGTCCCCCAGCCCATACAGAAACTGAAGAACTGAGGACGTTCCTCTACACTGAGAAAAGAGAGGTAACAGCAATGGAGAAGCAGTCACCAGGGGGATGGAGGGAGGGAAAGCAACACCTGCTGTAAGAGTTCCTCTCGAAGATCTGCTGTCATGGCAAGTTCTTATGTAACTGTACTATCTCACTTCGAGGGGGCTCTGGCAGCAGGTAACACCATTAGGACTGAGTCCCAAGCAGTGAAAGGACTGACTCCGGTCAGCTGGGAGGAGGTAGAAGTCATCGCAAGACTCTCAAGATAGCAGGCCCTGCAGGACTTCCAGTTCAAAATCTGCCCTGCGTTTAGATGCAATGTCCAGACTGTAATCCTGGATGAAAGTGTGGACAGAACTCCAAGTGGCTGCTGCACAAATGTCAGCAATGGACACATTTCTGAAGGAGACAAATGAAGCTGCTATGCCCCTGGTAGAATGGCCTTTAACTGGGCTCGGTACAGGCTTGTCATAGTTGGGGTAACAACAAGCAATGCAATTAACTAACCATTTGGACAAACATTGTTTTGAAACAGAAGCCCCTTCTTTCCTCAGGGGGCGAATGAAACAAATAACTGATCAGTTTTTCTGATGGCTCAGGTGGGGTCCAAATAATAGTGAAGCACCAAGTGGACATCCAGAGTATGCAGTAAGGCCTCCCCTTGATTCAAATACTTTGGGTAATACACAGGCAGGTGGATGTCTTGAATCAGAGTAAACTCAGACACCACCTTAGAAAAAAACTTTGGACTGGTCCTCAAGGACACCCTGTCCTTGTGGAAAACTAAATAAGGCTCTTTACACATCAGAACCTGAAGCTTGAAACCTTCAAGCAGAATGACAACTAAAATAACGCTTTCCACGACAGAAAGTGCAGCTCCCACTTGTGGCAGGTTCAGGACGGAGGCAAGGTAAGCTTTTCTAGAATAAACAAAAGATCCTAGGGTGGGACTAGGTCCCTGATGGGAGGTTTCAGATGCAGTATGCCCAGCAAAAATGCGGAGAGGTCCAGCCAGGCAAGAGTCTTGCCTTTAATAGGTACATGGTATGCAGAGATGGCGGATAAGTGCACCTTAATTGAAGAGTAGCTCAGGCCTGAGTCCAATAGGAAAAGGAGGTACTCTAGAACAAGATACTCTGGACAGGTAAAGGGATCCAGGTGATGAGCGGTGGCCCATATGCAGAGCCGCTTCCACTTTATACCATAAGTGGATCTAGTGGAGGGTTTCCTGGCTGCCACTAGGACATCTACCACCTGGGGGGAACCCCAGATTGGGCAACTGCTACGTCTGCAGGAGCCATGCATGAAGGTGCAGTGACTTGAGGACCAGGGTGCCCTGCTCCTGGCAGAGCAGGTTGGAGCACAGAGGCAGGGGAATCAGAGGCTCCACTGCTAGCTGCTGGAGGAGTGGAAACCATATCTGGTGCAGCCAGTAAGGGTCAATGAAGATCATCTCTGCCTCTTCTGACTGCAACAGGCAGAACTCTCTGCAGTAATGGAAAAGGAGAGACGGCATACAGAAACCTACCTGTCCAAGAGAGGGACAACACGTCTCACCAGAAAACACCAGGCCCTGGATCTAGTGAGCAGAAACTGGGAAGTTTTGGGTTGAATGGGGATACGAAGGAGGTCCAGCTCAGGTGGCCCCATCTGTTGAAGAGATTTTTGACCACTGAAGGAAGAAGTTACCATTTGTGTGCCTTGGACCCAGAATGGCTTAGGCTGTCAGCCAAGGTGTTTTGAATGCCTGGAACATTCACAGCAGTTAGGTCCAGGTGCTGCTCTATGGCCCAATACCAAACTCTTATGGCCTCCCTGCAGTGGGGTAAGAATGCATTCCCCATGCTTGTTTATGTAAAAGACCACCGACATATTGTCTGTCTGTATGAAAAAGGTCCCAGAAGGTTCATCTGGAAGGCATGCAGAGCATAATGGATCGTCCGCATCTCCAAAACATTGATGTGGACATGCTGCTCCAATGGGGACCAGGTTCCTGAATCGGATGGTCTGTCAGGTGGGCACCCAGGCCCTGGCCTGACATGTACATAGTCAGGATCTGTCGAGGTAACTCTGTCCGAAACCAAACCCCTTTGGAGAGGTTGGCTAGGTTCAGCCATCATGTCAAGGTCTGTCGCACAGAATTGGAGACCAACACCGTTGATCCAAATTATTTGAGCACTGATCACACTGGACCTTATGGTTCCATTGGGCTACCATCATGTGCAGCGAGCCAGGGGAACTGTCACAATGGCTGCCACCATATGTTCCAGTAATCTTAGAAGTGCTCTGGCTGGAACCTGGTGAGAGGATGAGATCAGGTGAGCCTGTGCCTGGAGGCATTCTGTCTTGTCTGGAGGAAGAAAGACTTTGCGTTGGGAGGTGTACAAGATTGCCCCAATGTACTGAAGTCTCTGACTAGGCCAAGGAGAGGATTTGAGGAGACTTGAGAGTGATCCCCAGATCCTGAAACAGAGTGAAAGTGGCCTTCATGGTTCTGAGCAACTGCCCCTTGGTAGGAGCTGTCAGAAGGCAGTTGTCTAGATAAGGGAAGACATAATGGCCTTCCCTCCTTAAGTCCATAGCCACTACTGTGAGGCACTTGGTAAAAACTCATGGGGCTCAGGACAGGCCAAACGGCAGTGTCCGAAACTGGTAGTAGTTTCCTTGGAAGTGGAAGCGAAGAAACCTCCTGTGGGGTGGAAACACCCAGATGAGAAGATAAGAGTCTTGCATGTCCAGAGAATGGAATCAATCCCCCTGATGAAGCAAGGGGAGAAGGCCAGGGAGAGTGACCATCCTGAAACATTTGTATTCTATGAACTGGTTCAGGTGGCTGAGGTCCAGGATGGGACACAAGTCCTCTTTGGGACCAGGAAGAAATGTGAGTAGAATCCCTTCCCTTGTTGTGCTGGTGGGATGAGTTCCATGGCCTGTCTTTGCAGAAGTGCTTGGAAATTGGGAAATCATGAGCACCAAAAGATAGTATTCCACCAGATCTACTGTAAATTGTAAACTTGGACATAAAGCCCCATGGGCAGTGTGAATGTCAAAGGGCTAAATAAAGAACTCAGTTAACACTGGGTGGTGGCTATGAGAGAGCCAAAATATTAAAGGACAGACTAAGTACACTAAATTGTTTGTTGGGAAGTGAGAGTTCTTGAGTCGCGTGGAATCATCTTGCTTTGGGAAGTGAGAGCCCCACTGTAATCATATTGAGAATTGAACAATTATTTGGATTAATGTGCACTGTGGACCTTTTCAGAACTTTGTAATAATTTATAGCACTGCCTGTGTTATAAACTGTTGTTTGGGATTGGGTGGGTTGGGGAGGTTTGTGTGGGCTATGTTAGTGTGAGTGGCTGTGTGAATGGTTGGCTGTATGTGTGGATGTGGTCATTTTTCTGGGTGTTAAGAATATTAATAGTATTTGTTTGGGGGGGTTAATAGGGTAATCTGTGGTTTGGTGGGATTATAATAATTAACAGTCAGGCTGTGCTGGGGATATAAACCTATAAGGTGAAGCTACTCAGCGACCTACCTCCGCGACCTTCATCCCTTCAAGCTCCCTTCACTACCTGCAGAAATATATAGGAGATGCAGGACATTGGGGATTGCTCATGGGGGGGGGGTTGGAGCAGGGGTCATGTGAGTGGCTGCCGGGGAGTCGTCGATACAGGTGGTGAGGCTCAGGAGGCACCCTGGAGCAAAATGTGAACTGGAGAGGGATCCTTCTTGTCTGATTACCATACCCAAGGGCTCCACCTTTGATAGTGGGCAGGCGGTTGATCTAGCAGTCTCTCCTCATCCTACTTGGGTTGTGCTCTGCAATGCCAGATCAATGAGGAACAAGACTGCAATAACAGTGGACTTGGTTTCCTCAGCAGACCTGGCTTACATCACAGAGACCTGACTGAATGAAAATGCTGTTCCCATTCTGAAGGCAGCAATGCCAGTCAGGTACTTTGTGATACACACCCTGAGGAATGATCACAAAGGCAGGGAGTGACTATTTGTTTTAAAGCCAGCCTGGGCCTCATGGTGCTACCACTGGGTTCTACTGGGTCATTTGAGAGTGTTGCCATACAAGGGAGTCCTGGCACAGGCTGCGGATCCTTCTGATTTACCGCCCGCAGGCGGGATAGGAATTCCTGCCAGAAGGTCGGCGTGGAGTCACCGACCTGTTGTTGGAATCCCTCAGATGGTTAATTCTGGGGGATTTCAATGCCTAGGTCAATGACGGACTCTCGTCCTTTGGATGTGACCTCCTGCAAAGTATAGCATCTCTGGTCCTGTCGCAAGTTGTCACCTCAATGACCCACTCGCTGTCGTCGAGGCACAGGTCAGGAAGCATAGGAAAAAATAGGAGCAGCTGTAAAATTCACAAAAAATATTAATTTACACAAGCAGTAACATAAAAAATAAAATTATTCAGTATAACTATTTACAAAGGCAAAATAAAATAGAGGAGATCCATCAGAGTTGTCCTTCAGTCTCTGTGTCCATCCCTGCAAGCAATTGCAGCTCTGTCTTATAAGTCCTTCCAACCCCCCCACCCATTCTTAACAAGCATCTGCCAAAGTGCTCTTGTATATTTCAGGCAGGTGCTGGCAGGAACACAGTGTGTCTGAACTGAGGCCCCTTTTCCACAGCTGTTCTGCAAAAGGCTTAAAAACTGCACTCAGATAACCCCTTGAGTTTCCAATAGCTTTTTGCAATCATCTCAAACTACAGTTATATACATTTCAACAGTAACACTATATAACTTCTGTACAAAGGGATCCCAATATCAGTTACATTTCCACATAATGATTTGCATATATATTTATACCAGCAGATATGTAAGGGAGAAAAAGACAAACAGCAATGGAAGACTGAGAGATAGTGAGAGGCAAAGAATTGCGAGATTGTTGGGGTGATCAAATCCTAGGTCTCACAGGAAAATCTGGTTGCAGAACCAGACAGACAAGAGAAAGAAAAGGAAAGAACAGATCCTTGCATTTAAACACTTTCTCCATAACAACTGGAACAGGGCCCCTATTGTACCCTGTACATACACCCCTTTCTTAAGAGAACCTGTTTTATAAAGCAGGTTTCCAAAACGTTCTAACAATATTAGCTTTTAACTTTCAGACATTAAGCACATGTGCATTATTCATTTTTTCTATAACAGTACAGTACACCAAACACTAAAGTTCAAACCCATACATTTGTTTTTTAACCTTCAGAACCCTCAATTCCTGATCCATATCTTGACAGAAAATCAGCATTGCTATTCTCTTTACCAGATTTGTGTATCACCTTGAATTTAAATGGCTGTAGTGCCAGGTACCACCTTGTGATTCTGGAATTTTTATCTTTCATTTGGTTAAGCCAACAGAGAGGATTGTGATCTGTTAGAAGTACAAAGTCAGTTCCTAGAAAAAAAAAACTTAAGGGACTCCATGGCCCACTTTGCTGCTAACCATTCCTTTTCAATAGTGAAGTACATTTTCTCTCTGTCATGCAACTTCCTACTTATGTACAGAATAGGATGTTCTGTTCTATCTATATTTTGACTCAGGACTATACCTAGGCCTACCTCAGATGCATCTGTTTGTAACAAAAATGGTTTCTCAAAGTCTGGGCTTCTTATTTATTTATTTATTGAGTATTCAGATATACTTTTGAGTCAGAGATTCATTTACAAAGGTTCCACGTCACACAGAACAACAACAGAACAGACAATTAGAGGATAATTCAACAAGCAATACAGTCCATCATAGTTTACAAAGAGCAGTGCAGGCTAACAGGTGACTGACACAGATTACTTTGTGCAAGTCTTTTGGTGTACGTTTAACTCAGAGGCCCAGATATTCAAACTGCACCAGGCTGTGGTGCAAGCCTGGGCACAAGCGCAACTGGCTGCACAGGGCGTTGACTGGGTGATATTCAACGGAGCTTCGCCATGGCACAGCATAATTGAATATTGCACCCTGGCCACCTGCAGTGGCACTGCGCCAGTGCAAGTGGCCAGAAGTGGAAACAGGATGCTCACGTAGCACAAGTTCCATTGCACTATGCACAGCAACCGCGATATTCAAAAGTGCACATGCAAATGGGGCCATAATGTATGCAAGGTGCAAATGGGGCCATTTGCATATCATTATCGCCCCATTTGCATGCAGGTGCGCCGATCCCTGGTGACTTGTGCCTGGCGCCCTGCCAGGCAGCAGCTGTCGGGGACCAACACCCCCTGCCCAGCACAGCAATGTGCCCCGCAGCCTGATTGCAGGCCTCAGTATAAATAATAGTTATTTCTATATACCTGGTGGTCCAGTGGACCGCTGTCAGCCCGACTGCGGGCTTACACATAAATAATAGTTATTCCAATATCCCTGGTGGGCCAGTGGACCACTGTCAGCCCGATTGCGGGCTTACGTATAAATAATAGTTATTCCAATATCCCTGATGGTCTAGCGGTACCCCCCTCACCACTCGCCCACTGAGCCCCACCGCCCCGCTCCCCCCCAGTCAGCGGCGGGCGGCAGCACCTCACCCGCCTGCTGCCCTGTCACCCGCCGACTGACACCGTAGGTAGGGCTGTGTGCCCATTGGTCCACAGCATGAGCCAATGGGCGTGCAGCCTGCACCATACTACACATTTCAGAACGGGGCGGTGGGGCTCAGTGGGTGGGTGGGGAGGGGGTACCATGACCACCAGGGATATTGGACATAATTCTTTATTTATTAAAAAGCCCGTGATCTGGCTGACAGCGGTCCACTGACCACCAGGGATATTGGAATAACTATTACTTATACTGAAGCCCACGATCGGGCTGACAGCGTCCACTGAGGACATTTTCTTGCCATGAGGCAAGTGTGGAACCTGATTCTATTGTCAAGATTTAGCCACTTAGTATCATTATACAGTAAGCAAATATGGGAGAGATGGTCACATCCCTGTATGAGCTGGCAGGATTTATTCAGGGAGAGACGGAGTCTATCAAGGGCTGAGAAGTTTGCTGCACTATAGATAAGAAGACCATAGTCTAGAAGGGAGAGGACTGAGGAGGAGACAGCAAGCCTTAATGTGTCAGAGGTAAGGCAGTGTTTGAGACGATACAATAACCCTAGCCTAACACTGAGGGTGGTGGACAGGAGCTGGATATGCTGATGGAAATTAAGGGCTGGGTCTAGAGTGATGCCAAGGTATTTAACGGAGTCCACTTGCTCCAGAGGGGTAAAGTTAGTAGTTAGTACTTGGAGCAAGAGCTCTTTCAGTGAGTTCCGAGGGTGAGAGAACAGCATGACTTTGGTCTTCTTTTGGTTGAGAATAAGGCGTTGAGAGGAGAACCAGGTTTCAGTGCAATGGAAAGAAGATTGCAGGGAGTGGTGGAGTTGAATGGGGTCAGAGTTGGAGGAATAAAGGACGGCATCATCCGCGTAAAGTAGTAGGTTGCCAGGGCAGTACTTGGGGAGGGAGTTAAGGAAGAGGCCAAAAAGAAGTGGTCCTAGTATTGACCCCTGTGGAACACAGGAGAGGACAGGCATTCTAGAGGAGAGGGTGTTACCTATTTTGACCTGTTGGTAGCAGTTTGAGAGGTAATCAGAGAACCAGTCAAGGGTGTCTTGAGAGAGACCAAAGTTGGAGAGTGAGGTAAGTAAGAGAGAGTGACTGACGGTGTCAAATGCTTTAGTGAGATCAATGAAGACCACATCAGTGATATCGCCTCTATCTACGGTAGAGTGGATGTGTGCTGTTAACTCCAGAAGGGCAGTAGTAGTACTGTGACCTTTCCAAAAGCAGTGCTATTGTTTTCAGAGTAGGTTATGTTTGTTAAGGTGATCTGTGAGCTGATCAGAGACAATCCGCTCTAGGGCCTTGGACAAGGGAGGGAGAATGGAGATGGGGCTGTAGTTATTGGTGATGGTACGGTCCCCACTTTTGAAAATAGGGGTGATGGAGGCAGATTTCCACCCACAGGGAATTTTCCTAGACATAAAGAGTGGTTAAGAATATAGGTGAGGGGTAGAGTACCTCCTGGAGTGTGAGCTGGAGAAGTTTCACGCTCTAAGGTGTCGCTACTGAAACAGGAATGGCTTAAAGCTTTTTTAGAAATGGCTCAGCTGCCTTAGGCGAAATGCAGCATAGGCAAGGGGGCATCAGTGGGGGAGTGGAGGAGCTAGCTGGGGTGGGTCAAAGAAATTAGGAGGAGAATGTGGCTGAGGTTGGTGAAGGTGTTGTTGAAGGCTGTGGCTATACTGAATGGATCTGAGGACAGGCAACCATCTATCATTATCTGATTCGGGACAGGGTTAGGGACTTTGCCACAAATATCCTTAATGTTGTTCCAGAATTTGCATCCAGACCCCAGGTAGATGTTAAGGAGGATTTATAGTACTCTGCTTTGGCCTTGTGCAGGGCCCATGTACATTTGTTCCTGGCCTCTCTGTATTTTGCCTATCAGAAGGAGGCCAGATTCATTACAGAGGTGCCATAGTGAATCTCTGGACCGTATCAGAGCCAGGAGGTGGTCGGTGATCCAAGGCACCGGATTGCCTTTGACCACCCTTTTGGTAACTGGAGCAAACTTGTCACATAAGGTATTGAAGGAGAGGATGAAGAGGTTGAGGGCTCTGTCTGGGTCAGGGGTGTTGGTTATGAAGGGCCAATCCATAGTGGTGAGATGAGATTTAAGCTGGGCAAGTTTGCCAGGGCCACGTTTGCATTGTAGGATGATTTTGGGAGGCAATTTGGGTGCCTTGCCTGACCAATGGCAGAGAACTGGGGAGTGGTCACTAAAGGTGTTCGGGAGAACTAATGCGCTTTTGATTTTGTGGAGGCGATTGGTGAAGACGAGTTCAAGCAAGGAGGATGTCCCTCTGTGCTGATTCAGACAAGTAGGGAATGTGACTACTTGTGTTAGGTCTTGGGCAGCAGCTGCATCAATAAATGGAGCAGCTGCCTTGCTTAACCAATTGATGTTGAAGTCCCGAGGGTGATTTGTTCAGTGTGAGATGGGAGGGTGGCCAGGTAGGATAGTACTGAGTGGAAAGCCACCTTCTGGTCTCTGGGTGGAATGTATACTGCAGTGATGAGTAGGGGGGTATGGGAATGTCCAAGGGTAAGTTTCAGAGTGAGGGCCTGGGGTCCAGGCACCAGCTGGGGGGTAGGGAGTATCTTTCCATGTAGTGTGTCCGTGATGTAAACAGCACAGCCACCTCCACACTTACTTACAATAGCTGGTCTGCACGGTATAAGTTATAACCAGAGAGGGTAACTAATACATCTGGGATCCTGTAGGACAGCCAGGTTTCCCTCATGGCAATAACATCAGGCTAGTGTTGTAGTACCCAACACTGGAAGGAGTCCACTTCTTTAACAAACTGCAAGTGTTTAGAGGGCACATGGCCTATATTGAGGGAGGGCGTGGTGGGGAGTGTGAGAGGTCCAGGGTTAGGGTGGATATTCCCAAACATGAGAAGAAAGAGGAGAAGGAGGACCCTGAGAGCTGGGGTCCAGCACAATTTTTTGGGAAAGTGAGATTTGTGAGCTAAGGGCCCTTTTTGGGCAGAGACAGTAGGGATAGGGAGGTTTAGTATAAGGGGGGAAGCCAGAAAGAGGAGCCAAATTGAGGGGTGTGTGGAATGCAGCCAAGGATCCAGCTGGTACAGCTGCCATGGGCAGCCAAGAGAACCTAGGATGATATGCCTGGGGCGGTAGTCATTAGGAGTGGTGGGGAACAGATCGTGGGGGTGATTCTGTCAGCATCATCATATGGGGTCAGGGAGACTGAACATATTATCCACACTGGAGCTGCTATGGAGCAAGGCTGCCAGGCAGATGGGCGCTAGACAATGGCATGGTGGGGATATGTATGAAAGGGGAGCAGCATGTGGGGAGTCAAAGCCAGGGATAGCAGGGTGGGCAGCAGGAATAACAGAAGCATAGTTTAAATTGGTTGGGCAGTTGTCAAAAGTGGAACAAAATACCAGCTGAGAGGGTAGCAGGATAGAAAGAGCAGCCACTAGTGGCGAGAAGATGTACCTTGCTAATGGCAAAGTAGGCTGATTGGTTGAACAGCCTACAACAACCCCCTATATAAGGGTGAGTTGAGCAAGGGTGGTGGCGAGGGTGCTGGAGAGCTGATGTGGAGCATTGGCGGGGCCAAACACAAATGCAGGAGAGCAAATGCTGGCGTGCAACTGAGCGGCGTTCCTCTGTTCCGTACCTGGCTTGTGGCTTTGGGGGGTGGGGGAGGGCAAAACTTGCTGGCCCTCACGACCTCCAAGTCCCGACAAGTGGTGCTGTGGAGAAAGTAGCAAAAGGTAAGCTAATCTATCTAGGGTAGCAGGTTGGGGAGAGGGGGTGAGAGGGGGGACAGACTACCGGACTCATGGAAAAATTAAGACTCATGTTTCTAACTCAAAGCCCAATCCAAATTAAGGGGAAAAGTGGAGGTGGTCCAAAGAAAGTGGACTAGTGCAAAAATAAATCCTACTCTAGTTGAATTCAGGCAGTACAGCTAGTTAAGTTTGGTTGCATAGCAAGCAGCAGTACCTTCCTTAAGCAAGGAACTAATACAGAATTAATTAAAGGGTTCCCGGTTCACTTTAAGGTACAACAGTAGTTATTGCAGGATTAATAAAGAGCAGTGCAATATTTAGTTAAAGGCTCCCGGGTTCCTTAAGGTACAAGAGCAGTTATTCCAGGATTCTTAAGGTACAAATGCAGCAATTTCATGCTTTAATAATAGAGAAAAAATATCTTCACATGTACAGTATGCAGACTACATTCAAAATAAAAAGGTGCCAAACACACAAGCCTTGGAGAACAAATGCTGGTGTTCCACTAGTGGCACTCCTCTGTTCCATACCTTGCTTGTGGCTTTGGGGGTGGGGAGGCAAAACTTGCTGGCCCTCACGACCTCCAAGTCCCGATGAGTGGTGATGGCTTGTGGCTTCGGGGGGTTGGGGAGGGCGAAATTTTCTGGCTCTCATGACCTCCAAGTCCCGACGAGTGGTGCTGGCTTGTGGCTTCGAGGGGTGGGGAGGGTGAAACTTGCTGGCCCTCACGACCTCCAAGTCCTGACAAGTGGTGCTGGCTTGTGGCTTCAGGGGGTGGGGAAAGGTGAAACTTGCTGGCCCTCATGACCTCCAAGTCCTGACGGGTGGTCCTGGCTTGTGGCTTCGGGGGGTGGGGGACGGCGAAACTTGCTGGCCTTCACGACCTCCAAGTCCCGATGAGTGCTGCTGGCTTGTGGCTTCGGGGGTGTGGGGGAGGGCGAAACTTGCTGGCCCTCATGACCTCCAAGTCCCAACGAGAAACGGGCTGAACATAATGTAGCCTTAATGACTTGAAAAGCTTCATCACACTCTGGGGTTCATTTCACATTATTTAGGTACCATTTTTTTGTGAGTTCAGCAAGGGGAGTAGTTAACTCAGCAAAGTTGGGAACAAATCTCTACAAATGACCTGGCGCATTTCTTGGTTTTTAGGGACAGGGCTGTTAGCTACAGCTTCATTTTAGAAACCTCTGGCTTAACTTCTCCATTTCCCAACACATAGCCCAAATATCTGGTTTCCTGCATGCCAAATGCACATTTGGTAGGATTAATAGTCAGACCTGCATTTTTGATATCTTGGACAACTGCTTGTAGATGTTCCAGCTAGCTTTTCCAGTCTGGACTGTATACCACGACATCATCCAGGTATGTAGCACAATAACCAGTGTGAGGTGATAAAATTACATCCATGTTTCACAAACACACTCAGCAGGTCAGGCCCTCTGCTCCCACAGTGCCAACCTCCGAGCGCAGTAATGTGAACAGGTAACAGACAGGGTAACTCTCCTGTCTTCTTTTGGGTCCAAATCACCTTTAGTCTCAGGTTTTGGGGAGGATTGAAACTATGAACCTTATGCAAGCATACCCAATGTACAGGTGCAGATTTGTACCCCCTTCGGAATTCTGGTACAATCTTATGCCAGGGCACCCAGCCAGGCTTCCAAAATGAACACTTAAAACTCTATAAAAGACCTT
Source organism: Neoceratodus forsteri (assembly GCA_016271365.2). NCBI lineage: Eukaryota > Metazoa > Chordata > Ceratodontiformes > Ceratodontidae > Neoceratodus > Neoceratodus forsteri. The sequence continues at coordinate 58,442,536 of CM057453.1, read as the reverse complement.
AAGTATATTCTTACCTTTTCCCAGTTTGGTAACACCATCAAGCTTTTGAACAATTGTCAGACTTAATCATCTATACATCACATGCAAAAAAAGAACTGGTAGACACCCAGGCAGTCTTTCAAATAATATATTTACTAAAAATATGAAAAATGTAAACAAAGAACAATATATCAATGAGCATACAATCACTTAAAAGAAAACAAGGAGAGGTAGAAAACAAAAACTCCTACCACAATACATTTAGACTTTTTCTATCTAATGTATTATCTCTTTAAGTGCTTATCAGAGCTGTGTCTTTCTCTAGAGTCCCCAGATGGTATAAATCAACAAGTTCAGACACAGTATTCAGTTTAAAACTCTGTGTCTCCACACCCCTTCTATGAGTTATCTAGCTCCTCCTTTTTGAACCAAAAAAATACAAACATGATTTCCTGTTGTGAGATATTTTAAATACTGTGACTTCAGCAAAAACTCATTTCCCAAATTATGAGTCTTTTTGATCCACTAGTTCCCTTGAAATTTTAAAACCCTGCAATCCCTCACCTAAGTGTGAGATAGCTGGCAGGATCAGCTTAATGATGTCCTGTTTCTGAAGTCATAAAATGTATATTTTAATTTCCCAGCTTCAGAGCAGTAACAGGTCATAAAATGGCTATAAAATGCAATTTCTCAAGGAAGTTAATTACATTACAGAGCTCTCCTGGTCAGTCCCTGTAGCGAAACCTTGGGGGGGGGGCACCCATACCATAGGCTGTCTTATGTGAGACAATCACATACTATTTTTATATTACAAATATCATAGAACAATCATAACTAGCTGGCCAAACGTCACACCATGTACCACTGGAATGTAGCTGGCACACCATGTAAACCAAATGGCATGGTGGTGAACAGACAGAATCCAACAGGAGTGGCAAATGCATTTTTATCTCCGGATTCTTTAGCTAAAGGTATTTGTCAGTAACCCTTGGTGAGATCGAGGGTGCTGATATACTTTGCACTCCCCAGTCTGTCCACCAAATCATCTATTCTGGGCATAGGATAACTGTCAAATTCTGACACTTGATTAAGTTTCCTAAAATTAAGGCAGATTCTAACACCCCCTTCTTTTTTGTTTACAATTAGCACTGGAGATGACCAAGCACTCCTCAATTCTTCCATGATACCCAATTCTTTCATTTTTTGTATTTCCTTAACCACGTCAGCTCTTAACCGTTCTGGTAATCTGTATGTCTTTTGCCTAATAGGACGAGCATTCCTTGTCCCTATGACATGTTCAACCCTTTCTGCTCAGCCTGGTACTGTGGTAAAAATACTGTTAAATGTCTTTAGCACATTATGAATGTCTGCAATTTGTTCTGAGGTTAAGGGAACATTCACCTTTACATCATCAGCATTTACAGTTTGTTCCAGTCTATCATAAGCTACATCAATATCTTCCTTATCGGATTCTGATAAAACTAACAAAGCAGCTTCTGACATTTTTCAACCCATTTCTTGGTGAGGTTAGCATGGTATATCTTATTAGGACTTTTCTTGTCAGGGTCTCAGTCTCCTAGTTAATGATGCGGTACATCTAAGCTATATAAGGCCCTTGTCCGTCATTAACAGTTTATTTTCTGTTGTGGGTAACAGTAGCAAAACCTTTTCACTTGGTTTGAGAACTTTTTCTTCTTACCCCCACGGTCATACTATACCTTCTGCTGGTTTTGGGCCTCTTCCTGATTACTATGGGTAATTTCAACATATTTTGCTAGTTTATTTCTTAGGGCACACATATAAGACGTTATAGATTGTTTCTGAGTGGGGTTATCGTCCCACGTTTCTTTTATCACATCCAGTGGCCCTCTTGGCTATCTACCATATAGCATTTCAAATGGTGAAAACCCTGTTGATGCCTGTGGCACTTTTCTGTAAGCATAAAGTAGGTAAGACAAGTATTGGTCCCAATCATTCCCTTCTCCCTTTACAAACCTTTTTAACATGCGTTTTAGGGTTTGGTTAAAATGCTCAACAAGACCGTCTGTTTGAGGGTTATAGGGGGAGGTTCTTATGGCAGTGATACCTAGTAGTCTGTACAGCTCCTTAAGTAATGCAGCACCAAAATTACTACCCTAATCAGTAATAATCTATCTTGGTATGCCCATCCTGCTGAAAATGTTTGCAAGCTCTGCTGCCAATTTTGAAGCTGTGACATACTGCAATGAAAGTGATTCTTGGTATCGAGTAGCATAGTTGCATACTACCAGGATAAATCTATTACCCATTTTACTTTTATCTAAAGGACCAACCACAACCATTGTAATTCTCTCAAAAGGCACATCTATCAAGGGTAGGTGCACCTTGTCTTTTCTAGTGACTGGGGCTACCTTCTGACACTCAACACAGTAATTACAATACGTAGCAACATCTTCATGAATTCCAGGCCAGTAAAATCTATACAGCAATCTGGCAAGGGGTGCAATCCCTCCCTGAGTGACCAGCCATAGGACTATCATGTGCTGTCTGTAACAACTCTGTTCTATATTTTTGTGGTATAACCAATTGTTCTGTCTGTTCCGGTGTCTATGGTTTAACACAAACTCTGTACAGTAACCCATTACATTTCTTAAACATTGGTCCACCCTGCTTTGGTTTCACCCTCGGCTGCTTACAATAACCCTGGAGAGAAACATCATTAGCCTGCTCTGAAAGAAAATCAGCTTAGTTTCAACATTTTCACATTTTAACCCTTCATGTCCATCAGTCATTTGTTGCCACAGTTTCTTCAGGCATCATCTTTCTTTCCTGGATTTCCAGATCTTGGAGCTGTGCTTAAACAAGTCCAAATCAAAATCACTAAAAGGAAAAGTGTCCCCACCATCTGAAATTTTGTTTGCCTGAGCTCTTGTCACCACAGCTGCTGAAATATCAGGATTTACTCCTTCTTTGATTAACTAAGAAAATCCTGGACAGTCATTTCCAGTAATCACAGGTACAGGTAACTTAGGTACTACCCACACTTTCATTTGGTGCAACACACCTGTAATGGTCAGCGTCACTTGCATGGTGGGATAGTATCGAGTGTCCCCATGGTCCTTTTGCACAGTGTTTTCCCAGCACTTCAACATGCACTAGGGTCTGTCTGCTTCCCGAATCAATGAGTCCCTTTACAGTCTTATCCCCCATCTTCACATCTGTTAAATACTTGCCCCAATTTGCTAAGGACAAATCTGCTCCAGTGTCACTCTTCTTATGGCAGTTTCTTGCAATATGACCTGGCTTATTACATTATAGCAAATAACGTCTTTGGGCACAGATTTTATACCCCCACCAGAGTTCTGATCATACTTCAAGTTTAAATGGAAAAAAAAAGTGTCTTACCCGGTGCTTGGCTGTTATCTCACTACTGTGGTGTGTGTCTGGCCATTTGGTAGTCCTCAGCCAAAGAAACAGCTTTTCCCCACTTTCTGGTTGATGTTACTTTACCCAAAGCTGCACATCTGTAGGCAGGATGTCAGAGGTGTACTTAATCGAGTAGGCCAAGTTTGTCTGAAAAAGGGACAGGAGGTAGTCCAAGACCAACCTTCTGGACAATCCATAGGCGAAAACCCACGTGCCTGAGCCCACACACAAAATCTACGCCACTTCATGCCGTAAGTAGCGTGGGTAGCCGGTTTCCTAGCAGCAGCAAGAACGTCTGCTACCTCTTGCGAGACCCCGTATCACATCACGGCTATGTCTGCAGGAGCCAAGCGTGCAGGTTCAGTGAACGAAGGTCCGGATGAACCAAGGAACCGGTTTCCTGAGACAGCAAGTGGGAGTTGATTGGCAGGGGGACTGGAGGTTCCCGTGACAGTTGAAGTAGCAGAGGAACCAGATCTGCCTGGGCCAAACTGCCAGAGATACCAGTGTCGCTTTGCTCCTTGTGAAGTTTGAGAAGAACCCTCTGGATCAACGGAAATGGGGGAAGGCATAGAGGAATCTGCTTGCCCAGGAGAGGGACATGTCTCCCAGAAAACACCAGGCCCTGGATCTAGCGAGCAAAATTGGGCAGTTTTATGCTGAATGGGGACGTGAAAAGGTCTAACTCTGGGGTACCTGATCTGTGAAACAGATCCTCTGCTACCTCCTGAAGTAGTTCCCACTCATGGACTCTGACCTGAGAGTGGCTCAGGCCATCTGCGATGACATTGTCCACTCCTGGAACATGAACGGCAATGAGGTTTGCACCGTGCTGCAAAACCCAGTCCCACACCCTCATGGCCTCCCTGCTAAGTGGGTAGGAATGGGTGCCTCCTTGTTTGTTGAGCTAATACATCACCGCGGAATTGTCTGTTTGTAACAGAAGGGTACCGGTGGGATCTCCGACTGGAAGGCCTGCAGGGCGTAAAGAACAGCTCTCATTTCCAGGATATTTATGTAGAGATGAGTCTCTTGGGCTGTCCACAGGCCCTGAGACTGGACACCGTTGAGGTGTGCTCCCAATCCGAGCCCTGAGGCGCCCATGGAGAGCATCTGAATCGGAGACGGTGCAATGAAGGAGACTCGACCGATAAATTCTTTGGATCTAACCACCATTGCCAATCTCGGGTTATAGCCTTCATGATCCAGATTGGGAGCTGCAAATGGTCTTGCTTTTGATCCCATTGAGCCCGTAACATCCTCTGGGTCACCTGCATGTGGAGACGGGCTGGGGACTGTTGCAATAGCCGAGCCATGTGTCCGAGCAGACAAAGGACCAATCTGTCCGGAATGGTCTTCTTCGCAAAATGTCCCTGATGAGGATCTGATGCATTCCACTCTGTCCTGGGAAGGAAAGCTTTCCCTAGACAGTGTCCAGAACTGCGCCTATGAACTGCAGAGTCTGTGACGGGACCAGGTGTGACTTCTCTTGATTGATAATGATGCCCAATGTCTTGAACAGAGACTGAGTATGATGAATGGCAGACACCAAGGCCTCCGAGAGGGCGCCATGAGAAAGCCAGTCATCCAGGTAGGGGAAACGTAGTGGCCTTGTCTCTGCTTAGAGTCGCCGCTACTTCCGCCATGCACTGGTGAAGATCTGAGGTGCTGATGACAGTCTGAAGGGGAGGGCTTGGAACTGATAGTGGTGGCCCTGGAACTCCAAGCGCAGAAACGTCATGTGCGCTTGAGCAATGGGTATATGCAGGTAAGTGTCCTGCATGTCCAAGGATGCTAGAAAGGTGTCCTGCTTGAGCATGGGAATCAGACCTGGGAAGGTCACCATGCGGAAGCGTTTGTACAGGACCAACTCATTGAGATCGCTGAGGTCCAGTATCGGACGGAGGTCCCCTGTTTTCTTTGGAACCAGAAAGAAGTGAGAATAATATCCTGCACCCCTCTGGTTCCTTGGAACATGCTCTATAGCTTCTTTTTTGAGAAGTGTGAGCACCTCCTGCTGTATGAGCAGGGCATGCTGACCTGAGTAACGGGAAAGCAGGGGAGGTCTTGCTGGTGGGTAGTCGAGAAACTCTATGAAATGGTCTTTCTTGACCAGTTGGAGTACCCACCGGTCAGCGATAATCGACTGTCACCCTAAAAAGTGGCAAGCGATGCGACCCCCAACCTTCTGTGCCTGTTGATCCAGAGGAGGGCCGGGGGATGGGAAGGAGTCATGCAGTGGCAACACTGGTCCCTGCAGGCTGGGCCAGTTTAGTGTAGCGTTGGCCTCTGCCTGGGGACGACTTGGCCTGGGCTTTGTTCTGAAAAGTGCCCTTTGTTGCTGGCCGGAATGTGGCTGCTGCCTTTGTTGCCGGCTGCGAAAACGGCTCTGGTTCCTACAAAAGGAACCAGGCCTAGATCTGTACATGGCCTGTACAGTCCTGACTGCCTTCTCAGTGTCCTGGAGTTTGGCGATAACTTTCTCCGAGGGTTCACCAAAGAGAACTTCGCCGTTGAAGGGGACGTCAAGAATGTTCTTTTGCACATCTGGGGTAAAGCCAGAGACATGGAGCCAAGAGTGTCTCCGGAGACAAATGCCTGAAGCTGCAGCTCTGGCAGACAAGTCTGCAGAATTGTATGTGGCTCGTAAAAACTTGGGTACCCACATCAGACCCTGTGCAGAGAAGGTTTAGGAGCTCCGCCTTCTGATCGCCATCCGGGAGTTTATTGACCAGGTCCTGGCCCTCTTCCCACAGAGCATTCTGAAACTGTACCATGTGGGTTAGGTAGTTCAGGGACCTGATGGCGCATGTAGCAGTTGCATACGTGTGCCTTCCCAGGGCATTCAGTTGTTTGGATTCCTGGTCCGCTGGCTGTGTGCTCATATGTTGTGGTCTTTGGGACCAGTCATGCGATGCCATAATGACCAGGGAGTCTGTCAGAGGTTGTTGAGCCAAGTACTAGTCCTCTCTTGGGGCCTTGTACAGGCAGTCATCCTTCTTTGGCACAGCGGGAGTGTAGTGCAGACGCTTTCCACGCAGCCTTGGTGACATCCGTGAAGGTGTCCACCAAGGGTGGCACTACCACAGGCTTTCGGTCTTTCTGCCAAAGATAACGGGCAAGGTGCTGTCATTCGGGGTTGAGGTCTTCAGCATCCCACCCCATGTTGTCCTGGATGTGCCTCATGATCTCAGCGAATGCAGGATCATCCGGAAGAGACCAGGGAAGGTCATGTGGGTCAAGTGAGGGAATGCTGAGTGGAGAAGGAGATCTGGAATAATCCGGGGTATCCGATCTGGAGTCCTCCCCTGACGGCATGTACAGACGACGTCTGGGTCACTTGGGGCTGGGGGACCCTGATGAAGATCTTGAGGTAGGCCTTCTCCTGTCCTTGGATCTACCCCTAGGAGGTGAAGTCTGCTCCTTAGGGGTTGGTGGTCGTCCTGCTGGTCCCTTAGGTGGAGGAGGGAGTGTAGGAGGTGAAGGGGTAGGAGGAGAAGGAGGAGGTTTTACCGGGAACACATCCTTTCAGATGGTGTCTCACCAGAAAGTAAAGAGGTCCTTTACTTCTTGAAGATTCATGCCCGACGATGGGCCTGGCGCCGGTGGTCTGTCATCAGGGTCGGACATCGGGTCCACAGGTGTCTCCGGGGTGGGTGAAGGTTCCCTCGGGAGCCTGGCATCCTGAGTGTCACCCGCCTGGTCCTTAGGCAGTGTAGTATCCTCCTCCATGGAGTCCCTGTGACCGTTGTCCACCGGTGACTGGGGGCCGGTCTTTGGCTTCGATGAGTGTGAGGCTGACATTGGTCATTTGGCCGACGCCTTCAGGTCTGGCAAATGCCTGGCTGGCATCTGGTGCCTGGCTGGTGTCCTCAGTTCTGGTGAACGCCTGGCTGATTTTGTGTGTTTGGCCGATGTTGGGTGCTTGGCCGACATCTGGTCCGATGTCCGCTTTAGGGATGTCAGGTCTTTAGTCTTCCTTGGTGTTGGATCCGGACCTCTGGGAAGCTGGGAGACTGATCTGGAGTCGGGGTCCCGATGTCGGGTGGATGAGGAAGATTTACGGCATTCAGAAGACTTAGAAGAGGCCTGAGAGGGAGTGGAGGAAGCCGAGGGCCTTGAAGTCTTAATGGGCTGGAGAGTCGAAGAACCACCAGAAGCCCAGATTTTGACCGGAGGGGGCTGAGACCGGGCCCTAGAGGGAGAGAGGTCTGATCTGGAGGAGCTATGGGAGTCCAAGGCCCGGTTCAGGGATCTAGACCTTACTTTCTCCCGTGCTTGTCCCGGTGTTTATGGGCCTTAGAGGAAGAATCGCCCCTGGAGGAAGGTTCCTGGTCCATCCTTTTCAGTTTTTCTTCCAGCAGATAAGCCTGAAGTGCCTTCTGATGGTGGATCCTGGTGTGGGTATTGAACCCTTGGCAAAAGGTGCAGGCCTTGATATCGTGGTCTGGGCCTAAGCACCTCATGCAGGAGGAATGAGGATCCTTAAAAGGGATCTGTTTTCCGCAGGCACACTTGGAAAGGTGTCCCTCAAGAGAAGGAGTTGAGAGGACATCAGTTTAAAGAAACAGTAGAAGTTCTAAGTCGTCAGGCGCCAGGTAGAGACCGGAGGCCGATGCTGGCGAGTCGGCGGCGGAAAAGAACTGGGGATTCTGGGGACCACCTCCTTATGTACTGCGCCTGACGCCGGGTGGGACTGACGCGAGGCGGTCCCCTCTGAATACTGCTAGCTAAAATTCGTGGGGTCCTGGCGCCTGCCGCTTCAGTCCTAATGGTGCAACCTGCTGCAAGAGCTGTTTCTGAAGTAAGATCTTTGTTGTTTTTAATATTTTACATCAAATCTTCAAAATAGCCTTCTTATGAGCCCACCTCATGAAAAAGGCAGTGAAACTTTCAACTCCTGCCCAAAAGTGATTTCATGCAGGGACTGTGAAATCGCTTTTGGGACAGACCTGCCAAGTAGGGTCCCAAAGAAAGCATGTTGAAAATCTGTGCCATAAATATGCAAAATGCCCAAGTTATGCCACTAAATTCAAAACCCCATTGAAATACATTGAAGCACATACCTGTTTCTTCAGTTTGCAGTTCGGCTTTGAAGAGTAAAAGATGTGTCTGTGGTCCAGAGAGGATTATGGTGTTGATCCTGATGGGTAAGTAAGGGCTTGGGGAGGGTGTGGGGTGGTGGGTGCTGAGTGGGAGAGTCAGGTGGGGACAGTATTGGGCGAAGACATTGATGGATGTTTTTTCTTTTACGGTAAAACAAAAACAAAAACTAAAGGACAGAGGAATCTCCATGGTGACACTAGATTAGCACCTCCAGGTCACTGTTATGTTTCAGGGGGGTGCTGAGAGGGAAAGTCAGGTGGGGGATAAAAAATATATTAAAAAAGGGGGGCATGAAACACGATTGCAACACTGGGGGACTGGGCACTCCCACTGTCACTCTTATGCTTCTGGAGGGGTTGGGTGGTGGGTGCTGAGAGGGAAGGTCAGGGGGAATATCTCTAATTTTAAAATAAATGGCATCATGGCGGAACACAGTTCACTCCACCATGACCAAGATGGCTGCCGCACTGCTCTTCACATGCGTTAGTGGTCGTGCATGCGCAGTAGAGTGTGGTGGCCATCTTAGACATGGCAGAGTGTGCCATAACTGCCATTTTTTTTTTTAGTTAGAGATATTCCCCCCACCCAACCCTTCCTCTCAGCACCCATTACCCCCACCCCACGCCACCCCCAGAAGCATAAGAGTGACACTGGGGGTGCCCAATCCCCAGTGCCATGATCAGGCCTGCTGATTTTTTTTCTCACCAAAAAAAATTGTGCAGTGCGAGTGGAGTGCTCCATGGACATGGAGGTGATTGTGGTGCAACTCCAACATGTTGTTTGGTCACAGAGAATGCAAGGAATGCAAAGTCCTTTTCTGAAAGCAAGAGGTCTGCAGGGCTCTGCCCACTGTAGCCCTAAAAAAGGGACAGAGAACCTGATGAGTCAGAGGGCAATGAATGGACACTTGTAAGGGAGGCAAAAAATCTAGGACAGGCAGAGGAAGGGCAGGAGAATTTGATCAATCCTCTTTTAATAAACATAACCCTCTGGACACTGAAGAAATTGAACAACATACCCACATAGACACTCAGTAGAGGCACAACAAATCAAACAACAAACCACAAAAAACAATACTGGGGACTCCATTTGAAATACACTGACAGGTATATAGTATCTGTAACAAAGAAATAGAACAGTAAGCTCATTTTCAGGAGGAAAAGTGAAGGACATAGACTCCATGATTAGGAACATACTGAGCACAGCAGGGGATAAACCAGTAGATCTCCTCATCTCCTGCATATAGGTATGAATGACCTGGGGGGGACAGAGATCCATAAATGTAAAGGCACATAAAACTGTCATATCTGAAATCCTGCCTGTACCAAGGGCCACCAAAAGAGACAACAAAATATAAGACAACTCAACATATGGCTATGTACATGGGCTGCGGAAAATGGTATGATCATTATTCGAAACTGAAACAAGCTACACAGTCAAGATGGGTTACATCTGAACAGTATGGGAAGTAGAATCCTTAGAAATAAGATTGCATCGGCAGTGCAAACTCAACCCAAATAGTGAGGGGGGGCTTGGGGCAGAACTGAAGTAAAACCAGTAAGAGACCAAAAGAAAAAATTACTCACCTTAGTAATTGCTTTTCTTCTCATGGAGTCTTGCTATATTATGACTATATGCAGTTAGCCACTGCACTTGAACTGCCCCGGAGAGGAAAGAGTTAACTCCAGAGAGTCTGGAGTTCTAAAGCGCGAGAGCGCTTATGCCAAAGCTCTATCTGGTCAGTTTCAAATGAAACTGTCAGATCTTTACTAAGCCAACACTAACAACAAGTCTGTGTGGAAAGCTCTACACTAGCCAAGTGGCTACCTATTAGTAGAAATAACAACAATATAAAACAATAATAATAACAATGAATAATAGTATTATTAGTTACCTCCTGACAAGCACTATAGGACCCCCCTTCCCCAAAAGACTCAAGTCCAGGAAGGGGGCCAATATATTACCATAAATAAAATAACCTAGTTCCCTAACCTTGAATAAAAGAGGGTAAGGGGAAAAACTACAATGGCATGACACAGTGCTTGCACTAATTTGCCACCCTACCCAAGTAGAAGTTCTGAGAGGGGCAGGATGGAGGGTGGTCATAATATAGCAAGACTCCATGAGAAGAAAAGCAATTACTAAGGTGAGTAATTTTTTCTTCAAACACCATGAAGTCTTGCTATATTATGACTATATGCAGATTACACAGCAGTACCTCCATGGAGGAGGGTCAGAACCTACTTAAGAAATAGGCTCTGAAGCACAGCTGTGCCAAAACGAGCATCTCTCCTGGACTGGAGTCCAGGGAATAATGCTTGGTAAAAATGTGAACTGTTTTCCAAGTAACAGCTTGACAGATTTCCAGAATGGGAATATCTCTAGCAGCCGCTAGAGATGCAGCTGCACTCTGGTGGAGTGAGCCCTCAGTCCTGAGGGGGGTTCTTTACCTAGTTTTTGATAAAATTGGATACAAGAGACAATCCACCTTGCAATTGTCCTCTTAGTGGCAGGTTTCCCTTTGCCAACCTCGCCAAGGTAAGGGAGAATTGGAGGGATTCGAACCCGTGACCATTGGTGCGTTCCAAATAGTAGCTTAAGGCTGTTTTGACGTCCAAGCTGTGCAGTCTCCTCCCACCTGAGGAAGAATGCTCAGTGAAAAATACTGGAAGAGAGATGGATTGGATCAGGTGGAAATCTGAAACCACTTTAGGCAAAAACTTTCTGTTAGTCCTGAGGATTACCTTATCTCTGTTGAAAGAGATAAAATCTTCTTCCACTGACAGGGCCTGTAGTTCACTTATGCGTCTGGCAGAAGTGAAGCCACTAGGAAAACAGTTTCCCAAGTTAGAAACTTGAGCTCTGCTGAGGACAGAGGCTCAAAGGGGGGTTGCATTAACTGAGCAATGCAAACATTCAGGTCCCAGGCGGGAGCTGGTTCTCGAAAAGGAGGATTAGTGTGAAGTAACCCCTTAAAAAACTTGGAAAAGACAGGGTGAGAAGAAAAGGGAAGCAGGCTTCCCTGCTGACACCAAAACAGAGACAGCTGCCAGATAAACCTTTAAGGCAGCTGGCCTAAGGCCTAAGGAATTTAAACAGACCAATAGTCTAGTAAAATGGGCAGATTAGCAGATTCTGGGATAATCTGCTTCTCCGAGCACCAGATGGAAAAACCTTTTCCACTTAGAATTGTAAGTGGTCTTAGTGGAAGGCTTCCTTGAAGCCTTTAAAATATCCAGAACACCTTGAGAAAGGTGTAAGTCAACAATTCTAACTCCTCAAGAGCCATGCCTTGAGATGGAGGGATTGAGGTCCGGATACCACACTCTCCCCTGTGCACAGGCCAGAGAGTCGTGGACTCTGGGCAAGCTCAGGGCAGGAATTAACTGTCAGGACAGAAGCAGTGGGTACCAGGGCCGTCTGGCCCATCTGGAGCAATCAGAATCACTCACGCAGGGCTGAGATCTGATTTTTACTAGCACCCTGAAAAGAAGGGGAAGGGGGGAGGCATACCTTCCCAATCCAACTGAAAGGCGTCCAGGGGGACTGAGCCCAGCACTGGAGGTCTGCAACAAAACAGAGGAAGTTGGTTGTTGTCTGGGGCTGCGAAAAGATCTATCTGAGGGGTACCCCATCTGGCAAAGACCGACCCCAGCACCTGAGGATTCAGAGCCCATTCGTGATGGCCCTGAGAAATCCTCCTGAGGGCATCCGCCAGGACATTGTCCTTCCCTGGAAGGTGAACTGCTATCAGGGAGGTGTTCAGGGAGTAAGCCACAGACCACAACTTCATTGCTTCGGTGCACAAGGCTGATGACCGAGTGCCCCCTTGCTTGTTGATGTACCACATTGTTGTGGTGTTGTCTGTCCTGACTTGAACTACTTTGTTCTGGACAGAAGCTGAAAACGCCTGAAGAGCTAAAAAGACAGCTCTGAGTTCCAAAAGATTGATGTGGAGCAGAGATTCCTGGGGAGACCACACTCCCTGAGTGGACAGGTCGCCCAAGTGAGCTCCCCACTCTAACAGGGAAGCATCCATGGTGAAGGTGAGGGAGTGGGAAACGGGAATGAAAAGGAACCCCTTGTTTTAGATTGCTTTAATCCTGCCACCAGTGTAGATCCAGGATCAGAGTTTGGGTCACTGGAACCAATTTGGAAAGGGGGTCCCTGCTTTGAGACCAATAGGCCCTCAAATGGAACTGAATGTCCCTCATCTGGAATCTTGCTCCTTGCACTACAGCTGTGGAAGCAGCCATGTGCCCTAGGAGTTGCAGAAAATGCCTTGCTGGTCGAGGGACCTGCAGGGTAAAGGAGGATGCCAGGGCAATGAGCCTGTCTACCCTTTCCGAGGGAAGAAATGCCCTGGCTAACTCTGTGTTCAATTCTGCACCCAAGAAAGTTAGTACCTGAACTGGTTCCAGAACTGACTTTGGTAAATTCAGCAGGAATCCCAGGGAAGTGAGAAGCTGCTGGGTGACTTGCAAGTGGGATTTTACCTGATCTGGGGACTGACCCACTATGAGCCAGTCATCCAGGTAGGGAACACAGCAATCCCTTGCCTTCCTAAATGAGCCACTACCACAGCTAGACATTTCGTGAGTACCCTTGGCGCAGAGGAAAGGCCGAAGGGCATTGACCTGAACTGGTAGTGGCCTGAGGGTAGTTCAAACCTGAGGTACTTTTGGTGAGAAGGCCTGATCAGAACATGAAAATAGGCATCCTTGAGGACCAGGGAAGCTAGCCAGTCCCCTGGCCTCAGGGAAGGCAAAATCATTGCCAGAGTTAACATTTTGCACTTTGGTTTCAAAAGATGCTTGTTCAGGTACCTTAAATCTAAAATGGGCCGCCATTCTCCTGTCTTTTTTGGGGTAAGAAAGTATCCTGAGTACAGCCCCTTGCTCTGATGGCAAGGAGGGACCCTTTCTACTGCTTGCAGTCCAGAAGAGAAGAAACCTCTGCTTCCAAAGCAAGGGCTTCTGAAGGATTTGCAGTGGAAAAAGTCTGGCTGTCATCTTTGGAAACTGAAGCTGAGAACCAGACCCCACTGGTACAGGAGAATCGGCCCTGGGCACCCATCAGGGTGCCTGCATGCAGCAACCTTAGGCTGAGGGAGGGACGGTTGCTTGTGCCCCATCTACCTCTGCCTCTGAAGAAACCCCTCTGTGCAAATGCAGAGGAGGCCTGGGATTGGTAAAAACGTATGGAAAGGCCTGCTCCTCTGGAGCGTGCCTCTGTGGAGTGGCATGCCTCTCCCAGCATGGGCACTTCTGAGGTAGTTCTATATTCATATATCTTTTCATATAGTTTTCTGTTTGTTCCCCAAACAGAGAATTACCTACAATAGGAAAATCCATAGCCTTTGACTGAGTAACTTGGGACAGATTAGTGCATCTGAGCCATGCCAACCTACTGAAAGCTACAGAAGTGGTCATGACCTAGAGGAAACATCATTAACATCAACAGCAGTATGAAATTGAACTAGAGGCTTCAATGCCATCAGCAGCCACCTGTTCCAACTCACTAGCCAGCTGGCCATGGGCCTGCTTGGCTAACTGCAAGTGTGTCCCACCTAGATATCTGATATCTAGCCACATAAGCCATATAATTTGCCTGCCTGAGTCCCCAAAGAAGCTGCCATATACTTTTTTTTTTACCATGGTATCAATCTTCCTGGATCCTTATCAGGAGGATGTGAGGCCAGGGGAAATTAGCCTTGTCACAGACTGCAGCTTGTACCACACCTACATGACTACACTGCTGAGTGAGGAAGTCTGTATCAGAGCCTGACAAAGTATATATTCTGTCCATTTTTTTATCTACAGGAGGGACAGAATGAGGATTTTTTAAATCTTTGTTGTTTGCTTCCTAAATGACTTATGCAAAGGAATAGACAACCTCCTAGACTCTGGTATATCCATCATTTCTACATAATCAGGCTCCTCTTGCTCATCCACAGCCTCCTCTAAAGGAAGCTGGAGGGATTCTGCAACCTTCTTGTAAAGCATAAAATGAGAAGGGGACTCAGACAGAAAAGGAGGAGATTCTAAAGGTCTGTCTGGAGAAATGTCCAGTTCAATGGGCACGTCCAGACCCTCCCAGCCACTCATGTATTGATCAAATTCCTCTTCCCTCCTGTGGTTCATAAAATTCCTCAACATCATACTCCTGAACCACTGGAACTGTACGAACCCACCTTTTACCAACTGTAGATGGTTCGACAGGACCCTGAGACAGTGACTGGACAATCTGTATGGCTTTAGCTATTTCTGCAGCAGTTGGAGAGACAATTTTGGACTCCAAACCTACTGATTTCTTTGTCTTTTTTTACTGAGACTGGTTCCTCTGAACCAGCCTTCCTTTGGCCCGAGGAAGTATCGCCCTGGTCAGAGGGCACTCCCTCTGGTCCAGTGGGTACTGGACCAGGCTGGCCATCCGGGTCAGCGGACTTCTTGGCCTTTCGTTCCCTGAGCCGGCCCAATTTCCAGGGTGGCTGCAAGGAAATTTTACACACCTGGCAGTCTGACAGGAGGTGGTCAGCCCCCAGACAATAAACACAAGTGGTGTGTGGGTCAGCCTTGGCAAAGGCTTCCCCACAGACATCACAGTGTTGAAACCCAGTGGGCCCGGTTTTTCTTTTTGGGTTTCTCAGACATAATGCCAGCCTAACCAAAAACTTGCCCTTTTGATGGCAGTGCCAGGCAAGACACCCTTATCGGTTCCTAACCGTGTCACGGGTATTTGAAAAAACCTATTTTAAAAGCAAGGTTTTTTAAGAACCGATAAGAACCGGGAACCGCACTCTAAAAGCCCAACCAACACTTTAAAACGTTAAATTAAGCAAACCGATCTGTTCAAAACCGAACCGATAATTGAATTTCCACACAGACTTTTAATTTTGTACTTACGGTTTACAGATAGAGCTTTAACCAAATGCGTAAAATAAATACTTTTTGCCGGTTCAAATGAACCAAAAATACTCGCTTGAACCGAGAAATGAACAGAGCTGAAGGAGCTGATCTCCGGAGCGACTGTTCAGTGAAGCGGAGTAAAGAATCTGACAGTTTCATTTGAAACTGACCAGCTAGAGCTTTGGCATAAGCGCTCTCGCGCTTTAGAACTCCAGACTCTCTGGAGTTAACTCTTTCCTCTCCGGGGCAGTTCAAGTGCAGTGGCTAACTGCATATAGTCATAATATAGCAAGACTTCATGGTGTTTGAATAAGGTGGATAGTAACCACAGAAATTAAACAGTCAAACCAAAGGAAGAAAACACCAACAAACAAATAAAATGTCTACTAATCAATGCAAGAAGCACAAACTTAATAAAACAAACCAAACAGGAATCTGTAGCCTACAGGAAGAATTTTGATCTTGTGGGCTAAACCAAAACATGGACAGTAAGGGAAAAAGAGGAGGAGTGTGGCTCTATATATAAAATCTGACCTGGAATCAACAAAGGCTTGTCAGGTAGGAACCAACAAAGGTACAGAGAGCATATAGGTCAAAATTAGTGATACTGGGCTCAACAAAACCACCATAGGATTATGCTACAGACCACCAAACTGCCAAGAACCGACAGACCACTCAGTAAGACATCATATTCTTCAAGCATCAGATAGAAGGGACTCACTTATTATCAGGGATTTCAGTCTGCCAAATATAGACTGGAAAAATAACTCTGCGGAAGGAACAGTTGCAAACAAATTTTTAGATCTGTTCCTAGAACTAGGATAATGAGAGAATAAACACCTTGGATGTGATACTGAACAACACAGAATCAGAAATATAAGCATGTGGAAAAATGGGTATAAGCTATCATAACATGGTACAATTCAGCTTACTTAAAAAGACACCAAAATTTGAAGGGACAAACTGTACATGTAATTACCACAAAGTTGATTACACAAGTGTAAGGAAAGAACTTCAGTTGCAGTTATCAAAAGGGACTACAATATAGGTAATGACACAAAAACAGATTGGGATAAACTTAAGAATACGACAACTAGAAGAAAAATATATCCCCCAAATCAAACTATACAATTGGAAAGGTAAAAAAAAACTGTTCGCTAACTCTTAGGGTAACAACGGCAATAAGGAAACAATAATATAGATAAAAAAAATAAAATAATACATAGAAAGTATACTGGGTTACCAGAATGCACAAAGACTGGCTAAAAAGCTAATCAAGAAATATAAAATAACTTAGAAATGAGAATAGCCTATACAATGCACAATTTAAAAACCTTTTACAGAAATATTAATTCAGCCAAGTCAGCGTCTAGTACTGTAGGCCCATTAAAAAATGATGCTTAGTCTACAACACTATGGGGCAATTACCAAAGAACAGCAAAATAATGAGTCCAACATAGAGAACATAGAAATATACTTTACTAAGGAAAATATAAGAGATAAACTAAACAAACATAAGACAGATAAACCCAGGCCTAACCACCTACACCCAAGAGTTGTTAAGGAATTGGTAAGGGAACTTTAAATGTCTTTAGCATTTTCATTAATTAAATCAAAAGCAGCGTGGTACCACAAGACTGGTGGTACTGCCACAGTAGTTCTGATGTTTTAAAAGGAAGACAGATCAAAAAATGCAAAACGACAGACTAATATACCGGCCCGGTGGTGCTGAGGGTTGATGTGCTGGACACCACACCTCGCACTACACCAGCAACCCGGGTTCAGACTTGAGCTCGGGTCATTGGGGGTCGGCCGGGGGGGAGGGTGAGGAGCTGATCAAGCTGCCATCTGGAAGCTCTCCTCCTTGGGAGGGTTGTGGAGGGTCTGCCCAGCACTTGGCTGCCTCCTGGTGGAGACTGGGCAGCACCGCCATGTCAAGGAGCCCTAGCGCTAGGCTGGGGAGGGAGGAAGGGGCCATTACTGGAGCCATGTTGCACATGTGCGCCTCCATGCACATGTGCTACTGCATTCCAGGGCCTTGGGTAGCGGGGAGAAAACCAGAGGAAAATACGAGGGTCATGGCAGGATGAAGCCTCGGGCCGGCACTGGGGATCGGCCAGGACACGCAAAGCATAAGTAAGCTCCCGAACTACCCCAGTGTGCAGCGAAGGCTGGCCGACATAAGCAGTGGCCTGCCGTGGAGGATAAAAACCTTTCTTGGAAAAAAAAACGACAGACTAATTAGTCTGACTTCAATAATCTGGAAAATCTTGGATGGACTAATACTGGAGGTTCTAGAGACATGATTTGAGAAACAGGCATAAAAAGAGACAATCAGCAAGGATATAGGAAAAACAGATAGTGTCAGGCAGCTCTTCTGACATTTTATGAACTGGTTAGCAACAACCTAGACAACAACCCAATTTATATGATTTACTGAGACTATCAAAAGACCTTCTATAAAGTGCCTCACAAACCATGTAAGCAATAATATCCTCCAGCATAGGCTTTATTGGTAAATACTGGACCCTTGTTGAGAAGAGACCTTATAGCCTCTGGAAGGTCCAGTATTTCCTAATAATAAGCCCACCCTGGAGGGTAATATTATGCTTTAGAAATGGGCAACTGTATATTTATATATGGTTAAATAAATAATGTTATATTTAGCTGCTAAAACTGTTTGTTCTTTAATTTATTATGTTATAAAATAGTTCATCCTCCTGTATTAGAAAGCAGTTTTTCTTTTTGATCTGGAGACTATTGTCCTATTGGAGCCTCCGTAGTTCGTGTTTTTATACTGTAGCTGGTTTCTATGGTTATGCTGTCCATTACACACACTGATTTTATTTTTCTTTTACTTGTTAAATGCTTCCGAGCATTAACTTGAGGATGGTAGAGCCTGCTGAGGTGAAAACAATAATGTATTTTGCAGAAGTTGACAGGAATGTCATTTTTCTAGTGCTGTACTTTTTACTTTTGGATCTGTGGCAGTCATGACGAGGACCAGATAGGAATGCCGCTTATGGACAGCCACCAGGTAAATGATTTATTTATTTTAAATTTATAGAAGCAGCTTGACTAACTGTGGGGGCACTGCTGTGAGGGAGTCACTTGCTGCCGTTTTGAAAGCCGCGCTTCCCACCATGAAGTTGATAGGACCAATGGCTTCCATTTACTTTTTGTTCAGTGTGGTAGTGCAAGAGCAGGGTCGGGAGAGTGGTGCTGTAGTAAAAGAATATGGCTGTGAGGAATAGGTATTTCCTCGCTTTTCCTGACCGCAAGATCAGTGTTCTTTCTTTTTTTTATTATCAGGCAGGCAGCCGGCACTGAAGCAAGCAGTGTTTGGGGGGGGGGGGGTGGCCTGTAGCTCTCACTAAGCAAGAGAAAAAACATGGCAGGGATTTGTAATTTACTCAGGTGTTTTCACCCAATGAGAAAGCAGGCTGGGCAGCGGTATATGTAAATGGATGAAGGGGCTGGCACTTGTTAAATACTGGGCTCTACTGAAAAATAAATGCATGCTGAGGATGGCTTTCAGCCAATCAGCATGCTTTATTTTTCATGACCATTTTCTAAAAATAAATAAACGTAGGTCAGCCAAAGTTAATTATCAGTTGGTTAACAGGATTAATAGGGTCTATGTGATAAAGGTGATCGCCATTATCGCTCAGTCAGAGTGCCGAACACATTTTCGGCACTCTGACAACCCTGGCGCACCAGCACAATGGTGCCAGGACATATTTTTACTACTTTCTATGGAGGGGCTGCGCCCAACCACGCCCCCTGCACCCAACCAACTTAAGGCTTCTCAACTCCAGGGAGGTGCATGTGGGGGGGGGTGAAAGTAGGAAAATTAAAAAGGTTTGGGCCGGGCGCAATAAAAATTGCACCAGCGCCCAGACCCGAACCCAGTACCTCGGCCACCCCAGCCATTGCCCAGTCCGACACCATAGCGCGGCTCGACTGACAACCGCAGCGCCTACCCCCTGCCAGCCTCTCCACCCCTCTCAGCTCTGACGATCACCGTGCTCGCCTCCCACCCCCCGCACGCATACATATAGCGACATCCTGTTGCCTAGTTCGTCATCCCTCATCCGGCTCGCCTTTACCTGTGTTGCCAGTGAGTGGATTGCAAGAGGAAAGTGTCGCCGTAATGGATGGCACCCTTCCTCATGCACCCACTTCACGAAAGTTACTGGATTAATAACTGGTTATTCAGCAGAACACAGTCAGAATTAATATACTTCTATTAGACAGGGATCTGTCAATAGCAGAGAGTCACATGGATCAGTGCTGGGACCGGCACAGTTCTCAGCATTTGTCTCTGATATGGACAATAGTAAAAGACTGATTCAACACATTTGCGGACAATACAAAGCTAGGTGGGATAATATCAACACAAGCAGACAAACAACAGATACTGAATGACCTGAAAACCATTGACATATGATCTATTCAAAACCACATGTCATTTAATACATAGTGATGCATTTAGGAAAAGACAATGACAAACAAAAATACACACTCAACAATACAATAGTAAAAGAAGCAAGTAAAGAAAGAAATTTGTGAATAACAGTAAACAATAAACTTCAGACAAATGACCACTGCAAACTAATCACAGGAAAAGCCAACAGAATGGTAATTACGGTCAAAAGGACATTCATAAACAGAACTAGTGATGTCATACTACCTATGTACAAATCATATTTATAAAATGGGTAAAAGACACCCTACATCCTGATTGGCTAACAGGTACCAGTAGCCGTGTCCGTATCAGCTTATATACATAGCAACTGGTACTTGTTACGCCACACAGGACGCATTGCAGTCAGAGATCCGTGCCTGGCAGTTTTCAAAAAACATTTCTGGCGGGCTCTCTCGCTGACCGCTCTCCTCATGGGCTCTCTCGCTGACCGCTCTCCTCTCCGGGTTTACACACACACACACATTCTCCCTACTTGTGCCTTCACTCCCCACCCCTCTCACCTCCCCAAAGTGCAAAGACTCATTTTTGGATCCAGTTCCCTTCACCAAATTTGTTTTTCCTCACCGTTATGTGCCGAGCTGCTGTCTCGCAGACAGTTGCTTACACGACGACAGCACGCAGCTTCCCAGATCCAACACCACTCCTCTATGGTGTATTTCCCAGCAATAGCTTAAGCTTTTTTAATAATCAACTGTTCTGACGTATCATGAATGCAGAGCCAACAGCACTGTCTGCAAAACACGATCCAGAACCGTTGCAGAAAAAAAAGTTGCTGAATGACACGTTCGCTCCCAAATGACATGCCCACTTACTCTGGTAGCCCACTCGCAACTGCCTGCTTCCTCCATGCATTCCTCAGTGCTCCCCCACCCCCAGCAGTACCCTGAACTATAAATTCCGTGCATACACCCACTGTCCTTACTAGCAGCTTCCCACTACTACATGAGCTGCAAACGTTTGGTGCATTTGACGATCTCCAAAGTGCTCGCAAATTGACTCGATCCCTATCAAACAATTACTGGAAAAAGAACAATTACAAAAAAAAACCCACAATAAAGTACTTAAAATAGTATATGACTGTCTAGGTGTGGGGGGGCAATATTTTGTAGAAAAAGCCCTCTACTGGCCAGCTACACATGTCAAATACAGGACACAACACTAAACAGAGGGACTATTTTTTCCTATTACCACTATTAAAAAGCTCTTTTTCCAAAACAAAATGTTTCTATTTTCTTTCTTCCTCCTTTTGTAATATTTACTTGCAGAACCCATTTTATTTACTTGCAGAACCCATTTTATAAGCGCAATAACACACTCCGAGGTGTGGTTTATCGCCTGATAAGAGCACGCCCGGTGGCATAAGGCACGAGGCGCTTGCTCTTATCAGGCGATAAACCACCTCGTCATGTGTTATTGCTTACATATTGTCACAGCTTGATTTTTGCTCTTTATTTTGGAACCCAAGTAACAAATGGGATACAATACTACTTCAGAGGGTACAGAGAAGAACAACAAAAATGGTAAGAGGGATGGAAGGTAGGACATATGAGGACAGGCTGAAGAATCTGGGAATGTACACTCTGGAAAGGAGATGGGTGGGGGATTTGTTAACAAATGTACAGAATAAACAAAGACAGATACTAATGTCACACTTGGCGTGCCATCATAAAACAAATACACATAAATTAAGGGACATTTCTAGCAAATAATAAAACCATAAAAAAAAAAAAAAACAGCAGAGGGAGTTTCTTCACACAACATGCACCGATCTTAGGGAACACATTACCTGACTCGATGACAAACACAAAAACAAATTCTTGTCAGATCCACCACGGCTGCATAATGAAGTTTGTGAAGAAAATGGGCAAACTGATTCTTTTAAAATTTAAACTGGGTTGAGCTATGGGCTGCTAGCCCCCCGTGCTGGTGTGCTACATGCCATGGCGTGCCAGACGTATCGGTAGCTATGCCCTTGCTGTTAAGGGGAGGAGGACAGAAATGGCAGGGATGCAGAAATGTACAAAAAACACCCATAAAAAAAAAATGCCCACTGTGATATAGTGCGGTGCTGCAGTCCATAGGGACAACACGGCGGATTGCTTCTTGGGGAGGGTCAGGCAGAAGAAAACAGTTCCACGGATGGAAAACATGACATCAGCCTTTCTACATGCAAAACGTCTGCAGGACTCTGCCCATGCAGCCATAAAAAGGAATGGCCAAACAAGTATTGACCAACAATCCCACATAGTATTGCACTAAATAAACCATTCTGGGAAGAAGGCACCCTTGGCTTGCAATTCAGAATGCACAACAGTTTACCACACATTTGCAGACCAAGATAGCAAACAAGCATTTAAGAAGAGCTGTTTATTATATTATTTTTGTAATAATCTTGGAGGCCTCTTTATCAGTCCCTATTTCCTTTTGACCGAAAAAGATCCTACAATCATTCAGACAACAGCTGCGTTTACATCTACAGTACATGTGGGTGTAACACTTGTCCCCCACCCCAAGTTGGTAAAGTACCATTCAAGTTCAGTTTACTGTTGAGGTTCTGCTGTATTTGGGCTTGTCATCCCAGGCAACTCCCCTACTGCAGCTCTGCCCGGCTCTCTCACCTGGCTGATGTACTGTCAGACCCGCTTCCTTAACCTCTCCAGGTTCATGTTTTCAGTAGATGTCTATAGCACTTAACAGGTTTAAGCCACTCTGCCTCTCCATCTGTTTCACTGAATCATGTAAACTGCCCAGCACCAGAAATCCAGCCACTGCATCTGACAGCCCGCCGCTCCAGGTAGAGGTGGTGTGACGGAGAAACTGTCCTCTCGGCAACAAACACTCAGTACAAAACATGGAGATACCAGATGATTAGGACCCCTCCTGCACGCAAGCATAATTACTTAAAGTTGTTGTTTTCACTGCTGTATCGCTACCAGGCGATACCGGATGATTAAGGGACATTGAAGTGTACTTTTTGTTTGACTAAATGTATTACCACCATCTGTTTTTTTTTTTTGACTAACCGTATGGCAGTGGGCAGTGACACAGCAGTAGCTGTGGGTGGCAATATAGCGAGGTGAGCAAGCAACTGCCATAATTACGCTTGCGCACAGGAGGGGTGATTAATCATCCAATGTTGGGCTTGTACCTCCGTGTTTAATGATGTGTCCCACATTCTAAGGGCCAGTGACCCATTTTGCACACATGTTGAGAGTCAGTGTCCCATGTCACTGACAAAAGGCTGGAGAGGTATGACGGGTGGCGAGGGAAGGGTGGGATGGAGTTAACAGTTCCTAAAATTACCACCACCCCGATCGCAACCACACAGCACAGGGCTCGGAGGGATGCCACCTTGACACACACACACACACCTGACATGCAATCATATACTTGCAAGGTTGTATGCAGTACATAAACCATGTAAGCCACATTTATTTTTGAGGGGCAACATTTTTCCTAACCCCAAGGATACTATTTATTCCATCTTCTGATGGTATAATATGATTGTTGGTGCTCTGCATAAGCAAGTAACTGTACAAATGCATACAACTGGGTGCTGATTTATTTTGGGGGTAAACAACTGTAGAGCATCAAACAGATTACACAAAGGGGCAACAAACTGGGTAGAGGAAGCAAAAATAGTACAGCTGGGTCAACAAAGAGGGTCATGGTGTCCAAACTTTACATTCCTAGCTACTCCCCTATATACTTGCACGTGTGAAACACATACATAGTAAAACACATGTGATGCATGCCTCCGAGTGGCATACGCTACTGCTGCTGACAGCGGTGCCCCTCAGGGCAGTAGCTATCACTCCAGCTCCGCACAGCAGTGAAAGCGGCAGAGACTGGGCTGCAACTTTTCAGCTCAACCTCAGTCTTACATTACAGCTGAACCTTCATCCACAACTGCAACCACCAGCTAACTGTGCTACATTTTGCAAAGTACAGGGTGCGTCTTTGCAGATGTCTTTCTTGTTTATAGTATTCTTGCTATATTAGATTAAAAAAGGGCACAGTCCCCGGATCCCAGATCTACCGATTCGTTATTTTAGTAGAAATAGAGCAGTCTACATGGACGCTGTTTCCCATGGACTTCCATTGATTATAGGGGAAAACCGTGTTTCTGGTTCCATAGAACAAAATGTAATGCTAGAAAAAAAATAAAATCTTGGGAGTTACAGTGAAATTGCTGACTCTATTGATAGGAGAGCTCTTTCACGCAGCAGCCCAGCACCCCACAGTGCATGAAAGTTTTCCAGTAGCTCAATAACTGTCCTTTCAATTTAAGTCCCAGCAGCCATCACCACCACATCGCTTCCCACTGCACTTGCAAAAACGTTTGATGCTACCTCACCGCAGGACACCTCCATTATTTCCAGTGTATTTCCAGTGTACAGCTACCATATTTTGTAAAGGGCTGTTTTATTAAAAACAAAGAAGCAGTCTGAACGAAATATAGTAGTTAACACAACAGCCTAATTATGGGACGATATTTTGATCTTTGCTGTGCGCTACTTAGTGGTTGCTGGCACATTACATTAACTAATTTGAGATCGAATTATCAAATTTGTTCATTGCTGCTAGCACTAACTTAAAAGCTTTCAGTAAAGAAGCGATGGAGAGGCAGATGAAAGGCTGTCACCCACCGAGACCCCAAGACTCATCTCTGGTGTATCGCAGCGAGCTTCAGAAAGATTTGGGGTAATTGTAGTCATGAGCTAGAGCTGATTGAAGACAATTGCAGTCCCCAATTTTTTTATTTCAACTTTTTGGGTGGCTTTTCTTAAGTTATGTGTTTAACAGTTACCATAACATTTTTAAGTGCTTACGCTAGGTACAGAAAACAAAGGGGAAAATAATAGGGCCTAATGACTTCAATAAGGATAACAGTAAAACAAGTTTTTTTTCCCTTGTAGCTTACTAATTTCCCGCAAATGGTTACTTGGGTTGAGCCATTTCTGCTTATTTCTCAGTTAAAAAAAAAAAATTTGCTGGGTTAACATTCTAACTTCATTATGTGTCCTTTGTTGCCCTAACAAAAACTATATAATGCTACCTCTGAGCTTACTAAATGTTTGATTTCCTACGTGGCTGACCCTATACTTGACTCAGACAGCAACTGTACTGCACTGAGGAGTCATAGCAGCCTGAAACAGTTGTTTTGTAGTTCATTAGAAAAAGAGTAAGATAAATGCTGGCCTGTGATTGGCTGACAGCATTCTCTGCCAATATGTTTATCAGGCAGCACCACCCTGAAACAAAAAAAATAAAGAGCTGATGCGCGGCTCACACTTTCCTACTCGTTCAGTTTCCTGTCACTTAGCAGCACCATTCCAGTGGCATACAGTATCCCCACATTTCACGCCACCACACACCGGCAAGGAGACAAACCATTCATCTGCAGTTTTAAAAAAATGTGCTGCAGTGCTTGCAACCAACTTTCAGTGCCCTGTCTCAGCAAAGCCCCCTTTGAATCTCCATGGGTTGAATCTCGGCGATACCGGATGATTAAGGACCCTCCTGCACGCAAGCATAATTACAGCAGTTGCTTCTCGCCTGCTGTCATGCGACCACAGCTACTGCTGGGTCACCGCCCACTGCCAACAGTTAGTCAAAAAAAAAAACAGACGGTGGTAATACATTTAGTCAAACAAAAAGTACACTTCAATGTCCCCAAATCGCAAACGTTCCGGCGCTAGCACATCCACATGTTATCCATAGCATAATGATCACTTCATTTTACTATCGTTAGCTATGCCCTTGCTGTTAAGGGAAGGGGACAGAAATGGCAGGGATGCAGAAATGTACAAAAAAAATACACCCATAAAAAAAAAAATGCCCACTGTGATATAGTGCAGTGCTGTAGTCCATAGGGACAACATGGGCGGATTGCTTCTTGGGGGAGGGTCAGGCGGAGGAAAAACAGTTCCATGGATGGAAAACATGACGTCAGCCCTTTTCTACATGCAAAACATCTGCAGGGCTCCGCCCATGCAGCCGTAACTAGAGCTGCATTTAAAAAGAACATAGTTAACTACATGACAAAAACAACATCAAGGGATACAACCACTGAGACGTGGGTGACTTTTTTTGAATAGGCACCAGTCTCTGCCATCTTAAATTTCTGATATCAAATATAGCTGAGGGAGGCTGACCAGAGGAATTAACAGAGTTCCCTCAAGAAAGAAAAAGAATAATAAAGTGATACACTTACCTCAAAGCGGGTAGGCTTGTTAAAAATGTCATGAAAAAAATGGGTGCAGTTGAAGCTTGTGACCAACCTGAAAGGAGCCACACAAAAAACTGATTCCAGGCAGTTCCAGCATTCCAAGAGGAGGAGGAGGAGCAGCAGATTTTTTTTTTTTTTTGCAATGACATTGCAATTTTAATTTGTGTCTGGATCAACCTCTGAGGACAATACATTTACACGTAAGGTACTGGACCTAGAGTGCTGTAAAGGATGCACAGTATAATAAAGGAATACTATGCAAAAAGTGAACATTAGTCTGCAGATTTCCATAAAGCTACTGTCAACAGTGCCTCACTTACTGTACAGAAATCTCCACCTTTAGTGCAGAAAATAAATGTTTGGGGGAAGTCTAGGGTTGTGTTCTTCTATAAACCTGTGAATTTCTACAGTCAAGGTTTATGTATTTTAATGGTATATGCAGGGCTCTAGATACGATTTTTTTGAGATGAGTACTTTACAACTCATTTTGAGAGTGAGGTGAGTAAAACCAAATTCAGGTGTGTACAAATGTCTGCATGGAGTGCAGCGAGGAGTACATTTTTAAAAACAGTGTAGTTTTTTTCTAGATAAGAATTAATCATGTGCCAGTAATGCTCCAGCTAATGTTGGTAGGTAGGATTAATTTACTCACTAGTTTAAAATATAGTGAATAAAACAAAATTGTGATGTGTTATTATTTATTATTTGGTTCTTTGGAAACAACCTTTGAGAATAAACTCTTTTACAAAGGTTCCACGTCGATCTAAATTCTAGGGTTACATAAATGCAATTGCAAGATGTGTACAAGTGTTGTAAATCTGGAAATAAACTGCTTCTTTTGAATCGCCAGTTAGGTTATGAAGAACTATTCTATGGAGTGTGCAGCATTTGCAAATGTTGGGTGAGTATTGGTACTCATTAAAACATTTTTCTGAAGAGTATTTCCTAAAATGAGGTGAGTAAAACAGGTCGGTACTCACCCTTTCTGGAGCCCTGGTTATATGTTCTATAAAATTAATATTTACACTTTCTGCCCAGTGTCCACACAGCAGCAATCCCCACCCCATGTTTCTCAGAACTGTCAAAATGTCAAGGGGGAATGTCCATGCTCCCAAGCCCCATACCTAAGTAGAGGGCTGCACCAGATTTGCATATTGATTGGATGAATGTTTTTTTTTTTTATCACAGTTCAAGCTGTTTATATTTATCTGTTTGTTCCGAATGCTCTCACGTCAACATTACAGATGGCCACCAGTCCAGGCGACATCTAAGAATCCCTATGGCTGTCATCACGGCTAGGCTCAGCCTCAACAGTTTCAATTAGCCAGGCTACTGAAGCTATTTATAGCTCTGTTTTGCAGGTCGCCATCCCACTGCTGTCCAAGACCAAGTACACGCCATCAGTACATAGTCCCAGGACGGCAGTGGGGAACAGATGAAATAATTATTCATGCACTCAGTGTGCAAATCAGGGGCAGCCCAACACTTAGGTGGGGGCTTAGAAGCATGGTGTTCCCCTGTACAGAACAACTCTACACTGCAGTATGTACTTTTATAAAAATAATAATTCCTTTTTTATAATTTACTAGAGAATATATTTTCTTAGTTGTCAGTTTGTTCTTTCCAGTGTTTATGGTACAGCTTGTACAAAAGGTCTATGTAAAAATGATTTGACTGCTACCACTGATCGCCTTTGTTTGCACCCTTGTTTATGACATCATAATGCTCAGCATGACAACAGATTGTGATGTCACAAACAATAGTTACAAGGTAAATTAGAGACAGCCAGATGCTTTTTGAAAGGCTCAATGAAACATTTACTGCAGTATTTAAAATATATGATAAATCAACAACAGGAAAAGTTTAAAAAATCCTAAACACTAAACATAATTGTTTTAAGTCCAATATTGTAAAGGAAAACTGAACAAAACTGAGCTGGCAATTCCAGGGCTGCAGAAATTCGATTAAAACAACCTCTATAATTTAAAATGACTGCAGCTAACATTTAATTAGTTCTTTCTTGTTGAAATATTGGTCCTGGATGGCCATGTCAAAGTGCCGCCACACGGAAGACAAGTGTGACCCTGGCATGCTGTCCTGTTCGGAATGCTCATAAAATGACGGCGAGGCACATTTAAATGGAAAAAAAAACAAACAGTGCCACATGTAGAGGTCTCTTAGCTGTACCTCTAGAAGCAATTCCTAATGTAAGCGGACAGTGTAAGGTACTTAAATTTGTTATTAAAGTCGACTCCGAGTTCGGTCATGCGCGTAGCACCTAGGCTACTGGCATGCTAAATTCAGAGCACTAGGTGCTACTGCGTGTGACCGAACTCGGGCTCAACTAATAACAAATTTAAGTACTCTACACCGCCTCGTTACGCTAATTGTTCTGAGGTACAGCTAAGAGACCTCTCATGGGGCACTGTTTGTTTGTTTTTCCGTTTAAATGTGCCTTGCTCGTCATTTTTACGAGCATTCCAGAACAAGACAGCATGCCAGGGTCACATTCCATCTTCCGGTGCGGTGGCACTTTGGACATGGCCATCCAGGACCAATATTTCAACAAGAAATAACTAATTAAAGGTTAGCTGCAGTCATTTTAAATTATAGAGGTTGTTTTAATCAGGTGTTTGTGCAGCCCTGGTAACTGCCACCTCAGTTTTGTTCAGTTTTCCATTAAAAGGAGACTGGAAATTATTTCTGATGTACAGTTGTTATAATAGTACTATTTTATAAATTATATTCATATCCCCAAAGAAGCATATTTAACTGTATCTGAATAAAAGTTTAAACTGTAAACTGGGTTTTGTTTCCTTTGTATGGATAGCATTCTGTACAGTTCTTTTCATGGAACCAGGAATGTGGAGTTTTGACTGGCTCACTGCATGGATTCAGAACTTTGAACACTGTTTTGATAGGTCATCAGCTTATACTCAAAGTCCTGAATTCATGCAGTGACCTAATCAAAACTCCAAATCCCTGGTCTATTAAAGGAACAGTACAGAATCTTGTCCATATAATGAAACCAAAATAGAATACAGTTTAGTTTTAACTTTCATTCATGCACTATTAACATTGGATCATTTGGGGGTAAGGATATAATTTATGAAAATAGGAACATCACAACAGCTGCACATTCACAAGGACTTACTGTCTCCTTTAGGCTTTTTATTTTGGAAGAGAGTCATTCTCTAACTGTGTTCATATTAACTAATTTCATTTTTTCCTTCATTTTTCAATATAGGTACAGTTCCTATGCCTCTGCCACTGGAAGAGAGATTGAATATGCAAATATAATAATAGAAAAGTACTTGCAAAAAAGAAATGGATTCTAATTCAGACCAGGAGCTTGACTGCACACTAGGTCAAGGTGATAGCTGTAATTTACTTTCAACGTTATGCAAGATTTTCTTTTTTTCCATCCATTTCAGCTGAAACCATTTTGCAGCCAAATGTTTTCAAATAAGGCCAACAAATGTGTAAATTGTGAATACAGGAATGAAACACAAAATAAGTCGAGTTTAACATTTATTTAATTTTATTAAACATAATGATAAAATTAGCGAGGCTTCCTTACAAAAATGAGGTTAAAATCTTTGTGCAAGATTGTTTCCATAGAGACAGAAAAATACGTTTTTAAAAAGAGCAAACATAATCAATTTAATGATTACAAAACTAATAATATGTTCTAATCAGTGGGTCAATATGGGTAAACATGTAAACTTACTAACTCCTTTAGTGTTGTAGACAGTGGTAAAATAATTATTGCATTGTAAACACAGATAGGAAATTACTCATTTCCTTTTCTAATGCAGCAGTGCAACGAAAAATGTTTTCCTAAAACAGCTAGTTTCAGCTACTGTTAATAAAAATATTAGCATACCTGTCAAATGTACTTATCTATGTACCTCCCAAGCTGCGCACCATGGGTGGGATATTCAGACTACGCCAGGCTGTGGCGCAAGCCTGGGCATAGCGCAACTGGGATGTGCCAGGGCACTGACGGTGACATTCAACGGTGCTGCACCAAGGCTCAACACCACTGAATATCGCTCTGTGGACACCTGCATTGTGCATGGCGCAGTGGCACTGCACCAGCGCAAGTGGCCAGAGAGGGGCAGGGGGATGTGCTAGCGCAAGTGCCGTTGTGCTAGGTGCATCAACCGTGATATTCAAAGGTGCACATGCAAATGGGGCCATACTGCATGCAAGGCACAAATGGGGGCCATTTGCATGTCATTATGGCCCCATTTGCATGCAGGTGCACCCATTCCTGGCGACTTGCGCCTGGCGCCCTACCAGGCTGCCGCCATGGACCGACACCCCTGCACAAATGGCAAAGTACCCACAGCCCGATCGCGGGCATAAGTGAAATATACAACTCCCATATCCCTGGTGGTCCAGTGGACACTCGCAGCTCGATCAGGCATAAGTATAGAAATATGAAACTCTATATCCCTGGTGGCCAGTGGACCTTCTCAGCGCTGATCGCGGGCAGATGTCTAAAACAAGATTAGATCCCATCCCTGGTGGTCCAGCGGTGCCCCCTCCCCCTCCTCTGCCCCACCACCCTGCTTCCCCTGGTCAGCAGCGGTCGGCAGCTCCCTCACCTGCAGCCGCCCGCCCCTGCCACTGATTGCGCACAGTACAGCTGTCACGCCCATTGGTCCACAGCTGCAATAGTTGCAGACCGCATTCATATATGTCCAGATATGTGAATGAATCCATTCACATATCTGGACCATGTAGTACATAGCACGAGCCTGTATGCCCATTGGCCCACCGTGGACCAATGGGTGTACCGCTGTACTGCACGCAGTCAGTCGGTGGCGGCCGGACAGCTTGCAGGTGGGGAGCTGCCATCCACCGCTCAACCAGGGGAAGTGGGTGGGGGGCCAGTGGAGGGTGGGAGGGGTCCCTGGACCACCAGGGATGGATCTAATTTTGTTTTAGACATCTGCCCGTGATTGGCTGCGAGCGTCCACTGGACCACCAAGGATATAGGAGTTACATATTTCTAAACTTATGCCCATGATTGGCATGGGGGCGCCTACTGACAGAGGGTGCCACCGAGGCCGGTGGCTACCCACAGCTGGCAGCTGCCGTGTTCGCCCTGTAATACAGCAGCTCACTTCTGTGGCTGGGCTGTTGCTCCTTTATTTTTGGAACAACTGTATGCGGCGCATGTAGGGTTGCACCTGCATGGCTCCGCACATCCCGGCTGAATATCGGAGATGCAGGGTTATGTATGGGCACGCCCCCCTACTTGTGCCACATACATTACTGATGCTTCCCGGCACATCGGGATTTGTGCCACACACTTTCCCCTTTTGAATATTGTGCTGGGGTGCATCAGTGGGTTGCACATGGCGCAACTGTGTTGCGCCATGCGCAACCCTTCTGAATATCCCACCCCATGAGTCTTTTATTTTCTCAGTCCTAACCTTTGCCACATCTACAATGTTATTTCTATGCAAAATGTGGCAGCCATCTTTTTACTTGAAGAAAAAAAAAACTAAATTAAAACATTTATAAAATACTCAAATGTTGGTGGAATTAGAAAATTGTACCCCAAATAAAACTGAGAGATGCCTGGGACCTTTATAGTGGAAAAAGGGTACAGTAGGGTCAATGTTTTGCCCAGGTTTGTCACACTGCTGCTTTAAAGTGATACTTACAATGCATTTGCAAAAAAAAAAAGTCTTTTAAAGGTGGATTAGCAATTAGGGTTTCTGTGATTACTAACCATAATACAGAACTTATGGGCACTACTGCTACTGACTAAAATAACACTATATTTTGTTTGCATAGGTGGCATCTCTCAAAGTACAATTGTGTATATTAAAGCAAGCATCCCAACGTAGCAAAACAGCAACCAAATTTATTGAACAAACTAAACAATGTGTCACAGAGCTGACTAATTATGACATTGTATTGCACTAATGTAGCTTAGCTGGAATATCGCCCCTTTGGCTCACCGGTACAGTACTGTGCTCTCAGCCCTAATGCCCTGGGTTTAATTATGCTTTTGTGATGCTAATCTGGAGTAAAAGTGAAACAAATCTCTAAGAGAAAACAGAACTAAAGGAGAGTCTGTGAGCACTGCCACAGGGTTTGTTACTGCTGATAATGCTGGGAGAGATGGAACCCTTTGATGTCTGCAAGTCAAAAGCTTTAACTTGACTGATGTTCAGAGGAGAACTGTAACCCAAGGGTACTGATTTCAGACTAATATGGGATGAAGTATCTCTAAATTTTCTTTGATGTTTAATTGTAGCTTGTGCAAAAGGTGGCAGACACGGGCTTAGCTGAGGAAGCAACCCTCATAGTATATTACAGTGGTACACAAATTGTGTCTGGACTCTTGAATCCAATGCAGACACCTGAAAAGGTCATCTCCTATCAAAGCCCCTCAGTAACTGGGCGTTGATGACAGTGTGTGGTGGGCACTGCATCTAACAGAACAGTTGACCTTGTTGCAGGAGGATAATGGAATATCTCCTCAACCTCACTGGAGAGTATTGTGCTGATAGACCTGAAGAACAGAGTTTAATTTTCTCATTGAGAAGTTGCTTGATAATTGAATTATATTTGCCATTTCATTTTGTCTAACCAAAAGAAAGTGGCACAGAAGCTCAGCTGCAAGAATACTTGTAAAGAATCTTTTTAAGCTTCAAAATCTTACCTAGAGGTCCTTAATATTGCTGTACTGTATTTTGTTAGTTTAATACTGCAAATTGTGTCAGTATTGTTACAGAAATTAAACATTTCAATCCTGAATGACTGTACTTTATCTGATTGTGAATTTAATTTTTTATTGTAACAAGTGCATTTCTCTAATAGAATTTCAGAATTAGCAAGGAACATTTGATATTCTGAAATTTTAAAGCATTCCAAGTGGTTCTTTCTTCCAAGCAGTTTGTTCTTCAACTAGATGCTGCATCTTAATATGCCATTACACTCTGAACGGATTTATAGTTTACAGGATTAACAGCCCTATAAAAAATGGAAAATATATCAGAGATGGACATGTTTACTGTTGAGTCAGTAACCGCTGTTAAAATGACAATTCTCTATAAAATCAAACATGAACAATACCCTTAGCTACCAAGTTTGAACATGCATGTTTAAGTGCTTAACTTTCTGATAGCTCTAGTTATATTTTTAAACTATGAAAACACAAGCACAGTGTATAATAAATAGCTAGCCTCAGCTGTGAACTCCTGACAAGTTTGTTATGAACCTTGTTCTTGTTCTGAACTTGAATGTTTAATGTCTCATTCCTATTGTACCCCTTCCTCTCAGGTCGCACCAGGAGACAGATGACTTGTTGCTCAGTGTGCCTTCCTGGTGAAGCATTTCAATAAATAAATAAATAAACCATAAATGAAATAGAAACAGAGAAATTTGCTGGCAGAAAAAGACCCTTGGCCCATCCAGTCTGCCCATTACCCCCGCCTCTCGCCTCCCTTACGCCATGCCATTGTTTCTTTGTTTGGCCCCATGTAGTTGTCCCAACACTGTCTTGAATTTGCTCATCAAATCTACCCTCACCACCAATTGTGACAGCTTCATTCTAAGGACCCACCACTCTCTCAGTAAAGAACTGCTCTCACATTTCCTCTAAATCTGCCCTCTCCAACTTGAATGCGTGTCCCCTAGTTGATTTGTTTTCACTCATCTTGAATATGCTTTCTTCCCTCACCTTGTTTATTCCCTTCAGATATTTGAAGGTTTCTACCATATCCCCCCATCCCCTTGTCTCCAATGTGTATAAGTTTAGTTCTTCACATTGTTCCTCATATGACCTCCTGTGTAGTCCCTGAACCATTCTGGTTGCCCTCCTCTGGACCCTTTCCACCCTGTGTCCATCACCCTGTAAGTGTGGCCTCCAGAACTGAACCCCATACTCCAGATGTGGTCTGACCATAGTGTTGTACAGTTGCATGATCACCTTCCTCCTCCTACTTGTAATGCCCCTCCCTATGCATGCCAACATTCTGTTTGCCCTCCCCACCGCTTTGTTGCATTGGTTCACAACCTTCAGGCTATCCAAAATGATGATCCCCAGGTCCCTTTCCTGCTCTGTCGCCTCAAGTTCCTCCCCTCCCAGCCAGTATTTTGCCCTTGGGTTCTTTCACCCTATGTGCATAATTTTGCATTTCTTTGCATATAAGCATCTGCCACTTCCTTGACCACTCCTCCAGTCTGGACAAGTTCTTCCTCATTCTTTCTAACCCTTCTAGTGTGTCCACCCTGTTCCAGATCTTCATATCATCTGCAAATAGACACACTTCCCATGCAGGCCCTCTGTAATGTCCCCTCTGTATACAGTATGGGACCCAACACAGACCCCTGTGAACTCCACTCATCACCCCCCTTCCCTGGAATGCGCCACATTTACCACCACCCTCTGAGTTCTATCTACTAGCCAATTCTAGTTTGCTCCCTACCAATAATCTGCCTAACTTGCTTACCAGTCTCTTGTGAGTGACGGTGTCGAAAGCCAGGAATAGTGGCAGGTGGCCCTCTTCACCATATTAAAATAGGGGAATAACATTTTACCAAATGTTTGTATGCTGTAGAGCTTCATAACTGTGCTACGTATACCAATTTTCAGACATATTTTTCCATTTTCCTAAATATGACCATGGGGAAAACCTTACTGCAGTTATACTGTGAGTGCATTTATTTTTATTTTTCAGCTCCTGCCTGAGACAGTCAGGACCTCCTTCAGCCATACCCTTGCAATTTGCCCACCATAGATGAACAGACCACAAATTGCCCCTGTGAACTGCTGCTGACCTCCCTCAAACTCCAGAAAATTAACCCTTCCTGAAGAGGCAGACAACCCTCCCCTTTGTCACCTGAGACTGGATCCAGCTGAGGACAGAAGAGAGGGCCCCAAGAGATCCCTGCATCCTAACTGAGCAAGAAGGATGGCATCATTCACCTAAGCCACTCGTTCTCTTTACTGTGTTCCAGAATCCCCCTCCCAGGCAAAAACACAAGCTGTACCAGTTCACTGCAGTCCAAGTACCCCTCCTGGGCTTGCTTACACTGTGACCCCTGGAGCTCCCGTGGTCAGTATTGCAGCAGATGATTGTGCCTATCCCACCTGGAGGAGACTGCCCTAAGATATGTGTGATCCTTTAACCAGCCCACTGAAGCATTCTGGGCTCCGGGAATGAACTGGGATTGGTGGCTTAGTAATTAACTTCTCATTCACAATGTTCTGGGCTGACAGCCAATGAGTTACTTTATGTACTTAATTAATAAATGAAAACTCTATACATCAATCTTAATAAAAGTGATAGGAAAAGTACAGTTACGTAAGAACTTACCATAACAGTAGCTCTTCGAGAGAAGCTCTTGCAGCAGGTAACAATGTTAGGACTGAAGCCGGCAGGCCACAGGACCCCACAGAAAACTTCTACCTAGCAGTATACAGCGGTGGACCACCCCCTGACGTCGGCCTGCCCCTGACATCCATCTATGATACAGTATAAAAAGGGCGGTCCCCCAGCCCATACAGAAACTGAAGAACTGAGGACGTTCCTCTACACTGAGAAAAGAGAGGTAACAGCAATGGAGAAGCAGTCACCAGGGGGATGGAGGGAGGGAAAGCAACACCTGCTGTAAGAGTTCCTCTCGAAGATCTGCTGTCATGGCAAGTTCTTATGTAACTGTACTATCTCACTTCGAGGGGGCTCTGGCAGCAGGTAACACCATTAGGACTGAGTCCCAAGCAGTGAAAGGACTGACTCCGTCAGCTGGGAGGAGGTAGAAGTCACCGCAAGACTCTCAAGATAGCAGGCCCTGCAGGACTTCCAGTTCAAAATCTGCCTCATGCTTAGATGCAATGTCCAGACTGTAATCCTGGATGAAAGTGTGGACAGAACTCCAAGTGGCTGCTGCACAAATGTCAGCAATGGACACATTTCTGAAGGAGACAAATGAAGCTGCTATGCCCCTGGTAGAATGGCCTTTAACTGGGCTCGGTACAGGCTTGTCATAGTTGGGGTAACAACAAGCAATGCAATTAACTAACCATTTGGACAAACATTGTTTTGAAACAGAAGCCCCTTCTTTCCTCAGGGGGCGAATGAAACAAATAACTGATCAGTTTTTCTGATGGCTCAGGTGGGTCCAAATAATAGTGAAGCACCAAGTGGACATCCAGAGTATGCAGTAAGGCCTCCCTTGATTCAAATACTTTGGGTATTAGCAGGCAGGTGGATGTCTTGAATCAGAGTAAACTCAGACACCACCTTAGAAAAAAACTTTGGACTGGTCCTCAAGGACACCCTGTCCTTGTGGAAAACTAAATAAGGCTCTTTACACATCAGAACCTGAAGCTTGGAAACCTTCAAGCAGAATGACAACTAAAAATAACGCTTTCCACGACAGAAAGTGCAGCTCCCAGCTTGTGGCAGGTTCAGACGGAGGCAAGGTAAGCTTTTCTAGAATAAACAAAAGATCCTAGGGTGGGACTAGGTCCCTGATGGGAGGTTTCAGATGCAGTATGCCCAGCAAAAAATGCGGGAGAGGTCCAGCCAGGCAAGAGTCTTGCCTTTAATAGGTACATGGTATGCAGAGATGGCGGATAAGTGCACCTTAATTGAAGAGTAGCTCAGGCCTGAGTCCAATAGGAAAAGGAGGTACTCTAGAACAAGATACTCTGGACAGGTAAAGGGATCCAGGTGATGACCGGTGGCCCATATGCAGAGCCGCTTCCACTTTATACCATAAGTGGATCTAGTGGAGGGTTTCTGGCTGCCACTAGGACATCTACCACCTGGGGAACCCCAGATTGGGCAACTGCTACGTCTGCAGGAGCCATGCATGAAGGTGCAGTGACTTGAGGACCAGGGTGCCCTGCTCCTGGCAGAGCAGGTTGGAGCACAGAGGCAGGGGAATCAGAGGCTCCACTGCTAGCTGCTGGAGGAGTGGAAACCATATCTGGTGCAGCCAGTAAGGGTCAATGAAGATCATCTCTGCCTCTTCTGACTGCAACTTGAGCAGAACTCTCTGCAGTAATGGAAAAGGAGAGACGGCATACAGAAACCTACCTGTCCAAGAGAGGGACAACACGTCTCACCAGAAAACACCAGGCCCTGGATCTAGTGAGCAGAAACTGGGAAGTTTTGGGTTGAATGGGGATACGAAGGAGGTCCAGCTCAGGTGGCCCCATCTGTTGAAGAGATTTTTGACCACTGAAGGAAGAAGTTACCATTTGTGTGCCTTGGACCCAGAATGGCTTAGGCTGTCAGCCAAGGTGTTTTGAATGCCTGGAACATTCACAGCAGTTAGGTCCAGGTGCTGCTCTATGGCCCAATACCAAACTCTTATGGCCTCCCTGCAGTGGGGGTAAGAATGCATTCCCCCATGCTTGTTTATGTAAAAGACCACCGACATATTGTCTGTCTGTATGAAAAAAGGTCCCAGAAGCAGGTTCATCTGGAAGGCATGCAGAGCATAATGGATCGTCCGCATCTCCAAAACATTGATGTGGACATGCTGCTCCAATGGGGACCAGGTTCCCTGAATCGGATGGTCTGTCAGGTGGGCACCCAGGCCCTGGCCTGACATGTACATAGTCAGGATCTGTCGAGGTAACTCTGTCCGAAACCAAACCCCTTTGGAGAGGTTGGCTGGGTTCAGCCATCATGTCAAGGTCTGTCGCACAGAATTGGAGACCAACACCGGTTGATCCAAATTATTTGAGCACTGATCACACTGGACCTTATGGTTCCATTGGGCTACCATCATGTGCAGCGAGCCAGGGGAACTGTCACAATGGCTGCCACCATATGTTCCAGTAATCTTAGAAGTGCTCTGGCTGGAACCTGGTGAGAGGATGAGATCAGGTGAGCCTGTGCCTGGAGGCATTCTGTCTTGTCTGGAGGAAGAAAGACTTTGCGTTGGGAGGTGTACAAGATTGCCCCAATGTACTGAAGTCTCTGACTAGGCCAAGGAGAGGATTTGAGGAGACTTGAGAGTGATCCCCAGATCCTGAAACAGAGTGAAAGTGGCCTTCATGGTTCTGAGCAACTGCCCCTTGGTAGGAGCTGTCAGAAGGCAGTTGTCTAGATAAGGGAAGACATAATGGCCTTCCCTCCTTAAGTCCATAGCCACTACTGTGAGGCACTTGGTAAAAACTCATGGGGCTCAGGACAGGCCAAACGGCAGTGTCCGAAACTGGTAGTAGTTTCCTTGGAAGTGAAGCTAAGAAACCTCCTGTGGGGTGGAAACACCCAGATGAGAAGATAAGAGTCTTGCATGTCCAGAGAATGGAATCAATCCCTGATGAAGCAAGGGAGAAGGCTAGAGAGTGACCATCCTGAAACATTTGTATTCTATGAACTGGTTCAGGTGGCTGAGGTCCAGGATGGGACACAAGTCCTCTTTGGGACCAGGAAGAAATGTGAGTAGAATCCCTTCCCTTGTTGTGCTGGTGGGATGAGTTCCATGGCCTGTCTTTGCAGAAGTGCTTGGAAATTGGGAAATCATGAGCACCAAAAGATAGTATTCCACCAGATCTACTGTAAATTGTAAACTTGGACATAAAGCCCCATGGGCAGTGTGAATGTCAAAGGGCTAAATAAAGAACTCAGTTAACACTGGGTGGTGGCTATGAGAGAGCCAAAATATTAAAGGACAGACTAAGTACACTAAATTGTTTGTTGGGAAGTGAGAGTTCTTGAGTCGCGTGGAATCATCTTGCTTTGGAAGGAGAGCCCCACTGTAATCATATTGAGAATTGAACAATTATTTGGATTAATGTGCACTGTGGACCTTTTCAGAACTTTGTAATAATTTATAGCACTGCCTGTGTTATAAACTGTTGTTTGGGATTGGTGGGTTGGGGAGGTTTGTGTGGGCTATGTTAGTGTGAGTGGCTGTGTGAATGGTTGGCTGTATGTGGATGTGGTCATTTTTCTGGGTGTTAAGAATATTAATAGTATTTGTTTGGGGGGGTTAATAGGGTAATCTGTGGTTTGGTGGGATTATAATAATTAACAGTCAGGCTGTGCTGGGGATATAAACCTATAAGGTGAAGCTACTCAGCGACCTACCTCCGCGACCTTCATCCCTTCAAGCTCCCTTCACTACCTGCAGAAATATATAGGAGATGCAGGACATTGGGGATTGCTCATGGGGGGGGGGTTGGAGCAGGGGTCATGTGAGTGGCTGCCGGGGAGTCGTCGATACAGGTGGTGAGGCTCAGGAGGCACCCTGGAGCAAAATGTGAACTGGAGAGGGATCCTTCTTGTCTGATTACCATACCCAAGGGCTCCACCTTTGATAGTGGGCAGGCGGTTGATCTAGCAGTCTCTCCTCATCCTACTTGGGTTGTGCTCTGCAATGCCAGATCAATGAGGAACAAGACTGCAATAACAGTGGACTTGGTTTCCTCAGCAGACCTGGCTTACATCACAGAGACCTGACTGAATGAAAATGCTGTTCCCATTCTGAAGGCAGCAATGCCAGTCAGGTACTTTGTGATACACACCCTGAGGAATGATCACAAAGGCAGGGAGTGACTATTTGTTTTAAAGCCAGCCTGGGCCTCATGGTGCTACCACTGGGTTCTACTGGGTCATTTGAGAGTGTTGCCATACAAGGGAGTCCTGGCACAGGCTACAGGATCCTTCTGATTTACCGCCCACGGGCCGGGGATAGGGAATTCCTGCAGAAGGTCGGCGATGGAGTCACCGACCTGTTGTTGGAATCCCTCAGATGGTTAATTTTGGGGGATTTCAATGCCTAGGTCAATGACGGACTCTCGTCCTTTGGATGTGACCTCCTGCAAAGTATAGCATCTCTGGTCCTGTCGCAAGTTGTCACCTCAATGACCCACTCGCTGTCGTCGAGGCACAGGTCAGGAAGCATAGGAAAAAATAGGAGCAGCTGTAAAATTCACAAAAAATATTAATTTACACAAGCAGTAACATAAAAAATAAAATTATTCAGTATAACTATTTACAAAGGCAAAATAAAATAGAGGAGATCCATCAGAGTTGTCCTTCAGTCTCTGTGTCCATCCCTGCAAGCAATTGCAGCTCTGTCTTATAAGTCCTTCCAACCCCCCCACCCATTCTTAACAAGCATCTGCCAAAGTGCTCTTGTATATTTCAGGCAGGTGCTGGCAGGAACACAGTGTGTCTGAACTGAGGCCCTTTTCCACAGCTGTTCTGCAAAAGGCTTAAAACTGCACTCAGATAACCCCTTGAGTTTCCAATAGCTTTTGCAATCATCTCAAACTACAGTTATATACATTTCAACAGTAACACTATATAACTTCTGTACAAAGGGATCCCAATATCAGTTACATTTCCACATAATGATTTGCATATATATTTATACCAGCAGATATGTAAGGGAGAAAAAGACAAACAGCAATGGAAGACTGAGAGATAGTGAGAGGCAAAGAATTGCGAGATTGTTGGGGTGATCAAATCCTAGGTCTCACAGGAAAATCTGGTTGCAGAACCAGACAGACAAGAGAAAGGAAAAGGAAAGAACAGATCCTTGCATTTAAACACTTTCTCCATAACAACTGGAACAGGGCCCTATTGTACCCTGTCACATACACCCCCTTTCTTAAGAGGGAACCTGTTTTATAAAGCAGGTTTCCAAAACGTTCTAACAATATTAGCTTTTAACTTTCAGACATTAAGCACATGTGCATTATTCATTTTTTCTATAACAGTACAGTACACCAAACACTAAAGTTCAAACCCATACATTTGTTTTTTAACCTTCAGAACCCTCAATTCCTGATCCATATCTTGACAGAAAATCAGCATTGCTATTCTCTTTACCAGATTTGTGTATCACCTTGAATTTAAATGGCTGTAGTGCCAGGTACCACCTTGTGATTCTGGAATTTTTATCTTTCATTTGGTTAAGCCAACAGAGAGGATTGTGATCTGTTAGAAGTACAAAGTCAGTTCCTAGAAAAAAACTTAAGGGACTCCATGGCCCACTTTGCTGCTAACCATTCCTTTTCAATAGTGAAGTACATTTTCTCTCTGTCATGCAACTTCCTACTTATGTACAGAATAGGATGTTCTGTTCTATCTATATTTTGACTCAGGACTATACCTAGGCCTACCTC
This sequence comes from Neoceratodus forsteri, assembly GCA_016271365.2. Lineage (NCBI taxonomy): Eukaryota > Metazoa > Chordata > Ceratodontiformes > Ceratodontidae > Neoceratodus > Neoceratodus forsteri. Next base: position 58,401,290 of record CM057453.1, on the reverse strand, counting down.
AGATGCATCTGTTTGTAACAAAATGGTTTCTCAAAGTCTGGGCTTCTTATTTATTTATTTATTGAGTATTCAGATATACTTTTGAGTCAGAGATTCATTTACAAAGGTTCCACGTCACACAGAACAACAACAGAACAGACAATTAGAGGATAATTCAACAAGCAATACAGTCCATCATAGTTTACAAAGAGCAGTGCAGGCTAACAGGTGACTGACACAGATTACTTTGTGCAAGTCTTTTGGTGTACGTTTAACTCAGAGGCCCAGATATTCAAACTGCACCAGGCTGTGGTGCAAGCCTGGGCACAACGCAACTTGGCTGCACAGGGGCGTTGACTGGGTGATATTCAACGGAGCTTCGCCATGGCACAGCATAATTGAATATTGCACCCTGGCCACCTGCAGTGGCACTGCGCCAGTGCAAGTGGCCAGAGTGGAGCAGGGGGATGCGCTAGCACAAGTTCCATTGCACTATGCACAGCAACCGCGATATTCAAAAGTGCACATGCAAATGGGGCCATAATGTATGCAAGGTGCAAATGGGGCCATTTGCATATCATTATCGCCCCATTTGCATGCAGGTGCGCCGATCCCTGGTGACTTGTGCCTGGCGCCCTGCCAGGCAGCAGCTGTCGGGGACCAACACCCCCTGCCCAGCACAGCAATGTGCCCCGCAGCCTGATTGCAGGCCTCAGTATAAATAATAGTTATTTCTATATACCTGGTGGTCCAGTGGACCGCTGTCAGCCCGACTGCGGGCTTACACATAAATAATAGTTATTCCAATATCCTGGTGCAGATGGACCACTGTCAAGCCCGATTGCGGCCTACGTATAAATAATAGTTATTCCAATATCCCTGATGGTCTAGCGGTACCCTCACCACTGCCCACTGAGCCCCACCGCCCGCCCCCAGTCAGCGGCGGGCGGTAGCACCACCCGCCTGCTGCCCTGTCACCCGCCGACTGACACCGTGGGTAGGGCTGTGTGCCCATTGGTCCACAGCATGAGCCAATGGGCGTGCAGTCTGCACTCATACTACACATTTCAGAACGGGGCGGTGGGGCCTCAGTGGGTGGGTGGGAGGGGGTACCAGACCACCAGGGATATTGGACATAATTCTTTATTTATTACAAAAGCCCGTGATCGGGCTGACAGCGGTCCACTGGACCACCAGGGATATTGGAATAACTATTACTTATACTGAAGCCCACGATCGGGCTGACAGCGGTCCACTGGAGGACATTTTTCTTTGCCATGAGGCAAGTGTGGAACCTGATTCTATTGTCAAGATTTAGCCACTTAGTATCATTATACAGTAAGCAAATATGGGAGAGATGGTCACATCCCTGTATGAGCTGGCAGGATTTATTCAGGGAGAGACGGAGTCTATCAAGGGCTGAGAAGTTTGCTGCACTATAGATAAGAAGACCATAGTCTAGAAGGGAGAGGACTGAGGAGGAGACAGCAAGCCTTAATGTGTCAGAGGTAAGGCAGTGTTTGAGATTTACAATAACCCTAGCCTAACACTGAGGGTGGTGGACAGGAGCTGGATATGCTGATGGAAATTAAGGGCTGGGTCTAGAGTGATGCCAAGGTATTTAACGGAGTCCACTTGCTCCAGAGGGGTAAAGTTAGTAGTTAGTACTTGGAGCAAGAGCTCTTTCAGTGAGTTCCGAGGGTGAGAGAACAGCATGACTTTGGTCTTCTTTTGGTTGAGAATAAGGCGTTGAGAGGAGAACCAGGTTTCAGTGCAATGGAAAGAAGATTGCAGGGAGTGGTGGAGTTGAATGGGGTCAGAGTTGGAGGAATAAAGGACGGCATCATCCAGCAGAAGTAGTAGGTTGCCAGGGCAGTACTTGGGAGGAGTTAAGGAAGAGGCCAAAAGAAGTGGTCCTAGTATTGACCCCTGTGGAACACAGGAGAGGACAGGCATTCTAGAGGAGAGGGTGTTACCTATTTTGACCTGTTGGTAGCAGTTTGAGAGGTAATCAGAGAACCAGTCAAGGGTGTCTTGAGAGAGACCAAAGTTGGAGAGTGAGGCAGTAAGAGAGGATTGACGGTGTCAAATGCTTTAGTGAGATCAATGAAGACCACATCAGTGATATCGCCTCTATCTACGGTAGAGTGGATGTGTGCTGTTAACTCCAGAAGGGCAGTAGTAGTACTGTGACCTTTCCAAAAGCAGTGCTATTGTTTTCAGAGTAGGTTATGTTTGTTAAGGTGATCTGTGAGCTGATCAGAGACAATCCGCTTCTAGGGCCTTGGACAAGGGAGGGAGAATGGAGATGGGGCTGTAGTTATTGGTGATGGTACGGTCCCCACTTTTGAAAATAGGGGTGATGGAGGCAGATTTCCACCTACAGGGGAATTTTCCTAGACATAAAGAGTGGTTAAGAATATAGGTGAGGGGGTAGAGTACCTCCTGGAGTGTGAGCTGGAGAAGTTTCACGTCTAAGGTGTCGCTACTGAAACAGGAATGGCTTAAAGCTTTTTTAAGAAATGGCTCAGCTGCCTTAGGCGAAATGCAGCATAGGCAAAGGGGGGGCATCAGTGGGGGGAGTGGAGGAGCTAGCTGGGGGTGGGTCAAAGAAATTAGGAGGGAGAATGTGGCTGAGGTTGGTGAAGGTGTTGTTGAAGGCTGTGGCTATACTGAATGGATCTGAGGACAGGCAACCATCTATCATTATCTGATTCGGGACAGGGTTAGGGGACTTTGCCACAAATATCCTTAATGTTGTTCCAGAATTTGCATCCAGAGCCCCAGGTAGATGTTAAGGAGGATTTATAGTACTCTGCTTTGGCCTTGTGCAGGGCCCATGTACATTTGTTCCTGGCCTCTCTGTATTTTTGCCTATCAGAAGGGAGGCCAGATTCATTACAGAGGTGCCATAGTGAATCTCTGGACCGTATCAGAGCCAGGAGGTGGTCGGTGATCCAAGGCACCGGATTGCCTTTGACCACCCTTTTGGTAACTGGAGCAAACTTGTCACATAAGGTATTGAAGGAGAGGATGAAGAGGTTGAGGGCTCTGTCTGGGTCAGGGGTGTTACTAGAAGGGCCAATCCATAGTGGTGAGATGAGATTTAAGCTGGGCAAGTTTGCCAGGGCCACGTTTGCATTGTAGGATGATTTTGGGAGGCAATTTGGGTGCCTTGCCTGACCAATGGCAGAGAACTGGGGAGTGGTCACTAAAGGTGTTCGGGAGAACTAATGCGCTTTTGATTTTGTGGAGGCGATTGGTGAAGACGAGTTCAAGCAAGGAGGATGTCCCTCTGTGCTGATTCAGACAAGTAGGGAATGTGACTACTTGTGTTAGGTCTTGGGCAGCAGCTGCATCAATAAATGGAGCAGCTGCCTTGCTTAACCAATTGATGTTGAAGTCCCCGAGGGTGATTTGTTCAGTGTGAGATGGGAGGGTGGCCAGGTAGGATAGTACTGAGTGGAAAGCCACCTTCTGGTCTCTGGGTGGAATGTATACTGCAGTGATGAGTAGGGGGGTATGGGAATGTCCAAGGGTAAGTTTCAGAGTGAGGGCCTGGGGTCCAGGCACCAGCTGGGGGGTAGGGAGTATCTTTCCATGTAGTGTGTCCGTGATGTAAACAGCACAGCCACCTCCACACTTACTTACAATAGCTGGTCTGCACGGTATAAGTTATAACCAGAGAGGGTAACTAATACATCTGGGATCCTGTAGGACAGCCAGGTTTCCCTCATGGCAATAACATCAGGCTAGTGTTGTAGTACCCAACACTGGAAGGAGTCCCACTTCTTTAACAAACTGCAAGTGTTTAGAGTGGCAATGCGCAGCCCATATTGAGGGGAGTGGGCCGCTGTGGGGAGTGTGAGAGGTCCAGGGTTAGGGTGGATATTCCCAAACATGAGAAGAAAGAGGAGAAGGAGGACCCTGAGAGCTGGGGTCCAGCACAATTTTTTGGGAAAGTGAGATTTGTGAGCTAAGGGCCCTTTTTGGGCAGAGACAGTAGGGATAGGGAGGTTTAGTATAAGGGGGGAAGCCAGAAAGAGGAGCCAAATTGAGGGGTGTGTGGAATGCAGCCAAGGATCCAGCTGGTACAGCTGCCATGGGCAGCCAAGAGAACCTAGGATGATATGCCTGGGGCGGTAGTCATTAGGAGTGATGAGTGGGGAACAGATCGTGGGGGTGATTCTGTCAGCATCATCATATGGGGTCAGGGAGACTGAACATATTATCCACACTGGAGCTGCTATGGAGCAAGGCTGCCAGGCAGATGGGCGCTAGACAATGGCATGGTGGGGATATGTATGAAAGGGGAGCAGCATGTGGGGAGTCAAAGCCAGGGATAGCAGGGTGGGCAGCAGGAATAACAGAAGCATAGTTTAAATTGGTTGGGCAGTTGTCAAAAGTGGAACAAAATACCAGCTGAGAGGGTAGCAGGATAGAGAAAGAGCAGCCACTAGTGGCGAGAAGATGTACCTTGCTAATGGCAAAGTAGGCTGATTGGTTGAACAGCCTACAACAACCCCCTATATAAGGGTGAGTTGAGCAAGGGTGGTGGCGAGGGTGCTGGAGAGCTGATGTGGAGCATTGGCGGGGCCAAACACAAATGCAGGAGAGCAAATGCTGGCGTGCAACTGAGCGTTCCTCTGTTCCGTACCTGGCTTGTGGCTTTGGGGGTGGAGGAGGCAAAACTTGCTGGCCTCACAATCTCCAAGTCCCAACGAGTGGTGCTGTGGAGAAAGGAGCAAAAGGTGAGCTAATCTATCTAGGGTAGCAGGTTGGGGAGAGGGGTGAGAGGGGGACAGACTACGGACTCATGGAAAATTAAGACTCATGTTTCTAACTCAAAGCCCAATCCAAATTAAGGGGAAAAGTGGAGGTGGTCCAAAGAAAGTGGACTAGTGCAAAATAAATCCTACTCTAGTTGAATTCAGGCAGTACAGCTAGTTAAGTTTGGTTGCATAAGCAGCAGTACCTTCCTTAAGCAAGGAACTAATACAGAATTAATTAAAGGGTTCCCGTTCACTTTAAGGTACAACAGTAGTTATTGCAGGATTAATAAAGAGCAGTGCAATATTTAGTTAAAGGCTCCCGGGTTCCTTAAGGTACAAGAGCAGTTATTCCAGGATTCTTAAGGTACAAATGCAGCAATTTCATGCTTTAATAATAGAGAAAAAAAATATCTTCACATGTACAGTATGCCGACTACATTCAAAATAAAAAAGGTGCCAAACACACAAACTCAGGAGAACAAATGCTGGTGTTCCACTGAGCGGCACTCCTCTGTTCCATACCTTGCTTGTGGCTTTGGGGGTGGGGGAGGGCAAAACTTGCTGGCCCTCACGACCTCCAAGTCCCGATGAGTGGTGATGGCTTGTGGCTTCGGGGGGTTGGGGAGGGCGAAATTTTCTGGCTCTCATGACCTCCAAGTCCCGACGAGTGGTGCTGGCTTGTGGCTTCGAGGGGTGGGGAGGGTGAAACTTGCTGGCCCTCACGACTCTCCAAGTCCTGACAAGTGGTGCTGGCTTGTGGCTTCAGGGGTGGGGAAAGGTGAAACTTGCTGGCCCTCATGACCTCCAAGTCCTGACGGTGGTCCTGGCTTGTGGCTCGGGTGGGGACGGCGAAACTTGCTGGCCTTCACGACCTCCAAGTCCCGATGAGTGCTGCTGGCTTGTGCCTCGGGGGTGGGGAGGCTAAACTTGCTGGCCCTCATGACCTCCAAGTCCCAACGAGAAACGGGCTGAACATAATGTAGCCTTAATGACTTGAAAAGCTTCATCACACTCTGGGGTTCATTTCACATTATTTAGGTACCATTTTTTTGTGAGTTCAGCAAGGGGAGTAGTTAACTCAGCAAAGTTGGGAACAAATCTCTACAAATGACCTGACGCATTTCTTGGTTTTAGGGACAGGGCTGTTAGCTACAGCTTCTATTTTAGAAACCTCTGGCTTAACTTCTCCATTTCCCAACACATAGCCCAAATATCTGGTTTCCTGCATGCCAAATGCACATTTGGTAGGATTAATAGTCAGACCTGCATTTTTGATATCTTGGACAACTGCTTGTAGATGTTCCAGCTAGCTTTTCCAGTCTGGACTGTATACCACGACATCATCCAGGTATGTAGCACAATAACCAGTGTGAGGTGATAAAATTACATCCATGTTTCACAAACACACTCAGCAGGTCAGGCCCTCTGCTCCACAGTGCCAACCTCCGAGCGCAGTAATGTGAACAGGTAACAGACAGGGTAACTCTCCTGTCTCCTTTTGGGTCCAAATCACCTTTAGTCTCAGGTTTTGGGGGGGATTGAAACTATGAACCTTATGCAAGCATACCCAATGTACAGGTGCAGATTTGTACCCCCTTCCGGAATTGCGGTACAATCTTATGCCAGGGGCACCCAGCCAGGCTTCCAAAATGAACACTTAAAACTCTATAAAAGACCTTAAGTATATTCTTACCTTTTCCCAGTTTGGTAACACCATCAAGCTTTTGAACAATTGTCAGACTTAATCATCTATACATCACATGCAAAAAAAGAACTGGTAGACACCCAGGCAGTCTTTCAAATAATATATTTACTAAAAATATGAAAATGTAAACAAAGAACAATATATCAATGAGCATACAATCACTTAAAAGAAAACAAGGAGAGGTAGAAAACAAAACTCCTACCACAATACATTTAGACTTTTCTATCTAATGTATTATCTCTTTAAGTGCTTATCAGAGCTGTGTCTTTCTCTAGAGTCCCCAGATGGTATAAATCAACAAGTTCAGACACAGTATTCAGTTTAAAACTCTGTGTCTCCACACCCCTTCTATGAGTTATCTAGCTCCTCCTTTTGAACCAAAAATACAAACATGATTTCCTGTTGTGAGATATTTTAAATACTGTGACTTCAGCAAAAACTCATTTCCAAATTATGAGTCTTTTGATCCACTAGTTCCCTTGAAATTTTAAAACCCTGCAATCCCTCACCTAAGTGTGAGATAGCTGGCAGGATCAGCTTAATGATGTCCTGTTTCTGAAGTCATAAAATGTATATTTTAATTTCCCAGCTTCAGAGCAGTAACAGGTCATAAAATGGCTATAAAATGCAATTTCTCAAGGAAGTTAATTACATTACAGAGCTCTCCTGGTCAGTCCCTGTAGCCGAAACCTTGGGGGGGGGGCACCCATACCATAGGCTGTCTTATGTGAGACAATCACATACTATTTTTATATTACAAATATCATAGAACAATCATAACTAGCTGGCCAAACGTCACACCATGTACCACTGGAATGTAGCTGGCACACCATGTAAACCAAATGGCATGGTGGTGAACAGACAGAATCCAACAGGAGTGGCAAATGCATTTTTATCTCGGTTCTTTAGCTAAAGGTATTTGTCAGTAACCCTTGGTGAGATCGAGGTGCTGATATACTTGCACTCCCAGTCTGTCCACCAAATCATCTATTCTGGGCATAGGATAACTGTCAAATTCTGACACTTGATTAAGTTTCCTAAAATTAAGGCAGATTCTAACACCCCTTCTTTTTGTTTACAATTAGCACTGGAGATGACCAAGCACCTCAATTCTTCCATGATACCCAATTCTTTCATTTTTGTATTTCCTAACCACGCCAGCTCTTAACCGCTCTGGTAATCTGTATGTCTTTTGCCTAATAGGACGAGCATTCCTTGTCCCTATGACATGTTCAACCCTTTCTGCTCAGCCTGGTACTGTGGTAAAAATACTGTTAAATGTCTTTAGCACATTATGAATGTCTGCAATTTGTTCTGAGGTTAAGGGAACATTCACCTTTACATCATCAGCATTTACAGTTTGTTCCAGTCTATCATAAGCTACATCAATATCTTCCTTATCGGATTCTGATAAAACTAACAAAGCAGCTTCTGACATTTTTTCAACCCATTTCTTGGTGAGGTTAGCATGGTATATCTTATTAGGACTTTTCTTGTCAGGGGTCTCAGTCTCCTAGTTAATGATGCCGGTACATCTAAACGCTATATAAGGCCCTTGTCACGTCATTAACAGTTTATTTTCTGTTGTGGGTAACAGTAGCAAAACCTTTTCACTTGGTTTGAGAACTTTTTCTTCTTACCCCCACGGTCATACTATACCTTCTGCTGGTTTTGGGCCTCTTCCTGATTACTATGGGTAATTTCAACATATTTTGCTAGTTTATTTCTTAGGGCACACATATAAGACGTTATAGATTGTTTCTGAGGGGTTATCTCCCACGCTTCTTTTATCACATCCAGTGGCCCTCTTGGCTATCTACCATATAGCATTTCAAATGGTGAAAACCTGTTGATGCCTGTGGCACTTTTCTGTAAGCATAAAGTAGGTAAGACAAGTATTGGTCCCAATCATTCTTCTCCCTTTACAAACCTTTTTAACATGCTTTTAGGGTTTGGTTAAAATGCTCAACAAGACCGTCTGTTTGAGGGTTATAGGGGGAGGTTCTTATGGCAGTGATACCTAGTAGTCTGTACAGCTCCTTAAGTAATGCAGCACCAAAATTACTACCCTAATCAGTAATAATCTATCTTGGTATGCCCATCCTGCTGAAAATGTTTGCAAGCTCTGCTGCCAATTTTGAAGCTGTGACAGTACGCAATGAAAGTGATTCTTGGTATCGAGTAGCATAGTTGCATACTACCAGGATAAATCTATTACCCATTTTACTTTTATCTAAAGGACCAACCACAACCATTGTAATTCTCTCAAAAGGCACATCTATCAAGGGTAGGTGCACCTTGTCTTTTCTAGTGACTGGGGCTACCTTCTGACACTCAACACAGTAATTACAATACGTAGCAACATCTTCATGAATTCCAGGCCAGTAAAATCTATACAGCAATCTGGCAAGGGGTGCAATCCCTCCCTGAGTGACCAGCCATAGGACTATCATGTGCTGTCTGTAACAACTCTGTTCTATATTTTGTGGTATAACCAATTGTTCTGTCTGTTCCGTGTCTATGGTTTAACACAAACTCTGTACAGTAACCCATTACATTTCTTAAACATTGGTCCACCCTGCTTTGGTTTCACCCTCGCTGCTTACAATAACCCTGAGAGAAACATCATTAGCCTGCTCTGAAAGAAAATCAGCTTAGTTTCAACATTTTCACATTTTAACCCTTCATGTCCATCAGTCATTTGTTGCCACAGTTTCTTCAGGCATCATCTTTCTTTCCTGGATTTCCAGATCTTGGAGCTGTGCTTAAACAAGTCCAAATCAAAATCACTAAAAGGAAAAGTGTCCCCACCATCTGAAATTTTGTTTGCCTGAGCTCTTGTCACCACAGCTGCTGAAATATCAGGATTTACTCCTTCTTTGATTAACTAAGAAAATCCTGGACAGTCATTTCCAGTAATCACAGGTACAGGTAACTTAGGTACTACCCACACTTTCATTTGGTGCAACACACCTGTAATGGTCAGCGTCACTTGCATGGTGGGATAGTATCGAGTGTCCCCATGGTCCTTTTGCACAGTGTTTTCCCAGCACTTCAACATGCACTAGGGTCTGTCTGCTTCCGAATCAATGAGTCCTTTACAGTCTTATCCCCATCTTCACATCTGTTAAATACTTGCCCCAATTTGCTAAGGACAAATCTGCTCCAGTGTCACTCTTCTTATGGCAGTTTCGCAATATGACCTGGCTTATTACATTATAGCAAATAACGTCTTTGGGCACAGATTTTATACCCCCACCAGAGTTCTGATCATACTTCAAGTTTAAATGGAAAAAAAAAGTGTCTTACCCGGTGCTTGGCTGTTATCTCACTACTGTGGTGTGTGTCTGGCCATTTGGTAGTCCTCAGCCAAAGAAACAGCCTTTTCCCCACTTTCTGGTTGATGTTACTTTACCCAAAGCTGCACATCTGTAGGCAGGATGTTAATGAATTGCTCCATGGCAAATGTGTCGATGATCTATGGGGCTGTTTTGCCCTCTGGTTGGAACCATTTTATCGGAAGTTCTCTGAGTTGGGTGAAGGTTTCTCGAGGATTGTTGACTGAGTTGTACTTCAGAGATCAAAATCTCTTCCTGTAGGTCTCTCCTGAGATGTCATATCTTTTCAGGATTTCGCTTTTCATCAGATCATAGTTTTCTGACTGTGCAGTGTCCATATTGCTATAGGCAAGTTGGGCTTTCCCTGTCAGGTAGGGTACATGTCTGATTGTCCATTGCTGCTTTGGCCATTGGCAGGCTGTGGCAACCCTTTCAAAAGTTGTCAGGTATGCCTCGATATCATCCGAGGGACACAACTTTGTAAGTTTAATAGCTTTTAAGTTGCTTGTGTTTTGTTGCTTGTCTGGATCTATGCCAGATCCTCTGCCTTTCATAGCTTGCAAGGCATCCAGCCACTGCTGTTCCTGACACTGCATCTCTTTTCTCATCTGCTGCTCCTGTCACTGCATCTCTTCTCTCCTCTGCTTCTCCATCTCTTTTTGTTGTATATCCCACCATTTGAAAAAGTCTATCAGGCTATCAGGTTCTGTCATTGCCTGTTATTTTTCCATAATTTGTGCTGGCTGTACAATCTCAGCTTGGACTTCTGTCTCTGCTAATTTGGCTGCTATTTTCCTGGTAACCACTCCTGGACTTGCTGCTGCAGAATCCATACCTTTCTCTGTGCTTCTCTGGTACTAGGTCCAGTACCCACGCACAAAACTCCTGGCTTAGAGTATGCATAGTGTAAATCACACTTAAGCTGACACCATCTGTCATTGAGGCACAGGTCAGGAAGCATAGGAAAAACCAGGAGCAGTTGTAAAATTCCCAAAAAGTATTTATTTACACTAGCAGTAACATAAAAAATAAAATTGTTCAGTATAACTATTTACAAAGGTAAAATAAAATAGAGGAGATCCATCAGAGTTTACCTTCAGTCTCTGTCCATCCCTGTAAGCAACTGCAGCTCTGTCTTGTAAGTCCTTCCAAAGTGTTCTTGTATATTTCAGGCAGGTACTGGCAGGAACACAGTGTGCCTAAGCTGAGGCCCCTTTTCCACAGCTCTTCTGCAAAAGGCTTAAAAACTACACTCAGGTAACCCCTTGAGTTTCCAATAGCTTTTTGCAATCATCTCAAACTATAGTTATGTACATTTCAATAGTAACACTATATAATTTCTAAACAAAGGGATCCCAATATCAGTTACATTTTCACATAATGATTTGCATATATTTTTATACTAGCAGATAAGTAAGGGAGAAAAAGACAAACAGCAAGGGAAGACTGAGAGATAGTGAGAGGCAAAGAATTGCGAGACTGTCGGAGTGATCAAATCCTAGATCTCACAGGAAAATTTGGTTGCACAACCAGACAGACAAGAGAAAGGAAAAGGAAAGAACAGATCCTTGCATTTAAACACTTTCTCCATAACAACTGGGACAGGGTCCTATTCTACCCTGTCACACTCGCATGGTCACACATTGGACCTGGTATTCACTCTGGGTCTTGGGGTTGATGACCTCAAGATTGATCTGGTTGTTTGGTCATTGCACAGTACCGTGAGGTTCATGTTTGGGGCCCCCTGAGGGTCCATCCTCTGTGGAGATGGTACGGTACCACCCATTACGGGGACTGTACCCAGCAGCACTATGGCGGTGGAGTATGTGTATGTGACCGGGCTGGAGAAGGCAGTGGCAGCCTATAATAGGGCCATCATTGCAGCCTTCAACTCGATTGCACCCGTCAATGTCTGACCCTTATCTACTTGCCGGAGGCTCCCTTGGTTTGATGGGGAGCTCAGGGAGTTAAAGATAAAGGGTTGGAGGTTGCAGCGGCACTGGAGGAGATCTGGACTGATGGAGGACAAATTGGCCCTGAAGTCACATTATGGTGACTACCAGGGGCAATCTTCCAAAAGAAGGCAGATTTTTTGTCAAGGGAGTTTGCTGTGGCAAGGAACAGACCAGCTCAGCTCTTCCACATGGTGGATGGCCTATTACATCCAGCATGTCTCTGGGCGGGAGGAGCAGGTTCAAGCACAAGATGCAAAGAGTCTGCTCTGTTCTTTGCCGACAAAGTGTCCTCTATCAGGACCAAGATCACTTCCAGTGTCGCTTGTGGGGCTTAGCCTGAGACATGCTGGGGCACCCTTCTTGTGTGGACTGAGTTCAATCCAGCTGGAGTGGATGAGGTGACTGAGATAGTCTTGAGGCTGTGCTCAGCATATGGTGACCATGACCCAGGCCCAACCTGACTTCTGGTTGGATGTGTGGACCTGAAAGGATCTGTGGTTGCTGAGATTATTTAGAGTTCCTTGGGGAGTGGGGTCTTTCTTATGGTTCTGAAAGAGGCCATGGTTAGACCCCTGTTTAAGAAACCCTCAATGGACTCAGAGTGTCTCAGCAGCTACGGGCCAGTCTCAAACCTCCCATTTTTAGGGAAGGTTTTACAGAAAGTGGTGACCATCCAGCTTGAGACGCATCTTGCCTCCTCCACCACTTATGAGGGTTTCCAGCCTGGGTTTAGATCCGGGCACAGCACGGAGACTGCCCTGGTGAAGGTGCTAAATGATCTCCTAATGGTGAGAGATAGGTGAGAGTGTGCCATCTTAGTTCTCCTGGATCTGTCAGCAGAGTTCGATATCATGGACCATGAGGTGCTGCTAGACCGCCTGCAGAACTGGTGTGGACTAACCGGTAATGTCATCAACTGGTTTAGGTCCTACCTCATGGATAGAGTGCAAAGGGTGACGATGGGGTTATCCTCATCTAACCGGATACCTCTACACTGTGGAGTTTCACAGGAGTCAGTTCTGTTGCCCTTGTTGTTCACAGTGTGCATGCTGCCATTGGGAGACATTATCAAGCGGTATGGGCTGGGTTTTCATTGTTATGCTGATGATGTCCAGCTATACCTGTCCTGTGCACCTGGAAACCAGATGGTGGCCTCTATGTTTAACACCTGCCTGGAAGAGATCCGGAACTGGATGACTTGTTACTGGCTATGACTCAACCCAGACAAAATGGTGGTACTGGTGGTGGATCCAGGTCATTGGTGGGACAGAGGGGGATCTGGAGATTCCCCTGGTCTGGTACTGGGGGTGTTCCCCTGGCCCCTCCGTCCGGGATAAGGATCTGGGTGTGGTCTTTGACAACGGCTTGACGCATGATGCACAGGTGTTGGCCATCATAAAAGTGGGAATATTGCTCAGATCTGGGCCCTGATACCAACTGAGGACCTGATCACCCTGGTGCATGCCTTTGTCACGTCAAGGCTGGACTACTGCAATGCCTGTACCTGGGACTATCTTGAGGCAATTTCCACCATCTGCAGCTGGTGCAGAATGCGACAGCTAGGCTGCTTGACTGGTGCTTTGAGATCTGACCTTATTACACTTGTCCTCCATGAACTGCACTGCCTGCCAGTAAGATGGAGGATTGCCGTCAAGGTCAGATAGCTGATCTATAAAAGCCCTGTATGGGGGGAGGGGGACCAGCCTGCCTGTAAGATGTTCTAGTTCTTCATTGCCCATCTCGGGCTCTCCATTCCTCCAAGGGTTGCCTCCTTGTGGTTCACAATGGCCAGGCTGCGGCATTCTGGGGACCGTGCATTCTCAGTTGTCACACTGACACTGTGGAACTCCTTGCCAAGACATCTAAGGGAGGCACCTTTGGTGGTAACCTTTAAAAAAGGGTTGAACATGCTTTTATTCAATCAGGCATTTGGTATATATAATTTGCAATGAAGCTGAAGATTAGAAATGAACTGACTGTTGTTTTATTGTTGTTATTTTAGTGAATAATAGAATTCTACATTGAACTCTGCATTATGTTTTGAAGTTGTGTATTATGTATGGATTGTTTTTAACTATTGAAAAGTGCTCCAAGCCTCCAGGAAGGGCACTATAAAATAAAGTTTCTATTTATCTATCTCTTCTTGGATAAGGGCGATATGGGCCTGAGGGAACTGGAGTATGTCCCTGTTCCACTAACTGCAAAACCCACTGATCCAATGTTATTCTGCACCAAACCTCTCCGTAAAGAGAGAAACCACCCCTCACCGCCTCCTCCAGAGATTCAGCTTGGGGGGGGGGTTGCGTAAGGAGTTGGGCAGAGGAACTGGGGACAGGCAATGCAGCCTGGGAGGTTCTGGGAGCTCTAGGGACAGAACCTCCCGTGGCTTGGAAAGTAGCTTTCTCCTAAAGGCACTTCTGGGTTGTTGACCTCTGGGTTGCTGCTTGGAGGTGCGATGAAAGGACTGCCACTGGGATGTTTTAGGCTGAGATTGGTACAATGTTTGAACTGAATGTGGAGCCTTGCCAAATTCTTGGAGGCAAGTGATTATATTTTGGGAATCCTAGCCAAATAAAATGAGGCCTCTGAAAAGGGGCATCCAGAATCTTAGACTGGACATCTGGAGCAAAACCGGAGACTTTAAGCCAGGAGCAGAGACAAAGGCAAACTTCTGTAGCCACAGCTCTGCCTACAGAGTCCGCTGAGTCATAAGAGGCTTGGAGAATGTGAGTCCCCACATCCGAGCCTGACTTCAGAAGGTGTAACAGTTCAGCCTTTCTAGGAAGATCAGGCTGAGCCTGTGCCACCTCAAAAGTTTTCTCCCACAGGGCATTCTGATATTGAACCATGTGGGCTAGTACATTTAGAGAACGGATAGTGCAGGTGGCCGAGGGATAAACCTTCTTGCCAAAATGGGCTACCTGCCTGGAGTCCTTGTCAGGAGGCTGAGTGCTAATGTGCCAGGGCCGCTTAGAGTGGTCATGGGCCACATTAATAATGACTGAATCAGCCTCTGGGTGCCTCCCATAAAAAGGTTCATCCCTTGAGGCATTATACAGGCAATCTGCCTTCTTAGACATTGCTGGTGAAGTAGATAGGTATTTCCAAGCAGCCCTATTGACATCCTTGAAGGAGTCAATATGGAGAGGAATGACTAAGGGCAATGACTCCTTTTTACGGAGGAAAGCGGCTAGTTGACATTGCTCAGGATCCACTTCCTCCATGTCCCAACCCATAGGGACCTGGATGTTCCTCATCACATCTATAAAAGTCGGGTCATCTGGAGGAGACTGCGACATGTCCTTGGGCTCCTCTGGTTCTGACGGCAGGTCAGAATCCTCATAAAATGAGGAGGACAAAATTCCCCCTGACTCACCTAAGTCTGGAGAGGGAGAGAGCGAGTGAGGATGCCTTCATCAGTGGGTCCTCAGACAACCAGCACCAGCTCTGTCTGGTTGTGGAGTAGACTCCTTAGGAGGTGGTGTTGTGGGGCATTCCTAGGGGGAACTGGCTCCTTAGTTGGACTGGGAGGAGTGTCCCTAGGAGTCAGAATTGGGGGCTCCTTCAGGGCCTCCTTATCTTTGAAGTATGCCCACCAGGCCGCAAAAAGGGCATTAAGGTCTGTGGGTGGGTTCTGAGGCAGAATCAGGGGAGCCAGCATCTGCAGCTTATGCTGAGAGGGCCCCATCATCAGATACCTAGGTGGCGGCAATCCTGGCCTCGGATCTACTGGTGTTGGATTAGCGGACGTCAGTCCTTGAAGCAAGGAAATACAGGTTACTCACCTGTAACAGCAGTTCTAGGAATTGTATATGTTGTTCATCCACACTGTCTGGCAGGTTCCTTGCCACTTTAAATCTTGCCGGAAGGTCTTCAAGCTGGCTCCTCCCACCTACCTGGGTGGTAAAACCCTTGGCTCCGCCCATGACGCCAGATCTAGCCTGGCAAGCCAGGTTTGCGTCAGGCCGGGCGGTTATGGGTTGTGTGGATGAAAACACATACCATTCCTAGAACTCCTGTTACAGGTGAGCAACCTGTATTTCTAGGACATGGATATGTTGTTCATCCACACTGTCTGGCAGACTCCTAGCAGTTCTCTGGGAGGAGGGAGGCAAGACACCCCTACTTAGGAATAAAGACTGCAGAACCGAGGCCCCAAAACCAGCATCCCGGCGTGACTCAAGGTCGATGTGGTAATGGGTGATGAAGGTGTGTGCTGACTTCCAGGTAGCAGCCCTGCAGATTTCCTGGATAGGGATGTCCCTGGAAGCAGCTACCAATGCAGTGGTATGATACATAGATACATAGATACATAGACAGTGTCGGCAGATACGGGCCTATGGCCCACCCAGTCTGCCCATTTGAGCTTGTAAGTTCAGTTTGTTTTCCTAGAAGTCTGTTGCCCCTTACCCCTGACCTCCAGAATTCCTTTATGTCTATCCCATGCATTCTTAAATCCCGTGATTGTTTCAGCCCCCACCACTTCCTCTGGCAGGATGTTCCACTTGTCCACCACCGTTCTGTGAAGAAATTCTTTCTCATGTTTCCTCTGAATCGTCCTCCCTCCAACTTCATCCCATGCCCTCTAGTCCTGGAACATCTTTTTCGCTTAAAAATAGTGTTTTCCTGCACCCTGTTCCTCCCTGTAAGATACTTGTATGTCTCTATCATATCCCCTGTCTCCCTCCTCTCCTCCAGGGAGTACATGTTCAGTTCCTTCAACCTGTCTTCATAGGACTTGTGATGCAATCCATGCACCATCTTTGTTGCCCTCCTCTGAACCTT
Source organism: Neoceratodus forsteri (assembly GCA_016271365.2). NCBI lineage: Eukaryota > Metazoa > Chordata > Ceratodontiformes > Ceratodontidae > Neoceratodus > Neoceratodus forsteri. The sequence goes on along the minus strand of CM057453.1, from coordinate 58,384,756 downwards.
CTCTACCCTGTCTATGTCCTTACATAGGTATGGTCTCCAGAACTGTACACTGTACTCCAGGTGGGGCCTCACTAGTGTCTTGTATAGCGGAATTATGACCTCCCTTTTCCTGCTGGTGATGCCCCTGCCTATACATCCCAGCATCCTATTTGCTTTACCTGCTGCCTTGTCACGCTGTTTCCTACCTTGAGGTCATCAGAGATGAGAACCCCAAGATCCTTTCCTGCTTGGTGCATGCTATAGCCTCACCCCCAACTGATATATTGTGCCAGGGTTTTGTGCCCCATATGCATTATCTTGCACTTTTTGCATTGAATTTCAACTGCCAAACCCCTGACCATTCTTCAAGTTTCTGCAGGTCGCTTCTCATTCTGTCTACAGCCTCTGGTGTGTCTACTCTGTTACAGAGCTTTGTGTCATCAGCGAACAGTAAAATTCTGCCTTCTAGGTCCTGCGCAATGTCACTGATGAAGATGTTGAATAGGACCGGTCCCAGCACTGATCCCTGTGGTACCCCACTGGTCACTCTTCCCTCTGTGGAGTGACAGCCATTTACCACCACCCTCTGTGTCCTGCCACCCAGCCAGTTACCTACCCACCACACTAGTGTCCTGCCTACACCCATATTCCTCAGTTTGTGTAATAGTCTTCTATGTGGCACAGTGTCAAAGGCCTTGCTGAAGTCCAGATAGGCCATGTCCACTGCCCTCCCCTGATCCACCTCCCTAGTCACCCAGTCAAAAAATTCAATGAGGTTGGTCTGACATGACCTCCCCCCGGTGAAACCATGCTGTCTTGGGTCCTGTAGTCCATTGACAATCAGATGTTCCACCAATCTCTCCTTCAGTAGTGCTTCCATGATCTTCCCCACTACCGAGGTGAGGCTGACTGGTCTGTAGTTCCCTGCTTCCTCTTTGTTCCCACTTTGTATAAGGGACTACATCTGCTGTCCTCCAGTCTTTGGGTACCTCCCTGTTTCCAGTGATCGGCTAAACAGGATAGCCAGAGGTTCAGCCACCACCTCTTAGTTCTTTAAGGACCCTGGGTGCACCCCATCTGGCCCCATTGCTTTATCAACTCTTATTACTTCCAGTTCCTTCAGGACCCTTTCTCGTGTAAAGGGACTCTGTGTCCATTTCTGCAACTGCTCTCACCCCTTGTACTCCTTCAGACCCATTACCCTCCTCTTCCTCAGTAAAGACTGAGCAGAAATACCTGTTCAAAATGTCAGCTTTACTGTTGTCATCCTCCACGCGGCCCCCATCCTCCCCCTTCAGTCTCACTATCCCTCCCTTTGTCTTTCTTTTTTCACTTATGTACCTGTAAAAGGTTTTGTCCCCTCTACCCACTGATTTTGCAATGTGTTCTTCTTTCTGAGCTTTGGCTTCCCTTATTGACCTTCCTGCCTCCCTTTGCTTCTCTGGTACTTCTCCCTATCCCTCTGCCTGTGTCTTTTGTATTGCCTGAATGCACCTTTTGGCTTTCACTTTCTTTGCTACCTCTTTGAAAACCATAATGGTCTCCTCTTCCTTTCCTCTTGCTAACCTGCTTAATGCATAATTCTGTTGTTCTTGTAATCCCATTTTAAATACTGCCCACTGTTCCTCAACCCCTGATTCCTGTCCCATTCCCTTAATGCCTCTTTCAAGTATCTCCCATTTTCCCAAAGTCTGCCCCTAAAATCCAGGATAAGTGTTTTTTGTGGTTTGGTTCTGCTCTTTCTGTGATTTCAAACCACAATGACTGGTGGTCACTGTTTCCCAGGTGCTCCCCACTGTTACCTCCATCACACTGTCCCTGTTTGTGAGCACAAGGTCCAGTATTGCCTTCTGCCGAGTTGGTTCCATGACCAGTTGCTTGAGGATGGCACCCTGAAGGGAGTCCAGGATAAATCTGCTCCTAGTTGATGCTGCTGCTGGATGCTCCAGTCCACGCCTGAATATTGGAAGTCTCCAACCAGTACTACCTCATTTTGTCTGCCATCCTTGGATGGCTAGCATCAGCTCTCTATCTGTTTCTTCCTCCTGGGCTGGTGGTCTATAGACCACACCTGTGCAGATGGCTGTCCCATTTTCCTTTCCAGCTTAACCCACAGTATCTCTCCCCATTTTGTTCCTCCTGGATCTCTGTGGCCTTATGTCATTTTTCACATACAACAGTGCCACCTCCTCCCTTCCTGCCTGCTCTGTCTCTTCTGAATATGTTGTAGCCAGGTATGGTCATCTCCCAGTCATGGTTATCATTACACCAGGTTTCAGTGATGGCCACAATGTCCAGGTCTGACTGTACCATGACAGCCTCCAGATCTTCCATCTTGTTGCTAAGGCTCCTGGCATTTGCACATGGCTTTCCATGATTTGACTTCCCTAGACTGTTTCACTGTTCTACTCCAGCCCCTTCCTTGGTTGTCATTTATCCCTGGTTCTTCTTGCTGTCTGCCCTTCTGCTGAATTTTGCCCCTTTTCTGCTTATCCACCTCTTGGGCACTAATCTCCATCTTTTGTACACTGCTTTGCAGAGATAGCCACTCCTCTGGTTCACTAGTTCCACTGCTAGCTGTGGGGTGGAGCAACTAGGTACCCTCCTTGCTGGCCTGTCACCCCCTTTGCTAGTTTAAATGCTTGTCAATGTAGCATTTAAACTTATCATTGAGTGCTTGGATTCCCCTCCAGGATGGATGCAGGCCGTCAGGCTTGAACAAACCTCCATCTCTCCAGGTGGGTCCCCAGTCAATAATGAATCCAAACTCTTCCTCACAGCACCAGTTCTTCAACCATGAGTTAAAGTTCCTGGTGCATGCACTCCTATGTTCTCCCTTGCCTCTCACAGGTAGTTCTTGAGAAAATGACAGAAGTAGCTACTTGCTTGAGACCCTCCCCAGTTTCCTAAACTCTTCCTGAACTTCCTTTGGCTCCCATTTGCCAGGTCATTAGTACCTAGGTGGATAATGACATCCAGCTCACCTCCTGCCTTGCCTTCCCAGTGATCCCCAGGATCTTCCTTCCATCCTCCATGCCTGTGGCACCTGGTGGCACCTCACCTCCCTGTCCTCCCCCTCCTGTGTTCCTAGCTTGATCCCTCTTATGATGGAGTCCCCCACCAGGATTCGCTTCCTCCTCCTCTGGGGTCCACTGCTTTCCCCGCTGAGGTCACCTCCTTGGCTAACCTCCACATCCTTTCCTTCCACTTCTCTGGGTACCTCTATTTGGTTGTCTTCATTTGCCAGTGTGGCATATGAGTTCTTGAGTGGAATAGAATCTGGGATGTGCCTCTGCCTAACTGCTCTAACCCTCCCTGAGCCCACTGTCATCCAAGTGCTCCTCGTTCTTGGCATCCTTTGAGGGAGTTGCATTGGACTGGGTGGTCCCTGGATAGGGGTGATGGTACTCCTGACCCAGTTTACTTCTGTTCTGAGTCTGGCTACCTCATCCCGCAGTCCAGAGAGATGCATGCAGATAGGGCAGCACCTCAGTGTCCAGAAGGTCTGCTTGAATATGGCTGCCCCACAGCCACTGCATTGCACCACTCCCCACATTATAGTGCAATTCCACTACTTGTCTGCTACTGAAGCTCTCCTAGTTCCCTTTTTATTAATTTACTGTACTAAAAATCCAGCCACTGATCCTCAGATAATTTTTTTTTTAAAGAAAAAGAAACCAATAAATAAACAAATGAGTCAAAACACTTGTCATGCTGAGGGTGGGATTCTTCCCCCTTATGCCCCTCCTACTTCACACCCCTTACTATACCCTGTGTTTAGCTCCTGTCAATCAGATTTAACAGGGCATATAATTAAGAGTTGGGGAAGGGAGGGGGGCAAAAATTTGCAGCAATTAAAGACAGCACAGAATTACACCACCACTATGTTTTAAATGTTCAACAGCCCAAAAACAATTATAAGTAAAGACAAGAAAGAAAGTATAGTGTCACTAAAAGCCCACAATCTAAGTTTAAAAGAAAAATAGCAATTACCAGTTACTCTAAAGCACTGAATTGAATATGTTTCCTTCCTTCCCCTTCTGGCTTCTTCTGAGAAATTAAAGCTCTGCTTGCTACTTTAACTCTGACTAAGCTCCACCTCCAGTTATCACGAAGCTGAGGTCAGAGGCCAGACAATTAACACCCTTCACCCAACTACAGGGCAGTCAGACAAGCCAAGATAAAATTTGCAGCAATTAAAGACAGCACAGAATTACACCACCACTATGTTTTAAATTTTCAACAGCCCAAAAACAATTATAAGTAAAGACAAGAAAGAAAGTATAGTGTCACTAAAAGCCCACAATCTAAGTTTAAAAGAAAAATAGCAATTACCAATTACTCTAAAGCACTGAATTGAATATGTTTCCTTCCTTCCCCTTCTGGCTTCTTCTGAGAAATTAAACCTCTGCTTGCTACTTTAACTCTGGCGGGTAGAATGAGCTCTTATCCCTCTGGGAGGCTCCATGCCCACCAACCTGTCGCAGAGATCTATGCAGGAGGTGACCCACCTGCCTATCGTCTGCTTGGCTGCAGGTCTGCCAGGTGCGGCTTCAGCATAGGTGACAAACAGCTGGCGAACCTCTCCCCGAACTTCAGCCGTCCGCCTCCTTATTTTAAGCGAGCGCCTCTAGGGTCCAAAGTATGGAGCCTATATTCGCCTCTGAGTGTGACTGGGTAGAACACCGCAGAGTCAACACCTGGTTAAGGTGAACCCGCACCACCTTCAGAAGGAATTTCGGTGGGGGCGAGGACAACCTTGTCTCCTGTGGAAGACCAGATATGGAGACCTCGATGGAAAGCGCCTGAGCTCCCCATCCTTCTGGCTGACATGATAGCCACCAAGAAGGCGGTCTTCCACTACAGGTGAGAGATGTCACACTTGTGCATCGGGTTCAAATGGGTCGCCCATGAGCTTAGCCAATACCAGCAGTAGACCCCACGGAGGTGGAGGTTCTCGCACTGGAGGGGATAGTGATCAAGGCCTTGAAAAGGCACCCACACCTTCCTCCTGCGCCATCGACTGCTTCCCAGCCTGTGCCTGGTAAGCAGAGATGGCTGCCAGGCACCTTAAGGGTCGCCGATCAAGCCCCTTGCTGAGAAAGAGACCACAGGTAGTCCAGAATGCTTGCCAAGGAACAGGAGGAAGGGTCCAGGCTCTTGTTCCTGACACCAAATGGAGAATCTCTTCCATTTGAAGGCGAGTATTTTCTGGTCGACTCCACGGGACGCCTCAATGATGTTGAGGACCTCGTTGAAAGACCCATGGCCTGGAACTCTAGCCACTCAGAACCAGGCTGTCAGGTGCAGGGATTGAAGGTCCGGATGGAGTACCTTCCTGATTGACTGAGATCAGGTCTGTGGGCTTGAAGCCGCCTGAGCCTGGAGCTGAGACTGAGGAGATCTGATACCAGAATCGAGGGCCAGTCTGGGGCTACCAGAATCACCCGCGCCTGTCCCTCCTTGCCTTGAGAAGCACCTGTGGATCAAGGGAAATGGGGGAAAGGGCGAAGAGGCCTGGGTCCACGGGCTCGAGAAGGCATCCCCTGCAGTGAACCCAGCTGAGGGGGCGGCATGAAACAGTCTCAGCTTCTGTATTCTCCTGGAGGCAAACAGGTCTGCCTGAGGCGAGCCCCCAGAGGGAGAACAGATCTTGTACTACCTCCGCAGGAGAGACCATTCATGGACGCAGCCCCTATCTGGCTTAGGCATCGGCCAGGGTGTTGGAGGCTCCGCCACATGAATGATGAGGAGATCCGCCCAGGCTGCGCACGAATGACCAAATGCAGAGCTTCCTGCACAGAGGCATGGAGTGTGTCCCGCTTCCCGGCGGTTTAGGTAGTACATGGTCGTGGTATTGTACGCCTGACCTGAACCACTTGACCCCATACAAACGGGAGCGAAGGCGTGAGGGCTAGATGAACCGCTCAAAGCTCCAGCAGGCTGATGTGGCATTGGGACTCAGGGGACCCGAGGCCATGCGCTCTGTGCTCCCCCAGATGGGCACCCCAACCAATCAGAGAGGCATCGTCGATAGAGAGACCATCGGCTCGGGGCGGACAAACGGGATGCCCTCCTGCGGATATGCTGGAATGGTCCACCACTGGAGAGCATTCCACATCCCTGGGTCACTGTCATTAGCTGATCCAGCAGATCGAAGTGCTGTGACCATTGGCTGGCCAGTCCCCATTGAAGGGGACGATGTACCAGCGGGCCCAACGTACCATGCTGGTGCAGGCCGCCATGAGGCCCAGGAGGCACAGGAAGTCCCGGGAGGGGCGCGATTGCCCAACCTGAAATGATTGGGCAAAGGAGGAAAGAACCTCAGCCCTGTCTGCTGGGAGCCGTGCTCTGCTTGTAGAGAGCCGAGCCTGCCCCGATGAACTGTATCACCTGCTTTGGCATAAAGTTCTGACTTGGCCTCATTGATGAGGAGGCCAACCTGAGAGCAAACCTGAGGGCTAGATCTCTGGACCACTCCACCTCCGCCTGGAGGGGCTGCAATGAGCCAATCGCCCAGGTAGGGGTACACCGACCCCTTCGGCGCCAAGAGGGAATGCTGTCACCACTGCCATGCATTTGGTGAAGACCCTGGGAGCTAGGGAAAGGCCAAGGGCATGGCCCGGAACTGGTAAAGGGATCCCTCCACTCTGAAGTGGAGGAATCTCTGGTGGGATGGATGGATTGGGATGTGAAAGAACACGTCCTGAAGGTCCAGGGAACAGAACAACATGCCTCGTTCTAAGGATGGGATTATCTGAGCCAGAGTGACCATCCTGAAGGTCCAAGACCTTAGGAACTTGTTCAGGTCATGCAGGTCAAGAATGGGACGCCAGCCCCCTGTCCGTTTTGGGACCAGGAAGTACCTGGACACAAACCCCGGGCCTGGAGGAGGATCTGCCACCTTCCTGATCACCTCTTTTTCGAGGAGCAAGGCAATATCGGCTTGGCGGGCCGACAGAGAGGCTGCGGACCCCGTGGCTCTCGTAGGGGCGACGGCTTGAAGGGTGGGGCCTGCCTGAACCCAGAGGCAGACCCTTCCTACCACCTCCAACACCCAGCGGTCCGTGGTGACAGCGGACCAGGCGGGAAGGGTAGTGGAGCCGCCCCCATGGGGGAGTGGATGAGGTTGGGGACGACACCCCTCAACCTGTCACTGGGCAGGCTTGGATGAGGGACCAGCCAAGGGACCTCCTGGGCCTTTACCTCCCTGCTTACTATTGGAGGAAGCCGCGGGCTTGGGTTTGGGATGCCAAGCACGAGCCTGCTGGCCCTGGTGCTGGTGCTGTTGGGCCGGACGTGCCGCAGGTGCAGAAGGGCGAAAGGACTTGTGCTACTGCTGTCGGCGGCCTTTGTCCTTCTGAGCAGAAGTGACTGAGTCCAGAGTGGCATTGGGCTTCTCAATCCGCTGGAGGTGACCTTCCACTCCAGGGCCGAAGAGGTCGGTCCCTAAGAAGGGGACATCCGCAAATTTGTGCTGGGTATCCGCCGTGAAGATCCGTGAAATAGGTGGATATCCTCAGCCATGCTCTGCGGCGCATGGCCACCACGGCTGCAACCGATCTGGCACAGGAGTCTCCTATGTCCAGAGCCATTTGGAGCTGCTGCTTAGCCACTGCCCTACCCTGGTCCCAGACCTGTCGGACTGTGGTCTGCAGGTCGGCTGGGAGATGAGGGATCACCTCATCCAGGGAGCCCATGAGGGCGTGGGAGAAGTATGCCATCAGCACGGCCGAGCTGGCCTGGCGGAGGCCAAGGGAGGATGCAGCGTACACCTTGCGCCCGACGTAGTCCAGCTTTTTGGACTCCTTGTCGGGGGGGCTTGTCCACATCCCTAGCATTCTCAGAACACCGGAAAACGCTGTCAGTGACCAACCTTCGGCAGAGGGGTGTTCCAAAACCCAGGCAAAGAGCCGTAGGGACCGAGATACTCCCTGGGCCATCCTGGCTGAAGGTGCAGGACAGGAAGCAGGTCACAAGTTAAAGCTCCAAGGTTGGGCCAACAATGGCCTCAGCCACCTAATAGGCCTCCGTGGGGGAATCTCGTCCAGTATCTCCGCCAGGATACTGGCCCATTTGGATATGGGCTCGAGCTGCATCCCGGTGGACTCCGAGATGAGTTGAAGCAACCCCATGAAGGACGATGGGCTTTCATCCAATGACTGGCCCCCGGAGGACTCCAGGTCAACCGGCCTGGAGAACAGGGAGGAGTCATCGTCAGACTTGGAGGAGTTTGCAAAGAGCTGCCTTTGGCCTGAGCCACCCTCCACCTGCCGAGGACAGTCGGGAGTGAGGGTGACCGACAACCTGTGGGGCAGGCCTTGACCCGACCGAGAGTCCTTGGTCGGTGTCCCCGATTTCGGTTGTGGAGGCGGAGGTTCCACCACAATTGGTGGGGCAGCAGGTTTCGGCCGAACAACCGGCCCAGGCTTGGGCATCTCGACTACTGCGTAGGGGTTGTTTCGCTGCTCGGATGACAGCCACTTGATGGCCGGGAAGGCGCGGGCGCCGACTTGCTCCCGGCAGAAGTAACTGCTGCCACATCAGGTCTCGTAGTGTCGACGCACTTGCGCCGAAGCCTCTCCTCTTCCGAGGAGGAAGATATGACGCAGGGTGTCGCCACCGTGCCAGACCAGACCGCCGATGTCAGTGGGATCGGCTGGACTCGAGAGGAAGTCCGAGACTGAGACCGAGAACCTCGGTGTTTCCGAGGACGGGTCTGGGAAGGAGCGGGGGACACCCGCTCTTCCCTCGGCTCGGACGCCTCAGTCAGGAACTTCTGCACCGGGGGCACAGGCAGATCCTCGGTCTCCACCGGGGGAACCGGTGAAGAAGGGTTGTCGGCCTCACCAGTCGACAGCCCGTCCGACAGGTCGAGAAAAATCTCGACCGCGTCGACAGGTGTCTCGGACGGCTGGCCTGACACGGACACCATGGAGCCAGCGGCCTTGGCCGCAACCTCGACCGAAGTCGACAGTTGGGTGTCCGGGGAAGGAGACCTCTCCCGCTCCCATGAACGCTGACGATGGGACTTACCCGTAGAGTCCTTCTTTTTGGATTGAGAGGAATGTCCCGATGGCCCCTCTCCCTTCGTGGAAAGGGATTGGCAAAGCTCCTTGAATGAAGCTGAATACGAGGTACCCAGAGAGAGCGGGATAAATGCCGCGACCGAGGAAGAGGATGATGCGGCCTGGGCCGCCTCCTCCTCGAGGGCGATCATCTGCTTGAGCTGCTCAGCCGAGCCAGCTGCCGCGGTAACCGCCCAACGGGCCTCCTTCGACTTAACCGGCAGGTAGCGTTTCTAGAGGCACCCCAGCTGTAACCAGGCAGTGCGGTCCTCCAGGACATTGGCCGAAAACGAACGGCATGACTCGCGTCGTGTTCTAGGCCAAGGCAGTAGACACACGTGGTGTGCGGGTCCATCCTGGACATCTTCTGCCCACAAGGGCACCGCCGAAATCCGGGAGTCGATTTGTCCATCGCAGCCATGAGGGAGAAAGATGACCGAAGTCTTGAAAACTTTAAAATTAGTTGCAGGTGAACCGAAGAATTAGGATCCAGTCTATCATGCAGAGCGTTAAGGAGGGAACCTGAGCTTCCAAGCGGTAAGGAAGATCTAGCGTCATGGGGCGGAGCCGAGAGTTTTACCACCCGAGTGGGTGGGAGAAGCCAGCTTGAAGACCTTCCGGCAAGATTTAAAGCGGCAAGGAACCTGCTAGACAGTGTGGATGAACAACATATCCATGTCCCTAGAACCATCCATCGTCAGTCTGACCACAGTCAAAAGACCGGTTGTCGGTCCCTCGGGTGTTGGCTGTGTGACGATAGGGCCAGCCAGTGACTATGGAGGATTAGGGGACAATGGCTAAAGTGTTGCATGGACAGGCATGAACTGATGCTGGTCTGGTGATGCAGCCGGTGCTGACCTAGAAAGGGTGGCCTGAGCTAGCTCCCCAGTGGGGCAGAGGCATCACTGTCGTGAAGGAGGTGAGCGCATGCCCCTGGTGTCGCTTGGAGGTGTTGATCCCTGATGATCCTGATGTCAGAACAAACTTAGCAGGCACCTTGAGTGGGAGGGTGCTAATATCAAAGGGGATAAGGGTATGTGCGAGGAGGAGAACCATGTAAAAGCATCTATCCTAAATAGATACTTCTGCTCAGTATTTACTGAAGAGAAGGAAGGGCAGGGCCCACAGCTCAGCACCATGGACACGGGGGGAGGGAGGTGTGCACTAGTCCTCTCACAAAAGAAAGGGACCTACAAGAGCTCGATATGCTCAGGGTGGACAAGGCAATGGGACCTGATGTCATACATCCCAGGGTACTAAAGGAGCTAAGGGTGGAACTAGCTGAGCCATTATCAGAACTGTTTAGTGAGTCGCTGAGCACAGAAGAGGTCCCAGAAGACTGGAGAAGGGCTCATGTGACCCTGCTCTACAAGAGTGGTAGCAGGGAGGAGGCAGGGAACTACAGACCAGTCAGTCTTACTTCAGTAGTGGGCAAGATTATAGAGGCACTCCTTAAGGAAAGGATAGTGCAACACCTGGATTCCATAGGAGCACGGGATCCAAGACAGCATGGGTTTACAAAAGGAAGGTCCTGTCAAACTAATCTCATAGATTTCTTTGACTGGGTAACCAGAGTGGTGGACCAAGGGGAGTAGTTGATGTCGCCTACCTTGACTTCAGCAAACTTTCGATACTGTTCCACATAGAAGATTGATTATAAGCTGGTAGGCTCAGGTGGGTCAGAAGTTGGTCAACTGGGGCAAACTGGGTTGACGAGCAGAAACAGAGAGTGGTGGTAAATGGTATAAAGTTAGAAGAGATGCAAGTCACAAGTGGGGTACCTCAGGGATCAGTCCTGGGGCCAGTCCTCTTCAATATCTTCATTAGTGACATTGCAGATGGACTAGAGGGTAAGGCTTGTCTGTTTGCAGATGACACCAAGATCTGCAACGGAGTAGATGATCCAGATGGGGTGGGCAGAATGAGAAGAGATCTGGATAAACTAGCAAAATGGTTGGAAGAGTGGCAATTGGGGTTTAACACAAAGAAGTGCAAGATCATGCATATAGGGAAGAGAAATCCTGAAGCCACCTATAGGCTGGGAGGGGAGTTGCTGGCAGTCACAAGGGAAGAAATAGACTTGGGCATCATCATCACAGATGACCTGAAATCATCCAAGCAGACCACTAAAGCAGTAGGTAAGGCTAGGGGGATGTTGGGGTATATTAGTGGGGGTATCACAAGTCGGAAAAGGGAGGTAAAAATCCCTCTTTACAAGACACTGGTTAGGCCCCATCTGGAGTACTGCATGCAGTACTGGAGGCCACTCCTTCACAAGGACATTAACCAAACTGAGGCAGTCTAGAGAAGGGCAACCAAAATGGTGCAGGGACTGCATCAGAAAACTTACGAGGACAGATTAACGGAGCTCAATATGTATACCCTAGAGCAAAGGAGGGAGAGAGGTGATATGATCAAAACATTCAAACACCTTACGGGCATTAACAAGGTGAAAAAGTCTAACATGTTTCAATATAAGAAAAATAGCAGGACAAGAGGACACAGCATGAGATTAGAGGGAGGCCGATTAAGGGTTAATGTGAGGAAGTTCTCTTTCACAGAAAGGGTGGTGGATGCATGGAACGGCCTACCTCTGGAAGTGGTGGATATGAATACAGTGCAGGGCTTCAAACAGGTATGGGATAGGCATAAGGGAGCGATACAGATGAGTATGAATAGATAGCCCATTGACAGAGCAAAGGCTGATGGCACATTCATAAGGTAGAAAAAGAAATGGGCAGACTGGATGGGCCTTGTGGTTCTTATCTGTCGTCAACTTCTATGTTTCTATGATAGGCAAAGACCCACTACCCCAGGAGGACCTGGTCGAGTCACCTGGCTGAGAATCTGCCTGCTGAATGAGCCTGAGCTTCAGGGGCTGAGAGGCTGGGGATGAAGTTCCGAACCCAAAGAACCACCACTCGAGAAAGTAAGGAGCGCAGGTGGTTTGACCACTGGGAGCCTAGAGGCAGAGAGGGCTACTGGATTGGAAGGGACTGGCCTCTCGCGGGAGGAAGACCCATGTTCGGTAACTGACTTGTACGGGGACCTGGAGTGGGAAGCTGACTGGGGTTTGTCCCTGTGCTTCTTCCGGCGTTTGTGCTTTCCCAAAGATTTCTTCTCCTTGGATGATGAAGTGGAAGCCTGGAGGCTGGGGAAGAGGAGGTATTTTTGTGGAGCTCCTTCTCCATCACTGTAAGTCTTTGCTGCAGCAGGAAGGCTTCCAGGGTCTTCTAGCAGCTGAGCCAGGTGCACTGGTTAAAATCCTGGCAGTGCTGGCAGGCCTCAGTGTCATGGTCTGGGCCTAAGCAAAGCAGACACGATGAATGGCCATCCTTCTCAGCCACCTTCTTGTAAAACAAGAAGTGGGAGGGGGACTCAGAAAGCCTGGAAGGGGAAACACTGGAAGGCCTGTCTGGGGAGATGTCAGGCTCTACTGGCTCATCTAGGCCTGCAAACTCTCCTTCTTCGTCATCTTCTTCCTCCTCCCAATCACCCTCATAGTATGCCTCTGGGCCAATTTCTGAGGCACCAACTTCCGACCGTACCGATCGCATTTCAACCGATGTCGGTTTGGTCGGAACCGGGCAAAGTGACTGCACAATAGAAATCGCTTTCGCTTTCTCTTCAACGGTCGGAACATGGGTTTTTGGATCCAAACCAGCTGATTTCCTTTTTCTCTTTGTAGAAAATGACTCCGCAGAGTTGGCTCTCCTCTTGCCTGAAGAGGCATCGCCCAGGTCAGTGGGCACCTCCTCAGGTTCAGTCGCAACCGAACAGGGCTGGCCATCCCGGTCAGCGGACTTCTCGGCCTCCCTCTCCCTCGGCCTACTCAAATGTTTTTCAAGAGTGGCTCTGGGAAAGTTCTTACAAATCTGGCAGTCTTCTTTGAGGTGGTCAAACCCCAGACAATATACACAGACGAGGTGAGGATCGGCCTTAGCAAAGGCCTCCTTACACTTCGTACAGTGCTGAAACCCAGTGGGACCGGTTTTCTTTTCGGGTTTATCAGATATGCCTAATAGTACCAAAAAGTCACCCTATACAGCGTTAAGCTAGGCAGCTGAAAAACGTATCAGTTCCAACCATGTCACGGGTCAGTTAAAAAAAATCCCACAAACCAGATTTTTTTTAGGAACCGGTAAGTACTGGAAACCACAAAATAAACACAAATAAATACAAATTACAATTGATTTTGGTTCTAAACCGGACCGACTGGAAAAAAATTGAAAACAAAAACAATTTCCAGTCAAATTAACACAAAAATCATACTACCTACTACTACCACTTACTGTTACTGAAACAGAGGTAAGAATACCGATAGGATGAGGACTGCGGTTGAAAAAAAAACGGCGATTCAAACTAAAACCAAACCGAAGCGCAGGAGGGATCACCGGAGCGACTTCACAGTTAGGCGGAGTAAGAAATCTGATGGTTACACTGCAGAGTAACAGAGACAGAGGTTTGAAAACCGAGATCGAGCTCAACGTTCTATGCTTCTACATAGAGTTAACTCTTTCCTCTCCGGAGCAGTTCAAGTGCTGGGGCTAACTGCATATAGTTAGAATACAGCAAGACTTCATGTTGTTTGAAGCACACTTCGTTCACCACTGATCCATGGAAGAGGATGGAGAAGAAGACATGCACAAAACACTAATTTTTTGAGGAAAAGTAGAAATAATAAAGTGTTTGGTAATGCAAAGAAAATGACAGTCGACTAAAGCAGAAGGTGTCCGTGAAGGTCCAACTTGCATGGGTCGACGGCGGAAAAAAGAACCAAGGTTGGGCTGAGGGACTGCCCCTTTTATACCATAGGTAGACATCGCGGGCTGACATCAGGGGGTGGTCCCCTGCTGTATGCTGCTAGCTAGAAGTTTTCTGTGGGGTCCTGCCACCTGCCGGCTTCAGTCCTAGTGGTGTTACCTGCTGCAAGAGCCGCCAAAGTGAGATTCACTTTTATACCATTAAATGCCATCCTGTTTTGTTTTCCATGTCAGTCACGTATTCTGACATGCTTTGATCATTTGTGACCAGTTTATGACCTAGTTTTGTAGTGCCCTCAGATTTACACTGTGTTCACCTCCCATCAGCAACTACTGCTCTTTCATTTTTTCAAGACATTCCAACATTAGCTATACCAATCCATGCTATTCAAGAATTGCCCAAAATAGTGTAGCTGATGGAATGATCATGCAGTATGAAAAGAGAGTGCAACAGCTACTGAGCAGAAACGATTCAAAGTGCAGTAGTTACAAAGACAATAGAAAATGTGATAAAATTAACAAAAAAAAGGTTGCAACATACCAGGGTATTGGATAAACACTAAAAAGACAAATGGAAGGGCATCTAAAGGTATGAACATTTTCTTATCACATTTGTTTGTATTATTTACACAGTTTACACAGTATAGCCCACGTAAGATGCAACATCTTGTTTCCAGTGAGGTACAGCTTCTATCCATTTCAGCAGCTGAGTGGACTGGAACACTGGGAGATAAAGTGATGTACCCAGGGTCACAAAGTGAGTAATTCACTCTGGTGGGGCTTGAACCTGCATTCTCCTAGTTTGCAAGCCAGTGCTCTAACCACTAGACCACACTGCCTCCCCATTTAAAACATACACAGTTCATTTATTGCTTTCCAACAAGAACTGTACTTTTTAACAAACAAAAAGGCACCTTATACTAGCTGAGCATGGGAAGAACAGGATGCTGTCCTTCTAGGGCACGTTGTAAACAAACTGTGTAGTACTCACTTCATGACATTTGATGATACTATACTTCGGGTCGGTGTGCTCTTAGGTCCAGGTGATGGATGGAAGACCTTCATTCCTTTTTGACTGGAAGTCTTAACACGTTTAATGCCATAGGAATCTTCCGAATGGGCTGGATAAGGATCAAAGGTTCCTGCTTTCATGCCACCCATCTAAAACCAGAAAGGAAACCTTAGTAGTTATTAAACTACTAGACATCTATTTCTTAACTTGAATAAAATTCAAAAGAACCAAGGATTTGTTCACAAACTGATGATTGTTTCTATTAGGTGAACTTGTGCTGATTAAGCCACAGTTTGAAGCAAAACTCTTTTTATGCACCACAACATGCCTTACCAATTGGTCCTTCCTCAGCAGATGCCTACCACACTCCCATCTAAGAAAACCCCTGACCCTTCCCCACAAGCACTACTTCTTGTCAAAGCCAGTGTCAATTTCCCCTCTAGACTGGGGGCCCTGACTATCCTGGGGTGCATCAGGGAGTGGAATTAGCATAGGTAGTACAGGACTGAGCCAGGTGAGGTAGTGTTTGCAACACTAGGAAATCCATATTTAGGCATCTCACAGAATTATCGTGGTGTGTGTGTGACGGGGGTAGTTACAGCAGCAGAGCAGGCCAATAATGTGGCCCTAAGGGATGAAAGACTTACACATAACACAGATAAGCATCAGCAAAATAAACAAATTGCAAGCATCAAAAATGTAAATACATATGCACAAGGGCCTGTCAAGACTTGGGATGTCAGAGGTTGCTAGGTAAGAGCAGCAGAAATATGAGTATAAGGACTATGAGTAAGTAGAGAAGGATAGTGAAGGGCTGTGTAAATGTGCTCCACCTTGGAGGCAGGTGCAAGGGGTTTTGAGAGGGTTGTACATTGCCTTTTTAAAGGCTTGTGTTGCGGAGGATTCCTCAACACTATCTGGCAGAGTTCCAGGTTGATGGAGCCTTTATGACAAAGGCCTTTTGACCAATCCATTTGTGCACTCTGGGAACTTGAAGTAAATTCACAGACTGTGATCTTAGTGAGTAGGATTGTTCAGGCTTGGTTAACAGGTTGTATACATAGACTGGATAGGACCCTTGTTTGCATTTAAAAATCAGTGTGAACCATTTAAGGCTGTGTCTTCTGTCAGGAAGAAAGAACTTAAGTTAGTGATAAAGATTGCAGCGGTGTGTGCATTTATCGCAGCCTAAGGTGACTCAGCATAAGCTACTGTAACTTCATGTAGCGATGTGCAGGGAGCAGCCATGTCAATTTTGCTGCCATATTCTAGTGCTGGCATCAGGGATTGCTTTGGAATTAACTATCTTGTACTTGGTGTGAGACTATTCCTCACACTGTAAAGTGCGACAAGCTTTTGCTGAGTGCTCCTGACAATCTTGATGTGGTCTGAAAAATGTAGAGTCAAGCCATATCCCAAAAGCAGTGACATTTTCCTGCGGTGGGCTCACTTGTGGAGTAATACGGAGTTACTGCAGCTGGAGGGAGATGATCTCCTGCTGGAAGCCATGATCTTAATTTGGGTTTAGAAACATAGAATCTGCCAGCAGATAAGGACCGCTTGACCCACCTAGTCTGCCCATTCTTCCCTGCTTATAGTATCATCACAGATCCTACATGATTTCTAGCCCATCTTCCATTTCCTTTCCCTAAGATTCCCTTATGCCTATCCCATGCATTCCTGAACCCCACCACCTCCGCTAGAAGATTGTTCCAGGAGTCTACCACTCTGTCTGTGAAGGAGTACTTCCTCACATCTCTCCTGAATCTACCACCTCCAGTTTCTTACTGTGCTCGCTTGTCCTTGAGCACATTTTCTTTCTGAAAACTACTTCCTTCCTGTACCTTATTTACCCCTGTGAGGTATTTAAGGTTCTCTATCATATCCCCCCTCTCCCTCCTCTCTTCCAGGGTGTACATATTCAGGTTCTTAAGTCTCTCCTCAAAGGCCTTCTGATGCAGACCCCACACCATTTAGTTCAGTTCTGTTGAGCAGTAGGTTGTTTGCAAGCATTCAAGCTTGGGTTTGGTCAAAACCAATTTGGAGAACACAGCAACAACAACAAAGTCCTGCACTCACCACTCTCCAACAAAAGATAGGCTCCAAGTAGAATTTCAAAGGTGCTTCATTTTAATATAAAATGCAATGTGCAGTACAAACACTAGCTCCAGATGTGTTTCTGAATCTTCACGATTCCTTACTCAATGGATCTGGTGTGCAACAGTAAGGTCCATTTATTTATACATCATGGGATATGACATCACCAAGCTGCGCCCGATCCACATGCCAAAAGTGACAAAATAGTGCAATTCAAAGTGCATTAGAAACAAATAGTTACATACAAGCTCCAAATATATGTACAATAAAAACTTAAAAAAAAAAACTTAATAGACTGGAATATAATATCAAAAAGAAATATCAAAAAGAAGACACAGAGACAAAGTCCATGTGACTACCTTAGATGTCCAGTAAATCAATGTGTCTGCAAAGAAAAATGAAAGCATTTTAAGTTAAGCCATTCAGCATAATATAAAAACAATTCCATTCAGTGCTAAAAGAATGAAACCAGAAATGAAAATGTGTATGTGTGTGTGTGTGGGGGGTAATTTCAGACTGTAATTCCAAAAGTTGTTTTGGTCAAAGGTTTATATCTTTATAAACCATATATACTAAACTTCTCCTAAAGTGTGTAACAATATGATCTCCATCACTATTTGTCTATCTCTTTTTCAGGTATGGTGCAAAGTTAAGTCTAATCATTCAGTCCTAGGTTTTTATAAGCCCCCAATGTGTAAATCCAAGATCCTTCCCTTGTTTGGATGAAATTGTCATGATCACTCACTCTGGGATTTCTGAACACTTTTTCAATGCCTTGAAAGCTAAAAACATGTTCTGTCTGATTGTTGCTAGTTGCAACATGCAAGGCAGTAGCATAGGTACACCTGAAACTGGCATGCAAAAAAAAATGATTCTCCCAATACTTGACTATGGCGATGTGGTCTATGGCTCTGCACCCTCATCCAACCTGGCCAGCCTAGACACACTTTGTCACCTCTTATGTCGATTCATCCTGGACTGCCCCCCAATGACCCATCACTGTGACTTATACAGCTCCCTAGCACCTCACTCACTCATGTCCTGCAGGCTGATCCACTGTTCCAGACTCATAGCAAAATTCTGGTCCCAGTCCCTCCCCCTCATCTCAGCTCCGCCCTGTCGGTCCTGCCTTCCCTGACCTACTCACTCAGAAGCACTAACTCCAGGCTTCTCGAAGTACCATTCATGCATCCTCCAAGGCAGCGTTCAAATATCGCCTGCCCAAACTATGGAATGATCTACCTGCAGACATCAGGCTTACCACAAACCCAAGACTCCTAAACCCACTCCTACACGCACACTTCTCTGACACATGCACCTGCTGCCAGCTAGTCATGTATTTCTAAGCCTCCTGCTCCTCTGACGCCATGGTACATGTAATGCTCCACGATGTCCTCTGCTACACCCTAAGTTCGTAAAGGGCCACACAAGACTTGTGTCTAGCTTTTCTGTTGTTCCTACTGAGTGCCTTCTCTTGTTGCTGTGAGCTCCTCAATGTAAACCACTGTCTGTAATTATTATCTGTACCTATGTTATTATCTTGTAAACCTGTATTGTATTACCCGCCTATGTATCTCCCGCTCAGCATGCCTGCCTGGTTAATCTCTTAAATAAATAAATAGGTAAGGTCACCATTGTTTATAGCTCTACAGTGTTCACCTACCCTCAGTTTTAGACACCTCTTTGTTGTGCCCACATAGAAGGCACTGCAAGAGCATGTCACCATGTAAATTACACCTATAGTGTCACACGTAACAAGATGTAGTATTGTGTAATTTCTAGATATGTGTGGGCTGGTAAATTCCTTACCTTTCAAAATACTGGGACAGTAAGTAGATCTCTGGCATTTGTAACACCCAGGATTTGGTTTGGAGTTCAGGAAGAAAGCCAAACTGTCCAAAGCACTCTCTTGTGAAATATTGGAGTATAAAGCCTCCACGTCCATAGAGTAATCAAAAAGGAGCCTGGTCCCACTTCAATGTCCCCCCCAAAATGCACAAGACATCCTTGGTGTCCTTGATATATGATCCCAGCTGCATTACAAAGGGTTTCAAAAAGTGGTCCACATATTGGGAGAGTGGCTCCGTAAGGGATCCCATTCCACTCACTATGGGTCTGCCTTGGTGGGGAGGGACTTCATAATGGTGGATAAAGTATAGATAGTGGCCCGGACTGGATGATCCACTTTAAAGAAATTCTTAGCATCCATATCTATCCAACCTTTTTCAAATGCTTCTGAAATGAACTCATCAATTCTATGTTTGTAAAAGATAGTGGGGTCACTTTCAAGTTTTTTATAAAAAGCAGTATTGGACAGCTGCCTATTAACTTCATAAATATAATCCCTTGTATCCTGTACCGCAACTGCCCCTCTCCCCTTATCTGCCTGTTTTATTACAATAGTTGCATCATTCCTAAGGCATTCTAGTGAATCCCTCTCTGCTGTCGACACATTGTCATATCTAATGTGTGGTAAATCAGAAAATTTTTCTAGCTCAAATTCACAAACTGTTTGAATGGTTGAAATTGCAGCACTAGGTGGGGGATAAAAGATAGAAGTTCCTCTAAATTTCTTATTGTCATTCATGGCTATATTCCCACCTGTAGAGGTGCCATCACTCTCAAGTGTACCAGTCCCAGCATATCCAGACCTCTCCTGCTGTTTGTCAAAAAAGGACTTCAAACTGAGGTTTCTACACAGCTTTTGTAAGTCCCTATAGGAATGTTCCAAATTTATCGAGGCCTTTTGTAGGTGAAAAAGATAGGCCCCTTTCCAGGATATTCATTTCCAGAGAAGACAAAGGCCTGTTGGAGAGGTTAATCACTTTCCGTAATTCCACCCTCTCCTTCTGTATGGGTTCCCTCTCCATGTTTTGCTGTTTTGAAATATCTCCTGTCTGTTGTATCCCTGGTAGCTCTGTGGGGGTCTCTGAAGCTGCTGATTGTCATAATGTACCAGAAGAGGGTGGGGAGATTGTTGTTGATGGTGTTGTCCCTCTTCTGTCCATTTGTTTCTGCTTCCCCCTCCCACCCCTCCTTGTCTTCCTCCTCCTCTTTTGTTGTTTGCAGAACCCCGGCCTGGTCCACTTTGTTGTACCATCCGAAAACCCTGATACCTGTTGTTACAGGTGCTCCTGCGAGGTACAGGGTCTTCAGAAGGAGTATTATATGAAACATCAGATGAGTCATCACCCGAAATTACTGAGGTGGTGGTCTTATTATCACTGGGGTCCATGCTCAAATTAAAAGAGACCCGTTTCCCCTCTCTGAGTATACCCTTTGGATGTTGTTTTATAATATAGGTGTATACCCGATTGTTATGATAATCCTCCAAGTCCCTTTTAAACTTAGTGAACTTTTTCTGTTTCAAATCAGAATCTAACTTATTCAGTGTTTCCTTTAACTTCTCATTGCAGTGATTAAAATCAATATGATTTTTAAAAGTCATTAATTTATTTTCTAGCTCTTTAGCTTCATTTTTAAGAGACTCATACACCTCATTACCATAGTCAATCAATTTTATTAACTTACTGGAGGCATCATCAAGTATAGCCACCGTCTCTCCATGAAGGTATCACTTGTGCAAAAGCTGGCTCTTTTAAAACCTGCAGGCCCGTTGGAATACACTTGACCTCCAGGTATGCCTCTAAATTAGTTGTATTCCATTGGATCCTTCTTGCTTTAGTAACTGTCTTTTCCAGGGCCTGAAATGCTTCCTATAATGTCCCTGCTGGCCCAGTATCAGGATGTACTCCTAAATGTACCTCCTCTTCTTGTAAAAAAGGATTTGCTCGGCCAGCTGTTACAAGAAGAGCATCCACATATGAAAATTGGTCTCCATGCATTGGTATAGATGAAAAGTTTAAATCAGGCGTCTTCTCAAGTGTTGCAGTTACTGTGGTATCCATTTTGCCTTCCCTGTGTTGCAGTTCAAATGCACCTCTGAGCCGAGCAAATCCTTTTTTACAAGAAGAATATTCCGAGGCAGGGCACTCTCAGGGAGAAACAAGTGAGACCTGATGATATACAAACATTGAATTTTGTCATGACTTACTCAGTACATGCTTCCAAGGTGGCAAACATTATTAGCAACAACGGGACTATTCTGAGGGGGGACCCCTACCTACAACAGTATCATGAGAACACCCCCAGACTATCATATAGACATGCTGAAACTCTTAAAGATGTGCTAGTGCATAACAGACAGGCCTCTCCCATTATTCACACATGGCTCAAACCAAATCCTGGGTGTTACAAATGCCAGACTCCAGAGATGTACTTACTGTCCCAATATTTTGAACAGTAAAGAATTTACTAGTCCACACATATCTAGAAATTACACAATACTACAACTTATTACGTGTGACACTATAGGTGTAATTTACATGGCAACATGCACTTGCAGTGCCTTCTATGTGGGCACAACAAAAAGGTGTCTAAAACTAAGGGTCGGTGAACACTGTAGAGCTATAAAAAATGGTGACCTTACCTATGCTACTGCCTCGCATGTTGCAACTAGCAACAATCAGACAGAACATGTTTTTAGCTTTCAAGGCATTGAACAAGTGTTCAGAAATCCTGGAGGGGGTGTTCATGACAATTTCATCCTAACAAGGGAAGGATTTTGGATTTACACATTGGAGGCTTATAAAAACCCAGGACTGAATGATAGATTTAACCTTGCACTGTACCTGAAAAAGAGATAGACAAATAGTGATGGAGATCATACTGTTACACACTTTAGGAGACATTTAGTATATATGGTGTATAAACATATAAACTTTTGACCAAAACAACTTTTGGAATTATAGTCTGAACTCCCTCCTCGCCCCCACCCAACACACATACACATTTTCATTTCTGGTTTCATTCTTTTAGCACTGAATGGAATTGTTTTTATACTATGTTGAATGGCTTAACTTAAAATGCTTTCTTTATTTTTCTTTGCAGACACATTGATTTACTGGAAATCTAAGGAAGTCAATGGACTTTGTCTCTGCGTCTTCTTTTTGATATTATATTCCAGTCTATTAAGGTTGTTTTTTTTTTAACTTTTTATTGTACATATATTTGGAGCTTGTATGTGACTATTTGTTTCTAATGCACTTTGAATTGCACTATTTTGTCACTTTTAGCATTTGGATCGGGCGCAGCTTGGTGATGTCGTATCCCATGATGTATAAATAAATGGACCTTCCTGTTGCAAACCAGATCCATTGAGTAAGGAATCGTGAAGATTCAGAAACACATCTGGAGCTAGTGTTTGTACTGCACATTGCACTTTATATTAAAATGAAGCACCTTTGAAATTCTACTTGGAGCCTGTCATTTGTTGGAGAGTGGTGAGTGCAGGACTTTGTTGCTGTTGCTGCTATAATTGTTTATCCTGGAGCACCCCACCCTGGTGTAGCCTCTGATTCTGGATTTTACAGTTTGGAGAACATTGCTGAGGTAAATGAAGCTCTTAGATTTCACATAGATGACAGTTTTGTCTGTGTATAGATGTATTTGTGCATCAGAACTGGTGCAGATGGACATCAGGTCAATAATGAATAAGCTGAATAGTAAGGGTCCAAGAATGGAACCTTGAGGTACTGAACCATGGAAGTACCTTGTGTGAGAAACCTAAGCAGTCTGAAGTAGAATCATATGGTTTACAGTATCAGATATCTTCAAATAATTTGAACTTTGTTTCATGCACCACCTCCAAGCTGTCCTGACAGGTCCCTGAACTGTCAGATCTTTCTTTTCTGCCGAAGAGATCAGACATCTCAGTTCCACTTCTCAAATTATTTTGGCTCCACTTATATTATGATCAGTACACCAGCTATGATTCTATAGAAAATTGTCAGCAGAAAAGGTCAATTGGGTCCACCTAGTTTGCCTAAGTGTTCCCTGCCTACTGTACCTCCACAGACCTTAACTGGTTTCTGGAGACCCTCCCCCTCTCTGTTTCTGTAATATGCCCCTGTGTCTATCCCATTCACGCTTGAAGCATTCCACCATTCTAGCCTCCACAACTTCAACTGGCAGTTGGCTCCATGCTTCTACCACCCCTTCTGTGAAGACGTATTTCCTCACTTCCTGTGTGAAATGTTCCCCCTTCAATTTCATTGCATGCTTCTTAGTCCTGGAGCATATACTTTATTTGGAAGAGGCTCCCTTCCTGCACCCTGTTCATCCCTGTGACATACTTGAAGGTCTCAATCATTTCACCCCTCACTCTCCTGTCCTACAGAGTGTACATATTGAGATTCCTTGATCTCTCCACCATCTCCATGTCTTTCCTAAGGTACAGTCTTCAGAAATGGACATAGTATTTCAGGTGGGTGGAGTACCGTAGAACGATACAGTGGCAGCACCATCTCTCTCGCCTGATGGTGATGTCCCTCCCTATGCATCGTAGCATCCCACTAGCCTTGCCCACAGCCTTGTCACAATATGCTGCCACCTTGAGGTCTTCTGAAATAATAACCCCAAGGTCTCTCTCCTGCCTAATGACTGCCAACTCCCATCCTATACTCAGCACAGAGGATCTTACCTGTGTCAGTCTTCACCATTCATCACTGGTGGGTGTCTGCCGGAAACAGGCACCCCACGGAAGACCTTTTTTTGAGGAGGAGGAGGAGGGGCCGACGTACAAAGTGGCACTGGTGGGTTGGCCAGTAATGGCCATTGGGTCCTCCACCACCTCAGTTCTGCTTCTCCCGCCATTGAGACAGCACACCAGCAAATTCTACAGACTTCTGTGGCCTACTTCTACGAGTGCTAGTTTGACACCATTCAATGCCATTATCCTCGACTCTGCCTTGGTTCTGCTACTCGATGCCGCTAAAGACTGGTAAGACCTTTCCTTTTATTTTTGGTGTGTGGCATCGAGTTTTTTCTGTTTTTAAGTTTAGTTACCGTTCCGTGATGTCTGGTCGTCCGGACAAGAAGCGATCCAAAAAGACGAGTCGGCCCCCTATGCATCGGTGTCCCTGTGGCCAGCAGATTTCAGTTACCGACTGACATGACGTGTGTCTCACCTGTCTTGGTCCCCAGCATGATATGGATGCTTGCAATGCCTGCTTCTCGATGGACCGTCGAGTTTTGGAGCACTGCGCCTTAAAGGTTGGCAGAGCCCCGCCGACTTTTGGGGGGTGGTGGTGCTCGCGCCGTTCCAAGCACAGGACTCTCTGCCCTACCTCCGGGTCCCTTCCTGGGCCTATACGGTCCAGTGAAAAAGGGGCTTCCTCCTCTTCCAGCCTTGCCACGGAGGAGGACCCTACTGCAGTGCCAGAGGGCCGATCTGGCCCCGTTTAAGGTCGGGCCAGGAACAGCACCCCCCTGGCAGTCACCTTCTCGGAGCCCATGGCTGTGGGTCCTGGCACAGTGCGTTCCTCGGCACCGCCCATCAGCGCCATCTCAGATCCTGGAGCCGCACGCAGCACCAGTGATCAGGGCAGTGCCGCCAGGAGTGCAGGGCCTGGTCGTGGCGCCGTGATTGGGGAATTCCTCAGGGCCACCAATCCGGAGCCCTTCATAATTGTCTCCTCTTCAGAGGAGAATGATTCTGGGGTGTATCCAGATTGGCTGCCTGACTCTTCAGAGTCAGAGGGTTCCCCACGACCCAGCACCCTTGCACCTCCCCAGGTGTCCTGTCCAGTGGCTCAGGTGACCAGGGTTTGTGCAGATCTCCCAGCCACCCCTGGCTTGGGAGGCCAGCTGTGACCTTTTGGTCCCTCTGCTGCTGGGGTAGTAATCAGGTTCTTGAGTGACGGAGTGGCTGCTGTCCCCGGTGCCATTCCTCCTCTCAGAATCAAGAATGAGCCCCCTCCTCCTGAGGCCCTCTTCAGGGGGTCTGTGGAGTCGAGGAAGCCCTTGGCACAGGGTCGAAGAAGGGCTTCTGGGAGTCCTCCAGGTTGAAGATGAGGGCAAGGGACCACGGCACACTTCCATGACCCTTCAGGGTCGAGGGAGGAGCCGTAGTGCCAAGCCCTTTGTTCTCCCCTCAGGTTCTCCCATGGAGGTCCCTCTGGATGGGCTGGGGTCTGCCCTTCTGCGTCTATGCAGTCCTGGTTCCTCACAGGGTAGCTCACTCTACAGGGTTAAGCCCTCACCATTTTGATTTCCATGATAGGATGGTGAATTTACAGACCTGCGGTTTTCCTTTGATGCCAGGCTCTCCTGTGGATTCTGCTAGCCCTGGCAGAGGCACATCACATCAGGTGACAGGCTCACCCATGCCTCTACACCTAGCTCCCTTTCTCCCAGGCCACAATGAGCCTTTGGATCCTTTGACCTGGGATCAGTTCAGGTCTCAGGCAGCGGCGTTCCCTCACTACATTAGGGCCATTGACAAGCAAGTCTTCTGACTAATTCCCCCGCTGCAGCCAGAGTCTGATTTGTCAAGCTCCTCAACCTCCTTGTCTTCCTCCACTGAGAAAGAGGAACCTTCCATCCACCTGTCATCAGACACTGATCAAGCCCAGTATCAGCACTTCCTGTCAAGGTTGGTTAGGGACTTGCATATTTTCTGTTATGCTAGAGACAATACCGAGCATGTGAAGCAGGCTTTCCTAGGTGAATTTGGGGTGCACCATTTGGCAGTCCTATCCTGGCCAGTTCCTTTCCGGCAAACATCGTACAGTGCCTGGCAGCATCCACATTCCCAGGAACCATCCCCTATGGACTGCCACAGGAGGTATTGTGCAATCCATGGGTCTCCAGGCACCTAGTCTCATCCACCTTCCAGACTGACGTGGCTGGACACTCCTTTCAGGCTGGGCTTCGACGCCCGGTCCACAATAGGCCCCCGAGATTGATTCTTGAGAGCTGGATTGGATAGGGCAAAAGTCTTCTCTTCAGCGAGAGCCTGTTGGCTATTATTTCTCATCAGATGCACCACGCTGCCTTCAACAGACATCTGTGGATGATGCTGGGACAGGCCCTAGCATTGATGCCTGATTCGGAGGCTAACCGACAAGCCATTGCCCTTGCCGCTATAGGCATGGAGTTGGTGAGGCACCAAACAAGGGCATCGTATGATGCCAATGAGGTCACTTCACAGCTTGCAGGGACAGCAATCTGCATTAGGCAGACGGCTTGGCTTCGCCTATCAAGGTTGTCATTGGCCTGGCGCAAGTTATTAGCCTCCCCCTTCCAGAGGACCCATCTCTTTTCCTGCACAGCGAGACGGGTGCCTCAGGGGTGCCTTCCTCCCCCTAAGGTTCAGGGGACCCCATCTCACTCTGATAAATCCCAGCCTTGAACTGGCTAGTGGAGGGTCCCCTTCCCCCCATTCTCCCCCAGGGGTGGACTGAAGGATGTTTCCCTCAGGGTTACTGTGCCCCCTTCTGGGGGTACTAGGTACTCACCCACCAGTGATGAATGGTGAAGACTGACACAGGTAAGATATGAAAATTACATACCTACCATAATTCTTGATCTTCCTGTATATCTTCACCATTCATCACTGGATCACTCCCACCTTCCCCCTTGAGGCCTCAGTCCCTGAGACATCTGCCTCCCTTCTACCCTAAGACCCCTCCCCCCCCAGAGTTCTCCCAATTTTGCCGGGGGGGGGAGGGAGTCCATGGGCCGAGGGCTGGGTTCGAGCACATCTCAAACCCTTTGGGGTTCTACTCCTGGTGTTATGTGTAGTGCAGCTTTAAGAAATGTTAGACAGTACACCTTTAAGAAATGTACTTCCTGTGAGCCTGTGAATTTTCCTGTGTGTGTTGAGATAAGTTTTCCCCTTATAGCTGTGCTGAATAGAAGTAAACAGAGAAGGCCTAAATTTCTGTGGTGCATGTTTTTCTTTTTACCAAGACTCTGATGTGTTTAAGGTACTTATTTTCAGCCACCAAATACAACAAACTGGTGACAAGGATGGTGGAAATTTTCAGAGCTCTAGCTTACTGAATTCCACCATTTTGTGACTTTCTGCATTGGAAGCAAGTAAGCAATTTGGAACTGCACAATATTAAGGAAACTTCAGCCAGCTTTGAGATTTTTACAGGAACGGACTGGGATACATGGTCCAGACTGTCTGAACAGTGGTTATTACTTAATCCTGCCATACAATCAGCAACAGGGTGAGCTTAGTACTTTCTTGGGGAGTGAAACCTTCAAACTTTTATGCAGTCTGTGTGCACCAGACTGGCCGGAGGATTTGTCATTTCAAGAGCTAAAGGCTAAATTGAATGCACAATACAGTTTAACAACTTTCCCAAGGGCTGAATGTTATAAATTCTGCAGTTACCACCAGAAACCAGATCAGTCATTACGGTCTTATCTGGCTGAGATCAAAAGCTTAGCTTTCACGTGTGAGTGGAGCAGGGAGCATCTTGAATCTAATTTAGCTGATAAGTTTGTTATGGGGTTGAATAATGAACATCGTATTCAGCAATTACTTTCTGTAAGTGTCAAGAAATCTGCTGATGAACTTTTATAGTTGGCACAGATGTATGAGGCTGCAGAATATGAAGCACATGCTAAGATGAACACCAAAAATAAGGTACAAGTGTCTGTAGTAAAACCCAAGTTGAAACAGCTCAAATCTAAGTCTAAACCACTGTTTACAAAGGAAAAATCAACCACTCCACCCAAACTGCATGGCTAGTACAAGTGTGCATCATGTGGGTCATCTCAGCATAGCAGGGACCAGTGCAAATTCAGAGAAGTTCAGTGTCATGCATGTAAACATCAGAGTCATATCGCTAAGGTCTGCAGAAGCAGGAGAACTGCAGTGATCAGTTCAGAGAGCACAGACAGTGCAGTGGTTCCTATTGCACCACAAATGCAGACTAAAGATGTTCCTCCTTTCTATGTGTTACTTCAATTGCCACAACTGAGGCATCAGTTGCATTTAATGGTAGACTCTGCTTCCCCGGTTACTTTTATTAACCATCAACCATGGTCTAATCTGGATAAGCCACCATTATCTCCTTGTAATAAGTTGCTGCATGCATTTGAAGGGCAACCATTTCAGCCACTGGGCTCATTTACCACTTTTGTACGAAGGACTGATTCTCCTAGTACACCTCTAACTT
Source organism: Neoceratodus forsteri (assembly GCA_016271365.2). Lineage (NCBI taxonomy): Eukaryota > Metazoa > Chordata > Ceratodontiformes > Ceratodontidae > Neoceratodus > Neoceratodus forsteri. The sequence goes on along the minus strand of CM057453.1, from coordinate 58,356,801 downwards.
TTCTGGTTTCAAAAAAGGGCGTCAACATTTTGGGCAGAGATGCTCAGGTTCTTCTAAACATTCATGTTGATCCAGCAGATGTTGGCCTACTTGCTGCTGTCCAGGTACCACAAAACAGCAATCTGTCAAAGCTTGGGGAGATTTTAGAAATGTATCCAGAGCTGTGGAAAGACCTGGAATGTTGCACAACAGCTAAAGCCAAGCTACTTACAAAGCCTACTGCAGTCCCTAAGTTTTGTAAACCATAGAAACCTATTTTTGCCTTTAAACTGGTAGTTGGGGCAGAATTGGACAGACTGGAAAAAGCAGGTGTACTGAAAAAGGTTTCAAGTTCAGATTGGGCTATTCCAATTGTGGTAGTATCTAAACCAGGTGGTAAGGTTCAAATATGTGGAGATTTTAAGGTGACACTTAATCCAGTACTTAGCACAAGATGTATTTCCTTTACCCTTACCTGAGGAACTTTTTCATAGACCGAATGGTGGTGTGGGGTTCTCTAAACTGGACCTCGCTGATGCATACATTCAAGTGGAACTGGATACAGACTCTCAGAAACTGGTAGTGATTAATACACACCAAGGACTGTACAAGTACAAACAGTTATGTTTTGGCCTTAGTTCTGCGCCTGCTATTTTCCAAAAAGTGATTGAGCAAATGGTAGGTGATATACCAGGTGTTGCTTGTTATTTGGATGACATCATTGTCATGGGCAAGACAGAAACTGAACATTTACTTTACTTACAAAAGACCATAGAAAGATTGCAACAGAGTGGATTCAGACTCAGGAGAGAAAAATGCCAATTTTGTCATCCAAGTGTTACGTACATAGGTCACATTATTGACAAAGATGGAATTCGTCCAAATAATGAAAAGGTGGAAGCCATTGTGCACATGCCTGAACCACAGAATGTTTCAGAGTTACGCTCATTCTTGGGCATGGTGTGCTACTATGATCGCTTCATACCTGGCTTAGCAAATAAATGTGCTATCCTAAATGAACTGCATTGTCCACCTGGGAACAGAAGTAGGAGGTTGTTCAGGAAAGAGGTTTGGTTTATATTCTCTTTTAACTGAAATATTTGAATAGTTTTGTACTTGAAATTAGTTCTGTGTGTTAAAAATTACTACTTTGAGTTAGAACTGTTACTTGGGCTGTGATATTGTAACTATTGGGGTTTGTGGGAACACCTGTTTGGCAATGATAATTAGAGTGAAATTTAAATGTGATGTTTGCTTGGTGGTAGAGGGAGGCGTAATTACAAGAATCTTCTTGTCTTTCATTGTTCACTTGGGAACAGTAGCAGGAGGCTTTTCAGGACAGAGGTTTGGTTTTATCTTCTGTTTTAACTGTAATATTTGAATAGTTTTGTACTTGAAATTAGTTCTATATGTTAAAAATTACTACTTTGAGTTAGAACTGTTACTTGGGCTGTGATATTGTAACTATTGGGGCTTGTTTGGCAGTGATAATTAGAGTGAAATTTAAATGTGATGTTTGCCTGGTGGTGGCAGAGCCCTCCCATCCACCTTGTTTTGTAGGCTTTCTTAAATACTGAAAAGCCACTGGAGGTTGGGATTGAAGGGCTGTGCATTTCTGTTTGTGACTGAAATTTGAAGCACAGGAACTGGTGGGCCTGTGACATCATACGGTACCTGATGTCTGCATACACACACTGTTAGCAGGACTGGACACACACTGGACTGTATGTGTTTGTGAGACTTGGGAACATTATTGGTGGTGTTGAAATTGGGTTCGTAAACAACTGCAGTCAGTACAGAGAGAGAGAGAGAGAGATGGTATTCCAGGGGGAAGGGACTGAGAAAAGGGGTGTATGCCATTATGAACAGAGAGGGACAAACAGGGTGGCCACATTCCACCATGGCAGGCATCTTCAGAAGGGTTGTAGGCTGCACAGGCTGTGGGGTGGCAATAATTCTCAATTGGGCCTGGAGAGAGGGAGGCTGCCCACTCTGTAGACAGCTATCTCATATCAGGAATGAAGTGTATTGGTTAAGGAGTAAGCTGGGGGGTGTTTCCAAGGATAAGGGGTGTGCATATGGGCGGCAGAAGGGGGGGCTGAGGGGATGCTGGGGCAATGCTCAGAAATTACAGGACATTATGTTGCAGCAAGCAGGAGGGGGGATATTAGGGACAGAGGACCCTTAGATAGGGATGTTGATGCTAAGGGGAAAACTTACGGGGTAAACATTCCGAATATAAAGACAGTGGAGGGGGAAGAGTCAGGAGGGGTTGTTGTGGGGAAGCCTAGAAGAGCAGATTGTGGGAAGGGAGCTCCTAAGGAGAACAGAGGAAGAGGGGCAGTTTAGAGGGACAGTCGAGGGAAACTCAGGTTACTTGATGGAGGCTGGCATAGAGTGTTACAATAAATTTGAGCTACTAAGCAACCTAGAGGGGGAGGAAGGGGTTGGTGGAAATGAAGAAACTGATACAAAGGCCCGGGGGGAGGGAGTCGGATACCCATAGGGCATCACAGACCGGCAATGGAAAGGACAGAAATAGTCGCAGAGGGAGAAGGGGAAATGTAAATGTTAAGCAGATGGGGGAGGTGCAACATATTGCAGACATGAGGGAGGAGAGCATGACTGGAGAGAAACTGGGAGACAAGGAGGTGGGGAGGGGTCCCCCTTCAGTAGGGGGGGTCTGTGCCAAGGATGGGGCCCTAGGTAAAGGGGACCCACAGAGGGCCTCTGGAGGTAGGGGTACTATTACAAGGGGGGAGGATGGTGGTGTGAAACCATCAGGGCCAGGATGAATGGTTCAGATAAGAGAGGGTTAAAGGGGACAGCTATTCAGGGGGGTCTGAGTTAAGTGGGCAAAATAACAAGGGAGGCAGAAAGGAGAGGGTGACAAGGGGGTCTCTAATAAGGCAGGAAGACTCCCATGGAATTGAGATCATGAATAAGGGGGATGGGGGTTGACAGCGATAGTGGAGATAACCATAAGGATGATGGCGGTAGGTTCTGTTATTGGGAGACTCGATGATTAGGGTATCCATTGGGAGGACAGGGGTGGATGCCATAGCCAGGTGAAGGTAGTGAGTATCACTGGGCTGACAGTGCACAGAGCAAAGTTCATGGTGTAATAACAGGTTAGGATTGTGGAGGAAACCGATTTCTTGGTGCATTTGGGAACTAACGATTTAGAGGAAATAAGGTTTGAAAATCCAAGCAAGGTTCCAAGAACTTGCCATAGTCTGTCGGGATAATGGATGCAACATTTCCTTTTTGAGATATTGCCAGTACCAAAGGGCCTCAGTGGAGAAAAAATGAAGATCACAGAGGTTAATGACTGCCTGGGAAGTGGGGGTGAAGAAAGGGTCGGGGTGTTAGGGAACTGGAAAGGAGTTTGGGAGGATAAGGGACTATATGCCAATGACAGGCTTCATCTTGCCCTATTAGGGAAGGAAGTCCTAAACAGGGAGTGGCTGACTACATTCAAGAAAAGTGGGGTTTAAACTTGTGAGGAGGGAGAGATAAGGGAGGGGCTGACCAGAAGCCCTCTCCTCCAGATGAGGGGAGTAGCCTTCAAACCCAAGGGGAGGGAGAAACAGACTGGGGGAGGAGGTTTCAGGAAGAGCTGAGGGAGGATGGAAGTATAAGGAACCTGGGTGGGGTTTGACAAACGGGATCAGGGATAAGGGGTTGGGGGTGGTATTAGTAAATACCAGAAGCTTGGGAAACAAGTTGCCAGAGTTCCAGGCCATGCTGTTCGGGGGGGGGGGGTGGATGTGGTGGTGGTCACGGAAACGTGGGCCAACAAAAGCCAGGACTGGGACCTAAATGTGTGGGGGTACACTATGCTTAGGAAGGATAGAAAGGAGGGCAGAGGGGGTGGAGTGGCTGTGTTCATTAGAGATGACATAGAAATTGCTAGGGTAGAAGAGGCAGAGGGAAACATGGAGGCCTTATGGATCACCTTATGAACCCCAGCAGGAGGTAAGGTCAAGCTGGGTGTAGTATATAGGCCCCCCGGGATGGGTGATGTTCTGGAGGATGGTTTGCTGGACAACATCATTGCCCAGTGTGGACCGAAAGGGGAGGGAGTGGTGTTGATGGGGGATCTTAGTATGCCAGGTACAAACTGGGGAACCATGTCCTCTAAGGTGGCCAAGGAGCACAGGCTGCTGGAAGGCTTTCAGGATGTGTTCTTAACACAGCACATGATGGAGCCCACAAGGGAGGGGCATGTCCTGGACGTGGTTCTGGCAGATGGGGATCTGGTAAGGGACCTGGTTGTAGATCCCTGACTGGGAGTGACCACAACTGTCTGGTTTCAAATAAGCATGGGGGCTAGGACACTGGCAGTGGACTTCAGGGGCAGACTATGTGGGCATGGGAAATATTCTCAAGGATCACTTGAAGGGGATTACAACAATGACAAATGTGGAAAAGAGATGGGAGGTCATAAAACAGGGACTTCATGAGGCAGTCAGGACCTGCGCTAAGGTGAAGCATAAGGGAGCAAGGTCACATAAACCATGCTGGTGGTCCAGTGAGGTTCAGGTAGCAGTCAGAGAAAAGAAGGCTGCCTACAAAAAATATAAAACAACAAGAGGGGATAGGGAAAAGGAAATGTACCATCTTGCATCTAGAAAAGTTACCCGGATGGTGCACGGGGCAAAGTCCAGTAAAGAGCAGCGGCTGGCACAGGGGATACGAGGAGGGGGAAAAGGGGTTCTTACGGTAAATTGGGGAGCGGAGAAAAACTAAGGGGCATCTCAGCAGGTTGAGATCAGAAGGAGGGTGGGTGGAAGAGGTGAGGGATCAGGGAGAGGTATTACACGAGTACTTCGCCTCTGTGTTCACTAGGGAGGGGGATGAGATATCTACAAAGCAAGGCATGATGGGGATAGAAGTGGTAATGAGTGGGATCAGGGGAGCAACAGAAATGGAGCAAGAGGGAGGGAGACGTACCCAGGGGTGTCACATCAGGATCAGGGTAAGGATAAAAAGGCCAGTAAGGTGGAGGGGATGGATGATGCTATCTCCACCGAAAGGGTGTGGTTAGCCCTTAAGGCCCTAAAGAAAGATAAATCTCCTGGGCCAGATGGCATTCATCCGAGAGTACTATGGAAATTGGCGAACATACTGGCTGCACCCCTGGCAGAGCTCTTCAACAGGTCACTTGAGACAGGGAGGGTACCTAGGGATTGGCGAGAGGCACGTGTGGTGCCAATCCATAAAGGGGGGGGTCGAGGGAAGTACCAGGTAACTATAGACCCATTAGTTTGACCTCAGTGGTGGGAAAATTAATGAAGAGTATACTAATGGAACGATTGGGGGTGTACTAGAAGGAGGTGGGAGGTCTGGATAGTCGGCAACATGGGTTTGTGCCAGGTAGATCATGTCAAACCAATCTTGTGGAGTTCTACGAATGGGTAACATCAGAACTGGACAGGGGAAATCCTGTGGATGTATTATTCTTGGACTTCAGCAAGGCGTTTGACTCTGTCCCCCACAGTGGTCTGGTGGAGAAACTGACAGGGTTGGGAGTAGGGCCTTTGATGGTCAGATGGATTGAAAACTGGCTAGCTGGACGCACTCAAAGAGTAGTGGTCGGTGGGGATCTCTCGAACCCTAGAGAGGTCAGTCCTGGGTCCAATCCTGTTTAATGCATACATTTCGTACATCAGGGAGGGTATAGGGTGTGAAATGAGTCTCTTCGCTGATGACTCCAAGATGGGAGCAGTAGTTGAGGAGGAAGAGGGGAGGTTGGCCCTGCAAGGGGACCTGGACACCCTGGAAAGGTGGGCTCACACATGGAAATTAAATTTCAATATCACCAAGTGCAAGGTGTTACATCTTGGGCAGGGAAACCCTAAACACAGGTACACCCTGGGAGGGGAGGCGCTGGAGGCCTCAACAGGGGAAAAAGACCTAGGGGTCATGGTGGATGCATGTATGAAAAGAAAAAATTACTCACCTTAGTAATTGCTTTTCTTCTCATGGAGTCTTGCTATATTATAACAATAGCAGTCAGCCACTGCAGCTGAACTGCCCCGGAGAGGAAGGAGTTAACTCCAGAAGATCTGGAGTTCTACAGCGCGAGGGCGCTGTGCCCAAAGCTCTATCTGGCAGTTTCAAATGAAACTGTCAGATCTTTACGAAGCTAACATCAAAGGACTGAAAGTCTGTGTGGAAAAACTACACTAGCCCATGGCTACCTACTAGTAGTAATAACAACAATATAAAGAACAAAGAAACACTCAGAGCCATAATAACAAAAATTGATGGTATTATGGTTCGTTACTTCCTTTGACAAGCATATTGAACCCCCTTCCCCCAAAGACTCAAGTCCAGGAAGGGGCAATATAAATAACCTCAATGAAACAATCTAGATCCCTAACCCAAAGGAAAAGAGGGTAAGGGAAAAACTACAATGGCATGACACAGTGCTTGCACCAATTCGCCACCCCTACCCAAGTAGAAGTTCTGAGAGGGGCAGGAGGAGGTGGTTATAATATAGCAAGACTCCATGAGAAGAAAAGCAATTACTAAGGTGAGTAATTTTTCTTCAAACACCATGAAGTCTTGTATATATAACAATAGCAGATTACACAGCAGTACCTCCATGGAGGAGGGTCAGAACCTACTTAGGAAATAGGCTCTGAGCACAGCTGTGCCAAACCGAGCATCTCTCCTAGACTGGACATCCAGGGAATGATGTTGGTAAAGGGTGTGAACTGTCTCCAGGTAGCAGCTTGACAAATCTCCAGAATGGGATGTCTCTAGCAGCCGCTAGAGACGCAGCTGTACCCTGGTGGAGTGGGCCTCAATCCTGAGGGGGTACTCTACCCAGTTTCTGATAACAGAATTGGATACAAGAAACAATCCACCTTGCAATTGTTCTCTTAGTGGCAGGTTTCCTTTGCCAACCTCGCCATAGGTAAGAAAGAGTTGGAGGATTCGAACCTATGACCTCTGGTGCTCTAAATAGTAACTTAAGGCTCTTTTGACATCCAAGCTGTGCAGTCTCCTCTCACCTGAGGAAGAATGCTCAGTGAAAATACTGGAGAGAGATAGATTGATTCAGGTGGAAATCAGAAACCACCTTAGGCAAAAACTTTCTATTAGTCCTAAGGACTACCTTATCTCTGTGGAAAGAGATAAAATCTTCTTCCACTGACAGGGCCTGTAGCTCACTTATGCGTCTGGCATGATAGGTGATAGCTACTAGGAAAACTGTTTTCCAAGTTAAATACTTGAGCTCTGCAGAAGACAGAGGCTCAACGGGGGTTGCATTAACTGAGTAATGCAATATTCAGGTCCGGCGGGAGCTGGTTCCCAAAAGGAGGGTTAGTATGAAGTAACCCTTTAAAAACTTGAGAACACCGGTGAGAAGAAAGGGAGGCAGGCTTCTGCTGACACAAAAGCAGAGACAGCTGCCAGATGAACCTTCAGGGTAGCTGGTCTAAGGCCTAGGGAATTCAGATGGACCAAATAGTCCAGCAGAATGGGAAGATCAGCAGATTCTGGGATAATCTGCCTCTCAGAGCACCAGATGGAAAAACCTCTTCCACTTAGAATTATAAGTGGTTTCTAGTGGAAGGCTTCCTTGAAGCCTTTAAAATATCCATGACACCTTGAGAAAGGTGTAAGTCAGCAATTCTAGCCCTCAAGAGCCAAGCCTTGAGGTGGAGGGATTTGAGGTCCGGATATCACACTTTCCCCTGTGCACAGGCCAGTAAGTCGGGACTCTGGGCAGGCTCAGAGGCAGGGTGGACTGCCAGGACAGGAGCAGAGGGTACCAGGGCTGTCTGGCTCCAATCTGGGGCAATCAGAATCACTCTGCAAGGTTGAGATCTGATTTTACTAGTACCCTGAAAAGGAGAGGAAAGGGGAAGGCATACAGGAACTTCCCTTTCCAGTCCAACAGAAAGGCGTCCAGAGGGACTGAGCCCAGAACTGGAGGCCTGCAACAGAAAAGAGGAAGTTGGTGGTTGTCTGGGGCTGCAAAAAGATCTATCTGAGGAGTGCCCCATCTGGCAAAGACAGACCCCAGCACTTGTGGATTCAGAGCCCATTCGTGATGGCCCTGAGAAATTCTGCTGAGGGCGTCCGCCAGGACATTGTCCTTCCCTGGGAGATGAACCGCTATCAGGGAGGTGTTCAGGGAGTAAGCCAGAGACCACAACTTCATTGCTTCGGTGCACAAGGCTGAAGACCGAGTGCCCCCTTGCTTGTTGATGTACCACATTGTGGTGGTATTGTCTGTCCTGACTTGAACCACTTTGTTCTGGACAGAATCTGAAAACACCCGAAGAGCTAAAAAGACAGCTCTGAGTTCCAAAAGATTGATGTGGAGCAGAGACTCCTGAGGAGACCATACCCCTGAGTGGCAAGGTCGCCAGGTGAGCCCCCACCCTAACAGGGAGGCATCCGTGGTGAGGGTGAGGGGGGAAATGGGAATGAAGGGAACCCCTGTCTTAAATTGCTCTGACCTGCTACCAGTGGAGGGGCTAGGATCAGAGTTTGAGTAACTGGGACCAACTTGGTAAGGGGGTCCTTCCTTTGAGACCAATAGGCCCTCAAATGGAACTGAATGTCCCTCATCTGGAATCTTGCTCCCTGCACGACAGCTGTGGAAGCAGCCATGTGCCCGAGGAGTTGCAGAAATGCCTTGTTGGTCGAGAGACCAAGAGGGTAAAGGAGGATGCCAGGGCGATGAGTCTGTCCACCTTTCCGAGGGAAGAAAAGCCCTGGCTAACCTTGTGTTCAATTCTGCGCCTATGAAAGTTAGGACCTGAACTGGTTCCAGAACTGACTTTGGTAAGTTTAGCAGGAATCCCAGGAAGTAGAAGTGCTGATGACTTGCAAGGGATTTCCTGACCTGGAGACTGACCCACAATGAGCCAGTCGTCCAGGTAGGGAAACACAGCAACCCCTTGTTCTTAAGGAGCCACTACTACAGCGAGACATTTTGTGAATACCCTTGGCGAGAGGTAAGGTCAAGGGCATTGCCCTGAACTGGTAGTGGCCTGAGGGCAGTTCGAACCTGAGGTACTTTCTGTGAGAAGGCCTGATCAGAACATGAAAATAGGCATCCTTGAGGTCCAGGGAAGCTAGCCAGTCCCCTGGCCTTCACGGAAGGCAATATCATTGCCAGAGTCAACATTTTGAACTTTGGTTTCAACAGATGCTTGTTCAAGTATCTTAAATCTAGAATGGGCCGCCATTCTCCTGTCTTTTTTGGGGTAAGAAAGTATCTTGAATAAAGCCCCTTGCCCTGATGGCAAGGAGGAACCTTTCCACTGCTTTGCAGTCCAGCAGAGCAGAAACCTCTGCTTCCAAAGCAAGGGCTTCTGAAGGATTTGCAGGTGGAAAATGCCTGGCTCTCATCTTTGGAAAGTGTTTGAAGCTGAGAACTAGACCCTGGCCTATTACTCCAGAACCCATCTGTCCAGTAGTTAGGGACAGCCAGTTCCTGCTGAAATAGGCCAACCTGCCCCCACTGGTACAGGAGAATCGCCCTGACACCCCATCAGGGTGCTCTGCTTAGCAGCAGCCTTAGCTGAGGAGGGGACGGTCCACTTGTGCCACGCCTACCCCTGCCTCTGAAGAAACCTCTTCAAGACAGCAGAGGAGGCTTGAAATTGTAAAAAGGCCTGGAAAAGGGCCTGCCTCTACTCTCTGGGAGCATGCCTTTGTGGCATGGCATGCTTCTCCTTAGCCTGGGCACTTTGTAGGTAGTTCTGTATTCATCCATCTTTTCATATAGTTTTCTGTTTGCTCCCAAAAGAGAATTTCCCACTAGAGGAAAATCCATAGCCTTTGACTGGGTATCTTGGGACAGATTAGTGCATCTGAGCCATGCCAACCTACGGAAGCTACAGAAGTGGCCATGACCCTAGAAGAAACATCATTAACATCAACAGCAGTATGAAATTGAACTTTAGAGGCTTCAATGCCATCAGCAGCCACCTGTTCCAACTCACTAGCCAGCTGGCCATGGGCCTGCTTGGCTAACTGCAATACTGTGTCCCACCTAGATTTCTGATATCTAGCTACATAAGCTATATAATTTGCCTGCCTGAGTCCCAAAGAAGCTGCCATATACTGTTTCTTCGCCATGGCATCAATCTTCCTGGAATCCTTATCAGGAGGATGTGAGGCCAGAGGAATATTAGCCTTGTCACAGGCTGCAGCTTGTACCACACCTACATGACTACACTGCTCAGTAAGGAAGTCTGTATCTGAGCCTGACAAAGTATACCTTCTGTCCATTTTTTATCTACAGGAGGGACAGAATGAGGACTTTTAAAATCTTTGTTGTTTGCTTCCTAAATGACTTATGCAAAGGAATAGACAACCTCCTAGACTCTGGAATATCCATCATTTCCACATAATCAGGCTCCTCTTGCTCATCCACAGCCTCCTCTAAAGGAAGCTGGAGGGTTTCTGCAACCTTTTGTAAAAAATAAAGAAAGAAGGGACTCAGACAGAATAGGAGGAGATTCTAAAGGTCTGTCTGGAGAAATGTCCGTTCAATGGGCACGTCCAGACCCCCAGCCACACATATATTGATCAAATTCCTCCTCCCTCCTGTGGTTCATAAAAATCCTCAACTTCAAAATCCTGAACCACTGGGACTGAACAAACCAACCTTTTACCAGCTGTTGGTGGTTCTACAGATCTCTGAGACAGTGACTGGACAATCTGAATGGCTTTAGCTATCTCTGCAGCAGTTGGAGACACAATTTTGGACTCCAGACCTACTGATTTCCTTGTCTTTTTACTTGGGACTGGTTCCTCTGAACCAGCCTTCCTTTGCCCGAGGGAAGTCTCGCCTGGTCAGAGGGCATTCCCTCTGGTCCAGTGGGTACTGGACCGGGCTGGCCATCCGGGTCAGCGGACTTTTGGCCTCTCGCCCCTGAGCCGCCCAATCCCTCTCTCCAGGGTGGCTGCAGGAAATTTTACACACCTGGCAGTCTGACAGGAGGTGGTCAGCCCCAGACAATAAACACAAGTGGTGTGTGGGTCAGCCTTGCAAAGGCGCCCCACAGACATCACAGTGTTGAAACCCAGGGCCCGGTTTTTCTTTTGCCCTCAGACATAATGCCAGCCTAACCAAAACTTGCCCTTTGATGGCAGTGCCAGGCAAGACACCCTTATCGGTTCCTAACCGTGTCACGGTATTTTGAAAAAACGTTATAATTCGCTTTTAGAACCGATAAGAACCGGAACCGCACTCTAAAACCCACTGTACACTTTTAAAATGCAGAAAAATAACCGATCGGTTCAAAACCGAACCGATAATTAATTTTCCCACAGACTTAAATTTTAGTACTTACGGTTACCAGATAGAGCTTTAAAACCGAAATGCGGTAAAAATAATAACTTTTGCCGGTTCAAATGAACTCGAAAAATACCGCTGAACCGAGAATGAACCGAGCTGAAGGAGCTGATCTCCGGAGCGACTGTTCAGTGAAGCGGAGTAAAGAATCTGACAGTTTCATTTGAAACTGCCAGATAGAGCTTTGGGCACAGCGCCCTCGCTCTGTAGAACTCCAGATCTTCTGGAGTTAACTCCTTCCTCTCCAGGGCAGTTCAGCTGCAGTGGCTGACTGCTATTGTTATAATATAGCAAGACTTCATGGTGTTTGAAACTCCGAGCAGTGCAGGAGAGTGGCTAGCAAAGCAAACAGAATGTTGGGATGCATCATAAGGGGGATCACCTCTAGGAGCAGGGAAGTGATTCTGCCGCTGTACAATGGATTGGTTAGACCACACCTTGAGTACTGTGTACAGTACAGGAGACCACACTTGAAGAGGGACATACAGCTCCTGGAGAGGGTACAGAGGAGGGCAACTAAGATGATATGAGGACTAGGGGATTTGACGTATGAGGACAGACTTGGGGAGCTCTGCTTGTTTTCATTGGAGGAGAGGAGAGACAGGGGGGACATGATTGAGGTCTTCAAGTACCTCAAGGGAATAAATAGGGTAAACACGGAGGGGATCTTTAGACTAAAGCAGGGAGGTATCACCAGAGGGCATGGTTTGAAGGTGGAAGGGTGAGGGGGAAAAGAGGAGGAGGTTTTTCACTGAGAGGGTGGTGGATCCTTGGAATGCGCTGCCTGGTGAGCTGGTTCAAAGATCCACAGTGGAGGGCTTCAAGAGAGGGTGGGACAGACACAGAAAGCGTATGTATCAGATGATGGCCTGGCCCATGGGGGTGGGGATGGATGGATGATAGGGGTTTCTGGAACACAAGGGGGGAGGGGCTCAGTACCCAACTAGGGATCTGAAGTTTGAGCAGACTCGATAGACCGTAAGGCCTAATCTGCTGGCAATTAGTATGTTAACTGTTACATAAAGGTACTCTGTGGACATGGACCAAGAGCCACAGTAAGGCAGTTCAAGCCATCAAGCGTTCTCTAACCGATGTGAATAATATAACTCATTATGACCCTAACTTACCTATCACATTGGCCTGTGATGCTAGTCCCTGCGGGTATAGGAGCTGTCCTTTTCCATATAGATCCAGAAGGAGTGGAAAAGCCGATAGCCTATGCTTCATGCAAACTCACCGCAGCTAAAAGGAATTATGCCCAGATTCAGAGAGAGGCATTAGCGATTGTGTCTGAAGTCCAGAAATTTCACCAATACTTACTAGGTCGCAAGTTTCACCTGAAGATGGATCACAAGCCACTAGTGACAATTTTCAGTCCAGAAAAAGGAATTCCAGAGACAGCCGCTAGCCAACTTCAACGATGGGCATTAATTTTGCCTGCCTATAATTTTGAGGTTATATACCAACCAACAGACCAGCATGGAAATGGGTATGCCTTGTCGAGGTTACCAATATCCAGAGAAATGGAGTTCAATGTGGGACTTAAAAAGGAGTCATTAGTATGCCAGGTGGGGCCAGATAGTTTTCCAGTGCAATTCAAAGATATGGAGAATTCTACTGTTGTGTGTGCAATGGAGCTACATCAGAGCAGCTTCCAGTACAAGCCAAGGACATTGCAAAAGCAACTAGTCAAGATGTAATTCTGAAACAAGTGTATCAGTTTATGCTTAAGGGTTGGCAGCAAGGCACAATTTTCGACTGAATTACAACCCTACTATACAAAGAGACAGCATCTGTCCATTGCTGAGGGGTGTCTTCTATGGGGATCGTGTGTCATAGTATCCCAGTGTTATCACTCAAATGTGTTGATTCTTTTGCATGTGGGCCATCCAGGCATTGCTAAAATGAAATCCCTAGACAGACTTCACATATGATGGCCTTCCACTGACAGAGACATATACCAGCTTGTGCAAAGATGTGAAGGTTGTGCTGTATCAATGAGAAATCCAGCAAGAGCTCCAGTTCACCATTGGGAATGACCTGAAAAACCCTGGCAAAAGTTGCATACTGATTTCACAGGACCTTATTTAGATTTCATGTGGTTACTCTTAACTGATGCTTACAGTAAATGGCCAGAAATTCATCTAATGTCTTTGACAACTACTGAGAGTACCATTAAAGTTTTGAAATCTATCTTTGCTACCCATGATTTTCCACAAGTGGATGTCTTGGATAATGGACCACAGTTCACATCTGTTGAATTCCAAGCATTTTGGTAGCAACGTGGTATCCGCTATATTTTCTCACCTCCCTACCATCCAAGTTCAAATGGCGAAGCGGGACGCCTGGTTCAGACTTTTAAAGAGTATGGACAAAGCTAATCCTACTACACCGATGGCAATACAATTAGCCTTTTTTGGATTTTCTTGCAATGTATCGAACAACAAAACATTGTGTCACAGGGATATCCTCTGCAGAATTGTTGTTTGGACATCAGATTCAAACTCAATTGGACCTTCTTCACCCTCTAGGCTATAAATCAGTAACTGAAATGCTTCCTAAGACCAGATCCTTCAAACCCAATGATCTTGTGTGGGTCAGGATGTATGCAGGCCCAAAGAGATGGATAGAAGGCGTGGTGGGAAAAAGTTTGGAAATGCTGTCTACAGTGTTCAACTGACTAACCAGAGGAGAGTGAAAAAACATGTGGATCAATTACGTACTAGAACTGAGACCGAACAAAAAAGGGATACCCAGAGTCAGGATAGTTATCCAACATTATTTCTTCCAGTACAAGAACAGGGAGAGATAGTGGAACCACAGCAATTGAGACAAGATGTGGCTGATGCTAATCAGCTTCCAGAGCAACAGCCTCCAGTCCTACTACATCGGTCAGGACGTGTAAGATGTCCACCAAAGAGAATGGACTTGTAGAGATATAGTCTAATGACATAGACTAACTAAAAGGGATACTGCAGTAATAACTTTAATAGTTTCATATTACTTCTGAATTATTGCAGGGTTTTAAATAATTGATTAGCAGTTTTTTTCTTGGGATGATACTTACTGTACAGAAAGTATTCATACAGATTTTCTAGAAGTGCTGTGTTTGTTAAACACAGTCAGGCAAGAGCTATGCATTTTCACAAAGATTTAGCACTTTTATGAGCAAAACGCTAATCAATTTTTAGAGTTAAATAAAACCCTGTATTGACTTACGTACTTTCTAGCTAAGTCAGGAGGGACTGTTATGTGTAGTGTAGCTTTAAGAAATGTTAGACAGTACAGCTTTAAGAAATGTACTTCCTGTGAGCCTGTGAATCTTCCTGTGTGTGCTGAGATAAGTTTTCCCCTTATGTCTGTGCTGACTAGAAGTAAACGGCCTAAATTTATGTGGTGCATGTTTTTCTTTCTACCAAGACCCTGATGTGTTTAAAGTACTTATTTTTGGCCACCAAATACAACACCTGGGTCTCCGGGGGGGGGGGGGCCCTTCCTCTTTTAGGCACTTGCTTGACCCACTCTCTGGGTCTGCCTGCCTGGGGAGGTGCCTTGGGCCTCCCGGGACGCCCTTGCCCATATCTCATTTCCTCCTCCCCTCAAATCTCCTTGCACCCTCGGTGTTCTGGGGTAGGGGGAGTGAGAACTGTTTCAGTACTCGATTTCTTGGGCTTGAATCTGGGGGGTGGCCTCTCCCAGAACACTGTGGCGCAACCTCCTGTCCTCTTGTGTTCCCTCTCCAGCTTCTGAGCAGTGCTGGCTCTGCCCTTTTCAGAGGGCTCAGCATTAAAAAACTTGCAGTGCTGCTGTGGTCTCCAATCAGAGCACTTTTTCAGGTTGCAGCTGTTCTCACCAGAGTTCCTACCCTGGTGTTCCTCCAGTGCCACCTCTGTTGTTTGGGGACTAAGGCCACCACTCCCCTCCCTCATCCCATACTTTCTTCTTCTGTCTCTCTCTCTCCTTTTGCCCTTCTCCTCTTTTGGTCATTCAGAGAATGGGGCCTCCTGGACCAAACCCTCAGGCCCCTCCTTCTCCTTCTCTTTCCTATCCTGTCGTCCGAATACTCTTTTTCAGTTTATTCCTTTCCTTTTACTGTCCCTTGGGCTCCCTTGTCCTGCCCTTCTTTCTCTTTACTTTCTTGAACTGTCTCTCCTTCGCACAGAACTGAGGTGGAGGAGGACCCAACAGCCATTACTGGCCAACCCGCAAGTGCTATATAGTATGTCGGCCCCTCCTCAAAAAAAAAAAAAGTCTCCCACAGGGTACCTGTCTCTGGCAGACATCCACCAGTGAAGAATGGTGAAGATACACAGGAAGATCAAGAATTACAGTAAGTATGTAATTTTCATTGCCTGTGCCCTAGGTGCATAATTGTGCCCTTTTCAGCATTGTACCCTAACTTTCATGCCTTTGACCACTCCTCTAGTTGCTCTAGATCCCCGCACATTAACTCCACTCTCTCCTGGGTGTCCACCCTATTGCAGATTTTAGTGTCATCTACAGAACCAGACCTTCTCTTCCAGTTCCTCTGCAATTTTCCTTATGAAGATATTGAAGAGCACTGGTCCCAACACTGGGCCCTAAGGTACTCCACTGGTCAACCCCCTCCATCCTTAGAGCATGTGCCATTTACCACTACCCTCTGTCTGCTATCTGTTGGCCAATTGCACACCAAATTGACCATTTTGCCCATCACCCCCCACATTTGTCAGCTTTCTAATCAGGTTTCTGTGCAGTAGAGTGGTGAAGGCCTTGCTAAAGTTTAGATGGGCTATGTCCACTGCCCTCATCTGGTCTTTTTACCTAGTCACTCTGTCAAAGAAATCCATCAGATTTTTTTGACATGACCTTCCCTATATGAACACATGCTGCCTGTGGTCTTGTAGCCCACTGACTTCTAGGTACTCAACCAGTCTCCCTCATAATTGGATTTTCATTAGTTTCCCCAGGCTGACTGGCCTGTAGCTGCTAAATTCCTCCCTGCTGCCACTTGTATACAGATGGACCACATTACCCCTTCTACAGGTGCCGGGAACTAAACCTGTTTCCGATTAACTCTTGAAAAATGCTGTCAATGGAGCAGCTAACAGTTCCCTGAGATCCCTCAGTTTTCTAGGATGTATCCCATCTGGTCCCATATCCTTATCCATGTTCAGGGTTGCAAGTCCTTTCAGAATTGCTTCTATTTCTTCTGAACATCTTTGGCAATTTTGTAGTCTGCTCCCTCGTGGCTTTATGCCACCCCTAACAAAAGACACTCAGACAACTTCACACACTGCAAGGCCTGCAAAATCTCAATGCCAGTGGTTGTTGGCAGTGATAGATGTCTGAACTACAGAGGAATGCAGAACTCCTTTTTGGTCCGCCAGAGTGGACATGTGAAATTCCTAAGGACCTCTTCTCCAGAATAGTCAGAAAGGTAAGTCATCAGCGTGGGGTAGTTTCCTTTGAAAGTTTGGAAACAGAGCTGGCCCAGTGGCACTGAGGGTTGAGGCACTGTACACCACACCTCACACCATGCCAGCAACCTGGGTTTGGGAACGGACTCGGGTCATTCAGGGGAGGAAGGACAGAGCATCCGGAGGACTGCTCTCCTTCCTCGGGGTGGGGGAATTTGTGCTGTGTGCTGTAGACCAACACCTAGCGGTGACTGGGGGTCAGCACAGGTGCACAGCCACATAGGAGGTTGGCCCACATCCAGGGCAATTGGCTGCCTCTGTAGAGGTAGAGATGGCCTCCCCACCCATTGCATGGAGGTGGGTGTGGTAGAAAATGATGGAAACAATTCTGGGACTCGACAGGACCCATGATGGCCTGATCGCTCCGGTGAGTCCACCCTGACACCAGATTTGACATACCGGGGGCATTCCGGCACTCCTCATCCTGGCCCTGCCGCAGAGGGGCAATCCATGGGGAACTCTGGGAGATGGACGAGCTAGGTGATCGTGGCCTGAGGATGTTCCCCTTCCGAGAGAGGGGGTTATGGCCCCTTTCGGGTCTGTGACGGTCAGGTAAAAACTTTATATGAAAGTTTGCAAACAACATACAGTCTCACAGGATGAGAACACTTTTAGTTTCTCTAAATTTGCATGTACCTACTGTATAAAATGGAGGAATGAGTGAAGCTTCCAGACCTGGAGCCGCTCCTCCTCACTCTGCTGAGAGTGGCAATTAGTAACACAGATTGGGACATAGAAACAGAATTTGATGGCAGATAAGGACCGCTTGGCCCACCCAGTTTGCCCATTTCCCTACCTGATGGATAAGCTGCAGATTCTAGTTAATCAACAGCTTACTTCCTCCTGCACCCCACTAGAATTGCCTTATGCCTGTCCCATGCATTCTTGAATTCTCCCACTGTTCCTGACTCCACAACCTCCTCAGGAAGGCTGTTCCATACATCCACAACTCTCTCTCTATGAAAAAATACTTTCTAACATTACCTCTGAGCCGTCCCCCCTCCATCTTCAAATTGTGCCCCCTTGTTCTTGCACATCTCTTCTTCTGAAAGATGCTACCCTCTTGTACCTTGTTAATTCCCTTACGAGAGTTGAAAGTTTCTATCATGTCCCCCCTCTCCCTCCTTTCCTCAAGGGTATATATATTAAGCTGCTTTAGTCTATCCTCGTATGTCTTCTGGTGTAGACCTTGCACCATTTTGGTTGCCCTCCTCTGAACAGCCTCCACTCTATGTCTTTGCAGAGATGGGGGTCTCCAGAATTGCACGCAGTACTCCAGATGGGGTCTCACTAACTGTCTGTAGAGAGGGATAACAACTTCCTGTTTTCTACTGTTGATGCCTCTCCCTATGTATCCCAGTATCCCCCCAGCCCTCCTTACTGCCTTCTCACATTGCTTGCCCCCATTGGGACACTTAATTTGTCATTTTTATAGGGACTTCAGGACTTTTGGGGGGATTCCACTAGGTCGATCTTGGATAAATGAAATCAGAAACTTGGCACAGCAATTTCTTATGAGGCATGGTTTTACCGTGCTCTCCCAGATTTGAAAATGATGGTCACCAATAACTGGTGGGAGCTTGCATGGAAATGCCCAATACAGATTTTTTTCCAGACCCCAGTGTCATTGGCCAAATATCTCCCACCTAGATATGAAATCTGCTGGTGTAATTGTGACCAAAAGATCACCACACACTCACACATTTTCTGGTCTTGCCCAGTTTTATTGTTATTTTTGGGAGACATTGCCACGCAGTTCTGAGGACTCTCCTCGTCTAGGGATCTGGTCTCCTCTATTATACAAGCTCTGTGGCTCAGCATAATAAGCACATACCCTTTATTATTTGCGGGAGTGGGGAGGGCTAGGACTCTGGAGGAACAGTAGGCCCTGGGCTAAATAGGGAACTCGGGCAGACTGGATGGATCTTTGGTCTTTTTCTGCTAACACTGTCTATGTTTCTATATTTCTCTCAATTCCCTTCCTCAGGTACATGCCTGGTTAGGCACTCACTCGCATACTTGTATATCCTTGCTGCCAAAAAAGCCATAACTCACCTGTGGATGCAGCCAGTACCCCCACAGTGGAGTCCTAGAGAGCTATTATCTCAGAAATTTACTGTATTGAAAAGTCTCACAGTGGCATTAAATGGCCGATGGAACTATTACCAGGTTAGGTGGTGGACCTGGATTCAGTATTATATGGCAATCACAGCACTTTTGTACCCTAAAGCAAAAGTCACTTGGTATATCTGGGATGACACACTATTCCAATCATACTCCGCTAGACTCAGAGAAATATTTCCAGGGATATAGTTTTCTCATAAATAGATGTGCAGCTCTACATTTTATACTGTACCAATCAGTGGCATTTTGGATTATGCATTCTATGTATATCTTATGAAAACTTTGCTTGATCTGCACTATCAGAAGTAATGATACTAACATGTTGTACTGCTTGATTATGATGTCTCAATAAACTTTAAATATAAAAAAGATAGGTAAGTCATCCTCCTCTTATGGCTTCAGATCCTGATCCTCTGGCCTAAAAACTGTTGGGAAGACAAGTGTTCCTAAGAGTCATCGCCTAAGTGCTGGCTTTTCTCACACAGTAGTAACTGAAGTCCTTGAATTCAGCAGCTGGAAGAAGAATGCCATAATTCTTGCTCTGTGGGCTAAGGACATGCTAAACTCTTACTAGACCAGCTCCTACAGAGGTTCTGACTCCAAGCTGCATTGTCACGAGGAAATAATCTCAAGCCACAGATCTAGTTCCAACACCAGTTCCAAACACCAAAAATCCAAGTCTTTTCCCACTGACTCCATGACAGGCTCTGTTCTTCATGGCTTTTGTGCTACTAGAACCCATTCCCAAAACCTAGTTTGGCTTCTCAGAACCAGAAAAAAAAAAAAAATGGAGGGTGTGGGGAAAGAAAAAAAATCACTCACAGTGGCAATGGTGTTTCCTCTCAAAGATTTATTAATGATCACTAAAAATTGTATCTTTGTTTCCTTAACTACACTGTAAGTGCACTGCAATGTAGTTACATGCAACAAACATGTACCTACAATGTAGTTATCTCTGCTGCATGTAATTAATGTGATTTTCTTATGTTCCACACATTAGTGTATTTTTAAATATTCCAAAACATAATGATATATATAAATACCAATTTACCTACTTGAGAAAATCTGAATTTTTATTTTACAGTTGTTATTTTTGAGCATTTCTTGCAATAAAAACTTGAACACGCCCTCTAGGTGCAGACTGGAGCAGATTTAGTTAACCTTTCCTTGTGATGTCATGAGAGGAAGTTGCACTGCAACATGATAGCAGACAAAGGTTGAAACTCAGTCTAACAGTATTTTATTAGCTTTGTGTTTTTTTTTATAATTATATTTTATTGCTTTTAATAAAACAATGATATACAACCATCTCATGCTAGAGATCACAAATAACAACAGTCGATACATCCAACGTATTAGTACACTTAGTCTATGCAATCTGGTTTGCGAATATGGGGGTATTCCTTAGCAATCAAGTCCACATACTGTCCATGATATGCTGCACCCTACAGGACTTTGAGTGGTCAATGCAAGTTAAAAATATAACCCCAAACTAGTAAATTCAACAGCCTGTGTTGATGTGACCCTCAAGCCAACAGTATATTTCTTAACATCCATAATACACAGGGAAAGAGAGAATAGAAGAAGAAGAGAGAAGAATAATAATAAAACATTAATAAAGCATTTCAGCCTATGGGAGCTCAAAATTCTCACTGCTGTTCACCTTGCTGGCCTGTGTAAACTGCATAGCAAAAACCATGCGATGTTCAACATTCCCCCGGCACAATTATGCCATCTGGCAGTAACGCCATATAGCCCTATTGCCAATGTTTTAATTTTATTTCCTTCCCATGAATGTAGACTGAACCAACACTAGTGCCTTGCCAAAAACACACAGAAACCCAAATGAGTCCAACAAACCCATCAACTGATCATTTAGACCTTACATCTTGATAAGCAGGATCTTAGAACGTGTAACTATTCGCTTAACTATTTGCCTGCATGTAAGTAAACAGTCCCAAAATTAGAGCTCTTCATGCATCGTCCTCTGATTCAGACTGATCACTGTGTCTTGCTTGAGCGAACTTTCTACCAATTGACTCCACCTTCTTCCCCGCTTCGTCCGGGTCGGTGTATTGAAAGGTATGCCCACCATAGTGTATTCTCAGGTGAGCGGGCATAAGGAGATAGTGAGCAATTCCAAGGCTCCAAAGTTTTGTAGGTACCCCATCAAATCGCTTCCTCCTTGATCGAGTTGCAAAAGATAGGGCAGAGAAAAGGTGAACAGTTTTTCCCTGAAACTGCAAGGATCCTGCTCCTCTAGCAGCCTGCAGAAGGAGATTTCGAATGGCGACTCCACTACTAATTAACAGGCTCATCCAGGGCACTTCACTGTGATTCATGGCAGCCCTGGGTGAGATACGATAGGCCTTAAGAAATATTAGCTTTGTGTTTTAATGTTATTTATTTTATAATCTAGTATATAAAATGTATATTTAGATTATTTTTCTAATAGTATTGTCATGCACATGGCATCATTTTAATTGTGTGCATGCCACATTTATTGGCATGGGTATGTTTCAAGAACCACTTTTTCCAAACTGACATATAAACATAAACTATGACTGCAGAAAAAAGGCCCAACAGCCAATCCAGTCTGCCCAATCCTTGCCTACAGCTGGATGTGATGATTCTAGTGGTCACTCAGTCCTCCATTCCCCTTTCCCATTCCTTCTGCTCTTACAATGCATAGAGATATCAAGAAATTAGAGGAGGGATTGAAGGTGTGGCAGTTGGAGTTCAATGCCAAAAGGTACAGGATTATGCACTTGGTTACAGGAACCCCTGTATGGAGTATAGGATGGGTGGGTTTTGGCAGTCACTAGGCAGGAAAGGGACCTCAGGGTTATTATTTCAGAAGACGTCAAGGTGGCAATGCAGTGCGACAAGACCGTGGACAGGGCTGTTGGTATGCTTGTGTGCACAGGTAGGAGAATTACTGCCACAGTACCACTCTGTGATATGTCCCTACCTGGAATATTGTGTCCAGTTCTGGAGCCTGCACCTCAGGAAAGACATAGTCAGGGTGGAGGTGGTCCAGAGAAGAGCAACCAAGACACTGCAGGGGTTGCAAGGGAAGCCCTATAAGGAGAGACAGAGGGATCTTAATATGTATACTCTGGAGGACAGGAGAGCAAGGGGTGACATGGTTAAGACCTTCAAGCACAGTACAGTATCTCACACTGGTGAACAGAGTGTAGGAAAGGAGCCTCTTCTATGACAGGATGTACTCCAGGACTAGGGGACATGCAGTGAAATTAGAGGGTCAATATTCAGGGAGTATTGGAGGAAATACTGCTCATAGAAAGGGTGGTATAAGCATGGAACAGACTGCCACTCAAAGATGTTGAGGCTAGATAGGGGAAAGGCTTCAAGCATGCATAGTAAAGACACAGGGTCATATTACTACAGAAACAGCAAGGGTCACTGGAGATCAGTTAGGATCTGCACAGGTACCATAGGGAACCCTTGGACAGATTGGGTGGGCCTAGCAATCCTTTTCTGTTAGTCCAAAATCCACAGAAACTGAAGCACAAATCACTTAGGCAAAACGTTTTGGAATGTAGTGGGTAGATTATCAACCACCATACATGGCTACTGCACTAGGAAAGCACGCAAGTGCAAAAGTACAAAACAATATGAAGCATAAAAAATTGTAGCAGCTAGGTGAAGAAAGACCTAGTCCCCCTATCACTTTGTCCTGTACTTGGACATTGTCAGGAAGCCTGCTTCCTCAAAACTGGAAGCACCCAAGGCAAATGTGGGAACCCTGACTCATCAGTCAGCACCAGATATCCTGGGCTTGGGCCATGAGCTTGGGTCATCTGGATGATAAACAGTAACTCTTCTGTTGCACTACCCAGGCATCAGGAAGGATCAGTTTTAGCTGGGTAAAGTGTATCATTTGAAACAGAATTTATGTGCAAGTCAGTGACTGCCCTACAGATGGCAGTAGTGAGAATTAACTTTTATGATATTGATAACATAGAAACACAGACAGTGACCCCAAAAAAAGAGCAATGGTCCATCCAGTCTGCCCATGGTTCCCTGTCTAATCCCTATCTAATAATTAATTGGTCCTTCATTGGTTGTCTCTTATGGTACAAGAGTTCTTGCATGAGAGGAATGCAAAGTGCAGCTGAACAGTTCTGGCTGCCTAACTCACACAAAGACTCTCATACATTCCCTGGACAATCTGTTGCATTATTATATAACTGCTTGAGTTAGGTATAGTGATTTATAAGCTGTCTGAATTACCATTTAGAAGCCAGAATGTATACATAATTAGGTAACCATGGCTGACAAAATTTTTTACAATATTGGAGACAATCTGATGAGCATTTTACAAGACATAATTAAAAATGTAAGTGTAACACACACATATGTATTTACATGTTGCAAAAGTCAGCTAGAGGTCTGTCATCAAGGCACAGGTCAGGAAGCATAGGATAACCAGGAGCAGTTGTAAAATTTGCAATGAGTGTTTTATTATTATTATTATTAATAATAACAGCAAAATAAAAAAAATACATTTGTTCAGTATAACTATTTACAAAAGCAGTACAAACAGAGAAAACCAAGTCCATTATCTGAGGGTATGTTTAATTCCAAGTTTCAGTCTCTCAGTCTCCCTCCCTCTCTCTCTCTCTCTCTAGCAAAAGTATTGCAGCTCTTTTTATAAGTCTTTGTCTGGTAACTCATTAAGAAGACACCCTGTTTTTCAGAAAATGTTCTTGTCAGTTTCCTTCCTTGCAGGTGCAACAAAAAAGTACACGATGTCCCAGAACTGACCTGCTGTACAGCTCTGCAATGAGTTTGCAAACCAGCATCTCAGGTTAACCCCTTGAGCTCCAAATAGCTTTTTGCAATCATTTCAACAATATAACCATATACATTTTCAGACCAAGGGATCCCAGTTTCACATAAAGATTCACACATATTTTATAACTTCAGATATGCAAGGGGGAAGAAAAGATAGAAACAGCAAGTTAAGAGAGAGAGAGAGAGGGAGAAGGGGGAATAGCGAGACTGTCGGAGTGGCCAGTTCCTAGGTCTCGCAAGAAAATATGACTGCATAGTCAGACAGACAAGAGACAGAACAGAAGAGGATAAAACAGATCCTTGCATTTAAACTCTTTCTACACAACAAATGGGATATGGTCTTATTCAACCCTGTCACATACCCCCCTCTTTAAGAGGGAACCTGTTTTAAAAAACAGGTTTCCAAAACTTTGGTTAAATTCTTCTTTAACATTAGTTTATAATTTTTACAGTTGTCAGCATATGCAGTATCCCTTTTCTCCATAACAACCTCACACATTTTTTCAACCTTCTGAATTCTCAATTCCTAATCCATATATGGCCAGAAAATCAGCATTGCCATTATATTTTCCGTATTTGTGTATCACCTTGAATTTAAACGGCTGTAGTGCCAGGTACCACCTTGTGATTCTGGAATTGTTATCCTTCATTTGGTTAAGCCAACAGAGAGGATTATGATTGGTTAGAATTACAAAGTCAGCTCCTACCAAATAAAACTTAAGGGACTCCATGACCCACTTTGCTGCAAGGCATTTCTTTTCAATGGTGGAGTACTTTTTTTTTCCTCTGTTGTGCAACTTCTTACTGATATATAGAATGGAATGTTCCTTCCCATCTATATTTTGACTCAAAACTGCACCTAGGCCAACCTCTGATGCATCTGTCTGTAACAAAAGCTGTTTCTCAAAGTCTGGGCTTTGTAAAACAGGGGCTGAACATAAAGCAGCCTTAATGACCTGAAAAGCTTCATCACACTCCGGGGATCATTTCACATTTGGGAACCATTTCTTCATGAGTTCAGTGAGGGGAGTAGCTAACTGGGTAAAGTTAGGAACAAATCTCTGATAGTAACCAGCCAGCCCTAAAAATGACCTGACTTATTTCTTTGTTTTAGGCATAGGACTGTTAGCTACAGCTTCTATCTTAGAAATCTTTGACTTTATTTCTCCATTTCCCAAAACATAGCCCAAATGTCTGATTTCCTGCATGACCAATGCACATTTGGTAGGATTAATGGTCAGACCTGCATTTTTAATAGCTTGCACAACTGCTTGTAGGTGTTCCAGGTGGCTTTTCCAGTCTGTACTGTACCATTTCATTATCCAGGTAAGCAGCACAATAACCAGTGTGAGTAGCCAAAATGATATCCATGTACTGCTGGAATATAGCGGGTGTACCATGTAAACCAAACGGCATGGTGGTGAACTGACAGAATCCAACAGGAGTGGCAAATGCAGTTTTGTCTCTGGATTCTTTAGCTAGGGAAATCTGCCAGTAACACTCGGTGAGACTGAGGGTACTGATGTACTTGGCACGTCCCAGTTTGTCCACCAAATCATCTATCCTTGGCATAGGATAACTATCAAATTCAGATATTCAAGTTTCCTAAAATCAAAGCAGATTCTTACACCCCTTCTTTTTTTTTTTTACAATCACCAGTGGTGATGACCAATCACTTCTTGGCTCTTCTATGATACCGAACTATTTCATGTTTTGTATTTCCTTAACTACATCTGCTGGTATCTGGCATCTGGTAATCTGTATGTTTTTTGTCCAATAGGGCGAGCATTCTCTGTCACTATTATGTGCTCGACCCCTTTTGCTCGGCCTGGCACTGTGGTAAAAGTACCATTAAATGCCTTTAGTAAGTTATGAATTTTTGCAGTTTGTTCGGAGGTTAAGGAAACATTCACCTCTACAGCATCAGCAGTTACAGTTTGTTCCAGTCTGTCATAAGCTATATCAATGTCTTCTTTATCAGTTTCTGGTTAAGACTAGCAAAGCAGCCTTTGTTTTTTTTTCAACCCATTTCTTCAGGAGGTTAGCTGGTATATCTTGGTAGGATTTTTCCTATTGGGGGTCTCAGTTTCATAGTTAATTGTGCCAGTATGTCTAAGTACCTTATGAGGCCCTTGCTACTTCATTAACAGTTTATTTTCTGTAGTAGGTAACAGCAGCAAGACCTTTTCATCTGGCTCAAAACCTTTTTCTTTTACCCCATAGTCATAATACACCTTCTGCTGGTTTTGGACCTCTTCCTGATTACTATGGGCAATTTCAACATATTCTGAAAGTTTCATTCTCAGGGCACACATGTAAGATGTAATGATTGTTTTTGAGTGGGGTTATCATCCCACGTTCCTCTTATTACATCTAGTGGCCCTCTAGGTTGTCTACCATATAGTATTTCAAATGGTGAAAAACCTGTTGAGGCTAGTGGCACTTTTCTGTAAGCAAAAGCAGGTAAGGTAAATATTGGTCCCAATCTTTCCCTTCCCCTTTTACAAACCTTTTTAACATGTGTTTTAGGGTTTGATTAAAATGCTCAATAAGACCGTCTGTCTGAGGGTGAAAAGGGGAGGTTCTTATGGCAGTGATACCCAATAGTCAGTACAGCTCCTTCAGTAATACAGCGCAGAGATCTGCAATATAGCGCAGAGGTTAGAGCACTGAGCTACGAACCAAAAGACCCCATAGTCCTGGGTTTGAATCCCACAAACACCTTAAGTATATTTCCCCTGAACCTGTCACTGCACATGTCAGATCACATGATTTTTTAACTAAAATGCATCAACAAAGTTCCCTACTCTGAATTGTTTACTAGGTCCAAGAACACTAACACAAGGGGACACAACTGGAAGCTCAAGAAGGGGAATTTCACGTGGGATGTCAAGAAACACTTTTTCACTGAATGTGTGATAGTACCATGGAATGGTTTGCCCACTGAACTGGTGTAGGCCAAAATGGTCCCATCATTCAAACAAGAATGGGTCAGGAATTACATGCAACATAGGGAAGGGGGAAGAGCTTTACAAATTCAATCTGTCAGTCACTAGGGCCCATTAGGGGTTCCAGCAAAAAAAACGGGCAGACTAGATGGACCATTGGTCCCCTTCTGTCATCACTTTTCTAATGCAGCACCAAAACTACTACCCTGAGCAGTAATAATCTCTTTAGGTATGCCCACCCTTCTGAAAATGTTGGCAAGCTCTGCTGCCACTTTTGGGGCTGTGACAGTGTGCATTGGAACTGCTTCCGGGTATTGAGTTGCATAGTCACACACTACCAGAATGAATCAATTACCCTTTTTAGTTTTGTCTAGGGGGCTAGCCAAATCCATTGCAATCCTCTCAAAAGGCACATATATTGAGTGTAGGAGCACCAGGGGCACCTTGTCTTTATACAAAAGGGCTGATGTCATGCTTTCTGTCCATGGAACTGGCTGAAGGTGTAAATAGTCTCCTCCACCTTACCCTCCTCCAAGAAATACTTTCTGTCATCAAATAAATATGCTTTCATATTAATCAATCATTGCAGGGCACTATTTTCTTTCTTAAATGGGAGGTACAAGAACTGGAACCTGAGTAGTGGGAGGCAGCATTAGTTTTTTGGGGGGAGGTAAGATCTACCCCCCACCTCTACCTGAGAAGCTCCTAAAGATCCACCTCCACCTTTTTTTTTGGTTCATGTGGGAGAGGCATGAGGTGGATCTATCATGTTGGAACAACTGCCTATCAGAGCTGCCTGGGGTATCAGAGCTTAAGGTTCAGAAGAAAATAAAAAGTAATTATGGAGTCCCTGAAACTGCATCCTGAAATTTCAGCATTTGAGGAAAGCAAGCACTTGCAACACAAGAATGACACTTAAGGTATAAGCCCACAAAGGAGTAAAATATGTCACCCAAAGAAGACTATCCCATACTGGATACTAGAGAGTCTGTTTCTTAAAAGCTTTTTATTCCCCCCCAACACACACACATAGATGAAGCACCCACTCAAATAGCTAGGGGAAGCTCTGCATTTTATCCCTCAGGGACCTGAAGTTTAGCAGTAATGTGTGAAGAGAATAAAGTCTTGTGTTTTGTGCATTTGAATAGGTTTAGTGCTTTCAAGTTAAAAGATATAAATATATATGCATGGTGTCATGGACACCTGAAAAGGAAGGAAATACTACTGAAATAAATATTATTCTGATGATTTATTTATTTATGTGTAAGATTTTAAGTGTAGTTCTGCCTAGGTCACAGACACATACGCTATAAAAAGTACATTTAAGGATGGATGTATTAGTCAAAGCTTGTAGTAGCAAAATAAAGCAAGAAAAATAATATATTGTGTGTTTTTTTTTTTCTTTCAATTGTTTAACCAGAGTGGCACACTAAGCTGAAAGCTTGTTTACAGCAGCAACCTTGGAGCACATGGAAGTTAAGTGACTTGCTCAGGGTCATCCAGTATGCAAGTGGGGGCTGTGGGATTCAAACCCAGATCTCCAAATTTGCAGCTCAGAGCCTTAAACCACTGTGCTATACTGCCTCCCTAGTTATGGCAGTCATCTGTTTTATGGTTCATGATGTCAGTGTAGTAAGCAGCAGTACACTGCGTAGCAGGTATAAAATGTCAATAAGTAGATCATGCAGTAGATATGCTGAGCAGTTACTGAAGCAAGAAATATATTTAGGATAATAAAATATTCCTGTTAGAAAACTGATAAATGTGTGACATTTGCATCTCAATTTCAAGGAGGTCCTTATGGGGTATCAATGTACAATATAAAGTAGTTATAGTTTTCAAGTTGTCTGGGTAATTGCTTTGTACTACTACTGTTACTAAATTTAAATTATTCTATGAAGAAAATTAAGTTTATAAAATGTATTAAAAACATTCACTTGTCCTTATAATGTAATGCATTAAATGTTGTTGCTAGGTTAAGAAGTCACATAACGACCAGGGCATTAGGGTTTCTGAACACAACACCCTGTCCTGTAGGGACTGACAGGCATCAGGGGTGTGACTTGGGATTGTCAACAGTAATGCTTACGCCATTCCACCCCTTCCTCACCCTGCAGCCAGTGACAGGTATCGAGTTGTACCTTTGACTCGTCAGCCCCAAAGTTCTTTCCATTTTCTTATACAGTACTATACCACTTCAGTGTATTTTCTTATGGAATGGGGTGAGTGTAAAGCTTGAACACCCCAAGGCACACCTCGACACTTGTCTGTGTCTGCAGGGTAGGGTGAGGTGAAATGACATGTAAAGCTTGAACACCCCAAGGCACACCTCGACACTTGTCTATGTCTGCTGGGTAAGGTGAGGTGAGATGGCGTGAGCATTATGGGCAATGACCCAAAGGCACACCCCAATGCCTGTCCATGTATTAGAAGCATTTACTTGTCCTTATAATGTAGTGCATTAAATGCCATTGCTAGGTTAAGAATTCACATAACGCCTTGGGCATTAGGGTTTCTGACCATAACACCCTGCCTTGTAGGGACTGACAGGCATCAGGGGTGTGACTTGGGATTGTCAACAGTAATGCTCATGCCATTCCACCCCCACCCCCACCCTGCAGCCAGTGACAGGTATCGAGGTGTGCCTTTGACTCTTCAGCCCCAAAGTTCACTCCATTTTCTTATACAGTACTGTACCCATATCAGCATATTTCCTTATGGAATGGGGTGAGTGTAAAGCTTGAACACCCCAAGGCACACCTCAACACTTGTCTGTGTCTGCAGGGTAGGGTAAGGTGAAATGACGTGAGCGTTATGGGCAATGACCCAAAGGCACACCCCAATGCCTGTCCATCTCTGAATGGTGGGGGTGGGGTTGGCATCACTTCAATACTTCACAGCCACTCCTATTCTGCCTGCCTGTCTGTCTGTCTCTCTCTCTCTCTTTATCTACATGTCTGTAATTATCTATCTTTCTATCAATTGCATGTATCGCTATTTTTACCTATTTCTAAAACAAACTTGCATATCACATTTGCCTGCACTCTGAGTACATATTTATGAAACTGTGCATATTTGTACTCCAAATCTGCATAGACCTCATACTTTCCTAATATTCCCATTATCACAAGCATAACTACCTTACCCTTATCAAAAACGACCCCCTCTAAAAGTTACTATCACATTTTCTCTGAAAATAGTTCATCATTATACTTGACTTCCTGACATCAACACGTTGCTGAAATATAACTTACGTCACCTCATGGACAAAAACCCTGTTTCTCTAAAAAAAAACAAAAAAAAAAACTATGTAAATAATCCCAAGGCTGAACATATGCCAGCCATTACTTTTTCATGTACTGCCATCTTCTGTACCATCATGGGAATTTGCATATATTGTCCATGATGCTTTGCATTGTTGGGGTATGTACAACTGTGTTTTCTTTAAAATTTGGCTGTCTGGCCACTATCATCCTAGATAACACATACCTCAGTAGCATTTGCTCTGGGGTTCTTTTGTAAACCTATATTGCTTCCTATTCCTTCCATTAAAATGTACACCTCCACATATTTTTCTAATAATGTGTATGCCTTTCTTAGAATAGAAACTAAAACAAATCTTACTACTTACAAATCATTGTGTTGTTTCTCCCAACCCCCTTAACAATTCCAGACAACTTCACTAACTTCATTATGCAGCCGTGGTGGATCTGACCAGAATTTGTTTAGTCACTGTGGCTACTTTCTGACATTCAGCACAAGAACTGCAATAGGTAGCAACATCTTCATGAATTCGAGGCCAGTAAAATCTGTACAGCAATCTGGCAAGGATGTGATCCCTCCCTGAGTGACCAGCCATAGGACTATTATGTGCTATCTGTAAAACTCAGATCTATACTTCTGTGGTTTAACCAACTGTTCCACCTGTTCCTGTGTCTGACGTTTAACATAAACTCGGTACAGTAACCCATTACATTTTTTAAACATTGGTTCACCCTGTTTTCATTACACCCTCAGCTGCTTAAAATAACCTTAGAGATCAGCATCATTAGTTTGCCCTGAAACCAAATCACAATCAGTTATCAGTCCAGTTTCAGCATTTTCATATTTTAACCCCTTATGTCCACCAGTCTTTTGTTGCCACTGTTGTTTCAGGCGTCGTCTTTCTTTCCTGGACTTCCGGATCTTGAAGCTGGGCTCAAACAAGTCTGCATCAAAGTCACCAAAAGGAAAAGTGTTTCCACCATCTGAGACTTTTTTGGCCTGTGCTGTTGTTACCTGCTACTGAAACTGCAGGTTTCAGTTCCTCTGAAATTAACTCAATAAATCCTGGACAGTCATTTCTAATAATTACAGGTAACTTGGGTACTGCCCCCGCTTTCATTTGGTGCGACACCCTGTTAATATTCAGTTTTACTTGTGTGGTGGGATAGTATCGAGTGTCCCTGTGGATGCAGATGACACCAGTACCTAGTCCTTTTACATAGTGTTTTCCCAGCACTTCAACATGCACTAGGGTCTGTCTGCTTCCCAAATTAATAAGTCACTTTACAGTCTTATCCCCCACGTTGACATCTGTTAAATACTTGCCCCAGTTTGCTAAGGCCAAATCTACTGTAATGGTACCCTCTTTATTTTTATGGCAGTTTGTTAAGATATGGCCTGGCTAGTTACAGTTATAGCAAATAAAGTCTCTTGGTGCAGATTTATTACCCCCACCACAGTTTTTATCTGATTTGGCGTTAGACTGGGAAAAAGTGAATCTTACTGGTCTTTGGCTGTTACTTCGCTGCTGCATGGTCTGTCTGGCCATCTGATAGTCCTCGGCCAAAGAAACAGCCTTTTCCCCACTTTCTGGTCGGTGTTCTTTTATCCAAATCTGTACGTCTGTAAGCAGGATGTTGATGAACTGCTCTATTGCAAATGTGCCAGTGATCTGTGGGACTGTTTTGCACTCTGGTTGAGCCATTTTATCAGGAGCTCTCTGAGTCGGGTGAAGGCTTCTCGAGGATTGTCGAATGAGGTGTATTTCAGGGACTGGAATTTTTGCCTGCAGGTCTTTCCTGTGATGCTGTATCTTTTCAGGATTTCTCTTTCCACAAGGTCATAGTTTTTGGACTGTACAGTGTCCATATTGTTGTAGTCAAGTTGGGCTTTACCTGTCAGGTAAAGTACCAGACTGATTGCCCATTGCTGCTTTGGCCACTGGCAGGCTCCGGCAACGCTTTCAAAAGTTGACAGGTATGCTTCAATATCATCTGAGGGACATATCTTTGTACGTTTAAGGTCTTTTAAGTTGTTAGTGTTTTGTAGCTCTGTTGCACCTGTGCCAGATCCTTCAGCTTTGATAGCTTGCAAGGCATCCAGCCATTGCTGTTCCAGTCACTGTATCTCTCTTCTCTGCTGCTCCTGCCGCTGTATCTCTTCTTTTCTCTGCTGCTCCTGTCACTGCATCTCTTCTTTTCTCTACCTCTTGGTCTCTTTTTGTTGTATAGTACACCATTTGAAGAAGGCAGACAGGCTTTTGGGTTCCATCACTGGTGCTGGCTGTACGGTCTCAGCTTGGACTTCTGTCTCTACTAGTTTGGCTGCCATTCTTCTGGTAATCACTCCTGGGCTTGCTGCTGCAGAATCCATATCTTTCTGCTATTGCTGCCCTGGTACCAGGTCTAGTACCCACGCAGAAAACTCCTTGTTTAGAGTATGCACTGCGTAAATCCCATTTAGGCTGACACCATCTGTCATTGAGGCACAGGTCAGGAAGCATAGGACGACCAGGAGCAGTTGTATTATTATTAACAGCAAACTAAAAAATAAAATTTTTTTCAGTATAACTATTTACAAAGGCAGTACAAACAGAGAAAACCAAGTCTTTCATCTAACGGTATGTCTAATTCCAAGTTTCAGTCTCTCAATCTCCCTCTCTCTCTCTTGCTAGCAAAAGTATTACTGCTCTTTTTATAAGTCTTGTCTGGGGAACTCGTTAAGAAGACATCCTGTTTTTCAGAAAATGTTCTTGTCAGCTTCCTTCCTTCCTTGCAAGTGCAGCAAAACAGTACATAATGTTCCAGAACTGACCTCCTGTACAGCTCTGTAAAGAGTTTGCAAACCAGCATCTCAGGTTAACCCTTTGAGCTCCAAATAGCTTTCTGCAATCATTTCAACAATATAACCATATACATTTTCAGACCAAGGGATCCCAGTTTCACATAAAAGGGGGAAGAAAAGATAGAAACAGCAAGTGAAAATAGAGAGATAGTGGGAGGGAAAGAATAGCGAGACTGTCAGAGTGGTCAATTCCTCGGTCTCATAAGAAAATTTGACTGCACAGTCAGACAGACAAGAGACAGAACTGAAGAGGATAAAACAGATCCTTG
This sequence comes from Neoceratodus forsteri, assembly GCA_016271365.2. Taxonomy (NCBI): domain Eukaryota; kingdom Metazoa; phylum Chordata; order Ceratodontiformes; family Ceratodontidae; genus Neoceratodus; species Neoceratodus forsteri. The sequence goes on along the minus strand of CM057453.1, from coordinate 58,323,758 downwards.
CATTTAACTCTTTCTACATAACAAATGGGACAGGGTCTTATTCGATCCTGTTACAAGGTCATTATTAGGACCCTGTAACCATTAGTCTGAAATTTTAAAGAACTCTTAAAACTGAGTACCTATAACAAACTTGATAACAATCCAATAAGTAGTTCTTGCGATTTACTCAAGATACAGTATATGACATGAGGTCTTCACTATAGCCTCATTCTCAAGGCTGCTGCCCCATGAGGAATGTTATTACAGTTATATAGCATTATTAGACTGTTCTTTTAGTTTCAGTCTTTTTCTACTATTGCAAGTGGCTCAGCAGCTTCCTCTCATGACATCACAGACATCACAGTGTGAAAATCAGCTAGATCTGCAAGTAGAGGGTACTATTTTAGATTTTATTACACAAAATGCTTAAAAGTCACAATTTCAAAATAAAAGTGGTGATTTGTTTAGGTAGGTACCTGGGACAGTATGCCGGGGCATACTGGTTAATGCAGTGGTGTAGGGGATATAGGAAAATCACTTTAACATGACAGAAGTAGGGAAATGTGGCATTAGGGTTTCAAACTCTAATTCCCCACCCCCACCCCCAAGTAGCAAAAGGACAAGATCACATAAGCAGCCAAAGACAGCCATCATCAGGCAAGACAAATATACAACTGTTTACAGATGATGCGAATGCAGTAGCACTGATGTGCCATGTTTGTAGATTTGTATCTGTGGCTGCATAAACATAGCTCCTCTGTGTGTCTGTCATACACTGTGCATGAATATGTGTGGCTGCAGAACTGCAGGCTCCATGGGGCCTGTGCCTATGCAGTGAGATGTACTCATGCATGCTTTATGAATTACCTCACTAGACAGAATGATCTGCTATTACATGGTTTTCTATATGCAGCTCCATAACTGACAGAATGCTACTCCCTTGAAAAGTTTCTAGATCCGTTGAAAAAACCATGATACCCACACTGCAACAGTACTTCTGTCTGTGTAACTGCAGGCCCCACAGGTGCCTGCCCTTCTGGAGCCAGAGGTAGGTAGGTATGTCTTTTACCTGTGGCTGAAGAGATGTAGGCTCTTCAGGGGCCAGCACTTATGCACACAGAATTACTGTTGCAATTTTGGTATCATGAATTTTTTTGGCACCTGCGCTTCTGCAGCCAGAGGTCATTGTGTATATCTTACACCTGTGGCTGTAGGGGCACAGGCCCATCAAGTGTGTTCTTGTATTACAGTGTGCAGAAGTACCTGTGGTTATAGAAGCACAGGCCCCAATGGGCCTGCACTTCTGCAGACAAAAGAACTCTTGTAATTTGGATACTTTATATTTGTCTGGGGGGCCTAAGCTTCTGTACAAGGAAGTAGTGTTGTGATTTGAGTGTTGTTGATTTCTATCTGCAGTGACAACTGAATGTGTATGTCTTGCTGTATGTATACCGCAGATACAAATCCACAAAGGTATCACATCAGTGCTAATGCATTTGTGTCATCTGGAAACAGTTGTATGTTGTTTGTGTTACCTGATGTTGGCTGTGGTTGCTTGTGTGTTGTTATCCTTTTGTTGCTTGGTGGGGGGGAGTTAGGGTTGGAAATCCTAAGGCCACATTTCCCTACTTTGTGGTGTTAAGATGAACCCTAACTGGTGCATTAATACAGTTTTTTGCAAAGAAACAGCAAAATATATCTATATATATATATATATATATATGTATATATAAAATACTGGCATGGTAGGATCAGTATAGTTAGGGTTGCACGGCCACTTCTACGTTAAACCCCAAAGTTTGCACTTTAATAACTTTGCAACAGTTTGTCCAATTTGCCAGAAATTTTGCAACATAGATTTCTGGATCTGGAAAGTTTTGTTCCAGTCAGATGTACAGTTGCGGAACCATAGAGTGTCCAAAAGTGAAAATTAACCAACTTTTGCACATTTTTTGGTTGTATATAATAATGGACGAAGAATGCGTCTGAGTGGATTTAAATTTACATGTCTATATGTGGACTGGGTTAAATTGGTGCCTTTTGAAGATTTGGTGAAAAAATATTAATCTATTCAAACGTTATGCAAGTTTTTCATGTCCCATTGTAGCTTATGGGAAAATTTATAAATACATTGTGAAAACTTTCGCAAAAACATTTTTTTCTGCGGGACAAAATTTTTTTGTGCACAAAAACATTCCATTATAAGGTATAAGGTATCACAAAAACATTTTTGTTGTCGCAAAAGCATTTTTGTTGTCGCGAAAACAATGCTCAACAACACTGTCCCGTGTGTTGTTTTCTTTGTCACTTCAATGTGCCAAGGTAGACTGTGCTTTTGGACTGAAATTTGCAGAATGGCAAGCCCTGGTCCCACAGCTGTGCCTTTTGCTAGTTTGGTCCCAAACCATTCAACGGGCCCATAGTTACAGCGTTCCAAAGTTGAGAAATTTCCCATAGGATAACATTGCAGTGCCCAAGTGCCTTTCGGCACCCGTATCTGAAAGCATTCAGATCACAGTTTTCGGCTTGCAGTTCTAAGTCTGCGAGGAAGTTTTGAAGTCATAGATTACACCTGCAGTGGAATTTTTTTCATAGCTACTACGATTACTGAGATATTGCCAAATAAGTGTTACAAGGGTTCCTTTACTGTACTATTGGGCTGCTGTATGGCTCCATATTTAAGTGTAAGTGGGAGTGCAGGGCCCAGAGGGCCCATGCTCCCACATACACATACCATTACACAAAAAAATGGGCAATGTGAAGGGAGCACACGGCCTGGAGGGCACATGCTCCCACAAACACATACCACTAACCACTTATATTACACTTTCTCAAAAAGAAGGTAAATTCATTGCAAAAAACTCCATTAATGCATCAGTTAGGGTTGATGTCAGAGCGACAGAAGTTTGGAAATTCAATGTTAGGGTTACCACTCCTACCACCTCACCCCCCACCCTACAGGCACCAACAGGAATTGGGGCATGCCATGAGGTCATCAGACCTAACTCTCACCCCATTCTCCTATACTGTAGAGTGTCAGTTTGTTTACACATGGAATGGGGTGAGAGATGGACCTGGCAACCCCATGGCACACACAATTCCACCTGTTGTTGCCTGTAGGGTGGGGTGGTAACTCTAACATCGAATTTCCAAACTTTTATCGCTGTGACATCAACCCTGACGCATTAATGGAGTTTTTTGGCAATATGTGTGTGTGTGTGTGTATATATACATATATATATTTAACTAGGGTTGAGCAGGAGTTTCTATATTAAACCTCAGATTTTGTACTTCAATAGCTTCACAACTGTTTAACACATTTGCACGAAATTTTACATGTGTGGTTATATAGTATATATTTTTATATATCTAGATAGATAGATAGATATCTAGGTTACAGCTGGGTGCTTACTCTCCTCTCTGTCAGTAGTTTCAGCCTCCATCTGGTAAGGGTTCTATGGTGGCATGCACAGAGTCAGGGATTTTGTTTTTCTTGTGGTTTAGGAGTTGGTGCTTGCTTCTATCTTGCACCTCTCCTGACTCTGCCTTTTGGGGCACCCCTTTGAGGAAGGTAGTCATAGTAAGAATAAGGGCTTTGATAGTAGGCCCTGCCCTCTCCCCTTCCATATGGCCTGAAGGAGGCAGAAGCCATCTTCTTCTGGATCAAATTATTATAGTTTTATTTTTTTTTTTTGTTCATCAACCTTTTTCATGTAGGTTTCTGTTTTGTCTCCATAAACGAGAGAGTCCCTCAATTCGGAAGCCCATAACCTTTGGTTTTGTATCCTGTCACAGGATTGTTGCCCTGAGCCAGGCAAACCTCCTCAGAGCTACTGCATGCACTAGTACCCTTGAGGCTGTGTCATTTGCATCCACAGCCATGTGGAACTGATACTTAGTGGCTTCCAGTACATCTTTTGCAGTTTCTGCTAGATCAGTCCCACCTTTTCAATTAGGGCTTGCACAAAAGGGCTTTTTACTGTGCAGTGTATGACATGAAAGCAGCCTGCCTTAGCTGCAGGGTGGTTGAAGTGTACACTTTCCTCGCCATATAATCCAGCTTTCTAGAATCCTTTTCTGGATGCATGGAAACTAGTAACACTAGATTTTCACATATATCTGCATGCACAATTCCATCATGATCAGGCTGGGACTCTTAAGAATTCTGCCCCCTGCTTCTCTACTTGATATTTCTGTTCCACATTTTTGTAAAAGCCCAGAGCCGAATGTGGATGATCCAGACTTTTGCTAGTGGCTTTTTTGAGGGATTTGTGAATAGGTTCTGTAGGCCCTTTAGATGAGATCAGTCCCAGCATATTCATGAATTTGACAGCATCTATATCCTTTTCAGTCTCAGTGTGGAGGATAGCTAGAGTCTCAACCATATGCCTTACAAAACAGGAATATGAGGTAAGGTCCTCTTTTACTCTGGGTGGTAAACCAAAGTCATGTGCAGGAGTTGCCTCTGGTTCTTTTCCTCCATTTCTAGCTCAGGTTCAAATAATGCCTATGGCTCAGGAGGGTGGCCTGGAAGGCCTAGAAAAACTGCCACATTTTTATGATGTCCTTTGCAGATGGCATAGCTCTTTTCTACCCCTTTCAGAGGAGGGGCAGTTAAATGTTTTTGCTTGTTTGCTTTTTAGTTTTTTTCTTAGCTGGTGTTGATGCCACCAGAACATCAGTGGCTTTTTAATTGTTTGCTGTCCTTAGCATCAGGGTTGCCCCTATTGGACACCTTGTGCTCTTTTTTCAGAGCTAAGTGATGTCTTGGCAGTTTTTAGTGTCTCACTGATCAGAAACTGTTGCTTTTCTGTCACCTTAGATAAAGTTTGAGGAAAAGTACCTGAAGATGTGTGCTTTCCAGCATCTAAGGTACTTCCCTCCATTTTGTTTTTAGGAGAGCTGCTAGGTGAATTGGCAACAGACTGTGCTTCTCTGAGCTTTGCCCTTGCCTTTTGTATTTTAAGGCAGAAAAGTTTACACAAATCACAATTTAAATATTTGTGGTATGGCCCGGTGGCACAGAGGGCTGAGGTGCTGGATGCTTTACCTCGTGTCATGCTGGTGACCTGGGTTCAGGAACAACCTTGGGTCATTGGAGAGCTGGCACGGGGGGGAGGGAGCAGGATTGAGCAGCTGAAAGGCAGCTCTCCACTCCTGGGGAGGTTGCTCACCCTCCCATAGTTCTGTTACCATCAGGTGGCAATCCGATGGGTAGCATAGGCAGGAGGGGGTGGCAGGCGATTGCCAGGGGTGGGGCAGAAGGGGCTGAGCCAGTGCCTGGAGTACATGTGTGCCTCCAGGCACACACACTGCCGTGATTGCTGGGGTCCCAGGACAGGGAGAAAACAGGGCAAAAATTACATACAGGAAAAAAAATTAATATTTGTAGTCATGGCCCAAACAAACAAAACACAGATCATGGTGGTTTGCCTTTACCAGATCTTGTGACAACATTCATAATTTTTAAATTGTGTAGGCCCTGTCCTTTTCTTAGAAGCCATACCAACCAACTGAATTTAGCCAAAAAGTATTGCCGATTCAGTAATCAACAAAATTCATAACTTGCTAAATTAGGTTTGTAAAATATGCGCTTCTTCCAAAATGACTGTTTCTTCATTTAAGTGGGAACTGAAAAATTGACTTTTCTCCGACTCCAAGGAACCAATCGGGAAATGGAGATTACTGCTACAATAACAAAGTTAGATAAAAATAACCTTTTCTAACTAACACAAACATTAAGTACCAAATAGAAAATAATAGGAGTTTTGATAACTTAAAATAAATAAGGGACTTAGCCAATGGACTTGGAGAGGACTCTGAGGCAAATGTTCAATTCAGTGGAGAAGACAAATCTGACATTAGAATACTAGAGGGAGCATCACCAAACTGCAACATTGGAATGGAGTTCTGATTCCACAGCACCTTTCTAAACTCCAAAACAACATCTCAGAGTGGAGACGATGAATTTTTTTTTTGTATTGGCTCCATTCTGGACCCTGTGACAACTTGCAATGTATGTTTTTTCTTGAGTATGTTTTTTTTCTGTTTTTATTATCACCAATGCCTCTATAAAGTATTTTAAGCAGAGGTGAAAAGCCTAGTGAAAACCTGAATATTACATTCCAATGTGTCCCATGCCTGGGGGTAAGCTAGGAGGGGCCTTTGTGTAAGCAATCCAGATCCTGCCCCGGCATCACTATTGGATTCATGTTGTTAGAAGCTCTATTACACTGCAAGCAAATATTCGGCATTGACAATGCTTGATCTTCCAAAGATCAGTCTTCACCATTCATTACTGGTAGGTACTGTCACAAACGCACTCAGCAGGTCAGGCCCTCTGCTCCCACAGTGCCAACCTCCGAGCGCAAGAGTGTGAACAGGTAACAGACAGGATAACCCTCCTGTCTGCTTGTGGGTCTAAATCACCTTTGGTCTCAAGTTCTGAGGGGGGGAATTCAAACTGTGAACCATATGCTAGCGTACCCAAATGTACAGGCTCAGATAATATTCTCTTTGGGGGATGCAATATATCTTTGCCTTAGGACACCTAACCAGGTGTCCAAAATGAACACTTAAAACACTATAAAAGACCTTAGGTATATTCTTACCTTTTCCCAGTTTAGTAACACCATCAAGCTTTTGAACTGTTTTTTTTTTGTCAGTCTTAACCCTGTATACGTCACATAAAAAAAAGAACTGCCAGACCCAGGCAGTCTTTAAAAATGATATATTTACTAAAATGGATAAAAATATGTAAAATGTAAACACTGAACACTATATTAAAGAGCATACAGTCACTTAAAATAACAAGGGCAAAATACAAAACAAAAACTCCTACCACAATACAGTTAGACTTTTTATATCCAATGTATTATCTCTTTAAGTGCCTAAGTTAGATCACAGAGCTGTGTCTTTCTACAGTCCCAAGATGGAATATGACAAGTTCAGGCACAGTATTCAGTTTAAATTGTTTCTCTCCACACCCCCTTCTATGAGTCATCTGGCTCCTCCTTTTAGAATATAAAAAATACAAACATGATGTCCTATCAGGAGGTATTTTGAATAAGGTGACATCAGCAAAAACTCATTTCCCAAATTATAAGTCTTTGATTTCCCAGTTCCTTCTCCCAAGGCATTTCAACAGGTTTTATAGCTTTTTAACACCAGCTGATATTAAATGTTCTTCCTCTTAAGATGTCATAAAAGTTTATGATTTTCATCCTTTGGCAGACTCATAAAGTACCATTTCGTTTCCACTTCAAAGAAGCAACAGGTCATAAAATGCAATGTCTCAAGGAAGTTAATTACATTACAGAGATCTCCTGTCAATGTAATATATGTTGTAGCTTCAGTGATACCTGGTTGGGGGGGGGGGCGTCATCCAGGAGCACAGGCTGTCTTATGTGAGACAAATCACATACTATTTTTATATTACAAATATCATAGAACAATCATAATCAGCTGGCCAAACATCACAGGTACTAGTCGAAGGCATAGGACCCACAGGACTGTGTAGCTTTAAGATATAAGAGGAGGGGAGTCAACGTTGGAGAAGGGTGCCTCCCACAAGGGCGACGCATGATGTGGTGCTCGCAGGTTGGCCAGTAACCGATGCCAACTCTCCAGCCTCCTCAGTTGTGCTTTTCCAGCCATCGAGGTTGTTCTCCGTGGGAGCTGCCACTGAAGATTGCATCTGCCCCATCAGTTCTGTCTCATTTTGCTCAACACCGTCTCGATAGTTTCAGCACTGTTTGCCTGGTTAATTTTCCCCTTTGTTATTTTTACCTGTAGTATGGCATTTTTCCTGTCATTTTTTTTTTTGTTTCCCCAGTTCGGGGCCTAAAAAGTTCACGCATTCAAAGGTAGGGCTTCCCCCCATGCATCAGTGCACCTTTGGGAAGCCCATGACCGCAATGCACCGCCATGACCGTTGTTTTACCTGCTTGGGCCCAAACCACGATTTGGATAGCTAAGACGCGTACTTCTCCATGGACCTCTGCACACTTCAGATCTGTGCATTAAAGCTGGGGCGAGCTCCTCCCCACTTTCAGAGGGCAGCGCCACACTCAGAATGCCAAGTCAGATCTCACGGCTTTTCCCTTGAGCCCCTCCCCAGTGCTATACATACTGAGAGAGAGCAGGCCTCTGCTGCTCCTGGTCTCGCTGGGACCGGAGGCCTGAGCGAGAGGTTGGGTGGACAGCTAGCCTCCTCTTGGGGGGGTTAGTTAAGCACTCCTTGCAGTCTGGTGCCTCCTCAGAAGCCCAGACTCCCCCAGTTGTGGTGTCACAGCTACATGCCGCACTTACACTGGCGGAGCCATTGGCAGCATGGCCCAGTGCTACCTTGGCTCCTGACACCGCCCCCAGTGTTGGTGAGAGAGGTGATGCCGACCACATGGCTAGGTCCCCTCCATCTGCTGCTTGTGGCCTTGAGTTAAGGTCCAGGGGGTCACCTGACTGGAAATCTCCCTGATCTCGTCCTCCAGTTCAGAGGGCAAAGATCAGGACGATCCCGACTGGCAACCCGACTCTTCAGAGTCCCTGGTCTCTTCTGGGCCTCGTTCCAGGTCTTTGCAGCCTGTGGAGCCTCATGGGCTGTTGTGTCCTCTCCAAGGGGCAGGGCCTTGTCTGGTGATTCAACCATTCCATCTTGAGAATGGCTGTGGGTCCTTCTCATAGTCATAGAGCTGACTCTGACCTTCCCTCCCCTAGGGATCCAAGGGGTCCTGCAGTAGGTGGGGATAGTGGCTGCCCTGTGGGACATGAACAGCTCCGAGCTCCTCACCCGGGGGTTCCCCCCAGACACCACCCTCCCCACCACGGTGAGCACTCTGTGGTAGATGGGTTGCACAGCCCCCTCCTTTGACACGGGTCCACAGTTTGCGCCGAGAGACCTAGCAGAGGACCCTCATTGGTCTGCCATGGCCCTCCTCCTCTGCTTTCACCCCCTGTGTTTTCTGATCCTGTGGGGCCACTAACCTGGGAGGAATTCTGGGCCACAGAAGCAGCCTATCCCAGATACCTCAGGGCTATGGACAAGGTCATTTTCTGGCCTCAACCCCCAGCCCCACCATCCCCTGAGGCAAGTTCTTCCCAATCCTTGTCTTCCTCCTCTGAGGAAGAGAATTCTTCCCTCCACTACTACACTGATGCTGAACTCATTGGTTATCAACATTTCCTCTTGAGGATAATGGAGAACTTGCATCTCTCTCCTTTTGTAGCCCACAATCCTGCTTGCATGACTTTGTGCTTCCTGGGGGAATACAGCTCGCACACCATGTTCATACATCCACTCTGGGCACTGACACACAAGGCTCGACCACCCACCTGACCCTGACTCGGCCGAGTTTGATCATTGGGGCAGGAGGGTCTTTTTGGCGGCATACCTCATCTTTTGTGTTGCTGCACACCAGGCTGCCTATGCGAGGCACTTGTGGGCAACGCTAAGACAACTCTTAGCATCCTTGCCTGATAGTGAGGTAACCAGGCAAGCCATTCACCTTTTCACTCAGGGCCTGGAGCAAGCACGACACCAGGCAAGGGCATTATATGACACCAGTAAGGTAGCATCCAGGCTGGTGGGAACTGCAGTCTGCAATAAGCAGATGGCATGGCTTCACCTTTCCAGGTTGACACCCTTGGCCTGGCGTAAGGTGACTGCCTCACAATTCCATGGGCCCCATTCCTTTTCCCCACAGGGTCAGGTGGGAATTAGCGACCCACCTGACCTGACCGCAAAGCTGTCCCTCAACTAGCCCTCGATCAGGCTCCTTTGCTGAGTGGGGCACCGGCTGAGAATCCTTGCTGGCCACACCTGCTCCCTTATCCTGCCCACCTGACCATAAAGCTGTCCCTCAGCTAGCCCTTGATCGGGTTCCTTTGTTGAGTGGGACACCAGCCGAAAATCCTCACCAGCCGCACCCGCTCTCTTAGTCTGCCTGCCTGACCACAAAGCTGTCCCTCAGTCACGGAGCATGTCTTGGACCTGGGCTTGCATGCTAGTTTTTTCAGTGGCCGAAAATGCCTAGCTACAGCATGCCATTGGACTACCTTTAACTCAGACTGCTCCTTATTGGCCACTATCTCTCTGGCACTTTTGTTTCAAACTCTGTCTGCTCCTTCTCTGAATGTTGAACTGCTACTGTTATTTGAAGACTTGATTTTTCTCCCACCCTTCCGTCCCAACCCCTAGCACTCTTTAAATCATTCTCCTACACCTGGAGCACCACCCTAAACTATTTCTCTCTCTCAGGCACACTCCTACTCTTAAAGATGCTAGCACCTGATTAAATATTTCACCACTTGTTATCTTGTCTATAAGTTGACTGTGAATAACTACAGTACTGAATAAAAGCTAGACAACAGTTTCAGCTTCCTATAACTTAACTATGTTCCCCAAGATGTTATTAATATTAATCCAGTTCTCCTTATTACTAACAGCTGAGCTGTCTCTCCTTACCCCTCATCTTATGTTTATAACACCCAGGAACTGCACATACATCATTCCCTCAAGGTATCTGATCTAAATCCTTTATATCTCCTTAACACTGGCACCAGGTGTTCTGATGACACTGCTAGAAGAATTATGTGGTCAGTGCAACTAGGAAAATGTACCTACCCCATCCCTCTGGTCCAGCTGAACAAACTCATATTCACAGAGAAAAAGAGAAAAATTCAAATCAAGACCAACAACAAATCCCAGATGATTAAATATTTAAAATTGCACACCATAAGGCTAGCCTGGCTGCTACTAGTGTTCTCGGGAAATATTCACCCCAATCCTGGACCAGGTAGAGATGTAAATATATCAATATCAGTAAAGAATTAAGGGGTAATAACGATTGCATCTATTAACATCTGTAGCCTATAGGCCAAATATGATGCTGTACAGGTCTGGGCTATACAACATAAGCCTGATGTCCTACCCATTGTAGAAAGTCGGCTTACCCCAAGAACCCCGACCTGTCAGTCCAGCTGGAGGGCTACACATCTTTCAGGCTGGATAGATTTGGTAATCATGGTGGTGATTGTGTCATATATGTTAAAGACACCCTCCATGGAAGAGCACTCTCCATCCCACCTACTGGGGGTAGCTTCCAACTGCCTGCAGTGCAGTTGCAGCTCGGTGCCCAGGGGAAGTGCCTCACTCTAGTGTCTGTGTACATTCCCCTTAAAAAATCATGCAGCAGGATTTAAACTTGTCCTTGACTACCTATCCAAAATCCGTAATGACTCTGAGGTTCTAAGCTAGGGGATTTCAATATTAATTGGCTATCCCCCGAGGTGGCTCCATTTAAAGATGCCATATCAGCCACTGACATGTTCCAGCTTGTGCAGTCTCCCGCATGGGTAAACTATTGCACTGGCACAAGTACTCTCATTGACTGGATCCTAACTAACTGACCGCAAAGAATAACCAGTGTTACTGTGCTTCCTAACACCATCAGCGACCACTTGCCAGTCTTATGCACCTGCACCAAGACTCCAAAAACCCCACCAAAAACTATTACCTCACGAGTGTTAAAAGAAGGGCATCTTGCCTCCCTCAAAACCCAACTTAGTTTGCAAGACTGGTCAGCTGTTTATGATGCCATAGATATCGACACTGCACTAGAGGGCTTTATTAAAATATTTAATAAGTCCTGTAACATATATGCTCCCTATAAAATGAGGAAAATTAAAGGGTACAATAAAACATGGATCACATCCCAGCTTCTTGATCTAATGAGGGTAAGAGCAACCTGTGGCACATAGCTAAGAGCACTCAGTCTAACACTGACCTCTAAAATTACAGAACAGCTCAGAATAAATGCACCAGTGCTATCCGCCAAGCTAAGAGATCCCACTTCAAAAGCGAATTAAAGGGGAAGTCTCCCATAGTTCCACACCAATATTTTCCCAACTCCTTATGTGTAACTGTTGTGTGCCTCCTCCAGTTGCCAGCAGTCCTATTGCTGTCCAGATCTAGATTATAAATAAAAATATACAGCCCCTAAAAGTTATCAATGTGTTTGTCCTCCATTTTACCATCAATGTTGCTGGAGGATGATGCAGTTCCACCAGTAGACCAAACCCACAATGTTTGGTTCCCCACTTGAGTAATGGAGGAACCCTTTAAGTGTTGTGCACATCCTGAACTGCAGGTCTAATAGGGACTAGGACCATGTGAGTGTGATGCAGCACTGATCTGAGGTATATATAGTATTCACATAAGGAAGTGCCTGTATGTGTTGTGTTACTGTTTCTGTTAGCAAAAACAGTTTACCCAATAAATGACTCTGGGTACAACAAGAGTTTTAAGTGGTATTATGCAGCTGTTGTATTAAGGTGTATGTGTGTGTTAACATTCTCTGTTTTGATTGACACCAGCAGTGAGAAACAATCTTGCAAATAGGCCCTTTCCTTTGTAACTGAGCAGTCAGTGATTGGATGGCTGCTGTAAGGCAATAAAAATTCAGCAATGGCAAGGAATAGGTTACCAGGAAAGCACAGGCACAAGCACTGGGGGACTCTGGTTCAAATCCTACTAGAGTCCCTTACTCTCTAACCCTTAAGAAGTTCCCCTAACCTCCTTAGAAACTGTGATGGCCCCACAGGTCCATGACTTTAAAAGTGCCCCAATTCCGATTATAAATCATTAGCAGTGATGTGAGAGCTACAGCACTTCACTTTCAAGGTACTAAGTATAAGCTGTGGCAGCCCCCGCCGATTTGTAATGCCAGCATCTGAAGTAGGATGTCCCTCACAAATCAGATGCTACACCTCAGCTGTTGTACATAAAGAAACTAATCAGTCTCTGTTTGTAGTGCTCTGTATTTGCTTAGCTCACTCCTCCCATGTCATATGCATTCTGTGTCTTGGTATTTCCAGTCAGAAACTCAGATTTAAGGAGCATTTGAAATGTAAAAACAATACACTTTATAAAGTAAATGATCTAGCTCTCCACTTTCAGGCTGCTGAATGGGGATGTGTATAAGTCAGTCTTGTGTGATCCTTTGGTAAACTGCCCAGGCTCATCTTGTAACAAATCTTCTTAAGGGTGCTCACCTGGTTCAATACAGAGTGACTGACTGACTGCTTGATTGATTGATTGATTGGTTGAATGGTTGATTGACTGATTCAGTCTACTGCTTTCCACAACATGTTACAACTGTCTCACAGACAGGAATGAGCAGTACACAGGAACAGCTTTTGTTTCCTGTGAATGAAATACTATTGGATGTATTATTTGCTCTACACATACAGTATTAAGGCTAAAAGTACTACTCCTTGTGTGAGTTGAATGACAGAACTGCCTTAAGCCATTGCAAACTTAAACTAAAATCAGGCTAGACAGCATTGATACCCTTATGTTTTGTTCTGCTCTGTTGCTGCAGTGACATCAAGGAATGGGAGGGGCTGTATTACAAGTAACTCATTTGCATGTAAATGGAGGCTTGCTTGTCATTTTTACTACCTTGTGTCAGAGCCACAAACTCTAGATATGTGTTGCAACAGAAGAAATGGCTGATCTCTTATTGACATATGTACAGTACTTGATGTAATGTATAATAAATACATCAGATATATCCAAATCATACATATACAGGAGTCTTCTACTTTAAACAATTCCTTGGGCGACAGCTGTAGATTTTGGGAGAACATCAAATCATTAACAGGGAAAGCTAGTAAGCCCCCCCCCATGATGATCAATACAAATGGAATAATCACCCAAGACCCCAAAAACATCGCCAATGCCTTCAATAAGGCCTTCACTGACCTCAGTGGAGTGCTTCCTCTGGACTTTCTTCTATCTCTGCAAGGCTTTGACCCCAGTATCAACACCTCCCCATCGGCTAGTACAACACCGCCCTTCTACCTTAAGATTATCACTACAGCTGAGGCAAAAAAAATATCTAGCACAAGCTCTCGGTAAAACAAGATCCAGTAGTGACTCGATTGACCTCACGCTTTTAGCACTCACCCTGAATGTTCTACTCTCCCCTCTTACCAAGATCCTAAGCCTATCGCTCGTTACAGGTAAATTCACCCAATTCTTGAAAGTGGTGATGGTCACTCCGGTATTTAAAAACGGTGACAGAACTAGTCTCACCAACTACCAGCCAATCTCAATCCTCCCCCCCCCTTTCAAAAAGCCCTCGAGAGGATAGTTAACGATCAAATAGTTAACTATCTAGACAAGTACAACCTTCAATGTCCGCAGCAGCATGGATTCAGGAAGGCACATAGCACAACCACGGCCTTGGTTGAACTTACTGGCTATATTCATGTTGCACTTGAATGGGGGCTCTTGGTGGGAGCTACCTTTACTGACCTCACCAAAGCCTTTGATACAGTTAATCATGAGTTGCTCCTCAGCCAATTGGCCAACATTTGGATATCTGCTGTTTCAGTGCACTGGTTCCAGAGTTACCTCTCCAATAGAACACCACAGGTCAAGATATATGATGTTCTATCTGATCATCGAAATGTCACCACAGGAATGCCCCAATGCTCTATATTAGGCCCCCTGCTATTTAGCCTGTTTCTGAATGATCTCCCAAAGGCTTGCCAATACAAGATCCTTCTTTATGCAGACGATGCTGTGCTGTACACTTCTCACTCAGCACCAAGAGCCTTACAAGAAATAATGCAGGCTGATTTTAGTGCAGCCAAGGAGTGGTTCTTAAATTCTAAGCTTCTACTCAATAGCAAAAAGTCAAAGACAACGTTGTTTGTCTCCCATCAAAACCAGCACAAGTCATTTCCCATCAAAATACATGACAACAAGAATGAGTTGCTTGACATAGTCAGTAACTTTAAATATCTCTGTGTCATCCTAGACTGCTCTCTCTCATATGGACTACACATAGACCATGTTTCTAAGGCAGCTAGCACCGGAATAGGCCAACTATATTGGCACAGACATTGCCTCACTTGAGAGTGCAATAAAACTAGCAGTAAAAAGTTCATTCTTGTCAGTCACAGACTATGGTCTTTTTGTCTATGGGGCCAGCATGGACACTGGCCTTAAGAGAATCAGGGTTGCCCTAAACAAAGCTTGCAGGCTTGTTCTGGGAGCACACCACTTAACTCACACTTGCAAGCTCTACTCAAGCACTGATTGGCTCAATCTGAACAGCAGGATCCAATACCAGGTTTGTCTGCTAGCAAGAAAGTCCTCTCTTGGCCTTGTACCCCTGGGTGTGCAGAGACTTCTCAGCCATTCCACCAACCCTAGACAAACCAGGGGTACTAGCAAAGCTGTCTTTCATATCTCTTTTCGCTGAACTATACAAGGTCAGAGATCCTTCGAGTATAGGGACCCCTGTGGTTAAATTCTCTCAGCGAGGAACTGATTATGGAACCTAAACTTGGCCCCTTTAAATCCAAACTACAAGCGTATCTTATCACACTCAGCACATGTGATTGTGACTCAAAAACCTAATGGTATCAGGTTTACGCCCTTTACTACTCTAACAAAGCACTTACCTCCTCACACCCGTGCACCCTAGAATCCAATCACTCAAAAAAAAAACTTGCACTTCTCTTTATCTCACCTCCCTTCCCCCCATGACATTCCTACCACTATCTATATCTACAAAACCCTCTGGGTGGCTCCTTCTCCTTATCTCTTACCCCTACACTTATTTCCTAACCTCTTACCCTTATAGCCAAGGACCATCCATACCCCAAATCCACACCTACTGAAACCCGCTGGGTGGCTCCTTTTTCCTAACCTCCTAACCCTACACCAATGAAACCCTCTAGGTGACACTTCTTCCTAACCTCTTGCTATTCCTAACACCTTGCAACTTATTGGAACCCAACTTCCCCCTATGCTATTCCCTTCCTCTCCTGGGTCAGGTAAGTCCCCACCCTCTGTGGTTATTTCTGCACTACATAGGAACTTATTGTACGTCTAACTTTTTATATCCCTGCAACAATATACTGTTGAAACAATTCTGCTATAATTGACTGTGTTATTAAATCATAAACTCTGTATTCTTGTTTGTAATCGTCTTGGTTTTTGCTAGTTATTGTAATCTGTCTGCACTCCTATAACGTGCAATCTTTGTAAACGAGTTGTAAAGTTCAAAGATGTTAATCCAAGAATTCAATAAATAAATAAAATAAAAAGAAATCCCTTTTGGGGCTCCTTTGAGAGAGAGAAACAGGGACCCTGACAGATGTCTGATTTTGGAGTTCTCCCTTCACCTTGATCAGATCATTGGAGGATCTTGGGACTGCTAGACTCCCCTGATCCAATGGGGGCTAAGTATTGTAACTGGGGTCTTGTGTCCTTCAATTTTATGTACTTATCCACCTCTTCATTGGACCTGCCTGACCCTCTGGCCAGCTGGTTATTGTCTCCAGCCCTTCAAGCTAGCATCCTCCTGTGGCCTTCTCTAAAGGGGCAGCTCCTGTCTTTGAGGCAGGATCCCTTAACTCAGTTTTTCAAGAAGTACTGTACTTCTCTCCTACATGTTTCTTCATAAAAATAAAAAAAAAAAAGAAATGGGGTGCCTAACCCCATGCCCTGTCCTGAATACAGTGTGCTGTTATGTCACCCCCTGTATTCTGTCATACAGGGTGCTCCCCCGGGGAGCTCCTCAGCCAACAAGCTGTGTTCTTCAGGGTCCTTACATTCAGTATTCTATCTTACTAGAGGAGTACTTCTTCCTGGCAACCCCTCTTGAGCTGCGCGTTCTAAGTCTCACCCTCTCTACCTAGGTTGCTCCAAGGAAATCAGCCATTCCTAGCTGGAATGGGAGTAAGCCAGTTCTGTCACACGTCCTTGACTGAGGAAGATGGATCCTCTCTGTCTGTCTCTCTCTACCACTCTGTCTCTTTGGCCTGCTCAGTGACTCTGGTCACCCTTAGCCTTAAGGCCCCTACCCAGAGTTCTTGCCTCTTCTCTCTCCGGTCAGCTTTGTGGTTTATTTTATATCATTTCCTTTTCCCTGTCCCTTGGGCTTCTTTGCCCCACCCTCCTCTTTTCTATTTTCCTGTCCTGTGAGCAGAACTGAGGAGGATGGGGAGTCAGCATCAGTTACTGGCCAACCCACGAGTGCCATGTCATGCGTCGGCCTCATGTGCAGCACAGTCTCTGACATCAGCTCCTCTCTCCTCTAAAATCTTAAAGCTACACACTCCCCTGGTGTCCTGAGCCTCCAGCTCATACCCACCAGTAATGAATGGTGAAGATATCCTGGAAGATCAAGAATTACAGTGAGTACGTAATTTTCATTTTTGTTTAAGAAAGCAAACAGCCAATTAGAACTCTTGTCTTGGTATATTGGAGAACAATTTCCTATCCACCACCAATTTTCCCCAGAGCAGAGCTGGGTTTTCTGTTACATCAAAGAAAATCTTACAGTAATATTTAACCCAGCCATCATGGGTAATATATGTATCAGTATCCTTTTTTGACTTGTTTGTGCCAAGTGAAACCATTAGCCAAAAGGCTCTGGGATTGTTTTGATTATTTTCTCCCATTGAGAACAGTGATATTCTTTTCTATTGTCCTGTATAAAGTTGTTATATTTTCTCCTCTCCTGATTTAGTTCTCTAAGCTGAGCCCCGTTTTTATTTTACTTTGTTATGTGGTTTTAAAAGACAGTAGAAGGCTATTGCCCATCGAATCTGTCTCCCATTCCTAGTGACTTTTAGTGTTCCCCATTCTGCTTAAGAGGTAAGTATCTAGTCTATTTTTAAATTCTGCAAATGAGCTAGCCTCGACCACTTCCCTTGGTAGTGAATTCTACTTACCAACTACTCTTAAAGTAAAGAAGTTGTTTCTGGTATTTTCCTCTGCTTTGTCCAAATTAAATGATAAGATGTGCGATCTTAGAGAAATATCATGATCCCTATATATGAAGCCAAGTCCACACATAAGATTAGTATCCTGAGATACTTGATATAGCTGCAGTAAATCTCCCCTTGCTCTTCTGTCCTCCAGTGTGTACATACCAAGTTCTGCCAACCCTTCTTCATATGTCATGAAACTTAAGCTTGGGAAAAGATTAATAATGCTGCACTGCACTTTTTCCAGAGTACTGATGTCCCTCCTCAAATGGGGCTCCAAAAAGGGGTACCGTTGTCAAGGTGGGGTCTAGCATATGTTCTGTACAGTGGGATTACATATTGCTCATTTCTTGATATGAATGATTTCTTGATGCAGTTTATTATTCTATTAGCTATAAGTGCCACCTTCCTACACTGCTTTTCTTGTGATAAGTTATTACTTATTATTATACAATGGCCAGAAAGAATCCCGGATTCTGATTGGTCAGTGTGTGCCTGAGACAGTGATGATATTACAGTATAACATCACTGTCACTGATTAGCATTAGCTTTGCTTACCATTACCATAGACCACCTTTACCTTTTTATATTCCTCTTCTGTTAAGAAACTCACTAAAAATCTACTAAAAACATTTTTTAAATATATTTTTTTATTTTGTATCACAATGAGCCATTGTATAATAGCAATAAGGCACTCCAGGGTGTGTGTTACTGTGTAATAACGCCACTCCTGAGGTGGTTGAAACACTCTGCTTTGCCTCGTGCTTCAACCCTGGGGGTAATTATATCAGATGACCTAAAGGTGGGCAAGCAATGTGAGAAGGCAGTAAGGAAGGCTGGGGGATACTGGGATGCATATGGAGAGGCATCAATAGTAGAAAACAGGAAGTTGTTATCCCTCTGTACAGACAGTTGGTGAGACCCCATCTGGAGTACTGTGTGCAGTTCTGGAGACCCCATCTCCGCAAAGACATAGACAGAGTGGAGGCTGTCCAGAGGAGGCAACAAAATGGTGCAGGGTCTGCACCAGAAGACATACTGAAGAAAGACTAAAGGGCTTAATATGTATACCCTTGAGGAAAGGAGGGAGAGGGACATGGTAGAAACTTTCAAGTACCTCAAGGAATCAACAAAGTCCAAGAGGGTGGCATCTTTCAGAAAAAGAGATGTGCAAGAACAAGGGGGCACACTTTGAAGATAGAGGGGGGATGGCACAGAGGTAATGTGAGGAAGTATTTTTTCACAGAGAGGGTTGTGGAACAGCCTCCCTGAGGAGGTCATGGAGTCAAGAACAGTGGGGGAATTCAAGAATGCATGGGACAAATATAAGGCAGTCCTAGTGGGGGTAGGAGGAAGTAAGCTGTTGGTTAACTAGGATCTGCAGCTTATCTGTTAGGTAGGAAAATGGGCAGACTAGGTGGGCCAAGCAGTCCTTATCTGCTGTCAAATTCTATGTTTCTATGTTTCTAACCCACCCCAGGAGTGACATTATTACACAATAACACACACCCTGTCGTGCCTTATTGCTTAAATATTCCAAGGTCCCTTTAAGTTTTCATACTGTTGAGTGTTATTTCCCCCAGTGAATAACTCATTGAATTATTTTGCCCTAAGTGCAATACCATACATCTGTCAGTATTAAAGTGCATTCTTCTTTGTCTTTCTTACTAACTCACTCAGTTTGGCTTTTTTTTCTGTAATCAGCATCGAACCAGCCAGATCTATATTTAATGTTTCCTGCCCTCCTGTACCTGTACTCCTGTACAGCATTTGCTTATCTCCATAATATCTAGATCTGTAAGTTTTTCAATTGGGTTTTAACCCTTAGGCTGCCAACAGAATTAGAACGTATAGGAATTCAGGACTGATACATCAGTCTGCAGCCCTGCAAGGGTTAATCATAAAAGACCCATATGGTTCACTGACCAGATCAAAAAAAGCAATTAAGAACAAAAGAGAAGCTTTCCACAAATACAAAAGAAACCAGGGGGACAACGAATGGGATGATTTCACTCAGAACATCAAGAAGGCTAAGAAGGCAGTGAGACTAGCTAAGGCATCACCTGAATGTCAGAGTGTGGTGGGGATCAAAACAGGGAATAAACAATTTTTTCGCTACATTCAAAAAAAAGAGAATGAAAGGGGGCAGGATTGTTAGACTTAGAGATGGTGATAGGATCATTAAGGACAATGGACAGAAGGCCGCTGCTCCGAACAACTTCTTCTGTTCAGTGTTCACGAAAGAACAGAGTGGACCGATGTCCGATAGTGGCATTAAGGCAACCGATAAGGGGATACCGCAAATGGAAGTGACATCAAGTATCACCAGCAGGGTCAGAGAGGCTCTAGCGCAGCTAAAGGTGGACAAAGCACCAGGTCTCAATGGGCTGCATCTGAGGGTGCTGAAGGAGCTTGCAGAGGAATTAGCGGGACCCTTGGGATACCTTTTTACCCAACTGTTGCAGACAGGAGCCATGCCAGGTGACTGGAGAAGAGCAGATGTTGTACCTCTCCACAAGGGGGTGAAGTAGCAAGGAAGCCAGCAACTGCAGACTGGTCAGCCTCACATCTATAGTGGGGAAACTAATGGAAACCTTAACAAAGCAAGTCCTGGTTGGGTATCTAGAAAAGAATGGTGTTCAGGATATCAGACAGCATGGCTTCATAGCAGGCAGGTCATGCCAGACAAGTCTGATTACTTTTTTGACTGGGTGACCAAAGAACTGGATAGGGGCCACCCAGTGGACCTCCTCTACTTTGATTTCAGCAAAGCCTTTGACTTGGTGCCACATAATCACCTGTTAAAAAAGATGGAGGACCTAGGCACAATAAAGATCACAGTCAGGTGGGTATGAAATTGGCTCAGAGTCAGAAGGCAGAGTATGGTAGTAAATGGGGAGAGGTCAACTGAGGTGGAGGTCACTAGTAGAGTGCCCCAGGGCTCAGTCCTGGGCCCAGTCCTGTTTAATATGTTCATCGGCGACATCAGTGTAGACATTCAAGGAAAGCTTGCCCTTTTCACGGATGATACTAAGTTAGGCGGCAGGGTTGACAGCAAAGAGGTGGTTGGGGACTTTCAAAAGGACCTGCAGAGGCTGGAAAGATAGTCCAAAGTCTGGCAACTGAGGTTAAACACAAAGAAGGGTAAGGTGATGCATCTAGGTGAGGGAAACCCAAGGACCAAATATTGGCTCGATGGGGTCAAGCTTGATTCCTCGCAGGAAGAAAGGGACCTAGGGGGTCATCATATGTGATACCCTTAAGCAATCCAGCCAGTGCATCAGAGCTTACAGCAAGGCCAGCAAAATGTTAGGGTGTATAGGGAGGGGTTTTGATAACAGAAACAGGGAAGTGATCCTCCCTATCTGTGGGTCCCTGGTGAGGCCTCACCTAGAGTACTGTGTTCAGTTTTGGGGTCCTCACCTTAGGAAAGACAGAGATAGGCTAAAGGTCATTCAGAGAAGGGAGACCAAGATGATACAGGGGCTCCAAGGGCTCTCATATAAGAAGTGCCTAAAGGAACTGAACATGTACTCCCTAGAGACTAGAAGGGAGAGAGGAGATATGATTGAGACGTTCAAGTTCCTGAAAGGCATAATTAAGATACCCTATTCAGAACTTTTCAATAGGGTCCTCACCTCAACTACTAGAGGTCACGAGTAGAAGCTGTGGAGAAGAAGCTTCAAAAGGGAACTAAGGAAGCACTACTTTATGGAAAGGGTTGTGGATTCTTGGAATAGGCTACCTCCCGAGGTGGTGGGAACAAAGACTGTGACAGCATTCAAGCTGGTGTGGGACAGGTTCAGATGGAGGGGCTAGGTCCCAGGTCCATAAAAGATCCCGGAAACTCATGGGAAGACTTGATGGACTCTTGGTCTCCTTCTGCCATCAGGAGGGGTAGAAAGAATGAGAAGGGACCTGGGCAAGCTGGAGGATTGGTCAAATGTATGGCAGTTGAAATTCAATGCAAAGAACTGCAAACGTATGCACTTCAGTCATGGGAACCTGAGCGAGGAGTACTCATGGGGGGGGGTTACTGTCAGCCACCAAACAGGAGAGGGATCTAGGAATAATTATATCTGAGGACCTAAAGGTAGCCAGACAGTGTGAGAGGGCAGTTTGAAGGGCCAGTGGGATGTTGGGGTGCATAGAGAGAGGCATCACAAGCAGAAAAAAGGAGGTGGTCATTCCACTATACAGATCATTAGTGAGGCCTCATCTGGAGTATAGTGTCCAGTTTTGGAGGTCGCATCTAAGGGAGGACATAGACAGAGTGGAGGCAGTCCAAAGAAGGGCTACACAAATGGTACAAGGACTGCACCAGAAGTCACATGAGGAGAGGCTGAAAGACCTCAATATGCATTCTCTAGAGATGGGAAAAGAGAGGGGGGACATGATAGAGATGTATAAATACCTTAAAGGGATCAGTAAGGTACAGGAGAGTAGCATCTTTGAGAAAAGAAGATGGACAAGAACTAGGGGACATGAGATGAAGTTGGAGGGAGGAAGAATCAAAGATAATGTGAGGAAGTATTTATTTACAGAGGGTGGTGGCTGCTTGGAACAGCCTCCCTGCAGGGGTGGTAGGGGCAAAAACGGTGGAAGAATTCAAAACTGTATGGGACACACACAAGGTAACCCTAGAAAAAGGAAAGAGTAGGAAAGTCACACATCAACTATAGTCTGCAGCATAAGTTAAAAGTAGAAAAAATGGTCAGACTAGATGGGCCAGACGGTCCTTATCTGCCAACAAATTCTATGTATATATTTTCTATGTTCTATGTTTCTGTGTTTTAACTGCAGAATTCCCGGATGACCTCTTTCGTTTTCTTTTAAAGGAAAACTACACCATCATATCTTGTAAATTTTGTTTCCATGTCAACGGACAACTCTTCGTGTAGCTATTAGAGATATATATGATTGCTTTGGTTTCTCTGTTTATACTAGTCCCTGTGACTATCCTGGGGGTCTCCATTTTCTGGTTGTTGAAATCTCATTGTCCCTGAGAGCTGCATTAGCATATGGGAACATGATACTGCATGTCAACACCCTTTAGACTCCACAGTATGTCTGTCTGCTTAATTATAGTTCAATAAAACAAGTTGCAGCAAGGTGTGAAATATCACATTTACCTTCAGTTAGCTTTGCAAACTGATTTGTAATGCAGGGGTTTCCCTTTAAATTGCATTTAGTCTGTGTGTTTCCAGAGAGTTTTTTCAGAATATTTGTACTTTCGGCATAGAGATACATGGTATAAATGGGTGCTATGACATCATGTTATCATGTGCTAATGCAGCTCTCATGGGTAGCGAGATATCAAGAACCATAAAATGGAGACACCCAGGATAGTTACAGGGGACTAGTATAAACAGTGAAAACAAACTAAAGCAAACACATATATCCTGAACAGCTACAGTAAAAGAGTTGTCTGTTGACATTAAAACAAATACCATTTACAAGATACTGTATAAGGGTGTAGTTTTCCTTTAATGGATCATCCCATGTAATTCTTTTCTTATTCCTAATCTCTGTAAGTAACAACTGGTCCCCTTTATTGCCCACCAAATTATTATTATTTTTTTTTTAACTTTATCTCCAACCCTGGAGAACTCATTCCAGCAACCTCGGGAGCTCCCAGCCTCTACCTCCCTCCGTGACCACTCCTCTCCCGTGTCACCAAGCACCACCTCTGGGTCTGAACCGTCTGGAGGTAGGGCCACCCTATCCACCCAGGGTGCTCTATCTTATAGGGCAAAGTGCCCAGCACGAGTCTGGCAATGGAGAGGAGATAACCCAGAATTGGGAGTGTGGGCTATGAAAGGTCCAGGTGCCTTCATCTATCCCCAGGATTGGGGCTTTTCTCTCTTTTTTTTTCACTCCCCCCGCAGAGCCCGGCCAGCGAGGCAACATAGTGCCGTAGCTCTGCCCACCCATGGCATACGCCACGCTTGCTCAGTCAGCGATCCTCCAGCCACCGCCAGAGGTCGCTCCATGAGCCAGCGCATCCCCCGCCCTCCCCAGGGAAGAGAGAGCAGTCCTCTGGATGCTCGATCTCTTCCCCCCCCCCCGACCCCCAGCGACCCCCGGCTCATTCCCAAACCCGGGTTGCCAGCGTGGCGCGAGGTGTGGCATCCAGTGCCTCAACCCTCAGCGCCACTGGGCCAGCACCAAATGATTATGAAAGTTATTATTCCGTCTCTGTGCAATAGAGGAATGATCACTTTTGGATCTGGGTTCAATTAACAATGCCTCCCACAAGGAGCTCCAACCCGACCACAAAACCAAGTCAACAACTGAAAGGCCAACTGCAGACATGAATTTTATCTGACCTTTTTCATCACTCTTTAGTCTGCCATTTGATGGCTACAAATTTGCTTCTTTCATAATTTCTGTTAAAATATTTCACATCTGGTTAGTTTTCAGATCTTTTCTTGATCTAGCCAAGTTTGTGCTTAATGGATTAATCCAGTTCAGTATAAAGTTATCTACAAGGCCATCGTAGTTACCAATTCTGGCATTCATGTTACCAACTAACAGAATTTCTACATCTGGAAAAACCATTTGCATATTTCTAATATTTTCTTTTAACTGTATCTGGATATTGTCTGAATAATACTGTATATTTCTCTATTACTTTGGACCCTTCTTATCATAAGAAGGAACAGTATAGTATGAGTATGTCTTACCTGTTTTGCAGGAGAACTTGGTTTGAATGGTTTGACATCATGCTGTTTCCCTTCCGTTCTCTTTAGTGGTGGCAAGGGTTTGTCATATTTGTAAGGGTTACCTTCAAAGTACTCATTGGGGTGCATGTTTAGCCAAAATGTTCCCCCTTTGAGTAGTTTCTTGTGAGTCTCAAATTCTTTCTGTAAAATAGACATTGTTAGTGTGGAAAGATAAAAATGGGTCTGTCATTCTTATAAGAAACATATCTCACTTGTCTTTCTTCCTGCAGAACAAATTATGAATAAACATATACGTATACGGTATACATTCCAACCTTTTTGTCTAATATTTTTTGAAAATAATGTACTTTATTGAAATATTTACACTTTATATTACATACATATGACACATAATATTAGATACATTGAATTTCCTTTTATCTTCCACTGCATTTAAAACAAGTTTATAAGACAGTACATTTATATATTAGAATTTTGGTAACCGGGTAAGTCCACTGAGACCATGCAGTCCCTTTTTCAGTGACGACCCGCGTGACAATGATGAACACAGTACAATAGATAAATACAATAATAATATACAGTACATTACAAGAGACGACTCCTCCTCCGGGCTTAGCTTATTTGTTAATTATATTTCTTCTGTGATTTAATCTTTCCTTATCCTTATGCCTTTAATGTACAATTTAACATATTAGTTAGTCCCTTCTGCCAAAGGTGGAACTTCAGTACCTTTAGACTGTTGTTAAGAGGGCATACGACTCCCATTTTTTTCCAAAAGGGCTTGTACTTCTGCCTCATAGATGCTGTGATCTTCTCCCTTCTAATTATTTACAAAATATACTGATGCCACTCTACAAATGTGGGAAAATTCTGGTCCATCCAATGTCTAAAGATTACTTTTTTTATGGTCATAGGTGCCGCTGATATGTGGTAGCGTCTATTCCATATATATTCTTCAATGCCTTGTCCCAGTATACACATTTATGGGGTAAAGCAATTTCCCAACCCTAGCAAAGGATCTATTTGGCCCATATTTCTGTCCATAAGAGCGTTGCCTTTACACAGTCTTACAGTCTGTATCACAGTGTACCTTCTTACAGTGTACATCTAGAACTGGGCATTTCTAGTTTACCCCCATTTCACTCATTTTACCAGAGTGTAGCACATGCCACTAAATATTTGAATCTGTATTAAGCAATAGTGAGCAGATTTGGTACAGTAAACTGACAGACATTTAGGTGACCCCCTCTGTGCACTAATAGATTGCCCCATTATTTACATAAAGGGAGACTGCATATTGTCCTTTTCCTGCTTAAATTAGCGTCTTGATGTTTTTCACCCTTCCTTCCTGCCATGGTGGGTGACCAAGGGGGCTTCTCAGTTTGTTTTATTATTTGTAAGTCGGGGAAAATATATTTATTAGTAAGGTCATATACACTTTAGTTCTGCAACTGTCTCAGATCTGTTACCTTTGCTAGATTGCCCTGCTGTCTTAATACTTCTTGTTTTCTAGTCCTCTATCCTCAGAGTAAACCCCTCCAGGTTAAAGTTAGGATCATGCCAAATGGCATGGTTTAGGCTATGGTTAGGGGGGAAAAAAGTAATGAGCTGACACACCTGCCTGTAAATATATAGTGAAGTACCAATAGGGGTGTATTTTTGTTTACTGAGGAGTTTAGCGTATTCCATGAATGGTACGGTCTGTGGTGCAGTGTGCTCTCGTATGCACATTTGAGCCTCTATTACTGTCCACTCGGGTGTATACTCCCCTAATTTCATACCAAAGATAGCTACCCCCATCTTAAATACTTACTACCCTGGAGGGCATGGTAATAAAGACAAATCTGTCAGCGTAAGGATTCTCAGGACGTTGGGGAATGTGAGGTTTGTGTATGATCTCCTCTGTGTCTTATTCACCCATGTGAAAGCTGATATTACTGCATGTTTCTGTTTTAACCATTTAAGGTTTTGGAACACCACCAGCATTCCCAGAGGGTACATCGGACTGGGCAAAACATTTATCTTGATAATGTTTGACTCCACAAACATAGGGGAAGGGCCCTCCATCTAAGTCTTAACCAATTCTGGGTCACAAGAGGTCCAGGTTCCTCTGTTTCATGACCTGTATACTCGGGGAAACCTCTGCACCTAGCTATGTGATGGAGTCCATTTTGTATTGCATATATGGCAACAAAAAAATGTATATGGGCTGCAGTCAGTAAAAACAACTGCACATAATTCTAACGCAGGTTAAAAGCTTTATTTTAAGACATTGCCAATTCTCATGCCACAGGTAACATACAGTACATGAAAAAAAACATGCATATACAGGTGACTCAGGTCCTGTTTGCTTGCTTTGTGAATAAGTAGCAATATCAGTTTTGTTCAGACTAAACTTCTACAGGCAGAGAACTGTCCAAAATCTTCTCATCCATGTAGCCCTAGGCACGGATGTCTTGGGCTGTGTCAAATGTAACAAAATATCACCACAGGTGGAAAATACTGTTGACCCCCTCACCTGCACTCCTTCCTCACTCTTTCATCCTTCCTTATCCACCTTGAAAGTGGCTACAAGTAAAAATTAAATAAGTATGGGGATAGGGGCAACCCTACCTGGCACCATTTAACCATTTGAACTTCTATGGGTGCCAAATGATAGCTTGAATTCCTTCAAAAATACCCCACTACAGCATACCTTAGCTGCTGGGTTGGAATATACTGTAGTAGCTGGACTCACTGTAAAAACTCACTGGGGATACTGAAATTTTCAGTCACTTGAAACAAATCACCCCATGACACCATGTCAGATGTTATCCAGTTAGACCAAGGCCACTGGGACATCAGCCATCCTGGATGTGACAATATTTGGAAGACTTTCCTTAAATGATCATTTGAGACTCTCCTTTCCAGTTACATGGAAACGTAGACAATGTCAGCAAAAAGGAAAAAAAGACTCACCATAATAATGTTTCTTCCAAAGGGATCCCTCACTATGCTTAACAAACTGCAATCATTCCCTTAGAGTGAGCCACCATGGAGCATTAGAACTTTATGCTAATTATGGAATTTAGAATTAAATTCAAAATCTTCTGTGTGGTCATGCTCTCCCCTCAGTGTAATGTCAGATTTATTTCTAGAGCTAGCATGAGCAGTGATCAGTAAAACTAGTTAAAAGGCTACCAAAAGATATATCAAAATGTATAGTAGAAAAGTTTGTCAAAAAAACTGTTTCAAAGTGGCAGAACAATTTTTAAATGTTATGAAAAAATTATAATAACTAAGACCACTAAGAATCAATTTTAAACGTGTAGTAACAAATAATGCTTAAGCAAACAGTGAAGTACTGATTCTTGTGTGAACCTTTTACCAGGTTCTGGAAGGGGAGGTAGGGATTAGAGATTGTTAAGCATAATGAGGGATTCCTTTGGAAGAAACAACATTACTATGGTGAGTAATTTTTTTTTCAAATCTCAGGAATCCCTCACTTATGCTTAACAAACTGCACACTCCATAGCAGTACCTTGGGAGGCTGGGTATCGATCTACTTAGGGAAAAGGTTCTGTAAAACAGCAGTGCTAAAGCTGGCATCCCTTCTGGATTGTATGTCCAGACAGCAGTGCTTTCTGAAAATGTGTACTGTTTTCCAGGTAGCTGCTTTGCAAATCTCCTGCAGGAAAACACCTCTTGGTGCTGCCAAAGAGACAGAGGTGCCCCTTGGGGAGTGAGCACTGCGGCCTTCAGAGGCAATTTACCAGCTTTCTCATAACAAAACTGTATACAGGAGATGATACAATGGCTCTTAAAATACTGCTTCCTGATTGGCTGGCTGGCACAATTTACAACGTGTAAATCTTGCCATCACCCCACAGGAAGAAGTGCCAGCCAGCCACATCAGAAACTTCTTAAATCAATCCGACCCCAAAAAAATGAAATGACAACCGCCATCATAGATCCTCACTAAACTGGGACCCAACAATCGCACTTCAACTGTCATTAAAAAAAAAATGAAATACAGCACAAAGAGCACCCGAACCCACTTCATACAACATAAAAAAGAGTTTCCCTCATAAGTCAGTTTACAGTTGTATGTACCTCTTGTAACGGCAAACTGTGTCAGCCCACCTTCCCAAATCGCTGCTTCAGTGCTGAGTTATTTATGCCTTATCAAACTCTTTTTAAAAGGAGGCATCAAGGGGAACAAATCCAGTAAGCAGCTGCCATTTAGTGAAGCCGTTCCTACGACCAGGGAGAGAGTGTGCCGGGTGACAGAAGCCACCATTCACTGAAGCCTCTCCCACAGCTAATGCAAAAGCCTGGAGCGGGGAGACAGTGTGTCGGGCAGTACGAGCTGCCAGTCAGTGAAGCTGCTCTCAGTGGGGTTAAGTAGGAAAAGCAGCAAATGAGCTGCTATTGTAAGTGAAGCCTCCCCGCAGCAATTAAAAGCATGGAAAGGGGGCTGGGGGGGGGTCCTGCACTGTTTGGGAGGATGGCAGCAGCAAATGTGGCGGGTGCAGCAAATTGGAAGCCGAACTGCGGCTTAATGGAATGGCCCATGGGCTAATGTGCTCCATAATAAAAATCATGCCAGTAACCATCTGGAGACTGGCCTGGCTCCTCAAAAAAAAATGGAGCTAGGATAAATTGAAGTGGTGGCATCAGGCGCACTGTTCAAGGTTGCCCCTCTCCATGGAAAGAATCGGGGCTGGGAATGACAAAACAGTACTGCCCATGCGCAGTAACATATGAGTCCTGGCAACCTGGAACTATTTTATCTGGTCCAGCAATAAATTATTTAATAACTTAAAATACAACATAAAAGCTGATTTTTCTAGAATTTTTTTTACACAAAAATAAAGGACAACATTGTATAATCGCAGTATACCACTTGAGGGTGAGGGAGATGGTAGGATTTACCCATGCCTGGTGTGGTTTACTCTCTAGGCTGCACCTCGTGAGCAAATCACCACACCAGGCGTGGGTAAATCCTGCCATCACCCACACCCTCTCATGGTATTTTGCTTAACTATTCAATGAGAAATGGTTCTCTTGGATGCAGGCTTACCTTTCCCCACTTCACCATAGGTGACAAATAATAGAGTGTTAGTGGACCTGACATCCTTTATGTGATCCAGGTAGTAGCTCAGTGCCCTCTTCACATCCAAACTGTGGATTTTTTTGTTCTCCTCAGCTGGATTTAGTTGTAAAGAAAACTGGGAGAGTGACTGCCTGATTCAGATGGAATTCAGACACCACTTTTAGAAGGAATTTTCTATTGGTTCTCAGGACTGCCTTTTCCCTATGGAAGATTATGTAATTAGGATCTATGCAGAGGGCTTACAGCTCACTCACCCTTCTGGTGGATGTCACTGTCACCTCTATGAGCTGGGCAATGCAGAGATTTAGATCCCATGGACAGACAGAATCCCTTACTGGAGGATACAGGTTATTAAGGCCTTTAAAGAACCTTCCAAAAAATGAGTTTAAAGGCCACTGACCTCCAGCTAAGGCATACACTGACACTACTGCCAATTGAACCTTCAGGGTTGAGAGCCTTAGGCCCGAGGATTGGAGATGGACTAGGTAATCCAGGATTGTGGCCAGACTTGCTTGCAATGGGCTAAGCTACCCAAAGGAACACCAAATGGAAAATCTTTTCCACTATGAGGCACAGGTTTTCCTTGCTGCTGGTTGCCTAGGAACCTTAAGCACTTTCATAACCTTCTGAGAGAGATTTAGCCCACTGAACTCCAGCTCTTCAAGAACCATACTCTGAGACATAGAGGTCTTGGATCTGAGAATGTTATTCTGTACTGAAACAAAGTCAGCAGATCAGATCTCAGGGGCAGGTTGATAGGATTAACATTCTTCCTTCCACCATCCCAGTGCCCTTAACAAAGACTTTGTGACAGGCATTAGTTTGGACAGGGGATCCCACCTCTGAGATCAATGATCCCAGAGGTAATATTGGACATCTTTCATTTGGAACCTGGCACCTAGTACTACAGCAGTGGAGGGTGCTATGTGTCCCAGTAAATGCTGGAAATCCCTTGCAGGTCTGCACTGACCAGTTTTGAAGGATTATGCAGCTGTAATCAGATTTGCTACTCTTGCTTGAGGAAGGGATGCTTTCCCCTTGCAGGGTATCCAGCTCTGCACCTATAAAGTACAGAACCTGAACTGGTTCTGTTTGTGATTTCTGAACATTTATGAGGAAGCCCAGGTCCTCTAAAATGCCTTGTGTTAGTGTGAGGGTGGACTTGGCCTCCTTCTATGTTTTTCCTGAGACTAGCTAGTCATCCACACAGGGAAAAACACCACCCTTTGCCTCCTCAAATGTGCTGCCACTACAGCTAGGCACTTTGTTAACACTCTTGGTGCTGAGGACAGGCCAATCCTGAATCTGAGGCACCCTCTGTGGCTGGGGGCTGACTGGCATGTGGAAGTATGCATCTTTCAGATCCACTGAACCCAGACAATCTCTTTCTTGCAGAGATGGAATCACCGAGCCCTTTGTTACCATCTTGAATTTTTCTTTCTTCAAGTGTTTGTTCGGATATCTCAGATCTAAAACAGGTCACTACTCCCCATTTCTCTTGCGGGTCAGGATGTACCTTGGGTAAAGTCCCTTTTCCCACTGTGAGGGAGGTACTTTTTCCACTGCATTTGCTTGCAGTAACTTTTTTCTGTTGAGGTGTGAGGAAGAAATACCTTGAGGTTCTGCACTCTTGAGAATCTTCTTAACTGCAGTGACATACCTTGACTCATTATTTCTAGGACCCACTAGTCTGTGGTTACTTTTGTTCATTCCTGAAAAAAAAAGTGAGTCAGAACTCCTCCCACTGGCAATGGATGGGCGACCTGTACAGACTTGTCAGGGGTTTTGCTGAGCTTGGTTGGTTGGGAAGGTACACACCTGGTTCCCCTTCTACCCTAGCTCTAAAGTAACCTCTCAGTGGAGGGTAGTCATAGGAGATATAAGCACGGCGGAAGTATCCCCTACCCCTACCTCTACCTCCCCTTCCATAAGGCCTGTAGGAAATGGAGGCCTTTTCCTTTTCATGTGTTGTTTTTGTAGGTGGATTTCTACTCATCCATCTTCTTCATGTAAGCCTTTGTCTCATCATCAAACCATGAATTTCCCTCACAGTCAAAATCCATTACCTTTACTTGTGTGTCTTGGGCTAGATTGGTAGTTCTAAACCAGACAAACCTTCTTAGTGACACTGCAAGATGCAGTGTCATTTGTGTCCACCGCCATATGGAACTGGTACTTTTGTGGCATCTATGGCTGACCTTGCTGTGTTACCCAAATCCTGTGCCAAGTCACCAGCAGTCTTCTCATTCAGTGCCAGTATGGAGTTCCAAAGGGCTTTCTGGTATTGAGCTGTGTAGGCCAAATAGGCTGCCTGCCTTAGGAGCAGAGAAGCTGAAGTACAGTATAAACTGTTTTACCCATGCTATCCAATTTCCTGGAATCTTTCTCAGGAGGTTGAGAGAAAAGGGGCACCTTGGCCTTATCACAGGCGGCAGTCTGGACAAAGCCTTCATGATCGGGGTGAGAATACAGGCATTCAGGTCCCTGTTTATCCATCTGGTACTTTTTTCTCAATTTTCTTATTTATGCTAGCAGTTGAGGTGGGTGCTGACATGATTCTACAGATGGCTTTCTTGGGGGGTTTATGGATGGGCAGTTACAACCTCTTTTTGGGGATTCCACTTCATCCTCATCTTCCTCAGGTTCCTGTGAGGTGATGTTGAGGATGTTTGTCATAAGTCTCACAAATGTGTAGTAAGAGTTATAGTCATCTGAAGGTTTAGTGAGGATCTAGAAGAGGAGTCAAATTCTTGTTCTGGAGAACCATCTGACTCTGTGGGTTCTCTCTCCTCCTCCACAGGTATGGGGTATGGAATCGGAGCCTAGAGAGGGAGGCCAGGCATTTTTATGAAATTCCTCATAGCCTGGAATGCCTGGAGGAATTGTCATGCCTTAGTCATGTCCTCAGCTAAGGGCATTGTATATGTGCTTACTGGTGGCTCCTTTCCTTCTTCAGGAGGAGGGACAACATGTTTTCCTTTTTGTTTTTTCTTGACAGGCACGTCTCCAGTGTCTGATCTAAGGCTCTTTTATTTTTGCTGGATTCAGGGTTCCCCCTTTCGTACACCCTGATTTCTGAACCATCTCACTCAGCCTTATCCTTTTTTTTTTCCTGTTCCCTTTGACAGTGACGGCTGCTTACTCAGAGGGGCTTGACCCTGATCTGAGCCTTTAGGTGACATGGAGGCAGACTTAGAAGCCATAAGGACTTCTAATTTTGTAACACTTTTGTTTTGCGTTTTGAGGCAAAACTTAATACAGAGTTTACAATTGACAAACTCATGATCTGGACTCAGGCACCTTAAACACAACTTGTGGTAGTCTGCTTTAGCCAGGAGCTGGAAACAAACTTTACAGTTTTTGAAGCTTGTAGGTCCTGTCTTCTTTTGGGGTTTGTAAGTCATGCCAAACACTGACGACCGTGGGAAACATTAGTGGTTCCCAAAGAAAAAAATGCAAACAGTGAGTGAAATTTACCAAAACAATGTTAAATAGACAAAATATTGTCTCAGTTCCCTGAAATTGAGGAACTGAGAATAATACAGGAGAAATCACAAATTGGTTTAATTTAAAGTAGTTAAAAACTTTAAAAAACAGAAATTTGAAGTGGTTCCCTAAGGGCAGGGACCTCACCAAAAAGCAGTCTTCTCCAGTTCCTAGGGACTGATCGTAATTGCAGAAATGTCTTAAAATATCAACAAAATAAAACAAAAACTTCCCTAACTAGCACAGAGTTATCAATAAATACCTAAACAAAGGATATAAAACTTTAAAATAAAAAAAAACTGTAAACCTGTCAGGAGTTGAAAAGAAGACTTCAGGGTGACTGCTTTTTTCAGGTGGAGAAATTAATCTGACGTTATACAGAAGGGGTGAGTGGGACCACACAGCACAGTTTGAATTTCATTCTAAGTTCCATAATTAGCATAACATTCTAAAGCTCCGGGGTGACTCATTCCAGGGGAATGATTGCAGTGTAATAAGCATAAGTGAGAGATTGCTAGGGTTTGAAAGACCAATGGTCCATCTGGTCTGCCCAAGTTCCCTATTTAGCCCTGGAACCTACTATCCATCCAGAGTCTCAGCCCTCTCCATCCTTTCCCCCCATCCCTCTCCCACCTTCTGCTGCTCGAAGCAATCACTGTACCCTTCATACTACCCCAATCATGCTTGAACCCAGCTACAGTTTTAGCACCCACCACTTTGGTAAGCAGACTCTTCCATGGCTCCACTACCTTTTCTGTAAAATAATACTTCCTCATGTCCCTTCTGAGCCTCCCTCCTGCCAGTTTCCACTCATGTCCATGTGACATGAACTACCGTAGTATTCAAACTAAATATTTATCCACTGTTCGCCTTATTAACTCCTTTTAGGAACTTTAAGCTCTATATCATTATCTCCCCTCTTCCTTCTGGTCTTCAGTGAGTACATGTTCAGTGGCTTGAGGTGCTCCTCATAGAACCTGTCCTGTTGACATTAAATAATTTTGTTACCCTGTGCTGCACTGTCTCCAGCCTATCTCTATCCTTCCTGAATTGAGGACTCCAGAACTGGGTGGAATACTCCAGGTGTGGCCGCACTAAGTATCTATATAGGGGAAGTATTACCTCTTCCCGTCTGCTATCAATACCCTTCTTGATACATTCCAGCATCCTAGTTGCATTGCTACACACCTTGTTGAACTGACTTGATTGTTTCAGGAAGTCACTGATGATAACTCCAAGGTCCTGTTCCTCAGCTGCAGTGCTAAGTGTCACCCCACCTATCCAGTACGTGTTCCTGGGGTTCGTGTTCCCTAAATGTATTACCTTGCACTTTTTGGCACTGAAATTCAAATGACAAACCTTAGACTACCCTCTAGCTTTTGTATGCCACTCTGCATTTCCCGGATTCCCTCATCACTATCCACCCTCCAACAGAGCTTAGTGTCATCAGTTCCATGAATCTGATTTGTTCAGGGTCTAGAAGTCCTCTACAGACTCTCCTGAGTCTGGTTACCAGAATCTTTGCTAGGACTTTCAAGTCATGTTCTAAAGGGACAGGGGCCTATAGTTCGTGACTAGGGTAAGATTCCAGTCTGCATCAGGGAGGACCGTGATAACAGCTTGTTGGCTAGCATGTCCTAGCTCTTGTCTCTTGACCATCTGATTAAGCATGTCTATTAGGGGAGTTATTATTTTCTGTTTGCGATTTTGGTACAGGTTAATTGACAGACCATCTAGCCCCAGGGCTTCATCCATCTGCATGGGTTTAACCATCTCCGTGGACTCCATTCCGGAGAAGGAGCCTCTTAAGAGTTCTTGTAGCTCAGGTGGCAGTGTGGGCAAGTCAGCATTATTGAGAAATGCCTCCATTTGGTGGCTTTTATCATGGACCCATTGTATACTATAAAGAGATTTACAGGTGTGCCTTCCTCAAGCAACTGGTCATGGAACCAACTCGGCAGAAGGCAATACTGGACCTTGTGCTCACAAACAGGGACAGTGTGATGGGGGTAACAGTGGGGGAGCACCTGGGAAACAGTGACCACCAGTCATTGTGGTTTGAAATCACAGAAAGAGCAGAACCAAACCACACAAAAGCACGTATTCTGGATTTTAGGGGGGCAGACTTTGGGAAAATGGGGAGATACTTGAAAGAGGTATTAAGGGGAATGGGACAGGAATCAGGGGTTGAGGAACAGTGGGCAGTATTTAAAATGGGGATTACAAGAACAACAGAATTATGCATTAAGCAGGTTAGCAAGAGGAAAAGGAAGAGGAGACCATTATGGTTTTCCAAAGAGGTAGCAAAGAAAGTGAAAGCCAAAAGATTGCATTCAGGTAATACAAAAGACACAGGCAGAAGGGACAGGGAGAAGTACCAGGAGAAGCAAAGGGAGGCAGGAGGTCAGTAAGGGAAGCCAAAGCTCAGACAGAAGAGCACATTGCAAAATCAGTGGGTAGAAGGGACAAACCTTTACAGGTACATAAGGAAAAAGAAAGACAAAGGGAGGGATAGTGAGACTGAAGGGGAGGATGGGGGCACGTGGAGGATGACAACAGTAAAGCTAACATATTGAACAGGTATTTCTGCTCAGTCTTTACTGAGGAAGAGGAGGGTAATGGGTCTGAAGGAGTACAAGGGTGAGAATGGTGCAGAAATGGACACAAGTCCCTTTACACGAGAAAGGGTCCTGAAGGAACTGGAAGTAATAAGAGTTGATAAAGCAATGGGGCCAGATGGGGTGCACCCCAGGGTCCTTAAAGAACTAAGAGAGGTGGTGGCTGAACCTCTGGCTATCCTGTTTAGCCATCACTGGAAACAGGGGAAGTACCCAAAGACTGGAGGACAGCAGATGTAGTCCCCTTATACAAAAGTGGGAACAAAGAGGAAGCAGGGAACTACAGACCAGTCAGCCTCACCTCGGGGTAGTGGGGAAGATCATGGAAGCACTACTGAAGGAGAGACTGGTGGAACATCTGGTTGTCAATGGACTTCAGGACCCAAGGCAGCATGGTTTCACCAGGGGAGGTCATGTCAGACCAACCTCGTTGAATTTTTGACTGGGTGACTGGGAGGTGGATCAGGGAGGCAGTGGACATGGCCTATCTGGACTTCAGCAAGGCCTTTGACACTGTGCCACATAGAAGACTATTACACAAACTGGGGAATATGGGTGTGGGCAGGACAGTAGTGTGGTGGGTAGGTAACTGGCTGGGTGACAGGACACAGAGGGTGGTGGTAAATGGCTGTCACTCCACAGAGGGAAGAGTGACCAGTGGGGTACCACAGGGATCAGTGCTGGGACCGGACCTATTCAACATCTTCATCACTGACATTGCGCAGGACCTAGAAGGCAGAATTTCACTGTTCGCTGATGACACAAAGCTCTGTAACAGAATAGACACACCAGAGGGTGTAGACAGAATGAGAAGTGACCTGCAGAAACTTGAAGAATGGTCAGGGGTTTGGCAGTTGAAATTCAATGCAAAGAAGTGCAAGATAATGCATATGGGGCACAAAAACCCTGGCACAATATATCAGTTGGGGTGAGATATATACGCGCCAAGCAGGAGAAAGGGATCTTGGGGTTATCATCTCTGATGACCTCAAGGTAGGGAAACAGTGTGATAAGGCAGCAGGTAAAGCAAATGGGATGCTGGGATGTATAGGCAGGGGCATCACCAGCAGGAAAAGGGAGGTCATAATTCGCTATACAAGACACTAGTCAGGCCCCACCTGGAGTACAGTGTACAGTTCTGGAGACCATACCTACGTAAGGACATAGACAGGGTAGAGAAGGTTCAGAAGAGGCAACAAAGATGGTGCATGGATTGCATCACAAGTCCTATGAAGACAGGTTGAAGGAACTGAACATGTACTCCCTGGAGGAGAGGAGGGAGAGAGAGATGATAGAAGTACAAGTATCTTACAGGGAGGAACAGGGTGCAGGGAAAACACTATTTTTAAGCAAAAAGATGTTCCAGAACTAGAGGGCATGGGATGAAGTTGGAGGAGGGGACGATTCAGAGGAAACATGAAAAGAATTTCTTCACAGAACGGGTGGTGGACAAGTGGAACACCCTGCCAGAGGAAGTGGTGGGGGCTGAAACAATCATGGGATTTAAGAATGCATGGGATAGACATAAAGGAATTCTGGAGGTCAGGGGTAAGGGGCAACAGACTTCTAGGAAAACAAACTGAACTTACAAGCTCAAATGGGCAGACTGGGTGGGCCATAGGCCCTTATCTGCCGACGCTGTCTATGTATCTATGTATCAGGTATAATAGCTCTGGAAGGTGGATGCAATCTCCCTACAATTAGAACTTACTGGGTCATCAACCTGGTTTTTAATTCCCCAAATTACCCTTCTGGCTTCTTGCTTTTTAGGCTCAAAAGTTTTACTGTTTCATCTCCCTGTTCTATGCACACTTCACATTGGCCGTAAAAATGTTCAATCTGGCTATAAAAGTTGCCCTTTCTCCACTGATTTCATGAAGCCTCATCATCTTTCTTTTCTCCCATGTTGCATTCAATTGTCCTCATTTCTGACAAAATGTGTTGTGTGTCTGCTGGATTCGTTTTTTCTTTATGGAGGCAAAGCACAGCAACTCCATCCTTATAGAGCATCTAAATGTGCATCAAATCCCTAGGCAGATCTCCAGGACCAGATAAAATACACCCTAGGGTGCTGAAAGAGTTACTGGAGGATCTGGCGGGGCCACTGGCTGTTCCCTTCAATAGATCTTTGGAGTTGGGAGTGGCACTGCCGGAGTGAAGAACGGCACATGTGGTGCCACTCCACAAGAGTGGACCCAAGGATGACCCAGGTAACTATAAGCCAGTCAGCCTGACCTTGATAGTATGTAAACTCATGGAGACCATACTAAAGGAAAGACTGGTGAGATACATTGAAGAGAATGGTCTACAGGATGAAAGACAGCACGGGTTTATGGTAGGTAGATTGTGTCAAACAAGCCTGATTGAGTTCTTCAATTGGGTCACGAGAGCAGTGGAAAGAGGCCAGGTGGTGGACATCATATACCTGTACTTTAGCAAGGCCTTCAATTCTCTACCACACAAGAGATTAATAATGAAACTGAGGGACCCAGGGGTGGGGGAGAATACAGTAAGATGGGCTGAAAACTGGTTGAGTGGCAGAACCCAGAGAGTAGTGACTGGGGGAGAGTTCTCCAGCACCCAAGGGGTCACCAGCAGGGTCCCACAGGGATCGGTGCTAGGGCCAGTGTTGTTCACTATCTTCATAAGTGACATTGGGGAAGGCATTAAAGGCAAAATGTGCCTGTTTGTGGATGACACCAAACTCTGTGGGAGGGTGGACACCAAGGAGGGGATATAGGACCTGAGGAAGGACCTCAGCAGACTAGAGAGATGATTACTAGAGACCTAAAACACATCTCATTGTTAGAAGGCAGCAGTGAAGGCTAACAGGATGCTGTGGTGTATTGCAATATTAAGCACAGCGAGGTCATTTTACCATTGTACAGGTCATTGGTAGAATATGGGGTGAGGTACTGACATTCATACCTTAAGAAGAACATCAGCATGCTGGAAGGCGTCCAGAGGACAGCAACCAAGATGATCGAGGGGCAACAGGATAGGTCCTATGAGGAGAGGCTGGGAGCCCTACGGATGTACTTCCTGGATGAAAGGACGCAGAGGAGAGATATGGTAGATACCTTCAAGTACTTGAAGGGAATTAACATAATGAAAAGGGAGGGTCTCTTTAAATTCAGTGACAACAGCACCATGAGGTGGCACAGCCTAAACTGACGGGGGAGATTCAGAAGGAAGTAAGAAAGCATTTCTATACAGATAGGGTGGTGATCACCTGAAATGAGCTGCAAGAAGAGGTGGTATCAGCAAAGGTGGTGGGAGCATTCAAGAGGGCCTGGGATAAACAAAAATGGAACCCTTGGGACCAAGAAAGGGGAGAAAGGGGGAAGGGAGAGATGGTTGTGGAAGCAGGGTCATTGGCGTAACTTGTAAGGCCAGGACTCTGCATCATTTACTGAGCAGATGTGATAAACTAGGTGGTCTTCTTCTGCTGGCTCATTTCACATGTTCATATAATCGTAAATCATGTCCTGCCATTTAACAGTGCCATAGTTTGGTCCAAAAAAAAATCTAGGCACAGAAGACCCAAATAGCAGTTTGTCTGTGTGGGGGGTGCTACTGCTTCATTAATAAAATATTACTTAACATACCCTAGAGTTGGGTTCAGTTAGTTTCAGAGTTTCGAGACAGTTCTTTGCTGTTGAGACAAAAAAAAAATCTGTAAACATTTTTTTTTTTTTTTAGTGCCCTCTGGGTCTTTGAGAATGTCATTACTTATTCTCCAATACTGACCTACTTCCAAGCTGGTTAAATGTATAGAAGAGCCTTACAGGGGTGTGATCAGATATGCCCTGTTCCATGATTTTGCATTCAGTCATTTCTCATAATATGACTTGAGTAAATAGGAAGAAGTCAGTGGGAGAGCTGGTAGCACTAAAGTAAAATCCCTTGTAGAAGACTGTAGTGCCCTCCATGGAGCCAGCAAGCTCACAATATCCTGTAACTCCATAAGTGCTCATTGCCCAGAGGAAAGCCCCTTTCTCTTATTACTTGACTTACCCATGTCAGAGTCTTGTACTAGGTTCCAGTCTCTAGAAAGTATTTTAGGGAGGTTTGGTCATATTGCTAGTTCAGTGAGAATGGTCATAAAGAAATGGAGATCATTGCTGTTAGGTCCATATGTACTGGCAATCACGTTCTCTGTCTTGTCTAACATTCCCTTTATCATCATAAATCTCCATTGGGGTCTGCAGTTTCTTCGTGGAGTTGGAACTGTGTATTCCATGCTATTATGATAGCTACCCCTGCCTGTGATTGCTTTCTCCTGCACCATAAACCTGACCTGCCAATTGCCTGCAAAAGAAAATCACTTGTTCTTTTTTGAGGTGTGCTTCCCCTGCAAGCAGACAACTGTGGATCTTGTTTTCCTAAGAAGAACAAGAACCTTTAGTGGGGTACTGACCCCTTTAATATTCCATGTAATATACTAAATGTCTGTCGGCGCCATATTAGCTGTACTGATCCACTGCATTCCTTAAGTAATACTGAGTCCCAAAACCTTCTTCATCCCCACCATAATTCTCTTCTAGTTTGTCTTTTAGTTTCGCTACTCCTTTCACGTCCATACCATTTTTGGTTCTCCCTTCAGCTGGCACCAGGTTTGTGAGTTTGGAAACATAAAGGCTTGTACACTTCACCGAAATTACCATGTTAAAACCCGATTCTGACTCTCCCCTGCCCCAGCACACATTCCTTCAAAAATACAATGAACTACATATGCCCTTCTCCCACCAGTTTTGCATGGAAAACATCTCGAATTGCCCTGCTTTATTCTTGGATGTAGTACTGTACATATTGAATATCAAACGGTGGGTTTCCTTGCCCCACTCTCCCTTCTGACTCTGCCCATGACAGTCTCACTCTGGGCACAGCTCTAAACTTGAGCCTCTGGTTCTCTCTCCTGATACCTCATGACTCTACCCATGATGGTCTCGCCTCTTGTCCTCTCTCTTTATACCTTCTGACTCTGCCCATGACAGTCTCACTCTGGGCACAACTCTAAACTTGAGCCTCTGGTTCTCTCTCCTGATACCTTATGACTCTACCTATGATGGTCTCGCCTCTTGTCCTCTCTCTTTATACCTTCGAACTCTGCCCATGATGGTGGAGGGGCTGAGTCGGTGAAGACATTCTATTTACCGCATTTAGTCTTTTTGTCCTTACACATCTTATTCCTTGGGTAACCCCTTTTGTGTTTTCCTAGTTTTGCTTTTGGAATTACACCCAGGGCTCCCATAGACTTTTTGTGGGTTGGAGACTATGGATCTGGTAGTGCTGGTAGATACATCAGGACCTAGCAATAAAGATGGTGATGCCATTCCCCACATTCTGTTACAGAATATGTTTGCAGACGGGGGGACACTAACCATTCTTGTGCTCCGGGCTGGGACTCTGTGCTGATGGTTTAAAACATTAATTTTATAAGAAGGTGATGAGAGCACTTTTCTTACCGTCTGGCACCTTTCAAGCCCAAGACTGTGCTGATTGTTTTGGACTTGGTTTCCAGTTACTCTACAAACTGCTTTGGGCTTATTTTCCCTCTGGACAAAGACCCATTGAGGATTCTCCTGTTAATTTATTTATTATTTGTTGTTTAAACCTACAGTATTTTGGGTTGTTGGTATGGGTGTGTTTTTTAGTTAAGAGTCTGACTGTGGTATGTGTGTGACTAAGAAATTGTTGTATTAGGTGTGGATGACAGGTGTATGTTAAGGGATAGGTTTTAAAATGTTGTTGATGTTTTGGTTTTAAATATTTTTGGGTTTTAGGAAAGGTTTTACTGTTTTAAGGTATAGTGTAATAGGGTTAGTGGTTAGTTTTGGAGGCTGTGTAGGAGTCATGGACCCCTCCGTATTGCATACGCTGCATCCCAGCTGCGTGACCTCCACCCCTTTACCAACCTCCCTAATTCCAGCTACACTGGCAAGGCACTACAGGGAGGTGGGTATTACTAGGGAGCATGCAGGTTGGTGGTGGGGCACAGTGGGCATAGTGGAGGTGAGTAGTATTGGGGTGGTTAGGAGCAGGAGACGCCCTGGGGCTAAATGGAACCAGGAGAGAGGCCCGACATGTTTGGTGTCCATTCCCAGGGTTCTCACTGGACTAAGTGGGCAGGTAGCCAGTGGGTCTGCAACCCCCACCAGTCCCCTTCAGCTCATGCTATGTAATGCCAGATCGATGAGAAACAACACCGCAATTATGGTGTACTTGATTTCATCATTCGATCTGGCTTGCATCACGGAGACCTGGCTGGGAGACAATGCCAGGCCTTTCTTGGAGGCGGCCATCCCGGCAGGGTACTCTGTGGTGCATTACCCGAGGTGAGAATGCAGGGGTAGGGGTGTGGCCATCTGCTTTAGATCTAGCCTGAACTTTACAGTGCACCCAGTGGGTTCTGCCTTGTCCTTTGAATGTGTGGCGGTGCATGGGGGTCCACATGTGGGCTGCAGGATTCTCCTCATTTACCACCCTCCAGAGCTGGGGGAAGATGCCCAGCAGGGGGTAGCAGACTTCGTCACTGAAAGAGTTTTGGAGTCCCCCAGATGGTTGATTCTGGATGACTTCAATGCCTGGATCAAGGATGATTCTTCACAATTTGGTCACAACCTCCTCCAGTTGATGACATCACTGGGCCTCACACAAGCAGTTGCTTCTGCAACCCATCACCATGGCCACAAGCTGGACTTGGTTTTCTCACTGGGGCTTGAGATAATGAACCTCAAGATTGACTGGGTCATTTCGTCTGATCACTGCATGGTGAAGTTCTTGTTTGGGGCCCCCCCCCCGACAGTCCCTCCCCTATTGAGATGGTCAGCTATCACCCTTTAAGGGGACTGTCCCCAGAGGGTCTGTTGGCAGTAGCTGATTTATCTGGTGTGAGTGCTACATGTGTAAATGGCATGGGTGAGGCGGTGGCTGCCTATAATAAGGCGGTCACTGATGTGCTTGATGCCATCACACTGGTCCACATATGACCTAGATCCTCTGGCTTGAGACCCCCATGGTTTGATAGGGCTCGCGAAGCGATGAAGATCAAGGGTCAGAAGTTGGAGTGTTGCTGGCAGAGGACCTGTTCCGAGGAGGACAAACTGGCTTTGCATGCTTAATACCATGAGTACCAAGGGGCAATTGACTGTAAGAAGGCAGAGTTCCTGTCAAGGGAGATTGCTGCTAGGAGGAACAGACCAGCTCAGCTTTTTCAGACTATGGACAGACTACTTCATCCAATCTGTTTGCAGCCAAAAAAAGCATTTTCAGTTGCATTGTGCGATTAGTTTGCTCAGTTCTTCTCTGACAGGGTGTCCCCCATCCAGTCAGGGATTTCCCCAGCGAAGCAAATATTGCCCCACAGTGGTCTGCCTGGTAGGAGCATGAGCACTCCTATTGTTTGGGAGAAGTTTAGACCAGCGGAAGTGGCTGACGTTATTGAGGTGATCTCGAAGCTGCAACTCACTTATTGTGAACTGGACCCAGCCCTGACCCATTTCCTTGTGAGATGCGTCGAGATCGTTGGTCCGGTGTTCGCCAGAACAATCCGGTGCTCGCTTTCAGAGGATGTCTCCCCAGTGCCTTGAAAGAGGCACTGGTGAGACCCCTCCTGAAGAAACCATCACTCGACCCTGGTGTCTTGGCGAATTATTGACCTATCTCCAACCTCACATTTTTAGGGAAGGTTGCTGAGAAAATAGTGGTGCTATAGCTCGAGGTGCACCTCATGGCCTTTGACATCTATGAGCCATTCTAGTCTGGTTTCAGGGCAAGGCATAGCACAGAAACTGTGTTGGTAGGGGTGCAAAATTACCTCCTCAGGGCAAGAGATAGAGGAGACTGGTCAATTCTCAATCTTCTCAATCTCTCCTCAGCGTTTGACACCCTGGATCACATTGTGCTTTTGGATCATCTTAGAGAGTACTGTGCACTCACAGGTACTGTCATCAACTGGTTTGAGTCCTATCTCTGGCAGGAAGCAATGGTTGGTGATGGGGAATTTCTCTTCCTCCCCGAAGCTCTTGCCATGTGGAGTGTCTCAAGGCTCGATCCTGTCACCATTGTTACTCTTGGTGTAC
This sequence comes from Neoceratodus forsteri, assembly GCA_016271365.2. Taxonomy (NCBI): domain Eukaryota; kingdom Metazoa; phylum Chordata; order Ceratodontiformes; family Ceratodontidae; genus Neoceratodus; species Neoceratodus forsteri. Next base: position 58,280,020 of record CM057453.1, on the reverse strand, counting down.
ATGCTACCCCTGAGTGAGCTCATTAGGCATTGCAGTTTGAGTTTTCACTGCTGTGCAGATGACACCCAACTGTATATGTCCTTTGCCCACTGGAACACATGACGCTGCGGAAGTGCTACACAACTGGCTGGCTGAGATCCAGGACGGATGTCCTCCAACTGGTTAAGACTGAATCCTGACAATACAGAGGTCCTGGTGGTTGAGCTGGGTCATGGGTGTGATGGAAGTGCCTCCAGGGTGGCAACAGAATTGGTCCTGGGAACCACCCCATTGATGGCTTCCTCTAGGGTGAGAAATCAGGGCATCTTCCTGGATGATAGGTTGCCACTTGATGCTCAGGCTTCATCTGTTGCCCAAAGTGAATTAAACCCCTAGTTCTGCACGAGGACCTGCCATCACTAGTACATGTCTTTATTACATACAGGATTGATTACTGTAACAATATGTACTTCGGGGTCAGTGGAGGGACCATCTGCCAGCTGCAGTTGGTGCAGAACGCAGTGGCCAGGTTACGGACAGGCTTGTCTAGGTCACGTCAAGTGATTACTGAAAACAGAGCCACTCATGGGAGGCGTGGTGCTCTAATGACACCGTAATATATTTCCCCAAACTAAGTCACGGCACTCTCCTCTGTTCTTTAACCGAACAAAAACAGTCTTTATCAGCCAGTAGTGTTTCTTTCAAGCTTCATATGACTTTTATTTAAAGTGCGCAGTGCAGCAGTGCATAAACAACGAATGCCACCCTAGTGGGGGAGCAGCAAGAAATGACCTAATGTTTCACCAGGTAATCTGACTTTTTCAAAGCCCTGCTTTGGCTGCCTGTCAGGTGGAGTATCATCTTCAAGGTGGGTTTGTTCACCTACAAGGCCCTATATGGACTGGGCCCTGGCTGTCTGACTGATCTCCTGATACCTACCACTTCAGTCTGCTCCCTCCGCTCCTCCACCAGGGGCCTCCTTGCAGATCTGAGGGCCAGGCTAAAAACATCTGGTGCGCGAGTGTTTGAGGTCACTGGCCCGGCCCTCTAGAACTCACATCCCAGCTCTGTTAGATAGGCCACAACAGTGGAGGCTTTCAAGAGGAGTTTAAAGACTCATCTTTTCAAGCTGGCTTTTCTTGACTAACCAGAGTTGTTTTATAATTCTAATGACTGTATTTATTAGTTTTTTTATAATTGCAATATATGTTGCATTTTAATATATTTATGTTTTATGGTGTATATTATGATTCGTATGACCCTGCCTGTTATTATGTAAGATGCCTAGAGCCTCCAGGATTGGGCGTCATATGAATACATTTTACCTTACCTACCTTTGCCAGTGGTGGATAGTACAGAAAGTGGTGCTAATAAGAATATGGGTGCACAAGAGAAGAATATGAATACAGATTTGGCTTTTTCCTTCTTAATGAAAACAACACTCAAGGCTAGATGAGTATATTGGCAGCAAACCACCCTACAGGCCTTTTTGACTGTTGGAAGATTGCCCTGAGGCTTGAGAATATTTAAAAAAATACATCATCTGGGGCAGATGGGGATAGCATAGTTTGGAACAAAGCACTGTTGGAAGGTAGTGCACGTTTGATCAAAATAATATTAAAAGACTCTAATAATCTACAACAGGAAACTGAGATAGAGATGACTGAGAAGAACATTTTGTATACTTTCTCAAAATCTCCAGATTTCCAAAACCGTCTGAAAAATCTTGAGGAAGCAATTGAAAATCAAGATACTAAGATAAAAGCTGCTAAACAGAAAAAGTTCCTCAGGGACCAGAGAGATTATGAGTCTGGTCAAGTTTTCAACAGGGGCAAACATAAGAACATAAGAAAAATGTTGGCAAATGGGGACCGTGTGATCCATCTAGTCTGCCCAAAAAGACTACTCCCCTCCACATTGCCTGCAACCTAACCAGTCCACAATGCCTATCCCATGCAAGTTTGAAATCTCTACTTGTCTTTGATGCTACCAGCTCCTGTGGCAGGCTGTTCCATGGTTCCATGGACCCCAGTAACAGCAGGTGGAAGTGAGTTGTACCAGGATGAGGCTCTGTATGTAAAGGAGCGTTGTCCTTGGGTAGTGTGGCAGCGTGGAACAGAAAAAGTAAGATATTCTGAGCTCCTGGTTAGGCGGGGGCCAGTAAGGACTGAACCCTTGCGGGTAGGAGATTTAAGGTAATTGTTTTTGCTAGCATACAGGTCTGGTACTTGAGTCTGCCGGGGAGTTGGAGCCAGTTTGCTTGCTTGTAGATGTCAAAGGTATGTGAGAGGCATGGAGCAGAGGTCAGTAGACAACATGCCTTGTTAAGGACTATGGCTGTTCGTCGAAGTGCGGTGTCAGTGGCAGAGCCGTAGATCATAAGCCCATAGTTGATTATTGATAATACAGAGCTCTGAATGGCAATGCTTAGGGCTTCATTGGTGAGGCATTGGTGTCTAAAGAGAAGTCCTACGCAGGTGTTCACGATCTTGGCAATGCTCTCAATGTGTTCAGAGTAAGACAAGGTGATGTCGAGGGTAACCTCCGGGTATTTAAACAGTTGAACATGTTTGAGCAACGTCCCTTCACTGTTTGTGATAGATAGACATTTGTTTTTATGTTTGTTATGGATGCCATGAAACATCATTGTTTTAGTTTTTTTGTGATTTAGTATGAGTTTTTGAGATTTAAACCATGTCTCCACTTGAATAAAGCTTGTTTGCAGTTGCAGTTGAAGGAGGAAGGGGTCAGGGTGGGAGGTGAAAATAACTGCATCATCTGCACATAACAGGAGACTATTAGGGCATATCACAGGGAGATTGTTCAGAAAAATACTGAAAAACAAGGGACCCAAGATGGACCCTTGGGGAACTCCAGAGCAAATCAAATGGGAGGGTGAGAGGGACTCACCAACTCTGACCTGTTGGGTTTGGTCGCTAAGGTAGTTTTGGAACCAACGTGCAGCGTCATCCAAGAGGCCAAAGCAAGATAATTGTTCAAATAGCAGGAAGTGGTTGACAGTGTTGAACGCCTCTGTTAAATCGATGAAGGTGGCGCTGACAAGATGTCCCTGATCCAGAGCATTATGGATGTAAGTGGTGAATTCAAGGAGAGCTGTGGTGGTACTATGTCCTTTTCAGAAACCATGCTGCTCCTGACATTGCAAGTTGTGGTTCTCAAGGTATTCTATAAGTTGATTGGCAACTATTCTCTCCAGTGCTTTTGAGGGAGGGGGAAGAATGGAGATGGGTCTGTAGTTAGAGGCTAGGGTCTCATCCACACTTTTGTGAATTGGCATCACAACAGCAGATTTCCATATATGGGGGAACTGAGAAAGCATTAGGGATCGGTTGAGGATTTTGGTGAGTGGGGTCAGAACTTTGTCAATGGTGAGAGCAAGGAGTTTCAGGTATGGGGAGTCGCCACTAAATCTGGACCTCCCAAGCACTTTGAGCAGTTGTTTTCAGCTAGGGCCTCCAAGATAGTTTTAAAGTAGAAAGGTGGCTGGCCCTGTGTTATTCTTGCATTGTCCAAACCTGGAGAGTCTCGTGGTGGTGGGGGGTGGTAAAAGAAGGTTGGAGGAAGCACATGGGAGGCAGTATAGCACAGTGGTGTAAGGCTCTGAGCTGCAAATCTGCTGACCTCCAGCAGACCAGACTTGGGTTTAAATCCCACAGCTTCCACTTGCATACTGTGTGACCTTGAGCAAGTCACTTAACTTCCTTGTGCTTCCAGGTCACTCCTGTAAAAAAGCTTTCAGCTTAGTGTGCTATTCCTGGTTAAACAACTAAAAAAAAAAAAAAAAAAAAGGATCAGTGAATGCCACATTAAAAGCATCAGCCATGGTGACCTGGTCCAGAGTGAGGCTGTCATTTACATTGAGCATAGAGGGTGGTACTTTGGGGCTATGCCCAGTAACTTCAGAAAGATTTGCCCACAATTTCTTCCCGTCTTTCCATGTGTTAGCGAGTGTGCTCCTGTAGTATCTTGCCTTTTTGTTTCGAATTGCTGTAGTACAGACATTTCTTCCTGCTTTGTAACCCTGGGTATCAGCCTGGGTACCGGTCAAGTTGGCCAGATGCCAAAGATGATGCCGGGACCTCAATTGTTCCAGAAGATCAGAGTTAATCCAAGGGTTGTTGATGCCTTTGATCTTGCATTTTTTGAACGGGGCATGGACATCACAGGCGTTGTTAAAGCTGTGGATTAAATATTCAAGAGCAGTGTCAATGTTGAAGGCTGTGTGTATCAGAGACCAATCTTGGTCTTGCAGGAGGGTTTCTATGGTTTTAACCCCATTTTACTCTCCTGTTCCCCAGAGCCCCAGCACACGGGTGTCATGTGTACGTGGAGGTGCTGCATGCCCTGTGATTCCGGCTCAGCCCCTTCCACCCCTCCTCATGGGTACTGCCGGAGCTCCCTCAGGTTGGCATTGCCATCTGTCCTCCAGCAAATGGCGACCAGTGGCTGGGGAGTCTCCAGTCCCTCCCAGGAGGAGAGAACTGCCTTGTGGTGGCTTGATCTCGCTGCTCCCCCCCGGCTGACTCCTGACAACCTGGGCTCATTCCTGAACCCGGGTCGCCGGCACAGTGTGAGGTATAGAGATGATTGCAAAGTTATTTGGAACTCAATGGGTTAACCTGACATGCAATTTATAAGCCTTTTGCAGAAGCTGTGGAGAAGGAGCCTCAGTTCTGGGACATCGTATTCTTGCTGAACCTGCCTGATATATGCAAGAACATTTTAGGAAAAACGGGATGCTTGTTAAGGAGGGGGGTTGCAAGGACTTATAAAACAGAGCTGCAATTTCTTGCTAGAGACAGACACAGAGATTGAAGGAAAACTCCAATGGATCTTCTCTATTTATCCTGCCTCTGTAAATAGTTATTCTGAACAATTTTATTTTTTTATTTTGTTGGTAGTCATAATAAAACTCTTGTGAATTTTACAACTGCTCCTGGTTTTTCCTATGTTTCCTGACCTGTGCCTCGATGACAGATGGTGTCAACCTAAGTGGGATTTACGTCGTGCATACTCTAAGCCAGGAGTTTTGTGCATGGGTACTGGACCTAGTACCAGGGAAGCATAGAGAAATGTATGGATTCTGCAGCAGCAAGTCCAGGAGTTGTTACCAGGAGAATGGCAGCCAGACTAGCAGAGACATAAGTCCAAGCTGAGATTGTACAGTCAGCACAAGCTATGGGAAATGAAAAGGCAGTGACAGAACCTGAAAGCCTGACTGCCTTTTTCAAATGATGGGCTATACAACAACAAGAGATGGAGAAACAGAGAGAAGAGAAGCAGCAGATGAGAGAAGAGATGCAGTGACAGGAGCAGCGATGGCTGGATGTCTTGCAAGCCATCAAAGGCAGAGGATCTGGGACAGATCCAGACAAGCAACAAAACACAAGCAACTTAAAAGCCATTAAACTTACAAAGTTGTGTCCCCGGATGATATCGAGGCATACCTGATGACTTTTTAAAGAGTTGCCATAGCCTGCCAATGGCCAAAGCAGCAATGGACAATCAGACTGGTACCCTACCTGACAGGGAAAGCCCAGCTTGCCTACAGCAATATGGACACTGCACAGTCAGAAAACTATGACCTGGTGAAAAGCGAAATCCTGAAAAGGTATGACATCTCAGGAGAGACCTACAGGTAGAGATTTCGATCTCTGAAGTACAACTCAGTCGACAATCCTCGAGAAGCCTTCACCCGACTCAGAGAGCTCCTGATAAAATGGCTCCAACCAGAGGGCAAAACAGTCCCACAGATCATTGACACATATGCAATGGAGCATTTCATCAACATCCTGCCTACAGATGTGAAGCTTTGGATAAAGGAACACCGAACAGAAAGTGGGGAAAAGGCTGTTTCTTTGGCCGAGGACTACCAAATGGCCAGACAGATGCCACAGCAGTGAGGTAACAGCCAAGCACCAGTAAGACACTCTATTTCCCATTTAAACTCCAAGTCTGATAAGGACTCTGGTGGGGGTAACAAGTATTTGCTATAACTGTAATAAGCCAGGTCATATTGCAAGAAATTGCTGTAAGATGAGTGACATTGGAACAGATTTGTCCTTGGCAAACTGGGGCAAGTACTTAACAGATGTGAAGGTGGGGAATAAGACTGTAAAGGGACTCATTGATTCAGGAAGCAGACAGACTCTAGTGCATGTTGAAGTGCTGAGAAAACACTGTGCAAAGGGCCCAGGTACTGGTGTCATCTGCATCCATGGGGACACTCGATACTATCCCACCACCCAAGTGACTCTGACCATTAAGGGTGTGTAACACCAAATGAAAGTGGGGGCAGTACCTAAGTTACCTGTTCCTGTGAATGTTGGAAATGACTGTCCAGGATTTACTGAGTTAATCTCAAAGGAACTGAACTCTCCAGTTTCAGCAGCAGTGGTGACTGACAAGAGCACAGGCAAAGAAAATTTCAGATGGTGGGACACTTCCTTTCGCTGATTTTGATTTGGACATTTTTGAGCACAGCTCCAAGATCCAGAAATCCAGGAAAGAAAGATGATGCCTGAAGAAACTGTGGCAACAAATGACTGATGGACATAAGGGGTTAACATAAGAAAATGCTGAAACTGTTTATTTATTTTATTTTTGAAAGTAGGATTTACAACCTTTGAATCAGGGGCTCATTTATAAAGGCACCTCGTCGTCACTGATTGTGATTTTCATTCAGAACAAGCTAACAATGTTTCTCTCCAGGGTTATTTTAAGCAGCTGGGGGTGAAACCAAAATAGGGTGGCCCAATGTTTAAAAAATGTAATAGGTTACTGTACAGAGTTTGGGTTAAACCTCAGACACAGGAACAGACAGAACAACTGGTTATACAACAGAAATATAGAACAGAGTTGTTACAGATAGCACATGATAGTCCTATGGCTGGTCACTCAGGGAGGGATCGCACCCTTGCCAGATTGATGTATAGATTTTACTGGCCTGGAAATCATGAAGATGTTGCTACCTATTGTAATTCCTATGTTGAGTATCAGAAAGTAGCCCCAGTCACGAAGAAAGGTAAGGTGCCCCTACCCTTGATAGATGTGCCTTTTGAGAGAATTGCAATGGATATGGTTGGCCCTTTAGACAAAAGTAAAAAGGGTACTAGATTTATCCTGGTAGTATGCGACTATGCTATTCAATACCCAGAAGCAGTTCCAATGCGTACTGTCACAGCTTCAAAAGTGGCAGCAGAGCTTGCAAAAATTTTCAGCAGAGTGGGCATACCTAAAGAAATTATTACTGATCAGGGTAGTAATTTTGGTGTTTCATTATTTAAGAAGCTGTACAGACTACTAGGTATCACTGCCATAAGTACCTCCCCCTATCACCCTCAGACAGACAGTCTTGTTGAGCATTTTATTCAAACCTTAACACACATGTTAAAAAGGTTTGTAAAAGGGGAAGGGAAAGATTGGGACTAATACTTGCCTTACCTACTTTTTGCTTACAGAGAAGTGCCACAGGCATCAGCAGAGTTTTCACCATTTGAAATGCTGTATGGTAGGCAGCCAAGAAGGCCACTGGATGTGATAAAAGAAACATGGGAAGGTAACCCCACTCAGAAACAATCTATAACGTCTTATATGAGTGCCCTAAGAAAGAAGCTGGGAAAATATGTTGAAATTACCCATAGTAATCAGGAAGTGGCCCACAACCAGCAAACGGTATATTATGACCATGGGGTAAAAGAAAAAGTTTTTGAGCCAGGTGAAAAGATTTTGCTACTGTTACCCACAACAGAAAATAAACTGTTAATGAAGTGGCAAGGGCCTTATAGAGTGCTTAGACGTACTGGCACCGTTAACTACGAGACTGAGACCCCTGACAGGAAAAATCCTAGTAAGATATACCATGCTAACCTCCTCAAGGAATGGGTTGAAAAAACACCAAAAGCTGTTATGCTGGTTTTACCAGAAACTGATAAAGAAGATATTGGTATAGCTTATGATAGACTGGAACAAACTGTAACTGCTGATGCTGTAAAGGTGAATCTTTCCTTAACCTCAGAACAAACCACAGAAATTCGTAATGTGCTAAAGAAATTTAACAGTACTTTTCCACAGTACCAGGCTGAGCAAAAGGGGTCAGACACATGTTAGTGCCAAGGAATGCTCGCCCTATTAGGCAGAAGGCATACAGGTTACTAGAACAGTTAAGAGCTGATGTGGTTAAGGAAATACAAAAAATGAAAGAATTGGGTATCATAGCAGAGTCGAGGAGTGCTTGGTCATCTTCAATGGTAATCGTAAAAAAAAAGAAGGGGGTGTTAGAATCTGCCTTGATTTTAGGAAACTTAATCAAGTGTCAGAATTTGACAGTTATCCTATGCGCAGAATAAATAATTTGGTGGACAGACTGGGGAGTGCAAAGTATATCAGTACCCTTGATCTCACCAAGGGTTACTGGCAAATCCCTTTAGCTACAGAATCCAGAGGCAAAACTGCATTTGCAACTCCTATTGGATTCTATCAGTTCACCACCATGCCATTTGGTTTACATGGTGCTCCAGCTACATTCCAGCAGTACATGGGTGTAATTTTAGCACCTCACACTGGTTATTGGGCTGCATACCTGGATGATGTTGTGGTGTACAGTCCAGACTGGAAAAGCCACCTGGAACACCTATGAGCAGTTATCCAAGCTATCAAAAATGCAGGTCTGCCTATTAATCCCACCAAATGTGCATTGGGCATGCAGGAAACCAGATATTTGAGCTATGTGTTGGGAAATGGAGAAGTTAAGCCAGAAATTTCTAAAATAGAAGCTGTAGCTAACAGCCCTGTCCATAAAACAAAGAAACATGTCAGGTCATTTTTAGAACTGGCTGGTTATTATCAGAGATTTGTTCCCAACTTTGCTAAGTTAGCTACTCCCCTCGCTGAGCTCACAAAGAAACGGTTCCCAAATAATGTGAAATGGACTCCAGAGTGTGATGTGGCTTTTCAAGCCATTAAGGCTGCATTATGTTCAGAAACATAGAAACATAGAAGTTTTGACGGCAGATAAGGACCGCAAGGCCCATCCAGTCGGCCCATTTCTTTTTTTACCTTATGAATGTGCCATAGGCCTTTGCTCTGTCAATGGCCTATCTATTCATACTCATCTATATTGCTCCCTTATGCCTGTCTCATGCCGATTTGAAGCCCTGCACTGTATTCATATCCACCACTTCCTGATGAAGGCTGTTCCATGCATCCACCGCCCTTTCTGTGAAAAATAACTTCCCTCACATTACCCCTTAATCGGCCTCCCTCTAATCTCATGCTGTGTCCTCTTGTTCTGCTATTTTTCTTATATTGAAACATGTTAGACTCTTTCACCTTGTTAATGCCCTTAAGGTGTTTGAATGTTCCAATCATATCACCTCTCTCCCTCCTTTGCTCTAGGGTATACATATTGAGCTCCATTAATCTGTCCTCATATGTTTTCTGATGCAGTCCCTGCACCATTTTGGTTGCCCTTCTCTGGACTGCCTCCATTTGGTTAATGTCCTTGTGAAGGTGTGGCCTCCAGTACTGCATGCAGTACTCCAGATGGGGCCTAACCAGTGTCTTGTAAAGAGGGATTATTACCTCCCTCCTCTGACTTGTGATACCCCTACTAATATACCCCAACATCCCTCTAGCCTTACCTACTGCTTTAGAGGTCTGCTTGGATGATTTCAGGTCATCGGTGATGATGATGCCCAAGTCTCTTTCTTCCCTTGTGACTGCCAGCAACTCCCCTCCCAGCCTATAGGTGGCTTCAGGGTTTCTCTTCCCTATGTGCATGATCTTGCACTTCTTTGCGTTAAACCCCAGTTGCCACTCTTCCAACCATTTTGCTAGTTTATCCAGATCTATTCTCATTCTGCCCACCCCATCTGGATCATCTACTCTGTTGCAGATCTTGGTGTCATCTGCAAACAGACAAACCTTAGCCTCCAGTCCATCTGCAATGTCACTGATGAAGATATTGAAGAGGACTGGCCCCAGGACTGATCCCTGAGGTACCCCACTTGTGACTTGCATCTCTTCTGACTGTATACCATTTACCACCACTCTCTGTTTTCTGCCCATCAACCAGTTTGCTACCCAGTTGACCAATGTCTGACCCACCCCAAGCCAACCCAGCTTATTAATCAATCTTCTGTGTGGAACAGTATTGAAAGCTTTGCTGAAATCAAGGTAGGCGACATCAACTGCTCCCCCTTGGTCCACCACTCTCATTACCCAGTCACAGAAATCTATGAGATTAGTCTGACAGGACCTTTCTTTTGTAAACCCATGCTGTCTTGGATCCTCTGCTCCTATGGATTCCAGGTTTTGCACTATCCTTTCCTTAAGGAGTGTCTCCATAATCTTGCCCACTACTGAGGTAAGACTGACTGGTCTGTAGTTCCCTGCCTCCTCCCTGCTACCACTCTTGTGGAGTGGGATCACATGAGCCCTTCTCCAGTCTTCTGGGACCTCTCCTGTCCTCAGAGACTCACTAAACAGTTCTGATAATGGCTCTGCTAGTTCCACCCTTAGCTCCTTTAGTACCCTGGGATGTATACCATCAGGTTCCATTGCCTTGTCCACCCTGAGCTTATCGAACTCTTGTAGGACCCTTGGTTCCACCACTCTCTCTATGAAGAAGTACTTCCTGAGGTTGCTTTTGAACCTACCTCCCACCAACCTCAAATTATGACCCCTTGTATGTGCTGTTGTGTTGTGCAGAAAAAGATTACCTGCCTGAGTTGTGTTTAGCCCTTTCACATACTTAAATGTTTCGATCATGTCACCTCTGTTTCTTCTTTGCATGACAGAGTATAAATTTATCTCCCTGAGTCACACCTTGTACGTTTTGTGGAGTAGATCCTGCACCATTTTTGTAGCTCTTCTTTGCACTGTCTTCAAATGGTTAATATCCTTTTTGAGGAGAGGTCTCCAGAACTGACCACAGTATTCCAAATGTGGCCTTACCAAGGACTGTAGAGAGGCATGATAACCACCTGCTGTTACCAAAGACACTACCCTGGGCACTTTCAAGTGCAACCTGCGTCAGCACCTTGTCACAATGGCCTCCTGTGAATGTTTCTCCTAACTAAACTTACTCTCCTTCCCTCTAATTTCTCCCTAGTCCCTCCACCTTTACCCCCCACTATCTCCTATCTCACCCTTTTATTTCCCCATTATTATCTACATTCCCCGGCTTCCTCTACATGTATCTACCATCTCTCCTAGCAGTTTCTAATTTATTCAAGCGAACCATATTACAACTGTATATTTTTTTATTGTACCTACGTTCTTGAATAATATACACAAATTACTGTAACTTAACACACATACTGTCAATCATTGTACATATTCCATATGACAGCTTTAATGCAACCGACAAAGCCTATGGCTACTTGAAACTACTGTACTTGTTATTGTCCTCAGTATGTTCTATATTGTTTCCCCAATGAGGAGCCTTTGTAAAAGAGCCTTGGCTCAAAGATGTCTTCTGAAATAATAATTAATAAATAAATAAAATAAAAACTATAAATAATTTAAAAAAATAACATAATTTTACTTTCTTTCATGAGCATTATTTACAGGTGCATGGGACAGTGATGGAGGCATCACTCACACCATCATACGTGAATTTATACTCGGGACTTTGGGAACAACTTGTTCACAATGCAAGTAGGAACCCTTTTTATGCTTCTGTCGTATTGCATGGTCATTATATTGATGATTTATTACTTATTTGGAGGGGTACACATGATGAACTAGGTAGGTTTGTTGACTATTTACATACATCGAATTGGCATTTGAAATTCATAGTGACTACCAGTTTGACCACTATAGTGTTCCTGGATTTGGTTCTGACAAAGTGGGGTGGTAGATTAGAAATGGATCTCTATCCGAAGTCAACCAATAGGAATTTGATTCTTCTAGCAAGTAGCTGCCATCCCAGGCATTTGATAAAAAAATACCCCGAAGTCAGTTCCTCCGCATCAGGTGCAATTGCAACAAGTCAGCACGGATGCAGTAACGGTTTTTGGATAGAGAGTACAAAACTGGAGATGTTGTTGAGGCATCTGAATGGCATTAACAAAGAACAGGTTGGACTTGTTAATGCCAAAAGTGACAGGACATGTACAGGCAACAGAGAATGAAAAGGTTAACTTTGTTACTATCTATACTCTAGAGGCTCTCTGTGTCGGACAGATAATACTTAATAACTGGGGTATTATAGAGGCAGATCCAGTTCTGGGTAGGGTGCTGAATGATGATCCATAATTTGTGTACTGTCACGCAAAGAGTTTGGGTTATTTGCTCATTCATTCACTTCAGCCACAGATAAACTAGCAACAATGGTATTTGGGAAATACCGCAGCTATGGTTTGCATCCCTTTTGGCCGCTGTGTATGTGACACTTATGGGTATTGAGGGAAGTATTTGTGCATCATACCATGGATAAGTTATATCATCAGACATCTCATTACATGTGATACAAAGAATGTTATATATATGTGTATATATATATATATATATATATATATATATATATATATATATATATATATGTATATGTGTGTGTGTGTGTGTATATATATATATATATATATATATATATATATATATATATTGCTAGCTATCTTTGTGGAGTCTTTTATGTAGGCAAAACAAGCTGCTGATTTAAATTTCGGATGGAAGAACATGTTACAGATGTGAAAGAGGAACCTCAAAAATGTACCAGCAGCGCACATTAGGTTTGCTGGTGATAGTCAGGAACACAGGTAGAAATTTATGGGAATTGAACTTGTGTCTTTGGGCCCAGGGGTGGCAATCTGGATCAGTTATTGCTAAAGAAAGAAGCCTTTTGGGCATTTACATTGAGAATATTTAGGGCTCTTGACCTCAGTGATCATTTCAAGTTAGCCCCCTTTATGTGATATCCTGTACTTTGTCTGGTATTCTACACTCTCCTTCATGTACAGAATTTGAGTTCTGCTCAAAGGTATTTGTAATCCAAAACTTTAAATAAATAAATAAATAAGTACATGATATGTGAAAATATTGTAGATATAAAAAAGCATTTTTTGATAACATTGTGGGGAGGGTAGAGACTGCTTTGATCATTTTACTGCTTGATTGTAACATTGTCTTTTCTTGTCTACCATACAGATTTTTGATTTACTGTATGTATGAGTGAAGGGAACACTGTACCCCTTGTGGATGCTATGCAGTGGCATCAAACAAGAAGATCCCAAATGTAATCAAGTGGCCCTTTTAGCTTCAGAAGAAACAAACCTGCACAAAACATATATGCACAAAAAGTCTGCACAAGTCATGCATGTGGTGGCACGTTTGAACATGGACAGTTAGAGATCTTTGCACGACATGTTTTTTTAATATAAAGAACTTGATATTTGTATCTGCAATACAAGTCCATGGTTTCAGACTGGGTTTGAAGCAATAGGTTTTTACTGTTAGTCTGTGTGGATGTATTAGAGTTAGGGTCTGTATTATCTGAAGAGATAATTTTCTTTATATATACAACTGAATGATTCCCTTAGATTTTAATTGCTCACACGATTTATGATGTCACTGCTTACGTGAGGTGATTTGCACTACTGAATGCCTGTAATATTGATTGATACTCACTCTTGATAAAGTTCCAGTTGGGAGCGAAATGCCATCGGGTGTTTTAATGGACTGTGGGGAAGGTACAGATTTAATACTTGCATATATTGTGTTTTAAGTATGGGACTTTAATAAATAGTCCAACTTAATTCTGCTCTCTTGTCTATTTTTTCGCAAAACATTTTGCTGGAGGGGCTGAATGTGTGAAGACTTTTTGTTTTCAGTAAAGACTATTTTGTTCCTAAATCTGATTCAGAAAAGCACAACTCTTTCACAGAAAGCAACATCTTCCTCTCATCTCAAGTGCCTCTGTGCGCTGGCAAGGCAGTTCACATGGTAAAGCTCTGGAACTCTCTCTGAGCAGCCTGGGGACTGGCTGAGCAGATCTCACAAGACCAGAAAGTCTCACTGGAGACATGAATGTCGAATACACCTCAGTAGTTGGGTAACCAGGTATTTGTCAAACACACCTCGTACTCAAAGTATTCAACAGCAGATCTGAATTTGAGGCACACCTCTAGTAGATAGTGTGTGACAGGTTCAAAAATGTAAACTGGAGCACAAAATAACCAGCAGCATATTACAAGGTATGTTACCGTGAAAAAAGGATTTATTTAACCCAAAGTGCTGATCATGTGCAAAAGGAGCAGTAAATACATACCAATAATAGCAAAAAGCAGTAGGTATTTACAGGCAGTGGTTGTGGGTAAACAAGGAATCGCCAATCGGGGCCCAAGCTAGGTCATCGGTTATTTTGTACTTCAGTTTCAGCAACAACTTGTATATCAATGGAAATGGTGGAAATGTATAACAGAATTTTCCCTTCCATGGAAAACCCAGGTTAACCCATGGGATTGTCCCCACTGAAGGAGCTCGGTGACAATATTGTGGCAGTTTACTGTTGTCAACTGATGCAAACCGGTCCAATTCAAGCACACCTCATCTCAGAAAAACTGAATTCAGAACTTGCTGGTTCAGGAATCATTCATGGGTATCAAGGCCCTTCCTACTCAGTGAATCTGCTAGTACACTGTTCTTGCCTGCTAGGTGTACTGCACATAGATTTGCTTTCAGAGTGTATGCCAGGTTCCATATCCTCTTTGTCACTGAAAAAAGTTTCAAGGGTCTTGTGCCACCCACTTTCTTTAAGTAGTAAATGGTTATTGTGTTGTCTGTCTGTCAGGCCTGTGTTCCTACAAAAGGAAGGAGAAAAGACACCATTGACAGGTGCACTGCTCTGAGTTTGAGTAGATTTATGTGTTCCTGTCTCTTTTGTGGGCTCCAAAGGCCACTCATGGTTCTTTCCCCTTGATGCACCCCCAGCCTAGGAGGGAGGCATCTGGGATTAGGATCCATGTAGGGGAGTGCCGCAGGAAGGAGATCCCATCGCTGGCTTGGTTATGTCCCTCCACCACTCTAGAGCTTGTGTCAATTTTCTAGACACTGCCACTTGCTGATGCAGTGGTGAACTTCTTTGGCACCAGTGCTTGCGGAGGTGGTACTAGACATTTCTCAATTAAAACCATGCCCATGGTACAACAGCAGTAGTGGATGCCATGTGACCCAGCAGTCGCTGGAATTCTTGGGCAGTTTTTATTTAGGGTTTCTGCCCTCTGTAATAGAATGCATGCTTTTTCTACCTCTGCATCCAGTTTTGCAGCTGGAAACTACAGAACCTGTTGGTGTTCTAGGTGAGATTTCTTCAGATTTTGGAGAAAGCCATAGCCCTGCAGGGTGCACGTTGCTGTTTAAATGGAGTTCACTGCTTCCTCACATTTTTCCACATAATACTCAGTTGTCTAAACAGGTAAATACCACAGTTACCTGCCTGCTCAGGTATGCTGCCACTATTGAGCCAACACTCTGTGAACACTCTTGGTGCTTAAGTGAAACCAAAGAGCAATGCTTCAAACTCATACAGAGTATTTCTTTCTTTGACTCTTAAGTGCATTTTGTGGCATGGTCTCATTGGGATATGAAAGTAAGCATATTTCAAGTTTAGTGACCCCAACCTGTCCCCTCCTTGCAGAGATGGAATCACGTCTGAAGTTTTACCATTCTGATTTTTCTTTTTCAGGTGCCTAGTCAGGGACCTGAGGTCCAGAATGGGTTGCCATTCCCCATTTTTCCTTAGAGCCAGAAAGTCTGGCACCTTTTCCACTACCCTGAGTTGAATTAATTTTCTCTACTCCAAATCTGGTGCTCTAAATTTTGTGCTCCAAATATTGAGCTAGAAAAACTCTTACAGTGATTAACTTTGACAGTTTCACAAATTGATGGGCTAAGCCCTACTCTCTCCAGGATCCACTTGTCTGTGGTAAACTTTTTCCACTCTTGGAGGTAATAGGATAGTGCCATGTCAATGATTCCTTGGTGTCATGGAAAAAGCCATCAGGGGTTGGGCTTTGAGCTGGAGGGGCAGAGGTAGATTCTGTCATATTCCTCTCCTGCCTCTGCCTCTCCCTGTGTGCCCTTAAATAAGATATTCATGCTTTACACAGAGTCTGCTTTAGTAAGCCCTTCCCATAGCTCACTTTCTATAGGGCCTATATGATGTAAAGGACCTCTCTTATTCAGTCAGCTTTTTAAAGTTGTTTCTTACTCATCAATTTTTTTCATATATGACTCAGCTTTTGTCATCAAATTAAATGGTACCTTCAAAGGGAAAAGTGATTGCTTTGTTCTACAAGTCCAGCGATAAACCAGTTGTTCTTAGTCATGCCAGCCATCATGCAGACAACGCATTTGTTAGGTCCCAGCTGCAATGTCATTTACCAACATCAACAGCCATTTAAAACTGGTATTTTGCAGCACCCAAACTAGCTTTCACAGTATGTGTCTGGTGTGTTTTTCCCTGGGAAGGTAAATTCTCATACAGAGGCAGGACTATATTCCACAGAGCCAGCTGGTAGTGTGCAAAATAGCTCAGGCCTAACTCAGTAGCAGGGTAGAGATGGTGTATGCCCTTTTAGGCTTCAGACTGAAGGGGGTTCCAAACTTTGCATCATTAGGAATAACTGCCATATTTTTTAATGTCCTCTAATGAAGGGACATGTATTCTTCAGGGCTCGAATTTAGTGGTACACCGGTACAAACTGCCTGAATCACGTTTTATGTTTGTACTCCCTTTACCCTACCCCCAGGCAGCATCTGGAATCGAGCAGTAGTCTGCTCAGCATGCCTCCCTGGTAAAACCTTTAAATCAATAAATAAAATAAAAACAGTTTGGGTACCAGATTTTATACCAGAATACCAGAATTCGAGCCCTGGTGCTCCGTATGAAATACCAAAACTGCGATCCATTCTGAGGAAGAGTGCTTTTTGGCATTTTCGGATGGCAGTTTTTTTTTTTTTGTTTTTTTTTTCACATACATCTGCTTCCCTTGCTACGTGAGGGGTCCTGACCAATCAGAGAGGAAGAACGGACCTGTCGCACTCAGTTTGAGAATCCGGTTGTGTTGTGGGGATGTCAGGAGTGGCGGGCATTGGGTCTTGACTCGCTTAAAGCAGTAATTATGATGCGGTGTCAGTGGCTCAGTGGCTCTGGACGTTAACCTTATGAGTTGGAACTCCAAAGACACAGCAGTTGTGACTGCAGCAGACAGCTCCATCATGGATAGGGGTACACAGTGAGTGCAGAAGGAGTGCTTCTTTTCGGGGTTGGGAGTGCCATCACAGGGGTTTGTTGCAACTTGGGATGTGGGGCTCATGTGATTTCAGAAGGAGGGGCCATGTATTGTGTTTCATGTGAATTGGGTTTCCTGGTATAGACAACGGCCAATTTGGACATGTACGTCATTAACAATTGTGGGTGAATTTTTTATTCTGTAGCCATTAATGACAGGTTAATCACTGTGGACAGTGTCAGATTCAGTGTTTAGAAAATGTGAGGAGGGGATAGCTTGCAGTTCAGTGCTTACACAATGTGAGGCTATAGACTGATGGCAGTGGTGCTGTTCTCACAGTACTCTGCAGACTCTAGTGGGACTGGCCAAGAGAGACAAGTGGCTTGAGCAGGAGGTCCATTCTTTGAAGTTTTTACCTGGTCCTTCTGCTAGTAAAAAGACTGCCAAGGAGCTAAATTCTGAGAGACAGCAAGAGAGAGAGAGAGATTCAGTGTGTGTGTGTGTGTGTGTGTATATGTCTATGTCAGTGTGCCCCTGTGTCCTGTCTGTGTGCCTTTGTCATATCTTGAGTGCCTATGTCTGTGCAAAACAGATGAAGCAAAGACAGACTGTTAATTTTAACAAGGATTTTATTCAAGTAAAAATATTACATTTTTTATGTGTATACATTTTGCATTGTTTTTAATTTTGCTAAGTAGTGACCGCCACTGACCTTATGGCAAGCTGGAGTTCATTGTTGGGTCATTTGATGACTGACACTGAATCTACCAGAGATTCTACTACCTGATGGTGAGTGGGTAAGGTGGAAGACTGACATGACAATCCTTCCATAGGGTGACCCTATGCAAGGACTGTCAGGTCACTCATCTATCTTGCCCACTCACCACACATGTGGGTGTAGTACGATCTCTGGTGGACCCTCGGAGTCAGTAACCAAATGATCCAATGATCTCCGGCTTGCCATAAGGTCGGCATTGGTCCCTCACAGTCTTTACCCACTCCCACCACTGTACTGTACCGAGTGTTAACAGGTGCTCTGTCACCCTACATACTCCCCAACAACAGTGTTGCAGGCAGAATACCAGATTTCCAGGTGGAATACCAAAAATTCTGCATCTGGTATTCCACCAAGAATACCCCCTTTTTTTTTCTAAAATTCTACCCCTGTTCTTGCATCTGTTCTTGGTCAGGCAGAGGAACAATAAGATGCTTTTCTTTATGCTTCCTTCTGCCAGCAGGTGTGGTGCATCCACTGGTCCAAAAGCCACTTCTTTTTGCCATCATGGGCATCAGGATTCTCCTGGGAGGGACCCCTGTGCTCCTTACTGGAAGATGGCTTTGCAGTCTTATTTGCCTCCTTGGGAGCCTGAGACAACTGCTTCTTAGAGGAGTGTCTGCAGCTTTTTTTTGAGTCTCTTTGGTTGCTAGAGACTGCTGTAGAGAATAAGCACCATCTAAAGCATGTGTTCTATCTTCAGTTTTACCTTTCTATGTGTTAAATCATTTGCTTTTCACACAAGAGGACTCTTGCAACATGGATGTGGATGCTAGTACAGACAATAACTGCAATTTAGCTGTCCTTTTTATGTTTGCTTGTGAACAACTGTGAAAAGCAAACATTTTGTTACAGTAGCAGGCTTCAAAGGCGTGTCACTGTCATATTATTCCTTTTAATTGCCCTCATGTCCCAGGGCATGTCACCCAGCCACATGCCCCAGTGAGCAATCCTAAACCTGTATATTGTGTTATCAAATGTATATTCATAATCGATTGTATAAGTATACTCCCAACCCACATATGTAAACTTCTTGAACTGTTTATTGCTCCAGTTGTATGTTGTTTGCCTGAGTTCCGGCTATTTTTCTGTACTATGTATCTTCATGTGTTTACTGTTCACACTGTTGTATCCTCCTGGGTTGTACCTGAAAATAAGCATTTACTTGCCTAGTGAACCCTACCCTGTTAACAAAAACTAAATAAATAAATATTTAAATAAATAAATAGCCCATGCAGCTCAGGCTGCAGGAGGCTTGACAGTGACAGGACAGTGATCAGCGAGGCTGATCATGACGCTGTTCTGTTGGTGATGGGCGGAAACTTCATGTAGTTGAAAGGAGGCAGCCACACCTATCAGACAGTGTCTGCCTTCTTTCATCTACATAACTCTGCCCAGCAACCAGCTGAGCGATGCCATTATTAGCCTGCCGATTGCTGCTGATGTCCGCCCCCATCCTGATATTAGTGGACAATGCTCAGCCCCACTCAGAACGGAGAATACACATAATGAAAAGCCCTCCTGGGCTGGCACCTGCTCTGAGCAGGAATGTTAATAAATAAACAAAAAGCCCATCCTGGGCTGAGTGACCCTTCTGAGACCCTCCCAGTCTCACGTTCATCATTCCCCCACCACCACCACTGTGACACTGGGGTGCCCAATCTCCAGCGTCACCCTTGTGTCTCAATGTCTTTTTTTTTTTTAAACCTAAAAAGCAGAAAACTGTCCATCAATGTCTTCTGCAGCTGGAGCGATCCTTCTCAGCCCCCAATCCAATATTCATCACTCTCCCCACAACTGCAACAATGGGTGCCCAATCCCCAGTGTGACCTTGTGTCGTCACAATGTCTTTTATTATGTTAAACCTGAAAAGCAGAAAAACATTCATTGATGTATTTTGCAGCTTTCCAAACCAAACCCACCTCCCACCCACCCCACCCCAACCCCCACTCAGAATTCACCACCCCATAATCTCCCCATACCCCTCACCCACCTAAAAAAAAATTCCAATGCTGAAAGTCACTCTGTGAGGAAAACACGTCCTTCTTCTTCAATGCTGACCATAGATACATAGATGTTGTCAGCAGATAAGTGCCTTTGGCCCACCAAGTCTGCCCATTACTACAATTTACTGTGCTTGTTCAAGCTGAAGAAAAAATTACTCACTGTAGTAATGTTTCTTCCAAAGGGATCCCTCACAGTGTTTAACAACTGCAATCATTCCCCTGGACACTGGAAGGAGCAGCCCCTGAGAGTTAGAATTTTATGCAAATGATGGAACTTTGGAATGAAATTCAAACTCTGCTGTATGATCACACTCACCCCTGTCTTCTAACATCAGATTTATTTCTAAAGCTAGAGTGCGCTGTGATCACTAAAACTAGCTAAATGGCTACCAAAATTTCCATAACATATGCACAAAATGATTTTTGAAAAAAATGTTTGAAACAAGGCAGAACAACTTATTTAGTTTGACGAAACAGAATTTCAGAACACTGAGCAACAGTTGTAAAGGCACTGTAATAAGTAATTCTCCAACACATAAAAAATAACTGATTCTTGTCTGAACCTTTTACAGGTTCTGAAAGGGTAGGTAGGCATGAGGGATTCTTAAACATAGTGAAGGATCCCTTTAGAAGAAACATTAATACAGTGAGTAATCCCCAACTTATGTTTAACAGCAGACTCCATAGCAGTACCTTGGGAGGCTGGGTACAAAACCTATTTAGAGAAAATGTTCTGCAAGACAGCAGTGCCAAAGTTAGCATCACTTCTGGACTGTATGCCCAGAAAGTAGTGCTTTGTAAAAGTGCATACTGTTTTCCAGGTAGCTGCTTTACAAATTTCTTGCAAGGGGATATGCCTTGAAGCTGCCACAGAGGTAGAGGTGCCTCTGGTTAGTGTGCCCTGAGACTTCTGGGTGGCAATTCACCAGCTTTGTCATAACAGAACTGTATGCAGAAGCCTATCCAGTGAGATATGGTTCTCTTGGATGCTTGTTTGCCTTTCTCCACTTCACTATAAATGACAAACAGCTTAGTGCTAGAGGACCAGACATCCTTTGTGTGGTCCAGGTAGTAACTCAGTGCCCTTTTCACATCCAAGCAGTTGAGGTTTTGCTCCCCCAAGCTGAATTTTTCTATAAAGAAAACAGGAAAGAAAACTGACTGATTCAGATGGAATTTAGATACTACTTTTGGGAGGAATGTCCTACTTGTCCTTAGGACTACCTTGTCCCTGTGGAAGATATGCAGTTAGGATCTGTGCAGAAGGCTTGTAGCTCGCTCACCCTTCTGGCAAATGCTATTGCTACAAGGAAAATTGTTTTTCAGGTGACATACTTCAATGCAGCAGTGGCCACAGGCTCAAAAGGAGCCTCCATTAGCTGGGCAAAGCACACCTTCAAGTCCCGGGGGTGAGGACAGGGTCCCTCATTGGAGCGCACATGTAAGTGAGGCCTTTGAAAAACTTTCTGAAAATGGGTTATAAAGCCACTAACTGTCTTAGGCAGCTGACGTGTAAGCTGACACTGCTGCTAAATGCTCCTTCGGGGTTAAGGGGCTTAGACCCAGAGACTGGAGGTGGACTAGGTAGTCCAGGATTATAGACAGACCTGTCTGAAAAGGGGTTAATCTGCCTAGAAGTACACCAGATGGAAAATCTTTTCCATTTTGAAGCATAAGTTTTCCTTGTTGCTGGTTTTCTAGAAGCCTTCAGCACCTTCATTACTTCTTCAGAAAGGTTTAACCCAGATGACTTTAGCACTTCAAGAACCACACTAATATGCAGACTTCTCAGATTTGGAAATGTTATCTTGCTATGAGACAGTGTCAGCAGACTGTATTTCAGAGGCAGACTGATAGGAGACCTGTTGGGAAGGGACAGGAGCATAGAGTACCATGTCTGCCTGGCCCAGTCTGGAGCTATGAGAATCACTGTTGCGGACTCCCTTCTCAGTTTCATCAGTACTCTCAGTAAACGTGGGAATGGAGGAAAGGCATACAGAAACTTCCCTGATCAGCTGAGAACTACAGCATGCTCTGGGATGGAACTCACTGCTAGGAGTCTGTAAAAAAAGATTGGGAGCTGGTTGTTCTCCCAGGAAGCAAACAGATCTATGTCTGGCATGCTCCACTGTCTGAACACTGTTGTCAGCACCTGCTGGTTCAGGGTCCATTCATGATTTCCATGGCTGATCCTGCTCAGGGAGTCTGCCAGAATACTGTCTTTCCATGGAAGGTGTAATACAGAGAGATGAACCTCCAGGGTGTAGGCTAGGTTCCAGATCTTCATGGCTTTTATGCACAACTTTGAAGATCTTCCTCCCTGCTTGTTTATGTAATGCATTGTTGTGGTGTTGTCTGTTCTTATCTGGACAGACTGATCTTTTATCTGGGAGGAAAAGGCCTGCATATGTGCTCTTGAGTCTCCTGTGTGCTCCAGGTACCACTCACAGTAAGGTCCGTCAGGTGGGTGCCCCATCCTAGGAGGGAAGCATCTGTTGTGAGTATGGCTGTGGGGGATTGTTGGAGGAAGGGAACTCCCCCTATGAGGTTGCCTTCCTCTCTCCACCACTCCGATGCCTTTAGCAATGTTAGAGGCACCAATTTGGACAGAGGGTCCCACCTCTGAGACCAATGGTCCCCTAGGAGATACTGAATATCTCTCATTTGGAACCTGGCCCCTGGTACCACTGCAGTGGAAGAGTTCATGTGTTCCAGTAACTGTGGAAAATCCCTTGCAGGCCTTGGCTTTCCTGTTTTGAGGGATTCTGCAGTTGAAATCAGATGTGCTACCCTTGCTTGAAGAAGGAATGCCTTCCATTATAGGGTATCTAGTTCTGTACAGATACAGTCCTGAACTTGAACTGGTTCTGTTGCATAGAGCCCAGTGGACAATGTGGAGCAAGCGAGCGTGCTAGGGGATGGATGGTACAGGGCGGGGGGAGGTATAATCAGAAATTAAATAGAGACACACCAGTGGAGTTGGCGTTGCCCTTTCTGGAGTGCCAAGGAACAGACTTCCCAGCTTTTGTGTGGGGTTCAGTGCGAAAAGCATTTTCTAAAGAAGTAGACTGTAGCAATAAAGTGTAACAATGTCAAGCAATATTGTATGCTTCTACAGCCTACTTTTCAGTGACAAAAAATGCCACATTTAAGAAGGGTCTGAGGACGTTTTGAGGTAAAATCAGGGACAGTTGAGAGGTACGTCTAATGTGTTTTTCTTTGTCCAAGTCTGTTGTGACACCGTTCCTCTCAACTGTCCATGATTTTCAGGGATGTCCCTGATTTTGACTCAAGTATGTCCTGTGCCCGTCCTGAATTTTGCCTTTCTTGTCACAGAACTGACAGAATTTACTCGTAACTTCTAAAAATCTCTTTTCCCTTGACCTTGCCTGTTCAATGTACATACTAGATTTATACTGTGGATGTAGTAGGATAATGTTATTACATATTTTTAATAGTAAATACCACAGCACGTACCTGTACCAACATATTTCATTTTTACACAGTGCCCATGGCACAAGATTGAGAACATTCAAAACCTTCAAAAGCCTGTATCTTGCTTCAGAAATTAAAATATATGACAAACATTACTACTCACTGACTCCATTGCTAACTCTCTCTTACCACAATACTATTCTGCCTTCACCATTCTCTACAACACAACCAAAACCTACCTGACACAACATGCAAACAAACATTCAGCACTTACAAATGCTTGTTTTCTTAATTTTAGGGCACAATTGCAGAGGTCACAATTTTCAAAATTGTGATCTCGGTCCAAATAATCAAAGAACAGGTCATGGCCATCTGCTTTTGCCAAACAATGCTGACAGTTTTACAATGTTTAAAGAGCAGCTGACACCACAGGAGCAGGCAGCTTATGCCAAGAAGTTGCCTGCCCTAGGACCAAAATAATCCATCAATGAACTTTCTTTTTAGCAAAGGGTTTTGTAGGAATTTAACTTACTATTATTGCAATCTCACTCCCTCATAGTCCACTTGCCACCGAGTGCCTGCTGTAGCTCCATCCACAAAACCATGTTTTAATGGCGTGAGGAAGGGCTATAGATAGCACTATAATGTTACCAGGGGCAGTGACGGCCTTTACAAACATACAAACATATAAAACTGCCAGCAGAAAAAGGCCATTTGGTCTATCGAGTCTGCTCAATTTTGCAGTTAGCACCCCTATTCTGCAGCTGCCCCTCCAACCTTAACCCCCCTTCTGTGACGTTCCCTTTTGCCCTATCCCGGCCCCTCTTGAAGTATCCCACTGTTTTACAGGCCACCACCTCTGCTGGTAGTATGTTCCATTCTGCTACCACCCTTTCTGTAAAGGAATGCCTCCCCATTTCCCTCCTAAACCTTCCACCCTTCAGTCTCATGTCATGACTCCGAGTGTCTCTCCCAACCCTCCCCTTGAACAGTCCCTCAGTGCCTGTCCTGTTATTACTCTCATGTACTTAAAGGTCTCAATCATATCCCCCCTGTTCCTACTCTCCTCCAGAGAGTACATGTTCAACTCCCTCAGCCAAACCTCATATGGTAACTCCCCCTGACCCTGGATCATCTTTGTTGCTCTGCATTGCACCCCTTCCAGCAATCTAATGTCCCTGTTTAGGTAAGGGCACCAAAAGTGAATGCAGTACTCCAGGTGGGGTCTGACCAGCAATCTGTATAATGGCAGAATCACCTCCCTCCTCCTAGAGGTCATACCCCTTGCAATACAACCCAGCATCTTGTTGGCCACTGCTGCTGCTTTCCTACACTGTGCCAAGTTGTTCATTGCTCCCATCACGAGCACCCCCAGATCTTTCTCCTCCTCAGTCACAGCTAGCTGCACCCCCCCCCCAAGATGGTAGCTCCTCTTTGGATTCTGTGCCCCAAAATGCAGCACCTTGCATTTTTTGGCACTGTAAACCAAGTTGCCAGCTGTCAGACCATGTCTCCAGCCTTGTTGGATCTTCCTGCAATCCCTGCCCCACCCTTGGTCATCCACCACAGCTCCCATCTTGGTGTTTTCCTCAAATAGACTGATCTTGCTATTTATGCCTGCTGAGATGTCTGCAATAAATACCCCAAACAACATCTGCCCCAGCACTGACCCCTGTGGGACCCCGCTCATCACTGTCCTTGGGAATGATAATTCTCCTCCCACCACCACCCTTTGCTGTTGTCCCTGCAGCCAGTTCTCCACCCATCCCACCAATTTTGCCCCGCCCCTGTTCTCCTTAGCTTACATGCTAGTCTTCCATGTGGCACCGAGCCAAATGCCTTACTGAAGTCCAGGTACAGGACATCCACCGCATGCCCTTTATCCATTTTCCTAGTCACCCAGTCATAATAGTCCACTAGGTTGGTCTGGCAGGATCTGCCCTTGACAAAGTCATGCTGCCGACTGTCCTGCACCCCATTGACCTCCAGCAGGGTCACCAGCCTCTCCTTCAGGATTGTTTCCATCAGTTTCCCCACTATGGACGTGAGACTCACTGGTCTATAGTTCCTTGGTTCATCTTTGGGACCGCTCTTTTGGAGTGGAACCGCGTGAGCCATCCTCCAATCCTGAGGTACACACCCTGAGTCCACAGAGATGTTAAACAGGCCTGCCAAAGGGCCTGCTAGGACCTCTGCCAACTCTTTCAGTGCCCTGGGGTGTATGCCATCTGGTCCCGGTGCCTTGTCCACCCTCAGGGCTCTAAACCCCTCTAGCACTCTACCTTCTGTGATTTCCTTGTCTGTCACCCCTTCCCCCTCTGATCCTATCCTCCCCCAAACTTAGGTATTTCCCCTCCTTTCTCTTTTGTAAAAACTGAGCAGAAGCAGTCATTAAGTGCTTCTGCATTTTGGCCCCCTTTTTCCACCCATTCCCCTTCCTTCTTAATCCTTACTATTTGGTCCTTACAACCCCTTTTCTCCCTGATGTACCTGAAGACGTCTTTTTCCCCCTCTTTAATTCCCTTCACCAGCCAGAGCTTCCTTGACTCCTTTGCTGCCTTTACTTCCCTGGTCACTTCCTTTGCTTCCTTCAGGTATTCCTCCCTTTATTACTCCCTCCCAGTTCACTAGTATCTCCTATAGGCTACTCTTTTCCTCCTTAACCTGTCTATGACACCCTTGCTCATCCAGCTAGGTTTCTTCGCCATAGCCTTTTTACTTTGGGCCTTGCTGCAGGAATTTGTTGCCTCCACTATCCCTAGCTTAATGAGTTCCCACCTCTGATTCGTGTCCATATTAGGCTGAATTCTGTCCAGAAACCCTTGCACCACTTCACCCATCTTTTTGAAGTCAGCCTTTCTAAAGTCTAGCACCTTTATGCCAGATGCCCCCCTCTCCCTGCCCAGCTTCAACTGGGACCATACTGTCTGGTGGTCACTCCCCGTCAGTGGTTCCTCCACCCACAGATCCCTCACCCACTCTCCGTTAGACAGTACGAGGTCAAGAGTATTCCATTCCCTAGTTGATTCACTGACCAGCTGCATCAGGAAGTTATCCTGGAAGGCGTCTAGCAGTATCTGTTCCCTTCTACACTTGGTGGCAGGTGTACCCCACTCCACTCCCAGCAGGTTGAAGTCACCTATTATCACCACTCCACCCTTCCCACAGTTCCTCTGGATCTGTTCCACCAGTACCCTGTCTGTCTCTTCTGATTGGGAGGGCGGCCTGTACACCACCCCCAACCGTAGTGTCCTATTTTTTGGATCTTGGACTTGCATCCATACAGCCTCTGTATCTCCCTCCTCTCCCTCTTCCCTAACATAATTTAGCCCATCCCTCACGTACAGTGCTACCCCCCCCTTCCCCTTAACTCTATCCTTACAGAATAGTCTGTAACCTGGAACTGCCAGGTCCCAATCATGGTTTGGGTGGCCTATGTATCGGTGATGGCTGCCATGTCAACCCCCCTCACCACGAGAGCCTGTAGTTCCGCATTTGTATTCCCCAGGCTTCTAACATTTAAAGATACCACCCTCCATCCCCTTTCTTTCTCCCCCGTGCTATTTGTAAGCTTGTACATGTTGGAGGGGCAGTATTACATGTAGACTCACTCTTACATGTACAATAGCCTACACACAGCACTAGTACCACCTAGCAAGCCAGCAAACTTGTTTTATATAATGCCCATCCCCCGAGGCTCTGAGCACTGTACAATAAAAGGCATCCTATCTGAAACCTAAATAAAATAAACAGATATACATATCACAATTATTAATAATTAATTAGCTAAAATAGAATGGTTCACATAGCCAATAATATTACTGTAATGCATAAGTGTCTTTAAATAGGTGGGACTTCAAACCCCTCTTAAAGGCTTCCTTGGAAGCGACTTCCACAGGGTTGGAGTGGCAACTACAAAGGACCACTCTCCTGATGACTTTAAATGAGCCCTGGGAACCTCTAGGAGGCCCACCTCAGAAGAAAAGAGGGGGCAGGGGGATGAGTAATGAGACAGAACGTTTTGCAAATAGCTAGAGCCCAGTCCATATACAGCCTTATAGGTCAGCAACCTGACCTTCAAAGAGATCCACCACCTCACTTGTAGCCAATGCAGATCGCACAAAACCAGGGTAATATGACATGACCTAGGAAGACCCATCAGTAACCTGACTGCAGTGTTCTGCACTAGCTGCAGGTGATGTAGGGTCCCTTTATTCAACCAAAGGTAGTGGGCACTGCAGTAATCAAGCCTGGCCATCACAAAGGCATGTGCTAGTGAGGGCAGGTCATCTGTTGAGATACAAGGTTTAATCTGGGTGAAGTTTCTAAAAGGGTAAAAACCTTTTTGGACTATGGCTGACAACTGAGCCTCCAGTGTTAACTCAGTATCTAGGATCACACCCCGATTTTTCATCTTAGAAGAGGCAGCAAGAAAAGACCCCTCAAGTACAATACTCGTCTCTTCTGCTAACCCCACCCTAAGTCGCAGACCAGGCTCAACCACCAGTCCTGTCATCTTGTCTGGGTTGAGCCTAAGTCAAACTGAAGGACATCTGCTGCTGGACTTTGGCCAGGCAAGAACCGAATACCGAGACCGCATCTTGTGTTTTTGGTACATGTGCAGCTGGGTCTCATCTGCATAGCAGTGGAAACCCAAACTGTAACGTGAAATGATATCCCCCAATGTAGCATATACTCTGTGAATAGCATGGGTGAATGGATCGAACATGGGAACTCCACAGGACAGGGTCTTTGGGCAGGAAGAGTAAGCATCCATTACCATCCTTTGCATCCTAACCATGACAAAAGGACTCAAACTAGCTGATAACGGTGCCAGCAAGTCCACAACATTCCCTAAGGTGATCCAATAATACCTCATGATCCACAGTGTCAAATGTTGAAGACAGATCGAGGAGAACAAGAAGTGATCACTCACCTCTATCCCATGCCCTGAGGAGACCATTTTGCACCCTTACCAGCACAGTCGCTGTACTATGCCTGGCTCTGAAACCAGACTGGAATGGTATGTAGATGTGCAAGGCAGTGAGATGTGCCTCAAGTTGAACAGCCACCACTTTCTCAATCTCCTTACCCAGAAAGGGAAGGTTAGAGATGGGTCTGTAGTTTGCCAGGCAGTCTGTGCCTTTTTCAAGGTTTGAGGAACCCCCCCTTAAGGGGGAGCACTGGACTATCTGGGTGAACACAATGGATGCCACACATCCCACCAGGAGACGTGTCTTGCCTGGGTCCAGATCACAGCATGTTGGCTGTAGCATCAGGATCACCTCACTGGCCTCTTCCACCCCCTACTGGACAAAACTCACTCCAGATCAATGGCTGTCCTCCTGTTAGTCCAAGCTCTGCCACTGCATGCCAAGTTTAGCACTCCCAGGGAGATATCCATCCTGATGGAAGACACTTTGTCAGCAAAGAATAGAGCAAACTCTTCACATCTAGTGGATGACAAAGCTCTAACAGGCTGAAGGCAGGCATGATGAAGTAGTCTGCCCACAGTCTGGAAGCGCTGAAGTGGTCTGTTCCTCACTGCTGCAATCTTCCTAGACAGGAACGCAGCCTTCTTACAGGAGATTGTCCTTTGATAATCTCTTTAATGAGATATCAATGCCAGTTTGTCCACCTCAGTCCGGGATTGACACCAGCAGTACTCCTACCTTTGACCTCTGTTTTTCAACTCCCTGAGCTTCACATCAAACCATGGAGATCTCAGGTGAGAAGGCCTGGGTCATACATGAACCAGTGTGACAGAACCAAGGACCAAAGTAACGGCCCTGTTATAGGCCATCACCATTTCCCCTGGTCCAGTCTCACAAACAGCCATCACACTCGATAGGTCCAAAACCTAAAGACTGCCGCTGCCCCCAATAGCATTATAATGCTATCTATAGCCCTGCAGCTCCTTCCCTACTTCCTGTCATAAAGAGCTGGTGACATGTTCAGGAGAACTTTAATAAACCTAATATTTAGACACAGTCCAGCTTGTATTTCCCATTAGTGATATTCCTCCTCCCCATTATTTATTACTGAGGTCAGCAGGATCTTTGCTCCTGAAGAGTTTGTCTATTCCTGCTGCTTTCTCCCTACCTGAAGTTATAGAGCACTCCTTGTGACATCACAGTTACTCCCATGGCAACAGACTGTGATGTCACAACAGAGGATTATGACTTGAAGTATGGAGTTAGCTACAGAGGCAGATGGACGCTAAAGGAACTCAAAGGGCTAGAGATCATATATTCATGCAAATTTCCTTAGTAATAAACAACGAGGAGGAGACATATATAAAATATAAATGGAATGCAGGCAGAATTGTACATACTTATTGTTTTATAAAGTTTTCTTTGAGGCATCAGTAGCTCTTTAAAACATGGCTTTGAGGGCAGCAGCTGCGGTGGGCTCTCAACGGCAAGTGGACTATGAGGAAGTGACTTTGCGGTGATAGTAAGTAAAATTCCTATAAAACCCTTTGCTAAAAAAATCAGTTAATAGATTATTTACGTCCTGTGGCAGGCAGCTCCTTGTTGTAAGCTGCCCACTCCTACAAAAATAACACGTCAGTTGCTCTTTAAATCCAGTAATGCCCATTTTCTTTTTAAGTCTATCATGCTATTCCAGCACAAAAAGGTGCCAGAATTTTTTTTTGCTGTTGTACTATATAAAAAAGTACAACTATTTAAAAAAATAAAGCCAATTTGTATTTTAAAAAAAATACTTTATTTAGTCAGATTTTGAATCAGAACCCCAAACTGGGAACAGATGAGAACCACAGTTTTCTTGGTTCTGGGAATCAGAGCGGAACCAAGAAAAACTATTAAAAGTAACAAATCTACTGTAAAGCAGATAATCAAGAACTATTATACATTACGAAACAATAAAACAGTTGTCAAAAAACTAAGAACATGTAGCTGAAAGGACTGGAACATAACTCTGAGGTGACTGATCTCTTCAATGGAGAAATAAATCTGCGGTTAGAATGCCAGACGAAGTGTGACCATGCTGTAGAGTTTGAACTTTAGCTTTCTAAAGTTTCATCACTGGGGCAACAACTCAGAGCTGAGATGCTGTATTTTTATGACATCAGTAATACATTCTCACTTCTAGAAAAGTGAGGATTTTTATACTGATCTCTAAGCTAGGAAGTTGGCCTCAGAAGTTTTTATATGGCATCCTGTCTCACCCAATTGTCGTGGTTCTCCTTCTCTTCTCCCCCCCCCCCCACCAACTACTGAAGTATGTAAGGGAAATGGTAGCCACAGGTAGCTTCCACCTTGCGCTATACAATTTGATCAGCCTGACACAACTTTATCAGCTATCAGTCTCTTGCAGTTCCTTGCTCCAGACAGATTTTGTTACCATAGTCTAGCCATATACAGTCTTGCTTGGCCCTCTCTTGCTGTGTAACCTTCAGGCTGCTCTCAACATCACTGCTGTGACTCTCACTGGATGGGACACTGATGGTTACTATCGGTGCTGTGACTGCTGCTGACTCTGGAATCTGAGGGGTTAGGGGATGTCAGATTTTTGGGTGGTGAAGGGGCAGTATTCTGCTGGTCTCAGGCACCTCAACCTCCTTAGATGGTGGAGGAGGCTCCTCGCTGGTACTGGGATTAGTTGGGGATCTGGGACTTCCTCCAAGGCACGGAGGCTTAGCACCTATGTGCAAATCCCTCACGATGTAGATTCACAGGGAAACTAGACCTGGCTCAGTAGTGGTGAGCAGATATGTAGTGGGGGGCAGCAGTGGGACTTAGGTCTGTGCAGTGGCTTGAAGTTGCAGGGTTGCATGAGTCTGATGGTACCCAATGGCCTGGGGACTTAGTGGCTAAGGATGATTGGCTGATCTACTCCCTGGTTTGGGAAGAGGATGCCCCACTGTATGATGGCATCTCATTGGGCTCATTGGACTAGTTTATAGAAACAAACTCTGATGGCAGATAAGGTCCACTTGGCCCACCCAGTCTGCCCATTTCCCTACCTATTGGATAAGCTGCAGATCCTAGTTAACCAACAGCCTACTTCTTCCTACCCCCACTAGAATTGCATTACGTCTGTCCCCATGCATTCTTAAATTCCCCCACTGTTTTTGACCCCACGACCTCCTCAGGAAGGCCATTCCATGCATCCACCACCCTCTCGATGTAAAAATACTTCCTCACATTGCCCCTGAGTCGTCCCCCCCATCTTCAAATTGTGTCCCCTTGTTCTTGCACATCTCTTTTTCTGAAAGATGCTACCCTCTTGGACTTTGTTGATTCCCTTGAGGTACTAGAAAGTTTCTATTATGTCCCCCCCTCTCCCTCCTTTCCTCGAGGGTATACATATTAAGTTCTTTTAGTCTCTCTTTGTATGGCTTCTGGTGCAGACCCTGCACCATTTCAGCTGCCCTCTTCTGGACTGCCTCCATCCTGTCTATGTCCTTGTGGAGATGGGGTCTCCAGAACTACATGCAGTACTCCAGATGGGATCTCGCCAACTGTCTGTACAGACAGATAACAACTTCCTGTTTTCTACTGGTGATGCCTCTCCCTATCCATCCCAGTATCCCCCAGCCCTCCTTACTGCCTTCCCACATTGTTTACCTACCTTTAGGTCATCTGATATGACTACCCCCAGGTCCCTTTCCATTTTTGTTGTTAATACCTCCTCCCCCCCCCCCACTGTATACTCTTCCCCATGGTTTTTGTTTCCCAGGTTCATTACTTTGCACTTCTTTGCATTGACTCTAAGCTGCCATACTTTTGACCATTCCTCCAACTTTGACAAATCCCTTCTCATCCTTTCCACCCCCCTTGTGTATCAACCCTGTTGCAGATCTTTGTGTCATCTGCAAAGAATCATACTTTTCCTTCCAGTCCCTCCTCAATGTCACCTATAAAGACATTAAAGAGAACCAGTCCCAGTACTGAACCCTGCAGTACCCCACTAGTAAACCCCCTTTCTTCGAAGTGGACTCTGCTTACTATTACATTCTGTGTCCTGTTGTCCTGCCAATTGTTTACCCAGGTTACCACTCTGGGACCCACTCCCAGGCTGGCTAACTTGTTTATTAACTGTCTGTGTGGAACTGTGTTAAATGCCTTGCTAAAGTCTATGTAGGCCATGCCCACAGTCCCTCCCTGGTCTACTACTTTGGTCACCCAGTCAAAGAAATCTAAGATTCTTCCAACATGACCTCCACTGTGAATCCATGCTGCCTTGGGTCCTGTGCCCTGCTGGCCTCTAGGTACTCAACAATTCTTTCTTTCAGAAATAATTCTATCATTTTCCCTACCACTAAGGGAAACTAACAAGTCTGTAGTTTCCTGCCTCTGCCTTGCTCCCACTTTTGTGAAGGGGAATCACATCCACCCACCTCCAGTCCTCAGGTACTACACCGTCCTCCCATGATTTGTTAAAAAGGGTAGTCAGTGGTGTCACTAGTTCTCCCCTTAGTACTTTTAGAATTCTGTGGTGCATCCCATGAGGCCCCATTTCTTTGTCCACCTTCAGTTTCAGGAGTTCTTTCAGGACCTTTTCTTCTGTGAATGGACTGGTATCGACCCCCCTATCCAGAGTGCTTCTATTGATTGGTTTAGGTACCTCCCCCTCCTCTTCTTTTGTGAATACTAAGCAGAAGCATCCATTCAGTAGCCCTGCTTTTTCACTGTCACCCTCTGCCCACCCCCCTCCCCTTTATTAAGCTTAACTATCCCTTTCTTGGTCTTTCTTCACTCCCTAAAGTACCTGTAAATGGTTTTATCTCCCCTATTAACTGAGTTGGCTATCTTTTCCTCAGTTTGGGCCTTTGCTGTTCTGACTGCCTTCCCTGCTTCTTTCTGCTTTAACTAACTGTACAGTTCTCTGTCCTGCTCCTTCTGTGTTTCCTTATACTTCCTGTATGCTATATTTTTCTCCCTAACCTTCCCCTCCACCTCTTTTGAGAACCATAGTGTTTTTTTCCTTCATTTTTGTTTTATTTACTTCAAACAAAGGCTTGTTGCCTCTGTGATGGCAGTTTTGATTTTTTCCCATTGTTCCTCCACCCCTCCTTCTTGCCCATTTGCTAGTGCTTTTCTGAGGCACTCTGTAACTTTGCCAAAGTCAGCCCACCTTAAAGTCCAATACCCTCACTTTTGTATGGTTTGACTCTATAACTGTGCTTATCATGAACAACACTGTTTGGTGGTTGCTTATTCCCAGATGACTACCGACTTCTAAATCTGAGATCCTCTCTCCATCCCTGTTTGAGAGTACCAGGTCTAAGATTACTCCCTCCCGAGTGGGTTCCAACACTAGCCGTCTGAGGTATGTCCCCTGAAGAGCATTGAGAATGACCCTGTTCTTGGATGTGGCTGCAGTAAAGGTGCTCCAGTTAACATCTGGCATATTCAGATCCCCCATCAACAATATCTCCCCTTTTTCTGCCATTCTAAGGATGCCTTCTATCATTTCCTTGTCCATTTCCTCCCCCTGAGATGGGAGTCTTTATACAACCCTGTGTGGACTGTGGTGCCATTTCCTATCTCCAGAGTGACCCACAGTGCCTCCTCTCCTCCCTGTTTACCCTTTAGTTCCATTGCTTTGATCCCTTGCCTTACATAGAGAGCTACTCCTCCTCTTCCTCTTTTACCTTCCCTGTCCCTCCTGTAGATTGTGTACCCTGGTATGTTGACATCCAAGTCATGGTTCTCTGTGTACCATGTTTCTGTGACTGCCACAATATCCAGGCATCCCTCTTCTATCAAGGCCACTAGTTCAGGGAGCTTGTTACCCAGACTATGGGCATTGGTACTCATCGCCCTCCATTTTTTTGATGGCCTTACCCCTTTTAGCCCCATCCCTGTCCTTACTGCCTTTGCCTTTTTCTCCATTTACCCCTGTCCTACTCCCTATCAACTTCTCTGCCTTGGTGTTCACCTCGCTAACTACCCTGTTTTGGGGGGGGCTGGAATTTCCGTGCTCCTTTTCAGTGCCTCCCCCTTGGCTAGTTTAATTTCCGTGCTCCTTTTCAGTGCCTCCCCCCTTGGCTAGTTTAAATGCTTGTCAATGAAGCATGTACACCTATCACCTAGGATCCTGGTTCCCCTCCCAGACAGATGCAGACCATCGTGCCAGTATAGGCCTGTGTCCCTCCAGGTGGACCCCCAGTCCCCATTGAAGCCAAAACCCTGAGCTCCGCACCAGTTTTTCAACCATCCATTGAATCCCATGGTGCGGAGTACCCTAGCCTCACCCATGCCACAGGCAGGCAGCACCTCTGAGAAGGTTACCATGTGTGCTACTTGTCTAAGACCCCACCCCAACTCCACAAACTCCTTCTGCACTACTATGATTTCATTTCCAGCCAGGTCATTTGTTCCTAGGTGGACACTGACATCCAGTTCCCTCTCCCATACAGTTGCTCCCATGATCCTGAGGAGGGTCACTTCCTGTCCCTCCAAGCCATGGCACCGGACAGACACCTTACCTCCCTCTCCCCTCCCTCCCCCAGTTCTACCCCCCCCAAATGACTGAGTTCACCATCAGGAGTTGTTTCCTTCCCCTGTGAGGTCTCATGCCACCCTCCTGTGGGTCTTCTTTGTGGAGGCTCCCAACATCCTCCTTGGTCTCCACTGTGGGTGCCAACATAGAGGAACCATGCTCCATCAGAATGGTGTATGAATTGTAGAGAGGTACAACTGGAGGGATGCACCTCTGTTCCACCACCCTCACCCTCCATGAGCTCACCATGGTCCAACCACTCCTCTTTCTTGGCAACCTCTGAGGCAGCGGCCCTGGTGGTCCCTGGGTGGGGGAGGAGGTTTCCTGAATCCTCACCAGGTCAGCCTGGAGATGGGCAACCTCTTCCCTCAGACCAGAGAGCTGCCTGCAAATATGGCAGCATCACAGCCTCCAGAACATCTCCCGGAAGACTGCCATCCCACAGTCAATGCATTGCACCACTCCCCACATGTCTCTCTCCCTTCCTGTTTAAATTTTTTTTTTTTTTGTTAGTGTGTGCGAGCATGTGTTTACTCCCTACGCAGCATGCTGGGCTGCTAAGGTTATGACAGGTGTATGTCCTTTGCCCTTTTGGGGAAGTGATTTCTGAACCACGGTTTAAAGGAAATGATGCACTTGGGTGGGTGGGGTGAGGGGCAGGTGGTAGGACCACACCTGTGTCCCTCCAGAAACAATCAGCTATAGCTCTGACCCACCACCCCGATGCATGCTTTCCTTCCTTTCAGCAAGACAACATGCACAACAATTTAACAGAAAATATACCCTGCAAAAAACAATTTCAATCAGAGAAAAATAAAGCAGTGAACTGTAAAACCTGTAAGCACAAAACAGTAACAAAACCTGCAAGCACAACCTGTAAGCACAAAAGAAAATAGTAACAAGACAGTAACTCTGCTTAGCCATAAGAAGCCTTAATGTTTCTCGTTGCTGTCTTAATGTTGCTTTTTGCTCTGTCCTTTCAAGCAAACCTAGAAAAAATAAAGCTCAGGTGAAGCTAGGTGCTTTTTGCCAGCAAACTTATTCTTCCACCCCTGGTCTCAAGTCAGGTACAGACAAGCAGGGCTCACTACAAAGGCCACACACACACACACACACAAAAAAAAAGCACACATCAGAACCCCACGAGTTAAAGTTCTCAGAGGGCAGGTTCCAGGGATACCTGTCATGCACCACAACTTCCTCCAGTGTCTGCTTTTGTACCTGCTCCTACTCAGACTGTCTTTTCTTCTCCTCCATCAAGTCATGGTTCCTGGTTATTTCCTATTCACAACTCATCTTTGTTGCCTTGAAGGTTCATACATTTTAGTTGCACATAAAACTGAAAACTGTTCCAATCTCCACAATCATTCTCACTCTGGAGTTTACATTTTTTTCAGGCTAACTATGTGCATCCCTCACACAAGCTGAGGCACCACCCAACAACAGAGTCCAGCCTACAAATGTCTCTGTTCCAATGGAATCCCAATATGTTGATCAAGTGTCTAGCCTGAGCTTTCCACTCTCTGATGTCACTTTCCTGCTCACATGTTCAGCCTTGCTGATCTTATCTCTACTGATTCCAGTCTATCTGTTGCCCTCTGTGCCACACAATACATCCTCTTCTGGAATTTTCCATCTTCAACTCAGTATGTGCATGATACACAAAGTCCCTGTTTGGGCACCATTTTGTAAGCCATTATCCCCAAGGTGTTTGCCTGTTACATAAGAGAGGCTGAGGAGATTTTGAGTCCTGAATGTCCCTGGACTTGGCAGCAGAACTGACAGCATACAGGGGAACTAGCATAAAACAAGGTTTAAAAATCCAACTCTAAAGTAATAATTTAATTGTCCAAATAGAAATCATATTCATCAGCTGTGCTTCAAGTTTATTTACATTTCCTTCTCCCTTCATCTTGTCAGAAACTGGCAGTTTCATTCCTTTCTCAAACTGTAATCCACAAGGCACCTCATGAACTAGAAGGCCGCTGGGACTTGGGCTTCCTGGCCAGGAGTCAAATAGTGTGGGGATCAGATTGTGAGTCCAGGCTGAAGTAGTGGGCAGCACCTGGCTCCTAATTACTACAAGTTACTCATTTTACTCAACTTTAGATTACTTTAGCAGGCATCTGTAAGTTGCCAGTCAAGGCAAAACCTAGATGAACCTGTCTGCATCACTTTAGCATGACTAACACACTCACCAGCCTCTGACCAATGTTGGGTCCTAACCCCAGCCAAAGATGGGAATCTTACTAGTGCTAATGAACCAATTTCCTTCATCCTGGTACCAAGATTTACCTAGCAGGACTGGGATACATCCTTCTTCCTCCTCATCATGATCAAGTCCACACTTGTGAGCTGAAACCGAGAAACTAATGATCTCTAAGGAACACTTATTAAGAGGTGAATCCCTGCCTCTTCCTGCCACCTTCACTCCTGCACAGTTCTTGGCTACTTTAACCTTCAATCCTCCCTCTACTCCACTCTCCACTCCAGTCTGACTGAAAATGGATACCCTGTCTGCTTTATGCCCTAGGCAGACCGATGTTCAGGCATCAATGCCTCTGCTTGCACATTAACCCCTTGGCAGCACAATTGGAAGAGGGAGAAATAGCAGCTTTAGTAGCCCCTTACTGATAGGAAGGCTACAAATGTTTGATAAAATACATTGCTATATTGTAATATTGTATACTACAAGTAGGATTTTCAAAATGATCTGTCAAAGATGCAGCCACCACTATTTTCAAAAGAAAACAACATCCAAACCTGCTAAACCATCTATTATATGGCCTGCTATAACAGTGTCCAAGATTGTCATCCAAAAACAGATTCAACTGCATCCAAACTGGATGCACATCGCAAGTGCATCTGTTTGCTGCTACTGCAGGTTGTTACTTTGTGTCATAAACAGAGACAACTTCTTAAAACAGCAGCAAGATTGCCTGGATGCAAGTGGGTGGACGCAGACACAGGCATAGCATTTGTGCCTGTGCCCAACCCTTTTGTAAATCCCTCCCCATGACTTCATGAAATAGCCTGTTAAGGCAACAGTAAACTCAGTCCAGCTAGTCACCTGATGTAGACCTGACACAATAATGCTGGAACACTGTGGCATGACACATTAGCAATAAGCTGAGCAACGATACAGCTGTACTATGACAG
Source organism: Neoceratodus forsteri (assembly GCA_016271365.2). Classification (NCBI taxonomy): domain Eukaryota; kingdom Metazoa; phylum Chordata; order Ceratodontiformes; family Ceratodontidae; genus Neoceratodus; species Neoceratodus forsteri. The sequence goes on along the minus strand of CM057453.1, from coordinate 58,241,936 downwards.
TTTGTCACTTTATTCAGAAATTAAAGTAGTGAATATTATAGCTTGTCTGTATAAGACTGTCAACATTGTACAGCAGGGAAGTGGTGCTCAGTTCATGGCCTTGCTTGACTGTCGGCATGTCCCATTTTTTCTGCCATCATATTACCATTTGAAATCATAGAGTACCCATAGTTTCTGGTGCTGTTTAGCCTCAGCGGAGCATTTTGACGAACAAGTGTGTTCAGGGAGTGTGATAAATGGGAGTGGGGGATCTGGCCCCATCAAACAGTGGAGCTGATATACAATATAAGGGCATAGGCCCTTTGAGCCAGACAGATCATATGATAATGTTCAGGTTTTTCCTTGATAACTGTACTGTTCTGGCAGATGATTCGATGAAAAATCACTATCAAACAATAAGAGATGAGTCACTTGTCACCTCACCACAGGGGCTGCAGATAGAACAAATGGGTTACCCAAAATATAGGCTAAAAATAAAGTTAAATTGCCATTTTAAGCCTAAAGTCTACTTTATTAATATATAAGAAAGAATAGTTAGTGTATCATCTGACCAATCTCCTCCCAACTCTTCAATTTTACATGACTGTCATCTTGTTTTTAACAAGTTTTTACAATACTGTATTTTCTTTTATGATGTTTTACTAGTGCAAGAATACTAATCAGTTTGTTATGCTGGTAAACTCAGCAGTGACCTGATTCCTTTGGGATCATGATCTACAAGTAATTTGTTTCATTCAGGAAGTAGCATACTGCCCCCCAGACATAGGTGTCGGAAGTGGGGGGGAACGCAGTTTTGCCATGTTTCTACCACTTCCATAAGAGGTAGGATCCTGCCCTATCAGTTTTTGCAATCATGTTAATTTACTACTAGGGAAGTCTGTGCCTTTAAAATGCACTATATGTAGTAAACAGTGTTACTTACTAATCATTCCCTTTGTAGTTTTAGGGCGTCAGCAGAATTTTGGAGAGTGAAGGGCTGAGTAGTGTTGATGGGGGTTGACTGGGTTCATGGCCTGCTCAGTTAAAGTACAGTGGTCAAACTTTAAAAATTCAAAAGAAAGGCCAGGCCTTCATGACAGCATCACAGAACTAGGCACAGGAAGCTGTTCTCAGTCAGTGGTGGTGGTTGTGGGGGGTCAGGAGTTATTTCACACATTAAAAATTTGGTCAAGAAAAAAACTAAGAACGTGAGTGAACACACTCAGTGCGGGGGGGGGGGAGGAAAATATACCCATTACATCCTTGGCACTACCAATTTTCAGACTGTTCCGTCACCTATGCCACAGACCAGTGACCATCCCACAGTTTAAGTTAACTAATTTAACATATGTAACAGCTTAAATCATCTTACCTTGCTTAATTCACTGGGTCTGTCAAAGGGTTCAATAGAGTACTCATACTGTTTACCTAGGGTAACGTTAGGATATCTGGTAGAAAGAAAAGACAACAGTAGTAATACTAGCAATGCTGAGCCCACACAAATGGCATCAAAATGATTCAATTCTTCACTTATATGCAGCGGCACTGTAAAGCACTATGTATGAAATAACAACCATGTGTACTAGTAGTTAAGTATTCTGAGTCAAAGGAACAGGGTAAGGTAATTTACCTTGCTTAATGCCCTTGACAGAAAGTGTTATTATTACATATGCTGCTTTTCAAATCCCTTTTTTTTTTATCTAAACATACTGAAGGTTTTCAAAATGTCTCCTTTCTAGTCAGGAATCAAATTGTCTGTTACAGCACTTACAAGTATTATAAAGCCATTCTTCTTAAATATCTTACCCATATCCAGTCCCTTCCTTAGGTGGGTTTGTATAAAAGTTCTTTTTTGGTGCTGTGTAGGCTTGTCGGGGTTTTGTTAGTGCACTCATAGCTGGTACTGGGCCACTCAGTGTTCCATAGAAGCTGCCCAATCCTGATCTTAAAAAGAAAAAGCAGCTTAGTTTATGTTTGGTGCATTATTCTGTATTGTACAATGCAAGATCTATACATAAAAGAAATAAAAGCACAGCTATTGCATGTACAGTGAACAAAATATGACTGCAAAAGATATTTTTTGAACACTAAATAAAATGTTTTACAGTGCAAAGTACTTTCTGTGTCATTCCACGTTGTCACTGCACTGGGGTTAGTTATAACTGCAGGGAAATTGCGTCATCCAACTACCGAGTCTCACGTACAAACAAAACTGTGATGTCACCACAGAAACCTGCCTCTCTCAGTGTTCCATTTACAATTAGAAGTCAATTTTTGTATGTCAGATTTGACTGAATGTCAGCAAGCACAGTGGATGCACTTGAGTGAGTTCCATAGTGGCCCTCCCTCCTGTTTGTTCGCAGTCACTTTTTTTTTTTTAAATAATAAGAATGACAATTTAAAGTGTTTCTTTAATGAATTAAACTCCAGAATCTAAAAGCTAAACTAAATACTTGACACACATGTTATACGCTTCTGGCCAAGTTGCAGTTTTTCACTGGAAAACTGCAAACGAACCAGAAAATGAGGAAGTGTACCACTTCAACTACACCGGATCTCAAGAAATGATCAACACGTATGGTCTGCTAAACTATTTAAAGTCAAAACAACCCAAAAACCTTGCCATACAGTTGTGCAGACCTTTGAAGGGTTGGATTGTCTAAACCAAGTCAAGTTAGTACATAGCTTAGCAATAGCTCATACACCCAGTACAAAGATGGATAGTGGAAGTGACGAAAACCTAATAGAAATGTTACGTGAGGTAAATCCTATGAAACGCCCTTTGCCAACCTCTGGCAGCAGCTCTGAGGAAATGCAGCAGTCAGAATCAGATCCCTTCCCCCCCAAAAAAAAAAGCTACCTCAGATCCAGTGACCATAGCACATTTTGATATTCTCATGCAGGAATTTGCAGGAATGAAAATAACATTGGGCAACATGGCAGAGGATATTAGAGCGGTTAAGAATGCGCTAATGATACACAGAAAGAGAATTCAGGATATAGAAGTCATGATTAGCAGCATACAGGATACATCAACCACAGAGAAAACAGAAAGGGTGCTAAACAGTAGAAAGATAGCAGTGTTAGAGGCTAAGATGGAAGATCTGGAAAGCAGAAACAGGCAGAACAACTTGAGAGAGTTTGGACTAAGAGAAGGGATTGAGGGCACTGACCCTACAGAGTTTGCAAACAAGCTATTTCTAAGTATTGCAGGTCCACCTCCTGACTGTAAAAAGTACATCACAGAAAGGGCACATAGATCACTTAAGCCCAAGCCATGGAAAAATTAAAAACTTCGCTCTTTTGTTCTTAAATTTCTGAACTTTCAACACAAAATGCATAGTCAAAGGGCTCTTAGAGATACCATGACTCTTTCTTTCAAAGGCTGCGTATTAAAGGTATTCAATTTCTTGCCCCTTGAGACAACAAAAAAGCGAGATGCCTTTTTCCCGATTAAAAAAAAGATGAGAGGAGCTGGGCTCAAATATGGTCTTTTCTTCCCAACCAAGCTTAAGATCTGGGCACCCTCTGGTGTCAAGAAATATAATGGTCTAGATGCTGCCAAGCAATGGCTTAAACAAGACTTTCCAAAGCTTCTTCTGCATTTTGACTTTTAGTACTAACCTAAAACATGTCCACAAATTCTCAGGTTTGCATAGCCGGCCCAGTGGCGCTGAGGGTTGAGGCAATGGATGCCACACCTCCTCGCATCATGCCAGTGGCCTGGGTTTGGGAGTGGACTCAGGTCGTCAGGGGTCAGAAGGCGGAGCAGAGGATCGAGCGTCCAGAGGACTGCTCTCCTCTCCTGGGGTGGGATCAAGGGGTTCCCTGCCTTGTAGTGTCTCCCAGTGGAGACCGGGGGCACTACATTCAGGCAGGGACATGAGAGGGGGAGGTGGCGGCACATGTCTGCAGGAGGGGACGGTCTCGTTCCCTCTGTGCACTGACATCATTAGGGTTATATCCTATGTTTCATATTACTACAGGGTGCCTGAAGGTTGGCAAGCTAAGCTATTACAAATAACTCTCTACCATACAGCTGGACTGCAGAAGTCATTGTGGGCAAGATGTTCTGTGATGGCCACCTGTGGTCTTCAACGACATCATGAAAGGTGCATGCTGTAATATCAGCCTTTGTCTGTTTTAGCCACCACAATATGATGTCCCTGAAGAAAAAATTACTTACCATAGTAATGTTATTTCTTCTAATGGAGTCGTGCTGTATTCTGACAACTTCCCCGGAGAACAAAGAGTTAAACTGTATGCAAATACATAGAACGTTGAGCTCAAGCTCGGTTTTCAAACCACTGTCCTTGGTACGTTCTAGTAACTGATCAGATTCTATGAAGTGAAACTAGATATATATAGGCAAAAAAACTAAGCCTAGGGAGCCCCAAAAGGGGCAACATAAGCAAAAGACAAAAAGGCATGTAGAAGACTCAAGTCACAGATGCCCAAAGAAGACCGGTACTCATCATTGGGTCAAGTCCTATAGGTGCTGCAGAAGAGCCACCCTTCCCCAGATTCTCAAGGGGGAGGTAGGGTGGGAGGTCAGAATACAGCAAGACTCCATTAGAAGAAACAACATTACTATGGTAAGTAATTTTTTCTTCAAACAACATGAAGTCTTGCTGTATTCTGACAATATGCAGAATACAAAGCAGTGCCCTATGGAGGTGGGCGCATAACCTATTTGGGGAATAGGCTCTGCAGTACTACTGTGCCAAACCTGGCATCACTCCTAGCCTGAATATCCAGGCTATACTGCTTAGTGAATGTGTGGACAGATTTCCAGGTGGCAGCCTTACATGTCTCAAGCAAATGGACTTCCCTGGCAGCTGCCAAGGCGGCAGCAGTCCCCCTAGTAGAATGGGCCCTAAGGCCTGCTAGTGGGTCCTTACCCAGCTTACTGTAGCAAAACTGCGTACAGGCCACAATCCACCTGGCTATAGTCCTCTTTGCAGCTGGTCTGCCTTGACCAACTTCACCATAGGTAAGAAAAAGTTGGGAACAATCCTTCCTTAGCTCCTTTGTCTTTTCCATGTAATAGCTAATAACTCTTTTTACATCCAGACTGTGGAGCCTGCATTCACCTGAACTGGAGTGCTCTGAGAAAAATACAGGCAAGGTAATGGATTGATTAAGATGGAAATCAGAAACCACCTTAGGGAGAAACTTCCTATTAGTTCAGAGCACAATCTTATCCCTGTGAGGTGTAATATAGTTGGGCTCCACTGACAAGGCCTGAAGCTCACAGATTCTTCTAGCAGAAGTGATGGCCACTAGAAAAACAGTTTTCCAAGTGAGAAATTTGAGCTCTGAAGAAAACATAGGTTCGAAAGGAGGTTGCATAAGCTGGCCTATGCATATGTTCCAAGTCCCATTGTCGTGGGTTGAATAAATCAGGTCACACTAGAGACTGCAGTATAGGTACAACACACCTTTAAAGTATGAATTTTATTAAAAAGAAACAAAAGAAATGAAGAAAAACAGCTTACATCAGTGAACTTTGAATATCAAACAATAACTCAAATAAAGAAAATACCAGCACAGCTTAACTGCCAAAGAACTAGCAGAAAAACATCATCTGTGCGTAGATTCACATTAGTGGATGGGAATGTCCTCACAGGAGCTCTCCCTAACCGCATCTAACTCCATAGCTTAGGCTGGCTTGTTTTAAAGGGAGAAACTTCACCTCCTAATCATAGCCATACCTCATTAAGACAAAGAACAATAAAAATGATTATTCCTTACACATTCTTTAACTCCTAGAACAGGAAATAAATATGCTGTACTAAATAACCCATTATTGTTAAAACAAATCAGACAATATAATGCTCTAGGCAACAATATTGCTTGGATAATACAGAAGTGGGCCAGAAGAACTGTGGGTCACCCTGGAAACAGGAAATGGGACAGCCATAAGAACTGGGGTTGTCTACAGGCCCCCAGACCAGGAAGAGGACAGAGACACATTACTGTTAGAAGATATACAAAACATGACAGCTAAAGGGGAGGTTCTGATAATGGGAGATGTCAACATGCCAGATACAGACTGGTCAATACCAGCTGGAACATCTGCCAGAACTAGACACATGATGGATTCCCTGCAGGGGGAGGGCCTCAAACAACTGGTACAACAACCACAAGAGACAGGGCTATCCTAGATCTAGTACTGACTAACAGGGAAGGGATCACAGATCTCCAGGTAGAAGAAGGTACCTGGGGGCCAGTGACCATCACATGGTATGGTTCAATTTGGCTACTACATCTAAATCATCCCATTCCATGGCAAAAATATTGGTCTTCAGAGGAGCTGACTTTGATAAGATGACCAACAGAATTAAGCTAGTCCTGGCGAAAAGAAATACAGGTTAAGGATGCAAATACTTGAAGCAACATCTCACTGTGTTAGAGAGAAAAGGAAGTGCAAAAGAAGAAGGAAACCACTTTGGTTCTCAAAAACAGTAACAGAAAAGGTCAGAGCCAAAAGGCTGGCCTTCAGGAAATATACGGGAACGCAGCAGGATGAAGATAGGAAGGCATATCAAACTTCCCTAAGGGAAGCAGGGAAGGCAGTAAGGCAGGCAAAGGCCCAAATGGAGGAAACACTAGCACAGACAGTAAAAGAAGGTGACAAGGCTTTCTATAGATACATTAGTGAAAGGAGAAAGTCCAGAGGGGGTATTGCTAAGATCAAAGGAGATAAGGGAGCATGTGAGGAGGAGGACCATGTAAAAGCATCTATCCTAAATAGATACTTCTGTTCAGTATTTACTGAAGAGAAGGTAAGGCAGGGCCCACAGCTCAGCACCATGGACACAGGGGGGAGGTAGGTAAGCATTAGTCCCTTCACAAAAGAAAGGGTCCTACAAGAGCTTGATAAGCTCAGGGTGGACAAGGCAGTGGGAGCTGATGGCATACATCCCAGGGTACTAAAGGAGCTAAGGGTGGAACTAGCAGAGCCATTATCAGAACTGTTTAGTGAGTGTCTGAGCACAGGAGAGGTCCCAAAAGACTGGAGAAGGGCTCATGTGATCCCACTCCACAAGAATGGTAGCAGGGAACTACAGACCAGTCAGTCTTACCTCAGTAGTGGGCAAGATTATGGAGGCACTCCTTAAGGAAAAGATAATGTAACACCTGGAATCCATAGGAGCACAGGATCCAATACAGCATGGTTTACAAAAGGAAGGTCCTGTCAAACTAATCTCATAGATTCCATTGACTGGGTAACCAGAGTGGTGGACCAAGGGGGAGCAGTTGATGTCACCTACCTTGAATTCAGCAAAGCTTTCGATACTGTTCCACATAGAAGATTGATTAATAAGCTGGGTAGGCTCGGGGTGGGTCAGAAGTTGATCAACTGGGTGGCAAACTGGTTGACGGGCAGAAAAAAGAGAGTGGTGGTAGACGGTATACACTCAGAAGAGATGCAAGTTACAAGTGGGGTACCTCAGGGATCAGTCCTGGGGCCAGTCCTCTTCAATATCTTCATCAGTGACATTGCAGATGGACTGGAGGCTAAGGTTTGTCTGTTTGCAGATGACACCAAGATCTGCAACAGAGTAGATGATCCAGATGGGGTGGGCAGAATGAGAATATATCTGGATAAACTAGCAAAATGGTTCGAAGAGTGGCAACTGGGGTTTAATGCAAAGAAGTGCAAGATCATGCACATAGGGAAGAGAAACCCTGAAGCCACCTATAGGCTGGGAGGGGAGTTGCTGGCAGTCACAAGGGAAGAAAGAGACTTGGGCATCATCATCACCCATGACCTGAAAACATCCAAGAAGACCACTAAAGCAGTAGGTAAGGCTAGGGGATGTTAGGGTGTATTAATAGGGGTATCACAAGTCAGAAGAGGGAGGTAATAATCCCTCTTTACAATACACTGGTTAGACCCCATCTGGAGTACTGCGTACAGTACTGGAGGCCACACCTTCACAAGGACATTAACCAAATTGAGGCAGTCCAGAGAAAGACAACCAAAATGGTGCAGGGACTGCATCAGAAAACATGAGGACAGATTAACAGAGCTCAATATGTATACCCTAGAGCAAAGGAGGGAGAGAGGTGATATGATCGAAACATTCAAACACCTGAAGGGCATTAACAAGGTGAAAGAGTCTAACATGTTTCAATATAAGAAAAATAGCAGGACAAGAGGACACAGCATGAGATTAGAGGGAGGCCGATTAAGGGGTAATGTGAGGAAGTTCTTTTTCACAGAAAGGGTGGTGGATGCATGGAACGGCCTACCTCAGGAAGTGGTGGATATGAATACAGTGCAGGCTTCAAACATGCATGGGATAGGCATAAGGGAGCAATACAGATGAGTATGAATAGATAGGCCATTGACAAAGCAAAGGCCAATGGCACATTTATAAGGTAGAAAAAGAAATGGGCAGACTGGATGGGCCTTGTGGTCCTTATCTGCCATCAACTTCTATGTTTCAATGGTTCATTGCAGACAAACTCCTCCCCATCTGTAGAGAGAAAAAAAAAATCAGCATATAAAAGAATGGGAGAAGGTGCCACTGACTACCTATAGCAGAGAGCACCAAGCAAGGAAGGCAGCACTGATTGGAACGGAGACCGCTCCAGCAGTTTGCAGAGGTTATATACACTTCTTTACTACAGCTACTAAACTTTATCCCTTTAACATGTTTATACCTCGCAATGGGCTTTGTGCTCTTAATTCTCAGCATTACAGGCTAACAGACTCTCCAGTTAGCGGTAAGACTGCTCGAGTCCAACTGGCGATACTAAGCATTCATTTCGCAGAGATTTTATTGTTCTAGAGATTCGAACCCAATACACTTGGTCCACAGCAAGGAGGTTTCTAAAGGGCTTGCATAATCCCTTCACCGAAAAACCTTTTTAGCATTAATAAGGGTGTACTGCACACTGTGCAAGTAGTGAGAAAGCCGCGGACACTGCGTTTCCTGCACAAATGTGCGAGCAGCAACGGCTGTACTCGTATTCATTTCTCATGCGAGTAACTGCACATGGTACACCCTTTGGGCAACTAGTAAGGGGGATAATTCAATTATTTCACAGAGTAGTGCCTTTTTGGTGGTGGAACACTGGCATAGAAAAGAAAGGGGGAAAACACAGGGTTTTTACAACATAGCAGCTGATGGCCAGTCTGACTACAACGTATGTTAACTCAAAGCACAAAGTAAAAAAAAATACCAGAATAGAAAAATAAAGGAAGGAAAGTGCTGTTGCACAATAGGCTTAATTATAGGAGAGGAAGAAAAGAAAGCCATGTTCATACTAGAAGCTAGGCACTATCGGGGGGGGGGGTCACCTATCACATATCCCCCTCTTTAAGTGCAAACCAGCATACAAATGCAGGTTTGTTTCCACATTCCCTTCGGTTCGATCCCAAGGGAATGGGATTGGACTTCCACCCCTCCCTCACAGAAGTCCCAACCCAGGGCACCCTATACAAATATTATACAACTTCATGCATGCAATATCATACAATATTACACATCATTCTTTGCCCTGGGGTTGATAGGATATATCATACCTATCATAAATGTAGTTTCCTCAAGCACCATACCTAGAAAGGAAATCCGTATTTTTATGCTTGTTTCCTGGTCCATGTTTAATCTCAAAACAGTAAAGTTGTAATGCCAGGTGCCAATGGAGAATGTGTGCATTTTTGTCCTTCATCTGGTTAAGCCAGCATAAAGGGTTATGGTCAGTGATTAACATGAAACAGGTTCCCCATAAGTAAATTTTAATGCTTCTATAGCCCATTTAATCACTAGGCATTCCTTTTCTATAGTAGCATATTTCTGTTCTCTGGGGTACAATCTGCGACTAATAAATAGAATAGGGTGTTCCTCTCCGTTGATATTCTGACATAACATAGCTCCAAGACCAGTTTCGGATGCATCAGTTTGTAATTCAAACAGTTTACTAAAATCAGGTGATTGTTACACTGGTGCTGCATAAAGTATTGCTTTTATAGTTCTAAAAGCTTGATCACAAGCAGGGGACCAAGAAACCTTATTCAGAATATGTTTCTTAGGTCAGTCAGAGGGGTTGCAATCGTGGTGAAATCCGGGATAAATGGCCGGTAATAGCCAGCTAAACCCAGAAAAGATTGTACTTGCTTTTTTATTTCTGGAATGGAACAGTGTGCTACTGCCTCCACCTTCTCTATCTCTGGGCGTACAACCCCATTACCCAATATGAAGCCCAAATACTTTGTTTCTTTCATGGCTAGGGTATATTTGGAGGAATTGATAGTTAAGTCTGCTGATTCTATTGTGTGTAAGACATTAGACAGATATGTCAGGTGCGTGGTCCAGTCTGTACTAAAAATAACAACATTGTCTAAATAAGCGGAACAATATGAAGAATGACTAGTTAGCAGTCTGTCCATATATCTTTGGAATATGGCAGGGGCTCTGTGTAATCCAAAAGGCATATAGGAAAATTGGTATAGACCATGGGGAGTACTAAAAGCTGTTTTTTCCTTGGACTGTTCTTCTAGTGGGATCTGCCAATAGCCTTTTGTGAGATCGAGGGTGGCGATATATCTGCCTTGCCCAATGCGATCGATGATGTCATCTACTCTAGAGATAGGATAACTATCAAATTGGGATACCTGGTTAAGCCTATGGAAATCGAGACATAACCGGAACTCACCCTCTTTTTTTGGTACTATCACCATAGGTGATGACCAAGGACTGCTGGAAGGTTCAATAATGTTAAGTCTCCTTAGTTTTTCTAATTCATGGTCAGTACAGAGTTTTTCTGGGAGCCTATAGGCTTTCTGCCTTATGGGTTCTGAATGAGTTTTGATAGTGTGTACTACGTCAAAAGCCTTACCAGGGATAGTAGTAAAGGTTGCAGAATAATGCTGGAGTGTAAGGTCTAACTCCTCGTGTTGTTGGGGGGATAGATCTGGGTTGATGTGTACATCCTTAATGGTTTCCGTGCTTTCAAGCCTCTTATAGTCTGAGTCCAAGTCTGTTTCTGGATTGTTAGACATAACATAGAAGCATGAATTATTATTACAGTCAGATCTTTCATGACATTTCTTTACAAGATTTGCATGGTAAATGAGCTTGTGAACTCGTTTCCCTGGTATCTCAATCTGATAAGTGACAGGACCTGTCTGTGCTGTTATAGTAAAAGGTCCCTGCCATTTCATCAATAGTTTATTGTCACTGGACGGTAATAATAGTAGAACCTTATCACCAGGTTGGAATTGTTTATTCTGTGCTTTAGCATCGTAACACTCTTTCTGTTTAGTTTGGGCTGTCATGTTCTGTTTATGTGCTTTCTGTATATAATTAACTAGTCTTTTTCTTAAATTGACCAAATAATCCAAGATATTTGTGTATTTCACTGTGGTTTCCCCCTCCCATGTCTCTGACAATATCGAGAGGTCCACGAGGGTTCCACTCATACAATAAAGTAAATGGGGGAAATCCTGTTGATGCTTGAGGAACTTCTCGATATGTAAATAAGAATAGGGATAAATATTGATCCCACTTTGTACCTTCCTCATCTACAAATTTTCTAATCATTCATTTTATTGTTTGATTAAATCTTTCAGTAAGACCATCAGTTTGAGGATGGTAGGGTGTAGTTCTAACAGTAGCGATTCCCAATGATTTATACAATTCAGCAAGAAGAGCAGCATTGAAATTATTACCCCGATCCATCAGGATCTCCTTAGGAATACCCATGCAACTACAAATGTCTACCATCTTTTCAGGGCTGTAGCTGTTCTAAGGGGAAAAGCCTCCGAATATTTGGTGGTGTAATCACATAAGACAATGATAAATCGATTCCCCTTGCCGTTTTTTACTAGGGGTCCAACCACATCCATTGCTATTCTCTCAAATGGTTGTGTCACTAATGGCAGAGGCATTAAGGGTACTTTCTCTCTATGGGTTACCTGACTGATCTGCTGACAAGAGGGGCAGCTTCTGCAATACTCAGCAACATCCTCCTGTAAACCAGGCCAGAAGAAACATTGTAGTAATCTAGCAGATGTCCCGCTCCTGCCCCGCATGTCCTGCACTAGGTATATCATGAGCCAAAATTAAAAGATTCTTTCTATATTTCTGTGGGACTAACATCTGTTCTACCTGTTCCTGGGATGTGGGATTTGTACAGATTCTATATAATATCCCCCTTTTTTGTACAATCTGAGGAGAAGCTATGGGGGTCTGTTTCCCAAGCTGTGAAAAGAAAGGGTTAAGTGTACTATGCTATGCTAAGATGGTGGCCACGCTGGGCTAGCCATTTGTTTGTATCACTGTTTGCTGCTTGGTTACCTGTTTTAGCGCTGCTCTACTTGTTTTAATGCTGTTTTACCGTTTGCCGTCTCAAGTATATTTATCTCCGCTTCATAGAAACTGTGTCTCCGTCTTTGCAGTTCTGTTTCGAGCCTGCTTGTGGGCTGGGACTAAGCGGGTGGGCAAGGAGAGTTGTGGAGGATGTTAGTAAAGCCCCTGTTCCATCTAAAACATTAACTCCCTGAGCTCTCACTGTCTGTTTATTTCTCGTTGTATTTGGACTGTGTTTTGGAGTTTTTATTGGATTTTTGGCCCTTGGTGGTGTCTTGTCAGGCACCGAGTGGACTGGTTGGGGATTGCTGTGGAGATCAAGCAGCTCAGGGCCCAGTGGCTGTTGCCTATTGCAAGGTTTCTGATCTTCGGCTGTGTTCCCCGGAGCGTTTCCCTGGAGCGCTACTTGTAGGACACCGGGAGGATTATCGGGGGCTGTGATCCTGTGAACCTAATTGGAAGAGCTATTAGGATAAAGGGATAAGAAGTTTTCTGATGACTTTTTGGAGTGTTGGATGTGATTTTCTATATTTGCGACTGGGTGAACTTGGGCTTGGACTTTAAAGTTGGATTTGTGGGGTTCCTGAGGGGCCTCAGGGTTAGTGTCACACACAGGGGTGGGAAGTGGGGCCGGTTGGAGGGCCAGTCCGTTATTCCCCTTCCCCTAGACTCCTGGGGTAGCCAGCTGGGGGGCTGACTTAACCTGGAGTCGAGGTAGTGGGCCACTGACTTGCTGGGGTAATTACCTCTTGAAACATTGGAAGGAACCTGCGGCCTGCTGATGGCCCTTTTTGATGTGGAATTGGAAGCCTGAGACTGGAAGACTGGGAATTACATTGTCCGCTGGTTTTCTTGATGACACTGGGGCTATACTGAATCTTGTGTCCTGAGTTTGTTTAAGGCTGTGTGCTTAATGTGTCTACAGCCAGACTGGACCTCTGCTGACTGCAAGTACTTTATGATTTATGTATATTTTTGTGGAAATTGTGTGAGCAGTGAGAGTGCTCGGTAACATCTGTGAATCCACCTTTTTTCCAGATATATGTGAGAGATATTGTCTGGAGGGTGGTTTCTATATTATTTCCTCAAATCTTTTTTCTGTTAATTATTTCATTATTATTTTGAAGTTTATTTATTTGTTCTATAATAAGCAGTGAGTGTGCTTAGTTTAAGTAGGGCACCAGGTAGTGAGAGGGCCTGTGTGCTTAATAATTGTTTTTTGGTTAGTTTAAATTTGGATGGCCCCCAGGTAGTGAGAGGACCTGTGGGCTAAATAAATAAATGTGTTAGGAAGGTTTATGTATTTAGATGGTTTAGTTTATTTTTAATTTAGTTGCCTGTTATTTTAACTTGGAGTGGGTATAGATTATTCAGTTGTGGGAAGTGTGAGGAGAAGTTTAGGATAGGCTGAGATTTTTGGGGTTTTATATATTATTTACAGTTGTTGTAAATTGAGCAGCTAGACTTGTAGTGTATTGTTATGTTTTGGGCCTGGGACACATGTCAGCGTGTTACCCCCCTGGTTGTGCGCTATTCAGCCTCCGCTCTCCATGCCCTCCGCTCTTTTTTCCCTCCTCCATTGTCTTTTTCCGCCTATCAACACTGTCAGGCCTTGGGTATTGCTCACGGGGGCGGGGTGGGGAAGTGAACAGCGGAGGCTGGGAGAGGGTGCTCCCCATCAGGGTTGTTAAGCCCAGAAGACGCCCTGGGGCAAAGTGGAATCTAGAACATGGGCCATCTTGTCTAGTCTCCATACCCAAGGGCACCATCATTGAGGATGGGCAAGGGGTTGCGGCAGCCCAGGAGCTCTGTCCAACTCGGGCGGTGTTGTGCAATGCCAGATCTGTCAAAAACAAGACTGCAGTTATTGTGGATCTTGTTGGGTCAGCAGACCTGGCGTGCATCACCGAAACCTGGCTAGATGATAGAGGCCGCAATTCCGGCTGGGTCTGCGGTGATACACCGCTCGAGATTGGACCGCGGGAGGGGGGGTTGCGATCTATTTCAAGACCAAACTGGATTTCACCAGTGTTCCAGCTGAGGAGGCCAGATCATTTGAATGTGCTGTATGTGTGGTGTGGGCTATAGGATAGCTCTCATCTACTGTCCACCTGGAGATGGGAAGCAATTCCTTAAGGAAGTGGCAGACTTCTTGGTCAACATGACATTTGAGTCACCCAGGCTGATGGTCCTGGGTGACTTCAATGCCTGGATCAACGACAAACTCTCGCAACTTGGACAACACTTCCTCCAGTTGATGAATTCACTGGGCCTTACACAGGTGGTTACCACTGCGACCCACAAATGTGGCCATTCTCTTGACCTGGTTTTCCTCCTAGGGATCAAGGCCTCTGACATGGGAGTGGAACCAGTCAGATAGTCTGATCACTACACAGTGTGATTCAATTTTTGCACCCCCCCCTCATAGGCCAACCCCTGTGGAGATGGTCAAGTACCGTCCTTTACGGGATTTTACTCCTGACGGCCTAGCAGTGGTGCTTGATCTATCAGAATTTCCTGTGGCTAGCAGTGGTCCAGAGGTTTTGGTTCTGGCCTATAATAAGGCCATTACCTCAGCCCTGGATTTTATTGCTCCAGTACATGTGCGTCTTCTCTCCCTTTGCCCTCGGTCTCCGTGGTTTGATGGAACCTTGAGGGAGTTGCGGCAACTAGGACACAGGTTATAACGTTGTTGGCGGAAATCAAGCTTACTTGCCAACCATCTTAGACTGCTAGAGCATCATCAGCTCTATCAGTCAGAAATTTCCCATAAGAAGGCAGAGTTCCTGTCCAGGGAAATCGCTGCCACTCAGAATCGACCAGCCCAACTCTTCAGAACTGTGGACAGTCTGTGCAACCCAGCCTGTCTGCAGGTCTGAAGAGCTTTTTCACAATTGCAGTATGAAGAGCTTGCTTGGTTCTTTGCTGATAAGATGGCGGACATTAGGTTGGAGATCCGTGCGACACATTCTATGCAAGTTGTTGACGATCAAGGCTTGCCCACTATCCCATTCTCCTGGAGTACCTTCAACAGGCCAGAAATCGTGGATGTTATGTGGATTGTCCTGGGGATATGCCCTACATGCTGTAGTTTAGATCCGGGCCCTACATCCCTGATAATGGGTTGTGGTGATTCTATCGGCCCGGTTCTGGAACAGATAGTCTGGTGCTACCTTGACTCTGATGAGTACCCCTGCTCCTTGAAAGAAGCAGTGGTGACATGTTTGTTGAAGAAAGCTTCACTGGACCCAGACTCTCTTGCAAACTACAGGCCTATCTCTAACCTTCCCTTTGTGGGGAAGGTGACTGAGAAAGTAGTGGCTGCTCAGCTGGAGAACCATTTGACCATCCATAGCGTCTACGAACCTCTCCAATCTGGTTTCTGAAAGAGGCATAGTACCGAAACTACACTGGATCAGGTGCTCAATGATCTCCTGATGGCGAGAGACCAGAGAAAATGGTCCATTTTGGTACTTTTAGATCTGTCATCAGTTTTTGACACAGTTGAACATGGGGTTCTGCTTGAGCACCTGAGATTCATCTGTGGGCTCTCTGGCTTGGTCCACAGATGGTTTACATCTTTCCTCGCTGGAAGAACTCAGAGGATGATGTCTGGGTTTTTTTCCTCTGACACTAACCCTCTGTCTTGTGGGGTTCCTCAGGGCTCAGTGCTGTCCCCCATGTTGTTTGTGGTGTACATGCTTCCCCTCTAAGACACTGTAAGATGGTATGGGCTGAGGTTTCATTGTTATGCCGATGATACCCAGCTCTATTTGTCTTTCGCGCCCAACCAGGAAGGAGCACTCTCGGTATTTAACGACTGCCTTGTTGAAATCCAGGATTGGATGAAGTCAAGCTGGCTGAAGTTGAACCCTGGGAAGACGGAGGTGAAAGTTGTGGATCCAGGTCACCAGATAGGGGGGTTGGGGGCTGGTCGACCCTTAGGATTATTCCTTTACGACTCCGAGTTTCCTTCCTCTGAACAGGTGCAAGACCTAGGGGTGACACTTGATGCGGGGTTGACACGTCGAGCACAGGTGTTGGCTGTCGTTAAGTCATCTTTCTACCATCTGAGAAACATCGCTAGGATCAAGCACCTTGTTCTGTCTGGTGACCTTCCTACATTGATCCATGCCTTTGTGACCACGCATCTGGATTATTGCAACTCGCTTTACTTTGGGCTACCGGGGGGCGATATCCACCGCTTGCAGCTGGTGCAGAATTCTGCAGCACAGTTATTGATGGGGATTCCTAGATCTTCCCATATCACACCAGTGCTGCAGGAACTGCACTGGCTGCCTGTTCAGTGGCAGATCACCTTCAAAGTCAGTTTACTGACATGTAAAGCCCTACACAGACTGGGCCCTGACTACCTGAAAGAGCTTCTAGTTCCTTATCCCCCTGTGCGACCACTCCGTTTGGCTGACGAGGGGTTGCTGGAGATTCCGAGGGTGTTTTTAAAATCTGCTGGGGCCCGGGCATTTATGTTCATGGCCCCTACCCTCTGGAATTCTCTACCCCATCGGATTAGGGAGTGCATGACCGTGAGGGGATTCAAACAGGCCTTAAAAACCTTTCTTTGGAAAAAGACATATGGTGATGAAGATTGTTGATTCTGATTGTACTGTATATTTTATTGAGATTATGATATTGTTTTTATCTGTTTTAAAACTGTACTGCGCCTTTACATCTGAAAGGCGCATTAAAAATGAAGTATATTATTATTATTACTATCATTTTGTTGTTCACTTGAAATGTTAACAATATGATATTGAGGCATGGTAGCAAGATTCCCATTTTGTTCATGTTTGCAGTCTTACTGAAGTCTTTTCTTATCCGCTTTTGTTTTCTTTGACCCTTTACCCTCTTCAAACAAGGAATCACTGAAAGAAAATGCAGGGTCTTGCTGTATTTGTCTTGACTGGGCCCTAGTGGTTACAGCTGATAAAGAAATGTTACAAGAGGTTAATAGTTCATGGAAGGCTGGAAAATCCTGACCAATGATCAAGGGTACAGGTAAAGTAGGTACCACACCCAATGTTATGTCATAGTTCTGTCCCTTAACACACAATTGTGTCTTTGCCGTGGGGTACTGATGCACATCACCACGAATACATATCACACCAGTTGGCTTTGTACTCAACAGCTTAGTGTCCAGTAAGTCGGCTCTAATTAAGCTTTGCCTGCTCCTGGAGTCTACCAACCTATCCACAGGAATTCCACCCACTAGAGCCTTTATTACAAAGTTTCCCAAATTCATGGAAGCAAGGTAGGCAGGTTTCTTCTTTGGACAAAAATGAGCAATATGTCCCAGACCATGACAATAGTGACACTCAATAGTGGAATCAGATTTTTTAGATGTCACATCCTGTCCATCCCCTCTAGATTCATTAGTCCCAGACCCAACTGGTGAAACAATTGAAGTTCTTATCGTGGTAGTCAAGGGAGCTGTAGCAGGAATGATGTTATCTGTCCTTCTGTAGCCTTTCTGCACTGGTTGTCGTATGGATAAGAAGTCCTCTGCAAGAGTAATTGCTGTATCTGCATTTTCAGGATGATGTTCTCTTATCCACAACTGTACATCAGCAGGCATAATCTGGACGAATTGTTCCAAAACAAACTGTTCAATTATCATTTGCACAGTCTTTCCCTAAGGCTGTAGCCATTTCCAGCATAAACCATTCAGTCATGTATAAGTCTCCCGGGGTGGTATGTGAGATAAATGCTTTAAAGTTCTAAATCTTTGTCTGTTTCCGTATTTATATCATAATGGTTCAATATTTCTTTTTTCACAGAGGCATAATCACTGGATGTCTGATTGTCCATACATATGTAGGCTAATTGCGCCTTGCCAGTCAAATATGGTGCAAGTCTTACCACCTACTGTGCTGCAGGCCACTTGCAAGCTTGAGCTATACGTTCAAAGGTTGTTAAATATGCTTCTAAGTCATCGGAAGGTGTTATCTTTGTTAATTTAATGTCTCTTGGATGCGTCTGGGTAGACCACTGGCCAGCCCCAATGAGCAGCAAGGCCTGCATGGTGTCAGCCCATCTCTGGTCATGTCTACTTCTTTCTTCCTCCCTCTCCTTAACATCTGCTTCATATTGGTGTTCTAGTTCTATTTGTCTGATAGCCAACCCATGGAGCAAATTCCTGAGGTCCTCAGGGGGTGTAACAGGCTGTTCTTCCTCTGGTTCCCTCATACTGGCTTCAGGTTTCTTCTCTGCAGTTTGCATGTCCTGTTTTATCTTAGGACGAGTAGCAGGTGGTAAATCAGTAAGAAGTGGTTCACCAGAAACAGCAACTTGGGTCTGAGTTAAAACCCCAGATAAGGCACCAACTTCCTCCAGGTTCTGTGCCATGTACCTGCAGAAACCACCTGTGACCTAGATACTATGTGCAGTATCTATGTTCTGCAGGCCACCTACTACCTGTGGATCTCCAATCAACCCCACTCCTGGTACCAAATATCGTGGGTTGAATAAATCAGGTCACTCTGGAGACAGCAATATGGGTACAACTCACCTTTAAGGTATAAATTTTATTAAAAAGAAACAAAAGAAATGAAGAAAAACAGCTTACATCAGCGAACTTCAAAAATCAAACAATAACTCAAATAAAGAAAATACCAGCACAGCTTAACTGCCAAATAACTAGCAGAAAAACATCATCTGTGCATAGATTCACATTAGTGAATTGGAAGGTCCTCACAGGAGCTCTCCTTAACCGCATCTAACTCCATAGCTTAGGCTGGCTTCTTTTAAAGGGGAGAAACTCCACCTTCCTAATCATAGCCACACCTCATTATTAAGACAAAGAGTAATAAAAATGATTATTCCTTACACATTCTTTAACTTTTAGCAGAGGAAATAAATATGCTGTATTAAATAACCCATTATTGTTAAAACAAATCAGACAATATAATGCTCTAGGCAACAATATTGCTTGGATAATACAGAAGTGGGCTGCATTACAGACAAACTCCTCCCCATCTGTAGAGAGAAAAAAAACTCAGCATTTAAAAGAATATGGGAGAAGGTGCCTCCGACTCGCTATAGGAGAGAGCACCAAGCAAGGAAGGCAGCATTGATTGGAATGGAGACCACTCCTGCAGTTTGCAGAGATTATATGAAAAAATTATTCACCTTAGTAATTGTGTTTCTTCTAATGGAGTCTTGCTGTATTCTGACATAGGCAGTTATCCCCAGCACTTGAACTGCCCCAGAGATGAAAGAGTTAACTCTATGCAGAAGCATAGAACGTTTAGCTCGAGCTCGGATTTCAAACCTCTGTCTGTGGTGCTTCAGAGTGTAACCATCAGATTCTTATGAGCAACTAAATAACTACACCCTGGTGTGAAAATTGTAAACAATAAACTAATAGGTAAAATGTTGGGTCCCAAAAGACTCAGGTCGAGAACCCAAAATAGAAAAAACCCAGGTAGTGAACAATATATATATAACAATATATAAATCAACACGAACAATAACAACAACAACAACCCCACCCAAAGGGGAGGGGCGTAAGGTACACCCCTGAGGTGCAACACTGTACCTGTCAGCCCGAGGTCAGAATACAGCAAGACTCCATTAGAAGAAACACAATTACTAAGCTGAGTAATTTTTCCTTCAAACAACACGAAGTCTTGCTGTATTCTGACATATGCAGACTACCATGCAATACCTCCATGGAGGAGGGTACCAAACCTATTTTGGGACTAGGCTCTGCAGTACTGCTGTATCAAACCTAGCATCACTCCTAGCCTGGATATCCAGAGAGTAATGCTTGGTGAATGTATGGACCATTTTCCAGGTGGCTGCTTTGCATATCTCTAGTAAAGGTACATCTCTGGCAGCAGCCAGAGAAGCTAATGTACCCCTAGTCGAGTGGGCCCTCAGGCCTGAGGGAGGTGTTTTACCTAGTTTGGTATAACAGAATTGTATACAGGCTACAATCCACCTGGCAATAGTTCTTTTAGTAGCTGGCCTACCTTTTCCCACTTCACCATAAGTGAGAAACAATTGAGGACAGTCATTCCCATGTGCCCTAGTACGCTCTATGTAATAGCTAAGTGCCCTTTTAACATCCAAACTGTGTAACCTTCTTCCTCCTGAAGAGGAATGAGCAGTGAAAAACACAGGAAGGGGCATGGACTGGTTCTGATGGAAATCTGAAACCACTTTGGGTAAGAACCTCCTATTGGTTCTGAGGACCACCTTATCTCTATGGAATGAGATAAAATCAGGTTCATCTGACAGGGCCTGTAATTCATTAATTCACCTGGCAGAAGTGACAGCTACCAGAAACACAGTTTTCCAGGTCAAGTACTTAAGCTTAGCTGAAACCAAGGGTTCAAAGGGTGGCTGCATAAGCTGAGCAATGCAGATATTGAGATCTCAAGCCGGGGTAGGCTCTATAAAAGGAGGGTTGATATAAGTCAAACCTTTAAAGAACTTTCCAAAAACAGGGTGGGATCCCAGAGAAGAGCTATTCCATGCTGACAGAAATGCAGAAACAGCTGCTAGATGAACTTTTAAAGTGGATGGCCTAGGGCCTAAACCATTAAGGTGAACCAGATAATCTAAGACTGTAGCAATACCTGCAGCATCTGGCAGGGTATTCCTGTGTGAACACCAAATGATGAATCTTTTCCATTTAGAGTTATAAGTTTTCCTGGTAGAGGGTTTCCGAGAACCCTTGAGGATGTCTAAAACTCCCTGAGAGAGATGCAGGCTTGCATACTCTAACTCTTCAAGAGCCAGGCCTTGAGATTGAAAGACTGGAGATTGGGGTACCAGATCCTCCCGAGAGGAGGTTAAGAGATTGTGTCTCTTGGGAATAGACAGAGGAAGTGAGACTGCTAAGGACAACAACAGAGGATACCAAGGTTGCCTGGCCCAGTCTGGAGCAATTAGAATCACTGCGCAGGGTTGTGACCTGATCTTGACTAGAACCCTGAGCAACAGGGGAAATGGGGGAAAGGCATAAAGAAACCTGCCTTCCCAACCCAATATCAGAGCATCCAGGGGAACAGTTCCCAGAACTGGAGGTCTGCAGCAGAAGTGGGGAAGCTGATGACTGTCTGGGACTGCAAAGACATATATCTCTGGAGTGCCCCACCTGATGAAGATTACTTTCAGGATGAGAGGATCCAAGGTCCATTCGTGATGGCCCTGGGAGATTCTGCTCAGGGCATCTGCTAGCACATTGTCCTTCCCTGGAAGGTGGACTGCTATTATGGAAATCTGAAGGGAATAGGCCAGAGACCATACTCTCATGGCCTCCGTGCACAAGGTCGTAGACCGAGTGCCCCCTTGATTGTTGAGGTACCACATGGTGGTGGTGTTGTTTGTCCTGACCTGAACCACCTTGTTCCTCACTGAGTCTGAGAAGAATTGAAGGGTCAAGAATACTGCCCTGAGTTCCAGAAGATTGATATGAAGGACAGACTCTTCTGGGGACCAGACCTCCTGTCCTGTGAGGGATCCCAGGTGGGCTCCCCAGCCCAGGAGAGAACCATCTGTGGTGAGAACCACTGAAGGAGTTTGCTTGAGAAATGGAACACCTTGCCTGAGATTGTCTTGGTCCAGCCACCACTGGAGAGCTTGGACCAGAGTCTGAGTCACTGGAATCAGTTTGGTAAGAAAGCCTTTCCTCTGAGACCAAAAGGATCTTAGATAGAATTGAATGTCCCTCATCTGGAACCTGGCCCCTTGCACCACTGCAGTGGAAGCTGCCATGTGGCCTAGGAGCTGAAGAAAATGTCTTGCTGAATGAGAAACCAGAGGATGAAAATAGGAAGCGAGATCTTGCTAGTGGAAGGAATGCCTTTGCTTGAACAGTATCTAACTCTATCCCTATGAAAGTGAGAAGCTGTACTGGTTCGAGAACTGACTTTGGCAACTTGAGAAGGAACCCCAGGGAACTGAGCAGATCCTGAGTGACCTGTAGAGCTGACCTGACCTGGTCAGAAGATTGCCCAACAATGAGCCAGTCATCCAGGTATGGAAATAGGGAAATGCCCTGTCTTCTGAGGAAGGCCACTACTACTGCAAGATACTTTGTAAACACCCTTGGAACTGATGTTAGACCGAAAGGCATAGCTCTGAACTGATAATGGCCTGAAGGCAACTCGAACCTGAGGTACTTTCTGTGGGAGCACCTGATGGGAATATGGAAATAGGCATCCTTGAGGTCCAGGGAAGCTAACCAGTGTCCTGGCCTTAGAGAGGGAAGAATTACTCCCAGAGTCACCATTTTGAACTTTGGTTTTAAAATGTGCTTGTTCAAATACCTTAAGTCTAGGATGGGTCGCCACTCCCCTGTCTTCTTTGGGGTAAGGAAGTATCAGGAGTATAGACCTTTGCCCCGTAGGAACTCTCTCCACAGCTCTAAGAGCCAACAGAGAGGAAACCTCTGCTTCTAAAGCAATGGTTTCGGAGATGTTTGCAGGTGGAAAAGACCTGACCCTCATTTTTGGAAATTTCTTGAAACTGAGGGCCAATCCCTGGCTTACTACCTCCAGGACCCACCTGTCTGAGGTAACAGGCTTCAAGGCCTGGAAGCAGTAAGCCAGCCATCCTCCTACTGCAATTGGGGAGTCGACCTAGACCAAAACATCAGGGTGTCTGCTTGGCAGGAGCCTTAGACTGGGAAGAGGATGCAGCCCTGTTCATCCCCCCCTGCCTCTCCCTCGGAAGAACCCCCTCTGTTAGAAGGAAGAGGAGGCCTGGGCTTGGTAGAAAGGCCTGTGAAAAAGCTTGCCACTGACCCTAGACTACTGCTTCTGAGGAGTGGCTTGCCTTTCCTTGGCTTGAGCACTCCTGTAAGTAGTCTTGTATTCATCCATTTTCTTCATGTAAGCCTCTGTCTGCTCCCCAAACAGAGAATTACCTACTACAGGGAAATCCATGGCCTTAGCCTGGGTGTCCTGCGAAAGGCTAGTACATATGAGCCAAGCAAATCTCCTGAGAGACACAGATGTAGCCATGAATCATGATGCCATATCATTTGAGTCCAGAGCGGCATGGAATTGTACCCTGGATGCCTCAATCCCATCAGCAGCCACCTCCTCCAGCTCTTTGGCCAGCTGGGGGGAGGCCTGCTTGGCCAGTTCCAGAACAGTATCCCATCTGGACTTCTGGCACCTGGCTGCAGAGGCCATACAGTTTGCCTGCCTGAGTCCCAAGGAGGATGCCAAACATTGTTTTTTGGCCATGGCATCCACCTTCCTGGAGTCTTTATCTGGGAAGTGTAAAGTCAAAGGTATGTTAGCCCTGTCACAGGCTGCAGCCTGCACTACCCCAACATGGCTGCTATGATTGTACAAAAACTCCGTACCTGAGCCTGACAACATGTACTTCCTGTCCATTCTTTTGTCCACTGGAGGTAAAGAGTTTGGTGTCTGAATAATCTTTTTTGTCACTTTTCCCTCCACAAATCCTTGGGGAATAGACAGCCTCTTAGACTCTGGGATGTCCATCATCTCAACAAAATCAGGCTTCTCTTCCTGTTCTGCAGCTTCTACTACAGGGAGCTGGAGAGTTTCAGCCACCTTTTTGTAGAACAAGTAGTGGGAAGGGGACTCAGAAAACCTGGGAGGGGAGACATTGCAGGGTCTGTCTGGGGAGATGTCCGGTTCAATGGGCACATCCAGACCTTCTAAATCATTATCATCTTCATCAACTTGTTCTGGATAGTCTTCGTCCCCCTCCCACTCAATTCATAATAGGCATCTGGATCATAATCTGATGAAGTAGGATCCAACCGAACAAACCGCCTGGCCGAAGGCGTCGATTCGGACGCAACCGATCGAAGCAATTGAATAATACTTATCGCTTTGGCTATCTCATCGGCAGTTGGAGTACATTTTTATGGATCCGAACCAGCTGATTTCCTTTTTCTTTTAGCCGGAACCAACCCCTCCAAGTCAGATCTCCTTTTGCCCGAGGAGGCATCGCCCAGGTCAGTGGGCACCTCCACAGGTTTGGCCGCAACCGAACCGGGCTGGCCATCCAGGTAAGCGGACTTCTCAGCTTCCCTTTCCTTTGGCCTACTAATTCTTTTATCCATAGCAGCTTTTGAAAAATGTTTACAGATTTGGCAGTCTGTTTTTCAGGTGGTCAAACCCCAGACAATAAATATAGATAAAGTGAGGATCAGCTTTAGCAAAAGCCTCCCCACACTCACCACAGTGTTGAAACCCAGTGGGCCTGGTTTTCTTTTTGGGTTTCTCAGACATGGCCAGACTTAACAAAAATTACCCTTAACAGCTATTACACCAGGTAATACTCTCCGATCGGTAACCAACCGTGTTACGGGATCTGAAGAAACCGGTAAAAGTCTGTTTTTTTTGGAACCGATCTGAACCGGCACACCACTACAAATTCTAAAGAAAGAAATTCAAACAGAAACAGTTGGTTCCCAACCGGACCGACTGCTAGGGAACCGAAAAAATTACAATTTGCACAGAATGAAACAAAAAAACAGTTCACTACCTATCTACACACTTACTGTACCGTAGAAAGAGACTTGAAAACCAAAAAATAATAAATCCGTGAAAACCGACACTTTTTATGAAACTTTACCGAACCGAGCGAAGGAGCCATCTCCAGAGCGACTTCACAGTTAGGCGGAATAAAGAATCTGATGGTTACACTCTGAAGCACCACAGACAGAGGTTTGAAATACGAGCTTGAGCTCAACATTCTATGTTTCTGCATAGAGTTATCGCTTTCATCTCCGGGGCAGTTTAAGTGCTGAGGCTAACTGCATGTCAGAATACAGCAAGACTTCATGTTGTTTGAAACACTTCTTTACTATAGCTACTAAACTTTATCCCTTTAACATGTTTATACCTCGCAATGTGCTTTGTGCTCTTAATTCTCAGCATTACAGGCTAACAGACTCTCCGGTTCGCGGTAAGACTGCTGGAGTCCAACTGGCGATACTGAGCATTCATTTCGTGGAGATTTTACTGTTCTAGAGATTCGCACTCAATACACTTGGTCCACAGCAAGGAGTTTTATAAAGAGCTTGCATAATCCCTTCACCAAAAAACCTCTTTCAGCATTAATATGGGTGTACTGCACACTGTGCAAGCCGTGAGAAAGCCACGGACACTGTGTTTCCTGCACAAATGTGCAAGCAGCAACGGCTGTACTCGTATTCATTTTTCATGCAAGTAACTGTACATGGTACACCCTTTGGGCAACTAATAAGGGGAAATTGCAATTATTTCACAGAGTAGTATCTTTTTGGTGGTGGAACACTGGCAAAGAAAGGGGGGAAAAAACAGGACTTTTACAGCATAACAGCAGATGGCCAGTCTAACTGCAATGTACTGTATGCGAACTCAAAGCACAAAGTAGAAAGAAATACCAGAATAGAAAAATAAAGGAAGGAAAGCGTTGTTGTGCAACAGGCTTAATTATAGGAAAGGAAGAAAGGAAAGCCATGTTCATACCAGAAGCTAGGCACTGTCGGGGAAGGGGTCACCTATCACACCCTTGCAGGGGTAGGTTCCCTGTCTGGAGGATGAAGATGCAGCAACCCTTTGAAAACCTTTTTGAAAATTGGGTGTGCAGCCAGAGAACAGCCCTTCCCTCCAGAAAGATAAGCAGATACAGCAGAGAGGCGTACCTTCAGGGTAGATGGCTATAACTGCAGAGACTGAAGGTGGACCAGATAGTCCAAAAGTTCTAGTAACCCAGCCAGCTGTGGGTCCAGATCTTTCTGGGAGCACCAAAGAGAGAATCTTTTCCACTTAGAGGAATAGGTTTTCCTAGTAACAGGTTTTCTGGAACCTTTCAGAATATCCAAGACAGACTGAGACAATTGTAAATCAGCATTTTCTAAGTCTTCAAGAGCCAAGCCCTGAGGTGAAGAGACTGAAGACTGGGGTACATTATCCTTCCCTGAGTGGATGTCAGCAGGTTGTACCTCCTGGGGAGAGAAATCAGCTTGGTCATTGACAGTGACAGTAGCATCGAGTACCACAGCTGTCTGGCCCAGTCTGGGGCTATGAGAATCATGGTGGCAGAGTGAGACCTCAGTTTGACCAAGACTCTGGCTGTCAGAGAAAAAGCATAAAGGAACCTGTTTGACCAATCCAGAAGGAGAGCATCCAGTGGCACTGGGCCCTGGAGTGGAGGCCTGCAACAATACAGTGGTAACTGGTGATTGTCTGGGGCTGCAAAGAGATCTATCTCTGGCACACTCCCACCTCCTGAATACTGAGAGAAGGACCTGCCTGTTCAAGGTCCAGTCATGATGGCCCTGGTTGATCCTGCTGAGAGCATCTGCCAGTACATTGTCCTTGCCTGGCAAGTGAACTGCTGGCAGTGACATGTTCAGAGAATATGCCAGGTTCCAAATCTTCATGGATTCTGTGCACGGCAGTGAGGATCTTGTTCCCCCCCTGCTTGTTGATGCAGTACATGGTAGTGGTATTGTCTGTCCTGACTTGAACCACCTTGCCCTGTAAGAGTCTGGCAAATTCCTGAATAGCCAGGAACACTGCCCTGAGTTCCAGAAGACTGATGTGCAGGAAAGACTCCTGAGGGAGCCAAGTACCGTGTGATCCCCTAGGTGAGGACCCCAGCCCAGAAGAGAAGCATCTGTTGTCAGCACCAGAGAGGGTACCTGACAGAGAAAGGGAACCTCCACTCTGAGGTTGTCTACCTCCTGCCACCACTGAAGAGCTTTCAGAAGGGTGGGAGATACTGGAATCAGTTTGGACAGAGTATCCCTTTTAGAGTCCAAAATGATCTCAGATGGAACTGAATGTCCCTCATCTGAAACTTGGCCCCCAGGACCACAGCTGTGGTGGAGGCCATGTGTCCTAGGAGCTGTAGAAAGTACCTTGCTGGTTGAGGAACTCAAAGGTGGAAAGATTTTGCCAGATCTATAAGAGACTGTGCCCTTGCAGAAGGCAAGAAGGCCCTTGCCTGAATGGTATTCAGCTCTGCCCCTATGAAGTCTAGCACCTGTACTGGGGTCTAGACAGACTTTTTTTGTTTCAGCAGGAATCCTACAGACTGAAGAGTATCCTGAGTGAGTTTTAGTGCTTCTGTGACCTGCTGAAGGGAATGACCCACCAGCAGCCAGTCGTCCAGATAGGGGTAAACTGAAACCCCTTGTCTTCTGAGGAATGCCACTACCACTGCCAGACATTTTGTAAATACTCTTGGTGCAGATGTCAGCCCGAAGGGCATGGCCCTGAATTGGTAGTGGCCTGAAGGCAGCCGAAACCTGAGATATTTTCTGTGAGACTGTCTAATGGGGATGTGGAAATAAGCATCTTTTAGGTGCAGGGATGCCAGTCAGTCCCCTTGCTTGAGAGTAGGTAGGCTGGTAGCCAGGGTTATCATTTTGAACTTTGGCTTTGTAAGATGCCTGTTTAGGAATCTGAGATCCAGGATGGGCCGCCATTCCCCATTTGTCTTTGGTGCTAGGAAGTACCTTGAATACAACCCTTTGTCCCAGTGCTGATAAGGCACAGGCTCCACTGCTTTTGAGTGTAGAAGAGTGGAAACCTCTGCCTCCAACAGGGCTGTTTCTGTAGGGCTAGAAGGTTTGAAAGCTCTTGCTGACAGTTTTGGGAGCAGCTTGAAGCTGACAGCAAAACCATGACCTACTATCTCCAGGACCCATTTGTCTGAAGTGATGGATTGCCAAGCCTGGAGATAGTAGGCCAGCCTGCCTCCTACAGGGGAAGGGGAGGTGGCCTGGACAGACCTCTCAGGGTGTCTGTTTAGCTGGGGTAGCAGACTGGGTGGTGGAAGTGGCCCTGCCAGCACCCCTCATACCACTCCCTCTAAAGAACCCCCTGGGTTGCTGCTAAGAGGGAAAAGCTTGGGCCTGATGGAAAGGCCTGGGGTAGGGTCTACCCCTGCCCCTGGCCTGCTTCTTTTGAGGAGTGGCAGCTTTCTCTTTTGCTGAAGCACTCCTGTATACCACCCTGTACTCATTCATCTTCTTCATGTATGCCTCAGTCTGTTCCCCAAACAGAGAATTCTGGAGAAGGGAAAGTCCATGGCATTATTTTGCATGTCCTGGGACAGGGTAGTGCACCTGAGCCAGGAGAAACGCCTGAGGGTTACAGTAGAAGCCATAGCCCTGGAAGCTGCATCATTAGAGTCCACAGCCATGTGGAACTGGGACTTTGATGCTTGCACCCCCTTGCTGACCAACTTCTGGAGCTCAGCAGAAAGCTCAGAAGGGGCCTTTTAGGCAAGTTGTGCCACAGCTTCCCAAAGGGACTTTTGGCACCTGTAGGCATAAGCCATATAAGAGGCTAGTCTAATACCTAAAGAAGATGCCAGGTATGTTTTCTTGGCAAGAGAATCCACTTTTCTGGAATCCTTGTCGGGGGGTGAGAAGCCAGGGGGATGCCAGCCTTCTCACAGGCTGCAGTTTGTACCACTCCTACATGGCTACAATGGCTGGATAAAAAGTCAGTGCCATTGCCAGTCAGAATTTATTTTTTGTCCATTTTCTTATCCACAGGAGGGACAGAACTAGAGGTTTGGAGGATCTTTAAAGTCTGCTTTTTAAGGGACTTATGAATGAGAATCAAAAGTCCCTGGGATACAGAAAGATCCATCATCTCCCTGTAATCCAATTCCTCATCATCATCCTCCTGCCTGGCTTCCTGTACAGAGAGCTGCAGTGTCTCAGCCACCTGTCTCATAAAACCAAAATTATAGGTAGCCTTAGAGACAGGCCCGGGAGGGGATTCATACTGGGGATGGTCAGGGGAGACCTCTGGGTCAATAGGTTCCCCTTCATCCTCCTCCTCCTCCTCCTCCTCCTCATATCATCATACTCAGAAAAATAATACTACTCAGGATCAATGTGTCCTGAAGGAGCTGAACCAGTATCCGGAACTGTTGGCTGCCCAGACGGTACCTGCAACGGTTCGCCAAACCCAGATTGCAAAGACTGCACTATCCGAAAGGCTTTTGCAATTTCGTCCGTGGTTGGAATCGAGACAGAGTGTTTGTGGGATTCTGAACCGGAGCGTTTGGCTTACTTTGATGGTGTGGGTTCAGAAACCAACTCCAAACATCTTTTACCCATTGGCAGTTCACCCTGGCTTGAAGGATCAGTTGTCGGATCTGAAGGTTCGGTTGAACTGGAACTGCCCTCAGCAGTCTTTTCCATCGTTTCCTTCAGTTTACTGAGGCATTTGTCTAAAGTAGACTGAGGGAAATTCTTTCAAATATCACAGTCTGCTTGTAAGTGGTCGAAATCCAAACAGTACAGACAGACCACGTGTGGATCAGCTTTTGCAAATTGCTCCCTGCACTCGGTACAATGCTGAAACCCAGTGGGACCATTTTTTCTCTTGGATTTCTGTGACATAATTCTGAAATTTGGTGCTTAACCTAGTGGCTTAGTTAGGCCGGTTCAGCAAAAATCAAATATCTACTTTATTTGAATTGGCTTAGTTAGGCCCGGATAAAGAAAATAAGAAATTAAGAAAATTACCCCTGAAGGCTTAATTAGGCCGTGTAATAGAAAACAAAGTCCCAAACCGACCAACGGTTTAGCGTCGGCCAAAAAGAACAGAGAGAAACTCCCGGTTCTGGTCAGGACTTTGAACTGGATCCCAAGTACAATGAAAATTTACACAGAAAAGGGCAAAAAGAAGTTTGGTCCCCTCACGGTCATGGAACCGGTCGGAAACTGAACACTTACCCAACCTAAGAATGTACACGATACTGAAGACAGCAGTTTGAGAACGTTTAAAACAAAAATAATAAAGCGGTTGTGAAATGAACCGATGAAACTCAGCTTTGACCAAAGGCAGCAAGGAGAAATCTCTGAGGTGTCTTCACTGGTGAGCAGAGTAAAGAATCTGATCAGTTACCAGAACGTACCGAGGACAGTGGTTTGAAAACCGAGCTCAAGATCAACGTTCAATGCATTTGCATAGAGTTTAACTCTGTTTTTCTCTGGGGCAGTCAAACCGGTCTGTCTAACTGCATATCGTCACAATACAGCAAGACTTCATGTTGTTTGAATTGGTTACTTTCACCTCTTGGTTACAGTATCTTTTTGCCTGGCATTGGTCTACACCCATTGCTGACAAAACAGGTCCATATAGACACACCAGAATAGACACAACTGGAATCGCATAGCTTGCACAAATGCTTTATTACTTTCCTCCTCTGTACTTCTGCCTATATTTCTCTGTTTCTTTGATCTGCTAATGCCTGTACACTATATGTGATTTATGCCTGTTTTTCCCCTGTCCAAAACTGTTTGTAGTTGACTGATTACTATAATGTAAACAGACTGATTACAATAATGTACATTGTGTGCAAATGCCTAATCTACTGAGTACCATACTGTATTTTGAGTACAAATGCTTAACTACTTTCTCCTCTGTACTTTCTGCCCGTATTCTTTCTTTCTTTCTTTCTATCTGCCAAACCTGTATACAACAAGTAATTTTAATGTCTGTTTGTTTTTTACTGTTCATAACTGTTTGCACCCGACTGATTACCATAATGTACATTGTTGTCCACTGATGTTCTCACTGTATCGCCACCCTGTGGCCCAGGTCATGACTGAAAATGATCCTCTGGATCAGTGCACTTACCTGGTTACCAAAAACATAAATAAATAAATGTTCTATGTGACTTGCATGGTTCTGTGAACCATTTGACTTATCGTATTTAGCTGCATCTCGTATCAGTATTTACAATTTTCATATATGTTGGGCCGGATTGTCACCCGCCAGGTGATGATGGCTGCCTCCACAAGCCACAAAGCCAGGTGTGCCAGGGATCCTGCTCAATATTTTGTTACAGCATTGAAATCCCCAGAGGTGCAGTGCAAAGGAGTCAATGTTCTTTTCAGCAGTTTCTATCCTCTCCTCGTTGCTTTTCATCTGAGATTCAGAGTACATCTGCTAGAAATATCACCAAGTATTTCATGGACTTTGTCAAATGAAGTCTAGCACAGCCAGCCCAGTGGCGCTGAGGGTTGAGGCACTGGATGCCACACCTCGCGCCACACCAGCGAGCTCGGGTGCTGGGGGTCGGCAGGGATGGGGAGAGGATTGAGCACCCGCTGGTCTGTTCTCCTCCCCTGGAGGGAGGGTGGGGGATAACTCGGTGCGCCAGTGGCTCCCGGTGGAGATCGGGGGTGCTACAGTGTGTCGGCTGCATGTCATACTGCTGGCAGGATTTCCTTGCACCAGAGCATCATGGGTGCACCACACAGGGGGAAGGGGCACTCAGAACATGGAAAAGCCCGGCTCCGAGGGGGGGGGGGAACGGCACCTGATCCCCATGCCCACTGCTGGATCCACCCTGCCTGGCCTTCCAGGTCCCCGGCCCAGGGGCCCACTCCCACAGCCAGAGTCTACAAAGTAAAGAGTGCCCAACGAGGAGGGGCGGCCTCACCCTGGAGGGGTTAAGCTGGGGGTGCTGACTGTGGGAGGGGTAGGGGAGAGAGGAGGCACAGGTTCAGGGGATCTCAGGTGACCAGAAACAGGCAGGATGCCTGAGAGATGCCTCCTCGGGCCGTGATCGGAGGGAAATAGAATACAAAAAAAAAAATGAAGTCCAGCACTCCCCCTGAAATTCAACCAAGAAGGTCTGTATTTTCTGCAGTGTTGATTTAGAAGTGATTTTCAGCTTAGTGCCCAGCTCTGGGCATGCTCTAGCAAGGGAGGCCATTGCTCCAGTACAGTACAGGGAACCATCGGTCCCCCAAGTCAGAGCCGCTTTCCCTGTCTTCAGGGAAAATCATTTTTCGAGTGACTCAACTTTGGGCTTGGCTGAGTCCTTTGCCTTCTGGCGTGTTTGTGTGGCTATAGGAAACAAAGTAATCAGGAAACAGACCGAATTCCAAATTTCAGAGTGGAGCTCTAAAAACTACATTCTGTTATCATGCCCTTTCTAGTTGCCCCCACCCCCAGCATGCACATCTTTTAATGGGACTTTGGACAATTTACAGAATCATTTGTCTCTGACAGCAAAGAGATTCAGACTTCATTAGTGTGATTGGCACTAGGGAGAGAGCATTACAATATCTGTAGCTGAACTGAGGAAGTTGTCTGGTCACTAAATTTGGGGACAGCTTGAATGACTGTCTATGAGAAAGTTGCTGTTTATGGTCTTCAGTGTGAGTAAATTTAAAGATTTTTGTTTATGGTCTTCAAAGTGAGCAAATCTGAAAATGGTTGCTTACAAAAGCTGACTTGACTTTTTGCAGAGCTGTGGAAACTGCTGTTGAAAAGGAGACTGTTACAAAAAAAAAATAAACAGGAGAGTTCCACTACAGAACGTCGACAACAACGTTGTCGACATCCTGCACATCGACGGGAACAATGCCAAGAGTTGGCATTGTTCCTGATGGACAAAATACCCCCATGCAGGGAGCTGTGCCCTCCCGCACCTCATCTCAATTAACCAACAAGTCAGTTGGTTTGGGGTGAAGCGCCAACTACAGAATCGCTCCGTCAGCTGACAGCGGACCACCACAGTGAAAGAATTTGACTTGGTGAGATCTGCCTCTGTGGTGGTATTTCACCTTTTTGCCTCTGATTATCTTTTTTTTCCCATGTATAATCCATTCTTAATTTTTATATAGAAAAGTACATAAAGACAGTACAATTCATCCTAAATATAATTAAATTAACAGGAGTATAAATATATTTTAAGCATATATTTTTGTATTAGTTTTAAGCTTCCAATATAAGCATATTTTTAACTAATTGCACAGGTGAAGATTTTTACCTTGCATATTCTCAACATCAGTAGAGTGTCCTAACAATATCTTTCCATGTGGATTGCTTATCTTAAGGAACCTCCAACATTTTCTATCATTTTTTCCATAGATAGTATGTCAGTTAGTTTATTTACCCATCTATTTCTTTCACAATGTTGTATCTTCTGGTTATTCAAATTTTCTAATATCAGTCTCTTGGAACACACAGTAGCCAAAGCCAAGATTGTTTGTTCATTTTTGGTCATATTTAGATTTGTAAAGTCATTAAACAGAAAAAAATATATACCTAATGGGATATATAGGAGGCAGTATGGCGTAGTGGTTTAAGGCTCTGAGCTGCAAACCTAGAGACCTGGGTTTGAATCCCACAGCCCCCACTTGCATACTGTGTGACCCTGAGCAAGTCACTTAGCTCCCTTGTGCTCCCAGGTCACACCTGGAAACAAGCTTCAGCTTAGTGTGCCTCTCCTGGTTAAACAATCCCCCAATATTTCCTTAAAATCTTTTGACATTCACTTTGTATTTCAGCCCACCATTTTCTTTTAAATATGGACATTCCCAGAACATATGGGTAATATCTCCTTTAGTTTACATCCATGCTAACGCTGGCTGTTCATTTTATATTCCATATGTCATAATCTTACTGATGTTAAATATGCTCCAAATAGGATTTTAAATTGTATAGTTTTATTTTTTGTGAATTCATAAAAGGGATTTGCGTTATTCCAATTTTGTTTGCAAATTGAAACTATTAATTTGTGCATCCAATTCTTTTTCACATTTTGCTTTAAGGAAAACTACACCCAAAACTTGAAAAAATATATGTTGTGCAGAGTGTTTTAATTTGTATGTGAAGTTCTAGTGTTTTCTTCCCTCTGACTGGTATTAGGAGTTTTTCCTAAATTAGCCTGCTAGCTTTAGAGTAGTTTTACGACCCCTGGAGATCACCATATCAAATAGTTTTATTGCACTTCTTTGTCCTACAGTGCACCTTGTTTCATGTAATGGTGATGTAGAAGAGCCCATAAATCCAGCAGAAAGCATTGCATTACAATCAGTTCACAACAACAGAGATGGCTATATTTTAAAATCTGTAGAATTCAGATTGGTGACCACCCTCATCCTAAAGGTTTTGCTGTCCTGAAAAACTTTGCTGCTGGTAATTTTTGTGCAGCTTGTAAAGCTTCCAAGATATTTAGTTTGTTTGGCATGCATGTGCTGAATGTTGGGTCTCTCTTACATTACAGTCACGTGAGACAAGATGCACTATGGGAACCAGAAATACAATTACACTATCAGGTATGGAGAACCTCAGGGGTTGTAAAACTAGCATAAAGCTAGCAGGCTAATTTGTGAAAAGCTCCTAATACCAGTCAGAGGGAAGGAAACACTAGAACTTCACATACAAATTAAAACACTCTGCACAACATATATTTTTTCAGGTTTTGGGTGTAGTTTTCCTTTAAGCCAATCTTTGCTTTCATATTATTTGATGTACTATTTATATAACTCACTTTAATATATTTTTTTTAAATATTTCTCTTTCATTATTTTATCATCTTGTAATTTGGATACCCAGTTTGTATTATTATCGTATCTGCATGTCTTTTTAAAATGCTTAAATAATGTCTGCAATATTTTATAATCCCACCAACTACTGGGACCTGACAATTCTATATAAGACTTAGCAGAAATATCAGTTCAGATTTATATAGGTTCACAGCCCTCCAGGAGATGAGGCTCTTAACATTACCCCTAAATTTACCACTTTTGAGCTGCAGGATGTGTCCTTGTGTCCTGCTGGAGCACATCAGATCAAAACCCTCTGCCTGTTTGGCCTTGTCTATCCTTTACTATTGCGACCCAGCAGACCTGACATAACACTGAGTGCTGGCAGGAGGAGCTAACAGGTTAAGGAGGATATTCTCTGTTCTACTCTTTTCTGTTTCAGCACATGTTGATAGAGCTGCAAGCTACACAGCCAGCTTGCCTGCTTGAGAAAGTCTGTGAGCTGAATACACTGTGCACAGCATGGTACACTGATAAGAAAAGCATTTGCTACTGTCTGTGAGAGAGTATTGCTTCACGCAGCCTCACTGAGTTTGACTGTGTGAAGTCACAATACTAGAGAGCAAAAGCTGTAAATGTGTATAGTTTCACACGGGAACAAAGGTGCAATGTAAAAGTAGGATTGCCCTGTATGGATATATGCTGAGTTGCAAGAAAACTGTTTCTGGAGAGTGCATTTGAAGGGCTTGTAAAAGAAGGACAATGAGACGAGGTGCTGAATCCTTCACACCTGCCATGTTCACACTCCCAGAGGAAAGTAATTAGCCGCTACCTATGCTTTGTTAAGTTAGATTGTTATAACTGTTGCTGTGCTTGGCTTTAGTTAAAATACTCATCGGAGTTCATCTGAGATAATTTCTGAACATTTTGGATTGGTCTTTTTATTGGGTGACCCAAGCGGTACTAACAAGAATGTCTTGCTAAGAAAAGGGCAACCTGAACACAGCACCTTACATTTCAGTTAAAATAAACCGTGTTTTTAGAGATTGAAGTTCCCATCTTAGCGATTTCTTTGATATTTGTTCACAGTACCAACATTTGTAGTGAGCCAGCCAGAAGGCAGGAAGCTTAAATCACCCAAAAAACAAGTAATAGGTATGTTGAAGGACGGCAACTTAAATGTACCTGATGGCAGAAGTTGATAGTCAGGAGAGTCTTTTAACGGAAGGTCGTATATTTTAAGACCCAATCTAGCAAGAATTAGGCAGGTTTAGAAAGCATGGAAGAATATATTGCTCATTTTGTTGTCACTCATGGGGCACATGATTTTTGTATGGATGTTAAACACCAAGTAGATCCTTGGGAATATGTGGATGAACAGTTTTGCACAGAGTTAGATAACAAACCCACAGATAAACAAAAAAGGGTTATTGTATGCAGAGTCTGTATGCCACAGTCCTAGCATTAAAAGAAGAGATTAATTGCATTAAGAAAAATGCTTCTGTTGCCAGCTCTGTGGCGCTGGGCGATAGGGGTTCACCTGGCATGCTGGCAACCTGGGTTCATGCCTGAGCCCAAGATGACAGGAACGGAGGCCAGTAGGGAGGGCTAGGAGTGGGGGGAGGGTCAGAGCCAGCACCGCCCTTGAGCAGCTCCTAGTGGCTGGCTATGGTGATGCACTTTGTGGCATGGGTGACCACACACCGCATGTGTGTTCGACCAGGACGTTGCAAGCATGCCGCTCAGGTGGGCAGGGAGAAAAATACTTGAAAAATAGCTGCCTGGCTGTACAGATGATGGCGACCGCCCTCCCGTTCGCTGCAATAGTCTGGAGGAGTTCGTGCTGTGCCCTCACTGCCTCCCAGTGAGGATCTGAAGTCTGGAGGCAAGTCTCCCCTTCCGGTCATGACCACGGGAAGGGCTCCCCCGATGAAGGGATACATCCAGTCGACTGGGGGCAGCATGATGAGGGGCAGCGGACAACGATGGGAGGAGCTTGGTGGCAGGGTTGGGCTTGTTTGCTCGAAGGAGTGGTCAGCCACGAGGGCCACGGGGGGGCGAGAGGGGTTAAAAAAAAGATAATACAAAAAAAATAAAAAATGCTTCTGAGATGAAAATGCATAATATGGAT
Organism: Neoceratodus forsteri; assembly: GCA_016271365.2. NCBI lineage: Eukaryota > Metazoa > Chordata > Ceratodontiformes > Ceratodontidae > Neoceratodus > Neoceratodus forsteri. The sequence continues at coordinate 58,205,242 of CM057453.1, read as the reverse complement.
TTGCAGAAACGGTTGGAAGAAGTAAAACAAAAAGAATTACAAGCCACTGTTATGCAATGTACATGAGCACTCGGAAGCAGGTAACTGTGTTGCTCGTTTATTCCAAAACACAAAGCCAGAACCCCTGCTTCAGCTCACGCCTGGCGTGAGCCGAGAAGGGATTCTAACGTGTTCAAACAACAGAACATATCTTCGCTTCTGAGTGCTCATTACTTGATATTAGCTAATTTTGAGGGTTGCACCTCACATATTGAGCACCCGCTCCTGTTGCTGCGCGGTCTTCCTTTTTTGTTTTGTGTTATGCAATGTAGTCTGACTACACAGCTTGATGACACACGGTGTACTAGTGACATCCTGCATCATGAGTTGGAAAAGGAAAGAGCAGAGAGACTTAGAATGTGGAAAGAAAATGAGGCTGTGAAAGCGTCTATGAGAAAACAGGTTGATTTATTGGTACAAGCCAAAAGGGGCACTGAGGTAGATCATACACAGTGTAAACAGACAGATTGAAGACTTGAAAAGAGAAATGCAAGTGCATCGGGGAGTGGTGGTAGTAGTTGTGCCTGAAATGGCCCTATCAGCACTGCCAGTCTAGCTAGCCGCAAAACCGAAGGGGTTGTACCCTACCTTTGGTTTTGATACTGGGCAATTTGAGTACCATGAGGAAGATCAGGAAAGTAAGGCATCTGAGACCATGGTTGCATCGGATGTCTGCTTCAGCCTATAACTGTTCCAAGGCTGCTTGACATCCCTTACCCCTGCTTGGACCCTGGTGTGCGCCCTCCACTTCCCAGGTCCCCTACTCCCTCTGAGCTCTAGTAAGGGGAATTATCTACCCTGCATGTCCTTCACCTCAGCACTTACCAACAAAATGGGACAAATTGCACTTGTATTATTTCCACAAAATGTAACTATTGTTTTCTTGTTCTTACCCTTGATGTATATTCTTATCTGTTCATTCTGTACCTGTATATTGGTATCACCTAGCTCACTGCTTGTATTTCACATTGTTGTAATTCCCTCGCACTGTTTTGTAAACCATGCTCTTGTAATCTCCCGGGTTGTACCTGAAAATAGACATTCCTTCTCTAGTGTGCTTACCTGGTAAACAAAAGCTAACAAATAAATAAAGGTACCACCCATGGCTACAATCATGGTCAAGACAGAGACCAGAGAAGACTTTGATGTAGAAGGTCTTGCTGAGCTGGAACAGCCCCACAGGACATGTGCCACAAAGGAAACAGATGCAAAACCAGAAGCCATAGATAAGGTGGCAAAGAGGGTAGGTGATTTTAGACCAGGTAAAGATGATCCCTTTCAGCACATGTTGAGGGTTAGTCAGTTGGGAAATTTGTATTGCTTTACAGGGCGTGATAAGACCCAGATAGCAATGCCCGAAAATATTGCAGGATGTAATCGAGCATGGGAGGAAGCTACAGAGTGGTTCCTTATGAAAAATGGCTGGAAACATAAAGAGGTACATGAGTTAATGTCTGCATGCAAGCAGGAACCAAATGAGACTCCCCGAGGCTTATACTAATAGGTTATTTGCAGTTTATGACCACTTTACACATGACACTGCACTACAGGATGAATCTTTCAAGGGCTACTTGTTAAAGAGCTACTGATGCCTCAAAGAAAACTTTGAAAAACATAATAATTAGGTACAATTCAGCTTGCATTCCATATGTATTCTATATATTTCTCTTCCTCATTATTTATTACTGAGTAAATTTGAATGAGTACATGATTTGTATCCCTCAGATTTCCCTTAGAGTTTATCTGCCTCTGTAGCTTACTCCCTACTTCAAGTCATAATCCTCTGTTGTGACATCACAATCTGTTGCCATGAGAGTACCTGTGATGTCAAAAGCAGGGTATTATGACCTTAGGTTGGGAATAAGGCAACAGGAATAGATGAACTCTTCAGAAGCAAAGATCCTCTTTTAGTGCAAATGACCTCAGTAATAAATCATGGGGAGGAGGAATACAAAACTAATGTGAAATACAAGCTTAACTGTGTCTAAATGTTATGTTTTGTTAAAGTTCTCCTGCAAGTGTCAGTTGCTCTTTAAATAATGCTCTGCCCCAACTAAAGATAGCAGTAAGACGTAAAATTTCTAGGCATTCATTCCTCCACTCGGACATAGAAAGTGTTTTATCATCTACCCAGTTCCTAAGGATGACATTCTTGACTGAAGCTGATATGACCTGAACAGTGTATTTGTGTTCTTTAGTCCATAAAGGATCCTTTTCAAAGTGCCCAATAAGACATGTTTCAAGATTCAATTTGTTTTGAAACCCTGGTATGTCATCAAAAAGTTTAATAATACTAAGCCATAAGTTTTGAATTTTATCACATTGCCAGAACATATGAATTAAGTTAGCATTCTCTGCACCACATTTGTTACAAGTGGAGGAGTTGCATATGCCCATCTTAAATAGATGATACGGTGTATAGTATAGGTTACTTAAGGATTTAAATTGCACTAGTTTCATATTGACTGTCTTAAAACATTTTAAGGAATTGTTCCAGATAATTTCCCAATCCCAGTTGTCTACATTTTTCCCTAATAGAACAGAAGCATGTTTTTGAACATAAATGGGGTATGATCTATACTTTTCTTACTAATAAATAGATTTATTTAAGTAACACTCTTATGAAAAATATGTTATTGTTAATAAAAAGAAATTGATTCCTAGTATTCCATGTATGCTACTGTTTCAGAGGAATATTGGATTTCAAAGTAGCTCTCTGTATTCTCTTTCTCCTTTACTTACTTCCATACTTTTCTTCCTTCCTTATATCTTTCTTCTTTTTACTACTAAGGAATGGATACTACTTCCGAAAAGAACAATAGGGGAATGTAAACCACATTATAATGAATTAGACACAGAAAATTATTGTACTATTTATAGGCAGCATGTGCAAGACTATGTCTACTGATTATATATAATACAGTCTTTCATATCTCTGTTATCTTTTTTCTAGATACAATATCAATAGAGTGGTTATTGTTTAGATATATGAAAAGTGGTAATCTTTCAATGTAGCTTATTTTATATTTTTAGCACCTTTGAATAGGATGCAAATGATATTCTTTTTGAGGTTGAACTTTTTCTTCTTTTTATGTCTCATTTTTACTATATGTGCTGTAATATGATATTTGTTACTATCTTATTTACTGAAAGTATTCCTTGTAATAGTTTTTGTTTTGAAAGAAAAATCAAATAAAAAGATAATGACAAAATAAAAGATAGCAGTAAGGATGCATGTTAACCACCAGAACACTTACTGTGGGATTTAGGAGAAAATGAGGCTAGCATGCGAAGCCATATGGGGACTACAAGGTAAACCAACCAAAAAGGTAGCTGCTGCTGTTACACCATCCATGCAGCAGGCTCTGCAGGGGTCTGATGAGAATTAGAATTCACAAGTGACCTTTACAAATGAGGGACCAAATCCTACACCCCATAACCCGAATTATGGTTGAGTTGGCAGAAGTTAATTGTTATCTGTGCAGTTATCTAGGAGTTTGTCTCAGGTAGCTGAAGGGAATTGTTATCTGTGCAATTAACTAAGTGTAGAAAGAGCTGTAAAGTAGGGGGAGTGGCTTAGCTAGAAGGAAGCCAGGTTAATTCCAGATATAAAAACTGCCCTAGACAGCTTCTGCCAGAGAACAGGCAGAGAACAACAAGAGGAAGGAGCTGCTGTTATAACTATACTTCTCTACTGGGACTATACTGCCCTCTTTCCCTCCCCTCCACCCCCCCAACCTAAGCCAGTTCTGCTTTTACACGCACAGGATTTGACTGACAATAGGAACTTCCTGTTTGGGAGCAGGAAGTGAGTGATCACAGAGCCACAAAGACTCACCATCCTAGAAGGAAAAGAGTAGCTCTCCATCCCCCAGCTGCTTGAGGTCTGCCTCTGAGCAAGTAAGGAGACTACTGAGAAATATAGGAACTTCTTGTCTCAGAACAGGAAGATCAGGAGCTAAAAGGGCACAGAGGCAGTAAGTAAGTAGGGAGAAAAAATAAATAAATAAATAAAAAACAGAAGAAAAAGTAAGTATTCCAAACAGCAGTTATGGGGCCAGAAATAAGACATGATGGGTGTAGTGCAGTGGCTGTGGAGCAGCAGTAGTCTTCCGGGAGATGTTCTGGAGAATGCGGTGTTGTCCCATCTGCAGGCACCTCTCTGGGCTGAGGGAGGAGGTTGCTCATCTCCAGGCTGAGTTGGCCAGGATTTGGGGGACCTCCTCTTCCACCCAGGGACCACCAGAGCCACTGCTGTTGCCTCAGAGGTTGCCAAGAAAGAGGAGCGGTTGAACCACAGTGGGCTCAGGGAGGGTGAGGGTGGTGGAACAGAGGTGCATCCCTCCAGCTGTACCTCTCCACAATTCATATGCTGTTCTGGCAAAGTGTTGTTCCTCTATGGAAGCACCCACAGTGGAGACCAAGGAGGATGCTGGGAACCTCCACAAAGGAGAACCACAGGAGGATGGCATAGGACCCCACAGGGGAAGGAAACAACTCCTGGAGGGGGACTCCATTGTTAGGAGGGTAGAACTGGGTGAGGAAGGGGAGAGGCAGGTAAGGTGCCTGCCCGGTGACATGGCTTGGAGGGACAGGGAGTGAATCCTCAGGATCACCAGAGCAGCTGCACCGAGGAGGGAGCTGAATGTCATTACCCACCTAGGGACATATGACCTGGCTGAGAAAGGGATCAGAGCAGTTCAGGAAGAGTTTGTGGAGTTGGGGAGGGGCCTTAGACAAGTAGCACGCATGGTAACCTTCTTGGAGGTGCTGCCTGTCTACGGTATGGGTGAGACTAGGGTGCTCCACAGCATGGGATTCAATCAGTGGTTGAAACACTGGTGCAGAGCTCAAGGATTTGGCTTCAATGGGGACTGGGGGTCCACCTGGAGTGATGCAGGCCTATACTGGCATGATGGTCTGCAGCTCTCCAGAAGGGGAACCAGGATCCTAGGTGATACATTTAAATGTTTCATTGGCAAGCATTTAAACTAGCCAAGGGGGGAGGCACTGGAAAGGAGCAGAGAAATCTTAGCCCCCCCCAAAAAATCAGGGTAGTAAGTGAGGTAAACACCAAGATAGAGATGTTGATAGGGAGAAGGGCAGGGGTAAATGGAGACAATGACAAAGGCAATAAGGATGGAGCAAAAAGAGGTAAGGCCATCAAGAAATGGAGGGTAATGAGTACCAATGCCTGTAGTCTGGGCAACAAGCTCCCTGAACTGGTGGCCTTGATGGAAGAGGGATGCCTGGATATCGTAGCAGTCACAGAAACATGGTACACAGAGAACCATGACTGGGATGTTTTTTTTTTTTAAACCATCTTTATTCATTTTCCAAAAACAGCGTTCACAAATAAACACACAGACACACAGACAGATACCTGGCAAGCCAGGGTGCACAGCCCCAAACTGACTGCGCCAACTATGTACAACCCCTCTATTTACAATCACAGTGGGTAGCCACCCCAAAGACAGGCAAATTTTCTCACATAATGACTGGGATGTTAACATACCAGGTTACACAACCTACAGGAGAGACAGAGAGGGGAGAAGAGGGGGAGGAGTAGCTCTCTATGTAAGGGAAGGGATAAAAGTAACGGAACAAAAGAGTAAACAGGGAGGAGAGGAGACACTGTGGGTTATCTTAGAGACTGGAAATGGCACTACAATCCGCAGAGGGGTTGTATACAAACCCCCATCTCAGGGGGAGGGAATGGACAAGGATATAATAGAAGGCATCCTTAGGATGGCAGAGAAAGGGGAGATACTGTTGATGAGGGAACTGAATATGCCAGATGTTAACTGGAGCACCTTTGCTGCAGCCACATCCAAGAGCAGGGCCATTCTCGATGCCCTACAGGTGGCATGCCTCAGACAGCTAGTTTTGGAACCCACTCATGAAGGAGCAATCTTAGACCTCGTACTCTCAAATGGGGACAGTGAGAGGATCTCAGCTCGACAAGTGGGTAGCCATCTGGGAACAAGTGGCCACCAAACAGTGTGGTTCATGATAAACTCAGCTACAGAGTCAAGCCATACAAAAGTGAGGGTACTGGACTTGAGGAGGGCTGACTTTGGCAAGATGGGAGATTGCTTTAGAAAAGCACTAGCAAACAGGCTAGAAGGAGGGGTGGAGCAACAATGGGGAAACATCAAAACTGCCATCACAGAGGCAACAAGCCTTTGTGTGAAGCAAATAAACAAATCAAAACAAAAGAAAAAGCCAGTATGGTTCTCAAAGAAGTGGCGGGGAAGGTTAGGGAGAAAAAGATAGCATTTAGGAAGTATAAGGAAACACAGAAGGAGCAAGACAGAGAACTATACCAGTTAAGGCAGAAGGAAGCAGGGAGGGAAGTCAGAATAGCAAAGGCCCAAACTGAGGAAAAGATAGCTAACTTGGTTAAGAAGGGGGATAAAACATTTTATAGGTACATCAGGGAGCATAGAAAGACAAAGGGAGGGATAGTGAGGCTGAATAGAATGGACGGTGGGTGGGCAGAGAGGGACAGCGAAAAAGCAGGGATACTGAATGAATACTTCTGCTCAGTAGTCACAAAACAAGAGGAGGAGAAGGTGCCTAATCCAAGTAACAGAAGCACTCTGGATGGGGGGGGTCGATCCCAGTCCTTTCACAGAAGAAAGGGTTCTGAAAGAACTCCTAAAACTGAAGGTGGACAAAGCAATGGGGCCTGATGGAATTCACCCCAGAATTTTAAAAGAATTAAGGGGAGAACTAGTGATACCACTGACTACCCTTTTTAACAAATCATGGGAGGATGGAGTGGTACCTGAGGACTGGAGGAAGGTGGATTTGATTCCCCTTCACAAGAGTGGATGCAAGACAGAGGCAGGAAACTACAGACCTGTCAGTTTGACCTCTGTGGCAGGGAAAGCGATGGAATCACTTCTGAAGGAAAGAATTGTTGAGTACCTAGAGGCCAGTGGGGCACAGGACCCAAGGCAGCATGGGTTCACAGAGGGAAGGTCATGTCAGATGAATCTAATTGATTTCTTTGACTGGGTGACAAAGTAGTAGACAGGGAGGGCTGTGGACATGGCCTACCTAGACTTTATGGGCATCTGACACAGACCCTCTACAAAGATTAATAATCAAATTAACCAGCCTGGAGTGGGTTCCAGGGTGGTAACCTAGTAAAACATTGGCTGGACAACAGGACACAGAAGGTAATTATAAATGGAGTCCTCTGAAGAAAGGGGTTACTAGTGGGGTACCGCAGGGCTCAGTACTGGGTCCAGTCCTTTTTAATGTCTTTATAAGTGACACTGCAGAGGGACTGAAAGGAAAATTATGCCTCTTTGCAGATGGCATAAAGATCTGCAACAGGGTTGATACACAAGGAGGCATGAAAAGGATGAGAAGAGACTTGGCAAAATTGGAGGAATGGTCAAAAGTATGGCAGCTTGGATTCAATGCAAAGAAGTGCAAAATAATGCACCTGGAAAACAAAAACCCAGGGGAAGATTACACAGGTGGGGGGGTAGTAATAACAACTAAAACGGAAAGGGACCTGGGGGTAATCCTATCAGATGACTTTAAGGTTGGCAAGCAATGTGAGAAGGCAGTAGGGATGGCTGGGGGAATACTGGGATGTATAGGGAGAGGCATCACCAGCAAAAAACAGGAAGTTATCCCTCTGTACAGACAGTTGGTGAGGCCCCATCTGGAGTACTGCATCAATTTCTGGAGAACCCATCTCCACAAGGACATAGACAGGATGGAGACAATCTTCAGGAGGGCAACTAAAATGGTGCAGGGTCTGCAAGAGAAGCCATACCAGAAGAGACACTAAAGGAGCTTAATATGTATACCCTTGAGGAAAGGAGGGAGAGAGGGGACATGATAGAAACTTTTAAGTACCTCAGTGGAATCAACAAAGTCCAAGAGGATAGCATCTTTCAGAAAAAGAGATGTGCAAGAACAAGGGGACACAATTTGAAGATAGAGGGGGGACAGCTCAGGGGCAATGTGAGGAAGTATTTTTTCATAGAAAGGGTAGTGGATGCATGGAACAGCCTTCCTGAGGAGGTTGTGGGGTCTAAAACTATGGGAGAATTCAAGAATTCATGGGACAGACATAAGGCAATTCTTATGGTGGGTGGGAAGAAATAGGCTGTTGGTTAACTAGGATCTGCAGCTTATCCTGTAGGTAGGGACATGGGCAGACTAGATGGGCCAAGCGGTCCTTATCTGCCGTCAGAGTCTATGTTTCTATGAAGAGGTCATGGAAGGTTCTATAGGGACTCCAACTTGAACCATTTGGATACAATGCAGCAACAGCTAGATGCCATACAAGCCAGACTGGAAGCTGGTGCCACCCCTGCAGGGACGGGACCACCTGGCTCTGCATAGCAAATAGGGGCCCTCTGTCATTTTTGTTGCACCTGTGAAGATGGATGTATGGGGACACCTGAATGTCAATGCTTTGGTTGGAAGTCGCCAAAGCACTGTTTTGATTGACACAGGTGCATCCATATCCATCTATCACACAAGACAACTAAGTCAGTCAGAATTTTCTTCAGGAGTAGCATTTTCATTACAGCCATTTGCAGAGGCTGAAGCAGGGTCAACGGAATTGATCTCCATACCAGTGGAGATTGGGCATGTTAGTGTGGAGCATATGATGGCTATTATGGCATTGTCACATCAGCAGCATGTTTTGGGTACAGATTCCCTGAAACAAGTGTAAATGCATTGTAGATTTGGCTAATCACATTTTGTGGAGAGTGTAAGGAACGGTTAAAATGGTGGATTTATGGACATCAGATGCACATGCTATTTTTTGCTATTAGGAAGCCTGCAGACTATGATGTAACAGAGGTAGTGTACTGACAGAGCAGGGATTACACTGTGAGTCAGAAGTGTTTGCAGTGGTGAAAGAGTGCTTAGAAGTGTTTGCTAAAAGTAAACATGACTGGCAGGATGCAAGCCTGTGTGTTGATTCAAGGGGATGACCCTCCACCTCAAAAACAATACAACTTCCCAAAGGATGCAGACCCTTTTATACAGAAAACCATTGAGTCCTTATTGCAGCAGGGTGTGTTACGTAAGTGTGCCTCTAGAAACAGTTCCTCTATTTGGCCTGCGAAGAAGCCTGACAGCTCATGGAGGCTGACAATTGATTATAGGAGGCTTAATCAGACTACACCTGCTTGTGCTCCACAGTGGAATCAGCACCAGATATCTTGGCTCAGTTGGACCTTACAGTCAAGTGGTTTTCTGTGTTTGACATTTGTTAGGGCTTTTGGTCTGTTCCCCTTGCTACCAGAATGCCAATACAAGTTTGCTTTTACCTTTCAGGGACAAAAGTACACCTGGACCTGTCTGCCTCAGGGTTTTCATGCCTCACCCTCCATTTTTCATCAGCATATGAAGGAGGCTTTATGAGCTTCTCTATGCTGGGGTGCCTCCTCCAATATGTTGATGATTTGTTGCTAGCCACTTCCACACAATCAAAACATGTGGGTTTGTTGAAAGTGCTTCTGATGATTTTGATGCAGAAAGGGCTAAAAGTAAACCCCAGGAAAGTACAGCTGATGAAACAACAGGTTACCTTTCTGCGTCTTACCCTAGGAAAGGAGGGGCACATCCCTGATCAACACAAGATTGAGATGATCAGGCGCTTGCCCCTACCTACCTCAAAAACAGCACTCATGGCATTTTGGGGTCTTGTAGGATACTCCCCATTTTGCTGACCTTGCCAAGCCATTGTACAACCTTTTAAAGAAGGCGGTACAGTGGAAATGGACACGGCACATACAGAGGCAGTACAGACCCTGAAAGAGGCCCTAACAAAAGCCCCAGCCTTGGCATACCCAGACCAGGCTTTTCCCTTCCATCTAGAGATAGCTGCATCAGAGTACTCCGTTTCTGCTGTCCTAGCACAGGAACATCATGGGAACTTATTGCCCATAGCATACGCTTCTTGAATGTTGACTGGGGTAGAGAGGAATTATACACAATCTGAGAAAAAACTTGTTAGCCACATTCTGGGCTGTGAATCACTTTACTTATATTGTGGGCTTGCATCCTCTCATCCTACATTCTTGCCATACTCCCACTTAGTATTTACTGTCAGGCAGCATTAAGGATGGAGCAGTTTTGAATGCAAGATTAACCCATTGGGTATTGCTGCTGCTGCAAGATAGGTATATAGCCATAAAGCATCAGAATACTCCATCCATGTTAGCTCAGTCTCTCCTGTATGAGGGAGAACCTCACAAATGTCCCAGAGTGGATTACAGGACTGAGGCCAGATCAATGTTTAAGGTGTTACCAGGAGGTCACTCCATTATGGAGGAACTTCAGGCCTTTGTGGATGGTTCAAGTTACTATCAGGATGGAAGGGTCTACACTGGCTTTGGAGTTTATTGGATACAAGGTGATGAAGAGAAGGAATTTTCCTTCCGATGTACCCCACACTCAGTGCATGTGCTGAACGCTGCTGTGGCATGGGTTTTGCAGCAGTATACAATTGTGCCTCAATGACTAGTTTTGTTTTCTGATTCTGTTTGGGTTTGTAATGCTTTAACTGAATTTTTACCAGTGCGGGAACAAAGTGACTTCAGGTCATCTGATGACAAACCATTAGTATATCACAAGCTACTGCGTTACAGTATCATGAAAGCTAAACAACATGTGGGACCATTGTTTATTCAAAAGGTAAATGCCCATTCCAAAACTACACCTTATGCCTCTGCAAATGAGAGAGAAGACAACTTGGCTAAATCAGACACCATGAACAAAGACCCTTGGAGTCATCCAGATGTGGAGGTGCCTGAGGTTGCCATGGCTGCTATGACCTCCTATGATCTGATTGACCTCTGTGCCCTGCAACAGCAGGACCCCGAGCTGAAACTCATATCTCAACTACAGGCCTCCCAATCGATCACTCATCCTGACTATGCCAAACACAGTGCTAATCTTTAACTGTCCCCTGATAATACAGTACTCCTGTTAAGTGGGTTCAGAGTATCCCGTTTGGGTCATCCCTCAAGATTTAGGCTCTGAATTCGTGTACATGGTACATGATGCCACCACTGGAGGGCATCAAAGTGCTAAAAATACTCTGGCACGTTTGGAAACTGCTGGCTGGTGGTCTACCAGGAAAGCATGACACTGACGTATACTGTGATAATTGCCTGATTTGTGCTCAGGATAACCCAGTTCCAAAGCAAAAGAAGACTCTTCTCAGGGGCCAATTGACTGAGGGGCAGTGGATTCAACTCCAAGTAGACTACATGGGACCCCTCCCCATTACTGCTAGGGGCCACAATTACCTTCTGGTAGTCACTGACTTATTTTCTAAATGGATTGAGGTCTTCCTAACCGAGAATGAGACTGCAAAGGTTACTGCATGAGTATTAGTGGAACAACTGTTTCCAAGTTGGGGACTGCCGCAGAACACTGATTCTGATAAGGGACCGTCTTTTGTAGGGGCTGTCATGCAACAGACAATGTATTTGCTAGGGCTCAAACAAAAATTTCACACTGCCTTCCACTCACAGTTATCAGGTCAGGTGAAAAGAGCAAACAGAAGCATTAAAACTATGATGATGAAATTTGTGGCTGACAATGGTAAAAAACTGGGATTACTTTTGATGGCCCTGAGGACCACTCCTGCAAAGTACTTCTCTGACACCATTTGAAATTATGACTGGCAGAAAAATTAGGCATCCTGAACATTTTCTATATGATTTGAACACATCTATGAAAGACACAGTCCAAGTGGACAAATACGTGGAGTAACTAAAAGAAAACATACTACATGTTTATCTACAAGCTGCACAAACCCTGGGCAAGCATAGGGCTCAGGCAGCTAAGTATTTTAACCAAGGTGAGTTGTAACAGAGTGGCAGGTGGGTCAGAAAATCATGATATGGTCTTAAGGTACACAAAACTACCCTCTGAGACACAAATGGGAAGGACTTTATTATATCATTGACAAATGTAGCTCATCAGTCTATATATGGTGAGAAACACCAAGAGAAAGAAACCAGTGGATAAATGGTTCCATATCAGCCAGCTGAAATGATTTAAGGGAACCTAAAAGGTCTCCCATATAACCCTCCATCTGAGCTGTGTGTGTATGTGTGTGTGGGGGGGGAAGGAGGTACCTTTACCTATGTGTACTTTGTCATTTCAGATTGCTGACAGTTGCTGTTATCACTGTTTGCCTGATTGAGTGTGTAGTAAATGGACAGAGAGCATGGGTGAATCATGTGCCGCCATTACATGGGAAAGAAAGGTGATACCATCCTCCTTCCTAGCAAAGTTTTTGGAGGCACTGTAAGAATGGTGACATGGAGAGGTCATGGTGATGTCCATCACAATGCCTGGGAAAACAGCTAGCCAGGCTCTTCTCGATGGTATAAGGGCAGAGTGACTGGGTATGAAAATGGGTCCCTCTTGGTGGAGAACATTAGGAGGCAGGATCAAGGAACTTGGAACACCATGGGCTGGATATTCAAACTGCGCCATTCTGTGGCGCAAGCCCTTGCGCTGCACAAAATAGTTGCGCTGGGGTGTGGCCGGGGCGATATTCAATGGAGTTGCACTATTGAGCAACTCCTTTGAATATCACCCCCCGGCCACAACCACTATGCATAAGCGCAGTGGAACTTGCACCACCGCAAGTGGTCAGAGTGGAGCATTCAAGATGCGGTGGCGCCAAGTTCCATTCGCCGTATGCAAATTTCCGATATTCAAAGGTGACATGCAAATGGGGCCATAATTCATACAAGGCACAGGGGGGCCATTTGCATCTGTTGCTGGCCCCATTTGCGCTTCATCCATGCAGGTGCGATCCCGAGGACTTACGCAGAAGCCTGCCAGGCAACGTCGGACGGACGCGCCCTGCAGCCCGATCGCCGGGCATAACTGTTGTAATCCTCCCTCCCCGACTGGCCCGATCGTGGGCGCTAGTGAATAAATCCTCCCCTCGACTGGCCGATCACGGGCATAAGTGAATAAACCCTCCCCCCGAGCTGGTCAATGCGGGCATAAGTAAAAAAATCCCCCAACTGGCCCGATCGGCGGGCATAAGTGAATAAACCCCTCCCCTGACTGGCCCGATCGTGGGCATAAGTGAATAAACCCCACCCCCTGACTGAGCCTGATCGCGGGCATAAGTGGAAAAAACCCACCCCCACTAGCCCGATCGCGGGCAGAACAAGTTAACCCCAGAACATATCCCTGGTGGTCCAGTGGACGCGAAGCCGATCGGCGGGCATTAGAGTCCACCACCGCCCAAAGTCCACCTACCGCTGCTGTGTTGCGCCCTACAATGCGGCAGCTCACCTGTGGGTGGCCCTCGACTTACTCCTTTTTTGCTCAAAGTTGTGCAGGCGCAGGTTGGGGGTTGCGCCTGCACAACTCTGCACAGCCCGCTGAATATCGGGCTGTGCAGTTTATGAATGGTTCCTCCCCCTCCGGTTGAGCATGCCTTCATTAGCATTGCGCTGTTGCTCAGCTTGACTTGGGGGGCGCAACTGCCTCCTACTGAATATGGCAGAATGGCGCAATTTCGGACTTGCGCAGGCACAACCCTATTGCGCATGGCACAACCCTTTTGAATATCCAGCCCCATGTTTATAATATCATACAGAGTGACTGCACAGACACATTATATATGAGTATATGGCAAGGTGGAACTGAAAATGGCCTCAGCCACAACTCCTCTACCCACTGTGGGCAAAATGAACATTTCTGTACTAGAACCCACCTTTGAGATGGAGAGCCTGACTTTTGAAGGGCTTTAGATAATGCAAGGGACTTGTATCAAAGAGTTTGACACAAGGGGGGACTTGCGTCAAACACTGCAGCAATCACAGTTTTGTAAGGCAGCCTACTGCAAACCCTGATGCAAGTTCCTTGCGCCAAATGCCGCAAGTTAGACCAGCTCTCCCTGGTCTAACTTTGCACCACTTGGGGATCCATTTTATAGGGCTTGCACCAAAGCTTTGGTGCAGGCTGCCGTAAAGTGTGGAAAATGTCACAACTGGGTCAAATGTTCTAAAACTGGATGTAATTGCATCACAAGAGTTTGGCACAGTTGCGGCAAACATCAGGGTTGATGCAGGGCTTGATGCAATCCCTGTGTCAACCTTTGAAAATCGGGCCCGGGACTTTACACTGCCCTGTGGTGGAACCAGGTCTGCCTCGTGAGCTTACTTCAACTTCGATCCCGGGAACCTTATTAGATAACATACGGTTTATGTATATACCGGTACTGTTTAATCTGTCTCATTGGGACATGATGGAATATGGGCCTTGTGTGGGAGCAAATGTATCACTGTGTTATGCCTCTTTGCTATTAGTTATATTAGCTACATACCAAGCCAAAGTGCAGAACCCCATAGCAGGCTATGAAGATGCCGGGAAAAGCAGCTCCTACCATTCCAGAAAGCTACAGAGTCTGGACGTTTTGGTAGGGGCTGTTTCAGGGCTGTCTGATTCTGGTATGTCATTATGGAAATAGAAACCATAAAAGGACATGTCAACTATTTTGAACATCAGTCTGCTGAGTCTGTTCTGAGCCCTGCATTACAGGGTATTGAACATCTAGCCACAGAAGAAAAGTACACAATCTATGATATGTATGACATAGCAAGACTATTTACTGAAACACAGGCCAAAATTAATGAGTTAGCTGCTATTATTAATAATGAAGCTAAATATAAACATATAGGTAGGAAAGTAATATGCATAGCATACAGAAATTATGTCTTTACAATGGTCACTAATTTAATTAGGGATGTAGAGCAAGGGCATTTTCCTGACCTTATTACAGATAACTATTTGACCAAATGGTATTGTCCAGCATGTATTGTTAAGACCTGTAATATCTATGACAGCTATTTAAAAGCCTGTCAGAAGTTTTCATTTGTGACGGTCAGGAATTTGAGGTACATTACCTTGCATCATAATCAGGAATCCTGCTCTGTTCAGAATACCCTGTATTTCTCTTTCACTATTTCCCTCCCAGTATTTGATCCTACCCAGACCATTTTTGACAAACTGGCCATGGTACATTCTGTAGGTTACATGGAAGGTGACATATATAAGAAGAGGGTGGACACCCCTTCCCTAGTAGTGTATAACCCCATTATAGCCTTGTGGCAGGTCCCACACACAGCTTGCTGTTCAGCAAGGGGCTATCGGTACGTATGCTGCTGTGATGTCCTGGATGTGGTAACACCTGTGTGCGGCCTCGATAGAGGTATACAACAGAATAGCAGCATCCCTGCCCAGCAAAATGACACCTGTCCAGTGCGACTAACCAAATGGCACCTTCTGATGGTTAAAATCACCTACAATATGGATGATCAGTACTGCATAGCTACCAACCACAAATCCTTCACATATGAGAAACTTATATATCCAATAACTTCCCCTTAAACTTCTGCTTCACGCCTACTGCTCACACTATCATTGGTCAAACGGTTATTCTGCCAGTACCTCGTTTTGATGAACTGTTTATTCTTAGTGAACATGGTCATCAAGATGATGTCATTAAATACATTCCAAACTTAATGTGTATATTGTTTCTCTCTCTCTCTCTTACCTACAGCTTTCATTAGAATGTAAAAATGAACATATGATTAGAATTAGTAATAGCAGGCACCAGGCTCAGCAATCCTTACATGCATTGTTACATGATGGTGATTATGACCTTTTGATGTCTAACACTTGGTTAGAGCTCACTTTTAAATCATTTGTAGTACTGCAAGCTGTGTTACTTTTTATTATGATTACAGTACTCTGTTGTCTTCGACAACTTCTAGCCTATCATCACCATCAGTTACACTTTTTACACACTATGCAGCAGATCAAAGTGCCACTGTAAACCAGCTGTGCTAGTATACATTCATGCTCTATTAGACATAGGAAATGTTTGGGTGCTGCTTACAGCTTAATTGCAGAACTGTCTTGGGTCACTCAATCATAGGAAGCTTTATTAGAATTGTCATGTTAGAATAAGGATGCAATTGCTTTGCCTGCATCAAGGTGGGGACTATTGGGACCCGACAATTCTATATCAGGCTGAGCAGAAATATCTGTTCAGATTTCTATAGGCTCACAGCCCTCCAGGAGATGAGGCTCCTAATATTACCCCTAAATTTACCACTTTTGAGCTGCAGGATATGTCCCTGTGTCCTGCTGGAGCACATCAAATCAAAACCCTCTGCCTGTTTGGCCTTGTCTATCCTTTAGTATTGGGATCTGACATACATGACATGACACTGAGTGCTGGGAGGAGGAGGAGGAGGAGTTAACAGGTTAAGGAGAATATTCTCTGTTCTACTCTTTTCTGTTTCAGCACATGTTGATACAGCTGCAAGCTGCACCCCCCACTTGCCTACTGGAGAAAGTCTGTGAGCTGAATACACTGTGCACAGCATGGTATGCTGATAGGAAAGGCATTTGCTACTGTCTGCGAGAGACTATTGCTTCACACAGCCTCATTGAGCTTGACTGTGTGAAGTCACAATACTAGAAATAGCAAAAACTGTGTACGTGTGTAGTTTCACATGGGAACAAGGGTGCAATGTAAAAGTGGGATTGTCCTGTATGGATATATGCTAAGTTGCAAGAAAACTGTTTCTGGAGAGTGTATTTAAAGAGGTTGTAACAGAAGGACAATGTGATGCGACAACCTTTGAAACGAGGTGCTGAATCCTTCACATCTGCCTTGTTCACACTCCCAGAGGAAGGTAATTGGCCGCTACCTATGCTCTGTTAAGCTAGATTGCCGTATTTATTGTTGTGTCTAACTTTAGTTAAAATAAACCTTGTTTTTGGAGATTGAAGTTCCTGTTTTAGAAATTCCTTTGTTATTTGTTCACAATACCAACACAACTTAAATCCAGTTGTGGATAATTTAAACAAATGTTTTGTAAGTCCATCATTCCATTGTCTTTGATTACCCATTTTCATCTTAAAATATTATTCAATTTTAATTTGTTGATAATCAGTGTTCCTTGATGTAGGTAGCTTCCTCTGTCTCTGCTACAATTTTCAGATAAGTCCAGTGAATATGTGACTTCCTTTTTTGGTACAGTACACATTACTTAAAGATCATGTGCAACGGTTTTTACATATTTATAATAAAAGCTTAAAAAATTGCAATTCAAGTCCTTGTGTCATGATTAGTGTTTCCTGAAAATTTCATGCTGTTTGGTTTTGTGATTTTCTTTATATCAGCATTTGTTAACTTGCTCTGTGGTGGCTGAAAACAGTGGAGTTATTTCTGTCCTCTCAGTCAAACTTAGAGTGTGATGACATCATTTTGGAGTAGCTTGCTGTTTCAGATTCCCAATCAGAGCAGCACTCTGTAGAGTTTATGGTTTGCTGAGCTCTCCAGGTTTCTTACAAACCCAGTCTCTGGTTTATGTTTAGATAGATCAGCTTAAAATATGTAATTCTCTTCCTTTAAAAAGCTGATCATTTCAGTTTCAATGCTGAATTGAAGTAGTGGAAATCTTTTTCTGTGAGGAATCAACTTGTCTGTATCACAGCTCTGTTCTTTCTAATTAAACCTCAATTTTTTTCTAACTATATAACACAGGGCTGTTTAATGAATATTTATTTATTTAGTCAGTCATAGGAATTACAACCCTTTGAGTCATAGACTCATTTACAAAGGCTCTGCGTCAGCAAAGTCATACATTCAGAGATAGCACATTTGTGGGACATCACATTTCAAAGTATTTACATATAATAGCCAGGGTGGCTCAAGATCTATACATGTAGTAGCTAGGGTATTGATATTAGTACAGAGAAACAATTACAGAACAAGTGCAGCCTCTAGGGCATTGTCATAAAGTTGGAACAGTGATCAATACATTAGTGAGACAACACAGTTTAGGCAAAGTATTTACATATAATAGCCTGGGTGACTGTTGACCTATACATGTGGTAGGTAGGGTATTGGTATTAGTACTGGTGATATAGTTATAGTGTGGGTGCAGCCTCTAAAGCATTGTCAAATAGCAGAGAGAGAGAGAGAGAGAGTGATCAGCAGTGAAGATGTCCTATACATTTGGTTGCAATATCAATGGGGAGCGGCCTATTGCAGCTCTGTGCAGGTCAGTTAGGAGGATTAGCAGTTGCACTGGCATTGGCATAAGGAGAGAATGTGTTTTTTTAGGATGGTCTTGAAGTGCCCTAGCTTGGGAATGGAGGTTATGGCTGGGGGAGCTCATTGTACCAGGCAGGAGCTCTATAAAGGAATGATCTCTGAGCTAGGGAGGTTCTGACCCTGGGCACGGTCCACAGATGTTTGTTGGCAGAACGAGTGGTCACAATGTGGGAACACAAGAGTAGGGAGACAGAGACCCTCAGTGGAGTTAACCCTAGGTGGATTTTTTGGGTGAGGAGACAGGATTGATATTGTAGTCTTTCCTCCAGGGTGAGAATGTTTGTTAGAGCGTATAGGGAGCAAGTATGGGAGCGTTTATCTGCACCGAGGAGGAGTCCGCACACTTTATTAATGGTTATGTGAATATTGTTTAGGGTGGTGTTGTCTGCAGCAGAGTAGATGGGGAGCCCATAGTCAACGAGAGAGAGGACAGAAGAGGTGACAGCCAGATTGAGAGCCTCTGGCATCAGGCAGTCTTTGTGCCAGTATAGGAGGCCAGTGCAGGTATTAATGGCTGAGGTCAGGATGTTAATGTGGGCATGGAAGGATAGGGAGGTGTCAAATGTAATGCCAAGGTATTTATAAGTGAGTACTTGTTCCAGGGGGACGTGAGCGTGGGAGAGGATTTTTAGTTCGGTGTCCTTGGCCTTGCCCTGCTGGTGGGCAAATAGCATGGCTTTTGTTTTTTTGATGTTGACCACAAGTCTGCGACTGGTGAACCAACTTTCAATCTGATTGAATGAGTCTTGGAGGGAGGACTGTAGGTTGTCAGTGTAAGGGTGCGTGGCATAGAGAACTGCATCATCAGCGTAAAACAGTAAGTTACCGGAGCAGGATTTGGGTAGTGCATTTAAGTAGATACTGAAGAGGAAGGGGCCCAAAATGGATCCCTGGAGGACCCCCGAGCGGACAGGCAGGGTGGAAGATAGGGTGTCATTTATCTTAACACATTGGGATCTAGAAGTACGGTAGCTATTGAACCATGAGAGTGGTTTGCATGATAGGCCAGTGTGGTGAAGTGTGTCCAGGAGGAGGGGGTGGGAAACCGTATCAAAGGCCTTAGAGAGGTCCACAAAGATGGCACCGGCAAGATGTTTACGGCCAAGGGCAGAGTGAATGAAATTGGAGAATTCGATGAGGGCGGTGGTTGTGCTATGGCCTGATCTGAAGCTATGTTGTTCACTACATAATAAATTATGGGCTCGCAGATACTCGTTGAGCTGGTCGGCAATGATTTTTTCAAGGGCTTTTGAGAGAGAGGGAAGGATGGAGATGGGCCGATAGTTGTTGGGGTTGGTACTGTCTCCACGTTTTAGTATTGGGGTAACTGTAGCAGTCTTCCAAGCTGTTGGGAACTGCCCCAAGCATAGGGAGTGGTTAAGGAGGTCGGTCAGGGGGGAAAGAACAGTGTCAAGAACCCAGTAGAGGATTTTCATGTCAAAAGAGTCTTTGCAATAGTTGGAGCCACTGAGAGCTTTGGAGAGGTTGGATTTGGCCTCCCACTTTGTAATGACCCTAAGGTAGAAAGGGGGGGTGCTGGAGGTTGGTTTAGAGGTAGCTGGGATAGGGTCGAAAAAGTCGCTCGGGAGGACTGCACTAAGATCGGAAAAGGTTGAGTTACGGCAGTTAGCGATAGCCTGTGGGTTGGTGGAGGTGGCATTGTTAATGCAGAGCTAGGAGGGTGGGGGGAAGCGGGATTTGCCATTAAGTTCTTTAATGTTGTCCCAAAACTTTTGTGCACTTCCCCAGGAAGAAGCCAGGGTGTCTTTCTAATATTCTGCCTTGGCCTTGCGTATGGCCCAGGTGCACCTATTGCGTTCTGCTTTGTAGGCTAGTCTGTCTGCTTGGGAGCCAGATTCAGTGGCTCTGTGCCATAGGTCATCCCTTTGTTTTAGTTGCTGCCGTAATAAGGGTATAATATAAAATAAATCTAAATTTTGTTCATTCACAGAAAGTTTGTTTTTGAAGTAGCCTTCATAAATATAATCATGTAAGAACATTTTTTTTTCATGTCAGATTAACAAACAGGTGCTTGTCACATTCTGCTACAGGATTTCAAGCACATGTACTGTCAGAACTCACAAATTTCCATTCTTTGGTGGTTTCTGTGTGAAACTACATCATGTACAGTATGTGTATAACCAAAAACACTATGTGGCTTTCCGATGCACCATGTCCGATGCACCATGCCACAGTTGAGGCAGCTGCAGTGTACTGCCACCAGTCCCTGCCCCACATGCCCCTTGCCTTCTGCTCCACATTCGAGGCTGCTGCACCCTGTTGCCCACTGTCTTCTCCCACACAGTCAGGGATTGTGCACCCTGCTGCCTCCATCCCTTGCCTAAAGAATCAGGACTACTGCACCCTGCCGCCCCCTGCCCAAACATTTGGGGTTGCTGCACCCTGCTGCCCTCTCTCCCCCACCCTCACAGTTAGGATGCTACACCTATTGCCCCATTCCTGTCTCCATAGTCAGGGATGCTGTGTTGTGCTAAGCCCTAGAGTGCCAAATTCCCTGCCTCCACAGCTGGGGCTGCTGCACCATGCTGCCCTAGCACCAGAGGTGGGACTTTTGCTGCACCCTGCTACCCACTTCCATTGCCCCAATGGTTAGGGCTGCTGCATCACATGTACCCCATCTCATTCAGGGCTGCTGCACCACATGTACCCCATCTCACAGTCAGGGCTGCTGTACCCTGATGCTCCATGTGTCCTGCCCCAAAGTTGAGGCTTCTGCACCATGCTGTCTTCCATCCCGTCACCACTGACAGGGCTGCTGCACCCTATTCCTTTCTACACAGTTGGGGTTGCTGTGGCCTGCTGTGCCCTAGAGCCCCATGCCCCTGCTTAGGGCTGCTGTACCATGCTGCCACTTGCCACAAGATTCAGGGCATTTTCTGCACCCTGTTGCATGCCTCCACAGTTGAGGCAGTTGCACCCTGCTGTGTCCCTGCCACCAGAGTCAGATCCTTTGCTACACCCTGCTGAGACAGGAACAGGGGGCAACATGTGCAGTGTACCTGACTGTGAGGGTGAGAGAGAGAGAGAGAGAGAGAGAGAGAGAAGCAGAGTGCCGCAACCCCCAGCTGTTTGGAAATGGTGCAGCACAAGAGAAAGGGCATTTGCTGCACCCTGTCCCCTGCCTGTGGAGGCAAGGGGCTCTGTAGTGTAGCAGGGCACAATGGTGGCAGGGGACAAAGGACAGCATGGTGCAGAAGCCCTGACTGTGGGGCAGAACACAGGTGGGCATCAGGGTACAGCAGCCCTGACAACAGCACAGGGTACACATTGTGCAGCAGCCCAGACCATTTGGAGCAATGGAAGTGCATAGCAGGGTTCAGCAGCCCCAACTGTGGATGCAGGCAGCATGAGACTCTAGGGTGTAGCTCAGCACAGCAGCCCTGACTGTGGAAATAGGAATAGGGGGCAACAGGGTGCCATGGCCCTGACTGTGGGTGTGGGGACAGATGGCAGCAGGGTGCAGCAGCCCTGAATGTTCAGGCAGGAGATAGGGGTGGCAACAGGATACCGCAGCCCAAACTGTGGGACAGGGTGCACCAGGCATGCCTGTTTGGGACAAGGGATGTGGGGAGCAGGGTGTAGCAACAGATTTGACTCTGGTGGCAGGGGGACAGCAGGGTGCAACTGCCTCAATTGTGGAGGCTTGAAACAGGGTGCAGCAAATGCCCTGAATTTTGTGGCAAGTGGCAGCATGGTGCAGTAGCCCTAACTGCAGAGGCATGGGGCTCTAGAGCACAGCAGTCCATAGCAACCCCAACTATGTAGAAAGGAGCAGGGTGCAGCAGCCCTGTCTCTGGTGACAGGGGATAGAGAACAGCATGGTGCAGAAACCTTGACTGTGGTGCAGAACACAGGGGGCATCAGGATACAGCAGCCCTGACTGTGAGATGGGGTACACATGGTGCAGCAGCCCTGACCATTTGGGGTAATGAAAGTGAATAGCAGGGTGCAGCAAAAGCCCCACCTCTGGTGGCTAGGGCAGCATGGTACAGCAGCCCAAGCTGTGGAGGCGGGAACCTGGCACTCCAGGGCTTAACACAGCACAGCAGTCCTGACTGTGGAGACAGGAACAAGGGGCAACAGGTTCAGCTTCCCTAACTGTGAGGGTAGGGGAGAGAGAGAGCAGCAGGATGCAGCAACCCCAATTGTTTGGGCAGGGGGAGGCAGGGTACAGCAGCCCTGATTCTTTAGGCAGGGGATGGAGGCAGCAGGGTGCACAGTCCTTGACTGTGTGGGAGAAGATGGTGAAAAGCAGGATGCAGCAGCCTCAAATGTGGAGCAGAAGGAAGGGGGTTTGTGGGGCAGGGACAGGTGGCAGTAGGCTGCAGCTGCCTCAGCTGTGAGGCAGAGACACGGTGCATCAGGATGCCACATAGTGTTTCTAGTTATACCTAACATAATGTATTTTCACATAGAAAACACCAAAGAACTGAAATTTGTGAGTTCTGACAGGTGCCTGTCACACTCTGCTACAGTATTGGAAGCACATGTACTGTTTGTCAATCTGGCATGAAAAAAAAATGTTCTTACATGAAATCCGTTTATGGAGGCTACATCAAAGACGAACTGCTTCTGTGAATGAACAAAATTTAGATTTATTTTATATGCATTTAATAGCCCTGTGTTATATAGTTAGAAAAACAATCTGAGTTTTGCTTGGAAAGAACTGAGAGCTGTGATACAGACAAGATAATTTCTCACAGAGAAAGATTTCCACTACTTCAATTCAGCATTGAAATTAAAATTTTCAGCTTTTTATGAGAAGATAATGTTATATTTTAAACTGATCTATCTAAACACAAGCCAGAGACTGTGTTTGTAAAAAACTTGGACAGCTCAGCAAACCATTAACTCTACAAACTACTGCTCTGATTGGGAATCTGAAACAGCAAGCTACTCCAAAAAGATGTCACTGCATCCAAGTTTGACTGAGAGGACAGAAATAACTCCACTGTTTTCAGCCACTGTAGAGCAAGTTAACAAACACTGATTTAAAGAAAACCACATAACCAAACAGCATGAAATTCTCAGGAAACACTAATCATGACATAGGGACTTCAATTTCAGTTTTTCGAACTTTTATAAAAAAATATGTAAAACCTGTTGCACATGATCTTTAATGTATTTTGAAATTTTTTTTGTTTTTAGATTTTTGTTGACCCAGTAAGCCCACTGGGCCTAGAAGTCCCTTTTTCAGTGATGACCGGGGGAAGGGGGATACAGATGGTAAACAACTGAGATTGAACCAGATTAAGCTGTTGATGGTATTTTTAGTGAATGAGGGAAATGTGGCCAGGACACTGGGAAATTCCCCTACTCTGCTTCCTGTGAGCAGGGGGGACCCTTTTGTCGGTGACTCCAAGATGGCTGACGTTCCTGCTGTGGGAGATGGAGGTGTGGTGGAGGCTCTGCTCTGCCTTTGGATCCTATCTTGGTGTCTGAACCTGTTTGTGTTCCTGCTTCTGAGGCTTCTCAAGTTCACATTGATGGTGTGTTTCCTTCTGCTTCTGCTGTTAATAAGGATTCTACTGTTCCTTCTGGTTTATCTGACATTGAGACTTTTGCTAAATGGGACAGCCATGAAGCTGCTGTGATTCCTGGTGCTATGTTGTGACAGATTTTCACTCAGCATAAACAGTTCATTCATCAGTTGATATGTGATGATGCTTCTACACAAGACACTTTGCCTGACGCCGATTATTCTGTCTTCTGCTCCTCAGACACCACTTCAACAGGCCTCTGAAACCCTCTCTGCTGATTTGCCTTTTCCCCTGCCCTCCCATCTGCACCTTAGACCTACCTTGAGGACCGCTGTTGAATCGAGTGCTACTTGGTCTCAGGCGCTGCTCTGCGTGCTGCTGGCTGGCAGAGATCTTGGATGGGAAGCCCTGGACTTTGCCTGGTCCTGTTTCTGCTGCTGCTATTCTTGGAACGCCTACGAATGTTTTTTCCTACTGCTCCAGCTTTGGTTTCTACTCGATCTTCTCCCCCTGTGGAACCTGAGACAGATCTTTCTGTTCCACCACTTGCTACTGAGAACACCGCTGACTCTTTGGACGTTGTGGTCCAATCACAGGTACCGACAGAACACTGTTCTTCTCCTGCTCACCAATCTTCTCCTTCTGCTCCTGTTCCTGAGGACTCGACTCCTTCTTTCAAAATGTCTGATTTGTTTAAATCAGTTGGGGAACCCGCTCAGCGGAAAAATGCAGTTCGACTGAAGTTCCTGGGTGATTCTTCTACAGCCCCCACACGCCATACTGTTCTCCAAGGTATGCTTAGAGACTCTCTGGGAATTAGCCCTTCAGCATTGTTTGCCTTCATTCATATCAAGGGGGAAACTGTGTATGATGTTAGTTTCAAGACTGTTCAGACTCTGGAAAAATTTTGGACTCAGTATGAACTGGTTAAGAACACTCCGATTTGGGCCTCTTTCTTAATCTACCCCTTACTAATCCCTTGGGGAAAGTAGTCACTTTATTATTTCGTAGTGAAGGAGTAAATATCCATGATGTGCAGTTTTGGCTTTGTCACAGATGTGATCTGTTAGATTCTCCCCGTCCTATTCTTGATGAAGATTTAGTGTAGACGGGTGGCTGGAAGATTAAAGTTCAGCTTAAGCAAACTGAGCAGGGAATCCTGCATATTCCTGGTAGCTTTTACACTGGTCGGGATAGGGGTATCTGTTTTTAACCTGGCCAGCCTCACACTTGTCATAAGTGTGGCTCTCGGACTCACCTAAGTTACACTTGTGATCAGCCTAGATGCACCTTGTGCGTTGCTTATGGCCATGTTAGCTTGGGTTGTCCTAATGCTCAGTTTTGTAATCTGTGTAAGGATCGCAGTCATAACTACCCCCAATGTCCCTGGGCTGAACATAATAGGATTGATAGGGTCCCCCGGGACCATTCTACCATTATCTCTGATTCCCAGTTACAGGCCCAGAAGAGGCAGCAGGAGCTCTCTCTGGTGCCTACCAACCCAGTGCTTACTACTGGTCTGGACTTGTGTGTCCCTCGGTTTCTCCCACCCAGGAACCCCCTCTCTCTCAGACTGCTACTCCTGTTCTGGAGTCTGCCCAGGCTTCTCCTGTGGTTGCAGCTATTCATACTCCGGTCCCAATTTTGATGGATGTTATGCCCCCCCAAAACTGATCTGCCCTTTGTTACTGTCTCTTCTACTAAACGTGGGAAGGGTAAGCATAAGTCTGAGTCTCATGCCCTTGCTACTACTGTTATTACTTGAAATAAGTTCCAGTTGCTAGCTAAAAGAAGACAATGGGGGGATACTGAAGGTGAGGAAGAGGACTCTGATTCTTCTCATGCCTCTTCCTCTCATATGGACCTTTCTTCTGAATCTGGCAGAGAAACTCCTCGGTTGGAAAAGATGCAGAGAACGCAGTTCCCTCATAGGTGATTTTGAGGGTTCCTTTTTTCTGGGCTTTCTGTTTTGGTCAGATTATTTCTTTTTTCCTGCCCCTGATGCCCACTGCAGTTCTCTGCATCTCTTTTGACCTTTACTGCCCATGCCTCAGCAGCCTATTCTGCGATGCTGCACTTTGAATGTGTGCAGTATGAAATCTTTCCATAAACAGATTTTGACTGTTGCTTTCTTGCTTTCCTTGAAACAGGATGTCTATTTTGTTCAGGATACTAGGCTTAAATCTAGGTTTGAGGTTGCACAGGTGAGACATCGATGGACTGTGGGGCCCTCCTTTTGGTCGCATGGGGAGGATCTCTTTGATGGGGTGGGCATTTTGTTTTCTGGCTATCGATTTAAGATTTCCAGAGTTCTTGATGTGTTTCTGGGGAGGGTTCTCCTTATTGATGGTTCTTTTGATTTTGTTCCTTTTCGTTTGATTAATACTTACGCGCCACAGAGTATTGCAGCACGGTCTGCTTTGTTTCTTGCTATCCAACCTTATTTATTTACTACTCGACAAGTTTATTTTGGGGGTGATTTCAATTGTGGTCTTTCTGTTTCTGATAGACCTAGTAATGTCCACAAGCTTTTTAGTGATGCTGCTACCGTGTCTAAAATCCTTCTTTTGGCCCATTTGATGGATGCTTATACCTCTGTTCACCAGCAGGGTGCAAAAACTTTTTATAAGGGAGCTCTTGCAACACGGATTGAATTTTTCTTCGTTTCCAGGAATTTTCCATCTCCCAGGCTTTTGTAATTCCCTGTGAGACGTCGGATCATTTGGCAGTTGCTTTACTCAGCTCTCCTAGTGCTGGTCCTTATCCGTTTGCTTCTTGTATATGTTGGAAGTTGAATAGTTCTTTGTTGACTGATTCTCTTATCCCTCAGGTTGTCTGGATTTGTTGGTGAGTTAGATTTTCTGTCCTGGATGCTTATTCTTCTTCTATCCTCTGGTGGGAGGATACTAAAACTGACCTTCGTCAGTTTTTTATCAAATCTGCCGGCTCTCGGTCCCGCTCTACTTATTTTCGGTATACCCAACTCCGTCAGCAGCTTTTGGATACTTATTCTAGGGCTTCTGAATTCCATCTTGATCTCTCCAGCCAAATTCAGGCTTTGAAGTCTGTTATGGAACGATATCAGTATGGTCATGCCCTCTCTTTGAAGGTTGAAGCTCAGTGTGGTACGCAGGCTTCTAAGGCTGTATTTGACCCTTATAGGAGGTGTTCCAATAGGATCTCTTCCACGATTATTGACGGTCTGGTTGATCCCCTTACAGGAGTGCACCATACTTCTCTTCCGTCTTTGAAGCACATTGTACAATCCCATGTGGAAGGGATGTTTGGTACTGTCTCGTCTGTTTTAGATCTGGCTGAGTATCTTTCTGATTTGGTCATTCCTGAGGTTTCTGAGGACCTGCTTCTTGCTCTTGTACAGCCTATTTCTGTTTCAGAAACGATGACTGCTATTAAGAAACAGAAACAGCGTACTTCTCCGGGGTTGGATGGCTTGACGGCTGAGCTTTACCACTCTTTCATTGATTTTTTTGCCTCCGCTCTGACTATTCTTTTTAATGACGTCTTGGCTTCATTTTCAGTCTCAGACATTTTTTGGATGCTATTTTGCTTTTGATTTATAAAAAAGGCGACCGTTCTGATTTATGGAACTGGAGACCTTTGAGCCTCCTTAATGTGGATTATAAGATTCTGGCTGTCATTCTTTTGGCTGACTCCCTGCCTATAGTGGACGTCGTTATTTCCACAGCTCAGACTTGTGCTATCCCGTGTCGTTCCATGCTACATACTTTGTCTCATCTCAGGGATGTGGTGTATTCTTGTACTGATGTAAGTAGGGCTGTAGTGTTTTCTTTGGATCAAGAAAAGGCTTTTGATCAGGTGGAGCATTCCTTTTTGTTTTCTGTTTTGGCACATTACCATATTCCTTCTGGTTTTATCTCTTGGCTTAAGCTTTTATATAACACTGCCTGGATCACCCCTCATGTCAACCATTCTCCTGATGCTGCGTTTTTGAGTAAACAGGGAGTGCAGCAGGGTTGTCCTTTGAGTCCCCTTTTGTATTTGTTCCAGATTGACCCTTTGTTATGTAAGTTGAGCTCCTGTCCTGCTATTCCTCCCTTGTTCCTTCCAGGTGGTCACTCTGTACCTACTGTCTTTGCGTACGCTGATGATTTATGTGTTTGTACCACGTCCTCTATTTCTGCTTCGGGTTTCACACATCTATTTTCTTACTTTAGCTCTCTTTCTTGTTCTCAATTGAATTTTCATAAAAGTATGGCTCAGATCTTTCCCTGCTCTGTGCCCTCCTCAACTACTACTTCTGTGTCTGGGATTCCTATTGTTTCTGGTCCTCTTAAAATTTTGGATCTGTATTTTGGCAGTCCTGATGATTCTCTGTATAATTGAAATTTGGCTATTCATAAAGGTCTACAGCTTGTTTCCTCTTGGAAGGGTCGGTCTATTTCCAAGAAGAAATGTGTTTTGCTTTTGAAAACTTTAGTTCTTCCTTTATTTTTACATGTGGCTATTGTTTTCCGTCTTCCTTTTGTTTTGGAAGCCAAAGTCAATAGTGTTTTTTTTTTCAAGGTTTTTGGGGTTCTCGTTTAAATCCTGTCCGATGGTTTTTTTTATATCATGATTATTGTCAGGGAGGTGTTCGGATGTTGAATCCTGTGGTTTTTTTTCATTGCCTGTTTTTGTTAAGTTTTTGTTTCCTTTTCTGTTGCAGCCTCCCCCCCCCCTTGGGTTTCTATTTTAGGTGCCTGGGTGACTCCTTTGTGTGCAAAATGGCTTGGTCCTCCTTTGGAAGTCCCTTGGAATTTTAGGACTTTTGGTATTCCCTCCTTCTTACTGTATACTAACATACTAAATGCCAGCAGAATAGGCCCTACTTGGTCTTCGTGTGTCTGCTCGTTTGGTCGCCCCACCTAGGTGCTGACCTTGCTATTCCCTGCCTTCTCTGGCTTCTCCCTTCCCAGTTCCGGATATTCTTGCTGCATTGGATTTTGCTTCCTGAACCCTTCCCCTGTACCTGTCCCACCCCCTCTTGAACTCCTCCACTGTCTCTGCCTCCACCAGCCCCCTAAGTAGTGCATTCCATGGCTCCACCACCCTCTCAGTGAAGTAGCACCTCCTCCTTTCTCCCCTGAATCTTCCCCCCTTCAGCTTCCACCCATGCCCAAACCATTGTTTCCCACTTTTCTTAAAATCTGGCAATGGCACTTGACCCCTCAGGTTCTGCGATCTCAGTCTAGGAAGCAACTGTATCATACTGTTTTGCTTTCCTCTTTTTTCAGATACCACTAGGCTGTTGAATGCTTTTGGTACTGAATTGGATACTGCTGTCATTTTTCATCAGCTTACTGACCCCAGACTTCCTGTAAAGTTATGGGATGTTACTTGGTTGTCGTGTCATGGGAGATTGGCGGTGCATGGTAATCACCTGCACACGTCTTTGGAGGAGCGTATGTGTTTTCGGGATACTTGTCCGGGCGTACTGGAAACTATGACTAATTTTTTTTTGGATTGTCCTTTTAATAAGAATTTTTGGACTCTTTGGCTCCATAAATGGAAGGAGAAACGTCTTACGTCGATTTTGTATGACATTCTTGTGTATGGGCTGTTTCCTGCCTCCCTTTCTCATTATTATCCTAGTACCCTCCGCCTTGTCTTTGCCCTCTGTAGGTTTTTTCTATGGCAGGCCCATTGTGCTCAGTTGTTGCAACAGAAATCGTATACAAGTACTCATATTATGAATCAGATTTTTGCAGAGCTCCGCTCTATTCAAGATAGGGAGTGTGCTTCTCTGCCCTGTGATACATACCGGCTTTACTGGGTTTTGTGAGTGGCTTTCTGCTGCTTGATCTTGTCTATGTTTTGTTTTGGTTTGGGGGTGGTAGTCAGTTTTGTTTTGGGCTCAGACTTTTTAGTCTGTGTTGTAGTTTTTCTGTTCTTGTGTCGTTTATTGTGCTTTGTTAAGACTTCAGTCTCCTTTGGAGTGGTTGCTTTGTTGTCTTTGTTCTCCTTTCTGTTATTCATATCTCTTTTTCCTGCTTTGTACTTTTTGTGTGACTTAACACCATTTTGTATTTTTTTTGGATTTCTCTTGTTCTCTGTTTTGTGTGGTTTCACACTGTTTGTATTGTTTTGTTTTTGCTGTCATTCTGTTATGATTCCCCCTACTCAGTCAGTAGGAAGGAGAAGAGGGTTGGGTTCTGTTGTTTTCTTTCGGGTTGGGGCTACTGTGTGACCTAATACTTTTTATATTCTTGATTTTTCTTTTCTTTTTTTTTTGGATTTGCATAATGTAATGCTGCTTTATGTTTGTTTTGATATGATTTCACCAAACATTTCTCCTAAAATTTCCATATGGGGGAATGGGGGGTGTTTGTTTCTTTTTTGGGGGTTTTGCAGCTCTTTACCAACTGTTTTACTGGGTATATGATGTTTATTGTTCATTTATGTTGTTCTTTTCTTTGATTCCAGGTAGGAATACTCTGTAATGTTTACTTTTTGTTTACATTATGATGTAATACATATTTTCGTTTCTTTCCTGTTTTTTATGCTTTCACGTGCCATATTACTGTTAGGCTGTATCATGCTTTTATGTTCTGTTAACAAAAAATTCCCCTACTCTTTTAGTGGGGTGGGGGGGGGTTGGCTATAATGTTTTTCTTATGTTTGGGGTTACTGTATGAAATAATACTTATTTATGTTCTTGAGTTTTCCTTTTTTTATGAGTAAGTATGATGTAATACTGCATTGTATATGATTTGTTATGCTTTCAATAAAAAAGTCCCCTACTCTTTTCGATAAGTGCCATGGGGTCTTTAACATCTACCTGAACTACCACCAATCCAGGCAGCTGGGACCTCGGTTTAACATCTCATCCGAAAGACGGCACCTCAGAAGTGCAGCACCCCCCTCATGCTGCACTACAGTGTCAGTATTGGAATATTAACCCAAGTGCCAGATGTGGGAACTGAACCCACAGCCCTCTGATCTCCCAGCCTCAGAGGTGAATGTGCTACCTACTGAGCCACTGACACTGACTTGAAGTTCATTCAGCATTATATTTTTACAGTAACATTTCTTCAGCAAAGTACATAATATAGATGTTAAAAAGCATTTTTATTTTCTCTACACACCAATTCTTTCTCTGGACTGCAAAGTTCTATAGATAAACTGTCTTCTTTTAAAAACCAGTTCCAAGCCACAGAAGCTCTACCAGTCCCACAATAATGCAGTGGTTCAGAGCAACCCATTCCTCTCTGGGCTCTTGCTGTAATTAATGTTGTCCAATGAATCTTACTGCAAAAACTTTTTAAAGATAGTTTGCAGTTTTTGAAATGCTTGTACTGGGATTATTTCCAGTTGTCTGAAAGCAATATAGTAAATGGGGGAACTATCATAATTTTTAATGTGTCTATGTGTCCCCATACAGATAATGCTAGAGACTGCCAGTTATCCAAAATTGTGTTTATTAGTTGTCACCACTAAATTTATATTGGTTGTTATTTGCACATCGTAAATTTGGGATAAGCATAAATATTTTTTTTGAATTTTCAGTGTTTATTTCCGCTAATATTGTTATAGTCAACTCGGTAATAGTTGTAATGGGGAGTATCATGGATTTTATTTTATTTAGTGTATACCCTGAGATTTGTGAAAAGCATTCAATTTTTCCTAATAAAACTGGGTATGATAAACTAGGTCACTTTAAATGTATCATCAGGTCATCTGTGTAGGCAATGGTTTTATAGGTGGATTTACCTATAGTCACAGCTTTAATAAGATTATTGTTTCTTATATTCTGTAACTGGACTTAAGTGCAATTATAAAAAAGTATTGGGGGGTAGAGCAACCCTGTCTCATCCCATTTTTCATCCAGCCCTTGATATGTAAGCTGGGTAGTGAGTAGAGAATAGAAAGCCCAGTACCAAGGGCGAGCAGATTGCCGAAGGAGGAGGTAGGGGTGGATTGTGTGTGTTTCAGAGCACGCTAAGTGGAGAATCGTGATGGAAGGCTGGCCTTTGTAGAAGATGTAGGAGGAGTTATTCCCCCACATTGAACCTTGGGCTATAGCCCTCCCATTCAATGTTTGGGTGAATAGAGTATGGGATTAGAAGTGCTTATGTAACTGTAGTTTACTTTAGCTTTTCTCTGTTCCCGCCCTTTGGTAGGTAAGCTGGGTAGTGAGTAGGGACTAGAAAGCCCAAAAGAACTACCAATAAATGTTGGAGAGAGTATGATTACCTCCTCCAACTCACGCAGAGTTTGACCAGTAGAACGCAGGAGAGGAAAAAACCCCAGGTGGAGGAAACCTCTGAGGACCCATGGCTACTGACCCGCCTATCCTACGGGCAAATTAAGAGGAGATGAACCTAGGTTCTAGCAACCATTCGCTAATTTTGGGAGAAAGGTAAGCTGCTTGGGAGAAATGATGGTCCATCTTCGATTCCATGGATGATGCATTCTGGAAGGATGATTCCGAGGTTGAAGAGGTAGGTCCATTCTGAAGGAGCATCCGAATCCTGAGAGTGGAGTAGGTCCAGTCGAAAAGGGGCGAATGTAGTCCAGGTTTCCAAGGTGATGATGGATGATATCCAGAGGGATTACAGAGGCCAATGAGCAGGAGAGCATGACGTGATAAATATGCTACCAGACTTTTGGTAGGAATATGATGGTTATGAAGTCATAAGGTAAACAATCTAACTTTGTAGAAGGTTTGACATTCAAGTTAGAGTCTGGAGGTGAGGAATTAGGCAGTGAGCGATAAGCTGCAATGTAAGCATCCATGAAGCAGAAGAAGGAGTCGGACAGAGTCTTTATGTACCTGTTAGGGAGTAGTGACGTGATTAATTTTAGACAAATGAAGGAAGATTTGTATATGCAGTAGAGATGGTAACTTAATGTATATTGAATAACTGGAAGTTCAGTACAAGGAATTTGAGAGTTGATTTGAGTATTGATGTCATAATGATGCTTGTATAGGCTCTTGCTGGTCCATCAGTAGAAAAGTAGAGATGGGTATTTCTGTGGCGCAATTGCTGTGACATGCACTGAGGTGGCCATGACTGTTTCACCTTACAGGCAATCCAATGTCTAAATACTGTGGGAAGCCCAGAAATGGATATATGAAAGAGTCTCTAGACTGATATGGCAATGGGGAGTCGGGAGCAGTGTAGAATGCCAGGGGTGCCTAGCACTGTAGTTGAATTTAGATCTGTTGAGAGGCAAGACTGGGACAGTAAAAGAGCCAGATCAGTTGCAGATGTTCAGATTGAGAAGGGATAGAAGTCTACTCTTGGTGAAAGTATGCACTGAAGGGAGTATGGTAGGTGAATCATGAGGGATGAGCTAGAAGGACCACTGCATGGGCAGCTGATCTGATTGATGGTAATATGACGAAGGAATTTAGATGATTGTATGAAGTATGGTGACATCTAGGATCTGAAAAACAGTGGTTTGGATAGAATGCCTTTAGTAAGGCAGATAGGCACCGGAGATCCAATGATGGGAGTTCTGGGGCGGTAGCTGTGAAGGTCTTAAAACATCCAATGGCTACTGAGAAAGTAGAAGTTGAGTCACAGGATCAACAGAGTCAGTGCTCATAAGAGAAGTTATGGAAAGGTAAAACAAATTATGTCAGTACTGCTATGAGGTATCTTGCGGTTCCCGTTATTCCTAACAGTGATGATGATTATGGAGTCATTGCATGATGGAAGGAATTATGTCACTTTTCCATGTAAAGATATATCTTAAGAGACATGATAGATAAGGAAACCATAGTGCTCGAATTGACAGGATGCATAAGGAGTATCCAGTACAGTCAGATGAGGGATGAGATCTTTCTACAGTCCAGTTGAAAAGGATTCTGGAAATGATCCTGGGGAGATGATTGGGAAGTATAGATAACTCTATGGTGACGTAACCGTCTAAGAGGCATGTTGTCCAAGGAATGCTTTGCTAGAAGAAGTTTTCCTCAGGTGACATGAACAAGTGCTCTGTTGAATAGTGGATGGGAGCTGTTAGACTGCGCCAGGGTAGGAGCATGAGATAGATAAACAGGATGAGTAGTTGACTGAGTAGGCATACTGGCTGGAGATAGGGTAAAAGCCTCAAAAAGAGCCACAGCTAACAGGGCAAAGCCCCAAGCCGCTAGGGCAGCGAGGAGAAAGTAGCTCTCCAAGGAGGGATGGGAAAGTCCAGAGGGGATGTCAGCAAACTGGAGGGAGTCCAAGAAGAAAACAGCAAAGGCCAAGCCATACTGACATCCCAGGTGCAGGAAGGAACAGGACTGGGGTCATCACCACAGCAAACCAAAGTAGGATGTAGCAAAGCTGCTGCAGGCTAGGAGTGGTGGATCCAAGGAAGACCAGAAGCAAATCCAGATACCAGGTGCTACAAAGTTGATGCATGACGGTCCCATGGTCACAGAAGATGGTGAACAGCAAGCACAGAGAACAGAAGGCACAGCATCGATAAGGCAGGAGGTTCCTGCCTCTGAAGGAGAAGGTGAACTCACATGGTAGACAGGAAGGGTGACCAGCAATATGGAAGTCCAGGAGACAGTCAAACTGAATGGAGGTAGATACTGAACAAGCCAGTGGAGTCCAATCCCAGAGCACGAGGAGGCCAAAGTGGGGACAAGTATGATGAATCCATGGAAGTGCAGGATGGAGACTGTTGAGGTAGGGTGTGGAAGGCAATTGGGGTACAGTGATCCCATTCCCAAAGCAACCGGGTACCAGGTAGAGAATGCACAAGGTTGAAACAGTCGATTGCAAACACAGGTTCCCATCCCAAGTAGTCAGATTGAGACAACCAGCACCCGAGGCCATCAGGCAGAGGTAGAATGTTGAAGGCAAATGGGGTAAAGTGGTCCCATTCCTGAAGGGAAGTGGCAACCGAGTATCAGGTAGAGAATGTAGAAGGTTGAAATAGTCAAATGCAGACATAAGCTCCTACCGCAAGTAGTCAAGGTGAGATGACCATTACTTGACACCACTAGGCAGAGGTAGGATGATAAAGGCAAATGGGGTAAAGAGGTCCTGGTCCCAAATGAAAGTGGCAACTGGTGTATCAGGTACAAAATGAGCAAGGTTGAAACAGGCTATTGCAGACACAGTTCCTCCATCCCTGGTAGATGGTGCGAGGCAACCTTCAAATGATGCCACCAGGCAGAGGTAAGATGCTGAAGGCAAATGGGGTATAATGGTCCAGTTCCCGAGAGGAAGTGACAACTAGTGTATTGGGTAGAGAATGCGTAGGGTTGAGACAGTCAAATGTAAACTCAGGCTCCCATCCCATGAAGTCGAGGTGAGACAACCTTGAATCGAGGCTGCCAGGCAGAGGTAGGATGTTGAAGGCACATGGGGTAAAGAGGTCCTGTTCCCGAAGGGAAGCAGCAACTGGGTATCAGGTAGAGAATGCGTAAGGCTGAAGTAATTGAATGCAGACTTAGGCTTCGAGCTCTGGTAGTAGAGGTGAGACGACCTAGACTTGAGGCCACTAGACATAGGTAGGATGATGAAGGCATGTGGGGTGAAGAGGTCCTGTTCCTGAAGGGAAGCAGCAACCGGTATCCGGTAGAGAATGCGTAGTAGGATGTAGTAGATAGCAAACATGGCTCCCATCCCTGGCAGTCAGGGCGAGCTGACCTTCATTCGATGATGCCAGGCAGAGTTAGGGACAGAGGATGTCAGGTTGGTAAGTAGTAGATAGTAGTGATTGAAATGAATCTCATCCCCGGTAGACAGGGCAAGCCTACCTTCGCTCAGTGCCTCAGATGGTACAAGTTAGGGACAGAGTCTGGAAAAACTGCTGGTATGCGCTGAGCAAGGAAAGGGCAGCTGGCTGCGTAGTTATGGAAGGGAAACATTGAGGCAGTACAAAAGGAGAAGGCAACAAGTCAGAGTGGGATAACGTGCGGAGGAAGGCAGCAGGAAATGCCAGTAAAGGGGAGGCAGAGGAATTCAGGAAGGAGCATAGTGACACTGACAGAATGTAATGAATAACTGGGGCTGAGTAGGCTGTAATGGCGATTATCCATGCAAGGGTAGCAGAAGCCATATAGACAGGATAGCAAGGTAGATCATATGGCCAGCATAAAGCAGGGTCCTGCTGACCTGAGCTACGATGCCCTTCTGTGACGCCCCAGTCCCCTACCATGGGAAAACAGGGGCGACGCAAGCAGAGCATCCTCGAGACCAAACAGGGATGAGCACGGTAGAGGTGCTGGGAGCAAAATGGCAGGTGCTGCAGGCTCCAGGCTAGGAGCAGAGGTAGCATAGGTCAAGGCAGGAGAAGGGGTGAAATGAGGATGAAATGCTGTGACAAGGCCCAAAAGGAAAACCAGGGGAGCACAGGACAGAAGCAGGGGACAGGGGAGTAGCAGAGGGAAAGAAGGGGCAGATGAGGAGCCAGGGAATAGAGGAAGGGAGGGCAAGGCTGGGAAAGGTGAGAGATCCACGGCCGTTGTGGAATAGGACAGAATAGCGGAGCACTGGAGGGACCCTGGGAAATGTGGTAGCAAAATATGGGGGAGCAACCAGGGGAACAATAATGCAAGAGGAAAGCAATAGGAAATGTGGCCTCTGCAATCCAGAGGGCCCAGCAACAGCAGTGTAGAAGGCATCAGCATAGCGCAGCAATAATATGGCTGACCAGGTAGGAACCAGTGGACCAGTCATGAGAAAGATCAGAGAACAGGCAGCACCAAGCTCACAAAAAATAAAGGAAACAGGGCGCATACCTCTCAACTGCCCCATAATATGAGGAACGATTCCTCAGTGTGCCTCACAAAAGCCATCTGGTCCATACAGAAATGGCCAGTCCCACAGCGCATGCCATAATTGCAAAGAAAAATCCAAACAAGTTATGTGAATATGCATTGGGCAATGAGCAGCAAACAATGTGAACACAAAAACAGACATTACCACAGCGGACTAGGCTCATGTCTCCAGAAATTGATAAGGTGTTCCACAGACGCCAGCTTGGACCACAGTGGGAGAGGTAGCGTTCCACATTTGGGGGAGGAAAGGTTGACAGCCAGGACAGGGTGAGGGAAAATGTAGCAACAGCAGTGCAATGCTGTGGGGAAATGTTCCAGTTGGCTCAGTGGAAGTGGGATGCTGCACCGAGCAAGGGTACTCTGGGAAGGTGGAGCAGTCTAGGCTGTGATCGAGGGCAGCACTGAGCGGCAGGAGCCACGGGCACTTTGGGAAAGTGATGAAATCCAGGCCATGAGTGAGCACAGCACAGCGCAGTGCAGCAGAAGCCACAGTCTGCCCGTAGGGGCCAGGCACAGAGGAAGGCAGGCGCACATGGGGAGAAAGCAAGAGGCAGCCCATCGAAGAAGCTCCAGGCAGCAAGGAAGAAGAAAGTGGAGGCATGGTTTGGAGCAGGCTGCCAATCTGGTGCAGGGGGATGATGCCATACCCAGAAGAGAGGAGGAGCAGCACTGGAGGTACGGGAAATGGGAGGCGGAGGGAAACGGGAGAGCAGCCACCAGACAAGAGGAGGGAGAGAAGGGGGGAGGTGCCAAGGGAAAACGAGGAACAACAGAGGAGGAAGGGAGCAAGAAGGGGTGAAGAAGAAGAAGAAGAAGAAGAATCTGCATTTATATAGCGCTTTTCTTACATCCAAAGCGCTTTACAAGCAATGCTAGACTGGTAGTGAAGTGACTGAATGTGTGGTGGCGGCCATATCGCACATCATCATCCACACACAGCCTGGATAATTGCATGAACCGGCTTATGGGAAGGGGAATGTTGGCCAGACACTGGAATGTTCACTGCTCTTGCTAAGAGTGCCCTGGGTTCTTTTTACTCACCTGGACACCCACCAGGACAAATACCAGGATGGGTAGAAGGAACCTCGGTTTAACGTCTCATCCGAAGGACGGCACACCCCAGCAGTACAGCACCCCCCAATACTGCACTCGGATGCCAGCGATTTTTTAGGTGCAAGTCCAATCCCGGTGTGGGGCGAGAACCCACGACCTTCTGGTCCAGAGGCGGATGTGCTACCAACTGAGCCACGCTGACACCGAAAGAGGAGCGGGAAGGAGAACTGGGAGACAAACTAAGAGCAGGGAGTAGAAGGGAAGGAGACTCAGCCCACGAGCCATACAGGGAGCATAGCGCCTGTGTTTCACAATGCGTTAAGCAGAGAATTGTGCTAGGAAGCTGGCCTTTGCAGGAGATGTGGGAGGAGCTATTCCCCCACTTTGAACCTCTGGCTATAGCCCACCCCAAATTCCCACTGTATAACATTGAAGGCCTTAGCTGCATCAAATGTAATTGCGATAATTTTTCCTGCAAGATTTTTATATCAATGAAAAATGATTAGTGTTCTCCCAAGGCCTTCGTAGATAGTCTTGCCCTTTATGAAACCTGTTTGGTTGGAGCTCATGATCAAAGGGATGAACGGTGCAAGTCTATTAATAATTAAGCTAGCAATTATTATATAATCCACATTTACTAGTGCTACAGGTCTATAATTTTTGGTAGTCTTAAATCCTTGTTTTCTTTTCATATAAGTATAACAAGTACTTCCAACATAGTTTTTGGAATTCCCTTGAAGACTGCTCTCTGAGATCATCAGCTCCAACCATGGAATAAGGTCTTTACTAAAAACAGAGAAGAATTCCACTGTTAGCCCAACTGGGCTGGGGGTCTTGTCTTTTGCTAATGCATTTATGGCCTCTTCTAGTTCTTGTAAATGTCACACTTGGACCACTGATTCTGATCCATGTATCATTTTTTTTTGTATTACATATAATTTATGTAAGGGAAGGGCAGAACCAAAGTATCCACTTTATAATGCCCTCAGGGAGATCCCTTGACTTGCATTAGTTGCTAGGAAGAGCCTGTGTTGGGAGGAGTGTCTCAGGGAGCCCTTCAATTACATCAGAAAGACCTTTGATGTGTAGATAACAAGAATCCAGACGAATTTGGAAGGTCCAATACACACATTCCTAGGATGCTTTGGAAGGACATCACAGAAACTGTTTATGTGTGTGTGTGTGTGTGGCAGAACAAAAACCAGTTCTGACCAGTTAACCTGAGGAGAGGAAATTGAGTATATCACTTATCATTTTTTTAAAATCTTGTTGGGACATCCTGTGCTGTAAAATATAACTTTTAATGCTCCAAGGTGGAGTCTAATGACCTCAGAGAGGAGGCCAGCTCAGGACTGCTTTTATCCAACTGAGCAAGCCTTAGAGAGACACATTTTATTTTATTTCTGACTGAGAGAAGAAGGACAACATCAGCACTGCAGGAGATAAGTATTATGTGGATAACAGAGCTTAGTTTGTACTTTAAAAACCTGTTTTGTTTTTAAGATTGTATGTGTTTGGAATATTTGTTCTGTATTTATTGTTCTGTTTTGATATTTTAAAGTAAAGCTATATTTTACAACGGAAACTGCCTGGACTGCCTTGACATTTCTTTTTATTTAAGGGGAACTTTTAAAAGGTTACAGTTAACACTGTGTATGGGCTTACTGATATACCAAACTGGGAAACGGATAGAGTTCTCTAAAGCCTTGCATAGAGTTCTAAGGGTTCATTTGAAAGACCTGGTTGGGCTCAGAGGGCAAAGATATCTGGTACCGCCAACAAGAGGTAGTAAGTTATCAGTCGAATCCTCTAGAACTTGAGACTATGACTTGAACCCACAAAAAGACAAGAGGGTTACCTTGTTCTATTCACTGTCCACAAATCATACGCCAGAGGTTGGCACTTTGGGAATAGAGGGCTGACTGGCTGAGCGAGTTTAGGACAGATTGGTTGGCAGTGGTGGCATAAAAGTTTGGTGGTACAAGCTTCATTGTTCAGTGTGTCAGCTTGAGACCTTTTAGCTCACTTGAAAAAAAAAAAGAAAGGCAGTGTTTTATTTCAAAAGGAAACAGAACTATATCCCTTGACTTACAGTTAAGTTCCCACCCATTTTATTTTTTTTTCTCTGAAGTGCCAGTCAGAATAATATTAGTAGTGAGGGAGGAAGAAAATGGCTTCCAACTACAGCAGGCACACTGTAGATTTCTTAAAACAGTTGTGCGGGGACAGGGGAGTCCCGTTTGGGGTGAAAGCCACTAAGCAGAACCTCATAGAGGCCCTGATGGTAGCAGATACCCAGAGCATCGAGTCACAGACCATGACTGAAAGGGGCCAAACCTCAAGTCTAGAAGGGCTAATGGCCAGTGAGGGGACCCGAGACGATGAGGCAGACAGCAGTGCCACTGTCAGTGAAGGGTCACAGCAGCAGGGACAAGTCACCAGTATCCTGAATCCAGAAGTTCTCAGGTTGCAACTTGAGTTGCACAGGATGGAGCTGGAGTCCCAGGAAAGGACAGAAAGGGAACAGCGAGAGGCAGACCGTGAGGAGCGTGAGCACCAGCGAGCTGCAGAGGAGAAGAGAGAGCGAGAACGCAGAGAGGCAGAGGAGAAGATAGAGTGAGAATGCAGAGAGTCAGAGGAGAGGAGAAAGGAGCGCCAGTGGCAACATGAACTGGAGAAGCTATGGCTCCAACCAGCGGCACCAGGGCAGGTAAGTGGCTTGGGTTTAACTGGGACTGCAGGACTGGGTTACAAATTGAACTCCAAATTACTAGCCAAGTTTAAGGAAGGGGAGGACATGGACACCTTTTTAAATTCTTTTGAAAAAGTTTGTATTCAGGCTAAAATTCCTAGAGAGTCCTGGAGCATCCAGCTATCCCCGCTACTTACCAGAAAAGCTTGGGATGCATTGGGTCAAATGAACAATGAAGACAGTGACGATTACAGCAAGTTAAGAGCTGCACTGTTAAAAAAGTTTGAATTAACTGCTGAATCATACAGAGCTAAATTCTGTAAGCTCAGGAGAAGCCCTGATATGAGCTATGAGGAGCTAGCCATGAAACAACGTCAGTTTTTAAAATGTTGGTGGGAAGGAATTGAGGCAACCTCTGTTGATAAAATTGTAAATGTGATTTTGTTAGAACAGTTTTATTGGGCATGCATAGCAAAGTTAAAAACCTGGCTAGAGGACCAAGATCCAAAAACAGTGCAAGAGGCTGCTGAACTCTCGGACCGCTATGCCAAGAGCAGACCTGCTCTGAGGGCGAATGGGGTGAGTGTGGCAGCACAGAAAGGGAAAAGCGCGCCTTCAGGGAAGCTAAAACCCTCACTGCCTCCACTGAAACCAGTTAGCCCCAGGTTTCAAAGAAAAGATTTCTCTGAAGTAAAGAAATGTTTGTTGGTTATGTAAAGAAACTGGGCACATTGCCAGACAGTGTCCAAGAAGAGCAAGCAATAATACGCAAAGTAGTACCAGAAAGGAAGTGGGTTGTTTGTGTCTCCCTGGAAGCATGCCAGTGAACATGAGGGAACACATGCACCCAGTCATGGTAAATGGCGTACAGACGCAAGGGTTAAGGGACACAGGGGCATCCCTGGCATTGGTAAAGGGGGATCTGGTACAGCCTGATCAGGTTATAGCCAATAAATACGTAACTGTACAAGGGTTTACTGGTGAAGAGAAAACATTGCCACTCGCTAGTGTTCTCCTTGACTGGGGTGAAACAGGGGGAACTGTGCAACAGGTGGCTGCAGCTAACACATTAGCAGTGGATGTGATCCTGGGTAACAATCTCCAGCAGGGGGTGGTATGTGCAGTTACCCATAGCCAAGTGGCTAGGGAAAATTGTAGTTCCCCGAGCCCCCCAGAAGCCATTGGGGAAGATACTGAGAGGCTGGTTCCCCAGCCTGTGTCTCCAAAGAGGGAGACTGATAAAAAGAAGGCAGAAATTTCCCCAGTAGCAAGTAACCACATAGCTACAGAGGGTTACTCCGAAGAGGAAACCGAGAAGTACCAAGTGACCTCTTGTCAGAGGGCTGGGATTAACAGTGATACTGAGGGCCCTGACACTAGTGCTAGGGATCCTAGTTTAGCGACTAAAGGGGACCTGTCCCATGCCTTGGGAAGGTATGAGGGGTTCACAGCTGCTCAGAGGAGTGACCCTAGTTTAGAGAAGCTGAGGGCTTGGGAAGACTCGGATGGTGCACAGGGAGGTGACGGCAGATATAAGGTTTATTGGGAAGCTGGACTTATGTATACCCAGGCAGTACAGACCGAGGCAGGGATGCTAGGCAGGCAGCTTGTCATTCCCCAGGGATATCGTGAGCAGTTGCTCAAGGTTACCCATGATATTCCCTTGTCTGGTCATCTGGGAATCACGTGCACAATGCAGTGGTTGGCTCAGAATTTCTACTGGCCTAATTTCACCCAGCAGGTGAGGGAGTATTGCAGGTCTTGTCATCGGTGCCAAGAAATAGGGAAGGTGGGCAAGAAAACCCAAGCCACCCTGATTCCATTGCTCGTAGTGGAGGAGCCATTCCAGAGGCTGGGAATGGATATTGTGGGGCCTTTAAATACCCCTAGCTCCTCAGGGAAGAGATTCATCCTGACTGTGGTGGATTATGCCACCCGGTACCCCGAGGCAGTCACCCTATCCTCACTGAGGACAGAAAAAGTGGCCGATGCCTTAGTTGGGATTTTCTCCCGTGTTGGGTTTCCTCAGGAGGTAATCACCGATTGAGGGGGTTCCTTCATGTCGGACCTAATGAAATGTCTATGGAAGAAGTGTGGGGTGGTACAGAGATGCATGACACCGTATCACCCACAAGCCAATGGACTTGTGGAACGATTCAATGGTACCCTGAAGTCAATGCTCCGGGCGCTTGCTGAACAGCATGGGAGGGACTGGGAGAAATACCTCCCCACCTGTTGTTGATACAGGGAGGTGCCCCAAGAGTCAACAGGATTTTCCCCCTTTGAACTCTTATATGGACGCTGGGTACATGGGCCCCTAGACTTGATCTGGGAGGACTGGGAAGGCAAGCACGCCACCCAGGGAACTCCCATTGTGGATTATGTCCTACGGTTTAGGGAAAGGCTGAAGAAGCTTATGGGGACAGCCCAGAGCAACCTGGCAGCTGCCCAACAGAAACAAAAAGTATGGTACGACTTCAGAGCCAGATCTCGCTCATACATGGTGAGTCAGGAAGTCATGGTCCTTATTCCAGTCTGGAAAGACAAGCTGCAACCTGAGTGGGCAGGACTGTGCAAAGTGGTTAGGAAGGTAAATGACGTAAACTACATTATGGAGTAACCTGACCGTAGACAGACAGAAAGGATGTACCATGTCAACATGATGAAGCCATATGCAAATAGGGCTGACATGGTGTTCGCAGTGTGTAGTCATGGGGAAGGGACGGACGAAGGAAACCCCCTTCTGGACTTGCTGGAAGAGAGTAAATGGGAGTCCTCTGTGGAGACAGTAAAACTGTCTCCCCAGCTGAACCCAGACCAGATTCAGAAAGTGAGGGAGGTTTTAGCAGACTTTGCCCCATTGTTTAGCGCCAAGCCTGGACTAACCCCCTTAGCAACACACGATGTGGAGACAGGGACACAGACGCCCATATGGCGGACAGCATATCGGGTGTCGGAGGCTGTCCAAAAGGACTTTAGGAGGGAAGTGGAGGAGATGCTGGATTTAGGGGTAATCCAGAGATCCCACAGTCCCTGGGCCTCATCCATAGTCCTTATACCCAAGCCAGATGGCTCGACTTGTTTCTGTGTATACTATCGTAGACTGAATGCAGTCACGAAGTCAGACGCTCACCCGATGCCCCGGACGGACGAACTCCTGGACAATTTGGGGGGGGGCCACCTACCTTACAACCACTGACCTCAC
The DNA here is from genome assembly GCA_016271365.2 of Neoceratodus forsteri. Classification (NCBI taxonomy): domain Eukaryota; kingdom Metazoa; phylum Chordata; order Ceratodontiformes; family Ceratodontidae; genus Neoceratodus; species Neoceratodus forsteri. The sequence goes on along the minus strand of CM057453.1, from coordinate 58,161,835 downwards.
AAAGGGGTATTGGCAGGTAGAGTTGACGGATACAGCTAGGGAGAGGTCGGCCCTCATCACTCCAATAGGCTTCTTTGAGTTCAAAGTAATGCCTTTCGGAATGAAGAGGCACTTTCCAAAGGTTGGTGAACCAGGTGTTAAATGGTGCTGAGGAGTACACCGTGGCGTACCTGGATGACACTGCCATCTTCAGTACCAGCTGGGAGGAACACCTTTCACACCTTAGGGAAGTGCTGGGAAGAATACAGAGGGCCGGGCTCACTGTCAGAACCGAGAAGTGCCAGGTGGTCATGGGAGAAGTGGCATACCTCGGACATGTGGTAGGCCAAGGACAGCTCCGTCCTAGCCAAATAAAGATAGAGGTGATCCAGGCGTGGCCCAGACCAGAAACACAGAAGCAAGTCAGGAGCTTTCTAAGGACAGCAGGGTACTACAGAAAATTTGTACCTAATTACAGTGCCCTAGTTGCTCCCCTATCTGACCTGACAAAGAAAAAAATTCCAAGGAAAATCACCTGGAGCCCAGCCTGTGATGAAGCCTTTACCAAAGTGAAGGAGGCACTGTGCAGTGCTCCTGTTTTGACAAGTCCGGACTATAGCAAAACTTTTACAGTTCAGACGGATGCCTCAGTCGTGGGTATTGGGGCAGCACTAAGCCAGGCATCCAGCGAAGGGAGGGACCACCCCATTGCCTACCTGAGTAAAAAACTGCTTCCCAGGGAGCAAGCATACTCCACTGTGGAAAAGGAGTGTCTTGCCATAGTGTGGGTCCTAAAGAAGTTGGAGCCAAACTTGTATGGGCAGCCTTTTGTGGTGCAGACTGACCACAACCTCCTGGTTTGGCTGATGCAGATGGGGAAAAACAATGGCAGACTGCTCAGACGGAGTCTTGCTTTACAAGGGTGTGATTTGAAAATAGTACATAGGGCCAGAGCCAAGAATCAGAACTCAGATGGTTTGTCCCATGTGTATGAGGAATTAACTGATTTGGGAAGTTCATCCCATGTAGAGGATAGATCCCCCAAATTCAGCCTAGATGGGGAGGAATTGTCACACTTGGACCACTGATTCTGATCCATGTATCAGTTTTTTTTTTGTATTACATATAATTTATGTTAGGGAAGGGCAGTCGGAAGACCCACAGTCTTGCTGAACTGACACATCCAAAAAAAACCAGGGATAAGTTCAAAGAACAGGACATAGCTAAATCTGCAGCTATTTAAACTGCAATTTCTTTGTTAAATTTTCTTTGAAGGCAGGAACCAAAGTATCCACTTTATAATGCCCTCAGGGAGATACTTTGACTTGCATTAGTTGCCAGGAAGAACCTGTGTTGGGAGGGGTATGTCAGGGAGCCCTTCAATTACATCAGAAAGACCTTTGATGTGTAGATAACAAGGATCCAGACGAATTTGGAACGTCCAATACACATTCCTAGGATGCTTTGGAAGGACATCACAGAAGTTGTTTATGTGTGTGTGTGTGTGTGTGTGGCAGAACAAAAACCAGTTCTGACCAGTTAACCTAAGGAGAGGAAACTGAGTATGTCACTTATCATTTTTTTAAAATCTTGTTGGGACATCCTGTGCTGTAAAATATAACTTTTAATACCCCAAGGCGGAGTCTAATGACCTCAGAGAGGAGGCCGGCTGAGGACTGCTTTTATCCAACTGAGCAAGATTTAGGGAGACACATTTTATTTTATTTCTGACTGAGAGAAGAAGGACAACATCAGCACTGTAGGAGATAAGTATTATGTGGATAAGAGAGCTTAGTTTGTACTTTAAAAACCTGTTTTGTTTTTAAGATTGTATGTGTTTGGGATATTTGTTCTGTTTATTGTTCTGTTTTGATATTTTAAAGATATATTTTACAACGGAAACTGCCTGAAGTGCCTTGACATTTCTTTTTAATTAAGTGGAGCTTTTAAAAGGTTACAGTTAACACTGTGTATGGGCTTGATATACCAAACTGGGAAACGGATAGAGTTCTCTAAAGTCTTGCATAGAGTTCTAAGGGTTCATTTGAAAGACCTGGTTGGGTGCCCGTAGACAAAGATATCTAGCCTCCCGAAGACAGAATTATCTGAGCCTGATACTGGGTACGCTAACAAGAGGTTATCAGTTTGAATCCCTCCAGAACTTGAGACTAAGGTGACTTGAACCCACAAAACAGACAAGAGGGTTATCTTGTTCTGTTCACTGTCCACAAATCATACGCTCAGATGTTGGCACTTTGGGAGTAGAGGGCTGACTGGCTGAGCGAGTTTGTGACAGTAAAGAAAAAACATTTTCCTGGATTGCAACTTTTGATAGGGCAGCTTTTGTGGTATATTCATTTTATTGCAATACTATCTAGTTGCATATCTTGTTGGTAGATTGTCTTATAGTAATCGTGAAACGCTTTTCCAATTTCTTTATTTTTTTTGTATGTTTTTTTCTTTTCATCCTGTATAACTGTTATTATGTGTCTTTGTTTTAGTTTCTTCAGCATAAAAAACAGTAGCTTTCCATTTTTATTTGAGGTAAAACAGAAATCAGTATTTAATAGTCATATATTACTTTCTGTTTCTTCATCTAGAATTTAATTCATCAAATTCTGTACCCCTTTTTTGTATCCTGGCCGATTCATTCCATTGTATTTTATCTTCAAGGTCTTTAAGTTTTTCATATTTTTAAAAATTATCTTTTTGAAGCTTTCTTAGTTTTAATTCATAGGATATAAGAAAAAATTACTTACAATTGTAATATTGTTTCTTCCAGGGGATCCCTCATTATGCTTAACTAGTTGCATGGAGTCCAGCAGGTGAAGCTGCCCAAAAGTGTATGTATGGAATTTGGAATTAAATTCAAACCTCTGCCCTCTAGGTACCACTGCATTCCGTAGCCTAACATTAGATCATTCATAGCTTAACTAAAGGAGCCGCCCCCCCAAAGTCAACTAACGCATATAAAAACAAGAGCCTGAAGGGCACTGAGAAGGTGGCCTGGTAAAAGTCAATAGAAAAAATAATTTTGTGATTTGTGAATGAACAACAAGTAATGCTCAAGCAATTAAAGCAGAAATCAAACTGATTATTGTGGAACCTTTTCCTGGTTCTGTAAGGGGAGGTAGGGTGGGAGATTTAAACATAATGAGGGATCCCCTGGAAGAAACAATATTACTATGGGGTTTTCTTCAAACCCCAGGAATCCCTCATTATGTTTAACTAGTTGCAGACTACAAAGCAGTACCTTGGGAGGATGGGTATAGAACCTATCTGGGGAAAAGATTCTGCAGTACAGCAGTGCCAAACCTGGCATCTCTTCTGGACTGTACATCCAGGCAATAGTGCTTTATAAAGGTATGAACTGTTTTTCATGTATCCGTTTTACAGATTTCCAGCAAGGGAACATCCCTAGCTGCTGCTACAGAGGTAGCAGTGCCACGAGTGCAGTGTGCTCCAAGACCCTGTGATGGCTGTTTGCCAACTTTAGAATAAAAGGATTGAATGCAGGCAATGGTCCAGCAGGCAACAGTCCTCTTTGAAGCTGGGCTGCCCTTTCCCACTTCACCATATGTAAGGAACAATTGCATATGGGAGGACCTATGGTTTTTACTGCACTCCAGGTAGTATTTCAGAGATCTCTTGATGTCCAGGCTGTGCAAACATTGCTCACTAGTACTGGACGTCTCTGTAAAGAACACAGGAAGGGTAATGGACTGATTCAAGTGAAACTCAGACACTACCTTGGCAAGGAATTTTCTGTTAGTCCTAAGGACTAACTTATCCCTGTGGAAAATGATGTAGTTAGAGTCAGTACGGAGGGCTTGCATCTCACGCACCCTTCTGGCTGAAGTGATGGATACCTGGAAGACTTCTTTCAATTGACATATTTCAGATCTGCAGTGGCCATAGGCACAAAAGGTGGTTCCATGAGTCTAGCTATACAGATGTTCAGATCCCTGGGAAGGACAGGCTCCCTAACAAGGGTATACTGATGCAGGAGCCCTTAAAGAGCTACTGACACCTCAAAGAAAACTTTAAAAAACATAATTAGGTACAATTCTGCTTGCATTCCCTTTATATTCTGCATATTCTCCTCCCAATTATTTTTTACTGAGGAAATTTGCATGAATATATGATCTTTATTCCTCAAAGTTCCTTTAAAGTTCATCTGCCTCTATAGCTTACTCCCTACTTTAAGTCATAATCCTCTGTTGTGACATAGTATCATAGTAAAAGCCAGCAGAATAGGCCCCATGGTCTATCGTGTCTGCTCGGAAGCCAGCCCCCTACTGGGAGCTCGCTTCTCCACCTCCCCAGCCCCAGAGGTGGTCTTCAGTATCCCCCTGTACCTGTCCCAACCCTTCTTGAATCCTTTCACTGTGTTCTCTTAAACCAGTCTCCTGGGCAGTGCGTTCCATGGTTCCACCACCCTCTCAGTGAAGAAGTGTCTTCTGCACTCCCCCCTGTACTTCCCCCCCTTCCAGCTTCCACTCGTGCCTCATAGTAGTTCCCCCTTCTTAAGCCTGAACACTTCCTTGGCTCTGCCCTTATTTATCCCCTTTACATACTTTAAAACCTCTATCATGTCCCCCCGTCCCTTCTCTCTTCCAATGTGTACAGATGGAGTTCTTCCAGTCTCTTCTCATACGGCCTACCCTCCATGCCCTTAATCATCCTGGTCACCCATCTCTGGACCCTCTCCAGCAGCGCTATGTCTTTCTTAAGGTGGGGTCTCCAGAACTGCACACAGTACTCAAGATGCGGCCTAACCAGGGCATTATACAGAGGGAGGATCACCTCCCTCCTCCTATAGGTAATCCCCCTGGTTATGCAGCCCAGTATCCTGATTGCTTTTGCTGCAACTCTTTGACAGTTCTCAGTGTTGTTCATTTTGCTGTCCACCACATCCTGTGACATCACAATCTGTTGCCATGGAAGTAACTGTGATGTCACAAGAAGTGCATTATAATCTCAGGTAGGGAGAAAGCAACAGGAATGAATGAACTCTTCAGGTGCAGATAGTCTGTTTTCATACAAATGACCTCAGTAGAAAATAATGAAGAGGAGGAATGCAGAAGTAATATGAAATACAAGCCTAACTTTGCCTAAATATATTTTGTTAAAGTTCTCTTGAAGGTGTCAGCTGCTCTTTAAAGAATTGCTTGAAAATGGGGTGAGAAGCCACTGTTTTATACTTGTCTGCTGATGCATAAGCAGAAATAGCCACCAAGTGAACCCTTAGGGTAGTAGGACTGAAACCTAAAGTTTGTACTGTAGGTGCAGGTGGTAGTCCAAAAGTGTGGGTAAATCTGCCTGGAGAGGACTGATCTGCTTAGGGGCACACCATAGAGAAAACCTCTTTCCTTTGGAAGCATAAGTTTTCTTAGTACTGTAGCAGGTTTTCTGAACACTTTGAGGACCTGGAGAACTTGGTCAGAGAAATGAAAAGTAGAGTACTCTAGCTCCTCAAGAACCAGACTTTGTGGTGCAGAGATTTGAGGTTTGGAAAGGTTACTCTGCCCTTTGATGTTGTCAGTAGGTTTTGTCTTGGGGGAGATGGATGGGATGTTTGATAGACAGAGCCAGGAGCAGGGAGTACCAAGGCTGTCTGGCCCAATCTGGGGCCATCAGAATATGGTTTCAGGTTGACTCCTGAGTTCTAGAAGAACTCAAAACAGCAGAGGAAATGGAGGGAAGGCATTCAGAAACTTCCCTGACCAATCCAAGAATACGGCCCTCATGGGGACTGTACCCACTGTTGGAGGCCTGCAACAGCAGAGAGGGAGAGGAACATTTTCTTTGAATGGGAACAGCTCTATCCCTAGTGTGTCCCATCTCCTGAAGATTGTGGCCAACACCTGCTTGATCAGAGATCTTTTGTGATGGGCCTGGCAGATTCTGATGAGGGAATCCGCCAGGATGTTGTCTTTCCCTGGGAGGTGGACTGCTGACAGGTGCACGTCCAATGAGTAAGCCAGACTCAAAAGCTTCATAGCTTCTGTGTACAGCTTTGAGGACCTTGTGCCCCCTTGTTTGTTGATGTAATACGTTGTGGTGGTATTGTCTGTCTTGACCTGAACAGACTAACCCTTGACATGTGGTGCAAATGACTGAAGAGCTAGAAACACTGCTCTTACCTCCAGCAGATTTATATGCTCCCTGGATTCCCAAGAGGATCATACCCCATTTACTGTTAGGTCTCCCAGGTGGGTGCCCCAGCCCAACATAGAAGCATCTGTTATCAGGACAACTATAGGAGCCTTACCTAAAAACGTACCCCTTCTCTGAAGTTGTCCTTTTCTTTCCACCAATCCAAGGCCTGTAACAGGGTTTTTGTTACAGGCAACAGCCTGGAGAGAGGATGCCGCTTTTGAGACCAATGGGCTTGCAAGTGGTACTGAATGTCCCTTATCTGAAATCTTGCTTTTGGAACCACTGCTGTGGTGGACGCCATATGCCCTAGCAGCTGAAGAAAGTGCCTTGCTGGCCTGGTTTGACCTATGGCAAAGGAATTTGCAAGTTCCACAAGGTTTCTCACCCTTTCCTGGGGTAGGAAAGTTTTGCCCTGTGGGGCATCCAGTTCTGCTATGAACTCCGGTATCTGTACTGGTTCTGTCTGAGACATCTGCACATTCATGAGGAATCCAAATCCCTCTAGAGTGCTGTGAGTCAGGAGGAGTGAGTCCTTGATCTGTTGATGTGACTTTCCCAAAACCAACCAGTCATTTAGGTAAGGGAAGACCATCACTCTTTGTCTTCTGAGGTGTGCTGCCACAATGGCCAAGCACTCTGTGAACACTCTGGGAGCAGATGACTGACCAGAGGGAAGGGCTGTGAATTGGTAGTGACCAGAAGGGAGCCTGAACCACAGGTATTTTCTGTGACTAGGCTTGATTGGAATGTGAAAATATGCATCTTTCAGGTCCAGGGATGTCAGCCAGATTCTCTGCTGAAGGGATGGAATAGCTGTGGACAGGGTGACCATCTTGAATCTGTCTTTTTTCAGATGCTTGTTCAAAAATCTGAGGTCCAAAATGGGTCGCCAGTCCCCATTTTTCTTGCATGTGAGGAAGAACCTCGAGTAGAGGCTCTTTCCCCACCGGGAAGAAGGCACTTTTTCTTCTGTCTTTGCTTGCAGTAGTTTTTTTAACCTCCAGATCCAGCAGAATACTTTCTGCTGGATGGGAAGGATGGAAATGTCTGTGTACAGACAATTTGGGAAACATTTTGAACTGCATAGTTAGGCCTTGGACCACTACGTCCAGGACATACTTGTCCGTGGTGATGTTTTTCCACTTCTGAAAGAAATGAGCCAGCCCTCCCCCTTCCGGTAGTGGGCTGGCAACCTGGACACATACCTCAGGGATTTTGTTTGGGTTGAGCCTTAGAGGATAAAGCCTGGTTAGCCTTTCTGGAAGCTCTTCTTCCTCTGCCCTGAAGTAACCTCTTGAATAAGAGTAGTCATAGGACATGGGCATGGGGTAGTAAGGTCTTGGATAATAACCTCTACCCCTACTTCCCCTTCCTTGAGGCCTGTAAGATGTAGATGCCTTTTCCTTCTCAGTATTGTTTTTGTAAGTGGTTTTGTACTCTTGAACTTTTTTCATGTATGCCTCTGTCTTATCACCAAAGAAGGAATTATTTTTTACATGGAAGTCCATGGCTTTTGTCTGGGCATCATGGGACAAATCAGTTATCCTTAGCTAAGCAAATCTCCTCAGGGAGACAGCATGGACCATAGCCCTAGAAGCAGTGTTGTTTGTGTCCACTGCCATGTGGAACTGGTACTTAGTAGCATCCAGGGCAGTTCTGGCAGTGTCTGCGAAGTCCTGAACCCGATGCCCTTGAATTTTGTCACACAGGGCCAGAACCACATTCCAAAGGGCTTTCTGGTACTGGACAATGTAATCCACGTACACAGCCTTTGTCAGGAGCAGAGAGGCTGTGGTGTACATTTTCTTCCCCATGCTGTCCAGCTTTCTGGAGTCTTTGTCCATAGGCTAGGAGGAGAGAGGAATCCTGGCCTTGTCACATGCCACTGCCTGGACTACACCCTCATGGTCAGGGTGTGTGTAGATGTACTCAGCATTGTGCTTGTCTAGCTGGTATTTCTTTTCTATTTTCTTGTGAACCCCCAGGATAGATGCAGGGGATTGAAGTAATCTACAGGTTGTCCTCTTTAGTGATGTGTGCACCAGTAACAGCAACCTTTTTGTGGTGGTCATCCCCATCATATCCAAACAATCGCCTCCTCCTCATCCTCTCTAGTCTCCTGTATGGAGAGAGCCAGAGTATTGACTAGCTGCCTCACAAAGACACAGTACGAGGAATAATCTTCCAGCTCCTGTGGATGGGGGCCAAACTGCTGGTTGGGGGAACCATCCATTTCAATGGGCTCCCCTTCATTTTCATGTTCCTCATAGGGCTGAGGAGGAACCAATATGCCCATAAGGACTCCCATGGCTTGAAAAGCCTGGAGGAATTGAAAAGTCCTTGCCATGTTCTTATGAGAGGGCATTTTTACTTCATCCACTGCCATCTCCTTTTGCTCTTCAGTTGGAGGGACAGTGACATTATTCTCTTTGTGTTTTAATTTGTCTACTGGTGTCTCCTTTTGCTTTTCAGCAGGAGGGGCAGTGACATGTTTCTCTTTTAGCTTCTTTGTGGCAGGAACCAACTCTGGAGCCTGCCCTGAGAGTCTGTTTTATTTTTCAGTAAGGTCTATAGAGGGTCTTAGAGTTTTGGTATGTGAACGACCCTCCATGGTATGAGTAGGTAACCCAGAAGTGGACTGAGAGGCCATAATCTGCTCTTACTTTTATTTAACTGTCTTGACCAACTTGTATGAGTGCACAATATAAAAGCATCTGACTGTGACCAGGACACCTAAGGCACAATCATAGTAGTCTGCCTAGGTAGTAACAGATAAATAAATAAATAATACACTAAAGCCAAATCAGAGGTCCCATTTCCCTCAGTTCTGCCTGATAAAAATGTCTTACAGAAGAAGTGTCAAAGGAAAAAGCATCCTAGGCAGAGAACACAATTGAGCCCTTGTCTTTTTTTTTTCAGAAACTACAGACTCAATGTGACTGTGTCTTGGTTCCCAGAAAGTGGCACTGAGACAATAATTCCCTCAAAACACAGAAAAAGGGTCAAAAATAAATTCTGACAGGTGAAAACACTCGGCAAGTGAATGAACAGCTAAACACTAATACTGACACTGCCAATGGAGTTCTCCAGTTCAAGGAACCACTGTGGAATGGATAACTCATGCTATGCCAGTAAAAACCTAGGAAAACAGGAAAACCCCTATAAGCTAAGTGAAAAATTAAGAGGGCAGAGACTTAAACAAAATAATAAAACTGAAGTTATAATACTTATTCAACGCCATGACTTCCTATAACGAGTTGCTGAAGAGAGCTTCTTGAGGCAATTTGCTTGTGCTGGCAGAGAAAATTATCTGACATTAGGCTGCAGAATGCAGTGGCACCTAGAGGGTAGAGGTTTAAATTTCATTCAAAATTCCATACATGCACTCCAGGGCAGCTTCACCTGCTGGGCTCAGCACAACCAGTTAAGTATAATGAGGGATTCCTGGGGTTTGAATGTGGCTTCTTACTGTGGCTTTAAATACGTCCCATATATCGACTATATACTGTGCACCATTATAGTTGAAGAACTAGTATATTTTTATTTGTTCTCTTATTTGTTCAGTGAAGTCTGAATTTCTCAATAGACTGTAATTAAATGTCCATTGTCTTGTTTTTATTTGATTTTTTGTAGGAGAAAAGTAAATAGGACCAGTGAATCATCAGAAATAACAGCCGGAGAAATTAGAATTTTTGTTATATTCTTTTACAAATTTTTATCACAAACAACATAATCAATATAAGAATATGCTCTTGCTGGGTGTGAAAATGTGTAAATTCCTGGTTTTGATGATTTTTGGTTCGCCAAATGTCTAACAGATTAATTTACTTCAAAAAATGATTACAAATAAGTGTCTTTTTTTATCTTCTACTGTCATTTCTGTGGATTTGTCCTTGGGGTCTGCATATACATTGAAATCCCCTGCTATCAGTATATTACCTTCGCCTAATTTAATCAACCATTTTTTATATTATTAATAAATTCTTGGTAATTTATAAAGGGAGCATACACTGAGGCTATGATATACTAAATACCCATTAAGTTACCTTTAATCATTATTATTCTCCCTTCCATATCATGGTATTGCTTGTGTAACTTAAAATGTATATTTTTACTAATAAGAATAGGTGTACCTCTACTTTTATTGTACCTTCTGATGAAAAAAGCTGCCTTACCCAAAAAGCTTTAAAAACTTATTTCTTTTGAATGAGTAATATAACTCTTTTCTTTTTATTTTGTAAAAGTTAGAATAAGTTTCAAAAACAATGCTCCACCTCAAGGAGTCCTTGTGTGGCAAGTCTATTTGCACTCTGTTAAGCAAACAAAGAAGAGTCTGTAGACTTAAACGTTTTCTTACCAAATCTTCTTTATTTTCCCACTTTTACACAGAACACCTTTTAGTAACTTCATTCCATCCAGCTCAACAGCAAACTGTTGAAGGTGTAGTTTAGATGCTGAAACATCAACTGTGACGTCACACGTGCATGCAAGTGCACATTTGCATGTCCACCTTGCTCTACAATCCTAGAATGGATTTTCTTAATGTCTGGAATACTATCCTATGGTTTAAATACACGGCAGTATCTTCAACTGTGGAACAGGCAATTGAGCTATGAAAAAATAGTTTGCTGTTGTGTTGTATAGAATGTAGTTACTAAAATGTGTTCTTTTTTCTGTGTAAAAGTGGGAAAATAAGTAAAGAAGATTTGGTAAGAATACATTTAAGTCTACAGACTCTTCCTTGTTTGCTTTTTGTATCTACTGTATATTCCTCGCTGTTCTGCACCTTAAAAATCCTTGAAGCCATTTGCACAGAGCATTTGTGGGCAGAACCTAATTGAAGGTCATTTGTGTTAGAATAAGTTTCCTTTTATAGGTGAATTTGAGTCATTGTTGTTTCACGTGGCTAAGCTTAAATTTATACTAGACGAAGCCACTGTTTTATTATAAGTTTGAATTTACCCACTGTGCTTATTTAGAAACCATTCTCTTCTATATTCCTACTTTTTTCTATTAATACCTACTGTACACCCTCTGTGATAACCTTTATTTTTCCCCTTTGTGTGGCACAGTACAAGCCCGATTATCTGAATCCCGATTATCCAGACATCCCAGTCTAACAAACCAGACCCTTGTCTCCTGAGTGTTTACTTACTGTATGTCATACAATGGGAATAGAGTAATCGGGGAGGATAATCAGTGTTGTACTGTTCTACTACTGATGCTCAATTCATTTCTTCCACAGGGGTCATTCAAGTCCTGTACTGTAATGTACTGCTCCCACTAACCTTACCCAGGCTATAGCAGAAGACATCCGGGGGACAGAACCATGAGGTCGACAGAATTTCAGGTGTGGACAGGAACTGCCATCACAACCCCTCCAAGTCTGTCTTTTTTTTTTTTCAGTTTGCAGGGTTTTGAGTTGCAAAACAATATCGTTCCCCTCTGCATTTAGTCAGTTAAAAAAAATAAAGCCCTTCAGAGCAAGAAAGGTCCCGCAAGCAGCAGAAATTGTTAGACAACACTGTTTTGCGTAGTGAGCATACCTTCTGGCTCCTCCATTTTCTCAACTGGCTCTTCCGTTTTCAAGCAGAGAGGTTTAAAAAAAAAAGAAATCTCTTCAGAGCAAGAGAGGTCCTCCACTATTTCATGTGGCAAACCATGATAAACTTTCTAAAAATGTTGCTATTATAGCTCTTCGTGGCTTCTCTTCCTCTGGTTTAGGTCTTAGCGAACAGTGTGCTCTATCCAGTACAAATGTCGCAGGCTGTAATGTAGTTCTTAAAAATTCCACAAATAATGGGCCCTATACACGATTGGTGCGGAGTGGCTACACATGCATATCTGGGGTGAGTAGCCACTCTGCACCTACTGTGCCCCCCCAAGCGGCATGCACAAAGGGGGTGCACGCAGACCCACCACACCCAAGCCCCCACGTCCGCAGACAGCTCCGCAATGGGGGTGGTCTGGGGGCATGCCAGCACTACGCGGTATTCACTAACCCACGTAGTGCTGGCAGCATGGGTGCGGAGGATGGCACAGGGTACACCAGGGAGACCCTGCCATAACCCACTGTGCACCCCCATGGACACAAGCATCTGGTCACTGGGGGACTGGGATAGGGTACATCGTGCTGCCCCTGATGGTTGGGCAGCAGGAGGTGGCAGGGGCAGCTGGACAGGCATGCACCAGAACAGTTCTTGCGTGGTGGCACTGGGACCGGAGGGTGCCGTGCAGGTCCGGGTGTGTGCAATCAGCATGCACAGCCCTGGACCTGAGCCACCCTATGCATGGGATCCTCTATGGGTCCCAGGGGGCATCCCATTGGATGCCCACCCGGGATGACAACTCCTCCCTCGGCCACCCTGTGGAGTCCTGTGCTCCGGGGGGGGAGCCATGGACAGGTGGCTGGCATTGGTGAATGCCGGTATGGGCGCACCTGTCCATGTGGCGCAGGGTCATGGGCAGGGTACACCTATGCCCCTTTCATGCATAGGGGCCATTGTTCTTAATGTTTCTTCCACTGTGGAGCTTTCATTCCAGTTTTTGGGCACACCAACCACTCGAACATTTCTGCATCTGCACTTGCTTCCACATCTGTTATTTTGGTATGGATTTTGTTAGATTTTTTTTGAAAGTAGGGCATATTCTTTTTGTTACTGATGCTTCATCCTCTAGTATAGATAGTCAACCTTCTAGTTATGTTGTTCTCTGGGCTCTATCTTTAACTGTCATATTCACATTCTGTATCTCTGCTTGCAATCTTTCCATTCCTTCTGTTATATCTTTTAAGGGTGCAATTTCCAATTTAATCTGCTGTACATTTGCTAGTATGATTTTGGCCCATGATGGTGTCTGTTCATGTGGAACTCCATCCTCTTCCTGATTTTCATAATTTTGATTTTCATAATCTTCATTACAGGCTTCTGAGTCTCTCTCTGAGCCATCATCTGTATTTTGTTTACCTAATTCATCTTCTTCCAAATGTTCCACTATTTTGCCTGTATCCATCATATTTCCTCCTTCCTTCACCTCCGTTTGGGTTAAATGCTTTGTCTCTGTTTCAACTTTTTTGTTTTCTTTGCAATATTTTGGTTTAGCTCCTCTGCATAAATATTCCTGTTGCATTTCATCCTGATCATTAACTTCCTTTTGGTGTTGCAAGAAGTAATTAGTTGTTAAATTCTCCTGATTGTTGATTTAGAAGCATATTACTTTCCTGCTTATTATTTTTTTTTGTACTAAGGTATGTGACTTAGCTACAGCATGCATCTCTTGTGTCTTACCCAGAGACATATTAGATTGCTTTTGTTTTGTATTTTCCAAAGCTTTATTCTGGTGAGGACAGCTCTCCCATCCATTCTTTTGATTAAAAATATCACATACCAGTATATTTTTAACTGTATCCCCATGTTTTAGTAAGTTAACTTTTTCTCATCCTCTGTAGCTCTGTGCTGTTAATTTAAGGCATTGATCAGTATTTGTAGTCTCTGTCTGTGCTTGTATAACTTGTACAGTTCCATTGTGTTCTCCAAGTTTTTCACCCTGCCCTCCGGCCATTTCTCCCTTCGACTTGCTGTCAACATTCATTTCTATTTCAGTTTTAGAGAAAAACCCAGGTACATTAATGTATTTGGAAGTAGTACTTTATCTAATTTACTTATGTATTTAATTATTTTTGTTGTTAGTAACTGGGAATGACACACTGAGCCAAGGCTCATTTCCAGGTGCAACCCAGAGATGGGGAGAATGGGAGTACAGACATAAAGGGATTACAAACATCTGAATTATAACATCCAGTTGAGTCTTTGCTTGAGGCTGATCATCTGATAAAGCTGGCATAATAAGTTGATTTTGTGGTAAGGCAAGTTTCGCTCGTGTGGAACTTTGCATAACTATCACACTATGTGCTGATGGATTCCTTTCCTGCTTTTTCTCCAATGTCAGGGATCTCAGATCTTGGTAAGGCCAATTCTTTATTTTCCTCCATCACGGTGTCTGACCACAACGATTTTTTTTGTTAACCAAGCTCTCGTCCTTGCACTTATCCTGTTGGGGTTCCACTGCCAACACACTTGATTTTGCAGCATTTTCTTACTATTTGTTGGGACAGAGTAACAGGACTAAGCATGGCGGGTAAAGGTTTGATCAGGAATGCTGAGGATTTCATGGGAGGAAGTGCATGATGTGTTACACCATAATGAGAATTTCTTGTTTTGCCAGTAATATGAAATGAGCAGCCAGTTCTCTACATGTAGCTATTTTTTTCCCTCAGGGCTCCACTTAGCTGTAATTCCTATGAACCACAGGAGCACAGCCATGAGAACACCAGCATTTGAGACAGGTATGAGACGACCTTAACTTACTAGGATTTTTATCTCATATGAAAGCAGTTTTTTGTTTGTTTTTTTGTTTTCACCTTATATCAGGGAGGGAGTAAGGTTTGTTCAGGTCCACTCATTGCAGCAACTCACTCCCCCAGCTCTCTTGTATCCACCATCTCGATATGCAATTTACCCCCAGATTATCTATATGTGAGGGCAAGGCGAATTCATGCTGCACCCAGATAACAGCTCTGCAAGGCTCAATAGGTAGAAGTCAGTTTGTATGTGGGTGGACCAGCACCAACCTAACCCAAAAACACTGTTCAAATGGAAATTCTGTGAACATGTACAGGATTGAATCAGCACACCTTGTAGAAGTTGCTCAAAGTTCTTTATTAAGTCCATGCAAAATATTGGTGTTCCAGTTCCTCAGCCCAGGGTATCACAGCTTCAAGGTAAACAATACATTTTAAAGGCATTTGAATCCACCTTATCTACAAGCCAGTCACCCCTATGACTGCTGGTTGTCTAATGCATCTCCAGCTAGAGGCTCTTTATCTTGGAACTACACCATTGTTTTGCACAGAATTAATAAAGAACTTTGAGCAGCATCTACAAGGAACACTCAATTTCAGTTGTGTGCACAGGCTTGGGGAATGCAAATTTTGTGCACGCAACCAAAAATGCACTTATCTAGAATGACCATTTTTGATCATTTTTGATGCTCAAAAAGCACACTCTGTGCAATAGACATCTGCATGTTTTTGAAAAATATAAAGAGGTTTTAATATGATACACTCACAACATTTAATATGTTCTGTAACTTTAAATGGTTTTTAAAAGGTTTAAAAATGTTTTAGACAGTTACTTTAGCATCACTTTAAAAGATATAAAGTATTGATGGACTGGAATGCAATATCAAAGGGTCATACAACAAAGGAATGTTGGGAAATGTTTCTAAAGATTATGGAGGAGGTTATCTGGAATTATACAATGGCAAGAAAGAATCTAGAACACTCATTGGTCAATTTGGACTGGACCCGTGATGTTATCCTGGCATAACATCACGGATCTAGTCCCAGCACACATAGTGACCGCATGAAATGTAAAGAAAAAGGAAAAATCACTGCACAGCTATTACTTTCATCTCCGTCACCACACTGCAGAAAACCGCCTGGCGTTTCTTCACAGCACTATAAATTCCTCCCTTACACAGAAACAGCCAAAGCTCAGCACACAATGGTGACACATATCCAAGCCCACCCCACCCCAGAAAAACTTTCTTATTTTTTAAATCCACTGCCTTGAAACCCATGTAATTCCCAGAAGCACTTCACAACCCAGCCCGATCCCCACTCGGCAACCCACTTTCCCGATTCCCTCTGAACAATGTGCCTGGTCAGTACGCGAGCAAGCATGTGATTAACAGACACTGTCTGTCTCCAAACCGCTCCCTCGCTCGCTTTCAAACCACTCTTCTTGCTTGTTTGTTTTTTCAATGACACCATGCTCTACAGAAAATAAAAAAAAATTCTCCTTGCCATTTCCCTACCTCATCTCCTTGTCGGAGAAATGTTGTACAGAGAGCGAGCCGGTGGACGAAACACATTGGGGGTAGAGGGCTTATGATTCCCAAGTTACCACCAGCATTTACTTACTACAGAGATAAGACACAAAATGAAAACCTGAATTTAAAAAAAAAGGATAGGGCACAGTAACAAACCAAGCACCAGCCTCAGAGGTGCTATGCAAAGAAGAGTTGCTTAGTTACTAGGAGGACTGCAGAAACACAGCTCCACCTGCTGGCTGGAATTGAAAATCGTCACTTTTTTCCAATAAAGTAATCCTACGCATATAAAAAAATGACCAAAAATCAATTTTAAATTTACTTTTTCATATCTTTTTTTTTTAATATTACAAATAAGCCATTGTATAATAGGAATAATGCACTCCAGGGTGTGTGTTGTGCTGGGATAACGTCACTTCTGGGGTGATTAGTCGCACTCAGCCTGCAGCCTTGTGCCTAATCACCCCAGGCGTGACATTATCCCAGCACGACACACACCCTGTCACGCATTATTCCTTTAACATACACCAACTCAGGAGATGTATAACAACAAAGGAAAAAGACCAATTTGGCTTAATAAGAAACTCATTAAATTAAGTAATAAGAAGAGAAGATGTTATAACAAAGCTAAAGCAAATCTGACTGAAAAAAAACAAGAGGCTATATGAGACAATATTATATAGACTGAAAAGTGAAATAAATAATGCTAAGAAACAAACTGAATTTAGACTTGCAAATAACAAAGGGGATAGGAAAGGTTTCTTTTCTTATAATAATGGCAAAAGAGGGCAGGATAGAATGATAGGCCCTTTAAAAATTGATGGCATAATACAGGATAAGCTGGAAGAGTTGGCTAGAAAATTTAATGTTTTCTTTAGTTCTGTTTTTCATAAGTCTGCTAATAGCAAGTTAGGGAACATCCTGGATAATACAAAACAAGACCCAGTAGAATTTTTTACCAGTGTAAAGGTACTTGAGAAAATAGAGGGATTAAAAATGACTAAGTCTGCTGGCCTGGTGGCGCTGAGGGTTGAGGCGCTGGACACCACACCTCGCACCACGCTGGCGACCCGGGTTTGGGAGCGAGCGCGGGTCAGCACAGATGGGGAACGATCGAGTGTCCCATGGACAGCTCTCCTTCCCCGGGGAGGGTGGTTTCCACCAGCCGATGCACTGGTGACCTCTGGCGGCAGCTGGAGGCACTGCAGGGCATGGACGCAGACAGCGAGGGGACTGGGCTGCGGCAGGTGTCTTTCAGGCGTGCACAGGAGCATGCACACAATGAGCGGGACGTCATTGCACATCTGAGCCCTGGGGAGAAAACTCAAGAAATATCCCTACCCCGGGGAGGTGACGGAAACTCCAGTGGACTGGACCCACATGTCCAATGTTGGCCGGCAACTCTGACTTCATCCTGGGGATCTCGGGCCTCTCCTAGGGGGTTGGGAGAACAGAGATCCTGGACCCGATTACACGGTCAGAGGTGGCTACCAGCTCCGAGTGAGGATTCCAGAGAGATGCCCCATCAGGTAGGAGAATAAACAGAGTCTACAAAAAAAAATTTTTTTCAAAAATTACTAAGTCTGCAGGACCTGATGATATGTATCCAAGGTTATTAAAGGAATTAAAGATGTACTAGCAAAATTATAGCTGATATAGGAACATGATCATTGTTGGATGGATATGTTCCAGCAGAATGGAGAAGTGCAATTGTGGTACCAATTTTTAAAAAGAGTAGTAAAGATGATCCTGCTAACTATCGACCTGTGAGCCGAACTTCAGTTGTGGGAAAGCTTACTGAAAGTATAACAGTGGATGAGATCAAGGAATGGATGAAAGAGAAGAGCATGAGGGATTCTTTGCAACATGGCTTTACGGATAATAGGTCATACAACACCGTGCAACACCAATCTTACAAGCTTCTATAAGTTTATAGGGGAGAACATGGATGTGGGGAAATCTATGGATGTAGCATTGATGGACTTTAGTAGAGCCTTTGACTTAGAACCACATGATGCGTTGATTCTGAAGATGTTAAATTTGGGTTTAAACATAAGTATTATTAGATGGATAGCAAACTGGTTGCTAGAAAGAAAACAGGCTGTCCGAATACATGGACATATATTAAAAGAGGTTGAGGTTGAGGTTGGTAGTGGAGTGTCACAGGGGTCGGTCCTGGGTCTATTGTTTTGTATCTATATAGGTGATTTGAACATCAGCAGTGGTAACAAACTAATCAAGTTCGCAGATGACGTTAAGTTGGGAGGAATTGTGGACACCTTTGTGGATACCTTTGATGATAGGTTACGTTTTGGTCAAGATATCTTGACTATAGTTGATTGGGCAGATAAGAATGGGATGAAATTAAACCCAAATAAATGTAGTATAATTCACATGGGAAGAAAAAATATTTGCCAGGAGTATAATATCCAGGGAAGTAACCTAATAGCAAAGAGGTGCGAAAAAGATTTGGGAATCTTTATCAGGGATGATCTGAAAAGTGAAGCACACTGTACAGTAAATACATGGCTAATAGAGCCATGTATTTAGTAAACAGTGTAAGAAGATGCTTCTTCTCAAGGAATAGCATTGTTCTGTTACCAACATACCACAGCTATATAAGACCGATCTTGGACTACGGCTCTCCATGCTGGAGTCCTTATTTGAGAAAAGACATAAGACTAGTTGAAAGGCCTCAAAGGTCCTACACCAAATTAGTATCAGAGTGTAAGGACAAATCTTACAGTGAAAGACTGGAGTATTTAAATCTATGGTCATTGGAGGCAAGAAGAAAAAGAGGCGATATTTTACTACTGCATAAAATTCTGAGGGAGGACAGGTTAATGAAGGAATTGCATTTGGAGAGTAGGGATAGGAAGTATGAGATGAGGGGGCATGGAAGGCAGATTAGCAAAAATACTTATAGAACTGAAGCATGGAAACATAGTTTTGTATCACGATCAATCAGGCTTTGGAACACACTACCAGAGGATGTGGTAATTGCACCCACTTTCATAGTGTTTAAGATCAAGTTAGATAGGTATAGCATGGTTAGTAACCAGATTACTTCCACTGTGTAGTGGGGGATAACTTTTATGGGCTTTGCCTTCTGTTACCCTATTTCCCTAGTATGATGCCCTAGTACTGTACTTTAAAGGCATTACAGTATTTATAGGCATTACAGTCTGTCATACTGAGAAACTGTGCACTGCAAACTAGGCAAAGAAATCGGTTATCTTACTTTGAACTACATTTTTTGCAGTGAGTCTTTCAAGGTTTCTCTCAAAAGTGTAGAACCACCCAAAGTCTCTGTCCTCTTTCATTTCTATGTAATGTCAGACCTTGCGAATAAGCACTCACATCTACCCAGTGCTCGGCAGTTGTTCTTCATCCTCATCTTCTTCCACTCCGGTATCTGCCCCCATCACCGAAACACAGATTTCAGTGTTAGTTCTCGCGATGTGGGCTCGTTTGTGTCAATGTCATGGTAGGCTTGGAATTCCCAGGTAACATTCCGGGGGCTGGATCTGGCTCTCAAAGCAGGCTCAACGTCATTCTGCAGATTATAAAGACCAGCTTTTCAAAAGCAGTTTTTAAGTGTCTCACTTGAGACATCTGTGCAGGATCGACTGACAAGGTGAATGGCATCCAGGATGTTTAGCTTTTGTGCCTGGTAAATAAAGACTTCTGTACTAGAGTCTATGTCGGCTAGGATCTTAGACATAATCCATTACCGATAGTGCTGCTTTAAACTGTAGAGCACACCTTGATCCATCGGTTGAATGATGAATGTGCAGTTCGAGGGTAAACAATACAGTTAGACAAACTGCAGTTGTAGTGGCTTGTGGGCTGGGCAATTGTCCACTATCATTGCTGTCTTTCTGCGTTGGCACTGCATTTTCTTATTGATTCTTTTCAGCCAGTCGTGGAACACATTGCATGTCATCCATGCGTTACAGTTAGCAGTGTATTCAACATGTAGTACAGCTACATTGACCCCCTTAAAACACCTGGGCTTTTTGGATTTCACAATCATTAACAGTGGAGTTTTCTCTGTTCCACCGGCATTAGCACATACTAAGATGGACACACGTTCTTTTGCTTTCTTATGTCCGGTAAGATTTTCAGCCTTAAAAGACAAGGTGCCATCAGGTGTTGCCCGAAAGAACAATGCCATTTCGTCAGCATTAAAAATGTCTTTTGCATTGCACTGTGACAAGAGGGTTGGGAGCACTGTTCATATCCAGTCATTGGCTGCTTACTGGTCCACCTTGGCTCTCCCACCGTGAACTCACTGGTAACTGATGGAATGCCTCTCCTTACATCTCGAGAGCCATTGCTTTCTCCAGCAGAATATGACTGGAGAGTGAAACCCCTCCATCTCTGGTGGCAGAAATCAGCGGAGAAGGGCATCCTCCACATGGGAGTCTTTGCCATCCCGTTTTCTTTTGCAGCATTTCGGGGTCCCACTGCACCAGTCATTGAGAACTGCTTCTCTACTCTGAAGTATTCGGCCGACGCATGAGATGTTAATTTTAAATTCTGCTGCTAGGTCCTTTCAGCTGGCTGTTTCACATTTCTCAAGCAACTTGACTTTTTGTTCCGGTGAAAGGACGTTACGTTTGAGACCATCCGTCACACAGACAAAGCAAGACAGCACGTAGGCAGTTTAGTGCTGAGTGTTTAGAGTACTGAAAGATCAGGTTATTATAGATTGCCAGCACTTAGCATCACCTGTGAAGGCTATTAGCACCTTTCAAGAGCACTGTGAGCACTGCCATTGTTTAGCATGCAAAACGCAGTTAAATGATTAAGTGATTAGCCACGCCACAGTTACTGACAATCACTTAACAACTCATAGAAAAACAGTGGAATGAGACAAAAAAAAAGGCACACAACCAGAATTCTGTGTGCACACAAACAAAAGTTTTAACATTGAATGAACAGAAAGAGAATCGGGACTTCAGAGATGTGTGCACATAACCAAAATGTGCACACATCCGAAAGGCACACAAGCGGAATTGACTGTATGCTGATTTAATCCTTCACAAGTTAACAGAACGTCCATTTGAACAGTGTTTTGGGGTTATCTACATGTGAAATAATTCAGTCACAAAAAGCATGAAGTATATAAAAATAATTTTGATACTCTACAATGTTTATGTATGCTACAGGATAATACACATTAAAGACAACACAGTCTTACTACAGATATAAAAATAAACATTTGAAAAGATAGAACACAGAAAAAAACAAACTCAAAATTATCTAGATTCTAGGAGCAGAAGAACCTTACCCCAACTGAGAACTGGTGAGTTATTGTAGACTTTAACCCATAATTTTGCTAGTTCAAAATCCCAAAACATAATTAAACTCATAAGAGCAAACATACACAGAAATAGCTTCAGCTGGCCGGCCCACTGCACCCATATCATCATGCATGCCTCTCTGACATCACACACTGGACCATTCATTAAACCTCTGGAGACCACCCTTTTCCAAAATTAGTCCAAACTAGTTTTGTGGATCGAATTCTGGCGCTTTTATCCCGACTGGTTAAACTGTGGGGAGCTGTCTCATTTTGTCTTCGCCATGTTTACATTCAAAACATGCCTTTTCTTTATAAAGGGGATTCAGTCCTTTGAAGTTTAACCAAAATGAAAGCCTTTTACAGGGCAGGAACTGGGTTGCTTACATACAGGCCCCTCCTAGCTAAATGCTCATAGGCATGGGCAATAGTAGAATATAATGTTCAGTTTCCACCAGGCCTCCTATCTCTGTTGAAATACTCTATAGAGGTATAAATGATAATACCAATAGAAAAAAACAAAAAACACACTCAAGAAAAAAATACATTGCAAGTTGTCTCAGGGTCCAATATTGAGTAATAAAATTCATCATAACCAGTCTGAGATGTTGTCTCAAAGTTTAGAATTGTGCTGTGGAATCAGAACTCAATTCAAATGTCGCTGTGTGATGATGCTCCCTGTAGTGTTCTAATGTCAGATTTGTGCTGAAGAAAAGTAGGGGGCAGTGCTAATTAGCTAAACTGCAATGCCTATAGTAAGCTAAATAGCAAAAAATCAGCAGACGTTTTTAAGTATAACAAAAATATTTAAAAACATATTTATAACATAAATTGTGTAAACACATTCAAATGCTTATGCAATTTCAGTTTCAGTTTCATGTTTTATTAATCGGTCAAAGACCATTTCATAGCACAAGTTAAATTTACAGATTTACAAAAATATAATAAATATACATACACAGTTCTTGAAGCATATATATTATTTCTAAATGCTCAGGCAGGAAAAGAGTACTTAAAACCATATTATATGTATGAATATTTTTCTGATTAGGTTCTAGAAGGAAGGTAGGGATGGGATTGTATTGGCTCACTATTTGATCCATTTAGAAGAAACATCATTACTGTGGTGAGTCATTTTTTTTCTTATAAAAACCTAAGTCCAACAGTGATGCCACACAAAAAATGCAGGCTACATAGCAGTACCTTAGGAGGCTGTGATGTCTGGAACCTATTTAGAAAGAAGGTTTTGTAAGACTGATGTGTCAAACCTAGCATCTCTGCTGGAAAGAATGTCCAGTCAGTAGTGCTTAGTGAAGGTATGTACAGCTTTCCATGTAGCTGCTTTGCAGACATTGACCAGAGGGATGCCTCTGGAGGCTGCCACTGAGGTTTCAGTGGCCCTTGTGAAATGTGCTCTAAGTACTAAGAGGAGGGCTACTTACCTGAGTTTTATAGCAGAGCTGTATGCAAAATACCAACCACCTAGAAATGGTCTTTCTTGCAGCAGGTTTGCCATTGGCAGCCTCCCAATAGGCAATAAACAGCTGACCATTGTCAGATCTGATATCTTCTGTTCTGTCAAGATAGAAGCTGAGTGCTCTCTTAACATCCAAATAGTGCAACATTTGTTAACCTGGACTTGAATGGGATGGAAAAAGCACAGGTAGAGTAACTGCTTGGTTAAGGTGAAATTCTAACACCACTTTAGGGAGGAGCTTTCTGTTTATCCTCAGGATAACTTTGTCACTGTGCATGATTATGTAGTTAGTCTCTGTGCACAGGGTATGGAGCTCACTGATTCTCCTAGCAGAAGTCATAGCTATGATGAAGAGCATCTTCCATGTCATAAACTTGAGGTCCAAAGAGGCCATGGGCTTGAAGGGGGCATGCTGTATTTGTGCCAAGCGATACATTTAGGTCCTGAGGGGGGACACACTCCCTAACTGGCGGCTGCAGGTGAAGGAGGCCGTTGAAAAATTTCATGAACACAGGGTGTGAGGGCAGAGATTTTGACTTCCCTGCAGATAGGAAGGCTAATATGGCAGCCAGACAGACTTTCAGTGCTGAAGTCTTCAATCCACGTGTGTGCAGTTGTTTTAAGCAATCCAGAACAACTATTAAATCAGCTTGTAGTGGAAGAAACTCCCTCATCTAAGCACCAAACTGAAAATCTTTTCCATTTTGAGGAATAGGATTTTTGTGTGGACTGTTTCCTTGAATCTTTCAAAATGTTTAGTACTCTGCTTGATAAGGTCATGCTAGAGTTTCTAGGTTATCAAAAACCAAGCATTCAGCCTCAGTGTTCTGAAACTTGGAATCTTACCCTGCCCTGAAACAGCGTCAGGAGGTCATGTCTCATGAGGACAGAGATGGAACTCCTGTCTGACATGGACAGTAGGAGGGCGAAACGTGGCTGTCTCACCCAGTCAGGTGCCACCAAAATCATTGCTGCTGACACTTTCCTCAATTTCCAGAGCACTCGGTTCAGTTCATTTTATTTGATTAATCTTTTTAAAATGATTATCACAAAGTACAAAAAGAGAAAACAAGGACAATGATACATCAAAACAGACATAAATAACAAACAAACATAAACACACAGGTAAACATATAAAAACAATCCATCCTTGACAATAATAAAGTGAAGGAAACAATTCCATGGTCAACCATAAACCTCATTTAGCACTCAATTATTCTTGCACTTGTAAATTAGATACCCTCTTTCTCCTTATTTTCCTTGAGAGGTATATGAATTTCCCTACATTATGAATAACCAGAGGGTACTCGGTGGTAAGAAGCACCTGAACCAGCTCTGTCTCACTAGAAGTAGATATAGAAGTTATAATTGGTATTAACCAATTAGATCTAATTTTATTGTACCAAGAGCATTTTAAAAGGGCATGTGCTAAGTTTTCTTTCACCTACATTGCAATTACATAGTGTATCTTTGCTATCCTTTGATTTTTTATACAGAGCAATTTTGATGCTTGATTCAAAGAGTTCAAATCTAAACCTTGTTAAATTATTATGAACTGCTGGGTCCTCTAAAACATCCAGATAAAATCTAAACTCATGCGTGACCACATTCTGTAAGTACCACTTGGCATAATTTGAGGCACCAATACAGGCCAAGTCGATATCCCTGTAATACTATATAATTTTCTTTTTAACATAAGGTTTATATTGTTCACATATAACCATACCGTTTTGTCTATAGGACAGAAGAAAAGAGAGCATATATTTATCAAGAAGTCTAATTAAGTGGTGAAACCAGGCTGAATTTTTAGAATCCTTATGTTTCCAATCTTCTTTTTCCATAAGGCATTTCTTTATTCATCTCTCATCCGGAAGACTAAGTACTCAGATCCAATAGTTAATGATCCTCATATCAGCCCATGCTTGCAGCCTTGACAGGCCCAATTCAGTCCTTATAAAGTAAGCTGGAGTCAATTTTTTTACAGCTCATTATATTCCTTAATAATTTAATACCTGTTTTTTCTAGCTGATCTATATGGCACAACTCCCAGATTTCAGCAGCTTAGAGGGACTGGGTGTTGAATTTTGCTTGAATGGCCTGGAGAAGTGGTCTAACAGAGTGACCACCGTAGGCATAATTAAATCTTGCCAGGGCCCCTATAGTTGTTTTTGTTTTGGAGAGTGTGTGTGTTCAACGTGACGTTTCCATGAGCCATCATTCGAGTAATTAACTCTCAGATACAAGTAATTGGTTACTGTTTCCAGTTTATTACCACAGTGACTCCAAGAGTACTTTGTTTTTCTGGCACCAATAACCAGAATCTTGGATTTCCCCAAATTTATCTTTAGTGAAAGAGAATCTGATACTTTGCCCAAAAGGTCGAGTTTTTTCTGTAAGCCTGAGACCATAAGAGAACGTTTATTTATTTATTTCAAATTTGGATTAATACCTTTGAGCCAGGGGCTCGTTTATAAAGGCTCCAAGTCAACAAGGTATACAAGACATTTACAGGTGATGAAACATTGCAGAACAGAAAGACATCAACTAACAAGTGGTATTAGTGTGCAGTTACAACATTAAGCAAGGTACAAAAAATAAGGAGAAACAGGACCACACTTGCAGAGAAACATATTAATGCAGCACTAATTAAGTGCAGTACAGTATTTAACAATCATGTTACAGTTCAGACGGGGTGCTCCCAGGCTGCAGAAATGCAGTTTTAGCAGCCAAGGTGAGGCTTTGTCAAGGGGTAGTAGCTGGTGGGAGGTGGGGGGGAAGTGGGCAGTTGTGGAACAGGAGGGTGGGAGTGAGAGAGGGTAGTGTTTGACAGGTGAGAACCTCTGTCAGAGGCCTCGGGTTAACAGAAACACTGGCAGTCAGATTTGCTGGCAAGAAGAGATCGAAGCCCATTTTTAAAGTGGCCAAGTCTGGGGGAGTCAGCAAGGTCTGCAGGCAGATCATTGAACCATTTAGGCCCACAGTAGGAGAGGGATCTTTGGCCAAGGGCGGTTCGTTTAAAGGGAACAGTTAGGACAGCCCTACAGGCACTCCTTGTGCATTTAGATGGTTGTGCAGGCTCAAAGAGGGCTGAAGTAGCACTAGGCATGGACCCCATCAGGGACTTTTTTGCAAGGAGGCAGGTCTGGTATTGGAGTCTGTGGTGGAGTAGGAGCCAGCCAGTTTCCTTGTATAGGTCACAAGAGTGAGTCATTTTGTATACTCCCAGGACCAGGTGGCAGGCCTTGTTGAGGATGGTTTTGATCCATTTATGTGCTGTGTCTGTGCCTGCCCCATATATGACAAGGCCATAATCCACAGCTGAGAGAACTGAACTGCACGTAACAAGTTTCAGGGCAGCCGGTGTCATTGAGGTGCAGTGTCTGTACAGGATGCCAAGCTTCATGTTGGTGAACTTTACCAGTTGCTCAGCATGGGCAGTGAAGGTGAGGGTGTCATCAAGGTGAATCCCTAAGTACTTGAATGTGTTGACTTGGTCTAGTACTTCTCCTATATGCAGTGAGAACCCTCGAGTCTTGCTCTGTGGGGTGCTGAAGAGCATGCTCTTTGTCTTTTTGTAGTTGAGTAGCAGCTTATTTCAGGTGAACTAGGATTCCAATGCATGAAAATTGAGCTGAAGTTCGCAGCTAATTGATCCCAGGTTTTTCCCTGGGACAGAGATAACAGCATCGTCTGCATAGAGTACGGAGTGTGCAGGGCAGGTAGAAAACATGTCATTTAAGAAGAGGCTGAATAAGAAAGGACCGAGGATAGAACCTTGCGGGATCCCTAGGTTTACTTCCCTGGGCTCAGAGACTGTATTGCCGATCCTGACCCGTTGAGATCTATGGGTGAGGTAACTATGGAACCAGGCCACAGATTCCATTGACAATCCTGTAGAGAGGAGACATTTCAGTAGCAGTTGGTGACTGACTGTGTCAAAGGCCTTGGTGAGGTCTATGAAGATAGACCCCACCACCATCACTTTATCCAGGGCCCCATAAAACTGAGTGCTGTACTCTAATAGCGCGGTGACGGTGGAGTGGTTTTGTCGGAATCCATGTTGTTGCAAGCAGAGAAGGCTATGCTTTTCTAGGTACTCAGTTAGTTGTTCCGAGACCACCCTTTCAAGTGCTTTGGAGAGGGAGGGTAAAATCATGATGGGCTGGAAGTTTGCTAGATTGAGCTAGACTGAGCACTCACCCCCTTGTCCCCTTTTTATCCCCCCGCCTTCCTGCTTTCTCTTCACAAATACTAATCCCCCCCTAATTTTGATCCCCTTCCCCTGGTTTCCCCCACCCACTCCCCACACTTTAAACCCTTTCCCTATCCCTCCCCCACATCACCCAGCCCTGCCCTATCACCCACACACAGTAACCCTGGGCAGATTCCTATCAAATCCCACCCTCTGAATACTCAACCCACTTATTCTGTCACCCCTTGCCTCTGCCCCACCCTCCCCTGCTCTCATCTATTCTGTCCTCCCGCTCCTTTGGTCACCACCACTTCTGACCCTCCATAACTCTACCTGCATGCTCTAAGAAAAAATTACTCACCTTAGCAATTATGTTTCTTCTAGTGGAGTCTTGCTGTATTCTGACTATTGCAGTTAAGTCCTGCCTTTCAACTGCCCCGGAGAACAAAGGGTTAACTTTTCTATGCCTTGCATAGAATGTTCATCACGAGCTCGGTTGAAGCCCCTGTCTGTTGTTGTTCAAACTGCAACCGTCAGATCTTTACGAGCAAAGACTCACTAGGTGTTCTGTGTAGAAACTAAAAAATTTTTACTAGCCAACTGGCAAATATATAATGTTTTTGGTTCTCAAAGAAAGACTCAAGTCAGGAAACCCAAAAACAAAAACACATCCAAAACACAACATTTCACCCAAAGAAAAAGAGAGTGTAAAATGGACACCCCTAGGGTGCCAACACTGCTCCTGTCCACCCACATCCCAAAAACTAGGTTCTGAGAGGGGAGGTGGGGGGGAGGTCAGAATACAGCAAGACTCCACTAGAAGAAACATAATTACTAAGGTGAGTAATTTTTTCTTCAAACAACATGAAGTCTTGCTGTATTCTGACTATTGCAGACTACCGAGCAGTACCTCCATGGAGGAGGGACAGAACCTACTTTGGAAATAGGCTCTGAAGTACTGCTGTGCTAAACCGAGCATCACTCCTAGCCTGGATATCCAGAGAGTAATGCTTGGTGAAAGTATGGACTGTTTTCCAGGTGGCTGCTTGACAAATTTCTAAGAGAGGGAATATCCCTGGCAGCAGCCAGGGAAGCAGCTGTACCTCTTGTGGAATGAGCCCTCAGGCCTGAGGGTGGAGGTCTACCCAGTTTTTCATAGCAGAACTGTATAAAAGAAACAATCCACCTGGCAATAGATCTCTTAGTGGCAGGTTTGCCCTTACCAACTTCTCCATAAGTGATGAACAGTTGGAGGGATTCAAACCTGTGACCCTTGGTACACTCTATGTAGTAGCTAAGGGCTCTTTGAACATCCAAACTGTGTAGCCTCCTCTCTCTTGAGGAGGAATGGTCAGTGAAGAAAACAGGGGAGACATACAGACTGGTTGAGGTGGAAATCTGAAACCACTTTAGGCAAGAACTTTCTGTTAGTTCTAAGGACCACTTTATCTCTGTGAAAAGAGATGAAATCAGATTCCACTGACAGGGCTTGCAATTCACTGATACATCTGGCAGAAGTAATGGCTACCAAAAACACAGTTTAACAAGTCAAGTACTTAAGCTCTGCAGAGGACAAAGGCTCAAAGGGGGGTTGCATAAGCTGAGTAATGCAAACATTAAGGTCCCAAGCAGGAGCAGGATCCCTATAGGGGGGATTGGTGTGAAGCAATCCCTTGAAAAACTTACAGAATACAGGATGGGATGACAGAGAGGAAGACTTGCGTACCGACAGGAAAGCAGAAACAGCTGCCAAGTGTACCTTGAGGGTAACTGGTCTGAGACCTAGGCCATTAAGATGGACCATATAATCCAGAACCGTAGGCAATTCAGCAGAGTCTGGAGAAATATTCTTCTGAGAACACCAAATGCTGAATCTTTTCCATTTGGAGTTGTAAGTCTTTCTGGTGGAAGGCTTTCGAGAAGCCTTAATGATATCCAGAACCCCTTGGGAAAGATGCAGATCTGCAGACTCTAACTCTTACTCTTCAAGAGCCAAGCCTTGAGATTGAGAGACTAAAGATTCGGGTACCAAATCCTCCCCTGAGAGGATGTTAACAGGTTGTAATTCCTGGGAAGAGACAGGGGAAGATGGACTATTAGGAACAGCAACAAGGGATACCATGGCTGTCTGGCCCAGTCTGGAGCAATCAGAATCACTTTGCATGGTTGTGACCTTATCTTGACTAACACTCTGAACAAGAGAGGGAAGGGGGGAAAGCATACAGAAATTTCCATTCCCAGTTCAGAATCAGAGCATCCAGGGGGACTGAGCCCAAGACTGGGGGTCTGCAACAAAAGAGAGGAAGTTGGTGATTGGGGCTGCAAAAAGATCTATCTCTGGAGTGCCCCATCTTGAGAAAATCACTTTCAAAATCAGAGGATCTAGGGCCCATTCGTGATAGCCCTGGGATATTCTGCTCAGTGCATCTGCTAGGACATTGTCCTTCCCTGGGAGGTGAACTGCTATCAGAGAGGTTTGCAGGGAATAGGCCAGGGACCACAACTTCATTGCTTCTTTGCACAAGGCCATAGACTGAGTGCCTCCTTGCTTGTTGATGTACCACATGGTGGTGGTGGTGTCTGTTCTGACCTGAACCACCTTGTTCTGTACAGATTTGGAAAAGCTTGCAGTGCCAGAAACACTGCTCTGAGTTCCAATAGATTGATGTGAAGCAGAGATTCCTGAGGTGACCACAGTCCCTGGGTGGTAAGATCCCCCAAATGGGCTCCCCAGCCCAGCAGGGAAGCATCTGTGGTGAGTATCACTGAATGAGACTGAGTGACAAATGGAACCCCTTGTCTCAAATTGTCCTGATCCTGCCACCATTGCAAGGCTTGGATCAGGGTTTGAGTCACTGGGATTAGTTTGGTAAGGGAATCCTTTCTTTGGGACCAAAAGGCTCTTAAGTGGAACTGAATGTCCCTCATTTGGAATCTTGCTCCCTGAACCACTGCTGTGGAAGCTGCCATGTGGCCCAGTAGCTGAAGGAAATGCCTTGCTGGTCGAGACACCTGAAGGGTGAATGAAGAGGCCAGTTCCATAAGGGTCCTTGCCCTTTCCAGGGGAAGGAAGGCTCTTGCCTTTACCGTATCCAGTTCTGCACCTATGAAGGCGAGGAGCTGCACTGGTTCGAGAACTGACTTTGATAGGTTGAGAAGGGATCCTAAAGAAGTGAGCACTTGCTGGGTCACTTGCAGATGTGACTTGACTTGGTCTGGAGACTGACCTACTATGAGCCAGTCGTCCAAGTATGGGAAAATGGAAATCTTTTTTCTTCTTAGGATGGCAACAACTACTGCCAGGCACTTTGTGAAGACCCTTGGGGCTGATGTTAGGCCAAAGGGCATTGCTCTGAATTGATAGTGGTCTGAGGGAAACTCGAACCTGAGGTAGTTTCTGTGGGAGCACCTGATGGGAATGTGAAAGTAGGCATCTTTGAGGTCCAGAGAGGCTAGCCAATCCCCTGGCCTTAGAGAGGGAAGGATAATTCCCAGAGTTACCATTTTGAATTTTGGCTTTAAAAGATGTTTGTTCAGGTATCTTAGGTCCAGGATGGGTCGCCACTCTCCTGGTTTCTTGGGGGTTAGGAAGTACCTGGAGTACAATCCTTTGGCCCTGTGTAGGGTGGGAACTCTCTCTATAGCTCTGAGAGCTAGGAGAGAAGAAACCTCTGCCTCTAGGGCAAGGGTCTCTGAGAGATTTGCAGGTGGAAAAGATCTGGCTCTCATCTTAGGAAATTTTTTGAAGCTGAGAACCAGTCCCTGGCTTACTACTTCCAGGACCCACTTGTCTGATGTAAGAGACCTCCAGTCCTGGACAAAGTAAGCCAGCCTTCCCCCTACTGGTATAGGAGAATTGACCCGGGCAGACCCATCAGGGTGTCTGCTTGGCAGGGGCTTTAGGCTGAGGGGTGGATGCAGGCCTGCTCATCCCCCTTCTGCCTCTCCCTCTAAAGAACCCCCTCTGCGAAAACAAAGAAGAAGAGGCCTGAGCTTGGTAAAAAGGCCTTTGGAAAGGCCTGCCCCTGCCCCTGGACTGCTGCCTTTGAGGAGTTGCTTGCCTTTCTTTGGCCTGAGCTCTCCTGTAAGTGGTCCTGTATTCGTCCATTTTCTTCATGTAATTCTCTGTCTGCTCCCCAAACAGAGAATTACCAACTACAGGAAAATCCATGGCCTTAGCCTGGGTATCCTGTGAGAGGCTAGTACACCTGAGCCAAGCCATTCTCCGAAGAACCACAGATGTAGCCATGACTCTTGATGACACATCATTGGAGTCCACAGCAGCATGAAACTGTACTTTCGATGCCTCAATCCCATCTGCAGCCAGCTCCTTGGCAAGCTGGCCAGGGGCCTGTTTAGCCAGTGCCAGTACAGTGTCCCACCTGGACTTCTGGTACCTGGCTGTATAAGCCATATAGTTAGCCTGCCTGAGTCCCAAAGATGCTGCCATGTATTGTTTCTTTGCCATGGCATCAATCTTCCCGGAGTCCTTGTCTGAGGGGTGTGATGCCAAGGGAATGTTTGCCTTATCACAGGCAGCAGCCTGTACAACCCTAACATGGCTGCATTGCTGACAAAGGAACTCCGTGTCTGAGCCTGAGACAGAGTACCTCTTGTCCATTCTTCTGTCCACAGGAGGTATAGAATTAGGAGACTTAAGAATTTTTTGTGTCGGTTTCCCAAAAGATTTGTGGAGGGGAATAGACAGTCTCCTGGACTCTGGGATGTCCATCATCTCAACATAATCAGGCTCTTCCTGATCCTCTACTGCTTCCTCCACAGGAAGCTGGAGGGTATCAGCCACCTTTCTGTAGAACATGTAGTGTGAAGGGGACTCAGAAAGCCTAGGAGGAGAAACACCTGAAGGTCTGTCTGGGGAGCTGTCCGGGTCAATAGGCACATCCAGACTTTCACCATCACCATAATCATCCTCATACTCTCCCTCCTCCTCAAACTCCAGTTCATAAAATTCTTCCAAGGTATAATCCGGAACCGGGGGAACCGACCGAACCGTGCCCCTGCCAGATGGTGCTGTTTCGGTCGGAACCGAACTAAGCGATTGCACAATCCTAATCGCCTTGGCTATCTCATCGGTAGTTGGAGTATGAGATTCTGGGTCCGAACCGGTTGATTTGTCTTTTCTTTTTCTTTTTGTCAGAACCGATTCCTCGGAATCGACTCTCCTTTTGCCCGAAGAAGTATCACCCTGGTCAGAGGGCACTCCTTCTGGTTCGGTGGGAACCGAACTGGGCTGGCCATCGGGGTCAGTGGACTTCTCGGCCTCCCTTTCCCTCAGTCTACCTAATCTCTTTTCCAGGGTAGATTTGGGAAACTTCTTGCAAATTTGGCAGTCTGAATCGAGGTGGTCAAACCCCAGACAATAAACACAGGTGGTGTGGGGATCAGCCTTAGCAAAGACCTCCCCACACACACTGCAGTGTTGAAACCCAGTGGGCCCATTTTTTTTCTTGGGTTTCTCAGACACGGCCAACCCTAACCAAAGCGTACCCTTTTTCGGCAATCCATGAGCAAGACTCCCCTATCGGTTCCTGACCGTGTCACTGTCTTGAAAACGTTTAAAACCTTTTATAGAACCGATACAGACCGGTAACCACACACCAAAGTAAAGCACAAGTTTTTACCTCAAAATGACTGGTTCAGCCGAACCGATCCACAGTTTACAAGTTCCACACAGAAAACAGAACAAAAGCCTATCTAGTACTCATGGTACCACAGACAGAGACTTGAACCGACTATGCGGAAACAACAATTCGGTAGAAACCGACCGAAAACCGACACTTCAACCGAATTTTGGACCAAGCAGCAGGAGAAATCTCCGGAGCGACTGTTCAGTGAGGCGGAGTAAAGAATCTGATGGTTGCAGTTTGAACAACAACAGACAGGGGCTTCAACCGAGCTTGTGATGAATGTTCTATGCAAGGCATAGAAAAGTTAACCCTTTGTTGAAAGGCAGGACCTAACTGCAATAGTCAGAATACAGCAAGACTTCATGTTGTTTGAAAGCTCAGCTACCACTATAAGTTGCTTCTCCACCTTTGGTATGCTTTTAGTACTGTTGCAATAAAGTTGACCTCTCCTAACTGCTGTATTTTAACTGTACTTGCTTGAATCTGTATATGTATGTACCATAATGTACTTGCCTGCTGTATATACCCCTATCTGTTTTGTAATGTTTACGTACCTTGTCTATTGCCTTACGACGTGGAACCTTTGTAAATGAGCTTTTAGCTCAAAGGTGTCATCCGAGATTCCAATAAATAGAAGAGATTAGCTCTGTCTGATTTAAATACAGGTGTGACTAGAGCCTCTTTCCACCTGTCAGGGAAGATGCCAGATCTCGGAGAGGCATTTCATACCTTGCTAAGTGGTGTCACAAGTTTGTTTAATGTAAGTGCTACCATCTTCACATCGATCATGTCACTTCCCATCCTGGTCTTACCAAGGACCCGTTTGATATATTTGACAGCTCACCTGTGGAGATTTGCCTGAAGTAGAACGGTGGGGTAACATTATCCCATCGTGATGGAGTGTAGAGGTTGTGCTGCTGGCCTGAAAGGGTGTGATTCAGGTATTCAAGTGGCAACACATTGCTGAGGTCCATGAATGCAACATTAAAAGCATCAGTGATTTCCTTTGGGTCTTGCAAGGTGCCAGATGTGGTAACTATAAGGTCCGGTGGGGCCCTTGAGGCTCTACCCGCGAGAGATTTTACAGAGTCCCAGAACTCCCTCCCTCTGCCCCAGGTCTTTCCTAGGAGGTCATTGTAGTAAGCTGCTTTCGCAAGACGTATGAGTTTTGTGCAGGTATTTTTAGCTGCCTTTATATGCTTGGGAGTCAGTTAGATTCCCAGTGGCTTTGGCCCTATGCCACAGGTGATCTCTGAGTCGCATGCATTCAATTAGAGGGCTGGACAGCCAGGGGTTGGGGATTCCTCTGGCTTTCTTTGTTTTGTAAGGAGCAAAGATGTCACAGGCTTTAGTGAAGATACTGCAGAAGTAATCCAGTGCTTATTTTCCGTCCTTGACTCTATCCAGTGGGGGACCAGTCAATCCCTTTTAGGTAGTGCCTGAAGGAGTCTAGTTGACCAGGCCTTAGTGATCTATTGCTGGCGGTCTTAGGCTTACTCTTGGTGAACTTGTTAGTCCAGGTAAGTAGTACAGGGGAGTGGTCACTGATGGTATCAGGTAAGACTGTTACCTCTGCGATATGTTCAGGACAGGAGGAGAGTAGCCAGTCGATTAGGGTGCTGGTTCCTGTACGGTAGTTTTGTCTGGTGGGTTGTGTGACCAGTTGGGTCAGATACAGTCTGGCTATTTGGTCTCTAGCTGTCACTGCATCCTGTGCTTGCCAATTAATGTTGAAGTCCCCTAGGATTATTTGTTCCCAGTTTAGTTTGTTCTGTTCGAGGTAGCTTATGAGCTGCGGGAAGCCAGTGAGTAGCGTCCCAGGAGGCAAATATACGGTGGATAATAGTAGCACTTTGTTTTGTTGGCCAATATTAAGTTTCAGTATTAGAACCTGTGCTTCCTTGGTGTGGAAGCTAATTGGCAGTATTTGCTCTTTGATGTCATTTTTGAGGTAAACCAGACCCCCCCCCTTTTTGAGGTACGGTCCTGTCGGAACACGTTGCATCAAGGAAGGGCAATTGCTGTGTCTGAGATCTTTGGTGATAGCCACATTTCTGTTAGGGAGATGATGTCTGGATCAATCTGAGCCACCCAGGCCTGAAATTGTGGCAGTTTGGAGAGAAGGCTGCAGATATTCAGAGTTATAATTTTTTAGATGTCCTGGGCTATTGGTACAATTCATGATAGAGCTCACCCAGGGTCACAGCTAGGCAGGGATTTGACAAGAGGCTTTGGCTATGCAAGAGTTTGCAGGCATGCACGCCTCTGCCCCATTACACTGGTAGCCTGGGGCACACTTACTCAAGTACAAGTGCAGGATGTGAAATCCTTTTGTCCTTATGCTTCCTTTGTTATTTAAAGAGGTTGTTTAAAAGCCCACATACAGATTCCTTTATAGCAGGTCAGAAGGAAATGTGGATTCAAGCAGGACCAAGAGTCACTGAATTTGTCAGACTTTGTTGCTTGACTTCTGTTTTGCTTGGGATAGCTTCCAAAAAAGTTGATTTTAAACTGAAAATGTAAATACCTGGTGGTGATGTTTTGCAGAAATCCAGTCCAGGAGACCTTCACAGATGTAGTGAGCAAGAATGGTATAGTTACTCCAAACAGAAACTCTTGTAAATCCCAAAAAACTAAGCTACAGACACAGACAAACACAGACAGCCACCCACACAGACCCAGGAAGCTGGGTATATGAACATAAGACCAAATTGTCTGCATAAGCAAGGGAGGAACAGATATTTGTACCGATTTTAGGGGAATCAGATTTTAAGAGCTGTAAATATTTAAGTAAATTATCCAGATAGATACAAAATAGCATAGATGCCTGAATGCATCCGTGCCTCACGCCTTTATTGGTCTTTAGACTGCTTGATAGGGTATTTCATGCTCTTATCTTTCTGATGCTATTGACTACAGATGGAGAAATACCTCAGGATAACATTATATCCCATAGGGTAAATCTACTGATTGTATAAAAAGCAGAACTGTAGTCTATAAATGCTAAATAGAGCTTTTGTTTTCTGACTGTGACGTACTTTTCTATCAAGTGTGACAGGATGAAGTAGTTATCCAGAGTGGAAAAAGATTCTCGAAAGCCTGCTTGGGAGGGAGCCAGACCCCCTAGTTCTTCAAGTTCAATCTTAAGTCTTATTTTTTTATTTATTTTATTTATTTGAATCTAGGATTACAAGTACCTTTGAGCCAAGGCTCTTTTACAAAGGTTCCACGTCAGTAGTACAGGCAATCATCAACAGGCAGGTTACAGAGTGACAGACTAAGAACATATTAATGTTAACACAGTACATGGTATAAGACAGTAACATTTAGTTTACAAAAAATCCAGCAAAGGAGATGTGATGCACAGGAAAGAGTAGGAGGGAAATGGCATGAGGGGAAAAGGGCTGGGACTGGGGGGGGGGTGGATTTGGCAATGGAGGGGCAGGGTGGTGCAGCCGAGTGGCCTTGTCAGGATAGACACAGCACAAGTGCTTGAGTGGTTGTAGTGGAGAGGTAAGTGCTGGAAGAGCAGGCAAAAGATAGCCAGACACCTGTGGGGTCAGAAACAGAGTAGGGGACAAAGATGATTAAGTGGTGCAAACACAGGTGTTTCTGCCAGTTAGGGAGAGGCGGAGCTTTGTTTTGAATGCTCTAAGTGATCCAGTGGAGGAGATGTCACTTGAAAGTTCGTTCAGCCAGCTCGGGGCCCTGTAAGCAAAAGACCTTTGCCCTTGGGACGTGTGGCAGCAGGGGATTTGAAGGATAAGGGGCTTAGAACTTCTGGTGATGCGGTTATTGATTTTGAGATTTAGGAGGGCGCTGATTCCTGGCGGGGTTTCTCCCATCATGATTTTCTTGGCTGTTATGCAAGTTTGGTATTTGATTCGGTTGTTCAGTTGCAGCCACCCTGATTTGGAGTAGAGGTCACAGGTGTGGGTGAGGCAGTGCAAGCCAGTGACAAGTTGGCAGGCTTGATTGAGGGAGGTCGATACATGCTTGAGGGAGGAGGTTGTGGCAGATCCATAGATGATGAGACCGTAGTCAATGATAGTGATAATGGAGCTCTGGACAGCGATGAGCAGTGCTTCAGGGGTTAGGTGTTTCCTATGTCGGAAAAGGAGGCCCATCTTGGAATTGGCAGCTTTCACCACATTGTTGATGTGTGGGACATAGGAGAGATTACTGTCGAGGGTGAGGCCAAGGTATTTGAAGGTATGAACTTGTTCGAGGGTGAAACCTAGTTTTGTTCCAATAGGGAGCTGATGATGTTTGAATTTGCCGTGGGAGCTGCAGAAAAGTTGACTTTAGAACTTTTGCATAGACCTTGCCCATAACATCTAATAAGCTAATGGGGCAGTTCATTGAGGGATCATTCCTTGGACCCTTTTTATGTTGGCGCGCTTGCGCAGCCAACATCTTGTGGCAGTGGAGATTTGGAGGCACGGTCGCTGTTGGGCGAATGCAGGGCATGCATCAGTAGGTGCATCCCTCATTCCCCAATCAGCCTGCATGCCAGCGCCACACCATGCATACTAATGTGGTCAGCACATCTAAGGAAAGGTCCGCTGCAATCCAAGTAAAGCTCGTCAGATGCAGCGGACCCTTCCTACGCGCTCGGCCACATTGTTAGCATGGCGGGCGACCGCCAACTACCGACTTCGGGGTGCCCAATCCCCTGCTGGCTTACCGTGGCTAATTATGTGCCGATGGGAAGCCCACTCCCCTATCGGATAAGCACCCCCATGTGTTATATGCGAGAGGTGCCCAATCCCCCATGGCTCTTCCCCCGTTTTCCTTGTGTGCGATGGGGTGCCCAATCCCGTAGACATAAATTAACACCCCCTTTTGTTGTGTGCCGGCGGGGTGCCCAATCACCTCGGCTACGCCTTCCAAACAGTTAGATGGCAGCTGAGGGCCCACCCCAGTGTCCAAATCTCGAGGAAAAAAAGCTGTCCCTTGATGTTTTTTGTTTTTCACCCTGTAACACAAAGCGGTCCTTCGTAGTCTCCCTACCCACACCTGCACCCACCCACTCGCACCTGCCTCCCCACCCTCACCCCATGCTTACCTCCGAGTCCGTGCGATTATCTTGGTGGACCGGAACATGTCTGCACTCTTCAAAGCTGACGCAACTGAGAAAATGCCGGTAAGCTGTATAATGGAATAAATAGGTGTTTTTCAACTTTGATGCATATCTCAGGCATTTCTTGGAATTCTGGCACCAAATTTTCAACATGGGGTTTTTGGGACCCTCCTCATGAATTCTTGCACTGTCATGGCATTATTCGGTCCTGAAAGGTGATTTCACAGTCACTGCGTGGAATCACCTTTGGGAGCAAGGAGCAACGGCAGTGCGGTGTTCATCAGGGGGCTCTCAAAAAGCCTATGTTACAAATTGATGGGGAAAAATCAAAAATATACTGTTTATGAGCGTCGTTGCGCAGGTACTACACATTTCGTAACTTGGCGATTGCAATATTTTCACGCCACATGTTCAGCATTGGTATTTTTCCACACCTTCTTGTGAACCGTACAGCTGTCATTTTCACATCCTGCCTGAAATGTGTTTTTGCACTTCCGGCGCAGAATAGCATGGTCGATGAGGGAAATCAGTGTTCAGGACAAATTATGAAAATAACAGTTGCACTGTTCATGAGCAGAGGTCCTAAAATGCCTATGCTGAAAATTTGGTGATGATACTCCATAACATGACTGTGTTATGAGCGTGTATTGCGCAGTTTGCACACACGCTCGTAAGTTTGTGAATTTATAATATTTTCACTCTAGATTTTCCACATTGCCATTGTTCTGCACCTCCTTACGAACAGTACAACTGTCATCTTTCACATCCTGACCAAAATGTGTTTTCGCAGTTCCAGCGCAGAATAGTGTGGTCACTGTGGAAAGTCCATGTTCGAGAGACACAA
Source organism: Neoceratodus forsteri (assembly GCA_016271365.2). Classification (NCBI taxonomy): domain Eukaryota; kingdom Metazoa; phylum Chordata; order Ceratodontiformes; family Ceratodontidae; genus Neoceratodus; species Neoceratodus forsteri. Next base: position 58,123,251 of record CM057453.1, on the reverse strand, counting down.
TCAAAATGACAGTGACACTGTTCATTAGCAGAGGTCCTAAAATGCCTATGCTGAAAATTTGGGGCCGAAAGTCCATAAAATTTGTGTTTTACTAGCGTACATTGCGCAGTTTGCACACCTGCTCGTGACTTCGTGCATTTGTAATATTTTCACTCCATATGTTCAAAACTGCCATTTTTCCACACCTCCTTATGAACAGTACAGCTGTCATTTTACATATCGTGGCTGAAATGTGTTTTCACATGTCCGGCACAGAATTACCCTTGATAGCTGTCCCGAAATCAGTTTGAGTTGGTTGAAATGGCGATGACACTTTTCATGAGCAGAGGGTCCTAAATGCCTATGTTGAAAATTTGTGTCGAAAGTCCATAAATGACTGTGCTGCAAGCGTGCGTAGTGCAGTTTCCAGGCAGCCTTGTCGCTTCGTACATTTGCAATATTTTCATGCCAGATTTTCACCACTGGCATTTCTGCACACCTCCTTATCAACAGTACAGCTGCCATTTTTCACAGCCTGCCCAAAATGCGTTCCTGCAACTGTGGTGCACAATGGCGTGCTCGCTGAGGGAAATCACCTTTTGGGACACATTAACAAAATCACAGCACCACTGTTCATGAGGGGGAGGTCCCAAAATACCTATGTTGAAAATGTGCCTAAAAAACTCCCACAAATAATTGGGTTGCGGACGTCTGCTGCGCAGTTTGTATGCATGTTCATTGCTTCACCAATATTTCATATTGCCACTCCAGATTTTCAACGTTGCCATTTTTTACGCCTCCTCATGAACAATACAGTTGTCATTCTCCACATCCTGCCCAAAACTGTGTTTTCGTCCCTCTGTCACCAAATGCCATAGCCACTGTGCAAAACCACCTTTCAGCTAACAAAGTGATTGTGCCACTTTTCATGACATGGCCTGACAAGCAGCCCATGTTGAAAATGTAGCGTGAAACTACCACTACACACCTATGATGTTAGGGTTTCCAACTGTAGCACCCAACCTGGTACGGACTGACAGGCGTCAGGGCTGTGACTTGGGATCATCAGATGTAATGCTCACGCCATTCCAACCCCCCACACCCACCTTGCAGCCACTGACAGGCATTGTGGTGTGTCTTGCACTATTCGGCCACAAACTTCACCCCATGCTCCAATACTGCACCCACGTCAGCATATTTCATTATGGAATGGGGTAAGTATATTGCCCAAAGACCCCAAAGCACACCATGACACTTGTCAGTGTTTACAGAGTAGGGTGAGGTACAATGGCATGAGCATTATATCTGACAACCAAAAGGCACACCCCAATGCCTGTCGCTCTCTACAGGGTGGGGGTGAGGTTGGCATCACTTCAATACTTCACTGCTATTCCTATTATGCATCTCTAGCTCCACCACTGCCAATGCCAATGCCAGCGTGACAACATTCGGCATTGACAAATGCTTGTTATAGATAGGTACAATTATTGAACCGACCCAAGATGCTAGGATGTAATTATCCAGGCAGCATTCGTTAAAAAACAAAACAAGAAAATCCAGCCAGCCTTCAGCTACACAAAAACAGACTTTCCCTGGAATTTTGTCAGGACCTGGGGCCTTATTTTGTTTCAAGCTGAGAAAAGCTTTTATAACTTCTTGTTCAGTAAAAGGTCTGAATTGGTGTATTATATCTTTACCATCCAAGTTCTTCCATGCCAGATCTAAGCTTGGGTCATACAATATGTTGCTATAATATTCAATCCAAGTTCTCAGTTCTAGTTGATGGGTAAGGTCATTGCTCCATCCCTTGGACCCTTTAGCTACTAAGAGCCAAAATGTTTTAGTGTCATTGTTATCAATAGCATTTAACATCCTCTCCCACTGTCTACTTTGAAATGATTTATTTTTTCCCCTTAAGGAAAACCCTATAATTTCTCTTACTGAATTTTAATTCTACAGCACTGGCTTTATCAGCTTTTATTTTGGCAGTTCTAGAAATTTTCCTTAACTGTTTTTTCTGGGCTTTACATTCCCCTGTCGAACCACCCCAGAGCTGGTGGGGACAAGAACTTGTTTATTGTGTTCTTATACAGCTTTGTCTCAAGTTCATTGAAAAACAACTGCAATTTCCTGTGAATTATATGGGGATCATGAAGGACCTGATCCCATGAGTTTAGAAAAAGAATAATTTGGTTCACAATATATTATTAAGAGTTACTGACCACTCTAGTTTTTTTGACTATCTAGTGGGCAGATTACTAAAAGTAGGCTGCGTCACACGCACACCTACCATCTGCTTGTGTAAAGTAACAGGAAGACGGTCACTTTCTGTTCTGTTGGCAATTTTAAGATTTTCCCAGAAAGTTGGGGGACCCTGCCACAGAAATAGATCTATAACAGAAGATCCATTTGCGGAAAACTAGGTTGGTGAACCCTGGCTATCCCCTTGAGTTCTACCATTTAAAGGACAGATATACTTATCGTTCATCAATTTGATCAATTTATTTTTATTATAATTATATCTTGAGTCAGTAGAGACGCTTTTTTCCTATCAGTATATAAGTACATATAACCAATAATAGTGTTATCCCACAAACCATCAAATGAGCCTATTCTGGAGTTAAAATCCCCAACCAAAAGCAGATAGGCTTTGGGAAAATCTATCTGGGCATCTCTGACTGACTTTATTAGATCATCCCAAATTTCATCAACAATCAGTCTGTTCTTTAATGGTGGTACATAACAGTTACACAAAAATACTTTGATCCCAAGAAGGGAGAAAGTAATCCCTAAAAAGTTTTGTCCCTGGGCTACTTTTTCTAAGTCCGAGAAGGATCCAATTTTGACACAGGTCACTAATCCACCTGACCTGCATCCCATCTTACCAGAGTTATAACCTGGAATTTAAATCAGCGTGTACCCATTTAAAGCCATATCATCTTCCTGGTTATGCCAGGTCTCTTGTAGGCAAATGAGGTGAAAGGAACAAATATAATCTAACCAATCCCTCTCTTGCATTTTTGCCCTTATTCCAGCAATATTCCAGGAAATCAAGAAAGAGTCGGCGGTTCCCCCAGCAGTTGGCACTAAACTTGAAGCTGACATTACAGAGCTTGTTTCCCTGTTGGGGTAAAGGCCGACTTCAGCCAGTTCAACATCAGGCGGAGAGTGAGGTAGTCAATAATTATAGCCAGCAACTGTCATAAACCTATTAGTCACTGGCAGTGAAAAGGAGCTATTTTCAGTATTAGACTATAGTGGCGGTGTTCCCTTAGGGTCCTTTAAATAGGAAAAGTAGGATGGGATACCATTTTTTTTTTTAGTTAAATCCACTAAAAAAAAAACAGATGGTCTAGCTTGAATGCCTGATCCCAGACTCTGCTTGCAGGTTCTGCTTTTTTAAAAGTTATATCAACTTGGCCAGCCACTCTCAAGCTCATGTGTCAGTGAACACCAAGGACCCCATTACGACCCAGCCTGATGTTTAGGCAGTTTGCAAATAAGTTGCACAGAGCTCTAGATAACTTTATATTTGTTTCATTAAAAAGTTTCTTACACCCAAATACGTTCAAGATCGCTGGAGAACTGCCATCCCCATAAGATAAATTCCCCTGTCTTGCTTCAACATTAGCTATACCCCCCCCCACCCTCCACAGTATGCTTAACAGTATCTAAGATTCTTGCATTTTTATCTAGCAGGTCAGCATTTAAATTAAAACTCTGAGTACTGTGTACATTTCTCCACAGTATAGAACCCTTTCAGTTGTAACATGAATGTCAACACTATCCGCAAGAATATCATTCTCCAGGACAAAGTTTCTATTTACTATATGAAGATCACCACTCAATATATCTAACTTTATCATTAAGTAGGTGGGTTATTAACGCAGATGGAGATTCTCCCTCGATATTTCGAAAACCATAAATTCTTATAAAAGGGTGTATTAGATTTGTTGGGTCATAATTCTTAGATGCCAGGTTTCCATGATCTTTTATGTTCTTGGTTTCTGTAGGTTCTACAATATCTTGTTTAGAGGGAACCTGTTCACCATTTAAGTTAATCTCCATGTTTGTTAATCCCTGATCTTTTATGACTTTTTTCTTATTCATCATTTTGGTCTTTACACGATTTTCCTGTCTAGTCCCGTCCCTGGCAATACTCCATTGGGCTTTTTGTATCCAATGATGGAGCATCACTCACTTATTTTTCTCTTTTTTTTGTATTTCTCTCCCCTTTTTTCTTCAAGGTTGATGTAGAATTCCTCTTTTTCATCTTGTTATTTACCAATCTGTGCATATTCATCTTGTTATTTGCCATAAAAAAAATCCTTATGTGAGGCCACAGGCACATCAGCAGGAAAGATTATTGTGGAGAAGTCAGGTTTAACATCGTCATTTGGACTACCTGGTGATTCAATTACCTCCATAGGAATGGAAGATGACTCTCTCGGAAGATGGATTTCTTTTAAAATCCTTAGAACATCATCCAGCCTTGCACCATTTATTGCAATGTATTCTTTGAGGGATTTAATTTCATTTCTATTGATGATCAATTGTTCACATAACATTAAGTTGGCCGCATTCTGTTTTTTTAACACCTTAATGATATCTTTACTTAAAACTGAAGGACTATATACCAGTGTATTACCACTTGATCTATCACTTAGCACAGAATGGCTTATCATCTCCAAATCATGGGAATAGTGAGACAAAGTTTCCTCATTAGAATACAGACTACTACTCTGGTCCTGTTTAGGTGAAAAAGGGAGTGATTGATTTGCAGCAGTGTTTTTCTGTGAAGCATCCAGTTGCTTAAGACCCTGGATGGTGCCATCCAATTTATTCAAAATTTCTTTAAGGGAGGAATTTCCTTTCGATTCCAGTCTCACGTTAGGCATGGCTGTTTTTAACTTGTAACCATTATCCAGAGTATTGGACAAAATATCAAGGTCTGCCTTCTGGTTCTCTTTAGGAGTGGGCCGGCAAAACTGAGACAACTGGTTATGTGAACAAATGGACTAATTTAACTCCCACCCTATAAGTTCGTCGTCCAGAGCAGGGCTGTTGTTTGTTAAAACATTACCTGATAGGACTGACAAATTTGTTACCGGGACATCAATTATTTCTGGCTCAGCCACCTCATTGTCTATCCTTGGGCTGCAGAAATTGCTACTAATTAATTTAGCAGGCTCAGAGAAAGAAAGTGTTGGGGTAGAAGTATAGGTAATGATAGAAACTGAATTTCTATGAGCCACTACGGGAGACAGAGTAGATCCCTTATTTAGCTCTTTAGAAAACATTTTTGTTAGTGTTGATTGCTTAAGATTTGACTGTGCTTTCCTAGGCTTCTTGAAAGCTGGTATTTTTTTCCTTTCGACACTTTCAACAGTTTGTTTCACCTTGCCTTTTTTTGCTCCAATTTTATTTTTAGACTTGCTAATCTTTGTAACTTACTTAGTTGTACTGCCACGGAGTACCCTATTTTCAACATTTTCTGTCATCGGCTCTGTTAAGTTCTCTAAGTCCATTTGCCCTATCTCACTTATAGAAGCATTGTGCTGACTTCTTATAACTGCCATTATGTCCTATGCAGCAATTACCTATATGACAAGTAAACAAATAAGCAAGTAGGACAGTAATGGGAATGGGAATCACCTTTCAATTTTTTACCACCACCACCCCCGCATTCTGCAAAAGGCAGTCACTAAAAACCCCTCAATAAAATAAGCGAGTTAGACAATCAAGCAATTTAAATCTAGAAAGGCACTCATATAATACCACATTCATAAGGTCTATAGAAATTAGTGAGAAGAAAGTATTTTAAATATATTAAATAATTATTAAGCTCTCAGGGAATTCCCTGGAGCAGCTCAGTATCCCGGCAATTGATGAGAGCTTAATAAAAAATGTAACAAAAATATAACAGAGCAGACGAAATGCAAACAGGCATACTATGCAGACACCCCTGCTCCTTAGTATTGCTACTGTTCTTCAAATATTCTCCCCGTCCACACACACACACTAGCGCCTTTTACAAATGGCCTTCTATGCCCTCCTGAGGTTCTGCAAAGTTGCAGGAATCCCACCAATCATAAATTCAGAAGTTCACAAGTCCATGGCCCAAAGACCAAAGCGAGCACTCCTATGCTTGTGTCCCTTGGAGCACACAGCTCAAAGGGTTCCAAAGTCCTAGGCTGACTCAGTCTCCAAAAAGGCCCCATAATGGTTTTCGGCTCCACTTCAAAAAATTGGGCGCCGGGTTATCTAGGCAAAAAAGAACTGTGTCTTGAAAAAAGAGTTCCTTAAACTGGGATACTTGATACTTGGTCACAAAAGCACTTAAAGCACTTAAAACAAAACTACAGTGACTTCGAGAAAAAACAAAAAGAAAAAAAACATAAAAAGGAGGGTGCCTTAAAACGGGAAAAAAGTGAAAAGTGACATGCAGTTCGTAACAATTCTTATTTTAGTTATACTTTGCTAAAAAAATGGGTATAGCAACTAGCTAAACATTGGGTAAAACTAGAGTTACCAGCTATCAGCAAAATTATCAGCCAAATCTGATTTAGTTGGGAGGCATATATACTGAAGGGCTAAACACTGACTCACCACTTCCAGCACCCCCTTGTTTGTGGTAATGCTTTTCTGCTCCTGGAAGTAATGAGACATGTGGCCTCCAGCTGGTAGGGGTTCCATGGCAGCCTGCACAGAGTCAGAGATTTTGTTTTTCTTGTGGTTTAGGAGCTGGTGTTTGATTTTGTCTTGCACCTTTCCTACCTTTGCCTCTTGGGCCACCCCTCTGAGGAGGGTGGTCACAGTAGCAGTAAGGCTATTGGTAGTAGACCCTGCCCCTACCTCTCCTTCCATACAGCCTGAAGGAAACAGTGCTCTCTCTTTCTGGGTCAAATTCTTATAAGTTGTTTTTTTGTTCATCGGCTTTTTTCATGAAGGCTTCTGTTTCATCCCCAAAGAGGAAGGGTCCCTTGAATGGGAAGCCCATAGCCTTTGTTTTTTGTCCTCTGACAGGATGGTTGCCCTGAGTCAGGCAAACCTCCTCAGAGATACTGCATATGCTAGTACCCTTGAGGCTGTGTTATCTGCATCCACAGACATGTGGAACTGATATCTAGTGGCTTCCAGTACGTCTTTAGCAGTTTCTGCTAGATCACTGCCAAGTTCACCACTTACTGTACTTAGGGCTTGCACTGCGCTCCAAAGGGCTTTCTGGTACTGTGCAGTGTAAGCCATGTAAGCAGTCTGCCTTAACTGCAGGGAGGCTAAAGTGCACACTTCCCATGTCATATAATCCAGCTTTCTAGAATCCTTTTCTAGAGGCATGGGCACTAGTGACACTAGCTTTTTCACATACAGCTGCCTGCACAACTCCCTCATGATCAGGGTGGGAATATAAGAATTCTACCCTTGCTGCTCTGCTTGTTATGTCTTTACTACTTTTTGTTATTGTCAGAAGCAGAATTTGGCTGCTCCAAAATCTTGCTAGTGGCTTTTTCTCCCTAATCTCTTTATATCCTAGTCGCCCCAGCTGCCCCCTTCTGACCAACCACCCCCCCCCCAGCCCCGTCATCCGGCTTCCCTGGGACCTACTTTTACACCGGAATCCTCTGCCACAGGATTGCTGGTGTATGGCCAATCACTGGTGCGGGGTCTGTGGAGGGTCAGGCTTCATCCTGCCACCTAGGGTTGTTTTCCACCTGATTTTCACCCTGGGGCCCACGGATGTGCAATGGATGCAATGTGCAAGCTCTGCCTCTGTAGAGACACCCCCAGTGTCCTGAACATCTGTTCTCCTTCCCTACATGATGGCATCACATGTGCTGTCATCCAGTGGCCGCTAGGCGGCAGGCAAGCAGCGTGCCACACTACCTCCCCTCTCCCTGAGGAAGGAGAGCTGTCCTGAGACATTCAATCCTTCCTCTCCCTGCCAGCCCCCAAGCAACTCGAGTCCATTCCTGACCCTGGGTCACCAGCGTGGCAGGAGGTAAGGCATCCAGTGCCTCAGTCCTCCCCTCCATCTAGCTGGCTGCTAGTAGCTTTTTTGAGGGATAGGTGAATGGGTACGGTCAGCCTTTTGGATGAGGTCAGTCCCAGCATACTCATAAAATCTGCCTCTTCTATATCCTCCATCTTAGTGTAGGGGTTATCTACATTTTAGCCATATGCATTACAAAACAAGAATATGAGGTAAAATCCTCATTGATTCTGGGTGGTGAACTAAGTCATGTTCAGGTGTTGTCTCCATTTCTGTGGGTTCCTTGTCATCCACTTCTTTCTCCTCCAGCTCAGGTTCAAAAAAATATACCTTTGTCTGGAGTGGAGGGCAGGAATAGTGGCAAGGGTTCCCATTGTTTGAAAGCCCTGGAAAAACTGCCCCATTTTTGTTAGTCCTCAGCAGCGGGCATAGTTCTCTGTTCTACTGCTAGCTCTTGGTCCCTTTGGAGGGGTGTAGACAGATGCTTTTCCCTTTTTTTTTTTGTTAACTGGTGTGGATTTCACCATAGCATCTGTAGCTTTTTTTCTTTCTGCCATCCTTACAATCAGTGTTCCCCCTATCGGACACCCTGTGCCCTTTCTCTGAGCTGCATGAAGGTTTGGCCCCTTTTTTTGTCTCTCTGATCAGGGACTGCTGCTTTTCTGACACCACAGATTTTGTTTAAGGAGAGGTACTTGAAGATGCATGTCTTTCACCATCTCAGGTGCTTCCCTCTGTTTCCTTTCCATTTCCTTTTTAGGAGAGCTGCTACATGACTAGGTGGTAGACTGTGACTCTGAGTTTGGTCCTTTGTTTCTGTTTTAGGGCAGAAACGTTTACATAAATCACAATTCAAACAGTCATGATCAGTGTACAAAAACACAAATTGTGGCAGTCTGCCTTCATTAAGATCTTGTGATAGGATTCACAATTTTTACATCTTGAAGGCCCTGTTCTTGTCTTAGGCTTTTCAGTCATGCCAATTAACTGAATTTAGCCAAAAAGTAATGGAGCACTGATTCCACAGCACCATTCTAAACTCTGAGGCAACGTCTCACAGTGGAGATGATGCATGTTTCATATGGTATCACTATTGGACTCATGTTGTTAAAAAAGTCTGGGACATTGTATGATGGGACACGTAGTGGATAACTGGGGGCCAGTGGCAACTACTCCAGGAGTTGTGGGATCCAGGATTTGATGATGGGCTGAAGGAAACCAGACTGACCAAGTAAGGTAGGAGAATAGAATATATTTAAAAATTTTAATAAGAAAACATGCAGCCAGATTATAATGATATGGCTGCAGAGTGTGTGTGTGTGTGTGTGTGTGTGTCCACAATCCATTCACAAAACATATTCCTCTCATTTACTGAGAAGCAACCAGCCATTGGGCCTTGCCTATGTCAAAATGCCAAATATTTGTGACTTGTGTGCAGAAAGATTGCTGTCTTTTGTGCACAGAAGAAATAATTACTCATCACAGTAATCATACTTCTTCTAAGGGATCCAACAATAAGTCATACAAAATTGCATCATCTCCATCCAGAGGTATTGCCCTGGAGCTAGAAATGAATGCTAAAAGAATTTAGAATTATTTTCAAACTGTGCACTGGGGTCACTCTCCCCCTGCTGGGATTAAGTCAGATTTGTTTCTGTAAAGCAAGCTGAGTAGTGATCACTTAAAGCTATTCTATTAAAAAATAATAAGAAATCCACAAGCCTGTGGATGCAGCAGTAGCGCTACTGCTCACGGTGCCAGCGACCTGGGTTTGGGAGCAAACTCTGGTTGCTGGGGGCCAGGCAGGGGGCAGGAGGATTGAGCATCCCAGGGGACACTCTCCTCCTCCAGGGAGGGTGGGTTACCATCCCCAGTGCAATACTGCCACCTGGTGACCACAGGTGGTGGTGCAGCTCGGGGGTGCTGTGGGAGGTAAGGATATTGGCTGAAATCCGGAGTGGCAGCATGACTTGCAAGCATATGCTCCTTGGCCCTCCATGCATACCAACTTCCTCAGAGATGGAACAAAATGGAGGAAAAAGCACCGTAACTGCCCAACAATGGCCTCCGGTACCATGTTCCAAGGACCAAACCTGGACACCCTAGTTACTACCTGAGGAAGACTTCAAGCACGTGGGAAGGAGTGGAAAGAGGGGCTGCTCTCCCCATCTCCACCAAGGGAGCAAACCGCGACAGTATCGAGGCAAGGTAACATGGGATGGTCCAGTAGTACACCTAGCCACAGGTACCTTGGAGGACCCTGAGGGAGTGGTTCAGCTGCAGCAGCGGAGGGGGCATAAACAGGAAAACAAAAAAAAAAATAACATGAAATCCAATTAAAACAGCAGACTACAATGCTTTTTAAGGAGAAAAGACTTAACATCCAATATTTAAAACATTGTGAAAAACCAAAGGGGTTAAAACAACAAATGCTTAAACACAAAAGAAACCATCAGACTGATTCTTGTGAGAACCACTTTTTCAGGTTCTAGAAGGGGAAGCAGGGTCAAGGACTGGATTCCTTAGAATCAGCAGTAATGTTATACAAAACTGCAGATTCACCAGCTGTACTTTGGGAGGCTGAGTCTAGAACCTATTTAAGGAAATGGTTCTGTAAGACAGTAGTGCCAAACCTGGCATCCCTCCTAGACTGAATATCCAAACAATAATGCTTAGTAAAGGTAGGGGCTGTTACCCAGGCAACTGCTTTAAACATCTCTTGGAGGGGGATGCCCCATGTAGCTACAACAGAGGTAGAAGCTCTGGTAGAATACACCCTTCAGCCTCTTGGGTGTTTCCTGCCAGCTTCTCACAGTAAAACTGGATGCAGAAGACTATCCAACAAGAAATGGTCTTTTCTGCCATTTGGCTTACCCTTACCAACCTCTCCATAACGGACAAACAGCTGTGTGCTATCAGTTCTGGCATCTTTTGTTCTGTCCAGATAAACATCTCAGTGTCCTTTTCACATCAAGGCAAAGCAGCTTCTGCTCACCCGTGCTAACTGGTTAGGGAAACATGGAGTACCAGGTCTGCCTTGCCCAGTCTGGTGCTATCATTGTTGCTGGCTCCCTCCTGAGCTTTACTGGCACCCCCTGCAGGAGTGGGAATGGAAGGAAGGCATATTGGAACTTCTTGTCCACTACAAGACCACTGCATCCTCTGGCCAAGTAACATACTTGATGTCTACTGTAGCCATTAACTCAAAGGAGACTCCTATATTTAGGCAAGGCTTATGTTCAGATTCCATGGAGGGATGTACTGTAGGTGATTCAGGCTTTTGCAAATCCTTATGAAAATGAATTGTAAAGCCATAGATTTTCCCTTCTCCGCTGGTATATAAGCAGAGACTGCTGCCAGATGCACTTTCTGGGTGGATGACCTGAAGCCAATAGACTGCAAGTGTACCATACACTCCAAGCTTGCCTGTAAAGGAGAGATTTTCTGAAAAGCACACCAAAATGAAATTCTTCTCCATTTGGAGGAATATGCTTTCCTCATAGCTGGTTTTCTGGATACCTTCCAGACCTCCAGCACTTTGTCTGAGAGGTTCAATCCAGAAAACTCTAGCTCATCAAGTACCAAGCCTTTAAGCACAGTGTCCTGAGATCTGAATAAGTCACATAGCCCTGTAACAGTGTCAGGAGACTGTATCTCAGAGGCAGTGAGGTGGGGATCTTACATGACAGGGTCAGCGGTATTGAGTACAAGGGCTGTCTGGCCCATTCTGGAACTATCAGAAACATTGTTACTGGTTCCCTCCTCAGCTTTCTCAATACCTCTGAATGAGAGGAAAGGAAGAAAACATATATGAACTGCACCCCGGAAGGTAGGAAGGGACAGTGTATCCTCTGGCACTAGCTCTTTGGAGGGTGGCCTGCAACAAAATGTGAGGAGTTTTGTTCTCCCATGAGGCGAACAAATCTACCTCTGGAATGCCCCACCTCCTGAAAAACTGTTGTCAGCACTTGCTGACTCACTGACCATTCAAGGTTGCCTTGGCTCATCCTGCTCCGGGAGTCTGACAGGACATTGTCTTTGCCAGGTAATTGAACTGCAGGTATTTTGGCATCTTTGATTATGCCATGTTCCATATTCTCATTGTCTCAAAGCATAGTTTTGAGGATCTGGTAACTCCCTGTTGTTTATGCAGTACACTGGAATGGTATTGTCTATTCTTATCTGCACTTTCTGACTTTGAAGCAGGAGTGAGAAGAACTACACTGAGAAGAGCATTGCCCAGAGTTCCAACAGGCTTATATGCTCCATGTACCCCTGTGCACTCCAGATCTCAATATGTGGCCTCCTAAGCAGCCTACTAACCCAAGCGGGAAGGCATTGTTTGTGAGTAGCTAAGATGGAGATAACTGAAGAAAGGAAATACCCATATTTTGTGGCAGGTCTTCCCTTACCTGTTTCTCCATAGGTAAGAAAGAGCTGTGTCGGCCTGGTCTGTAAGACTTGGTTCTGTCAATATAGTGGCTAAGTGCCCTTTTGACATCAAGGGGAGTGAAGCCTCCTTTGTGGAGAACTGGAGTTATCTGTAAAGAAGACAGGTAAAGTGATGGATTGGTTTAGATGAAAATCAGACACCACTTTGGGAAGAAATTTTCTGTTGGTCCTAAGGACCACTTTATCCCTGTGGAATGAAATGTAATCTGCATCAGTACATAGGGCTTGTAACTCACTAATTCTTCTGGCTGAAATAATAGCAACCAAAAACACAGTTTTCCAAGTGATATACTTCAGGTCTGCTGTTGCCATTGGTTCAAATGGGGCATTCATAAGCTTGGCAATGAAAATATTCAGATTCCAGGCTGAGACTGGTTCTCTCAAAGGAGGAAACAAAAGGTTAAGGCTTTTATAATACTTCCTAAAGACTGGATGAGAGGCCATGGACCTCTCTCTTTACCCACTGACAGGTAAGTCGAGACTGAGGCCAAATGAACCTTGAGAGTCGAAGGCTTCAAAGCTAAAGAATGTAAGTATGTCAGGTAATCCAGAAGAATGGCAAGATCAGCCCTGGAAGGGTTGATATTCTTATCTGCACACCGTATGGAGAACCTCTTCCACTTGGCAGAGTATGTCTTTTTAGTGAAAGGTTTTCTGGAACCCCTAAGCACTGTCAAAACTTGTTCTGACAGTTTAAGATCTGCATACTCTAAGTCCTCAAGAGCCAGGCCTTGAGCCTTAGAGATTTCAGGCTGGGGTACAGTATCCTGCCCTGAGAGGAAGTCAGCAGATTGTGCTTCCTGGGTAGATGGATTGGAGGTACCGCTGATAGAGTCAACAGAAATGAATACCAGTGCTGTCTTGCCCAATCTGGTGCCACTAGTGTCATTGTTGCTGATTGGGACCTCAACTTCAGTAGAGTCCTGAATATCATTGGGAAAGGAGGAAAGGCATACAAAAACTTCCCTGTCCAATCCAGTGCCAATGCATCCAGGGGTAGTGTGCCCCTGAGAGGAGGCCTGCAACAATAAACTGACAACTGGTGATTCTCTGCAGCGGCGAAGAGATCTATTTGTGGGGTGCCCCAACACCTGAAAATTGAACTAAGTATTTGAGGATTCAGACACCACTCATGGTGATCCTGACTTATCCTGCTGAGGGAGTCTGCCAGTACATTGTCCCTTCCTGGGAGATGTATGGCTGAAAGGGATACTTTCATGGAGTAGGCCAGGGACCAGAGCCTCATTGCTTCTGTGCACAATGGGGCTGACCTGGTTCCTCCTTGTTTGTTTATGTAATACGTGGTAGTGGTGTTGTCTGTTCTGACCTGCACCACTTTGTTATGCAGATGTGGAGCAAATGCCTGCAATGCCAGGTACACTGCTCTGAGCTCCAGAAGATTTATGTATAGCATGGATTCTTGAGCAGACCATGTGCCACTTGCTGTATAATCCAGTATGTGTGCTCCCCAACCCAGAAGGGATGCATCTGTTTTAAGAACCAGTGAGGGTTCTTCCTTTGTGAAGGGCACTCCTACCCAAAGGTTTTGTTCGTCCAGCCACCACTGCAGTGCCTGTAGGAGAGTGTGTGTGACTGGCACCAACTTAGACAGAGGATCTGTTCACTGTGACCAGTACTGTCTCAGGTGGAACTGGATGTCCCTCATTTGGAATCTGGTGCCTAGTACCACTGTGGTGGCAGCTGCCATATGGTCCAAAAGCCTGAGGAAGTCTCTGGCTGATTTGGGTTTTCCTGGTACAAATGAGTCTGCAATTGCTAAAATGCTGTTTACCCTGTCCTGTGGCAAGAAAGCTCTGCCCAAGCTGGTGTTCAGTTCTGCTCCAATGAACTCGAGTACCTGAACTGGTGCTTGCTGTGACTTCTGCTCGTTTATGAGGAAACCCAGGGATTCCAGAGTGGACTTTGTTAGTGCTAAGGCCTGCTCTGTAAGATGTAGAGATGGACCCACTACTAACCAGTCGTCCAGGTAGGGAAAGACTGATATGCCTTGTTTTCTCAGAAACTCCACTACCGCAGCCAAGCACTTTGTGAATGCCCTTGGTGCAGAAGTCAGGCCGAAAGGAAAGGCTGCAAACTGATATTGGCCTCAGGCCAGTCTGAACCTCAGAAACTTTGTGGGAAAGTCTGATGGGGATGTGAAAATAAGCGTCCTTTAAATCTAGGGAGGGTAACCAGTCTCCCTGTTGTAAAGTGGGAATGATCAGAGCAAGAGTGACCATTTTGAATTCTGGTTTCAGAATATGTCTGTTTAGAAGTCTTAAATCCAGGATAGGTTGCCAATCCCCATTTTTCTTCTTTGTAAGGAAGTATCTGGAGTAGAAGCCTTTGCCCCTCTGGCTTAGGGGCACAGGCTCCACTGCCTTGATAGCTAGCAGATGTTTTACTTCTGCATCCAGTAGGATCCTGTCTGCAGATGTGACTGGTTCAAATGTTCTTGCTCTCAGCTTGGGAAAAGATTTGAAGCTGATTTCCAAACCCTGGCTCACCACATCCAGGACCCACTTGTCTGTGGTGATGGTATACCAGTCCTGAAGAAAATGAGCTAGTCTGCCACCTACTGGAGGACTGTTGGCAGAGGATGCGACCTGTACTAGCCTGTCAGAGATTCTGAGTGGGCTGTGCCTGAATCGCTGGGGAGGGAGAGGCTCTCCTCATGGCTCTCCTGACCCTTCCTCGGAAATATCCTCTAGGATGTTGTTGCAGCTGAGAGGCCTGAGCTTGGAAAAATGGTCTGGAGTAGGATCCCCTACCCCTGCCTCCCCTGGTCTGGGGCCTATAGGAAGAGGATGGCCTATCCTTAGAATTACTTCTGTAGGTAGCCTTGTATTCCTCTACCTTTTTCATATATGCCTCAGTTTTATCTCCAAACAGAGAATTTTTCTCAAAAGGAAAATCCATTGCTTTAGCCTGGGTGTCAAGGGTCAGGTTTGTGGCCCTCAGCCAGGCAAATCTTCTAAGAGAGACAGAAAGTGCCATCAACCTGGCTGCAGTGTCACTGGTGTCTACAGCCATGTGAAACTGATATTTAGTGGCATACAAAGCGGCTCCTACTGTATCCTGCAAGTCCACTGCCACCTCACCAGGCACTTTATCAGCCAGAGCTAACACTGCACTCCACAGTGCCTTCTGGTATTGCACTGCATAAACCATGTAACTGGTCTGTCTAAGAATGAGGGAAGCAGCCATATACCCTTTCTTTCCCATTGTGTCCATCTTCCAAGAATTCTTATCTTGGTGATGGGTAGACAAAGGAATTCTGGCTTTGTCGCAAGCAGCAGCTTGCACAATCCCTTCAGGGTCAGAGTGGCTGAACAGGAAAATCAGCTGTTGCCGTCAAGTTCAGCTTTATTATCTACCCCGGTACAGAATTGGGAGTTTGTAGTACTTGCATAGCTGCCTTTTTTAAGGACTTATGCATAGGCAACAATAAACGTTTTGTTGGGGTTAACCCCATCATATCCAAAAATTCTGCTTCCTCCATATCCTCCTCTGTCTCCTGCAGAGGGAGATTAAGTGTTTCTACCATGCTTTTAACAAAAGCATAATGTGAGGAATAATCCTCCGGACCCCTGGGGGGGCAACCGAACTCCTGTTCTGGAGAAACCTCAGGGTCTATATGTTCCTCCTCAAAATCATCCTCCTCCTCCTCAGGAAAAGAAACCAGTGGCTCCTGAGGGGGTGGAACCAGTAACCGGGGCAGCTGGTGTTGGAACGGGACTGCAGCTTGCAGTGCATGCAAGACCTGTAAAGCCTTGGCAATGTCCTCGGCCGAGGGCATACCAGTTTTGCCAGCTGGGAGCTCCTTAGCCTTCTCGGCCGGAGGTGCAGCGACATGTTTCTCTTTACATTTTTTCTTCATTGGCACAGGTTCAGTCCCTGAGTCCACTGGTCTTTTTAGACTTGCCCTGCTCAACCTTATCTGATCCTTTGCTTTACCTCCATCCTTTCTTGTGCCAGAGGTGGAGGAACCAGTTTCACCAGTAACTGTAGAAGCAGAGGCCATCTCTTCTAATATTTTTGACCTTTTCTTAAGGGTTTTAGGGCAAAAAGGTTTACAAATGTCACAATTTGCAAATATATGGCTAGTACCTAAGCAAACAATACACAAAGAATGTCTGTCTGCTTTGGCTATTAACTGACCACAAGATTCACACAATTTAAAACCAGTGGGTCCTGTGCGTTTTTTTGGGCTTAACAGCAGGATCCTCTGACACTGAGCAGGAATCGCTAAATTAAATAAGACAAATTATCGGTTCCTGAGAACCAAATAAAATAGATATAAGCAACCGCTAGCGGTTCCTGGAACTGAGCATTTTCTCAGTTACTAAGAATAAAACTCAAAAGATTTAAATCACTACATGTGGTTAGGAACCTACCGCAAAAATAATAAAGATAACAGATTGAGGTAAAACCCTCGCTAGGAAATAGTGGGACCCTTGGTTCCCAGGAACTGTGAAGGAACTGCTAAATGCAATATAAATTACACAAACTAACAGATAAATTCAAACTAAGGCAGCAATCTGAAAAGAAAATAAGTGAAATCACTACTTATCACAGATAATCAAGTTTTTAGAAGAAGTTGAAGGAGAGCTCTCCGGGACGTCTTCACTAGGCAGGCGGAGTAAAAAATCTGAAGCTCTCAGAGTGCAACAGTTGCTAGGGCAGCAGTTTGAAAGTGACATGAGCCAATTGAGAGTTCCATAATTTAAATATAATTCCATCTCTCCGGGCAGTCCAGCACAGGAGGCTGACTGCATTTGTTTAATCATAATGAGTGATTCCTGGGTTTAGAACAAAAAATTACTCACTGTAATAATGTTGTTTCGTCTTAAGGGAGCCATCAGTAAGACTCATTAACAGCATCAACTCACTGGATTGATTTGCCCTGGAGATAGAATCTATGCTAATTATAGAACTTCGGAATTAGAATGAAGTTCAAACTCTGCGCTGTGGTCACGCTTCCCTGAACAGTCTAACATTAGATTTGTTTCTAAAGCTAGGGAGAGCTGTTACCACTAAAATACTGTAGTTAAATCGATACTAAATGAATTTTCAAAAATGTGTTTACATTTTTCAAATCAAATCAAATTTTATTTAATATAGCACACTTCTCATTTCGACTCAGTGCGCTTTACAATAAAAACAACATTTAAAATAACAGTAAAACAAGAGGTAGAACAATACATAGATGTATTTAATTAAACTATAAAAGCTAGGTCAAATAAAAAGGATTTCAGCTCTCTTTTAAAGATTTTGACAGATTGACTTTCGCACACTGGGCGAGGGAGACAATTCCAGAAAACTGGTGCTGCAAAAGAAAAGGTACGTGCTCCAGAAGATTTTAAACAAATCTTAGGTACCTCCAGAAAACCCTCATTACTGGAGCGTAGGGGACAAACGGGATGGTAGGGAATCAGGAGGTCTTGCAGGTAACTGGGCCCCTGGCTGTGCAGGGCTTTATAGGTCAGCAAACCGACCCTGAAGGTGATCTGCCACCTAACTGGCAGCCAGTGCAGAGAGCACAACACAGGTGTGATGTGACATGATCTTGGCAGGCTGGTCAAGAGCCTGGCCACTGCATTCTGCACCAGCTGCAAGCAGCACAGATCCACCGCCGCCAGCCCCAGGCATAGGGCATTGCAGCAGTACAAACACGAGGTCACAAAGGCGTCAGCCAATGCTGGCAGATCTCCCAGTGGAATCAGGTGTTTCACTCGAGTGATATTTCTAAGATGAAAAAAAGAAGTCTTGACCATGGCTGATACCTGGGATTTCAGCGTCAGCCCACAATCAAGAACCATGCCAAGGTTCCTCGATCAGAGGTAAGCAGCTGGAAATCCCAGAGCCTTAGCCCTGTGACTTGACCAGCTTGCTCTCCAACCACCTGGTGACCAGATTCCAGCATTAGCACCTCTGTCTTGTCTGGGTTCAGCTTCAACCACTTTATACTCATCCAGTCCTGAATCTCCTCAAGGCAGTTATTAAGCACCAAAACTGCATTCTGCTGCTCGGGTGCAAAGGACATGCAGAGCTGAGTATCCTCTGCATAGCAGTGAAAACTCAGCCCATATTGCCTTATAATGTCCCAATCACATTAAGGCAGAATAATAAGATATTTGAAAAAAAAAACATTTGTTGTCAGCCCACTTAGCAACAATTGTAAAGGCACTGTAACAAGTAGTGCTCAAGCCAATGAAAAAAACAACTGATTGTTGTCTGCACCTATTTTCAGGTTCTAGAAGCGGAGGCAGGGTATGGGGTCATGAATCTTACTGATGGATCCCTTAAGAACAACATTACTGCGTTAAGTAATTTTTTTTCTTCTAACCCCAGGAATCCATCAGTATATGTTCATAAACTGCAAACTCCATAGCAGTACCTTGGGAGGCTGGGTCCAGAACCTATGGAAGAAGGTTCTGCAAAATAGCAGTGCCAAAAATGTCATCCCTTCTGTACTGAAGGTCGAAATAGTAATGTTTTGTGAAGGTGTGAACTGTGTTCCAGGTAGCTGCTTAGCAGATTTCCTGAAGGGGAATACTTCTTGCTGCTGCCACAGAGGCAGAAGTGCCCCTTGTGGAGTGTGCCCTCTGGCCTCTTGGAGGCATTTTACCAACTTTCTTATAACAGAACTGAATGCTGGAAACTATCCAGTGTGAGACACTTCTAGTTGCTGGTTTGCTTTTCCCCACTTCACCATAGGTGGCAGAGAGATGTGTACTAATGGAACTGGCATCTTTTGTACAGTCCAAGTAGTAGGTTAGTGCCCTCTTCACATTCAGACAATGGAGTTTTTGTTCTCTGTGCTGGAGTACTCAGTGAAGAGCACAGGGAGGGCAACTGACTGGTTCAGGTAGAATTCTGACAACACCTTGGGGAGAAATTTCCTATTCATCCTAAGAACTACCTTATCTCTGGAAGATTATGTAGTTTGGATCTGTGCAGAGGGCTTGGAGCTCAGTCGCCCTCCTAACAGATGTCATGGCCAATAGGAAAACTGTTTTCCAAGTGACATAGTAAAGGTCAGCAGTAGCCATAGGCTCACATTGGGCTTCCATCAGCTGGTCAGCGCACACATTCAGGTCCCAGGGAGGGACAGAGTCCATCACAGGATGGTACAAATGATTGAGGCCTTTAAAGAATCTTTTGAAAATGGGTTTTGAGGAGAGTCTTTTTCTTGCCAGTTGATGTGTACGCAGAAACTGCTGCCAAGTGCACCTTTTAAGTGGAAGACCTTAGTCCTAGGGACTGTAGGTGTACCAGGTGATCCAAAACAGTGATCAGGCTGCCTGCATACGGAGTATCTTTCTGGAGCACACCAAAATGAAAATCCATTCCATTTTGAAGCATATGCTTTCCTTCTTGCTGATTTTCTAGAAAACATCAACATTCTTATTACATCCTCTGATAAATTAAAGCTAGAGAACTCTATCTCAAGAACCATGCCTTCAGGCATAGGGTTTTGGAATCTGGAAATGTTATTCTGCCCTCAGACAGTGTCATCAAGTTGTATCTCTGTAGCAGGTTGATTGGGGAATTGCTGGACAAGTTCAGAAGCATGGAGTACCAGGTCTGCCTTGCCCAGTCAGGTGCTATTGTTGCTGGCTCCCTCCTGAGCTTTACTGGCACCCCCTGCAGGAGTGGGAATGGAAGCAAGGCATATTGGAACTTCTTGTCCACTACAAGACCACTGCATCCTCTGCCCATTGCTGGGGACCTGCAACAAAAATGTGGCAGCTGGTTGATTTTCCAAGAAGCAAACAGCTCTATTTCTGGTTTACTCCATCATCTGGCATCTGACACTGATGCCAGTATCTGTTGGTTCAGGGTCCACTTGTAGTTTCCCTGGCAATTCTGGTAGAGCGTCTGCCAGGACAATGTCTTTTCTTGACAGAAGTGCTATGCGGAATGCAGAATTCTGCGGGTGGAATTAAGGCAGAAAGACTATTCCACTGGCAGATTTTCTAGCAGAATGTTGCAGGTTCTTCTGCAGAATTCTGCCTACTGTGATCTGCAGAATTATATTCAATGGAACAGCATTTTTCTGTGGAAAATCATTCTGTAACCATTTCCACAGAAGATACTGTGATATGTGGAAATGTGGTGGAAAATCCATTCCACATTATTCTACAATGGAATTCTGCCATTCCATTTATGATGAAATTCAGCGGAATGTAAAAGATTTCACAAAATTCGGTTCCACTGTAATTTGAAAATTCTGCACACCACTACTTGGCAGGTGTGCTGCAGATCGCTCTATGCCTAGGGAATATGCTAGGTTCCAGATCTTCATGGCTTCTGTATATAGCCTTAAAGATCTTGTTCCCCCTGATTGTTTATGTAATACATTGTCGTGACCCTGGATTTGGGAGGAAAAAGCTTGCAATGCTAGAACACTGCCCTGAGCCACAGGAAGTTAACATGTTCCTGAGTCTCCTATGTGCTTTGGGCATCACTGACAGTGAGATCCTCTAGGTGGGCACCCCACCCTAGCAGTGAGGCATCTGTTGTGAGGATACTTCTTGGGGATTGTTGGAGAAAGGGAATACCCTCTCTGAGATTGTCCTCTTCCTTCCCCCACTCTAGTGCCCTTATCAAGGTTTTTGTCACCAGCAATTGGACAGACAATCCCACCTTTGGGGCCAGTAGTTCCTTAAGTGATACTGCAGGTCCCTCATGTGGAACCTGGCCCCTGTTACCACTGTGGAGGAGGAGACCAAGTGTCCCAGATGTTGCAAGAAATCCTTTACAGGCCCTGGCTGGCCCAGTGTGAAGGATTTTGCAGTGAAGATCAGTTCTGATACCCTTGCCTGTGGAAGAAAGGCTTTCCCATGCAGGGCATCCATCTCTGTGCCTATGAAGTCCAATACTTGAGCTGTCTCTGTTTGAGACTTCTAAAGGTTTATCAGGAAACCCAGGTTTTCCAGGGTGCTTTTTCCTACCTGAATGGAGCGCCCTGCCTCCTGCTGGGTTTTCTCTGAGACTAATCAGTCATTCAAGCAGGGGAAAAACCACCACACCTTGCCTTAGATGTGCAGCCACTACAGCTAGGCACGTTGCAAAAAATCCTTGGTGCTGAGGTGAGGGCAAAGGGAAGGGATGGGATGTGAACTGATGTTAGCAGTTCCCTAGCCTAAACCTGAGGGACTTTCTGTGACTGGGACTGACTGGATTGTGGAAGTAGGCATCTTTAAAATCCAGTGACCCCAGCAGGTTTCCTAACTGCACGGATGGTATCATCGAGCCCAGTGTAACCATTTTGAATCTTACCTTTTTTTATATGTTTGTTCACATATGTCAGGTCTAAAATGGTCACCATATCTCATTTTTCTTATAGGTCTGGAAATATCTTGAGAAGAGAATCTTCCCCATTGCGTGGCAGGGACTTTCTCCACTGCTCTTACTTTCAATTCCAACAGAATTTATTTTTTATTGGAGTGTGAGGTAGGAACAGTTTTGGTTTCTGCAGTTTGGGGAATTTTTTTGTATTGCAGGGACCAACCTTGGCTCACTACTTCCAGGACCCACTTGTCTGTGGCAATTTCTGACCATTGCTGGAAGCAGTGATCCAACCTTCCCCCCACTGGCAATGGTTGGGTGGCCTGAGCAGAACTGTCAGGGGTTTTGCTTCTCCTGTGGCTTAGGGGCTGGTGTTGCAGCTGCATGCCTAGTGTCCCTTCTACTCCTACCCCCTCCTTGGGGTAGATATTCATAAGGGGCATAGGGCTTTGGGTAGTATCCCCTACCCTTGCCTGCCCTTCCATATGGCCTAAAGGAAGTAAGAGGCCCTCTCTTTCTCAGTATCATTCCTGTAGGTGCTTTTTTATTCACCCACCTTTTTCATATAAGCCTCTGTCTTGTCACAACACAGGAAATTTCCCTCAAAAGAGAAATCCATGGCTTTAGTCTGTGTGTCCTGGGATAGCATGGTAGCCATAAGCCAGGTGGACCTTAAGGATACTACATGGGCCAGGACCCCTGAAGCAGTGTTGTTAGTGTCCATTGCCATGTAGCTCTGGTGCTTGGTGGCATCAACTGCTGATCTAGCTGTGTCTGCCAAGTCCTGAGCCAAGTCACCACTTGCTTTCTCACCCAGTGCCAGTACTGAGTTCCAGTGTTCCTTCTGATACTGAGCTGTGTAAGCCAAATAAGCTGCCTGCCTGAGAAGTAAGAAAGCTGATGTATACACTTCCTTTGCCATGGTATCCACCTTTCTGGACTCCTTCTCAGGAATCTGGACAGAGAAAGACACTTTGGCTTTCTCACATGCAGCAACCTGGACCACTTCCTCATGATCAGAGTGGGCATACAGGTACTAAACACCTTGCCTCTCAACCTAATATTTCCTTAGCAATGCCAGCAGCTGAAGTAGGTGTTGACATGATTTTGGCAGTGACTTTTTTGAGGGACTCGTGGATGGGAAGCAGCAAACTCTGTGTAGGAGCCAGACCCATCGTGTCCATTAATTCAGCTTCTTCTTCATCTTCCTCCGCTTCACAGTAAGGGATGTTGACGATGATTACCATTTGCCATACAAAGGAATAGCGGGCTGTGGAATCCACAGAAGGCTTGGGAGGACAGCCAAACTTCTGCTCAGGGGAATCATCTGGTTCCAGAGGTTCCTCCTCATCTTCATAGTATATCTCTTCCCCTTTCAGAGGCATTTGGTTTGGAAACAAAGCCGAGGGAAGGAGGGCAGACATTTTCATAAAATTTCCCATAGCCTAAAAGGCCTGGAAAAACTGCCATGCCCTTGTCATATCCTTTGCGGAGAGCATTTGTCTTGTATCAATTGTCTGCACCCTTCCTTTTACAGGAGTGACAGAGACATGTTTTTGTTCTGTTTTTTCTTTGCAGACACTGTTGCCAGTACCTGCTCTGAGAATCTTACTTTCATTCTTGCCATCACTGTGCTCAGGGTTTCCTCTTTCGGACACCCTGGGTTCTGTACCATTTTCCTATGTTTTTCTGATGGCTGAGAAGCTTTATCACTCTTTTCTGTGCCATTTGACAGGGACTGCTGCTTATTCTGAGGGGCAGGACCCTCATCTGAACCTTTGGTAGGTGACATGGAGAACAACTGAGAAGCCACAAGGTTTTCTCTTTTCTTAGCCCTTTTCTTTTGTGTTTTAGGGCAAAACTTTTTACAGGGCTTACAATTCATAAAATCATGGTCAGGACCCAGGCACCTTAGACAAAGCTTGTGCAATTTTCCCTTACTAGGAGCAGAAAAGAGTTTGTATAATTTTTAAAGCCTGTAGGTCCTGTTTGTTTTTTCTTGGGTCTGTCAATCATGCCAAACACTGAAAGACCCAATGAGTTTATTACCGTTTCCCAAAAATAGTAAATCATTTTTATGAAAGCCCAAGAGAAACAGAAGGGCTCTGAGATATAAAATTCTGGTTTGGGTCCCTTAAAAACAGAACCACTAATGTTTTTTTTACCTCGTAGCCAAGTATTAGATAGGAAAGGCTCAGGTAGAATGTAAAATTCCAAGTTAAAGTGGAACGGTTCCCAGTTTAAAGTGACACTGTCAGCTTTTAGCATATTTTTTAGTTTCATACAAAAATATCTGCAGCCATATCTAGTATAAGCCTCCCTATCTGCCAGCTGGACTTAAAATGAACATTTAGCCTTATTTTTACCATATTTTGTGTTTTTCCTCAGAGCGACTTAATCTCAGGCGGCTCGATCCTTCCGCACATGCATGTCCAACATGGGGCCAAAGATCTCACAAATGTGTACATAGACAAGTTTGACTTTTTTTTTCCTGATAGGGGCCAGTGTCCTGAGTGCCAGAAAGTAACTCAGTTATAACAACAAGAACTCTAACATAAGTAATTATCTGTTTGCTATGTGACTCCAGGCATGCGCATTAGCCATCACAGGTGTACAGCAATTCCACTGCCTGTTTGTATTCGTGGTTCTTTTTTTTTCCCTTTTTGAGTGACTGGCTCCATTCCAGATCATTCCAGACTTACTGATTGTCCAGCTGTCCTCTGCCAGAGGACCAGGGAGCCCAGTCACTGGTGTGGGGCCTGTGGGGGATCAGCCCTTCATTTTGCCAGTCGGGGGGGTCCTCTGTTTTTCCCCAGGCCTGTGACATGTACAGTAATGTGCTGTGCAAGCTTCACAATTGCAGAGATGCCCCCCGTGTGAAGCAGACAGGATACCTTCCCTGGTGTTCTGTTGTGCTGCCACTTAGAACTTCCAGAGGACAACTGCCTAGCAGAATACATGGACCCCCAAGGGAGGAGAGCTGTCCCTTAATCCTCCCTGCCTCCCGTGCAAGCCCCCAAGTGAACCATGTCTATTTCAGAAGCTAGGTTGTTGATGTGGCAAGAGGAGAAGAGCCCAGCGTCTCAGCCCTCCACACCAGTGGGCCAGCTACTTGGTATTTTATTAATCTTTTTGTCAATGCCAGCAGCTGAATGTGATGCTGACATGACCTTAGCAGTAGCCTCTCTGCGTGATTTGTGTATAGGCACTGACAGTCTCTTAGTGGATGTCAGGTCAAGCACACTCACAAAGTCAGTCCCTTCAATAACCTCCTCTGTTTCCTCTGAGGTCATATCAAGAGTGTCAGCCATTTTCTTGACAAGTGAGGAATGTGATGCAGAATCTTCATTTACTCTAGGTGGGGAACCGAAGTCCTGTTCAGAGGTAACCTCAGGCTCATTCGGTTCCTTCTCATCTTTCTCATACACCTCCACCAGGAAAGCTTGTGCTTGTGTGACCTGTGCCTGAGGAGGGAGGGCAGAAAGAGTGACAAAGTTTCCCATATCTTGGAATGCCTGGAAGAACTCCAACATTTTGTTTATGTCCTCTGCAGAGGGCACAGCTCTCATTTCAACTGCCTACTCCTTCTCCCTTGTACGTGGTGGAAGGAATGTGTTTTTCTTTTTGGTTTTTCTTGCCAGTCACAACAGGCAGCAACTGGTCAGAAGCTCTTTTAATACATTTGGCATCATTTGCATCAGGGCTTCCCCGATCGGACATCCTTGGCTTTTTACTAGGTTTTGAGGGTGACTTAGCAGTTTTATCAGTCCTGTTGGACAGAGACTGCTGCTGGCAGCATTTTTCAGTCAACAATACGGATGTTAAGAGTCACTGCCAAGATGCAGGACCTTCTGATGCATACTTTCCAGTTGGAACTACAGACAAAGAGGAGAGTAAGCAACCAGCTGAAACCTAGAGGTATATATTTGTATTTTCTCACCATACTTAAAAGTAGCAGTGTAAGTGGGTAGGTGAAGAAAAGTGATTTTTAGTCAGAGTTTTGGGGTGCCTTGAAATATTTCTTTAAATCTGTATCAGGTGGTATGGGGAACCTAGCTCAGGAAATTAATCATGAGTGTGAGTGGGTTCAGAAAGCCCTCTGAGGGGCCAACCCAGTGGTGTGGAGGGCTGAGGCATCCATGTCTTACCTCCTGCCATGTCGGTGACCCGTGTTCGTGGTGCGAGTGGGCCGCTGGGGGTCAGCTGGGGAGGAAGAGGATTGAGCATCCGGAGGACTGCTCTCCTCTCCCAGAGAGGGAGGACTGGTGCTTCTGCAGAACAACTGTCCCCGGGTCGAGGCCTGAAGGTAGTGTGGGACTGTTGGGCACCAGGGAAAGGAAGGTGCTGTGGGACTTCTGCGGATGTGAGCGCGCCTCAACATACACATGTCTGGTGTGTGCGCCCCACCAACGGGGATGGGAACCGGGGAGAAAAATGGAGGAAAAAACCCTAACTGTGGGTGATGACTGACCCTCTGCAGGCTCCGTACCCAGCGACCGGATGAAGGCAAGAAGGTAAGTCCTGGTGATGCGGCTGGAAGGGTCGGTCAGAAGGGGGTAGCTAGGGTGACGAGGAGCATAAACTGCATATAAAAAAAGCCCTCTGAATCAGGTGTGTAATGGGTAGAAGGAGCTGTCAGAGGTTTAGTGCAGGCAGGAAATTGGGTGACACCAGGAAGTAGGAAAGGGAGAGAAAAGGAGCAACTCCCAGAGTGCCCCATCATGCTCCTGTCCCATCATGTGAGTGGGATAGAGGAGATGGGGAGCATCTGCTTTAGGAGCATCTGGAGAGCTTCTGCAAGATAACCACAGTCCACAGGATGTTCTGCAGGGAGGACTCCAGGCCAAGGTAAGGAGGTAACACATTACTAGTAACTGTTTACAATAGCTAAGAGGAAGGTAACTGCAGGTTGTAACTCTTACCACAAGTAGGAAAGTAGTACACACCCAGAATAAGGTTTGTGCATGTAGAAGGGTTAAAAAAGAGGAAAACAAGAATAACCTATCTAGGGTAAGACAACAAATTAGTTTAAGGAAAGCAAAAGAGAGAGGTAGGAGTACAACAGTAGTAGTGAGGAGGCAGAAGGGTACAGAGATATTTAAACAGACACTAGGCAAATGAAGAAAAGATCATGGGAGTAGTGCAGTGCAATGGGTGTGGGGCTGCAGTCTTTCAAGACACCTTCTGGAGACTGAGGTGCTGCCCTATATGTACTCAACTGTATGGGTTGCAGGCAGAGGTTTCTGGACTCTGGGCTGAACTGACAAGGATACAGAGAACTGCCCCACCTGTGCACATGAAATCTGCTGCTGCTGCTCCCCCAGAAGACATCTAGGCAGAAGCAGAGCAACTGGACCTTGGTGGACTCCAGGAGGATGAGGTTGGCAGGCAGGGTGCAAGCTCCTCAGATTATACCACTACATTATTTCTTCACCATACTGGTAGGATGAGGCAACCAAGAGGGGCACCTATCGCAGTGGGAACTTGGAAGGGAGGAACTGTAAATCCTCAGAGGTGGAGGACCCGAGGAGGGAGAAAGAGGCCCGCAACCAAGGAAGAAGCAGCGTCTGGTGAGGAGTTCTATTGTTAGAGAATAGACTTGGGAATGGGGGGAGGAACAGAGATGGAGGTGAAGTGCCTTCCTTGTGCTTCAGCTTGAAGGGATGGAGAGAGGCAGCTTGGGCAGCGGGAGATTGAGGCAGCTAGATGTCATGGCCCACATGGGGACAAATAACCTGGCAAGGGACAGGGTAGGGGTAGTGTAGGGTAACTTCAGGGAATTGGGGAGGGGCCTAAAGCAAGTAGCATACATGGTAGCTTTTTCTGAGCTGTTACCTGTGTACAGCCAGGGAGATGCAAGAGTACTTCAACCCAGGGCATTTAACGACTGGTTGAAGGCATGATGCATGTAGGAGGGCTTTGTTTACATCTGGGACTGGGGGCCAGCCTGATAGGATATGCGTCTCTATAGAGGAGGCAACCTGCATTCTTTCAGAAGGAGCACTACACTCCTTAGCAGGATTTTTAAATGCTACTTGGATGATCATTCAAACTAGCTGGGGGGGAGGCTGTAATACCAAGGGAGGCACAAATAACCCCCACAGATGATGATGAAGCTACAAAGAGGGAGAGTTCAAGGAGAGGAAGCTTCCCAGTGCATGGGCGCAAGAAGACAGGGATAGGGACAAGGCAGATGACAAGGAGGGTTAAATCAGGAAAGCAAGAAGAGATGAATAAAGGAGACAGGTAACAGAGAAGGTAACAACAGAAAAGGAGGTTATGGGGGGAACTTCAGGGAACAGCACAGACAGGAGAGGAAGAAAGCAAAGAAGCAGGCAGGGAGGGAATAAGGTTTGGAGAGCCTTGTGCACCAATGCAAGCAGTCTTGGTAATAAAATTCCTGACCTGGAGGCCATCATGGAGGAGTTGGAGGCCATAACGGAGTCATGGTGCACTGACAGCCATACAGGGATATGGCCATCCTGGGCTACTTTCTGTTCAGGAGAGACAGGGAAGGAGGGAGGAGGGGTTGTACTATATATGGGGAAGGGAATCAATGCAACAGAAGTACAGGGGGTACCCAGATCAAAACAAAGCAATGGAGGTACTGTGGGACATCCTTGAGACAGGTGCTGGGGCCGCTATCCATACTCCATACAGAGGTGGTATACAGACCTCCAGTACAGTGAGAGGAGTTGGATAAGGCACTTGGGGAAAATACCATCAGGATGGCCAAATATGAAAGAGGTGCTACTAGGTGGTGACTTCAGTTTGCCAGATGTGGATTGGAGCCTTCCAGCTGCAGCTTTCCCAAGGAGCAGGGCTATCCTCGACTCCCTACTAGGGGCTTTTCTCAGGCAGCTAGTTAATGAACCCACTGGGATGTGGCAGTGCTGGACCTGGTGCTCACAAACAGGGACAGCATTGCAGGCGTCCCAGTGGACCATCCCCTGGGTACCAATAATCACCTTGTAGTGTGGTTTAACATTAAGACGGGAGCCAAGGAAAACCACAAGACAATGAGGGTCCTGAACTTTAGAAGGGCAGATTTTAAAGAAATGGGTGACTGCCTCGGTAACTGCTTAGTAGGGGGGAATGCCAGGAAGGGTTAGAGGAACAGTGGAGAAAAACAAGGGAGGGTATAACTAAAGCAACTAATCTCTGCACTCACAGCCCCACTATCACAGGACACCGGAGCTTAGAAAAAATATCAAAATGTCTATATTCCATTTTAAAAAAACATTGTCAGGTACACCAAATGCAGTCTAACACATTTCAGATTCTATACAATCCTTTATCAAGGCTCAATTGTATAGAATACAAAACGCATCAGGCTGCGTTTAGATCTGTTTGAAGCTTTATTCTGTCCCCTTCATCTGATATGATGCCTGCTAGTTTGGTGTCATCTGCATATTTACTCAGCCAGTTGGATGTGTTGTATCCCATACTTGACATAAATATTTGAAATAACAAGGGGCCCAGGACAAAGCCCTGCAGTACCCCACTAGTCACCGCCACCGCGTCAGAGTAGTATCCATTTATACAAACCCTCTGTGTACATTTACCCAACCAGCTCGATACCCACCCAATGATTCTACTGTCTAAACTGATAATCTATTAGACTTTGTATGCTATCTTTATGTGGTACTTTGTCAAATACCTCGGAGAAATCCAAATAGACACAATCCTCAGGCATCCCCCTGTCCAGTGCCACAGATATTTTTTCATAAAAGCACAAAAGGTTTGTCATGCATGATCTACCTGACCTAAAATCATGCTGATCAGAATCAATTGGTCCGTTCTCTTCCAAATGATTGCTTATGATTTCCTTAATGGACAGCCAATTACTATGCTGTCTTACTAACAGACACATCACATATAGTTTACTCAGCACACTCTGTTCCTTCTATTGCTTATTTTATCATTGTGCACAGAATTGTATTCCTAAGGTTATTATGTGCTCCAACAATGTAGTCACTGTCTTGCACTATATTGTCTACACTGGTTGTACTCTCCCGGATCATGCCTGAAAATAGGCAAATGTATGTCTAGCACACGTTACCCAGTAAAAAAAAAAACTAAATAAATATTTTGGGAAATGATGTAAAGTCAGAGACTTCCAAGATAGAAGCTGTAGCTAACAGTCCTGTCCCTAAAACAAAGAAACATGTCAGGTAATTTTTACGTCAGGCTGGTTACTACCAGAAATTTTTTTCCCCAACTTTACCCAGTTGGCTACTCCCTAACTGAACTCAGAAAAAAATGACTTCCAAATAATTTGAAATGATCCCCAGAATGTGATGAGGCTTTTTGGACCATCAAAGCTGCATTATGTTCAGCCCCTGTTTTAAGAAGTCCAGACTTTGAGAAACAATTTCTGTTACAGACAGATGCATCAGAGGTAAGCCTAGGTACAGTCCTGAGTCAGAATATAGATGGGAAGGAATATCCTATTCTGTATATCAGTAGGAAACTGCAAGACAGAGAGAACAAGCATTTGTCAATGCCAAACGTTGCTTGCTTGTAAAGTACACGCCACATAAACGGGACGCTTGCCATGAAACCAATTTTGTTCAATGTAAAGTGCATTAAACTACAAATGCTTAAGTGGAACACTAGATTACCATAATGCCGCTTAAGTGGGACAGCTTTTCAATGACTCTGACCTTTTCCTTGCACATTAAGCACCTGTTGATGGTTTGTGTAAGTACAGTAATCACCTTAAAAATCATGTATTCTTTTCAGTTTTCATCTTGCTGCCCGTTTCACATAGCCTGCCGCTGTTGTTCTGTGCTGGTAGACCTGCTAAACCTGTTTTCTGCCTGATTTCAGCAACATTCCTGTCTGCCATGTCTTTTCCAAGGCATGAACTCACCTTGGCTGACAGAGTGCAAATTCTGGAAGCACTCAACAGCCCGAGCCACTCACTATCCTCAGTTGCGACCGAATTTAAAATTTCAAAAAGCCAGGCAGGAAGGATTAGCAAGAACAGAGAGTCCATCCTTGCTGAATGGCAACTGAACAGCAATCCCACCCAAAGCGCAAGTGGGAGGGAAAAAAACGCGAAGTTGAGGATGTTCTGATGTTCATCTACAACTGCTCAGTTCACCCCCAGGAGCTTGTCAAATGGCTCAGGTTCATTAAGTTAGTGTTTTTCCCATCGAACACTACATTGATCCTACAGCCCATGGACTTGGGCATGATAAAGAATTTAAAGGGACATTATAGATCTTATGCGGCTGGTAAAATTCTGTCCAGCATTGATGAGGGCGAGACAGCACATGCCGCTAAAATAGCCCGCGAGGTGAATTTGCTGGATGCTATTTATATGTTACATCACGCTTGGGGAGCTGTGAAGCCACGCACAATTGCCAACTGTTTCAACAAAGCTGGATTTGACTGCAACACTGTAATTGCCCCCAACACTGCCTCGGCCTCTACCACTGCACTGGAAAATGTGATTGTGTCCTCCTTTATGGATGCGAGTGTGTTTGCTGACTTCGTAGGCATGGACGACGAAGAGCCTACTGTCGGTGAACTTATAGATGAGGAGCTGGTGTCTGCAGTTTTTAAAACTGCAGACACTGAAGATGAAACCGCTGATGGCGATGTGGATGAAGAGGCTGTTAGATCTGTCACCACTATGGATGCACTGGCTGGGCTCAGTTCTGTTATGGAGTGGTGCCAACAGCACGGTCAGATTGGAGCCTGGGAGCAGGTGTTCGAGATCGAATGCTCCATGCAGGCTCAAGCTGTTACAGAAAAAAAGCAAGGAAGCATCACAGACTTCTTTCACCTGATTGCTGCTGGGCCGTCACAACCCTTCACACTTAGTGCTGCTTACTTCCAACCACCCACAAGTCCTGCACCATCAACTGCACAACCAGCCTTTGCCTCATCATTTGCATATGTTACCGAGGCTGCTTCAGTATAATTTGATGATGATCTGAGCAGCACTGCACATGCAGAAGATTCTACTGCTAAAATGTACACAGTGCTGTGAAGTCTTGTAAAGTGTACTGTACAGTACTCCCCCCCCCCATAAGTACAGTATGGCATTGTATTGCTCTCATTAGTGTGTTGCACAAGCATTAAAAAATAAATTGTCACAACCACAAGCACAAGCGTTACAAATTGTGGTAAAAACAACATAACATAACAGAAATAAGTGAGATGGGGAGTAAGGGAGTCGATGTCTGTGCAAAGCCCAGTTTCAGTTCCACAAGCCTGGATCACTAATTTTGTTTATCCGGGATGGCTGCTTAAGTGGGATGACTGGCTTTCCACCCTACCATTCCACTTAAGTAGCTTCTACAGTATTTGCTGTTTAGGTGTTTGCACTGATAGTGCAGAGGCAATAATGAACAAATTAATAAACTAGTGAAGTTATATACAGTACATTTGGATTTGGAATCCAAAAATATTCTTGACAACTGCTGTGAAATGTGGATGTGGTTTCAAACTTAGAAGGAAAAAATGAACATTAAATTGTGGCAAATGACTGTGAACATGCTGTAGAAATGTTAAGTGTTACAGAAGCAGACATATAATTGCACCCACTGTTCAGTAGTAGAATTTAAGTTTGACATGGAACTAGTAATTATGGTCATTACTTTACCCTCTGTTGTTACACAGCTTGTCAGTCCTGTAGCTGTAAGTAATCTCTAAGCTACAGTAATGTTAGAATGACTGAATACTTTGTTAGGTAAGGTGTGCTCGAATGCAGCATGCTACTGTAGTGCATCTTACTCACAAGAAGAATAATGCCAAACCATGGATGTTCAGACACAGCTGACACTGCTGATAAAACAAGTTATGCCTATAGGCATGCATGGGTGGGGCACCTGGGCCCTGGCCCTCTGTTAAATGCCCTGGTTTTTGTTTGTAATTTAATTCATAATTAGCCAGGAAACAAAATGCCCAGTTGCCTGTCTGAAAAAACTGATGTATTTTGTTTGTTTATTTTGCAGCCCCGTCACTGCCCAACTCCCCTATCTCCTGAGTCTTGATCCGCGACTGCGGCGACCGCAGCATACGGCACACCTCTCAGTCTCCCATCCACTCCCATCCCAAGTCCCGTCCCGGTCCCAATCCCAGCTGAGTCTGCATTGCGCGCAGCGGTATAATTTCAACACACAACAACACAGTCAGCCCAGCCGCAAAGAGGCCCACCCCCCCACCCTGCTGGCCATCTGAAGAGCCATGATTCTGCTGTGAACACAAGTGAGAAAATGAGTAGTACCATCCTGCTCAGTCCAAGAAGTTAAACTTACCTTGCGAATACTGCTGCTGGAGAGGAGAGTGGGTCTGGGAGAGAGGACTCTCACTGCAGCACACTTCACTTGGTTCTGACTCGTCTGAGTGCTGGGGGGGGCAGGGCAGCCGGGGATTCTGCTGCTGTAGCTTGTGTTGTGACTAACTGTCCCAGTCACATTAGACAGCACACATAGTAGAGGTGGCTCTCACTACTACTGGTCAGGAAATGGAATTTGGGAAAGGGAAAGGTCAATTATATAAATTGTGTGTGTGTTGAGAGTCAAGGACTGAGTCAGGACTGGATGGCCTAGTAGTGAGACTGTTAGTGATAACACAGCACCGCTGCATTCCTTTGACCAGCTGACCTTTAATAAATTAATTAATTAATTAATTAATTAATTAAATGAATGAATGAATGTAGCTTTCTGTAACTTCTTGGAGTTGGGACCTTCACAGCTGCTTATGCCTGTAAGTTCAAACCACCATGGAAATACACTGAACTGCATAACAACCTGTTTCTTCAGTTCGCAGTCTGGCGAGAGAGAGGGGGAGAGAGAGAGAGAGAGAGAGAGAACTCTTCAAAGCCGGAAGCAAAGTGAGGAAATAGGTATGCAGTTCTATGTATTTCAATGTTGTTTAAGCCAGACTGCAAAGTGAGGAAATATGTATGTGGTTCAATGTATTTCAATGTTGTTTTCTCTCACTATAAGACCGAGGCATACTGTTATGAGAGAGAGAGAGAGAGACCGAGGCGCAGGGAGGGAGAGCTCTTCAAAGCTGGATGCAAAGTGAGGAAATAGGTATGTGGCCCTATGTTTTCTTCAACTGTAAGACCAAGGCATAATGTTATGGGTGCTACAGAGTGCCACGAGAGAGAGATCGGGGTGCAGGAAGGGAGAGAGAGAGAGAGTGAGAGAGAAACACCTGGAGCACATGGGAGAGAAAGGGATGGGGGTGCAGGGAGGGGGAGAGAGAGAGAGAGAGAACGGGCTGCAGCCACAAGGACAACAGGGTCCAGGAACGGTGGGGGAAGGGGAGCATAACAGAAGCAGGAAACAAATAAGTGCTCTCTCATTGGAGCACTTCATTTGTTTCAACTACACAAAGTTTCTGCCCATAAACTATGAACCACTGTCATACTTAGCTTGTATGATCACTGGTCTGTCAAGGATGAGCCTAATGCAGCTTGACCTGCATTGGGCTAGTCAGTGACATACCTCTGAAATGCCATTCTCTGTAGCCAAATGTTTCTTATGCAAGCAATGTAAAAAGTATTCCACTATTGAAAAAGAATGCCTTGCTGCAAAATGGGCAATTGAGTCCCTTAAGTTTTATTTGTTAGGAGCTGACTTTGTACTTATAACAGATCACAATCCTCTATGTTGGCTTAATCAAATGAAGGATAAAAATCCCCAGAATCATAAGGTGGTACCTGGAACTACAGCCATTTAAATTCAAAGTGATGCACACATCTGGAAAAGAGAATGTAAATGCTGATTTTCTTTCAATATATGGTTCAGAAATTGAGAATTCAGAAGGTTAAAACAATGTGTGCACATAACGGAAATGTTTGCTGTATAAGGTGTTATGAAAAAGGGATACTGCATAGGTAAAGAACTGTAAATGTTATAAGGTAATATTAAAAGAAAAATAAAAGAAGGTTTAGGAAACCTGTTTTTTATGGGAAAAAACAGATTCTCTCTTAAAGAGGGGTGTGTGTGTGTGACAGGGTTGGGTAAGACCCTTTCCCTTTTGTTATGCAGAGAGAGTTAAAAGCAAGGGTCTGTTTCATCTTCTCCTATTCAGCCACTTGTCTGTCTCTTGCTTGTCTGACTGTGTAATCACATTTTTCTTGTGGGCTATATACAAGAAACTCACTTATCAGAAAGTGAACACGCCGAGCTTAAATGGGGAGGAAGATATATGGTATACGCCTCCTCCCACCCTTCAGGGAAAAGGAGAGGGGCAGTAATACTGGTCCCACAAACAACACCACTAGACATCAAGGCTTCCTATATGGACCCTCAGAGTCAGTATGTAATTCTTCAGGGTAAACGATATGCTAAAGACATAACCCTGGTTAATGTTTACCTCCCACCACAGTCTCCGGTCACTGTGGCCCACTCTTTCATTAACAAATTACTTGAAATGATTAAAGGAAGGGTTATACTTGGGGGATCTAAACATGACTTGGAACATCCAAATAGACACCACAAACCCTCACTCACATAGAACAACCAATGTGTTGCGCTACCTGAGAGGTTCTTTTGACCAGTTGGGTCTAGTGGATGGCTGGAGAAAACTACATCCATCCCAAAAAGCTTATACCTATTACTCACCACGTTTTAAGACCTATTCACACTTAGATTACTTTTTTATATCATGTGAAGATTTCCAGTATGAACAAGATATAACATATGGGCCCAGAATACTCTCGGAACCCCATTCAATTGTAATAAAAATAAATTTAGGCAAACAGAAAAAACGTACCTTATGGCGTCTAAACGAGTCCTTATTGAAAGATTCTCAATTAATAGAATTAATACAAACAAGAATTACACTGATACTGAGGGAAAATGAGACCCCAGAAATGCCAAAAACAATAAACTGGGATACTTTAAAAGCGGTCCTGAGAGGCGAAATACTAGCATATGCCTCCAGAAAATTTCGACAAAATGAGACTAGATACCGACAGCTAATGGAGAACCTTCAGGCCTACCAACAGCTATACAGAGAAGGTGATGGTGAACTACATAAAAAAATTAGGGAAACAAAACAAGAAATCCAGAAACTAATGGACTACAAGCTACAGCAAACTTTGCTTTACCTTAAAAAAATAATTACAATGGTGGCCCTCATGGAACACATAATTTAGCATGTAAACTGAGAGCAAGGAAACGGTCTGCCATGACACTGAAGCTTCATGATCCCATAACGCAAAAAATGACACACACACACACATAGAAAGGTATACAGGTGATTTTGGAAAAATATTGCCAATCCCTGCACACAAAGGACCCTAAATCGGAGGAAGGACCACGTCAGCAATTCCTAAACCAAATAAACTTCCCAAAATTGTCAGAGACTCAAAGATTGAATTTAGAGGCCCCAATAACAAGCTCAGAAATTTTACTCCAAATAAAAAATGCAAAACCAAATAAATGTCCTGGCCCTGATGGATTTACTGCTAAGTGGTATAGTAAATTCTCGGGTCTACTGCTACCTACATTGGTAAGGGTCTTCGGTGAAGTTGCAGAAGGAGAGCCCCCAACCCCCTCATGGTTGTATGCGGTTATAGCAACAATACCAAAACAAGACAAAGAGTTAACTAACCCTGCCTCCTTCCCACCTATATCAATATTAAATAATGATTACAAACCATTTATGGGAGTCTGGGCCCATCGGCTAGAACAACTGATGTCAACATTTATCCAACCAGATCAATCCAGCTTCATAAAAGCAAGAAATACTACCGATAACCTATGCCGTACGATGTTTCTTTTAGAATTTATACAAACCAGAAAGATTCCTGCAACAATTTTTAATCTAGCTGCAGAAAAGGCATTCAACAGAGTCTCCTGTGAATTTTTGAGGGATGCCTTGACCTGCTTTTGACTTCCCGGATACTCTTAAGAAATGGCTCAAAAATATTTACACAGAAACAAAGGCATACATTAGAGTAAACGGCGCATTAATCCCCCCCATTACGATGCAGAGGGGCACGAGGCAGGGTTGCCCACTGTCCCCATTGCTCTTTGCGCTCTACATGGAGCCTCTAGCATCAGCAATCAGGAGGGAGACCAAGATAGAGGGGGTTCCCCTGGGACAAAGGCAACATAAAGTGGCTTTGTTTGCTGATGATGTTCTGATTTTGACCCTTTAACCTGAGACCTTGTTTCCTAAATTGTGGAAAATCCCAGATGCCTTCCAAAATTATGCGGGATTCAAACTTAATGTAACAGAAACAGGAGTCCTTTCATATAACGTTGTACCATTTACAGTATTAAAAACGAATATCCCATTGAATTGGCAAAAAACCAAGATAAAATATTTAGGAATGACAATCCCACAAAATCTCAATAATATTGATCTTATTAATTATGAGCACCTTACCCTTCAAATACAGGAGGACATGAAGGGTTGGAGTAGACTGCGACTATCTTTTTTTCCACAGAATAGAGATGATAAGAATGAATCTTCTACCCCGCTTACTATACTTATTTCAAAAAGTACCAATCTGGCCACCCCATTTCTACTTTAACAGCTGGAACAAAATTATTTCAAACTTCATTTGGGAGGGGAAGCGGCCAAAGGTCCAGACCTCAATATTATACTTGCCTCTGGCACTGGGAGGGGCAAATTTACCTAATTTGGAATGGTATGCTAAGGCTGCATTTCTTAAACTAATAATACTATGGGCAAATCCAGCATACCAGGACCCTGGAAAGACACTGAATTCACAATAAATTACCCACACGACATTCCTAGAGTGTTATTCTCATCCATGAGACGCTCCATCCCACAGGGATACCTAACCAAATTTACAAGGGAGCTTATTAAAATATGGTCCTCAGTCAAGTCTAATTCAAAATTTTCAGAGACATTTTACTATATGAGACTGATCTCTAGAGACGAGAACTTTAAACCTTTGGCCTTGGACCCTTCATTTGCCAAGTGGAGACAGCTTCGTATCCACTATTTCTATCAAGTATTAAATACAAGGGGAGTGGCCTCATTTGAGGAAATAAGGGAAGCCTATGGGCTTCCTCACCAAGACCACTTTAGATTGTTTCAGTTACAATCTTATATACAAGAACATATTCCTGGTGGAGCGAAACTCCTGAGCGAAATCCCCCCCTCCCCCGATGGAGTTATTGGGGGCAAGCCTCCAAGGGAATCAAATAGGACATATAATTGGGCAGATATATAAAATTCTCAGAGAAACTCTAGGAGATACCACAACTTCAATTCTTAATAAATGGAATTCAGATCTTGAGACACAAATAAACCTAGAAGAATGGTACAAAAATGCTCTCCCAGCAGTTAAAATCACTCTCTCCCAGACTTGGAGAGAGAGAGAGTTCACAT
Organism: Neoceratodus forsteri; assembly: GCA_016271365.2. Classification (NCBI taxonomy): domain Eukaryota; kingdom Metazoa; phylum Chordata; order Ceratodontiformes; family Ceratodontidae; genus Neoceratodus; species Neoceratodus forsteri. The sequence goes on along the minus strand of CM057453.1, from coordinate 58,085,189 downwards.
GGAAATGCCATAGTAGATATTTTTGTTCACCAGGGGTGTTGTCTAAGTATTTGCCAGCTAGTTATGGTAACTGTTGGAGAGGCTGTAACTGTGTATTAGCTGATTTAGGGCATATCCTGTGGAACTGCCCTCTCCTGATGCCTTTTTGGTGCTGCATACAGGTGGAACTTCAAGAATGTGTAGGGGAGAATGCAGAACTAACAGCGGAAATGGTCTTGTTTTCAGTGTTGCCAGCACACAGTTCAAGAAGGGAACGTACCCTGCTGCCCATTTATTTATTAGCAGCAAAAAATGCAATAACAAGAAAATGGATGCCTAAAATAATCCCAAAAGTGGAAGACTGGAGATCAATAGTAATGAATATATATTGATTAGAGGAATAATGGCTGCCTCACATGATGAGAACTCAATTTTGTCTTAAATGGCAAAAATGGATATGGTATATGGCCCAAATTGACACAAATTTTGTCCCATAGGAGTACTCCTGCTGGTGGGGGGGGGGGGGTACTGCTCACACAGGAATAAGAGACAGAGAGCTAGTAGATAGAGCTATGAGCGTGAAAATGTCTGAATTTTAATGTTTTTTTTTCTTTTTCACAATGTACATCGACTGCCAATGTAACATGAAGTTCTTCTCTACTAATTGTTTGTTTTATTTTTAACCAGGAAGTGGACTGGGCACAGCCCTTTTTCAGTCATGCCTGACATATAACAATACATTACAACAGAAAATGACATTTATACAACAAAATCCATACATTAGTCACAATTAAAAACAGTATCACAATAAAGTTTCTTTAACAATAAATGTTTAAAATGAGATTCTGAATGTGCTTTTTGAATTACGTCTCCAAATTCATTTAAAAATGAAGGTGCGGGGGGCGCTAATGAGCAGCCAGCAGTGAAGACGTGGGTTCCCGTAGCTCCCAAACCTGCTATAAATAAAAGTTTAAATCTAACAGCATCCATGTGTAAAAACCCACCAAACGTGCAGGAAGCAAGGGCGAATACAGGATGGAAGAATACCTGCTCCCAACCTCCGGGAAAAATCAACGTTCAGCCTCCAAAAATCAAGGGAAAAGGGCAACAGCAAAACCTCAGGAAGCCATAGGCCCGATCTTGCTTTCGGCGACCGAAATGGCGGTCTTAGGCCGCGAGGTGTCCCAGCAGGTTATGGAGGCATCGGTGGGGAAATGGAACAAGCTGGAGCAAAAAATCGATAATCACCTGCAGAGCTTGATGGAACAGATGATAGCACAAGCGAGCAGAGTCGCGGAGGCAGAGGAACGGATTTCGAAGTTAGAGGATGAAATGGACCCTATGGCTATTTGTGTTGCCAAGTTAGAGAAAGAGCTAGCAGAATTGACAGAACAGCATGACTACCAGAAGAATTATGCCCGGCGCTTAAATCTTTGCCTCCGGGGGCTCCCAGAAGGGAAAGAGGGTCCTGATATGCTATCCTTCTGCGCAGGAAAGCTTCCAAGTCTGCTGGGCATGAAAATTAAGAAGGGGAAGCTGAAGTTTGAGCGTGCCCATAGAGCGGTGGCGGCGCGGCCGCCGGCAGGGCAACCCCCGAGACAAACAATCTTCAGATTCCATAGTTACCAGGATTGGGAGGAGATGTTACGGGCCTAACAGGGAATGAAAGAACTGAGGTACGAGGGAGAGAGGCTTTATTTGGCGCAGGATTACTCTAATAGAATCTTAAAGAAAAGAAGAGCCTTCAACCCTATGCTGGCACAGCTCAGACAGCTTAAAGTGGACTGCTTCATGCTCTTTCCTGCAATTCTTAAAATTAAATATGAGGGGCCACATTTTCGTTCTGGGATCCAGAGAGCGCGACTGCATTTGTGGAGGATCTTAAGAAAAAGGCGGTCTGAGAACAGTCGGCTGGGAGAAGCTGTAATGGGGGCACTCGTCATGGCCACGGAGGGTGCATAAACGCTGAATAACTCAAATGTTGTTAGAACTTGAATAACTGTTGCTTACCTGTTTTGAAGTACCAGAAAGTGAGTTTCTCTTTTCTTTTTTTGACCCCCCTCCCTTGTGTTTCACTGGAGTGGCTACTGGACCTTGTGGGAGATTAAGCTGTGGAGGGTCTCGGTGCGCTAGGAAAAGGACCGTTGATGTGCAGAAGGGTGACCAAGCGAACGTTTTAATGGAACGTGTGGTACTGCAGAGGATGGTCTGAGCTGTGATGGGGGATTCACCCGTTGATGGACTTTATAATTCCAGAAGTGCCTGGATTGATCCTGTGAGAACGGGGAATCATTGAGGTCTGGTAAGTGAAGGCCTGGGGGGTGGGATGACGCTGCGTGAATTTCTAGGGTAGCGCCGGTGCCCCTGAGGCCTCTGCAATCTTTTGAAGGGTCCCCTGTGATCTGGAGAGTGGGGAAGCAACCGGGCCGCCTGTGGGGTTGAATTCCAGCAGGGTAGGGAGGTCGAGGTGGCTGCACGGGTGGGGGTGGCTATTGTTAAAAGGTGTTAAAGATTTGTTAAAATGTTCATGGTTTTAGAATGCTGAATTAATGGCAAGTTGGGGGGGAGTTTGTTAAGATTACTTGGATGCTGTGCGAATTTAGTTAAGCAGGTGTGGGGGTGGGGAACGGAATGTCTGCAATGCATAACACAGTGCCATTCTATGAGTTGAATGGCAAAGAGGCAGTCAGGTTATAGATGTGGTAAATATATTGGGGGGATTTATTTTTTGGTTGGGAATAGGGGATGGAGGGAGGGGGGGATTATGTTGGGAAAGGGTATGTTAAATCTATGTTTATATGTTTTTTTTGCAGGAATGGAAATGTCTCTCATCTTCATTAATAGCAAAGAATGTAATGTCAATATGTGACTCAACAAATATTTGTAAGCCTGGGATGTGGGGAAACTGGTTCAGTATGAGAGTAATAGAAAGGATGAAGGGGAAAGGTATTTTGGCCACATGGTTAAGCCCAAAAGACTGGGGATTACCTCTTGGAATGTGAAGGGGATCTCATTGCCGATTAAGCATCCTGGCATTCTGATGGCCCTACACCATCAGGGCACTCAGGTAGCCCTCTTACAAGAAATGCACCTGACCAGCCAAGAGCATCGGAAGCTGGAGAGAGGGTGGGTGGGTAAGTGCTACGCATCACCTTATAATTCACACAAAAGAGGAGTAGCGGTGCTGATAGGTAAGGCAACTCCATTCACCTGTACCAGGGTAGTTGCAGATAAAGGGGAAGGGAGATAAGTTTTTGTAGAAGGGATGCTATTTGGCGAGAAGATACCTTTTGGAAGTGTTTACGCCCCCTCAGTTTTCAACCCAGCCTTTTACCAGGAGATTTTGGATGTTCTGATGAGGGAGCAATTTGAAGGTCTTATCATGGGCAGGGATTTTAATGCAGTTATGTAAGGGGAGTTAGACCACTCAGAAGGGAAGAGTAGGCTCGGAGGGAGGCTGAAACACTGGCAGGAGGGAGTGCTGGACCTGGATATGATTGACTGTTGGAGAGCTTTACATCCAGCAGAGAAGGGGTTTACCTTTTACTCGAACCCGCGCAAAATATGGACTAGGATAGATTATGTTTATACACCCCGGTCTTGGCTCAGCAGGGTGCAAAAGATTGAACATAGTCCCATCCTCCTCTCGGACCATGCTATGGTCCAGATGGTTTTGGAGGTAAAGGAACAGAGAGAGGGTCCTCCACCTCGGAAGTTCCCAAGGTATCTGTTGGGTAAAAAAGAATTTATAGAATATCTTGAGCAGCAATGGCAGTTCTACAAAGAGACTAATGAAGAATCGGTGGAATCCCTGGGAGTATTTTGGGAAGCTGGTAAAGCTTTTATAAGGGGAGCCGTTATTAGGTTTGTGGTTCAATACAAAAAAAGGAAAGAAGCCACTCGAGTGGATTTAGAGGATAAGGTGAAAAGGTGGGAAAGGGCAGTAGTGGAAAGAATAACAGAGGAGGGGGTGCAAAATCTGAAGGCTGCAAGGGAGGTGCTTAATGCTTTCCTTTTGGGGGAGGCAAGAATGGCAGGGATGTTAGCTAGAAGCCGTTTGGTTGAATGGGGGAACAGATCTGGCCCATTAATGGCCCAGTTAATAAAGGGAAGGCGGGTATGTATGCACATTGCAGAAATTAAAGATAAAGAAGGGAAATTGTTGAGGGACAAAGATTCAATAAGGAACAGATTCGAACAATTCTATCAACAGCTTTACCAAGCAGAGTGTGCTGGTACAGGAGATATAGCAAAACAATTTTTAAGCGGAGTTAAAATCCCCAAAGTAACTGAACAACAACGAAGGCAGCTGGGTGGGGAGATCACACATCTGAAAATCAGGCAAGCAATACAATGTTTGAAGCAAGGGGAAAGCTAGTGGACCGGATGGGTTTCCCATAGAATTTTATAAAACATTACAGGAACATGTAGTGGAACCCCTGTACCAGGTGTTTTCTGAGGTTAGGGAGGGGGGAGACCTTCCAGTCTGATTCAGGGAAGCGGTCATTTGCTTGGTCCCAAAGCCAGGGAAGGATGGGAAGGAGTGCTCTTCACACCGGCCGATCTCCCTATTAAATTGTGATACCAAGATCCTGGCTAAGGTCTTGGCCAGGAGACTGGACCAACTCCTTCCAGGATTGGTTCACCTGGACCAGACAGGCTTTGTTTCCGGTAGAAGTTCATATCATAATATGAGAAAACTTCTCAATGTAGTGTGGAGAGCTTCCCACGGTCAAAAGAATATAGCGGTTTTAACAATGGATGCCGAGAAGGCATTTGACCGTATAGAATGGGAATAGCTGTTCGAGGTTTTCCGGGTGTATGGGATGGGAGAGAGAGATTTATAGGTTGGGTTGAGAGTTTGTACAGAGCCCCAATGCAAGAGTATTAGTGAATGGAAGCCTAACAAGGAAATCTGACCTTCATAGGGACACTAGGCAGGGCTGTCCCCTCTCGCCGCTTTTATTTGCATTGGCTATACAGCCCTTAGCGATCGCAATTAGAAACTTAACCGAAATTAAGGGAGTGGTAGGGAGATCTGGGAGAGAGCACAAGGTCACATTATACGCAGATGATAGGTTACTATATGTCCGAGACCCGGCTAGTTCGGTTCTCCCATTGTTGGCAGTGATGAGACAGTTTGCAGTATTCTCTGGGTATAAAATAAATATTCATACGTCAGAAATAATGTTGTGGGGAGAAACCGAAAAAGAATTTGGAGATACAGCTTGGGGTCTTAAAAAGGCAAAAACGGAATTTACATATCTGGGGATTCAAATTAGCCATGAGTTGAGTCAATTATATAAATTTAACTATGGACCAATGGTACAGAATATAGAAGAGGAGTTGAGAAGGTGGAGGGATTTACCTATATCATGGCTAGGACATATAAACCTTATAAAAATGAATACCTTGCCTCGGATCTTGTATCTGATGCAAATGTTACCGACTGGGCTAAATAAGAAAGATATGAAGAGGGTGGATAAGGCTTTTTCAGGCTTTTTATGTAAAGGAAAATGGCTGAGAGCAAGCCTCCGTAGGCTTCAGGCAGATAGGGACAAAGGAGGCCTAAACCTACCCGAGCTAAGGAATTATGCCTTAGCTATGCATTACAGACTTTTAGGGGACTGGGTGAATAGGCCACTAGAGGCAGGTTGGTTAGATCTAGAGGAAGGAGAGGGGAGTGGTGAGGATCTCGGCATACCTGAGAAGAGGAGGGAAAAAGGCATATAGCAGACAGGCGAAACCAAATCCACTAGTAGTATCAGTATTAGAGGGCTGGGAACAGCTGCTGAAATGGGTTGGTGTGAAACCGGGGGAAGAGACATTGCTGCTTCCACTGAAGGGAAACCCAGGATTTGTGGTGGGTTTGGAGGATACAGGTTTTCTTCTTTGGGAGGAAAGGGGCATTAAATGTGTAAAAGACCTATGGAAGAAAGGGAAATTAATGACAGGTGAGGAGCTAGCTGGGTGCATGGGGTCAGGAATGTTCCGAATTTTTTTAGGCAAGAAATTATGCTGAAACAATTGGCAGAAGTCGAATAGAAGACTCTCCCACAGGGCAGGTTGAGCACATGGTGCTCAGTACTCGGGAGGAATAATAGGAGAAGCGACACGAATGGGTCGGCAATATTTGCCTGACTTTACTAGTAAAACTAGGAGGTTATGGAGTAGAGACTTAAGGAGGGAGATACTAGACCAGGGCTGGGATTTACTGTTACAAATGCATAAGGGGTTACTAGTTTGTAATAAATATCAGGAATCATATTATAAGTTTCTACACAGGCTTTATTGCCCCCCAAGCATGGTTCACAGATTCCGCCCTGAGATATCCCCCTTTGTGGGAGGTGTAAGAAAGAGGAGGGCACACACATACACTGTTTTTGGGAGTGCCTGTCCCTAAAACAGTTCTGGGATGGTGTGGCCAGAGAGGTAGGTAGGATCTGGGGAAGGCAGGTGGAGAGGAACCCAGTGGTCATGCTGTTTGGGGTGGATGACTCAGAGGAAGAGGACTGGAGACCTCTCCCTAGATGGCTGTGGATCCTGGTTATCTTGGCCAGGCACTGCATACTAAATACATGGGTTTCAAATGAGATTCCTACTATGCAGCAATGGAAAAATCTGTGTCTGCAGGCTCTAGGTCTGGAAAAGTTATACTATGTGACTAAAAACAGGGAAGACCAGTTCTGGAGAGTTTAGGGAACGTTTATGTCCTTGTTACCCCCAAGAGAGATGGACGTGCTGGGGAAAGGGTTGCAAGGATAAAAGGTAATGACTGAATAATGGTGAGGGAAGAGGGGACTGATGTAAATAGAGAGCTGGGAAGGGGAGAAGTCACTCTGGGATGGACAAGATAGAGGATAATTAAGTGAGAGACAAACTGTTTTCAATTTATTAACAGTCTGTATAGTAATCAGTATATGTTTTTATCATTATGCTCATTTGTTTTGTTTTTTTGTTTGTTTAGAAATTGGGGGGATAATCTAATAAATTGTTATAAGAGGGAGATACTGGAGGGGCATAGGTATATGTTGAATCAATGCTGTTACTGTTTTTTTATTGTATATGTGTGATTTTACTTTTGTTTATTGTTGGAAAAGCTCAATAAACACATTATGCAAAATAAATAAATAAACAAAAAAAAAATGAAGGTGCATACCAAGAAAATGCCTTCCTACTCATTTGAAGTTTGTAGACTGGAACAACATACTGGTTCAAGCAGTTTTGTCTAGTATATCTGCCATAGACTTTTCTTACTATAAGTCTGGATAAAGTTATTGGGACTCCCTGACCTTTTACCCAAAATACAAAATTCCCTAGTATACATTTCAAACGATTAATTGGGGAAAGAACCCCAAAATCACTGTATAACTGACAGTGATGGGTTCTAACTGAAACATACAATGCAAATCTGCAAATGTCATTGCACAAAACTTTAAATTTTGACTCAAACAACTGATTACAGTTTGTAAAATTAACACTTCCATATTCTAATGTTGGAAATAGTACCTGTTTCGCTGTGATATGACGAGCCTCTGTGGACAAAAATTTACTATTTCTATAAAGAAAACCAAGCTGCTTCTGATGTAATTTAGTGCCTACTTTTTCTAAATGAGGAACCATGCTCAAATTTGAGTCCAAATACAAACCCAAATATTTGACCATAGTAACCATGGGGAGAAGATCACCAGCAAGTCCAGTTACATGTAGGGAATCAATCTTCTGAAGTTTTTTTGAAGAACCAAATAACATTGGTTTTAATTTCATTAATGACCAATTTGTTTGACTGAATCAAATTGGAAAATACATTATAATGTTTTTGAAGAGAATCTTGTATTTTGCTACAATTTACTCCTGATACCCACAATACAGTATCATCTGCGTACAGTAAGCTATTAACATTTGTAAAAGAAGGGGGTAAATCATTAATACAAATAGAAAATAAAAGGGGACCAAGCACTGATCCTTGAGGAACCCCAGCTAATAATCCTCTGGGTTGGGACAAGAAATCATTTACCTTAGTTCTTTAGGTAAGTTTTGACAAATAATTTGCAAACCAAATTAATTGAACATCCCTAATTCCCAATTTCTCTAGTTGATTTAATAAAATCCTGTGATCTACCACATCGAAGGCACTGGCCAGGTCCACGAAGACTGCACCGATGGCCTTACCCTCCTCTGCAGCCACCAGTACAGCATTCGTGAACCCGGCCAGCGCCGTCGCAGTAGATCATCCAGCACAAAATCCGTGTTGTTGTTCAAGAAGGATGTCATTTTCTTGTAAATACACCTGGATTTGCTGGTGAACACATTTCTCCAGTAGTTTGCCAATCTCAGACAACAGGGACATGGGCCTGTAATTTGACACAGTAGATACATCACCGCTCTTATAAAAAGGAACCACGATGGAATCTTTCCACAGAGCTGGAAAAATACCCTGTTGCAGTGATAAATGAAATAATGTCGCCAAGGGACTTTTCACATAGGGGGCAGAATGTTTTAATAAAGTAGATGAAATTATGTCACTTCCTCCCACCTTACCATCCTTCAGTTTAAATAACAGTTTTAGAACCTCTGATTCCTCAATCTCAGAAAAATAAAAACATAATTGTTTATTGTCCTTTTCTGTATGTTCTTCGATCCCCTTGGCTGGCTTAGTAACTTCCCCATTGACTGTTTTAGAGACAAAAAAGTTATTAAGGATAGTTACCATAGTTAACCCATCTGAGATCAAGATCCCATCCTCCCTAAGTCCCTTAATACCTCTAGGTTCCTGTGGACTGTAAAGATGTTTGAAGGAATGCCAGAATTTTTTAAAGTCTTTCAGATTTAGTAGCTGTTTGGATTTAAAGTACTGGGCTTTAGCTTCTACTATTTTTTTTTAACTTCATTTCTGTAGGTTCTATACTGCCTCAAAGATTCAGTGTCCCTAACCTTCAAATAATACTTTCTTTTAATTTCCCTAAGCTTACTCAAATCACACAGGTCTTTTTTTAACCATGGTGAATATTTACCCTTTGCCCTCCATTTTGTCACTGAGGTATTTTTATTAAATAAATCAACTATATAGTTTGTAAATTGGTCTACTTTATGTTCCAGGGCAGAAGAGCCCATTATTTTAGTCCAATTGGACAATTCCAGTTCTTTATTGTATGCTTCCACATTAAGTTTGTTAATGTTCCTTTTAAAAATAAACTTTGGAGGAATTTGTTGCTTAATCATTTTTCTTGTGCAAAATGTAGGACAATGATCTGAAATAGAGTCAGACAGAACGTCCAGATTACACAAGGCATCCGGGCGGTTAGTCATAATCCAATCTATAATTGAATGATTGTTTGTTTTGTAATTAAAGCGCGTAGGAACCCTAACCAGCTGTACAAAACCAAAGGCATTCATCTGAGATTTTAATTTTACAACTTAATTTCCATAACCCAATCAGTATTTGCATCTCCCATAATAATGTGTTCTCATCTGTTCTGATGAATACTAGTCCAAGCTTCAAAAATAGAATAGTTAGCCAATTTCGATTTAAGAGGGCAGTAAAAACAAGTGTAATATAAATGCTTACAGCCCAATGTGCCCAATAAAATTTTAACAGTCAAATAATCAATAGATTTATCCAAGGGGCCACTATCAACAACCTCAGCTGATATATCATTCTTTATATACAACAGCACCCCCCTTTTTTTCCCTACTCTATCTTGCCTATAAACTGAATAACCATTAACTGTAACATGACTTGAGGAAACATGAGGTTTTAACCATGTCTCAGTTATACCAACAACATCGTATTTACCCTGCTCAATCCAAACCCTTAGTTCGTCTAAATGGGGTTGTAAACTCTAATATTCAATGCTACCTTGTACAGCCCCGGTCTGATTTCTTCCCGACAAATCCTGTGTAATTAAAGGGCCTGGGTTAGATTCTATGTCTCCAGCTAATATAATTAACAATATTAGGCAAAAACAATTTATTTTACTCTTTTTTACCCTCACAATTGTACCAGATCTCAAACCCCTGATCTGATGCCCCTTGTGCAATAAATACCAGGAGGTGGTAAGTGCAGCAGATGGAGTAACTACCTCAGATTCATTATTGCTATTACATTGTATCCCATCTGAAAATCTCATTTGTTGATGGAATTCTCCCCAGCATTAACATTCTGCATTGGTGAACTTCCCTGGTTTGGACAAAACCCACCCAGATAATCCTCTTCCCTTAAACCCAAAGTTTAAACAGTCCAAACATACTATAAGCATAAAACTGATTAAGCACATCCTTGCCCAGTTAAAACCCATTTTGTATCTAAACATACCTGTTTTGTGCAAATAGCTGCAAAAGTAACTAAAGTTTACTAATAACTGTAAGTGGATGGGATAGAACAATACCCAGTCCACATGTAATGATAAAGCTGTGTCGTTCCCCTTTTTTATACAAAAATACAATAAAAATATATTAAAAAAATGTTCTTGTGGCACCTAGGAACTGGCCACCCTGATGGTCCCACAATTCCGCCTGTTATCTCCCTTCCTTCACTTGCTCTCTCTTTCTTTCTTTCTTTCTTTCTTTCTTTCTTTCTCTTTACCTCTCTCTCTTTATTTCTTTCTCCCCTTGCTTCTTTGTGGTTAAAAAATATATGTGAGTCTTTATGTGAATGTGGGATCCCTGGGTTTGCAAATGTATATTATTATATTGTGATGTATTTTGACCTCCACAATCTTGTTTACTGAACTGTGAACAAGAAACTATCTCTGAAACAAAATGCATTATTTTGTTGTACCTGTTAAGACTAGATGTCCTCTTCAGGCTGGACTAAGGAAGGAAAATGACATGGGTTTGATACATTTTGTAAAAAACAGGAGGTGTAACTTACAACAACAGGATGCAGTCTTTGACCTGCCAGGCAAAAACATCTTATAAAATCAAAGCAATATTTTTCCAGGGACACTCAGATGGAGGACATTTCTTTTTTGTTTGTTTGTACTACCTTTATGAAGAGCTATCCTGTACTATTTTATTTTTTCTATGTTATTATTACTGATTATAATAAAATGCTACTTGTGAATAGGTATCAGCTCATTATGACGTGGACTAAACCGTGCATGAAGAACCACATGGTCTATAGCGCGTTGTGCTTCACAGTGACAGGGGTATATAAGCGATACGCAAGTATCGCTACCCCTATCGCTCTACACAGGAAGGGGGAGTGGATGTAACCATTGCCGGTCAGGTGCTCGGTCAAGTTGCTCCCATGGTGGAGTGGCGAGAGCACCCGGCCCAGCAGTGGAAAGGTGGGGAGGGCCAGGATTTGATTCCCTGCTAGGGAACCTGTTTACTTTTGTTTTTGTTCATGCACCAAGGACAAGTGCCAATCGGGATATTCTTCATGCCCCTCTGTCCACACCTCTTGGAGTTGTGATTATAATAATTCCAGGGGTGTGGAGGGTGAAGCCCTCCGTGTAGAGGGGTGTGGGGGGTTGAAGCCCCCCTTAAAAACAAAGAGACCATTCAGATGTGCACCAAATGCCACAGTTCTGTTGCCACACACTGTTTTCCATGCACAGGTTTGCCATGTGCAGTTTCTTCCGCAACATAATGACCCCGTGCCTTGTGAACTTCTCCTGGTTTTCCTGTGCTTCCTGACCTATGGCACTATGACACACTCTCATGCTCTTTTTTTTCTTGCTTAACTTTTTTTTGTTTGTGTAAGCACATGCATGGCAAACATTTTGCTACAAGAACAGTGTTTTGGAAGTGTGTCACTGTCAGGTCCAATGCAGCTCTGGCTGCAGTGAGCTTGACAGTGACAGCCCAAGGAACAGCCAGGCTGATCGTGACACTGTTCAGTGCTTGTGGGGCAGAAACAACCTGTAGTTGAAAGGACCGAGCTGTTCCAATGAGAAAGCAGCTCAATCCTTTCATCTGTGTGAAGCCACCCATGAAGCAGCGAGCAGCATCATGCTCAGCTTGCTGCTCCTCCTCCTCAATGCCCTTTTGCAAATCCCAGCCTCGCCGCTACCCACAACCTGTCACACTTTCCCATTACAGTCTCAGGCTGTAGTACTAACCTAGGAAAAGAAAGGCATAAGTAGACCTGCAGTCTTAAGGTGGGCTTGAGGTTACTGTGTGAAGATCACGCTCTTTCCCTCTGCCCCGTCCATGACAATTAAATGCCCTCTGACTGCCAACTATCCTGCCAACCTCCTGATCCTTCTCTGTGCCCTGTCTGTGAAAACTAAATACCCTCCCACTGCCAAGTATGCCGCCCACCTCCCGATCGTTCCCCTGCCCAGTCTGTGACATATTAACACCCTCGCACTGCCAAGTATCCCGCCCACTTCCTGATCCTTCCACCATGCCGCATCCATGACAATTAAATAGCCTCCCACTGCTAAGTACCCCACATATCCTGATTTTTCCCCATGCCCCATCTATAAACCTGTAAAAGAAGAAAACAGTTCAGCACATGATTTCTGCCACACACCCCACCCCAACCCCTCTCACACCCAAACTCCCCCCCCACCCCATACTTACCTCGCTGGTCAAGCGCTGGCTCTTCTTGAATGTCCTGCTTCTTCTGAGCTCCATTGGGAAGTGACTGAAAACAAGGTAAGTTTGGTTAATGGCCTTTTAATGCATTTTGGATGTTTACTCATAACTTTGTCATTTCTTGATATTTTTACCCCAGATTTTCAGCATGGCTTTCTTTAACCTCACCTCATGAACCAGGTTAAGTGAAATTTTTCTTTTAAATATAGTTTTTATTGAATGAAGCAACAAGTACAGGGTTTTATTTAACTCTAAAAATTGATTAGCATTTTACTCATAAAAATTATAAAACTTTGTGAAAATGCATAGCTCTTGTCTCACTGTGTTTAACAAACACAGCACTTCTAAAAAATCTATATAAATACTTTCTGTACAGTTAGTATCATCCCAAGAAAAAAAATGCTAATCAATTATTTAAAACCCTGAAGTATATAGTTACGGTACATCAGTTCACAGTTAATATGACATTTCCAGTTTGCCTTTTACATTAGGCCTTTCTTTTTCGTATTAAAATAGTCACAACATCTTTGTTTTTTGAACATATTCCTACCCTTCAAGTATCTGGTAAAAAGACATTTCAACTTCACATTATATTCACATAGAACTTTCATTATTTCTCAGGACATAGAATACCCTTTGTCCAGTTTTAAGCCCCACATATACCATCAAGGCCCTTTCAGCTTTTCCCTGGCTTCATTTCAATTCCCCCCTGAAATGTGTTTTTGCCGTCACTCTGCAAAATCATATTTTGGATGGTATTTAAACAATTTCACCTGTCTTGATTATAAGGTGGGGTATTATAAAGACTATGCTGAAAATCTGAGGACAAAAATCTCAAAAAAAAAACTAAAAAGTTATGAAACAAGGCTAAACTTCTTCAACGTTTACATATAACTTTACTAGTTTTCCAGATTTTGACCCAAAATTTTCAACATACCTTTATTTTGCCCCACCCCATGAACAAGGCAGGCATAATTTTTCAAATCCCCTCTGAAACATGTTTTCACAGTCACTTTGAAAAATCACCTTTTGGACAGGATTTAAAAAATGCCACTTATCTTTATCATAACATGAGATAATAAAAAGACTATGTTATAAATCTGAGGTCAAAGTCTAAAAAAACCAAGTTATGAAGAAACATTATAATTCTTCAATGTTTACTCATACCTTTGCTGTTTTACTAGATTGTGATCCTACATTTTCAACATAGCCATTTTTGTTTCCCACATCATGAACATAACGTGTCATTTTTCAGATCCTGCCCAAAACGCCTTTTCACACTTGTGCTATAAAATGACATTTTGGACAGGATTTCATAAATGAGACCTGTCATGTTCACAATGTAGTACAATAAAAAGACAATGCTGAACATGTGAAGTCATAACTGAGCCAGAGACCTGATAGGACGTGCCTCACATGGGTTCCTGCTGATAAAGTTTACTTTTGACAAAAACACTGTGGAAATTTATTGTTCTGCACTTTGCAAGTTGGAGTACTGAATAGCTTGTTTTCTGCTGATCATTTTGCACTGAAATTCATTATGGGGAAACAGAAGAGTGCGACTGGAGGCAGTCAAAAACAAAGCTGTGGGGGTAGCCATCAACAAGCTTGAATACTGGAAAGCCAGAGGCCACAGGAACCATGGATTACCATTAAAGAAGCAGTAAGGGCGATGGACTTAAAAACAGAAAAAAAAAACTCTACAAAGACTGGAAAGCCAAGATACACAAATGAAGGCTCTTACATCCACAGTGGCTGAGGCTAATTCCCATTCTGCTAAGACCTTAGCGGTGGTAGCTAAATTAATGACTGAAAACACACACCTACACACCAGGATGGAGGCCTTGGAAATGGCAGCACGGGCCTCGCATATTTGGCTGGTGGGTGTTCCCAAGGGGTAGAGGACGATAATCTCCTGCACTACATTATGGACTGGCTGAGGAGTAATGTGCAACTATTGGAGGACTTGGAACTATGCTCCTTTATCAAGGTTTACCAGATTAACATAAGGAAGGCTCAGAGCATTTCTAACACCCCCTCAAACTGTTTTACTTAAAACAGCATGGAGTCATAATGTCGCAGTTAAAACCACGCACATCAAGAATGCCGCACGCAAATCAGCATACCGCAAAATAAGGGCAGCACAACACACTGACTAGAAAAGAACAGTGCACACCAGAGGATGATCTTTGTTTTATGGTGGGGCTATGACCCCCGCACCCCTGGACTTAATATAATCAACTCCGGGGGGTTGTGGACTTCGGGTAATGAAGCAACCATGGAGCAGGACAAAATTGTGTTTGCTGCAGGAAAAAAAAAGCAGCATTACAGTGGGACCTGGGGAGAACTGAACCCCAGCCCCAGGTCCCTGATGCCAGAAGCAGGTGCTCTAGCCACTCCACCACAGGAGCGGCTCAGCCAGGCACTGCACCAGCAGCATCCTTCACTGTCCTGCATGGCAGTTTACAGTGGCAGGGGTAGCGGTTCGTATTGCACACTGTAAAAACCCCTGTCGCTGTACAGCCATTCGAGCTATTCCATGCACGGTATTTCATGCGTGGTTTTATCCGCATTAAAATAACCCAGTACCACTTAAAATGGCCAGCGAGGATACAAAACAGAGGATCTTGTCAGTGGTCATAAGTGCATACCTGCTCTCACAACAGAGGAACAGGACATTAAGCTCTACCTGAATTTATATTTTGCCACCAAAACAAAAGGAAGCAGTTTGCTGTATGAGCAAAGCTGCACTCCCTGGGTATCGTCAACTCAATTTTGTTTCCAGTACAACTCAGAATTGTCTATAGTGGTAAACAATTAAAATATTTAGACACCCAGGATGCTGGCCATTGGACCAAAAAGACTGCCCCAGAGTTCCGATCCTGTTCAAAGATTTCGGCCGGAACACAGGAGAATGAGGACTGAGGTTTTTTTTTCCCTACTTGAATGTTACTGTTACTGGCTTGTAATATGCAGCACTGGGCAAGACTGAGATCTGCTCTGCCCCACATATAGACTTCTGTTATAAGCATTCCTGAAACTTTTATATTTACATTGCTCTAATGCTTTGAATGTGTCAGGGTGGGCTGTTTTGCTCCCTCTTTTGACTCTAACTCACTCACTTACCAGGGACGTGAGATGGCAGCAGCAATGCTCACAGTACAGGTATCACTGTTTGTTAGTGCTGCTGCCTATAAGCCTATATCGTTTCCCTTTTTTTTTCTCCACAGTAAGTTCCAATTTTGGAGGCCGATATCACTTTGATTGCTATTTTATACTGCTCAGATGTTTGTTGTTCAAAAGTATTAACTCTTAGTCAGGTTTCCTGAATTACTTTCGTTCACAATTTATTAGTGGGATCCATGTGTGGGCACCTGTATTACTTTTATTAATGGGCCATTCATAGTTTAATAGCAACTAATCAGTTGTGGTTTATCTCTATCTTTGTAACAAACACCTGCACCACCATAGTCATTGTCCTGGCTGGCATTAATTACTTTATTTCCTAATGTAATTTGGTACATCCCCCAACTCCTTGGTGTAAAGATTAAGGATCAAAGTTTACTGATTGTAATGTATATTCACGAGATGAATCCTCTGTAACATGTTATTATGCCTCTTATGGCTATGTACCGTTGTTTCTGCTGCTTCCGTTGAAAACAAAACATAAAACAAAAATTGAAAAAAAAAATTATTAACAAACATTGATATTTTTCAACAATTACTCATAACTTTGCACTGTTTTTACTTTTTAAACCACATTTCCAACATACTCATGCTTTTTACCCACCCCCAACAATGAACATGGCAGGTGTCATCATCAAATCACCCTTCAAAACCTATTTTCATGGTAGTTCCACAAAGAAAAAATTACTCACCTTAGTAATGTTGTTTGTTCTAATGGAGTCTTGCTATATTCTGACATATGCAGTGAGTCCCAACCTTCGAACTGCTCCGGAGGTGAAAGAGTTAACTTTCCATGCCAGGCATGGAACGCTGAGCTCGAGCTCGGTTGAAAACTCTGTCTGTTGTTCTTCAAACTCAAACTGCCAGATCTTTACGAGCTAAACTCACTAAGGTCCTGTGTGGAAGCTGTAAACCTACACTAGCCAACTGGCTACTAGATATAAGAACACATTTTTTGGTCCCAAAACAAAGACTCAAGTCAGGAGACCCAAAAAATGAAAAACACAACACCCAGTCACCCCAAAAAGGAGGGGTGAAAATAACAAGGTGGGCATCTACTAAGTGCCAACACTGCACTGCCCACCCACATCCCAAAAACAGAGGTTCTGAGAGGGCGGGAATAATATAGCAAGACTCCATTAGAAGAAACAACATTACTAAGGTGAGTAATTTTTCTTCAAACAACATGAAGTCTTGCTATATTATGACATATGCAACCATACAGCAGTACCTCCATGGAGGAGTGGACAGAACCCACTTAGGAAATAGGCTCTGAAGCACAGCTGTGTTAAATCGAGCATCACTCCTAGCCTGCATGTCCAGGAGTAATGCTTGGTAAAAGTGTGAACAGTTTTCCAGGTAGCTGCTTGACAAATCTCTAGAATGGGGATGTCCCTGGCAGCAGTCAGGAAGCAGCTGTACCTCTGGTAGAGTGAGCCCTCAGGCCTGAGGAGGAACCTTACCCAGCTTTTCATAACAGAATTGGATACAAGAGACAATCCACCTGGCAATGGATCTTTTAGTGGCAGGTTTCCTTTACCAACCTCACCATAAGTGAGGAACAGTTGGAGGAGTCAAACCTGTGACCCTTGGTACGCCAATGTAGTAACTAAGGGCTCTCTTTACATCTAAGTTGTGCAGCCTCCTCTCGCCAGAGGAGGAATGGTCAGTGAAGTACACTGGAAGAGATATAGATTGATTAAGGTGGAAATCTGAAACCACCTTAGGCAAGAACTTCCTGTTAGTCCTGAGGACCACCTTATCTCTATGAAAGGAGATAAACTCAGGCTCCACTGACAAAGCTTGAAATTCACTTATGCGTCTGGCAGAAGTGATGGCTACCAGAAACACAGTCTTCCAAGTCAAATACTTAAGCTCTGCTGAAGACAAGGGCTCAAAGGGAGTTTGTATAAGCTGAGCAATGCAAACATTAAGATCCCAGGCAGAGGCAAGGTCCCTGAATGGAGGGTTGGTGTGAAGCAATCCCTTAAAAAACTTAGAGAATACAGGATGAGCTGAAAGAGAAGAGGGTTTACCTGCTGAAATAAAAGCAGACACAGCTGCCAAATGCACCTTTAGGGTAGCTGGTCTCAGCCCCAAAGTGTTTAAATGGATCATATAATCCAGGACTGTGGGTAAATCAGCAGATTCTGGGGAAATATGCTTCCCAGAGCACCATATGGAAAACCTCTTCCATTTGGAATTGTAAGTAGCCCTGGTGGAAGGCTTCCTAGAAGCCTTCAATATATCCATTACACCTTGGGAGAGGTGTAGATCAGCAAACGCTAACTCTTCAAGAGCCAGGCCTTGAGATTGAGAGATTTGAGGTTCGGTACCAAACCCTTCCCTGAGCACAGGTTAACAGATTGTGATTCCTGGGAAGACACAGGGGAAGATGGACTGCTAAGGACAGTAGGAGTGGATACCAGGGTTGTCTGGCCCAATCTGGAGCAATCAGGATCATCTTGCAGGATTGAGATCTGATTCTGACTAACACTTTGAACAGGAGAGGGAAGGGGGAAAGCATAGAGAAACTTCCCTTCCCAATTGAGAACTAAGGAATCCAGAGGGACTGAGCCCAACACTGGGGGCCTGCAGCAAAAAAGGAGAAGTTGGTGATTGTCTGGGGCTGCAAAAAGATCTATCTGCAGGGTGCCCCATCTGGCAAATATTACCTCCAGGACCAGGGGATCCAGTGACCATTCGTGATGGCCCTGGGAAATCCTGCTGAGAGCATCTGCCAGGACATTGTTCTTGCCTGGGAGGTGAACTGCCGTAAGGGAGGTGTTCAGGGAGGAAGCCAGACACCACAACTTCATTGCTTCGTTGCACAAGGTCATAGACCGAGTGCCTCCTTGCTTGTTGATGTACCACATTGTAGTGGTGTTGTCTGTTCTGACCTGTACAACTTTGTTCTGAACAGATTTGGAAAAAGCTTGAAGTGCTAGAAAAACTGCTCTGAGCTCCAACAGGTTGATGTGGAGCAGAGATTCCTGAGGGGACCACAGTCCCTGGGTAGTGAGGTCACCCATGTGAGCTCCCCACCCCAAGAGGGATGCATCTGTAGTAAGGATTAAAGAGTGAGACTGAGTGACAAAGGGAACCCCTTGTCTCAGATTGCTCTGATCCTGCCACCACTGTAGGGCTTGGATCAGGGTTCGAGTTACTGGGATCAACTTGGTTAGAGGGTCCTTTCTTTGAGACCAAAAGGCTCTCAAATGGAACTGAATGTCCCTCATCTGAAATCTTGCTCCTTGCACTACTGCTGTAGAAGCAGCCATGTGCCCCAGGAGCTATAGAAAATGCCTTGCTGGTCGAGAGACCTGCAGGGTGAATGAGGAGGCTAGAGAGACCAGGGTCCTTGCCCTGTCCAAAGGAAGGAAGGCTCTGGCTTCCTCTGTGTTCAGTTCTGCGCCTATGAAGGTGAGGAGCTGGACAGGCTCTAGAACTGACTTTGGAAGATTCAGAAGGAAACCTAGAGAGGTAAGCAGTTGCTGAGTTATCTGAAGATGTAACTTGACTTCGTCTGGAGACTGGCCTACTATGAGCCAGTCGTCCAGGTAAGGGAAGATGGCAATTGTTTGCCCTCTTAGGTAGGCAACTGCTACTGCCAGGCATTTTGTGAATACCCTTGGAGCAGAGGTGAGGCCAAAGGGCATTGCTCTGAACTGGTAATGGCCTGAGGGCAGCTCGAACCTGAGGTACTTTCGATGGGAGCTTCTGATGAGAATATGGAAGTAGGCATTCTTGAGGTCCAAGGATGCTAGCCAGTCCGCTGGCCTTAGAGAGGGTACACAATTCCCAGAGTCACCATTTTGAATTTTGGTTTTAAAAGGTGCTCGTTTAGTATCTGAGATCCAGGATGGGCCGCCATTCTCCTGTCTTTTTTGGGGTAAGGAAGTATCTGGAGTACAATCCTTTGCCCTGGTGTAGGGGTGAAACCCTTTCCACGGCTCTGAGAGCCAGGAGAGTAGAGACTTCTGCCTCTAGGGCAAGTGCCTCTGATGGATTTGCAGGTGGAAAGGATCTGGTTCTCATCTTTGGAAATTTTTTGAAGCTGAGAACCAGTCCTTGGCTTACTACTTCCAGGACCCACTTGTCTTATGTTAGAGACTTCCAGTCCTGGACAAAGTAAGCCAGCCTGCCCCCTACAGGTAGTTGAGAATCGGCCCTGGCCACCCCATCAGGGTGCCTGCTTGGCAGGGGCTTTAGGCTGAGGGGTGGAAGCAGGCCAGCTTGTACCCCATCTGCCTCTCCCTCTAAAGAACCCCCTCTGGGCGTAAGCTGAAGAGGAGGCCTGGGCTTGGTAAAAAGTCCTATGAAAAGGCCTGCCCCGCCCCTGGAAGACTGCCTTTGAGGAGTGGCCTGTGCACTCCTATAGGTGGTCCTATACTCATCCATTTTCTTCATGTAATTCTCTGTCTGCTCCCCAAACAGAGAATTACCCACAACAGGAAAATCCATGGCCTTAGTCTGGGTATCCTGTGACAGGCTAGTACATCTTAGCTAAGCCATTCTGCGAAGTGCCACAGATGTAGCCATGACTCTTGATGACACATCATTAGAGTCCACTGCAGCATGGAATTGCACCTTAGATGCCTCAATACCATCAGCAGCCACCTGCCCCAGCTCCTTGGCAAGCTGGCCAGGGACCTGTTTTGCTAGAGCCATAACAGTATCCCATCTGGATTTCTGGTATCTAGCAACATAAGCCATATAATTTGCCTGTCTGAGTCCCAAGGATGCTGCCATGTACTGTTTTTGCTATGGCATCAATCTTCCTGGAGTCCTTGTCAGGGGTGTGAAGCCAAGGAATATTTGCTTGTCACAGGCTGCAGCCTGCACTACCCAACATGGCTGCATTGTTGTGTAAGGAACTCGTATCAGAGCCTGACAATGTACCTCTTTGTCCATTCTCTTATCCACAGGAGGTATAGTGTGAGGAGTTTTAGAATTTTTACTGTCTGTTTCCCAAAAGATTTATGCAAAGGAATAGACAGTCTCCTAGACTCTGGGATATCCATCATTTCCACATAGTCAGGCTCCTCTTGATCATCCACAGCTTCCTCCATAGGGAGCTGGAGGTTTCAGCCACTTTTTATAAAACATAAAATGAGAAGGGACTCAGAAAGCCTAGGAGGAGACACTCCTGAAGGTCTGTCTGGGGAGATGTCCGGTTCAATGGGCACATCCAGACTTTCAAATCCACATTCACTCTCCTCATACTCCTCTTCCCTCCTCTGGTTCATAAAATTCCTCTAAATCGATTTTGAACCGTGAAATCTAGACGAACCATACGCTTACCTGATGGTGCCGGTTCGGTCGGAACCGGGGAAAGCGACTGGACAATTTTAATCGCTTTGGCTATTTCTTCAGCGGTTGGAGAGGAAAGTTTTGGCTCCACACCAGCTAATTTCCTAGTCCTTTTTGCTGGAACCAACTCCTCCGAGTCGGCTCTCCTTTTGCCTGAGGAAGTCTCGCCCTGGTCGGAGGGCATTCCCTCCGGTTCGGTTGGAACCGAACCGGGCTGGCCATCCGGTTCAGCGGACTTTTTGGCCTCCCTTTCCCTGAGCCTACCAACTCTCTTTTCCAGGGTAGCTGCAGGAAAAGTTTTGCAAATCTGGCAGTCTGCATTGAGGTGGTCAAACCCCAGACAATAAACACAGGTGGTGTGGGGTCAGCCTTAGCAAAGACTTCCCCACAGACACTGCAGTGTTGAAACCCAGTGGGCCCGGTTTTTCTTTTGGGTTTCTCAGACATAATGCCAGCCTAACCAAACTTACCCGTTTATGGCAGCCCGCCAGGTAAGACCCCCTTATCAGTTCCCAACCGTTTCACGAGTCGTGGAAAAAACCGTAATAAAATCCGTTCTTTTTAGAACTGATAAGAACCGGTAACCACACTCTAAAGGACAGATTAATATATTTTAAACAACCTGATCGGTTCACACCAAACCAATAAACCGTTTACAAGTTCCACACAGAAGAAATAAATGTAAAACCTATCTAGTACTCACAATACCACAGACAGAGCTTGAACCGACCGGTTGCGGTTTAAATTCGGTAAAAAAAAAACGCGAAAATAATACTTTAACCGACAAAATGAACCGAGCAGAAGGAGAAATCTCCGGAGCGACTGTTCAGTGAGGCGGAGTAAAGAATCTGACAGTTTGAGTTTGAAGAACAACAGACAGAGTTTTCAACTGAGCTCGAGCTCAGCGTTCCATGCCTGGCATGGAAAGTTAACTCTTTCACCTCTGGAGCAGTTCGAAGGTTGGGACTCACTGCATATGCCATAATATAGCAAGACTTTATGTTGTTTGAAAAAATGTTTCGGGTCGCATTTCATAAATGACACCTGTCATGTTCATATGATGGGGCAAAAAAAAACTGTATTTTAGAAATTCAAGGCCATAATCAAAGAAAATGATGTTATGTGTGAACCTATTCATTTACCAGTCATGACAATTTTACTAGTACAATTTGTGTTATTAATTTGTTTATTATCGCCTCTGCACTATCGGTGCCAAACACCTACACAGCAAATACAAGAAAACAAACATCTGGCATTGACAAATGCTTGTTTTGTATATTGAATCTACCCTGCACCTTCCAGCCCTCCACCTACAGTATGCCTGTTGACTTCCTACCTCTTCTATTATTTGTCTGAAATGTATTTGTTACCCTACCCTAGATAGAGTGTCTCCTAATTTACCATTTCAACCCTCCTACCAGTAGCTACCTTTTCCTGATGTCAACTGCTTCTTAACCTCCAGTTGTCACCAAACGACCTGTAGCTACTTCACTTTAAGCTATTTCAGTACAGTCGTACACAGTGCTGTGTTATCTCCTACCTTGGTCTGATGGCTCCCCTGCAGAGTCTTCTACGGACTGTGGACTTTCTGCAGACACCTGCAGATGCCTTAAGATAAGGGTTCCACTCCTGCTGTGTCCCACTCATGCTCTGGGACACAATCACGATGGGGCATGCCGTGGTTGCTCAATTTATTTTTCCCCAGCAGTTACTGATCTGCTCCTATCGGACACCCTGGATCACATGGTCACATGTGCTCTGGTCACGCAACAGCTCATTAGAAACAGGTGTGGTTCTGGAGGACTGGAGAAGAGCTGATGTGGTCCCTCTACATAAGACTGCCAGCAGGGAGGAAGATAGCAAATATAGGTCGGTCAGTCTTACTTCAATGGTGGGAAAATTAATGGAAACCCTGCTAAAGAAAGAGTGGTAGAGTATCTTGAATCCAACAGATTGCAAGACAACAGGCAGCATGGATTCACGGGTGGGGGGAGGTGATGCCAAACAAACCTGATGGATTTCTTTGACTTGGTGACCATGGTAATAATCAAGTGAAGGCAGTGGAAGTGGCCTATCTGGATTTCAGCAAGGCCTTCGAATTGTACCACACAGGAAGCTGATAAAGAAACTGAGCAGCCTGGGGTGGGATCAAAAATAATGAATCGGGTTTGAAACTAGATAACAGATAAGAGACTGAAGGTGGTGGTAAATGGCACCCACTCAAATGATGGAGGAGTGACCAGTGGGGTGCTGCAGGGCTCGGTACTGGGACCGGTCCTCTTCAATATCTTCATAAGAGGACAATGCTGAGGAAATGGAAGGAAAGGTATGCCTCTTTGCAGATTATACCAAAATCTGTAATACGGTGGGCACTAAGGAGAGTGTGAAGAGAATGAGCAGGGATCTAGGAAAAATCACAGCATGGTCAAAAGCATAGCAGTCAGGGTTCAATGCCAAAAAGTGCAAAATCATGCACCTAGGGCATAGGAACCCAGGCACTGAGTACAAGATGGGGGGAGGTACTGACTGTTACTAAACAGGAAAGGGACCTTCAAGTTATGCCCGATAACCTCAAGATGGCAGGGCAGTGTGACAAAACAGTGGGCAGGGCTAGTGGGATGCTGGGGTGCTTAGGGAGGGGTATAACTAGCAGAAGGAAGGTGGGGTTGCCACTGCACCACTCACTGGTGAGACCCCATCTGGAGTATTGTGTCCAGTTTTTGGATGCTGCACCTCAGAAAGGACATAGACAGGGTACAGGCAGTCAGGAGAAGGGCAACAACATGGTGCAGGGGTTACATGAGAAGCCCTATGAGGAGAGACTGAGAGATCTTAACATGTAAACTCTGGAAGAGAGGAGAGAGAGAGAAAGATGACATGCTAGAAACCTACAAGTACCTCACAGGGGCAAACAGAGTGCAGGAAGGAAGTCTCTTTCAAATGCGAAGGAGCACCAGGACTACGGGGCCTGCGATTAAGCTAAAGGGGGAGAAGTTTAAGAGAGATGTGAAGAAATATTTCTTCACTAAAAGGGTGGCAGACACCTGGAACAGACTGCCAGCAGCCAGAAGTGGTGGTGGCAAAAACAGTAAGGGGCTTTAAGCATGACATTGATAGACATAGGGGTGTATTACAAAACTGGCAAGGAGGAAGGAGGGCTGCCAGAGACCAGTTGGGGTCTGGGGAGACAGATTAGGCAGGGACCATCTGGGCAGACTGGGTGGGCCAAAAAGTCCTTTTCTGCTGACAAATTCTATGTTTCTGTTTCTCTCATTGGTAACCACCTCCATGTTAGAGCTTTTTTCTGGAGAGCTTTGACACTGAAGCAGACAGAGGAGCTGAACAAGCTTCTCTTTGCAGTCCTTTTCATTTGTGTTTTAAAGGTAAAATCATTTACGTAAATCACATTTTAAAAATCATGTTCAGGGCAGAAACAGTCAAGGCACAGTTTATAACAGTCTGCTTTTGCCAGGAACTGGTAACAGGATTTGCACTAGATCAAGTAGACTCTACACTCCTTTTAGGCTTCTCAGTCATGTCAGTTGACTGCAAACACCTTCAAAATTAATTATTTGGCACACAAAATATAGTATTATCAAACTGCTAGCTAAATATTTATTTAAAGGAGTTGTTCGTGTTTTTTAATTTATGAATACTCGATTCCTTGCTAGGTAGGAATCATGCTACACTGCGACTTCTCTGGTTCCTGGAACCGAGGGGACACCAGAGAAAGATGCTAATTTAACCCAAAAGCAAATAAAAACAAGACCAAACAGAGTTTTGAAAACTTAAACTATATATTTAGTTAGAAATAAACAATAAGCAGTAACAAAATAAGCAAATTTGACCTACAGTATAGGACTGGAACAGGACACTGGAGCAACTGCTCACTTCTGCCGAGAAACAAATCTGATGTTATTCCAGCAGTGGAAGAGTGACCGCAGTGCAGCGTTTGAACAGAATTCTACATTTCATCAGCATTCAGTTACATCTTGGGTGCAGCACCTCTGGATGGAGAGGATGCAGTTTTGTATGACGTTATTGTTGGATTCCTGTTATTAGAAGAGGGCTTTGTAATAAATCTAGACTCTAATGTTACTACCCTGTACATAAAGGTACTTCTGCAGTATGTGTTTAGAAATATTGAAAAGAGAAGGCCATAAAAAGGCCTGAACTGTCCACCTAGTCTATCCCTACAGTCCCTACTCAGAGATGCTCTAACCTCCGCCCTTCCTCTCAGTCTTCACTTCCCCTTCCTTATCTAGCCATCTGATAACTCTTTTATAGGTGTCCCACTCCTTCTTGAACCCCAATATTTTCTTGCCTTCAGCATGTTCTCATGAAGTTTGTTACTCATACAACACTGTTTCCATAAAGTAGTATTTCCTAATGTCCTTTTTGAACCTTTTCTGCTCCAACTTGAACGCATGTCCCCTGGTGGAAGTGCTCTTTCACAGTTTGAATAAACTTGCTGTGTACTCTATTGCACCTTTCCATGAACCTATAAGTCTCTATCATGTCCCATTGTCTTGTCCAGTCAGTACAGTATGTGTGGAGACTTTTCAGCCTGTCCTGATAAATTTTACCCTGCTGATCATGAATCATCTTCTTGACCCTTCCTTGTACTGTTTCTGACCTATTCATATCCTTCCTTAGGTGCGGGTCCAGAACTGTACACTGTTTCACATGCAGTCTTATCAGTAATCTATACAGAGGCAAGATTACCTCCCCCTTCTGCTAGTAATCCTTCTCCCTATGCACCCCAGCGTTTGGTTAGCCCTCCCAAATACCCTTGTTGCTTGACCCAACCACAGAAATACTTACTTTGGGCAGCACTAATGAAAGAACAAGACACAGGGAACAGAATAAAAAGTATAATGACTATTTTATAAAGACTTACGGCTTCTTCTCTCCATTACTGGGAAGAAAGGCTTTGCCTACGTTTTTCTTGGCTTGCTGCAGTCGATACTGCCTCCTTTGCTTGACAGGATTGGAATAGGCTTCACTTTCAAAGATCCTGCCGAATTGAGGCTCAAAGTATCCCACCTGAAGGGCTGATTTTTCCTTAGTGCCTGTACTCAGCATCTGCCTTTTCTTGTGCGCTTCTTCATTAAAAGGTCCTGAAGTCAAACAAAATATTACAGCTTAACCTGTGCACTTGTATGCACTTTAAATGTAGACCCTTTACTATAGTATACAATAGCTGGGGGATCATCAGGGACCTTGGTTTTCCATTTTTAACGGTAACAATCACTGAATCCTGCTTAGTTTGCAGATTTTGAATTCTTATACCGGTGCCTCACAGAAATTGCATGTCACTGCACAGAATCTCTAAGATTTCAGCATCTTTTTACATTTTTTAATTTTCTCTTTCTATGTCCCTTTCTCACAGCATCAGTCGCCACTTTTCAGAGATCCCTAGGCTGGGTATCCCCTAGCTTCACCCTCAGGTAATGCTCAGGAGCTCCTGTGGGCCTGCCCCATCCTGCCTGGGTTGTACCCCCACCAGGTGGGAAGGGAGGGGACCCCAGGTCACCCCTCCACACTCCCTTAGTGTGTGTTGGGTAGCCCAGTGGGTTCCTCATGGAGCTTGGTTATGAAGTCTGGGGCACCTGGGTCCCTTCTGCCTGTGGCCGATGTGGGGTGATTGTTCCTGGTTTTCTGGTCTCTGTCCATGAGGTTACCAACACTAGAGGAGATCCAAAAAGGTAGGTCACATAGAGACATGCCACTGCTCCAGATCCTGGCTAGCGTCCTTCCCTCCTGATCACTCTGCAACACCACTGCACCACCACCCATGGTCAAACAGGTGGTGGTAAAGCAGTAGGACCTGTAGCCCACCCTCCCTGGAGGAGGAGAGCAGTCCCCTGGGTGCTCGATCCTACTCCCCTGACCAGACCTCCAGCAACCCGAGTTCACTTCCGACCCTGGGTCACTGGCATTGCAAACAGTGCCAGCAGGCCAACCCAGTGCCAGCAGGCCAAACCAGATTTCAGCAGGCCAAACCAGATTTCAGCATCTTACAATGAATGCTGCTGTGCTTTGCATTCTTTCTGTTTTGCTGCATATAGAGTCAGTAAGGAAATCACCCACGCTGCTTTGTTGTAATCAGCCATTCAGTTTAACCACCCATGCTTCACACCTACATCTCCATCACCTTTTCTTGTAGTATGTGCCTAAGAGTTTACAAGTATCAGCACACATGGACAGGGCCACTGGAAAATTGCAGGAAAAGTAACCTGAAATTGCAGAGATGTTTTGCAAAACTTGCTGGAAAATTGCAGGATTTCTATAGATCCTGAGTGCTTCACAATACAGCATATGTTAGTCAGCATAAACTACTAAATGAATACACTGACACTTGAATATGTTTTAAATATGAAGAAAAATTTCTCTTTCTAACATGAATCCTAAACGGATAAGATGTGTTGCCTCTTCCAAAATGTAAAAACATCTGCCTCATACAGTGCTAGATTCTATTTAGTGAGCCAGAGAAAATCAATATTAAATAAATCCAGAATAAACAAATGTTATCTGTTTCTGGATGTAAAATAATGAAGTCTGATCAAAAGCTATTTACAGTGCTGTCTATTATTCACCAGCTTTGGTGTAAGAAAAATAAGCAGATGGAGTAGCAAATAGTTCAGTTTTAGTAAAATGTTGTAAAGTGTTTCATGTTCATAATTTGTACTGTAGGTACTATGCACTATTATTAAAATCATATATTAATACATTACATATGGGTGTTATTGAGGCTGGCAGTATAGCCTAGTGGTTAGAGTAACAAACAGTGATTGAACTGGATACATCCAGCAGACTTGGGTTTGATTCCCACAACTTCCACTTGCATACTGTGAAACTCCAAACAAGTCACTTAACCTCCCCAGTGCTTCTAGGTCACTTCTGAAAACATGCAGTTCTGCCTAGAGGGCCTTACCTGGTTTACAAAGAATATAAAAAAAGAATACCAATATATGTTTAGTACTGCATCATAGAATAGTAGTCAGGATACCATGTAATTTTCTTGAGTTTTACTTGGGCTGCAATGATTTTGTATAGGTAAAGATAAATGTTCAACTACATTTTTTGTGTTTTATAAGCTTGTTTTAGACTACAGTCAGGTTTTTTTTGTATTCTTTGCATATGAGCATCTAGGTTGTAGATTGATAAATGCAGGATCACTGTTACCAACTAGCTTATTCAAGTTTATAATCAGCAGGGCCATCCAAAATCCTCAGTTGTTTGAATGAAAACTAGTCTAAATGAAAGTATGTTCACAAGGAAAAAGCTGTCTTATTACTTATGAAAAGACTTCATAGTCAGCACCCCATTTAGGTGAATTGGATCATTTGCACCTTTTCTCCCACCTGCTGTTTCAGTCTCTGTGACAACAAGAAGTTTTCTGATAGTTTGCTTCAACAAAAAGCAAATGTGAAGTATTTAAGTGTACTTATGTTTGGCCAGTGGATTTTGAAAGCACAGTCAATGACATACAGAAGGTAAGACCCCAGGGGCTGTATGATGCTGGTGGGCAGAGTGGTGCTCAATTCACATCTGAGATCAGACATGAAAACTGGGAGACACCCTTTTCATGGACACCAAGTTAAAAAAAAAAAAGCATCCACGTGTCTGGGAGGTGCATGAATCCATTTGAAGGTCCTCCAGTAATCACTTGTGGATTTTTTAAGTGAAGGTACTTTATTTATTTCCTCCTACCCCCTGGCCATCCACTCCTTCAGGTCTACCAAGGCCCCCTACCACTGCTGCTGAGTCCCGACCACCATCCACTGCCCCTTAGTGCCGTGCTACCAGGTAACCCAAAGTAACCCTTCATTGAGTGGGCCCTTACCCCTATGGGAGGCTACCAAGGGAGGAGAATTGCCCAAAAGAGCTTCCTGTGTATCCTGGGCATGGCAGGGGTCAGAACGGACACATGTCTGGGGCTTCCAAGTTCCGGCTTATGGAGGGACCAGCAACCATCCTTCGGTTGGCCAGCGGGTGTTTTCCCATTTTCTTGGGCGCGTAATAGGCCACATGATGTCAAGGCACAAGCCAACGTTCATCATGCTCCCTCCCGCAGTGAGGGCTGACATGTTGTTGTGCCTCTGGCCTCCACCAGGGGCCAGCAAATGCTGAGCCGTGAACCCACCCTCCCTCCCAGGAGAAGATAAGTGGTCATTGGACACTCAAACCTTTGCCCACCAGCTGGCCCCCAACACCCAAGTCTGTTCCCTAACCCTGGTCACCGGTGTCACAGGCAGAAATCCAATTCAGGCAGTTAAATTATAGATAGGAAAAAACAAAGGTAGTCCACCTTAGTGGTGGTGGTTCATATTAATTCACATCTGAGTTCTAACAAGCAAAGAGACCAAGTAATTTGTAACGTAGGCATGTGGGGTGTGGGTGTTGAAGAAAGGGGATCATAGTACTATCACTACTGCCATCACCCCAGAGGGACATGGACTGCATTGTTGCTACTGTCATCACACCGAAGGGGTGGGGACTGTAGTACTTCTGCCATCACCACTAGTGGATGGGAAATGTAGTACTGCTATCTTCACACCTAAGGGATGGGGGCCGCAGTGCTGCTGCTTCTGTCACACCTGAGGGAGGGAGGTCATAGCGCTGTTGCTGCTCCCATCACACCAGAGGGATGGGGGGCTGTAGTGCTGTTGGTGCTGCCATCGCACCTGAGGGATGGGGCCGTAGTGCTGCTTCCATCACACCTTAGGGATGGGGGCTGTAGTGTTGCTGCTGCCATCACATCTTGTACCTAAAACAACTTTAAATTGGTACAAAGCTGGAAGGATGTGCAATAGTGGAGGTCAAAATTCCTAAAATGCATGTTAACAGAGTTAAACATTGTTAAATAAAGTACACAGAACTAAATACCTGTAAAACTGGATTTTGGCTTAGCAGACACCGGTGACAATACTGTTTTTTACAATGTGCAAAACAGAATATGCCCTTTCTCAATCCCGGTAAACCAGTGTCCCTGGGGATCATTCTTCCAGACCAACCAGGCAGGGTTAATTTCAGGTTCTTGCAAGGGTGTCTGCATTTCCTTCCATTTCCACATTATTTCTGTCTTTAGAAACACTATTTTGTCTAATCAGTGCTAAGGACTGTTCTGTGAGTGGAGACATCTTATAAACAAGAAAGGTAATCTGCACATGGTATAAAACAGGAAATGTTCCACTATAATGGAGGTGTCAGGGTATTTTTAGGTTTGTACTTTTAGCACAGCAGGAAGGAGCACTTGTTCACTTGAAGTCCCCAAACAAGTGCTTTGCATTAATACAGCATTAGTGTGAGAAATATACAGCACTGTAGCCAAAAGCTTGGCATAACATCACAGTCAGAGTCCTGGAACTGGGGTGTTAGTTCCTTCCCTGTGTGCTCCATTCCTGCCCTTTGCCCTTCTGAGAAGCATCGTATTTACCAATTAGTTGTGTCTTTTCGTTTAACTCTGGACATGGGAAGGAGCGTGCCTGAGGGCAAAATGGTAGCACATCACAGTACCACAGGTCAGTGCGTGGGGACTGGGTGGGCAGAGAAAGCAGGCTGGGTTGTCGGCATATGTGTGTGTGTGTGGGGGGGGGGGGCACAGAGCATGCAGAACCAAGGGTTTGGTATTGTACACATTACTGTGTGGAAGAGGGTGAGTATATAGGATTAAGAGGGCTGTTATTTTTTGTTTTTAAAAAAATTAAGAAAAACAATAAAACCAGGCTACCAAAACTCAGACCATATTTTGGTCTACTTTTATAAATATGCTTTATTCGTGCAGTTAAAAGAAGGTGAAATCGTGGAAGAAACCTCACCAAAGCCCCAACACTTGCACCACAAATGAAGCACTTTTTTAACTGCCACCAAGAGGTACAAAGTATTTATACAGCAAAATGTAAAGTAGGGATGGGGCAAATAGTACTTTTTACTGTTCAACCAAATACTGAACAGTTACTGTTAGTGTCTGTTGAATAACAAACAAGAATTCAACTAGCTGTTTTGTATATAATACTTTTTTATGTTTCATAAATGTATTTTATTCCCTTCCATTTTTTATATATTTTAAAAACACATGAGGTAGATACAGTTCTTGTGCAAACTAGCAATTGGGAAGTCAATACTTATCGCACTTGTGTTTTATAAGGTGTATAACAGCAACCTGGTAACACAATTAACAGCATATAACAAACAGAACCTTGTGGCTAACTGTGCAAAAATAGCATTACATATAGAATAAAGCACGGGGTGCAGTGAGTAATGAGAAGTTTACACACACCCAAACGGTTAAATGCTACATAAACCCCAATAGTGAAGCTCAAGAGGTTTATGCAAGCATCTAACCCCGAGGGTGTGCGTAAACTTCCAGTTTACACACATCACCCCATATTTTATTTCATATAATTGCTGAGTTTCCTGTTTATTGCCTCAGCAATTATATAAAATAAAATGTAGTTGCTGTGCGACCGCAGTCTGCTTAGGTTACAGCGTGCAGCTGCAGTCGCCTTTCTTTGTTTAATTTTTGTTGTTGTTTCTTTTGGGATGCCGAAGGTTAATTTTAGAAGAGGGACACACATTTTAACTACTTATCGCCAACTCCCGATTTAGGTTCCGTATCCATTTAGGCGGCAGTTCGGCGAGAAAGCAAATGTGGAGAGGTTGGGGGACGAGGAACTCCCTCGGGTGCATGTGTACAGTGAGGGAAACCATGCACAAGTTTGTGGTAATGAGCATTCCTTCATTATGGTAAATTATGCCATGGTTTCCCCTACAGGAAAAAAGGGAAAATAGTTATTATATGTCTATTGCACTAGAAATCATATTAAATACAAATAGCAGCTTGTTGCTAATTGTGCAAAAATAGCATTACAGCACACATGCAAACATTCTTAATAATGATTTATCAACAGTAAATTGCAGTGCTGAAGAGTCTTTGAGAGGGGACACTGCTTGGTGGTGCTGAAAGAAATGTGATTGCAGTAGTGATTAAATTAGGAAAGTGGGCAGTTTTGTTTCCACCATTCTACTGGGTCACTAGCGCATGTAATGCGTGACTCCGAAAGATGTTAGGGCAGTTTGATATCCACTGCTGTAGATGATACAGGAGATTGAGATTCCTCAACAATTTTGTCCCAGCAGTTCCACAGTGTTCCTGTGTCCACGCTGGGCTTTTTAATTGGCGGTTCTAGGATGCCAGGCTTGGCCTCTTCTATTGTTAAAGTTATTGTCATGGCTTACTTTCTTTAACGTGTTTTGCTCAGTGATATTTTGAGTGGCAGCCTTGGCATCACAGCAGTTTGCATCTGAACTAAACCCTACATTCCCTGGACGAGACCTGTCTGGACTTGGTCATCACCTACAAGTACCTGGGCCTCCACTTGGATCAACAGCTTGATTACACCAAGCACATTTCCCAGGTCACAGCCAAGTCCTTCTCTAAGCTTGGCACCCTTTACCATGTAAAGAATGGTCTCCCAACTACAAGTAAGGAAATAGGTAGTGGAACAATCAATCCTTCCCCTCCTGGACTATGGAGACGTAGTTCACTCAGGCACAAAGTCCACCTCCCTCGAGAAATTTACCACTTTGTTCAACGCACTGTGCAGATTCATAGTGGGCTGCCCCCACGCCCACCCCCAGCATCACTGTACTATGTACAATGAGGTTGGCTGGATCCCTCCCCTTGCAAGACAGATGATGCACACTGCTCTCGTGGGAGCAAACTACTGGTCTGCCAAACTACCTAAATACCGATCTGACCCATTTTCTCCCTCTGCAAACCCAGCCTACTCACTCAGATCTGAGGCAAGCTGCCATTTCCATGGCCCACTCTAGAAGTGCAACCTAGACCAATCCTCCATTAGCGGCAGGCTTTCCAACACCTGAAACGAGCTACTCTCTGAAGTCACTGCCTCTCCCTCCCTCCCCCAAGCCTAACAAGGCCATGCTCAAGTCCTTCTTCAAATCCCCAATGACCTGCTCTTGATGTCAGGCTTGCCCCCTTTCATGCCTAGGGACTCCCCCACATAGCTCAGCAGTCCTCTCCTGACAGGGGTCAGGAAACACAATAGTTTCTATCATGGGAACTGTCTGAACCTTGAAACTGTGTGGTTATTGTACTGCACCTTTGTTGCTTCCGCTATGCTGTAAAACTAAATAATATCGCTACTGTTTATTTTCACAGTACCTGATGTTTGAGGATTATCCACATAAAGCTTTTTTCATTGATAGATGCTGAAATGCAAGAGTAACAGTGATACCTGACTTCACTGACCTCTTTTCTGTCCTGACTGCTAAATGCCACCCAGCATTCCAATTCCCCTCAGACTGGCATCTAATGCACAGTGAAAACCAGTGAGCAAACAGTGAAACAACAATCCCGTTTATCGATTTTATACTATACCCCTACATCGATTTTTAGAAACAACACCTGAATCTACTAGATGAACAGAGAACCCTTTTAATTCTTGATCTATGCAGCACTCACTCCACTGCAGAAGTATTTGTAAAACTCTAATCATTTAAACTCAATCTGTGTGTCGGCAAGCTGCACTGACTTACTCCAACCCTTAGACCCCACCATGAATAAACAGTACAAAGACACACTGAAAAACGCCTTTACACAATGGTACTCCAATGTTATCTCAGAACAGCTGTGTCGGAGAACCTGTCCAGAGACTGTTAATGATGATTTCAAAATGTTTTGTCCCCTTACTAAAAACTGTTGCTTTGAAACTTGGAGAGTTCCTCATATTTTTTAACATTTTAAGTAGAGCGCTCCTATTTCTGCCGTGATGCTGTGAAGGAACAGCCCCCGATATTCGTTTTATTCAGACTTGTTCTTCCGCAGCTGCTGTGTGGCTGCTTCCACCCTCCCCTTGGCAACTGTACATATAGCCACTGACCCTCCCCACTTGGCGGCTGTACTTTTATAGCCACTGAGAGTCACATGACTAACTCCCCACTTTCCCACTTGCAGCTTATACTAAGCTGCCAATAGAGGGAGCCGGGTGACCCCTCTCTTTGTTTTGCTGCACAACTTACCTATTTGCAGGTTTTAGTGCCAGAACAAGCGCCAATTTACTTTTTCTTTTTTCCTCTTATTCTGCTCTCACCCCTGCCCCTTCCCCATCATCCCCCCAGTTTAATTCATTTTTCATCTGCATCCAACCTAAACTGTATACTACATAGATCAGCTCTTTCTACATTAATTTCTTGCTGTTTATGCCATTATACCCCGACTCCCGGTTTCCCTTTTCCTCATCCAATAATACTGTAATTCTGGTGTGGCTAGCCATCCACTGATCTACACTTGCCCCCCAGGGGTTTTCCAAACTCTGATGGCCTCTGGCCTGGCTCCTCCAGGCAACTACCCGCAGGCACAATGAATCCTTACTTCTCCCCGGCTATATCTCTCTCAGGTACACTGTTATTGGCAGATACATGTAGTCTGATTCTAGCCCGAGATCAGGCTGAAACCAACCATTCCCCTATGGCCATACATCTATCTAAAATGACACTTGTGCAAGAAAGGAGGGAGCTAACACCATTTGGCCCCCTCACTTATCTTTTTCTCTCCTGCCTGGAGCGAAGAGTGTTAGGATATTTCGTATACTCTCCCTCTCTCTCCCTCACCTGGCTGTCTTGCCCCTATCACCTACTTTTCTCACTGCTGCTTCGAGTGGGGGACATTGAGAGTAACCCCAGCCCTGTTAACACCCATATCACCTCCATGGACAGTGGCTGGAACAGGTCCTCTGGCTTAAAACTTGCTCATATGAACATCTGCAGCCTCCCTGCCAAATACCCCAACCTTGAATTATGGGTATCCCTCCATAAACCCCATGCTCTCTGTCTCTCTGAGACATGGCTGAAGTCACACCACACTGATGCCATGTATCACCTGGCTGGATACACCCTGCTACGTTGAGACAGGCCTGGTAAAAAGGAAGGTGGTGGTGTTGCCATATACGTTAGGGAACCCCTTTCTGCTACTAGCTTACTCTGCTCCAAGCCCGCTTCCCCTAGCAAATGGCTAATCCTTGAGATCACCTTGGGTTCGACTAAGAAACTGTATTTGGGGTGCTGTTATAACCCCCCACGGGGGTGTAGAGGGTCTTCAGAATTTCCTGGAACACTATTTTCTTTGGTGACTACAATCTCAATTGGCTAAGTGCCCCAGAACCTGATCATGCCAACCTACTGAAACAACACAACTTGGTGCAAGCCATCACCCTCCCCACTTGCCTAAACACTCGTACCTCTACCAACACTCTACTTGACTGAGTGATAACAAACCGGGATGACATGATACTTCAGACAGGTACCTTTGCCGACTCCATTAGTGACCACTCCAATACCTATGCCATATGGTCCTCTAAGACTTCTCACCCTCCTCCAAAGTACATCTCCTTCCGCAATTTCAACTGCCCTGACACCTCCCT
The DNA here is from genome assembly GCA_016271365.2 of Neoceratodus forsteri. NCBI lineage: Eukaryota > Metazoa > Chordata > Ceratodontiformes > Ceratodontidae > Neoceratodus > Neoceratodus forsteri. The sequence goes on along the minus strand of CM057453.1, from coordinate 58,049,712 downwards.
CCTCCTCGATGATGTTAAGGCCATAAATTGGCAGGACCTCTACACCATCACTGATGTATCCTCAGCTGTTGATTTCTTCACCAATGCCCTCCTAACAATCCAGAACTATCACTTCCCAACTACAACACAGAGAGTTAGAGGTGGGGGCTCCTGATGGATAAACAAAGAATTACTAGCCCTCATGAAAGCCGGAGACCGTAAGTGGACTGAACACAAATTGTCTCCCTCCAGCAGCCTGTAGAATGAATATTGGCAACTGCACAATCAATGTAAACATCGGACTAGGTCCTTGAAATGGAACTTCTATTTCAACCTACAGAAGGAGAGTCTCGGAAACCCTAGAAAATTCTGGGACTCCATTAGCTCCCTTCTACATCCTCGCCAACACAATAACATCATTCTACAGGACTCTCCTTCTGGGCAGCTAACCAAGCTGGCTGAGGTTGCCCAGGCGTTCAATATGAAATTTACTGATCTCTCTGCCCCCCTTAGTAAATTTCCGGCAAATGTAGCAACTAGCTCAGGGGCATGCACCACATCCTCATCCCCTCCCTGTACTCCTAGTTTCACACCCCCTTTCTACTTTGAGGCTATTTCCCTAAAGGAAACCTATAAGCTCCTAAGGACTCTCCCTAACTGTGGCAGCCCTGGCTAGGACGGCCTCCCCCCTGTCATTCTAAAGTTAGCCTCGGATGCTATCTCTAAACCTCTCACTTTTATCTTCAACTTGGCCCTTTCCACCTCCTCCATGCGTGACCCCTGGAAATCAGCCAACATACTGTAGTACCCATTTTTATAGCCGGAAACCCTCTCTCCTCTGACAGTTGGGAGGCAGTATGGCGCAGTGGTTTAAGGCTCTGAGCTGCAAATCTGGAAACCTGGGTTTGAATCCCACTGCCCCCACTTGCATACTGTGTGACCCTAAGCAAGTCACTTAACTTCCCTGTGCTCCCAGGTCGCACCCGTAAACAAGCTTTCAGCTTAGTGTGCTACTCCTGGTTAAAGAAGTGGAAAAAAAAAATCATCGATCCATATCAGTACTACCTCACCTTAGTAAGCTTCTCGACAAGGTCGTCCATCACCAATTGTCTGAACATCTCGGGAAATACAACCTGCTTTGCAACCAGCAGCATGGTTTTCGCAAAAACCACAGCACCAGGACAGCTTTTGCTCTGTTCACTGATCATGCCCACTCTAAAATGGACCACGGTGCCATTTTTGTCGACCTGTCCAAGGTGTTTGATATGGTAAACTATGCCCTCCTGTTGTCCAAATTACCCCTGCTTGGCTGCTCCCCCGAGATCACTAACTGGTTTTGGAGCTACCTCTCAGACCACTTCCAAACTGTGCGCACTGGCTCCACCACATCCCCTGCCCTATCTGTCAATATGGGTGTCCCCCAGGGCTCCATTCTAGGACCCCTTTTCTTTTCTATCTTTATAAATACCCTCTCTTCTGACAGACTTAACTGCAACTCCCTCCTCTATGTGGATGATCTTGCCCTGTTCTACAGTGAAAAATCCCTCCCTAATATGTCCACTGTCCTCACACATAACTGCTGTTCTGCCAACAGGTGGTTCACATCCAACCTGCTGTTGGCGGCAAATGAGAAAAAAACAAAGCTTATGCTGTTTGGGTCCAAACCCTACCTTGCTAAGGCACAAAAGGTAAACTCCTCCCTACATGTTTTTTCTCTGGATGGCCCTGCTCTTGAGAATGTCCCCTACTTTAAATACTTGGGGGCAACGCTGTACCCTTCCCTCTCCTTTTATGAACACATTAAATTGGCTGTCTATGGAGTGAATCTGAAACTTGGGGCAGCCGATTGAATCAAACACTACTTATCTAAGGAGGCCCACCTGGCCATCGCTGTTGGAAATCCTCCCATCCTTAACTAATGCGCTCCTACATACTCACGTGTATCTGCTGCCCTTCAAGCCTGACTCACATCTGTCTACAACATCTGCCGATTTGCCCTACTTGCTCTGTTTGCTACCCACCACTGTGACCTCTACAGGTCCCCCAGCTGGCTACCGCTCAGAGCTCGCTTTGACTTCTCCCTTGGCTGCATCATCAACAGCACCCTCAGGACTGAAGAAGTGTCCCCTCTCCTCCCTCCTAAAGACTAGACATTCGACTAGGACTCTTCCTTTCTCAGCTGCCCCTCCTAGAAGTCCCTAGGGCCACTACTAGTATGGGTAGTAAAGCTCCATCAGTTGCCGCTCCCTCCCTGTGGAACAAGCTACCCCCATCTCTCAGATCAGCCTTCTCTCACGTCACCTCCAAATCTAGTTTCAAAACCTGGCTCCTTGGGAAATTTCGACGCAACTGTTCATCCAGGTAGCCCCTCCCTTCCCCAGCAGCCGTACCTCTCGTTTTTTTTTTGGTTTTTTTTCTATTGCACTTATTCCTTTACCTTCCCCTGTGTCTATGCTTCAGTGGTTGCCAGGCCAATTGGGTGGTCAAGTTGCAGTAATGTGGGAAACCGCTTACTACCACTTTAGTTCTTGCCACCTATGCCTCGTGACCATTGCCTAGTTGGTTCTCTGCTTCTATGAACCTGTATACTCTACCTAATGATGCAATTTGACAAGTGGATGTTCATCCAAAATTGTCACTATACTGTATCACCTGTACTCCTTGCTAATTACATACCATGCACTTGTGTAGTTTATAATTCCTTGATTTTATGTACTGTTCTTTACAAATCCTTGTTCATCGCTGTGTAGGTAACTGATATTTAGGTTTGCATTTGTCAAACTGCTTATCTCTTATTTCTCAACCTTCCTTCGGGCATATGGATCGATGGTGCCCAGCTCTCAACCTCAGACCGGGTGTGTAACCTGGGCATTATTATTGAAGATGGTTTGACCCTGAAATTTCAGGTGTCATCCATTGTCAAATCTTCCTTTTATCATCTTAGGAATATCGCTCGGGTGAAACATCTAGTTCCTCCGGCTGACCTTCCAGTACTGGTCCATGCCTTTGTTACCTCTCGCCTTGATTACTGCAATGCCCTGTACCTAGGGCTACCAGGGGTTGATATCCACCGCTTGCAGCTGGTGCAGAATGGCTTTTGACTGGGACATCTATGAGAAGTCATATTACGCCTGTGCTGCGTGAACTACACTGGCTGCCGGTTCAGTGGCGGATCACCTTTAAGGTCGGGTTACTGACCTACAAAGCCCTACACGAACAGGGACCTCGGTATCTTCAAGATCTCCTTATTCCCTACTGTCCCTCTCGCTCACTCCGCTCCACCGAAGAGGGATTGCTAGAGGTTCCCAGGGTTCGCTTAAAACTTCTGGAGCGCGGGCATTTTCTTATGCTGCCCCTGTGGAATTCTCTACCTCGCCGGATACAAAGCTGCCTGACCGTTGAGAGTTTTAAGTTAGAACTAAAAACCTATTTATTTAAACAGGCATATGGAGATTGATTTTATTGTGATTATATTATTATTGTTGTTATCTTATGCTATATGTATGTATTTTAATTGTTTTATTTGTACAGCGCTTTGGTTTTGAAAAGCGCTTAAAAAATAAATTTTTACTTACTTACTTACTCAACCAGTATTTCATGTACTATACTAACTGTATTCTTTGTAAATACGTTATGTTTATATATGTATGTATGTATGTATTCCTTGTCCTTGCTGTGCCACTCCTGTGGCCTGGGTCGTGCCTGAAAATGGTCCTTTGGATCAGTGTACTTACCGGTAACCAAAGTCATATATAAATAAATGTCTAATACTAAATGTAAACATGCACAGGGGTTAGTATCCAGCTTTGACTAAATAAGCACATGTTGAGAGAACTCTCTGCGTGGATTCTAACTGGCTGGGATATCAGAAGCGCACTCTGATTCCCTGAATTATCCCATTTAAAAGTACAGTCTTTTTCTTAAAAGACTGAGTGCTGTGTGTTTTTAAAAAGTAAAGTAACTATGTACTATTCTTGTGCTTCCGTCAGTTTTTGTATAGCACCTCGTAGTTTTGGAGCACATTGAAAATGAAGTATCCCAGTGTATATATATGCACTGTTTTTTAAGTAGGCAGCTTGCACACGGTTTTAAAAATAAACTAGTATTATTTTACACAAAATAAATAGGGATTTTTTTTACAAACAAACATACCTTTGGTTTTGGTGCACTTTTTCCCTATTCACTACAATTAATTTAGGTTGTCAATTTACTTTTGTGGTTAATACCCATCAACGAAAATAGTGAAAGTAAATTTACAGCACAAATATCTAGTTTAAAAGTATTTGCTGCCTTAAAAGGTATCATTTGTTCTTGCAATGGAAACTGTTTGGTGATGCATTGTTTGTTATACTGTATGTTTCTATACCCTCGCATTCCCTTTATCCCCCCGTTCCACAGGTTGTAAGCGGAAACAAGCCCTGGGCTCTGTGTTCTTACCTGGTAAAACATGTTTTAAATAAATAAATAAATGGGTGTAATATGACACATGGGTCCATCACATAGGAGACAGAATATCCCTGCTCACATTTAACATTTTAAAATCTGGATAATACTGCAGTCAGTATTTCGGCTTTCATTGTTTCAATCTCATTGTCACTCATGTTTGAGTTTAGGTACATTTTTAGAGCCCTTGCTGCAGGAAGCACAACTGAAATACATGCAATGTCTGAACTTATTTCTTTGGTTAGCTGCCCAAATGGTCAAGGGAACTTCCAGTGATGTCATGGCCATGAAAGCAGGGTGGTGAGAAACCTTCGTCCTGCCCAAGTCCATCTAAAATAATTCAGGTGCAAATCTGACAAATTTCACTCCAAAACAGTTAAGAAAAATGCTCGCAATGTCAGGCAAATCCACCAAGCTGAAATCGTAAACGTTGGCGGCTACAATGAAACAATTACTGAATGAGATAGGTGCCCTTGTGGCTCAGGGTTGCTGCTCACATTCGTGATCACTGGCCTCGGTGTCCTAAGTTGACCTAGTCTATGATGATGAAGGGGAACAAGTTTTGGGAATGGAACATGCCAGCAGAAAACTTTTGGCCTCTCTAAAGTAGATCAAATCAGCATGTGCAGATGTAAGAATGAGTCTGAAGGCACTAGACAGAAGGATTGAGACTACCAACAAGACAAGACAGTAGGGGAGGTTTCTGAGACAGTAAGCATACACAGCTGGCAATTCCGAGCAGTCCCCGAGGAGACCACCTAGGGTGAAGCACCCTCTCCTTCCACAGGTGCCCTGGTCAACCCTAAAGTTGGGCGATCCAGGCACACCACAGGAAGGGGTACCTCAGCTGAAGGGGAAGAAGGTCTCCTGACTTTGGTCTGCATAGCCACGGCTGCCTGGACCATTGCCTGCTGGTCAGTGCCACTGACCCCAGAATTGGGGACCACTGCCCGATCCTCAGAGGAAGGCTGGGTCCGGGCCACTGAAGAAACTACAGAGGTGTCAGCAGACTGTGAGGTGTCCGGTAGCCAGTCTGAATCAGACCCGGAATCCTCCTCCAAAGAGGTGGAGACCGAGGTCCAGTGCCAGACCACCTGATGATGCCTGCCCCTTCCTGGACCGACAGATGTGACAACTTGAGGCCTGGCAGCACAGTCGGCGTCGATTCCCTCCTTGGTCCTGCGAATGGTGCCGGAGGAAGAAACGGCTCCAACTACGGCGCCAAGGCCAGAATCAGCACCGTCCCCTCCCATGGTGAGTCAGAGACAGCGGCAACGACAATGGTGCCGAGATCCCCCTGGCACCGTGAATGGCGCTGAGAGGAAGAGCAGCACCATCCACGGTCCCATCACCCACCACGGCACCATGAACGGCACCAGAGCCAGAAGCGGCACCATCTCCAATCTCAGTGCCGCGGATGGTGCTGAGACTAGAAACAGCCATAGAAGATGCCGCAGAACTTCCCACAACACTGTCCCCACTATCGATGCCATGAACAGCGTCGACTGCAGAAACAGCGTTGAGTGGTGGACCGGCACCAACCACGGCACCGTCAGGGCCCACGGTGCCATGTAAACGATGCTGAGACCCAAAACAGCACCGCAGACAGTGTCGAGGCGGTGCCATTCCCAGACATGACATTGGGGAGCCTAAACCCTGAAGGCGATTGCCAAAATGGTGCCTCCACCACCCACCACCAAAGGGAATGGACTGGGCCTCCTGTCACGGAAGGGCCCCCGTGGCAAGGCTCAAAGAGGTGGAAGCCCCCTCCTCCGTGGTCCATACAGAACTGGGAGAGGACCCAGAAGAAGGGCCGAGAGACTGCGTCTTGGCGTTACGAGTGTGGGTCCACCCTCCGAAAGTCAGCGGCGCTCATCCGACCTTCCACGCGTGAAGCTCAACAACTTGACGGTCCATGGAAAAGCAGGTATCACACTAATCCATTTTGTGAAGCGGGCCAAGACAGGTAAGGCAACAATCATGCTGATTGTTAATGGAATAGCGACGCCCGCACGGGCACCGACGCATAGGAGGCTGCCCCATTTTCGACAACTTCTTGCCCCCGTACCAGATATGATCAACAGTGAAACAATCAAAAAAACAGACTCAACGTCACTGGAAATAATAAAAGGAATGGTCTTACCCAGTCAGTGGCGTCGAGTAGATGGCGAAACAGAACCAACAGTACTTTTTTCAACAGGGTAGGCCGAACACGAAACTAGGCCGCAGCTCTGATGCAGTCTTCCCTCAGGAGCTCCACACGAGGTGTGACCTCTATGGCAGGAGACGAAGAACTGGCGGGAGGGTGGGGCCGACGACAGCTAACGGCCAACCCACGAGCGCCACGCAATCGTCGACCTCGAGGGTGGCACTGCCACTGCTTCTGCTCCGCCCATCCCCCCCCAAAAAAAGAGCTCCCATGGGGTTGTGACCTCCAGACACTTACCCACATGTTATGAATGGTGAAGACTGACACAGATAAAATCATGCAATATTTTGATAGCGTGAAGCAATGCAAACACAGAGCAGCCCTTGTTCACCCTGAGAAGAAAGAAGCCCCTGAAACCATAAAGAAGTACTACACTGTAAGATGGATATGTAATGTTAAAGTTTAAAGTTTGTTGTGTGTTATACCAAACAATGTCAACTGTGGAATGCTGAAGGTACTGCTTAGAGAGCTGAATGTCACAAAAAAAGGGCAGAGATAATTACCGCTGAAAAAGATTGTTTTAATACTCACCACAGCTTTAAGATGGGGGGTATAAAGATTGTTTCCTATAGTATAAAGGGGAGTAACTCGGTGGTCAAAAGGGTGAGGAGCTTAACTGAATTTAGAAATTTGAACTGTGACCTCGCACTACTTCAGGAAACTCACCTCTCTGAGGCTGAGAATCTTAAACTGCGAAGAATGTGGGTGGACAAAGTAGTGCCAGCCTCCCACTCAACAGAGAAAAAAATTGTCATCCTGATCAAGATAGGCCTGTCATTAGAGATTACACACAGAAGCAGGTATGGAAGGGAGAACGGTGTTGACTTCAGGCATAATAAAAGGGTTACATTACACCTACTTAATATATATGCACCCAGCTCTAGAGCTTCTGTCTTTTTCAAACCAGCACTCAATAAAATTGTAGATACACTGAATGGTATCGTAATAGCTGGGGGCGACTTTAATTGTGTTTTAAACCTCCAAATCGACAGAACCTCAGGTAATACTGAATAGCAGCAAAGCTTTTGACACTGTTCCACATAGAAGATTGATAAATAAGCTGGGTAGGCTCGGGGTGGGTCAGAAGTTGGTCAACTGGGTGGCAAACTGGTTGACGGGCAGAAAACAGAGAGTGGTGATAAATGGTATACAGTCAGAAGAGATGCAAGTCACAGGTGGGGTACCTCAGGGATCAGTCCTGGGGCCAGTCCTCTTCAACATCTTCATTAGTGACCTTGCAGATGGACTAGAGGGTAAGGCTTGTCTGTTTGCAGATGACACCAAGATCTGCAACAGAGTAGATGATCCAGATGGGGTGGGCAGAATGAGAAGAGATCTGGATAAACTAGCAGAATGGTCAGAAGAGTGGCAACTGGGATTTAATGCAAAGAAGGCAAAATCATGCACATAGGGAAGAGAAACCTGGAAGCCACCTATGGCTGGGAGGAGATGCTAGCAGTCACAAAGGAAGAAAGAGACTTGGGCATCATCTTCACTGATGACCTAAAATCATCCAAGCAGACCTCTAAAGCAGTAGAGTAAGGCTAGGGGGTGTTAGGGTGTATTAGTAGGGGTATCACAAGTCGTAAGAGGGAGTAATAATCCTCTGTACAAGACACTGGTTAGGCCCCATCTGGAGTACTGCGAGCAGTATTGGAGGCCACACCTTCACAAGGACATTAACCAAATTGAGGCAGTCCAGAGAAGGGCAACCAAAATGGTGCAGGGACTGCATCAGAAGATGTAGGAGGACAGATTAACGGAGCTCAATATGTATACCCTTGAGCAAAGGAGGGAGAGAGGTGATATGATCAAGGCATTCAAACACCTTAAGGGCATAAACAAGGTGAAAGAGTCTAACATGTTTAAATATAAGAAAAATAGTAGGACAAGAGGACACAGCATGAGAGTAGAGGGAGGCCGATTAAGGGGGAATGTGAGGAAATTCTTTTTCACAGAAAGCGTGGTGGATGCATGGAATGGCTTACCACAAGAAGTGGTGGCTATGAATACAGTGCAGGGCTTCAAACAGGCATGGGATAGGCATAAGGGAGCAATACAAATGACTATGAATAGATAGGCCACTGACAGAGCAAAGGCCGATGGCACATTTATAAGGTAGAAAAAGAAATGGGCAGACTGGATGGGCCTTGCGGTCCTTATCTGCCGTCAACTTCTATGTTTCTATGTTTCTATGTTTAGTAATAGTTGGGGGCAACTTTGTGTTTTAAACCTCCAAATCGACAGAACCTCAGATAATACTGAGTCAAACAGAAGTACTAGCAGAACAATAGAATGCTATATGGAGGAGCCTGGTCTCACAGATATATGGAGGGAGCAACACAAAGGACAGAAGGAGTACACATACTTTTCTTGTCCACATCTAGGTTATAGTATATGGTTAGGGCTTATTGTAGATTAAAATCGGTGGCTTTCAAAATCTTGTTGTAGGACAGTTCAAAGGTAAAAAACGTTGTTGTACTATCGTTCTGACGTCACGTCGATAGTACAGCAAGTTTTCAGCCTTGTCCTACCTCCTGATAAGCTGACTTCACTGGCTGTAATGGTGAAAAAAAATGTAAACATGGTGGCGGGATTAAGCAGTCGTGGAGAGGCAGATCTACCTGGGGAATCTTCCTTCTACCACACGGCTTTGTGGCGCATAAGCATTTTGTTTTTATTTAAAAAAACAAACCGTTGCTAAAAGAGAGCGAGCAGGTGTGGGGAGAAGCAGCAAACAGCAGGAGTGCAGTGAAGCCAAAATGAGTGGCACTGGCAGCGGAGAGAAGCAGACGCCAACAGAAACAGGAAGGGAACACCAAATAAAAAGAAAGTAAAAAGACATAAGCCCAAACCATATACTATATAAAGTAGTAGATGGTTCACAATCCACAACCAAGGCAGTTTTTCCATCTTGGGAGTTGATGACATTAGGGAGACCTCTCGAGCTTCGTTCTCGAGGTCTCTATGATGTCATCAACTCCCTCGATGAAAAACAGCCTTGTTGTGGATGGTCATCCATCCACTATTCTATGTATTCCAGAATCAGTTTCTTCCTGGTTAACAAGCCAAATGCACACAGGATCATTCAAAGCCACATTAATCTCATTATCCTGCTACACTTGGTCTCCACACCCTTACTGGCAACCCATTATGCACCGCTGACAATATCAATTATGTTATATGCATAATCAGTAGTAACATTTAGGGCGTTGGCACTTACTGTATAAGAGTAAGTTGCTAGGGACATAATTGTGATTACAGTCAGACCTGGTTAATCCAGAACTGTCTGTATCAGGCCCTTTCTGTCTGGATAAAAAAATCATTGGATTAATCGGTCATAATAGCCCCAACGTGAAACTGGCAACTCAAATGACAACAACGGCTTAAAATCCATATCGGATTTATTATACCGTGCATTAGTCAAAATCAAAAATAATAAAAACTGCAGAACACTGCCTTAGACATTGCACAAATACAGTATAGTATTGCAACTGAAGTTTTCAGTACCCCATTCTGATGGCTCCCTCAGTTACAGCATACACACACACACTCACACACACACACTCACCCGCACATACACACTCACTTGCACACACTCACACACACACATACACACTCACTCGCGCGTGCATACACACACTCACGCACATGTTAAGGATATACATAGACAGAACTCTTTAAGGTCAGTAAATCAATTCAGTTCACTTCTTAAAATATTCCAGGATATGGGCTTGGCATGTGTTAGCTGCTGATTGTGCAATGATGAACTTTTTGATATCGAGGAGACTGTCTATATGCTTTCCAGTTTCAGCTGTGTGGTGCTGCTCAAAGCACAGTAGGACATTACTCAGGCTAGCGCAAGCTTCTGAAGCAGAGACGGGTTGGAGGGGTCACATTGCGAGTCCTGTCTTCATCTAAGTCTGGGCTGACTTTGTGGTGGACAATGTCAATTATATCCTTATTTGTTAATGGTGGACATGTTTCAAGAGTATTCTCAGCTGCCACAAATTGATGTGCTGTTAATTTTCGTAGCAAAGTCTCAATCAAGCGCTGTATCAGGACCTGCAGCTCCATCAGTTCGGTTGTTGGTTCAGTGGGGTCAGTTGGTGGATAACTTTCAGCTGTACTGCCCCTCATTTTGTAGTCTGGGTGTGACAGGATCTGAACATACCTCCAGCAATTTTTAATTATTGTCTCAGTAACTGCCCTCCATGAACTAAGTATGAAAAGTAATGCTTGGCGCACAGAAACTTTCATTTCTTCTCCTGACTCTGCACACGAAATAAAGTGTCGACAAAAATTATTTTTTATAGAAGCATTTGAAATTCTTGATTATTCCGGCATCCATTGGCTGAATGTGGGTTTTTGGGTGTTTGGAGGAAGGAAATTAATTTTAACATTGGAAAGGTTTCTTGTGACTGCATGACTTGTAACATTATCAAGAAGCCGAATCACATGCCTACGTTGCAACTTCATTGCTCTGTTAAAATCGACCAACCACTCCTTAAACTCATCACCAGTCATCCATGCCTTACTACTGGCACAATATCTTGCATAAAGCTCAGGGTCAAAGTCGATGCCAAAACAACACGGCTTCTTTGCCTTACCAGTCACAAAAGGTTTGACCTTATGTGAGCCGTCAGCATTTGTGCACAGTGAAACAGCTAACCTGTCCTTGGATTTCTTAGTGCCAGAAACAGGGGCAGATGATGGCGTTGCTGTGGGACCCAGTTTATAAAAAAAGGCCTGTTTTATCCAGGTTATAAATGTCTCTTGGGATATATTTAAAACATCTCTTAACTGCAATCGCCCAGGCACAACAGCATTAATGTCAGCACCGGCAGACTCAATGTGTAAAGTTTTACTGCTGAAAGCATGTCTTTTCTTGAACCCCTGTATCCATCTTCATGAGAAAGAGAAATCCTCCACTCCCATTTGTACACCAACAAAAGTGGCCTTCTCTATTACCATGGCATCTGACACAAAGGCATCTTTGAATTCATCTCAGACACCCATAAGTTGAGTGCAGTTTCAACCTCCTTGTGCTTTCCAAGTCGCACTTTTGTCAGTGCAGTGGAGTCAGAGGAAGCTACAACACATTTTTCTTTGGCTCTCCAAATATCAGAGCATGTTGATGAGCCAAGCTTGAGACCAAAAGAACTTAATGCATAAGCTCCCATGTCATCGTATGTGGATTCTGGATGGGTTTCCTTCCACATACAGAGTTCTATTTTTTGTGAAATAGAGATCTCGGATTGGCCCCATTTGTTTACCATCATGTCAGTTAGTCAGCAACCCTGCTAATCATTGAAAGAACTGAGGCATCTATCATGCAGGGCCAAAATACTGCCTCGCCTAATCAGGGGCCCACCATTCACTGCCCTCCACTTCAGTCTTGACAGCTATCTCTCCCCGCCTTGCCCCCTTCTACCTGCCTACCCTTGCCCCCTCCCTTTTCTCCCAGGAGCATTTCTGACTTTATCCCTCCTCTCCCTCCCTTTAAAGCTCTTACCCTCACCCTCTACCCTCCGACAATGGCCTTCCTGCCTGCATACCCCTTCCTCTCACCTGCAGTGCTTATTTCCAAGATTGCCCTTGGCTGGTATGTCATGCTACCTAACATTTGGCACATTTTGAATTACTGGAATTTCCTAAGCCTCAGTCTCTTACTTCTTTTTATTGTGTAACTATGTATTATTATGTTGAGCTTTGTATGTATGTATACCCCCCATTCCTTCGATGTGGAACCTTTGTAAACGAGCAGTTCCTGCTCAAAGGTATTTGTAATCCTAGATTTCAATAAAATAAAAAAAAAATTTGACAGCTCATTTACTGGGCTTTGTGAGAGCTGCCTGCTCCACAGTGGAATGCGGTTAAGTAATTGACACATGGGATCACAAATCGCAGGCGAAACTCATTAGCGTCTATTTATAGCAACGGATTAATGAGACTAAACCCCATTCAACTACACTTTTTTTTTTAAATCAATAGACAAACGGATTTGGATGCAGAGACATTCGGATTATTAAGGCATTTAAAGTGGACGAAATTCAGTTTGTGCTTAAAGCCGTTTGGAAAGCCAGGTTTCCAGATTAACGAGTAACGGATTAACCAGGTCTGACTGTATTGCCAATATTATTATTATGCATATTATGGAAAACGCATAAGTAACATGCTGAAAAGACATGTCTGTGTTCTTTATATATTCTTCTCATAAGTCATTGTATAGCCTACACTGCCATCATTAGGTAACACAGGTAACAGGTTTGTACAGAGCTAATAAGACTTGCATCTATAGTGTTTGCATTTGTTAAGCTAAAAAACCACACGCTTGGTGTAACTTATCCAGTTTTAGTTTGAAACTCTCCACTGATGGACTGCCAACCACTTCTTCGGGTAGGGAGTTCCATACCGATATCACTCTTTGGTTGAACTACTTTGGCACTGCCAGGTTTTACAATTTTCCCCTCTTAGTTGTAGTGAATGCGCCCTAGTGCTATAAACTTGATCCCAAAATGTTAGCTCTAACGTCTCCCAAAGATCTTGATCTGTTAGGGCCTTAAACAGCAGACACATATCTCCTCTTATTCTTCTATACTTGAGAGAAAATAAATTCAAATCCCCAGTAACACCGCTCTTATTTTCTGTTCTCTGTAGAAGTCTTGTTCTCATTTTAGCCGATTTTACACATTTTGTATATCTCTAGATAACACTGTGGAGCCACCTAACTTTTGGCCAATATGGCTTGCTTTATGTATCTAACTCCTGTACAAAATTAATACTAGCAATGGTGATTATTACCATATGTAAGTTACTGCATTATGTATTCTCTCTGAGACTGTCTTCATACCCTGGGGTATTGGGAAACTCTGGCTCCCAGTGTCTACTTTGCTAAGACTCTGATTTGGGCACATGTCTGATTTTGTATAATAAACACGTTTATAACCACTTATCTGTTGTTTCTTCTGCTGGTTTATTACTACCAAGAACCTGAGAAGGGCTTAGACCCTGACATTATTGGCAACTGTGTGCAGGTGGTCTAAACTAGTGAAGATTTACTGTTTGCTGACTTTTTCTTTGCAGGTAGTAAGTAGGTGTACACACAAGTACCACCTCGCACATGTTTTTTACTCTGCAGCATCGTGTAAAGTCTGGCTGCTTACTGGGCAAGGTTGATGCCATCTCACCATGTTCAACAACAGTTTTGAGTTGTAGGATCGCACGGGTGCAGATGTCCGACCATCTGTCTGGTTCAACCACTGTGGATTAACACACAGAAGGGCAACCACTAATGGATTAATTTGAGTTTCCCTAACAATGTCTAATATTTATGCAGATTTGAGGCTTCATGTCTCAAGTTTTAGGAAGAAAGGAAATATAAGAACCTGTAGCAGCACCAAATGACCAGTTAAAGCTTCAGTTAGGTCCTTTTTTAATAGGAGTTGTGCTCAGTACAAACACACTAGGTGAGCATGCGAAACTGCTATAACAACCGGTGAAAAAGCTGCTAACATTTCACTTGGCTACTGCCAAGCATCATCAGAGCAATCTAACTCTAGTAGCGAAGTGCCCAGTTTATAATCCTATTTGATTTTCAGGAATCAAGTAATGTGTGTAGCTAGTAGCCACAGAATTACCTACCCTACCTGGGGTAGCCGAAAGCATACATCCGTATCAAGCTAATGCAGCAGCATTTTTAAAATCATTGCTAACCTCTCACAGAGAGGATGCTCTGAAAGGATGTTCCTTTGTGGTTTGTTTTGTGGGTTTTTCCTTCTCTCTCAGGAAGAAGAGGATCCCTCTGACTAGGGACTGCATCACCAAAAGTACAAAAACCCACCCCTCGGGGGGGGGGGCAGAGCAACAATACTCACTAACCACCTCTGCTAATGTATGTAGTAGGTTTATTTCAAATATTGCTGTTAAAAGTTTGAAAAACATTGGGATACTCTATGGCCCTTATTTATAATGGCAAATTAGGGTCACCCCATCAGTATCTATTTAGCATGTACCTTTTAAGGTGCTGACTGATTGGCAAATAAGATTGCCAACACATTTTTGGTTAAATGTACACACCCCTACTGTCAATAGAGTGTCATCTGCCAGCCTGGTGGTGCTGAGGGTTGAGGTGCTGGATGCCACACCTCACGCTACACTGATGACCCGGCTTCGGGAATGACCTTGTGTCATCGGGGTGCCGGCATGGGGGGTGGGAGGAGCGGGATTTGAGCATGCCATCAGGCTGCTCTCTTCTCCTGAGGGTGGGCTGTTGACCCTTCTGTAGTCCCGTCCCCACCCGGTGGAGATCCAGTGGGGTAACACAGGCAGGCAGGGCAGCAGTACGGCTGGGTGTAGGGGGCTGAGCTGGCTTCCGGTGGAAAGACACAGTGCACACTAACATTGTAAACCAGCTCAGCCTTTCTGTTTGTCAAGCGCAGTGACCAAACCACAAAAAAACTGTTAACAGGTGGCGTTATGCCAACAAGCACTGGCCTGGTGCAAGGGCCCTAAGCTCTCAATAAGTAATCAACTGAGCTAGGGGGGCATATACCTTCACCTGTTTCTTCTTGTCTTCACAGGACAATGCAAAAGACTTCAGCTGGACAACAAGAAATATCCACCTTTTCAGACATAGAAGAACTTTACCTAATTTATTCATGCTTCCAGATGGAATATCCTGAAAAATCCAAGCCAATCCCAACCACACTGTCTGATAATCCAATCCAGCTCAGCCAGGACCCCTTTTAGTCTTCTTCACCCACAAACACAGAGAGGTAGGATACCAAAAATAATTTTCCTTTCATAAAAACAATCAACATGCAACACCATGTGGTTCCACACACTTAAATGGTATACCCATCCTCTGCCACCCATTCTACAAGGTGCACGACAAACTGCATGCACGCACCTTTCAACCACAGCCCTCACAAGGTCTACATTAAAGTCAGGCTCATTCAGGGGCCTGACAGCCAATTAAAATGTTCATAACATTTATGGCTCCGTAAATATAAAGATATTGTGGTACACTGTGCCCACTATGATCATTGTGTCATTACAAATATATTTACGTTTCCTGCAATTAAGTTTTTTTTACATTATAGTCGCAGCTTATCAAGTATAAGCTCAGAATTCTGCTCCACATTACGGATGTTCCACTCCATACGGATTTGGGGGTAGTACGCCTATTAGGGAGTGTGTTAGCCCTACAGTTGTGGCCAAAAATATTGGCGCCCTTGCAGTTTTTTCTAATAATGCACCATTCCTTCCAGAAAATTGTTGAAATTAAAATATATTTTGGTATCCACATATGTATTTCTTTGGTTTGCAGTGGAATAAAACACAAAAAGCAGAAAAATTTACTAAGTCTTGGCTTATTCCACACAGAAATCCTTAAATGGCCCGGACAAAATTATTGGCACCTTTTAGAAGTAGTTGGAAATAATTAGATTTCAAGTAGGTGATTCTCCTTCACTTTGGAATTGAACTCACCTGTGGTGAGTTGCAGGTGCCTGCAATATAAAAATCACTCATTCAACCAGTTTGAATAGAGAAAAGGACTCATTCTCCTGTTTTGTGTCACTGTGTGTACCGCAATGAACATGGAGAAAAGACAGCCAGAGAATTGTTTGAGGAGGACAGACAGAAGATTGTAGCCAAGCATGGGCAATCTCAAGGCTACAAATCAATCTCCAGAGACCTTGACGCTCCTATTCCTAATCGCATATACCGTTATCAGATGTTTAAGGTCCATGGGCACTTAGCCAACCTCCCTGACGGGCCTAAGAGAAAACTTGATCAAGATTGCAGCGCAGGATTGTTCAAATGGTGGAGAAAGCACCTCGATCAACTGCCAAACAGATTCAAGTTGACCTTCAGACACAGGTATGACAGTTTTCCTCGCACCATCTGTCGCCAACTCAATGAAGGGGTTATATGGTAGGAGCCCAGGAGGACCCACTGCTGAGACAGAGACATAAGAAAGCCCGACTGGGTTTGCCAAACACACCTGAACAAGCCAAAATTCTTCTGGGAGAATGTCCTGTGGACAGATGAGACCAAATTAGAGCTTTTGGTAAAGTACATCATCTCTATGTTTACAGAAAACAAAATGAAGCCTTCAAAGAAAGAACACCTTCCCTACAGTCAAACATGGAGGAGGTTCAGTGATGTTTTGGGTTGCTGTGCTGCCTCTGGCACTGGGTGCCTTGAGCGTGTGCATGGCATCATGAAATCTGGAGATTACCAGGCCATTTGGGCGCAATGTTGAACCCAGTGTCAGAAAGCTGGGTCTCCATGAAGATCATGGGTCTTCCAGCAGGACAATGACCCCAAACACACTTCAAAAGCACCCAGGAATGGTTCAAGACAAGACGCTGGACTGTTCTGAAGTGGCCAGCAATGAGTCCAGATCTAAATCCCATTGAAAACCTGTGGAGAGATCTGAAAACAGCAGTTGGGAAGGCACCCTTCAAATCTGGGAGAACTGGAGCAGTTTGCACAAGAAGAGGGCCAAACTGCCAGTAGAGAGGTGCAGGAAGCTCATCCATGGCTATAGGAAGCGGTTGATTGCAGTTATTTTGACCAAAGGCTGTGCTACCAAATATTAAGTCTAGGGTGTCAATAATTTTGTCAATGCCATTTCTTTTCATTTTCTGATTTAAAAGGATATATTAAATTCTGAATCAAAAACAAAGGTTCTATAATATTAACAGAAAAATAAAGAATTGTGGAGACCAAATACTGTACTGTTGTTAATTTCAACTTATGTTTAGAGGAAACTGTGAGTTATTTGAAAAAGTGCAAGGGCGCCAATATTTTTGGCCACGACTGTAGTTGAGGCTAAATCTGTCAACCTAGCTTTGGGGAGGAGCTACACAACAACTGGAAAAACAAATTATTTGATTTCACAGGCTCAAAGTGTTCTAAAGCCTCCCACCAACAACCCAAATCTACTGCTTCTTTCATCTGCAGGTTATGTGCCATCAAGGGTCAGCATGGCTGTCCCATCCACATTGATTACAACAAGGTAAAATCATGCACACCTACACACCATGGTGGTGGCACCTGACCAATAAATATTAAGTGGCAGCCTGATAGCTATAGAAAACAAATTCACATGGCCCACCTAGCCAAAGACACCTTTCAAGGTTGGCCCAACACCAGAATTTTACCCAGTGGTACCCTGTCTATACACCACACAGGTTTATACAATCACACTGCATTTATAAACCCAAATTTTTGTGCTCAACTTCCAAATGATACTACTACACAGTATTGTGCACTTCGTTCCATTGCTGGCATTGCCATGTTTCCAACTGTTGTTTCCCCAACAGTGGAATGCAGCAACATGGACCAATAAGTGGTCTGATTGCAGGGAGAGGCCGAGTCAATGTGGGTCACCCTTGAACCAGGGAATGGCACAGCAATACATACTGGGGTGATCTACAGACCTCCAGCACAGAGAAAGGAAGTAGACAGGGTACTAATGGAGGAAATTCACGATATGGAAGCTAAAGGTGAAATCCTGCTGATGGGGGATTTCAATATGCCGGATGTAGACTGGACCACCCAGGCAGCTGCTTTAGCCAGAAGCATGGCCATCTTGGAATCCCTACTGGGGGCTGGACTCAGACAGCTGGTGCATGAGCCAACCAGAGACAAATCAGTTCTTGGTATGGACCAATGGAAACAGAGACAAAGGAGTCCAGGTGGAAGAGCAGCTGGGATCCAGCGACCACCACATGGTGTGGTTTGACATGGAGACAGGGACTAAATTAAGCCACACAAGGGCAAAAGTATTAGATTTCAGTGAAATGGGTAGATGTTTAAGAGCAGCCCTGGAGAAGGGAGAGGTAATGGAGGTAGTGGAGGAACAGTGGGAGAAACTAAAAGGAGTCATAGTGGAGGTTACTAACCAATGTGTTAGGATAGTGACCAAAGGGAAAAGAAGAAGGGAAACCACTATGGTTCTCTAAAGAGGCAGCAGACAAAGTAATGGCTAAAAGAGCAAGTTTCAGGTAGTATAAGGGAACCCAAAGGGAAGAGGACAGGGAGGTGTACATTGAATGTCTAAGAGAAGCAGGGAAAGCTGTTAGGAGAGCCAAGGCACAGACAGAGGAGGGTTTAGCATAGACTGTGAAAAAAGGGGACAAGACATTCTATAGGTACATCAGCGATAGAAGAAAACCTGGGGGGAGGAGGGGATTGTGAGGCTCAAAGGCGAGAGTGTAAGCAGGGGGATCTAGACAAAGCAGAAATACTGAACAAACACTTCTGTTCAGTATTCACTAAGGAGGGAGAGGGTCAAGGACCACAGCTGGGGAGAATAAGCAATGGGGGGGGGGGATTGGACACCAGTCCATTCACAGTGGAGAGAGTTCTGGAGTTACTCACAAAGCTGAAGGTGAATAAAGCCATGGGGCCAGACCACATACACCCCACTGATATTAAGGGAGCTGAGAAGGGAACTAACAGCGCCTCTGGCTGCCCTGTTCACAGTCACTCAACACAGGTGTGGTTCCAGAGGACTGGAGGAGGGTGCATGTAGTCACCCTGCACAAATGTGGCAATAGGGAGGAAGTGGGGAACTACAAGCCAGTCAGCCTCACCTCAGTGGTGGGGAAGATCATGGAGACACTGCTGAAAGAAACGATAGTGGCACACCTGGAATCCAGTGGTGCCCAGGATCTGAAGCAAAACGGATTCACAGCAGAAAGGTTCTTGTCAAACAAATCTGATACATTTTTTTGATTGGGTGACTAGGGAAGTGAATCAGAGAGGGGTGGTAGACATCGCCTACCTAGATTTTAGAAAAGCCTTTGATACCGTCCCACACAGAAGGCTGGTTAACAGGATGAGTAGTCTAGGCATGGGGCATAAGGTGATACACTGGGTTAGAAACTGGCTGACGGACAGAAGACAGAGGGTGGTGGTAAATGGGATCCAAACCAGGGAGAGAGAGGTGACCAGCGGAGTACCACAGGGATCAATACTGGAACCAGTCCTGTTCAATGTATTCATTAGTGACATTGCAGAGGGGCTAGAATGCAAGGTCTGCCTATTTGCAAATGACACCAAGATCTGCAACAGAGTGGGCACTCCAGAAGGGGTGCATACAATGAAGAGGAACCTGGAGAAGCTTGAGAGATGGTTCGAGGTGTGGCAAATGAGGTTCAATTCAAAAAAATGCAAGATAATGCACCTGGGTAGAGGAAACCCTTGGGAGAGCTACAGAATGCTAGGGGAGGTGCTGACTGTCACCAAAGAGGAAAGGGACCTAGGGGTTATATATCTGATGACCTTAAGGTATCAAAGCAGTGCGCAGAGGCTGCAGGGAGGGCCAGTGGCATGCTGGGGTGCCAGGCAGAGGCATTATTAGCAGGAGACAGGAGGTGTTGATGTCATTGTATGAAACACTGGTAAGACCTCATCTGGAGTACTGCATGCAGTACTGGAGACCACACATGCATAAGGACATAGACAAGGTGAAGGCTATAGAGAAGGGTGACAAAGATGGTGCATGGCTTGCATCACAAAACATATGAGGAGAGAGTAAGAGTCCTCAATATGTACTCACTGGAGGAGAGGAGAGAAAAGGAGGAATTGGGACTTATACACAATCTTGGTAGAACTAGTACAAGAAAGCATAAGAAACAACTTTATCAGCTAGCCTGGAATCATAATTTCCGTAAACATTGGTACAGTTGTAGAGTAGTTGGAGTTTGGAACAATCTACCGATGAAACTTGTGAACAGTACTACCAAGAACGAGTTCAAGAATGGGATGGATCATCATTTTGGAAACAACAAATTTACATTTTAAAATATGGTTGACAAGCCTTATAGGGTAGAATTCTATCTTCAGGCTTGAAAACACTTATGATGATAGAAACTTTCAAGTACCTCAAGGGTATAAACAATGTGCAGGTGGGGGATCTTTTGCAATGTAGAAAATATATCAGAATGAGGGGACACAATCGGAAACAGGAAGGGGTAGATTAAGAGGTAACATGAGGAAGTTTTTCTATACAGAGAGGATGGTGGACGCTTGGAACAGTCTGCCACAAGAGGTGGTGGAGGTAAGCACAATGGAGGGGTTTAAACATGCCTGGGACAGGCACAAGGAAACATTGGGTGGGGAGAAAGTGATGAAAAGCCATGGACCACTTAAGGTCAGTGGCTGCATAGGAGTTTAGGGCTTGCGGGCAGACGGGATGGGCCTAGCGGTCCTTATCTGCCGACAATTTCTATGTATCTATGTATCACCCCGGGTACCCTTTACATCTACCCAACTACAATATGTCAGTATTCATATTCTGCTCCTGTACCAACACTTCTAGGTTTCATAGTGCCATGTTATTAGACTACCTTGAAGCATACCAGACACATGCTCAAGACCCAGTAGCAAGGCCCCACACTTTTGTATACCTAGGAGTATTTTGTCCAGAACACACAGAAAAGTCCCCCAGAGGGCCCCCTTTTTCATATTTCACAAGCTCAACAGGCGCTGTCAACAGGTTTATTCTAAAATGGTACGTCCCTTTCAAAACCAAGTAGATTTAACTGTAATCAAGAGTCAAACTTTAGGTTAGTCAAAATCAGATCCCAGCCTTGCAGGGTGATTCACCTTACTCAAAGACATTGCTAATAACCTTGTCATTTTTCCATGCAAAATAGATATGTGTGTTTTATAAACTGTGTTTATAACAGTGTTTTTACAAGTTTACAGGTTTCAACAGAGTGGCATGTGTAAGATCTTCAAGCAACTCATTCAGCTTTTCTTTACTTCTGGTGTTTTCCAAGTCTGGCTGGTGCCTCATACAAACTAGTTGTTCTGGTATGGACTGTCAATACTTGTGTGATCAACTTCCACAACACAAATGCTATGCCACTGTGTGTGGCTATTCCGCTGGAGGACTCAGTGCACAATCTAATGCACCTCCTGCCAAGGCCTCTGCAAATCCAGCCATCTAGCAGCCAGCGACATGAACATTGACTTTCTTATCATGCTGGTGTTTCATCTTTATCTCAATGTCTGTGTAGCCCATGTGCCCTGTGGGGTTACAACTTTTCTGCAGATGGCATTTCACCTGTAACTAAGCCAATTTGTGGTTACTCATATGAACTTTATGGACTGTTACTCATATGAACTTTATGGACTGGTCATACATGTTTCATAATGATCTATCTGTCAAGAGACATTATCAACAAATTCTTCAATCAAGCAAAACGTATGCCGCCATCACATGCCTTATCCACTCTCAAAGTGGAATTATCATCAGTGGACAATGGTTTTATCCTTTTATGTTGAACAATGCATTCAATACTGTTCTTACTAATCATGTTATGTGGTTATGAACATCAAGAAAAAATTACTCACCTTAGTAATGTTGTTTCTTCTAATGGAGTCTTGCTATATTATGACTATTGCAGTTTGTCCCACCATTAGAACTGCTCCGGAGGTGAAAGAGTTAACTCCATTCTAAGAATGGAACTTAGAACTCGAGCTCTATTAGAGAAGCTCTGTCTTGGTTATTTCAAACTCAAACTGTCAGATCTTTACGAGCAAAAACTCACTAAGGTCTGTGTGTGGAAGTTGTAACTCACACTAGCCAACTGGCTACCCAAATATTAACACCCAATGCTGGTCCCAACACAAAGACTCAAGTCAAGGGACCAAAAGTAATAGTATAATATAATAATATGAGAAGTAATATAAGATAAAATAAAACACCACACCCCAAAACCCCAAGAAGGGTGGAAAATATATAATGGGCATAACTAATTGCCCACATAGGCTACCCACCCCATACCCAAGTAGAAGTTCTGAGAGGGGGCAGGCTGGGGGGTCATAATATAGCAAGACTCCATTAGAAGAAACAACATTACTAAGGTGAGTAATTTTTCTTCAAACAACATAAGTCTTGCTATATTATGACTATTACGAACTACACAGCAGTACCTCCATGGAGGAGGGACAGAACCTACTTAGGGAATAGGCTCTGAAGCACAGCTGTGCCAAACCGAACATTCTCCTGGCCTGGACATCCAGGGGAGCAATGCTTGGTGAAGATGTGCCGTTTTCCAGGTAGCTGTGACATATTTCTAAAAAGGATATCTCTAGCAGCAGCTATAGATGCCGCTGTACCTCTGGTAGAGTGAGCCCTCAGGCCTGAAGGGAACCTTCCCCAGTTTTTGATAACAAATTGGATACAAGAGACAATCCACCTGGCAATTGATCTCTTGGTGGCAGGTCTCCCTTTCCGACCTCACCATAAGTGAGAAAAAGTTGGAGGATTCGAACCTGTGACCCTTGAGTGCGTTCTATATAGTAACTTAGGGCCCTCTTAACATCTAAACTGTGCAATCTCCTCTGCCAGAGGAGAAATGATCAGTGAAAAACATTGGAAGGAGATAGATTGGTTAAGATGGAAATCTGAAACCACCTTAGGCAAAACTTCCTGTTAGTCCTGAGGACTACCTTATCCTTGTGGAAAGAAATAAAGTCAGTTTCTACTGACAAGGCTTGTAATAACTCACTTATGCGCCTGGCAGAAGTGATAGCCACTAGGAAAACAGTTTTCCAAGTTAAGTACTTAAGCTCTGCAGAAGACAGAGGTTCAAAGGGGTTGCATTAACTGAGTAATGCAAACATTAAGATCCCAGGCAGGGGCGGATCCTAAAAGGTGGATTAGTATGAAGTAATCCTTTAAAAACTTGGAAAATACAGGGTGGCGTAAGAGAGGAGGGCTTTCCTGCTGGAAACAAAAACAGAGACAGCTGCCAAATGTACTTTCAGGGTAGCTGGTCTCAGGCCAAAAAATTAAGATGGACCATATAGTCCAAAACAATGGGCAAATCAGCAGATTCGGGAAATATGTTTCCAGAACACCAGATGGAAAAACTTTTCCACTTAGAATTATAAGTAGCCCTGGTGGAAGGCTTCCTAGAAGCCTTTAGGATTTCAAGAACACCTTGAGAAAGGTATGGTCAGCAAATTCTAGCTCCTCAAGAGCAGGGCCTTGAGGTTGAGGGATTTGAGGTTGGGATACCAAACTCTCCCTGGGCACAGGTTAACAGGTTGTGATTCCTGGGAGACACAGGGAAGATGGACTGCTAGGGACAGAAGGTGAGGGTACCAGGGCTGCCTGGCCCAATCTGGGGCAATCAGAATCACCCTGCAAGGCTGGGATCTGATTTTGACTAGCACCTGAATAGAGAGGAAGGGGAAAGGCGAAGAAACTTCCCTTCCCAATCTAGGAGAAAGGCATCCAGGGGACTAAGCCCAACACTGGGGCCTGCAACAGAACAGTGGAAGTTGGTGATTGTCTGGGGCTGCAAAAAGATCTATCTGAGGGGTGCCCCATCTGGCAGAAACTATCCCCAGTATTTGAGGATCCAGAGACCATTCGTGATGGCCCTGGGAAATCCTGCTGAGAGCATCTGCCAGGACATTGTCCTTTCCTGGAAGGTGAACTGCTATGCGGGAAGAGTTCAGGGAATAGGCCAGAGACCACAACTTCAGTGCCTCGGTGCACAAGGCCGAAGACCGAGTGCCCCCTTGCTTGTTGATGTACCACATTGTTGTGGTGTTGTCAGTTCTGACTTGTACCACTTTGTTCTGAACAGACACAGAAAACACTTGAAGTGCTAGAAAGACAGCTCTGAGCTCCAGCAAATTGATGTGGAGCAGAGATTCCTGAGGGGACCACACTCCCTGAGTGGACAGGTCGCCCATGTGGGCTCCCCACCCCAGGAGGGATGCATCCATAGTGAGGGTCAAGGAGTGAGACAGAGGAATGAAAGGGACCCCCTAGCCTTAAATTGCTCTGATCCTGCCACCACTGGAGGGCCTGGATCAGGGTTGGTCACTGGGACCAACTTGGAAGGGGTCTCTTCTCTGAGACCAAAAGGCTCTCAAGTGAAACTGAATGTCCCTCATCTGAAATCTTGCTCCTTGCACTACAGCTGTGGGCGCAGCCATGTGCCCCAGGAGCTGCAAGAAAGTATCTTGCTGGTCGAGACCTGCAGAGTGAAGGAGGAGGCCAGAGCCACCGGTTCCTTACCCTCTCTAAGGGTGGAGGCTCGGGCCTGCTTTGTGTCCAATTCTGCACCTATGAAGGTGAGCACCTGAACAGGTTCCAGAACTGACTTTGGAAGATTGAGCAATAAGCCCAGAGAAGTGAGCAGCTGCAGGGTAACTTGCAGGTGAGATTTGACCTGTTCTGGGGAGTGGCCTACAATGAGCTAGCCGTCCAGGTAGGGAAAGACAGCAATCCTTTGCCTTCTTAAATGAGCAACTGCTACTGCCAGACATTTTGTGAATACCCTTGAGGCAGAGGAGAGGCCGAAGGGCATTGCTCTGAACTGGTAGTGACCTGAGGGCAGTTCGAATCTGAGGTACTTTCGGTGGGAGCTTCTGATTGGGACATGAAAAATAGGCATCCTTGAGGTCCAGGAGGCTAGCCAGTCCCCTGGCCTAGAAAGGGTAAAATCATTGCCAGAGTTACCATTTTGAACTTTGGTTTCAAAAGGTGCTTGTTCAGATATCTCAGGCATAAAATGGGCCGCCATTCTCCTGTCTTTTTTGGGGTAAGGAAATATCTGGAGTACAGACCCTTGCCCTGATGTAGGGGAGAAACCCTTTCTACAGCTCTGAGAGCCAGGAGGAATGAGACTTTTGTTTCTAAAGAAAAGGTCTCTAAGGGTTTGCAGGTGGGAAAGATCTGATTCTCATCTTTGGAAATTTTTGAAGCTGAGAACCAGACCTGACCTACTACTTCCAGGACCCACTTGTCTGATGTTAGAGACTCCCAGTTCCGAACGAAGTAAGCCAACCTGCCCTCTACAGGTAAAGGAGAATCGGCCCTGGGCACCCCAACAGGGTGCCTGTTTGGAAGGTGCTTTAAGCTGAGGGGTGGGAGCAGGCCTGCTCACACCCCGTCTGCCTCTCCCTCTGAAGAACCCCCTCTGAACATAAGCAGAGGAGGCCTGGGTTTGGTAAAAAGCCTGTGAAAGGCCTACCCCTACCCTGGGGGGTCTGCCTCTGAGGTGGCTTGCCGCTCCTTGGCCTGGCTTGCCTCTTATAGGTAGTCCTATATTCATCCATTTCCTTCATATAATTCTCTGTCTGCTCCCCAGAATTCCCTACCACAGGAAAATCCATAGCCTTAGTCTGGGTATCCTGTGACAAGCTATACACCTGAGCCAGGCCAACCTGAAAGCTACAGATGTAGCCATGACTCTAGAGGATACATCATTAAAATCCACAGCAGCATTGGATGCCTCAATGCCATCAGCAGCCACCTGCTCCAGCTCATTTGCAAGCTGGCCAGAGGCCTGTTTGGCCAAAGCCATGACAGTGTCCCATCTAGATTTTTGAAACCTTGCTACATAAGCCGTGTAATTTGCTTGCCTGAGTCCCAAGGGCGCTGCCATGTATTGTTTTTTTTTTGCCATGGCATCAATCCTCCTGGAATCCTTGTCAGGAGGATGTGAAATCAAGGAATATTACTTTATCACAGGCTGCAGCCTGAACCACACCAACATGACTGCAATGCTGTAAAGGAATTCTGTATCAGGACCTGACAGAGTGTACCTCCTGTCCATCTTTTTGTCCACAGGAGGCACAGGATTAGGAGCTTTTAAAATGTTTTATTGTTTGTTTCCTAAATGAATTATGCAGGGAATAGACAATCTCCTGAACTCTGGAATATCCATCCGTTCTACAAAATCAGGTTCCTCTTGCTCATCACAGCTTCCTCCAATGGAGCTGGAGGGATTCAACAACCTTTTATAAAACAAAAATGAGAAGGGACTCAGAAAGCATAGGGGAGATTCTAAGGGTCAGTCTGGGGAGATGTCCGGTTCAATGGGCACATCCAGACTCTCAAAGTCACATTCACACTGTTCATAATCCTCCTCCCCTCCTCTGGTTCATAAAATCTCCAATATCATATTCTTGAACCGGTGGAACAGCCAGACAACCTTTTACCAGACAGAAGTTGATGAACGGAGGAAATGACTGTACAATTGTATAGCTTTTGCTATTTCTGCAGCAGTTGGGAAGGAATTTTGGACTCCCTACCTGCTGATTTTTAAGTTTTCTTAGCTGGAACTGGCTCCTCAGAGCCAGCTTTCGTTGCCAGAAGTCGCCCTGGTCAGAGGGCACTCCCTCCGGTTCGGTTGGCACCGAACGGGCTGTATCGGGTCAGCGGACTTTTTGGCCTCTGGGTTCCTGAGCCTGCCACTCTCTTATCCAGGGGTGGCTGCGGGAATTTTTACCAATCTGGCAGTCTGAATTGAGGTGGTCAACCCCAGACAAAAAACACATGTGATGTGTGGGTCAGCCTTGGCAAGAAGGCTTCCCACAGACACTACAGTGTTGAAACCAGTGGGCCCGTTTTTCTTTTGGAGTTTCTCAGACATGATGCCAGCTAACCCAGAAACTTGCCCTTTTTAGCGGCGGTACAGGCAAGACACCCTTATCGGTTCCCAACCGTGTCACGGGTCATGGAAAAACCGTAATGAAATCCGGTTTTTTAGAACCCGATAAGAACCGACACGCTAAAAGCTTTAAAATGCTTACTCTTTAAAGTTTTAACCAACCTGATCGGTTCGAACCGAACCAATAAACATTTACAAGTTCCACACAGAAATAAAACCTGTCTGTACTTACAATACCACAGACAGAGCTTGAACCGACCGGTTTGCGGTTAAAATAATAATACTTGCGGTTGAATTTAACCGAGAAAATACTGTTTAAACCGAGAAATGAACCGAGCAGTAGGAGAAATCTCCAGAGCGACTGTTCAGTGAGGCGGAGTAAAGAATCTGACAGTTTGAGTTTGAAATAACCAAGACAGAGCTTCTCTAACAGAGCTCGAGTTCTAAGTTCCATTCTTAGAATGGAGTTAACTCTTTCACCTCCGGAGCAGTTCTAATGGTGGGACAAACTGCAATAGTCATAATATAGCAAGACTTCATGTTGTTTGAATAACCTTTCTTACACACATATCAATTGTGGTATTGACATACCTAGTTTCTGTTTTGTGATTTACAAACAAACCACTCCCTTCTTGGTCAATCGGTGATTACCCCTGTACCAACTCCAGAACAGGACTCCCTTCACGGTTGCCTTGACTATCTGTACGTTTTATACCAGTTTTACCAAGGTTTTTCATGCGATCAATAATACTGTGTCGTAATCAACTATAAACTGTTTTTCTACGGTAAAACCTAACTTTTGCTTTGTCACATATGAAAACACCGTTATTTACCATACTGTTTTTATCCCTGTTCTTCTCCCAACACCTCATTATATAGCCCCTGACTATTTATGTCCAATGTCCAATATCATCTCCAACTCAGGAAATTCCCTTACTGATCTATTTCATGATGGTGATTTAAGCACACCACTCTCCAATACCTGGTTAGAATTAAGGTTTTATTATGCAACTGTTTTTGATTATCTTTATGATACTAACTCTTTGCTGTCTACGGCGCACTTTAAAACAACACCATGAACAACTCAAATTCCTTTACAAGGCTCGTGCGTCAGGTCTGTAAATGATGGATACCCACTACTTTCCCAATAGTGTTGCTGCCTTTTCAGTAAGGCAACAGGAGGGATGTTACACTTGGTCCCCACACCCTTATAGGCAACCCACTGTGCACCGCTGACAATATCCATTATGTTATATGTATAATCAGTACTAACATTTAGGGTGTTGGCACTTACCATAGTAAGTTACCAGGGACATAATTGTGATTATTACCAATGCTATTATTATGCTTATTATGGAAAACATAAGTAATGTGCTGAGAATACAGGTCTATGTTCTTTGTATGTTCTTCTGAGAAGTCATTGTACAGCCTACAATGCCATCATGTGGATGTATGTAACACCACACTTATTTTCTGTTCGCTGTATAAGTTTTTGTTCTCATTTTAGCTGATTTTACACATTTTGTATATCTCTAGATAACACTGTGGGGCCATCTAACTTTTGGCCAATAGGGCTTGTTTTATGTATCTAGTTCCTGCATGAAAGTAACAGTTGCTATGGTGGTTATCACCATTTAGAAAATGGCCTTGAAAAATCCCAGGCTCTGATTGGCTGATAGCCCTGGCAAGGTGAGCATCTATCAGACAATAGAGCCCGGGTATTAAAAGTGCCAGCCCCAAACAACCTGATAACGTTCAAAATAGCTGAGCTGACAGAACGTTGACTTTAAAACAGACACCATTTTTTTTGGTTCCCGCTTAGCAAGAGATACTAACCCCCAATGCTATACAGTTCACTACCAGCTGTGCTCACTTGTCATATTACTGTACCCTTCTGTGCAACTCTCCGTGACTCTGGATACCGTAACTGTCTGAGAGCTGACTACACTCTCCCTCCAGCCTGCCACTCGCTCACCACAGAAAATGAAGATGCTCCTAATTTGCTCCAGACGCCAGGCGAGCCCACCACTCTATAGGCAAATCACCCCCTCCCCCCCCCCGTTCCATTCCATTTTGGTTATTTTCTACCCTCATAGAAATAAATATTGTTCCAAATCGGCTCACAGTTTTCTTCATTGAGGTTCTCTCACAGGACCTTAACTCCATCACTGTCTGCGTTCCCGATGCTGGTCAACAACAAACCGGAATCACGTACCGGCAAAACAGCTGTCTCTCTTCAAAGTAAATATCAGGTGTCACTGCAAGAAATGGTAAAAGCGGGCGGAGTTAAATAAATTAAAGTAAGCAATAAATCACTGCTGCCACACCGAATGTGCAGGTCTCCACTTCCTGATTTTTATGAAACAACGTCCGCCAAGGTCGATGGTCTGGAAACATAACAAAAACTAAAAGTCACACAAAAGGGAAAGAAATGTTCTTAAGGTGAAAAACAAAGTCCATTGATTGCTGGGGGGGACTTTCCAAGAAACTTTGTCTGTGCTTCTTTAGGTTGCGATAGTGTATGTGTGGGGTGTGTGGGGGGATAGCACTCCTAACAGCCACAAAAAAAAGGTTCACACAAAGGGAAATAAATTTTTTTTCCCACCTCAAAAACAAAGACTACAGATTGCTGGGATGGGGGTGTGGGGGTCAACTCTATCTCTGCTTCTGTAGGTTGTGCTAGTGGGGGGGGGAGGAAAATTAGAATGGCTGTATGAGGGAGTAGACAACAGCAGATGGAACCGCATACAAACAGAGGGACTACTTTTCCAATACAAAGGTGATTTTTGTACTCTTTTTATTTATTTTAAACTCATTTCCTCTCTTATTTTATTACTAATTCAAAATGTACAGAGATGCCCATTTTCTAAGCACAATAATACCTAAAGGGTGGGCTGTATTGGGCAATACGGACCTTCAGAGGCTATAAGGCCCTCGGCGGTGTTACTGTCTAACCCTATCATGTGTGATCATATATAGATTACTGTAGCGTGATCTCTCTGAGACCATCTTCATACCCTGGGGTATTGGGAAACTCTGGCTCCCAGTGTCTACTTTGGTAACACCCTGATTAGGGCACATGTCTGATTTTGTGTAATAAACAAGTTTATTATCACATATGCCACTTGTCTGTTGTTTCTTCTGCTGGTTTATTACCACCAAGAACCTGAGAAGGGCTTAGACCTAACAACCCAATCCCAAACAGTTTATTACTACAGAAAAAAAAGAGTTCTTTATTTATTCCCTGCAGGTGCTCAGTAGCACCCCACTGTGCTGTCTCTGGGGTTGGGGAGCAAAGATCTTGAGGGCCTGCAGTTCATTGGGCATATCAATGCACCCAAAGAGCTGGTGCTTCATGCTTTCTGCCCCTCTGCTGGAATGTCTCTGGGGGTGGGGGAGCGAGGAAAACATGCAGCCACTTCCAGCGCCAGCAGCCTCGAGCACTGAAATCCTTTCTTTTATGGCCGACAGCCACTGGTGTCCTTACTTCCCCAGCCTTCTCGCTGTCTGCATCTGGGCTGGGGAGCACAGGAAAAATCAGCAATTGCTAAGTAGTACCCGTTTCATCCATGACCAGCAAAATCACTCAAAGAGTCCATTCTCTGAGTCCCCTCTGAGTTCTTGGAGTCTGAGGGCCTTCAAGATCTTTGCTCCCCAACCCCAGAAACAGCACAGTGGGGCTGGGAGCACAACAAAGCTGCACGGCAAACTTACTCCTGGCGCTACTGAGTGCCTGCAAATTTTTTCCTCAGCTCCCCACAATAAAAAAAAAAAAAAAAAGTATTTCAGTGATCCAGAGGCTGCTGAGCCCCACAGGGCATGAAAGGAAAGCTAAGGAGCTTCTCTGGAGGGAGAGGGGTTGGTGTGGTTCAAACAACATGAAGTCTTGCTATATTATGACATATGCAGTGAGCCTCAACCTTCGAACTGCTCCGGAGGTGAAAGAGTTAACTTTCCATGCCAGGCATGGAACGCTGAGCTCGAGATCGGTTGAAACTCTGTCTGTTGTTCTTCAAACTCAAACCATCAGATTCTTTACTCCGCCTCATTGAACAGTCGCTCCGGAGATTTCTCTTTCTGCTCGGTTCATTTTGTCGGTTAAAGTATTGTTTTTCTCGGTTTTCGACCGAATTTAAACTGCAACCGGTCGGTTCAGGCTCTGTCTGTTCTGTCATTTAGAGTGTGGTTACCGGTTCTTATCGGTTCTAAAAAAAACAGATTTTATTACTGTTTTTTTCCACGACCCGTGACATGGTTGGGAACCGATAAGAGGGTCTTCCCTGGCGGATTGCCATAAATGGGTAAGTTTGGTTAGGACTGGCACTATGTCTGAGAAACCCAAAAGAAAAACCAGGCCCACTGGGTTTCAACACCGCAGTGTGTGTGGGGAAGTCTTTGCCAAGGCTGACCCCACACCACCTATGTTTATTGTCTGGGGTTTGACCACCTCAATGCAGACTGCCAGATTTGTAAAAATTTTCCTGCAGCTACTCTGGAAAAGAGAGTTGGTAGGCTCAGGGAAAGGGAGGCCAAAGTCCGCTGAACCGGATGGCCAGCCTGGTTCGGTTCCAACCGAACCAGAGGGAGTGCCCTCTGACCAGGGCGAAACTTCCTCGGGCAAAAGGAGAGCCGACTCTGAGGGTCAGTTCCAGCAAAAAGGACTAGGAAATCAGCTGGTGTGGAGCCAAAACTTTCCTCTCCAACTGCTGAAGAGATAGCCAAAGCGATTCAAACTGTCCAGTCGCTTTCCCGGTTCCGACGAACGGCACCATCAGAGTAGCGCCAGTTCAGCGGTTCCACGGTTCAAAGTATGATTTAGAGAATATTATGAACTGGAAGAGGGGAAGAGGAGTATGAGGAGAGTGATTGTGGATTTGAAAGTCTGGATGTGCCCATTGACCCAGACATCTCCCAGACAGACCTTCAGGAGTGTCTCCCCCTAGGCTTTCTGAGTCCCCTTCTCATTTTATGTTTTATAGAAAAGTGGCTGAAATCCTCCAGCTCCCTATGGAGGAAGCTGTGGATGATCAAAAGGAGCCTGACTATGTGGAAATGATGGATATCCCAGAGTCTAGGAGACTGTCTATTCCCTTGCATAAATCTTTTGGGAAACAGACTTTTAAAATTCTAAAAACTCCTCACACTATACCTCCTGTTGATAAGAGAATGGACAAGAGGTACACATTGTCAGGCTCTGATACGGAGTTCCTTTCACAACAATGCAGCCTTGTTGGGGTAGTGCAGGCTGCAGCCTGTGACAAGGCAAATATTCCCTTGGCTTCACACCCCCCCAGACAAGGACTCCAGGAGGATTGATGCTATGGCAAAGAAACAGTACATGGCAGCATCCTTGGGACTCAGACAAGCAAATTATATGGCTTATGTTGCTAGATATCAGAAATCAGATGGGATACTGTTATGGCTCTAGCAAAACAGGTCCCTGACCAGCTCACCAAGGAGCTGGAGCAGGTGGCTGCCGATGGTAATGAGGCATCCAAGGTGCAATTTCATGCTGCAGTGGACTCAAATGATGTGTCATCAAGAGTCATGGCTACATCTATGGCACTTCGCAGAATGGCTTGGCTCAGATGTACTAGCCTGTCACAGGATACCCAGACTAAGGCCATGGATTTTCCTGTTGTGGGTACTTCCCTGTTTGGGGAGCAGACAGAGAATTACATGAAGAAAATGGATGAGTATAGGACCACCTATAGGACTGCACAGGCCAAGGAATGGCAGGCCACTCCTCAAAGGCAGCATCCCAGGGGTAGGGGCAGGCCTTTTCATAGGCCTTTTTACCAAGCCCAGGCCTCCTCTTCTGCTTATACCCAGAGGGGGTTCTTTGGAGGGAGAGGCAGAAGGGGTGCCAGCAGGCCTGTTTCCACCCCTCAGCCCAAAGCCCCTGCCAAGCAGGCACCCTGATGGGGTTGCCAGGGCCGATTCTCAACTACCTGTAGGGGGCAGGCTGGCTTACTTTGTCCAGCACTGGGAGTCTCTGATATCAGACAAGTGGGTCCTGGAAGTAGTAAGCCAGGGACTGGTTCTCAGCTTCAAAAAGTTTCCAAAGATGAGAGCCAGATCCTTTCCACCTGCAAATCCACCAGAGGCACTTGCCCTAGAGGCAGAGGTCTCTTCCCTCCTGGTTCTCACAGCTGTGGAAAGGGTTCCACCCCTACACCAGGGCAAAGGGTTGTACTCCGGGTACTTCCTTACCCCCAAAAAGACAGGAGAATGGCAGCCCATCCTGGATCTCAGATACTTAAACAAGCACCTTTAAAACCAAAATTCAAAATGGTGACTCTGGGAATTATTCTACCCTCTCTAAGGCCAGGGACTGGCTAGCATCCCTGGACCTCAAGGATGCCTACCTCCATATTCTCATCAGAAGCTCCCATCGAAGTACCTCAGGTTCGAGCTGCCCTCAGGCCATTACCAGTTCAGAGCAATGCCCTTGGCTAACCTCTGCTCCAAGGGTGTTCACAAAATGCCTGGCAGTAGTAGTTGCTTCTCTAAGAGGCAAGAATTGCCATCTTCCCTTACCTGGACGACTGGCTCATAGTGGGCCAGTCCCCAGACCAAGTCAAGTTACACCTACAGATAACTCAGCAACGGCTCACCTCTCTAGGTTTCCTCCTGAATCTTTCAAAGTCAGTTCTAGAGCCTGTCCAGCTCCTCACCTTCATAGGCGCAGAACTGAACACAGAGAAAGCCAGAGCCTTCCTTCCTTTGGACAGGGCAAGGACCCTGGTGTCTCTGGCCTCCTCATTCACCCTGCAGGTGTCTCGACCAGCAAGGCATTTTCTACAGCTCCTGGGGCACATGGCTGCTTCTACAGCAGTAGTGCAGGGAGCCAGATTTCAGATGAGGGACATTCAGTTCCATTTGAGAGCCTTTTGGTCTCAAAGGAAGGACCCTCTAACCAAATTGATCCCAGTGACTAGACCCTGATCCAGGCCCTACAGTGGTGGCAGGATCAGAGCAATCTCAGACAAGGGGTTCCTTTTGTCACTCAGTCTCACGCCTTAACCCTTACTACAGATGCATCCCTCTTGGGATGGGGAGCTCACATGGGCGACCTCACCACCCAGGGGTTGTGGTCCCCTCAGGAATCTCTGCTCCACATCAATCTGTTGGAACTCAGAGCCGTTTTTCTAGCACTTCAAGCTTTTTCCAAATCTGTTCAGAACAAAGTTGTACAGGTCAGAACAGACAACACCACCACAATGTGGTACATCAACAAGCAAGGGGACACTCGGTCTACGGCCTTGTGCACCGAAGCAATGAAGTTGTGGTCTCTGGCTTATTCCCTGAACACCTCCCTTACGGCAGTTCACCTCCCAGGCAAGGACAATGTCCTGGCAGATGCGCTCAGCAGGATTTCCCAGGGCCATCACGAATGGTCACTGGACCCCCTGGTCTTGGAGGTGGTATTTGCCAGATGGGGCACCCCGCAGATAGATCTTTTTGCAGCCCCAGACAATCACCAACTTCCCCTTTTTTACTGCAGGCCCCCAGTGTTGGGCTCAGTCCCTCTGGATGCCTTAGTTCTCAATTGGGAAGGGAAGTTTCTCTATGCTTCCCCCCTTCCCTCTTCTGTTCAAAGTGCTAGTCAAAATCAGATCTCAACCCTGCAAGATGATCCTGATTGCTCCAGATTGGCCCAGACAACCCTGGTATCCACTTCTACTGTCCTTAGCAGTCCATCTTCCCCTGTGTCTTCTCAGGAATCACAACCTGTTAACCTGTGCTCAGGGGAGGGTTTGGTACCTGAACCTCAAATCTCTCAATCTCAAGGCCTGGCTCTTGAAGAGTTAGAGTTTGCTGGTTTACACCTCTCCCAAGGTGTAATGGATATCCTGAAGGCTTCTAGAAAACCTTCCACCAGGGCTACTTATAATTCCAAATGGAAGAGGTTTTCCATATGGTGCTCTGGAAGCATATTTCCCAGAATCTGCTGATTTACCCACAGTCCTGGATTATATGGTCCACTTAAATACCTTGGGGCTGAGACCAGCTACCCTAAAAGTGCATCTGGCAGCTGTGTCTGCTTTTATTTCAGCAGGTAAGCCCTCTTCTCTTTCAGCTCACCCTTATTCTCCAAGTTTTCAAGATTGCTTCACACCAACCCTCCATTCAGGGACCCTGCCCCTGCATGGGACCTTAATGTTTGCATTGCTCAGCTTATGCAACCTCCCTTTGAGCCTTTGTCTTCAGCAGAGCTTAAGTACTTGACTTGGAAGACTGTGTTTCTGGTAGCCATCACTTCTGCCAGACGCATAAGTGAATTACAAGCTTTATCAGTGGAGCCTGATTTTATCTCCTTTCATAGAGATAAGGTGGTCCTCAGGACTAACAGGAAGTTCTTGCCTAAGGTGGTTTCAGATTTCACCTTAATCAATCTATATCTCTTCCAGTGTACTTCACTGACCATTCCTCCTCTGGCGAGAGGAGGCTGCACAGCTTAGATGTGAAGAGAGCCCTTAGTTACTACATAGAGCGTACCAAGGGTCACAGGTTTGACTCCCTCCAACTGTTCCTCACTTGTGGTGAGGTTGGTAAAGGGAAACCTGCCACTAAAAGATGTATCCAATTTTGCTATGAAAAACTGGGTTCTTCCCTCGGGCCTAAGGGCTCACTCTACCAGAGGTACAGCTGCTTCCCTGGCTGCTGCCAGGGACATCCCTATTCTAGAGATATGTCAAGCAGCTACCTGGAAAACAGTTCATACTTTTACCAAGCATTACTCCCTGGATAGCCAGGCTAGGAGTGATGCCCGGTTTGGCACAGCTGTGCTTCAGAGCCTATTTCCTAAGTAGGTTCTGTCCCTCCTCCATGGAGGTACTGCTTTGTAGTCTGCATATGTCGTAATATAGCAAGACTTCATGTTGTTTGAAGAAAAAATTACTCACCTTAGTAATGTTGTTTCTTCTATTGGAGTCTTGCTATATTATGACCTCCCCGCCTGCCCCTCTCAGAACCTCTGTTTTTGGGATGTGGGTGGGCAGTGCAGTGTTGGCACTTAGTAGGTGCCCACCTTGTTGTTTTCACCCCTCCTTTTTTGGGGTGACTTGGTGTTGTGTTTTTCACTTTTTGGGTCTCCTGACTTGAGTCTGTTTTGGGACCAAAAAATGTGTTCTTATGTTTAGTAGCCAGTTGGCTAGTGTAGGTTTACAGCTTCCACACAGGACCTCAGTGAGTTTAGCTCGTAAAGATCTGACGGTTTGAGTTTGAAGAACAACAGACAGAGTTTTAACAGAGCTCGAGCTCAGCGTTCCATGCCTGGCATGGAAAGTTAACTCTTTCACCTCTGGAGCAGTTCGAAGGTTGGGACTCACTGCATATGTCATAATATAGCAAGACTCCAATAGAAGAAACAACATTACTAAGGTGAGTAATTTTTTCTTACACTAGAGCAAAAGGATAGGGTGGGGACTCATGGGACACCAGAGATGGAATAAATAACGTTTTTTTTTTCCTGCAGTAATAAACTGTTTGGATAATTAAGGACTTTTCCAAGATGTGTATGGTGACTGGCCGAGGATGGGGGGCTGTGCTGGTCACCAAATGACAAGATGATGTTAGTCAGGTGTCCTTTTTAAAAGTGCAATATGGCATCAGTCTTTACTGTTGAAGCAGCTGACGAGTCCAGTGTAAGTGCTGCAACTAACTGAATGCTGTATTGGGAGTCTGTGATGTGGCATTTCAAAGCCTGACAAGTGCTGACTCCCAATACAAAAACACAAACAGTCAAGTCGATGGTCATTTCAGCGTAATGATCATATAAACAAATGTGCATTCTAAACATTTAAAATGCAAAAAACAAACACAGATGCCACAGTTTATCATTTATTTAACAGATAATAACAGCAGAAAATCATTTCCTATTTCCTTTAAAGGGCAAAAGAAAAAATCAACTTTTCATCTCAATTTCCAAAAAATGAATCAGAGCATAATTCAGATTATAATCACAAAGTTGCCATTTCAAAATAGTTTTCCAATTAGATTTTAAACAAAATATGGCAGTTTCCTTAAAGTAAGAACTGCATCGAGAAATGGTTTTCTCCAGTTCCTGGGAATTGATAGGGAACCGGAGAAATAACCAAGAAATACACAGTTTAAATGAAATAACACCCTAACTAATGCAGAGTATCACGAAATTAACTAAAATACTTGAAAACTTTAACTAATCAAAACAATAAACCAGGAACCAACCAGAATTGTGGAGATGACTTCAGGCAACTGCTCTCCTCAGCGGAGAAATACTGGTAAATCTGATATTAGAAAGCAGGGGTGAGTGTGACCACACAGCAGAGTTTGAAATTAATTCTAAAGTTCTATCATTAGCATAAAATTATAAATCTCCAGGGCCACATATTCCAGGGGAATGACTGCAGTTGTTAAACGTAAGTCACGAATTCCTGGGGTTTGAAAGATTATTTATACTACACAGGGTGCAGTAAACTGTTCAGGTGGCACTAGTAATAAAACTATGATTTCAAGTATGACACAAGAACCGATGGCTCTGGGTACCCAGGAATTACACTAGAGTCCATGATCAGGCCTGGTAGCTACAGTTCCTGGGTTCTTTCAGTGGTGCACTTGATGAAAATTAGCAAGCTTGTAATTTAAGACACCAACAGGCCATAGTGTGCTAGCACAATTTAAAGAACTTGAAATCCAAATGAAAAAGGCTTGAAAACCAATTTATAATCCAAATGAAGTAAGTGTAATCCAAAACTGGCAAAGTACAAAAGACCCCAGTCAGCAATACCAGCACTCACATGACCCACGGATGCAGCAGTTCAGTTGAGGCAAAGGACAGCACATAGCAAAAGGATGGGCAGCAGTCAGGAACAGGGTCCAGTGGCCTGGGAATGAAGCTCTTCAGATTCCCTCAGATGTTCTGCAGCAGCACAGCCTTTCTGGTTCACATCTCTCAGAACACAGCCCTTGTGGTTCAGCTCTCAGTCGCAGGAGCACTACACAGAGGCTTCTAATTTCCAAGGAGCCCAGACCCCAAAAGCGACCCCCAAGGTCCAACTCTTCTCTGGATTGAGCATACCCATGTATGGTCCCCTGTTCACCTGATCCACTCTGCTAGATAAGGGCTAGAAAGCCTCTTTGCTTGGACAGATTGGGTGGGCCAAGTGGTCCTTGTCCACTTTCAAATTCTATGTTTCAGTGTTTCTTCTACCTGACTCCAAAACAACCTGGGTAGGACGCAGGTCTCTGGGTTGGCTCGGTAGAGCTCAGCAGCTTCAGTATGCAGCAATACCCCACAGGCTTATACTCTTAGAGGTTTCTTCCAATGGGTGCTCAGCTGGCACAACTTCACAGCTTTCACTAACTGATGCCTTTCCCTTACACATTCTCATGTAAGTCCAGGATAAAACTCACAGTGAGCTTGCAGAATGAACCCTAGTAAAGGCTCGTAGGACTGTTGGACTGGCTAGGCCTCTCACTTGGTCTTACCAACAGCAGGTCTGAACACCTCGGTATCTCATCACCTCGGTATCTCCTCGACAGCCCAGAAACTTCTCTCCCCTTTTCAGTGTCTCATTGATCAGGCAGGCTGTCTGTCAGTCCTTCTACCTTTAGATTTGCTTCCTGAGCCCACCAGTCCATTAGGGAGTGTCCAATTGCATCATTTGCCCTCAATCCTCCTGGGTACAGCTCTTGGCTTTCTAGCCCTCTGATTAGGTGAACCATGGGGTTAGGGGTCAGAAAAATGGCCATGGACACAGCTGTTAAAGCGTGGTGCTCTCAAATCTTTATTTTTTTACTGGTATCTATGCCCCTAATAATTGTAAGGGCCCCCTAGATAGGTGCAGCCCTCCTGGGCTGATGTCCGGCTGTGTTGGTGAGGTTGTGGGTGCAGTGAGTCTGGTATCAGCATCCTGAAGAGAGAGAGTGCTAGGGCCCTTTGCAGTATGCACTCTCTTTCAGTTTTCCTTGCTGTCAGTGCTAATCTTCAACAAAGTGCATGAAGCTGCTAACAAAAACTGCATCCCAGCTTTCCCAACCCCCACCGCCAGGATCAAGGGACTGGAATCAAAGGAACACAGCTACAGTTGTCAAGGAGAAAGCTGCAGGAGGGGACCAGGAACACCCATGCTGCTGTAGTCTCTCTCTCTCTCTCACCTACCAACACCCATGCAGTCGAATGGGAGGGAGCCAGCAGAGAGTACAGAGCTTCAGGGACCTTGGGAGTGTGGCAGTTAGCCATCAGGTAAGCCCCCTCCTAAGGATGGGGTTACATACATAATGACCTTGTGGGGGAAGCTACTTTTATGGGGATTTGTCATGTATTTGTGTTTGATTTTCATAACACACTTTGCTCAGGGTGTTTTTTTTTGGGGGGGTTAACAAAACTGGATCATAGCTTGTTAACTTACTCCTGTGTGACCAGGTGTCGACCACTTGGGAGGCAGAATTGCCCAGGTCCCTTTCTATAATAAACTAATAAATGAGCTAAGTAGCTG
Organism: Neoceratodus forsteri; assembly: GCA_016271365.2. Classification (NCBI taxonomy): domain Eukaryota; kingdom Metazoa; phylum Chordata; order Ceratodontiformes; family Ceratodontidae; genus Neoceratodus; species Neoceratodus forsteri. Next base: position 58,010,152 of record CM057453.1, on the reverse strand, counting down.
GCCCTTTGGAGCAGTGATAGAGCACCACTCACAGTACTGGTGACTCTGGTTTGGGAATGAGCCTGTGCCATCGAGGGCAGGCTGGAGAAGTGAGGATGGGGCATCCCAGGGAAAACTCTCCTCTCTTGGGGTGGGGGGCCATGACGTCTCACTGTGGGACTGCCACCTGGCAGAGGCCAGATGGCAGCCCAAGAGAGTGCATCAGCTGGGAAAGGGACTGCCACCAGATACCTGCACAATGGTGCCATGGGAGAATAGTGGAGAAAAGAAGCCCCAGCCTCATCTGGAACCCCTGTCAACTCAAACATGACCAATGGCAAGCCACCCACCAATGAACTTGGTCCTGGGAAAAAGAAAAAGAAGAAATCATATTTATACAGAGCTTTTCATGCACATTTATCCCCAAATCCATTACAAGCAATGAAAGACTGGTAGTGAAATGGTTATACACATATAGTGGCTTACATTTTGCATGTTACTAACCACACACAGCCTTGGATAGTTGCATGAACCGGTTTTATGGGAAGGTGAAAGCTGGCCAGGACACTGAGAAAAATCACATACTCTTGCAAAAAGTGCCTTGGGTTCTTTTCTTCCACCTGGACACCTACCAGGACAGCACCAGAGATGGCCACAAGGGACCTCAATTTAATGTCTCATCTGAAGGATGGCACACCCAACAGTACAGCCTCTCCTAGTACTGCACTTGGGTATCAGCATTTATGGTTTGAACCTCATCTAGTGGGACTAGAATCCATGAACTTCTAGATTAGAGGTTGATGTGCTACCAATTGAGCCACACGGACACTTCAGTAAGTGGTGGTTAACTGGTAACTCCATGAGAAGGTCAGTGACGGGGCTGAGGGAGTGCCACAGGGCCAGGGGTCAGAGAGCAGAAAGACGATAGTAAAAAATAAATAACTACATTAATAAATGAAAGGATAACGTGGTTCATTTTTCATTCATGCTTCATTCGCTTCTCTTTTCTCATAAGTAAAATAAAAAAATAACTCTTTCAGGCTTGTTTTAAACACATTTTAGCATTGCTCATGAAAGCAATAAAAAAGAAATATCAAAGTATTGTAACAACCACTTGCCTAGATGTGTTAAGAGGCACGTGAAATAGCCGAGAGCCTTCAATTACACGGAAGCACCTTAACCCGGAGGGTTTATTATAATCACAGTATAAAATGGGAAAGCTGTAAAATATTACAAAAGTTGCTTACTGTTCAGGTGCCAACAGCATAGCTGTTAGCACCTATTGTAACCATGCACTCTCTTTTGTGCATTTAGTCAAGTTCAAGATTACATTCAGTGTGAGTGATTCAGCTGCATGATGTCACTGATGATGTCAGTGATAGGGCTTTTAGGTTGACATAGGGTTTCAGACCTATACAAGCCTGGGTTTGAGCCCCTGTATTGTACATTTTTTCTTTCTCACTACAAATTTTGTTGTATGAGAGAAATTGCTAAATGTCATTGCTGATGTAGTAAAGGATTTCAGCAGAGCTAAATGGAAGACTTTCAGCCAACTGAACTTACTGTAGTTCTATAGTATGTTGTAATCAATTAAATTAGTCCTGGCTGAGGCTAGTCTAGGTTTGAATACAACTGAGTCACCTATTGTGCACATTGTGACATAACCTCTCCACCACAGGAATTGCTTTCAATTATGTGTAGCTCAGTGCACTAAACGTGTGTTTGTTAAGCAGGCAAAGGGTCAGTGGTTCAAATCCTGACAGGAACTTAAACAAAAAGTGCAAAGTGATGCATATACAGACCAAGAACCCTAGGACAGAGTATTTCATAGGAGGGGTTCAGGTAACTGCTTCTAAAGAGGAAAAGGATCTAGGGGTAGTGACTACGAGTGACCTGAAACACACCTCTCAGTGTAAAAAGGCAGTGGTGAAGGCTAACAGGATGCTGGGGTGTATTGCAAGGGGATTCAGTGGTAGGCAGAGTGAGGTTATTTTACCATCGTACAGGTTATTGGTGGGACCACATTTAGAATATGGGGTGAGATACTGGCATCCTTATCTTAAGAAGGACATCAGCATACTGGAGGGGGTTCAGAGGATAGCAACCAAGATTATCAAGGGGTTACAGGACACAGCAGGTCCTATGAGGAGAGGCTGGGGGCCCTGGGGATGTACTCCTTGGACAACAAGAGGCAGAGGGATGATATAAGAGAGACCTTCAAGTACATGAAGTGAATTAACAGAGTGAAAAGGGAGGGTCTCTTTAAAATGAGTGACAACAGCATCACGTGGGGGGCACAGCCTAAAACTGATGGGGAGGAGAGATTCTGAGGGGATGCAAGGAAGCATTTCTATACAGAGAGGGTGATGTCTGCCTGGGATGGGCTGCCAGAGGAAGTGGTATCAGTGAGGATTGTGGGAGCATTCAAGAGAGCCTGGGACAAGCACAAAGGGAACCCTTGGGACCAAGGAAGGGAAGGGGGGATGGAGGAACAGTTGGGTGGGGGGCAGGGTCATTGGTGTAAATTGTAAGGCCAGACCCTGCATCACTTACCGAGCAGATATGATAGACCGGGTGTTGTTCTTCTGTTGGCTCTTTTTGTATGTTCATATTTCTTTTGTAAGATGGAAACTCACTTGAGTGGCAATTCACGGTGGTAGCGTGGAGTTGGAATAGTAAATTACATAAGCACATTCAGCTAAGAAAAACAATTTGTGATGGTAAATCTCTTGCTGGAATTACATCCCTAGTCATCTGTTTTGTAGGCTGTGACACAAAGTCTACATCATAAGAACTGCAACTCATTTATCAGCAGATCAGTGGCATATTGAACGTGTGTTTGCTTAGTACTGTAGGCAAGGGATTGGCAGATCAAATCCTGGCAAGAACATGAATATTTTTTGTAACATGGAAACTCACTTGAGTGGCAATTCACAGTTGTGTGGAGTTGAAACAGTAAATTATATGAGAAGTAAATTTAGCTTAGATCAACAATTTGTGAAGGTAAACTGTCTGCTGGGATTAGATCCCCTGTCACCTATTTTGCAGGTTGTGAGATAACCTCTATGCCACAGGAAATGTGACTCGCTTACCTGCAGCTCAGTGGCATACTGAAAGTGTGTAGTTAACAAGCAAAGAATCGGTGGTTTAAATTCAGGTAGACATAGCCTGAGACCTGGCAGGGACTTAAATACATGTTTCAGTTGTTTTTTTTGTAAGGTGGAAAGTCAGTTGCATAGAGGTTCATGGTGATGTGGAATGGTATAGTAAATTATATAAAAACATTGACATACTTACCGAATCTCTTTCATCAGGTCACACCTATGGAACTATATTGGGTCATCACGAGGATCACATGGAAACTTTTGTCAGGAGTCCACCAGGGAGCCCCCCATGACTACATCGTGCATAAACGTCCTTTTAGAAAATGGGCTAGATTCTAGGAGCTCACTGACTGGCTGACAGCCACAGCGGGGGGGGGGGTACATTAACTTTCAATAGAGGTCCACCACAAAATAAGTGTCAATTTGGGCTGCCCCATTACTTAACGTATTCTTGGGCACCCGAATTTTCAGTCCAACCAGCCGCCATTTTTTTAACCTCGCTTAGCAAAAGAATGGGAGAGAGATCCCCACACTCACTCCTCAAAACCACACACTGCAGTCACAAATAGAAAAAAATTATAGCAACGTCCACCTCACCGCTGAACCTCAACCAATCTTTTGACAACCACAGCATGAACTTACTATGCCAGTTTCAAATTCAAAAGTCAGTTGCCATTTTCCCCCATTCATCTAGCGAGAGTGAGAGACATCCGTTCGCCTAGCAAGAGAGTGAGAGCCCCCCCACACACACACGCCAGACACCACACACAGTTATGTGAAAAATATCACAATTCATGGCAGTAATCAACAGAACACAAATAAAAACACATTTTTTTCCTGCTCCCTTAGCAAACGACGTGCCAGTTTCCTGGTACAGTCCTTCAGGATTGTACTGTGCTTCCATTCTCGTCGACGGTTGAAGAATAAAACAAAACTTTGCCACATCATGCAGATCCCCTTTCCTGATATACCCACAGCATCCAGCTCCACTTACTGATGCCCGCCAGCTGATCTGTTCCGTTTTCTGGCTCCTCCACTTGGGTACCTGACCGCAGGCTCACTCACTGAATAAAACGGTGCTCCTCTTCACACTCCCAGTCCTCATGGAAGGTGGTGATGACCAGGATCGCATAAAACAACAACAACAAAAAAAATGGCCTGGTGGCGTTGTGGGTTGAAGGGCTGGATGCCACATGCCTTGCGCCATGCCGGCGACCCAGGTTCAGAAACGAGCACAGGATGCCAGGGGTCAGCAGAGGAAGAGAAGGATCGAGCATCTGTGGGACTGCTCTCCTTCTCTGGGGAGGGGGGATGCCAGTGTTCGGCGCTTAACTGTCCATAGCTGCAGCTGGGGGGCAGTGCATTGATGTTGCAGAAAATAGGGGTGGAGATAGGGCACGACATCTGGAGGAGTGAACGTGGGTGTGTGCATGCTTCCTCCACCAGCGTCACTGCACGCCTCATCTCCAGGGAAAAATGGAGGAGAAAGAGCATTGCCATGGAGGATGATGGAGGGTGCCTTGCAGGCCCCGCGCTTGGCCAGCCACGGCGCTGGCTTCACTGGATCCAGTCTCCAGGTGAGGGTTGGGAAACCCTGCTGGCCCCTCCAGGGAGGTAAGCCCTGGGGGTGAAGGTCAGTGCCGGCTGGTGGACGCCAGGAGATGGGGCTGGGGGCTCCCCCCAGAGAGGACAGTGGCAACAGGAGTAGAAACAGACTACAAAAATAAACAAAAAAACAGAAATAATCCCAGTAGTTAGGGCAGCCAACAAGGACTGGGGGACCAAAAAAAAATGAGGGCACTTTAAATCCCAAGGGCAGGCAGTGGGGATCAAAAAAATCCCACAGTATTCACGTAGGATTCTGGTCCTCATAGCAAGCAGTGGGGACCGAAAAAACAGGAAACAGTCTCATTCATTCCCAGTCCTCAGGGCAGGCAGCAAGGACCGGGAAACCGTAAACAAACAAAAAACAAACGAAAAAAAAAAAAAAAAAAAGGCTGACAATGAGCAGCAGCTTATAATATAACAGCTCCCCCTAGTGATCACTAACGAAGAAAGTATTCCAGTAGTATAGGGACTATTTTAACAAAAAAAAAAAAAAGACTAAACATACAATTTCAGTAATTTTTTTATAGGATTTCTTTCATTTTTTTTTTATAATTCTGTTAAAAATGACACATGTGGCACATTTTCTAAGCGCAATAATACCCTCCAGGGTGGGCGGTATGGGCAATACTGGACCTTCCAGGGGCTATAAGGCCCTCAGTCTGCAGCGTTGGGCCTCATTACACCCCTGGGCGGTCTGGTATTGCCCAATACCGCCCACCCTGTTGGGTATTATTGCTTGCATACGGCATGGGCAGCCCCTTCTCTCCTCAGTTCCCTACTGGAGATTATGCTTGGAGGATTTATGAACCAGGGAACAGGGAGATTAAAGCTGCACCCCCATACTAAGTGACAGGGACACGGAAGTCATAAATATGGAAAAGGCAGAATAAGAGAAAAAAGTGTAAGGGGGCTGGAGAGAGGGTCAGCATCGCCTGGTGAAAGAGATTCTTTCGAAGATCTACTGTTATGTAAGTACATAACTGTTCTATCTTCAGCAAAGATATCTCTTTCATCAGGTCACATCTACAGAACGAGTCTTTAGCAGTACCCAAAAACCCATCAGGACAGGAGGAGGAGCAATAAAAAAGCCATGATAAGGGACCACAGTGTAAAGGCCCACAATCGGTTTCTCCCACTACAAAATAACCAGACTGACATGTCTTACAGGGTTAGACAGGGCTGCATGGGGCGACTGCACCAATGGCAGCAATTAAATTGGCTTGTAAGCCCACTATAAGTGTGAATAATCCTGTCAAGGAGAAACACACCAGAAACAGGAAGTAGTCTGCTGTACTTACTATGATAGCTGGAAACAAGGAGTCAACCCTTTAAGGAGGCACTATGGAAGGCCCCTGAATAGCCTGTTTTCCATATGTTCATTAAACTATATATGTATAGGTTTTGTGATTTGTTATTTTGCAAGTAGAATGCTTCCCTTGGAGTGGCATGCACCTGGGTAATAACGGTAATGATAACGTCTCAAAATACAGTCACAGAGCATAAAAAAAACAAATTCTAGTCAGAGCCGATACGGCTGCGCAAAGCTCTTACTTGTTGGGGTGTGGGAACAGTGGCAGTATCGCAGCAGTGGCAGCGGCAGTGTTTTCCAAGTGGATGGCACAGCTGTCGGAGCAGCGATGATGTGCCAATCGAAAGATGGTGGCAGCAACAAAACTGCACATGCACGATACCCACGCATGTGCAGTTTTTATGGAAATTTGTGGCTAAAGTAGTGCGCACATGGGGAGGGGAACGACCATGCTGTGGAGGGCAGCTTCGCTGGCGGAAGGCAGAACCAATGGAGGTGGTGCTGTCCACTGATTACCACATCACTGTAGAAGAACACAGGGTCACGTTCTGGAGGCAACCCACTGTTCTCCTACAGTGATAGCCAAACACCTGCAGAGCTCCACCCATACAGCCATAAAAAGGAAAATAAATGCCTTTATAAACATAAAAGGGCGTAGCCCACTATACGCGGCAGTAGCCACCGAGAAGCCATAGCAAACAAAATATCCCAAGGCAACACTCTGGAGCCTTCCTGGACCCAGAGGGGAGAAGCACATTGTCCCACTGAAAAAGAATACGTGAGTCGTCCCAAGCCTTATGGGATAGTAATCCTCTATATCAAAATAAATAAACCAGGTAGCATAATTTCTGGACACGTTAAAGAAAGGCCGTAAAGGATGTGACTGAAAATAGACCACCAAGGATGCCATGCCTTACTTACTTAGTAAGGTCGCCTAGTGCAGTAAGCCTATTGTTTGCCACAAATTGTATAACAGGCATAGCTGGCTAGCTTCAGACAGGTAGGGACAAATACCTCCAGGTCCTGAGATTATAATGTACCCTTGTGTCAAGGGTATAGCCTTAATCATATCTCTATGAGGAGAAAGGAAAGGGAAGGTGGATCTTAATCATGGATTGATCCCATCAAAGTGATAAGCGGGTGGCCAAAAGTCGCTCTTGGCACAGCCTATACAAATTGTTAAAAGAAAAATAGGGCATAGGTCTTCAACTGGAGCTGTGGTTACCCAGCCTATTATTATTTTAAAGTGAATGGAACAAACTTGTTACTACAAGCAGGCCAGAAGACCGCACACAACCATTAGGCTGTCTCAAGAATAAGGAGCCATAAGGGACCTGGAGATGTGAAAGTCAATAGACGTCCTATACGGTTGGCACTTGGAAAAATAAAAATAAAAAAGGAAGGGGGCTACCACACCCTGTGCCATGACTAGTGGAGATTATCAGGACCATGGAAAGCCAGACCAGTAGTATTCCCTTGTTTAGGGAACCCTCTTATAGTATGGTAAGTGGCTAAGACCTCATTTAAGCCAAAATCTCTGTTACAGTCCCCTTAGGAGTAGGCCCGAAAGTTAGTATGGGGTCTAGGCCCACTGTGGCTATTTTTAAAGGCACATTAACCACCAGCCTGGTGGCACGGAGGGTTGAGGTTCTGGACACCACACCTTGCGCCATGCTGACAACCCGAGGTTGGGAGTGACCTCGGGTGTTGGAGGGTCAGCCAGGGGGAGGAAGGATTGAGCGTCCCAGGGACAGCTCTCCTCCTCCGGAGGGGGGGCATACAACTGCAGCTGTGCTGGCTCCTGGCGGTGTGCTGTGGGATGGCCCAGACGGCACTGGACGTGCAGTGTGCGGAAGCACGCATGGCAGCGTCATTGATGCCATTGCACGCCAGTGCCATGGGATGGAGACATTTAAAAAAAATTCTCTGGCATGCAAGATGAAGTCCAGCCCGTCGGCACCATGCCACTCTGACTCGAGATGCTCCTCCCAGTCCAGACCCTCAGCTTCCGCGGTGGTGGGGTATGTACCTGCCGTGAAGCAGCCAGTGAGAGGAATGGAGGAGGGGGTCCAGCACAGGCATTGGGAGTGTCGCGGGGCCGTGGGTCCAGATGGATGGGGGAACCATAGGTAACACCCCCTCACCCAGCCAAGGAGGGAATAGACACATAAGGGAAAAAAAAAAAAGGCACGTAAACCAGTGATGAACCATCCTGGGTGCTCTGGTAGTAGCAGGGTGGAGGGCAAATCTTTTAATGCTTCTTCTACCTCACTACCAAATAATTTCTGCCCCGTGAAAGTGGCATTTAGTACTGTTCTCTGTATCTGGCCCAGAAGTCCAGAGACTCTGAGCCAGGCATGGCATCTTAAACAAATGCCTGCTGCTGCAACCCTGGCTGAAACATCCAAGGCATCATACGCTGATTTTATACCTGCTCTCAGGACCACAGACAGAGCTTCAACCCACTCCTCAGCCACAAATAAACAGCAGAACCCCCACCCTCAGCACACCTGCTCTCTGGACCACAGACAGTGCTCCAACCTGCTCCTTAGCTGCAAATTAACAGGTACCCTGCCTTGTACAGCCCAGACCCAATCAGACCCCACACAGCGTGCTGTTCTGTGTTGGGCTCTTCTCTCCGTTTGATCTCACTACCACGCAAGTGTGGTAGCTGCCCTACCACCCCCACCCCTACCACCTTAGCTAGCCTTATCTTTAAAGGGTCGGTGGTCATGTGTGAGTCTATCTTCCTGAGTGCCCATTTGCTCCTTCTCACCCCTTCGCACTAGGGGTCACTAAAGCTTTACAATCCTCCCAAATTAGAACAGCCTCACGCTATGCAACACCACAATCATGCCACATTCACCCTGGCTGTTCCTGGCTCTCTTCTTCAACTCCAGCTCTGGCTCAAGCAGCTACCTTTCTCTCCCCCTACACCCCCTCGCCCTTACTTCTATATGGACCCTTCCGACATCTGCCTGCTGCCCCTCCTCCTACATCTTTCACCCCCCGTACCCCCTCTGTACCCTGCCTCCTTACAGTCATCACTTAGAAAGCATCTCCTGCACTCTCTTCTCCTTCTCCTGTTGACCTCAGGTGATATTAAACTTAACCCTGGCCCCCCCATCCTAAAAGAGTCTTCACATTTTCCATGTAAACGCCCAGAGTCTCCTATCCAAAATTGATGCCCTAAAAGTCTGTCTTACTCAACACCCATTAGATGGTCTCAGAGTCTCGGGGTCTTGGCTCTCCTCTCACACCCCTGAATCTCAGCTTGCCCTACCAGACTTCAATGTTTACTGCCAGGACCATGGCAAGTGGGGTGGCGGTGTCACTATGTATGTCCATAGGTCTCTCCCCCACACCATCTCTTTCCAAAAAAAACAGTCTCCAAATCCTATGAGACCCTCCTTGTTCAGTTCACCCTCCCGTTCACAGTCCCTGTCAGATCTGCACTCTGTACGCAGCCTCTAAACTAGCCCACGAATCCCTTCTCTCATGCCTCATGCTCAATCGTCTCCCTCTTTTTGGACACAGAACTACTCATGATGGGGGATTTCAACACTGATTGGCTCTCCCACCACCTCCTCTCATACTAAAACTTCTGTCGAGTCTCTCAGTCTCTCTCAGCTGCTAAATGAACCAACCAGCTACAACCCACGTTCCACCAATCATACCCTCATTGATTGGATCCTTTCCTCTCACACCCACTGTATATCTGCTGCTGGAGTCCTATCTGACATTATTAGTGATTACTGCTTCATGTACTGCATCAGGAAGGTTCACCTTCCCAAATCCCCCCCCCCAAATATCTAAACTACTGCTCTACTCATAACCTAACCCCCCACCTTCTCCTGGCCGACCTAAACTCAGTTGACTAGTCCCCTGTCTTCTCAGCCTCAAGCGGAAACCAGGCCCTTGTACACTTCTCCTCCATCCTGACTAGAATCTGGGACCTTCACGCCCCGGTCCACACCACTAGGGTCAGGCATCACCACTTTCCTTGGATCTCCCCAAATATCCTATCCCTGTGCAAAGCTCGCAACAAACCATGGTCACAATTTAAATCCTCTAAAGCCATCTCTGATCTTCACCACTTATCACAAGCTCACAAACAATTGTACTAATGCAATACTCAAAGCCAAATCAAAGTACTTCAGGTCTTTCATTCTGCCCTGAATCCTCATTCTTCTGGAGCACAGTCAAATCCCTTATCAACCCCTCCAGCCAGGCAACTAACCCCCTCACTCAATCCAAGCGGGTCCTTAATCTGTCATCCAACCACTGTTGCTGATACTTTCAACAAATTCTTCATGTCCTGTGCAATCCCTGGCAGTCCTGTGCCTCCCTATTCCCCTCCCCCTCCCATGGGTTTAGCCTCACCCCCCCCCAACACCACCTCTCCACATAAAGTTTTTCACACCCTTAGCACTCTAAACTCACATAAATCTACCCCAGATGACCTCCATCCAAAGCTCCTGCGTCTCTCTGCTCCAGCCATAGCCACTCGTCTGTCTTACTTCATCAACCTCTCTTTCTTCACCGGCACAGTCCCACAACAATGGAAACTGGCTAACATAATTCCATTGCCCAAAGGAGGTGACCCCTCATCCCCAGGTAACTACCTTTCCCTGCTCCCCTCCCTGGCTAAACTCCAGGAATCCCTAGCTCGATCCAGACTAGCAGACTTCTTCTCATCAATAAACTTCTTCTCAGACTAGCAATCTGGTTTCCGGAAAAAACATTCCACTATTTCCTCCCTACTCCGCGTTACAGACTCTATCTTCACTGCAATGGACAAAGGCCACCTCACAGCTGCAATATTTAGCAACCTCGCCAAGGCCTTTGATTCCATCTCCCACCCACTCCTCCTCTAGAAACTGCACTCAACTAGCCTTGCATCCTCCACCATCCACTAGTTCAATTCCTACCTCTGTGACCAACAGCAGCCTGCCTTAGTTGGCAACTCTGCATCTCCCCCACCCTCATCCAATCAGGGGTTCCTCAGGGCTCCATCCTCGGCCACATCCTCTTGTCAATATTTATAATGACCTCCCCACTATTTGCTTACAATCTAACATACACCTCTATGTGGATGACACCATCCTCTGGGTCTCTGGTCCCTCCACTGACTCAGTGCAGCTCCCGCTCTAGTCCGAATTCAGCCGTGTGCTTTCATGATTCCAAGACAATGGCCTAAAAGTGAACGCTAATAAAACCATCTCTATGATCTTTGGCTCCCCCCACAAACTGGCCAAACTCCCTGCCTGCCCTCGAATCACCACCCTGGATAGCTCCACTCTTGATTACCATCACCTCCTACAAAAACCTTGGCCTCTGGTTGAACCAATATCTCAACGTCGCTGTCCATATTGACTCCCTTTGCTCAAAACTGTGCCCCAAACTAGGCATGCTTTTTGGCAACAAACAAGTCATCCCCCTACACATTCACCATGACCTATTTCACAAGACTATCCTCCCAATTTTCCACTACAGGGACATTATATATGCCTCTGCCACATCCCTCTCCAAGCTTGACACTTTACTCAACTCTTTTCGCCACAAACTCCCCACCATGTACTCATCACTGCACACTTCTCTCCTCTCTAAATTTCTCCCTCTCTCCTATAGATGCTACATTCACTCACTAACAATTACTGCAAAATTTGGGTTCAACCTTCTCCCTCCATACCTTTCCTCCCTCCTCTCCACTGCTGCCAGCTCCTCCTACTCTCTTAGATCTTGGCATCCCTGCTCCTTCTCCAATCCACACTGGCGATCAGCAGCTGGTGTCTCCGCCTTCTCTTTCTACCTACTTCTTCTCTGGACTTCCCTCTTCCCTCCATGCATCCCCATCCCTCCCTGCACTTAAACGCCAAATTAAGCCTACCTTCCAGTTCCCTGCACCTGTCCCCTCTCCCCCATTCCCGCCTCCCCAGCCCCCCACTCTTCCTACCCCCCTCCCTATTCCCCCCATGCATAGCCACCTTATATACCTACTCCCTTTTATTACTTTTTAACAACTTTTCTTCTGATAAGTTTTTACCTGTATTATATATATTCTGTATAACATGCATGATTCCTCAATCTAACTACTCTATGTAATTACCAAGCACTCTGTACTGCCTAAATTGCTGTTGACACTTGTAAACTGCTATGTGGCACTTATTTATGAATGTGTAAGTTTCCTCTGTATTTACAGTAATTTGTATACCCATGTCCCTGGGTCACACCTGGAAACAAGCCTTAGCTCAGTGTGCCTTTTCTGGTTACCAAATTTTAAATAAATAAATAAAAATGATGAGCCTACTTGGGTGGCTGTCTCCAAGTTGCGTAATAGGTCCTGTTTCGCTGCACCCTCTGGTAACCCCAGGGTAGCAGTGTGTGCCCTGCACCACAAAATATTTTGGTATTTCATCATATAGGCCTGAGAGTTAGCAGTTCTTAAGCTCATAGGAGCAGAGGCATAGGTACACTTGCCTAGGTCATCTAAGTTTCTGGATTTCTTGCCTGCAGGGTGAGAACTAAGGCAAGTGGGAGCCCAAGAACAGTGATGATCAGGTGTTAATATCACTGAATCAGTCTTGGGCTGAGAAGCATAATATGCCTTACTAGAGGGTGGTGGGTATGTTTTATGCCCCTTCCTGGGTACGGGTGGTACTTCATTACATCAGTACCAAGCAAGATACATATATATATATGTATGTATATGATATCCTCCAGGACTGGGTATATTGGTGGGGTATAACCATGGGAGGGCCCTCAGAAACCTCCATGAAGTCCAAAAGGTCCTGTTTCAAGGAATCTTTCTGCTCCCCAGAAAAGCCCATGGTTGCCTGCATGCTTTGTAACATGGACATAAAGAAATGGTCCTCTGGTGGCGACCTTGGAGTATAAACTACAGTGTCCTCACTACAGGAGGATGGAGAGGAATCTGCATCAATCTGATTAAAAGGCACCCCATATCCCTCATCTTACTCAAGTAGGGGAGTATGCGGTTGGATGTCAACGTGCCTGCTGGTACCAACCATGGGGGTCATGGTGGCAATGCCCAGGGTAATGAAGGATACCCCTTTCTAAAAATCAGAGGGCATGTACATCAATGGGGAGAAAGAGAAAGAAGTGGCCACGTTGCTCCTGCAGTTCATGATTTGGCGTCGACAAGAGAAGTGTGAGAGCAGTTCAGTCATTGACTGTGCTAGATATATGGGCTGGAATGGCTCCATTGACAGTCCCTGTTGAAAGCGCAGTGATGACTGATTATCAACTGAAGGTGAAGGCTGCGGGTTTGCCATCAAAGAAACTAACCCAGGATCATTACATAATGATATAAAAGGGTCCTCAGACGAAAGGGTCAACGGGGGACTCATGTCTGGTGACAACTGTAACCCCATAACTGGTAGCTGTAGGGTTAGTACAGTCCAAATTCTGATCTGATCTCTTCAACAGAGAGGTATTAGTGGCTAACAATAAGTCATTGGCTGCACCTGCTCTAGTGGGTGGGGCCAGAAGCATCAATGATGAGTGAGCTGTTGATGAGGGGTGACTGCCCAACCATGTAAGATTCGGTTTCATCTACACCCCGTCCTAACCTCATGGAAATGGAGGTCTGGGGGGCTGAGTTATCAAGCATGGCAACACTTTTTCTATGTGCCACTGCTGAATCAATCAACGGTGTTGGAGAATGCACCAGTGTGGCAATCTGTCTGCTGTAGTATTGGTTGCAAAGTCCTACCAGACCCCACTGTGGATGTCTGAGGAACAGTCAGGGTGGCCCTAGTCACCGGCATGGAAATACAATCAGCTGTGCTGGGCTTAATGGTGATCTAGACCTCTTGTGGGGAGACTTGTCTCATTGATGCTTATGTTTTGATGGCATTTCCCTTAGGATTTCTTATCCTGACTTTTCAATGGGTGTTTGCACATGGAGCAAACTGTGGGGTCGGACAACGCCATCTTCTCTTGGAGCTGCTTCTCCATTGCTGTGAGGGCTTTCCGCAGGAGAAAGTTATCAAGGGTCACCTGCCTCCATTGCCTAGTTGCAGAGTTAAAACTGCAGCAACTGTCACAGGCCTGAACACTGAGGATGAGGCCAAGGCAACAGACATAGACACTTTGTGTCGTCCTTAAAAATATGCTCTCCGCAGTCTCAGAAGTGAAATAATTTGAAGGACACCTACAGTAGCATAGAAGAAGACTAACAAGGGTGATGGTTGTAAGTATTTTTAAGAAGAAGAATTGCTCTTTATGTTGATGGCTCTGATGAGCAGAATCAACAAAAGGAAAAAGAACTGGGGAGAGAGGGGGATGCCCACACCTTACAGATGCTTACATATGGAGTAATCATGGGCAGACCTCTGGTGGACTGCTGGCATGGGTGTAGGCAGGCATACTCCAAGCACTCCATGGTGTGCAATTTTATTTAAGGGGGGTAGCAAATAGGCTCTGAACTGCTTCCTTTTTCCATGAAAACTAACAAAGAAAATACTGAACCTTTCTGTAATTTATTCATAGGAGTCGAAACTAGAAAGACTGGTCGCTAATACACTCTTTGCATCCCAAGGATAATACAACTTTACAGGCTCTGGGCTGGTATGTGGGTGCCTTAGGGAGCAATGCATGGTATTTGTATTTACCCATGCATGGCAACAACCACTGTCATGAGATACAAAAGTTGTATTTATCGTGCCAAATGAGGCAACAAACATGGTCCTGCTGTACGTTTGTATATTGCCTGGCTATACCCGGGGGGGGGGTAGCAGTGAGTCCACTTGGTGTGCAGATCTGAAATCCCTGACTGCTGGCAAAAGTTTCCATGTGGTCCCAGCACTGACGCGATATAGTTCCATAGGTGTGACCTAATGAAAGAAATATCCTCGATGAAGATAAGAATTTGTAAAGGTAAACTGTGAGCTGGGATTATATCCCCAGTCACCTGTTTTGCAGGTGATAACCTCTGTATTATAAGAACTGTAACTCACTCACCTGAAGATCAGTGGCACACTGAATGTGTTTGTTTAGCAGGCAAAGGATCAGTAGTTCAAATCTGAGCAGGAACTTAAGCCATTTTTTCAACTTTTTTTTATGATGGAAGCTCACTTGAGTAGTGATTCATTGTGATGTGGAGTGGAATAGTAAATAATATGAGAAATAAATTCAGCTAAGAACAACAATTTGTGAAGAAACATCAATTGCTGTGATTAGATCCCCAGTTGCATGTTTTACAGGACATAACTACTACACCATAGGAACTGCAACTTACTTCACTGAAACAGGAAGAAGGCAGCTCAGAAACAGTGGAGCTGCAAGATATATGAATGTTGAAACCAAGAAATCAGTTGAGTTGCAAACATCCTTGAAGAGCCAAACAAGTCCCCATGATATTGGAGTATTTCAAAAGCTTTATTAATGCAAAGACAATGATAAGGAGTAGCACACCCCCCCCCCCAATTGGTGGTGCTACTCCTTATCATTGTTTTTGCGATAATAAAGAGTTTTTTTGGGGGGTTACCATTATTTTTCCCACCCATCACCACTGGCTGGGGCCATATCGGTCAACCCGCCTATTCCCCTCCTACCTGAGATCCTCCCAATCTGTGTTCTCAGTCTCCCTTCACTCGCACACACCTCTGGAGAATCTGCCGGTCCATGCCCCCCGGAGCGGGGCTGCCTTCTGCTCCTCAGCGCTCCCTCTTCTAATGCTCCTCAGGTAGAAGTGATTGGTGAGATGAGGTTCCAGTGGGCAGGATCTGGTGTTGGAGGTGGGGGCAGGTGATGTCTTCCTCCCAGCCTATGGGAGTTTTCCTGCATTCAAGAACATGAACCCCCCAGGAACATGGACATGCAATGACGTACAGAGCAGGCTGAGCACACTCCCGCGCCCTTCCCACAGACATCTACCAATGCTCCCACCTGTCACCAACGTGAACCCTGGCTGTTGCACCCCCAGCCTCCACTAGGAGTTGCCAGTGCTGGGGAATCATCCACCCACCCTCTCTCCAGGAGAGGAGAGCAGTCCTCCTGATGCTCAATCCTCTCCCTCCCCTGCCGACCCCTGATGGCCGAAGGTAATTCCCGAACCCGGGTTGCCGGCGGCATGGCACGAGGTGTAGCATCCATCACCTCAACCCTCAGTGCCACTGGGCTGGCTTCATTAATAAAGCTTTAGAATGGACATTCTAGGATGTTTGCAGCTCAACTGATTTCTTGGTTTTAACTTGCTTAACTGCAGCTCAGCAGCACACTGAATTTGCATTTGCTTAGCAGGCAAGGGATCTGCAGTTCAGATCCTGGCAGGGACTGCAACATTTTGTTTCAAATGCTTTTTGTAAAATGGAGACTCACTTAACTGAAATTCATGGTAGTATAGAGTTGGAATAGTAAATTATGAGATGTACATTTAGATAAGAACAACAATTTGTGATGGAATATTGACTGCTGGGATTTGATCCCCAATTGCTTGTTTTGCAGGTTGTGACATACAGTGCTTGCTACAGACAAGTTTAACGGTAATGCGGTATGACGCTCAGTACCGGACTTTGCCATGCGGTGTGGTGTGTTAGAATGATAGTAGCTCCTTACCCGTGTTGTGGGGCTGCAGTATTATAGCAACTGGTTAAATGCTCTTCCTCTCTTAGCCACAGGATGGCTACCATGAGATGTCAGCACAGTACTGATTGCCTGAAAAGTAATACATTGTCTCCCACCCCAATTGACCTGTGGATGGCATGTGGTTAGTGCAGGGACACTACTGAATTTAATGAATCATTTTCGCAACCGATGAGAGTGAAAGTAAAATGGGGTGGTTTTAAAAGTTGAAATGAAATAAAAATGATCTGGTAAATTCTCCAGTCCAGTCTTTATTTTCTACATTTAGGTATTATTTTACATCATCTGTGCCAATAATCAGTTCTAATAAACAAAAAAGCAATGACAATTTATTTGAAAGTATGCCCTGTTTGTATTGCAGATTTCTGCCTGTCACGGCAGCAGTCCGCTGTTCAGTGTGAGAAGGTGTCAGCAGAGCTTGAGACAGCACCATGACATAATGTATGTTTAGTGATCTACAAAGGTGAAAATTACTATGATAACGCTCATTATCAGAAATAAATCTAAGGAATAACTTTGTTCTGCCCTTCCATACAGACCCGGGAAGACTGTTCAGTTTTAAAACATCATTTGTTTACTTTGATAGAGGGTCCATGTAAAAAGCTGGTACTGAGCCAACATAGTGCGATTTTAAAAAAAAGTAAACCTTTACAAAACTGACAATAAAATAGTAAGTGACAGCATAAGTAAACTGTCATGGGCTCCATTAGAATCACACAGGTAACTCAGTCACTCCCCATCTCATGGCGGGTCCGAGAAAAAAAATGCAGACAAAACACTTCTCAGGAAGATAGAAACCTTTATTTAATTAAGAACTGTTAACCTTGACAACTGAACCACCTGCCCCACAGTTAAAAAAAAAATTGCCTTGTGTCTCAGGGTCCCTCCCTGCACCGATCACCTCCACAATTTTCAGCTGCAATTAATAAAACTGCGAGAAATATGGTATTGTCTCAGAGTCAGCAGCAGTAACAGAAGGAAAAACACTATAGTGCACAAGAAGAGCATATGGTAAGGGTTAGTATTAGGAAACAATGGTGCGCTGCGTACAGTACCTAGAAAAGCACTGAGCATCCATTTACCGCAGCTATTTCTAATAAAAAGAATAGAAAGGTTAAGATATAAACCGGCTAGCAGTTCCTCCCCCACTCCAACTGCCCAGCCCACAGTTTGCCTTGTGTCTCTTAGTCCCTCCCTGCACCAATCATCTACACAATTTCATTTTCAATTAATAAAAACAGGAAATACGGTGTTGATTTACCAAATCAGACATTTGCATGGGGAACAGGTGAAAAGGTTTCCTGATCTTGTTGTCCTAGTGGCATGGCGATTTATTCTACTGTTTGTATGATTTTTATAACAAAAGGCTAACAGGATTTTTTTTAATTTATTTTTCCAAGCATTGCCTTGCATGCATGTTCCCTGCAATCAGCTTATCTCCCAGACCATCAATAGCAACAATGATCAGTGACAACCTCATACTTTGCAAATCGGTTCAAAAATGTAGGGCCGACCCATGTGTTAAGACTGTTGTCCTGGATCTGCACATTTCATTCTTGGAACTATTCTAATTTAATTAGGTAACTGGACATCAGAATTCAATACAATGTATCCTGACTTTGTATATACTCTCTTCCACATACAGTAGCAGTGGTAAAAACATGGCTGTAGAAACAACGGTCATCAATTTATATGCATACATGCCTAGACCCATTAAAATAAAAAGCTGTTAAATAGATTATTAATGCAGCACAATAATGATCTCAATTACACTGGAGATCCTGTATGCTATTATACACTGAACCATCTAATTGTGATCCCAATCACTTTATTCCTGCTTTATCACTGAAGAAAGTCAGTATACTATAGCAATGAAATAGAAAATGTGACTTGCTTCTGAGGAATTATGATTTATATGAAGTTATAAAATGGCAGGGTAAAATTGTATAATCTGATTGGCTCTTATTTATGTGTAAAATACAGTTTACACATGGGTAAAAAAAAAAGGACTGCTCAGCAGTGAAGAGTCTGCAACATAGATCAATGGACATTTGGAACACATTTCAGTTAGCCCTCTACTGCCAGAGCTGATCTTCCACCACAAACATGGCTGCTACCTTTACACTGTAAAAAAAAAAAATTCAGCTGGGCCCTAGAAATAAACAACCTTAAATAAAAAATAAACTAAATGAATTAAATGCTGTTTCCCCGATTATTACATAGAGAATAATAGATAGGCAACTGTGTGCTATGGATTTTTTTTATACACCCAAGGGGAGTGATGACCCATAAACCTCGAGAGGTTTATGAGGTCATCACACCTTGAGAGTGTGTGAAAAAAAATCCATAAACACACAGTTGCTTATTTTTTTAATTTTTATAATAACTGGTGCTGAGTTTGCTCAGTGTCTCACTCTGTCCCCGATTTATAGACACACACACACACACACACACACACACACACACACACACACACATACACGCGCACATACTACACTAGGGAAACTCTGTTTTTTTATTAAGAAAAATAATATTGCTGACTGTGAGGAAGCAGTGACATTTGAGTGCGTGGGGTTGGGCAGAAGCCCCACGGAAGCGCAACGACAAGTTAAGTTTCAGGAGCGTCATTGGTCAGAAGAAGCTCAATTCTAAGCGCGACAATGGCAGGTGATAAACCAGATAGCTTTTTAAATTGTTTTCCCCGAAAGGTAGGATTAACAAGAAACAGTAATTGATAAAAATTACTTACTGCAGCTGGTCTAGGATTACTTCAGGGACTGGTCTGTCCATCGCAAAGGGAAATTTTAGCCACAATTTTTTTTATATTTTCGGCCCGCCCACAGAGGGAGTAAGGGGCAATAATGTGGCAGGCTACACAGAATGACACTGCTAGTGAGACGAAGAAATGCCGTAATAACTCGATTTCGAGTTATTACGGTGTTTTGGAGAACCTGAAAGCAGGTTGATAAAGGGAGTCACCAGTAATTATATTCACCTTACATACATAAACAAATTAGAAACAATAATTATTGTTTATAGTTTTCACTACAACTGTTTCTTTGCTGACAGTCAAAAATCCCCCTTCTATCTTTAACTGCTTAACAGGGAACTCTCTTCTTCTTGCCCTGACAGTGAGATTACTGAGTCTCTGGCTGTAACAAAGGCCTTTGTTGTCTGTGTGTATAGTGTGTTGGGAGAGAAACATTCTGCCAGTGGAACGGAGCAGAATTTTGAATCCATATATTCCATGGTAAACATTCCATGATAAACATTCCATATCTTGAATGTGGGGAACAACAGACAGAAAAAAAAAACAGGAAGAAGAAAGTAAGCAATAATACAACAACATCATCAATGACATCACTTGCAGTGGGCGGAATGATTATTTTATCACAAATGCACAAAGTAAACCTATTTTTCTACATATAAACATGCTTTTCCCAATAGTCAAAAGTAAAAAAAAAAAAAAAAAACAGGAGTCAATTTTATAAGTGCAATAAGGCACTTGGGTGTGTATAAACCATATTTTACAGCACGGCCAGCAGCTGAAGTCACTCGGCCATTGGCCTCATGCCTTACTACGCCCCTGGCCATGCTGTAAAATATGCTTTACACACACCCCTTCGTGCTTTATTGCTTACATAAAGTTTTCATTCAGAGAGGCTCTCTTGGTGCACAAAGAAATACCGGGACTCTAATGTAATTGAGATCACAATTAGATGGTTCAATGTATAGTAGCATACCGGGACTCTGGTGTAATTGAGATCACAATTAGATGGTTCAATGTATAGTAGCATACAGGGGCTCTGGTGTAATTGAGATCACAATTGGATGGTTCAATGTATAGTAACATACCGGGACTCTGGTGTAATTGAGATCACAATTGGATGGTTCAATGTATAGTAGCATGCCGGGACTCTGGTGTAATTGGGCAGTATTAAGATACACACATGCATCTATTGAAATTGATGATTGTGGTTTATATCGTCACTTTTTTAATCACTGGTACGTGGTAGAGGGTGTTTAAAAAACAAAGTTGCAATCAGGAGTCTTTTCTGTTACATGTATTTGAGGTTTTGCATTTTTACAGTACTTAGTATTTATTTTATATATTTATAAGTGTGTCGAAAGTGGAGTGAGGGCGAGTTGAGGGGAAGGGGTTGACGATGTTAAGGCAATTTGCCTATGGCACCTGACCATGCTTGTCCGAAACCAGGATTCAAACAGTTATACATTTATACTTTAGAAAACTAGCTCCCACCATCTCAGCTAGCATACTATTATGTACACTGTTCACTGAAGCCAAGTCTGTCACTATTCTGGCAAAACTGGCAACATTTTATAATGAAACAACTAACACTTACTGCAGTTTTTTTGGGGGGGGGGGTTATTAGATTACAGCTGCAGTAGTGTGCAGTCTGTGCAAATTCATTTATGCACTGCAATGTTCAATCCGGCTGTGTGGGGCTTGACGCTACACGATTTATTGCTTTCTCTTGGTCTATGGTCTGTAGGTTTGTTGTCATGGGGGGTATTTTTTACTATTAGGTAGCATGTTCCAACACTGCAGAGTTTCATGTCTACAGCAGTGCTGAGAGAGCTGGGATAGATCGGCATATTAGCTATTCACTACAATCAGAGTGGGCGGGCTGCAGCACTACTTCTCATACAGACCATCAGACTGTTCAGCAGGGAAAGAGCAAACTTTTATGCATCTGTTTTATTTACAGTCTCAGTCAGTAATATATTGTGGGGGTGAGGGTGTCAGAAGGGATGGTGCAGGCAAGGATAGAAATGTGCATATTAATTTCCCTGTTACAAGTGAACAAATCCCTTTAAATCAATACAAATGATAAATTATATGCAAGTCTAAATAATACAGCATAAAATATACTGAAAAGAACAGGTTGCATTATGCATCTGATGTAACTTGTCATTTCGGATGCATTCATGAAAGTCTGTTGTAATTTGGTATGCCACTGTTGTGCACAAATGCAGAAGTCTTGCAATTACTGTGTTCTCGATTTTAATTGAATGAAGCAAAGCTTATCAATATACAGTAATTAACATTCATGGCAAAACATGCCAGCTCTGATCTCGGCTGACAACAAGAAGGGTTATGCTAATTGTTACTGTGCATAACCTTGACTGGGGAGTTAAATGTTCAAGCCTAGCACTCTTGGGGCACGGAGGGGCTTTTACATGTGTTTTATTTCTTCTCTTCTTGGAGGGAAAATGAGTCTGTAACAAGCCGCTGCTGTTTCGGCTGGAGCTTGTTTCACTCTATGGAAACTGTCATGACTTTGAGAGTTGGATAAAATAGTTACCATGGCAACAGACATTTGACTCCACAAAGCAATGTGCCATGTAGTTAGCTGGGGGAAGGTGAGGAGGATTTGGGTAGTCAGTTTCCTGTTCATTCAGCTGGGGGGAAGGGTAATTGTCTGTGTCTGGGAGGCAATGGAAGGGAATGTTTATCACTGGAGCACTTGCTACTCTCCCAAGGCTGCTGCCAGTCAAAACCCTCTATTTTAGGTCAGCGGTAACATATAACATAGAGGATAATGGCTGGGGATCGGGTGATAACCACACTGTAATCACCTCGAGTGGTTGCTAGGGCAACATGGTAAGCCTCGAGAGCGCAGCTCGAGAGGTTTACTGTAGCCCTAGCAACCATGAGAGGTGATTTCAGCATGGTTGTCACCCAATCCCCAGCCATCATCTTTTATAGTGTATGGTCAAAAAAACACTGTTTGCATTCTATGTGTGAGAATTATGGAACTCTGGTGCATTCTTTTTTCTTATGCCACTGTTTGGAAGCTCTGAAGTGTGGTTAACAACTTTTAAAATTCTAAACAGTGCATAACAAAGCTGTGTGACTGCTGATTATGGTGGTTAATAGGCACTTACCATACATTATATAACACCTTAGGTGCCCATTCAATAAAACTGCAAAGCTCCATGCAGTTAAATGTATCTACCGTTGCTGCATTTTCTTGTTAACAAACTGGCAGTGGTGGGTGATCGGATAGGGAGAGGGACCTCACCTCTACCCACCAGGGATTTATTTTTTTCTTCTTACAGGTGGGATGGGTTATGAGCTGAGAAGTGGAATAACTATTAAAATTAAGGGCATGGATTCTGGTGTGGGGGCCGGACCACTAGATACCAGGGATAAATTTTTATTTCATATCGAGCAGCGACTGTGTGTGAGTGTAGCTCACTGAACTACACATACACAACTGACATCACCTACTCAAAGAAAAACATATATTCACTTGAAATAAATTATTATATGCCATTCTCACCTATTTGTGTTTTGTGCATGAAAGTTTCAGCACCAATGCCGTATGTTTTGCGTCCTTATAACACTTCAAGCACTGCGGTGTTACCACTGAGGCTTTCATTTACAAAATACCAAATGGAATGGACTAATTTATTACAAGTGAGCATATGTTTATCTTCAAGTTGTGTGCTGCCATTTGTGTCTTTGCCGCTAGACACAAGGACTGATATTTACAGGTGACTCAGGAGTACTTCCAAATGCACAGAATGCAGGAAAACAGACAACTGCTCCACACTTCTGTTCATTCACTCTTGTGCATACACAGAACCTTGATAATTGTAACAGTACTAGCATTAAAAATTATGCACAAAACAAAATAAAACAAATAAAATACACTGGGTTTGAGATAAAATGTGTTTATTTCAGTAACTTTTGAAACACTGATTTTAATGAACTACAGTACTCCTGAACAAGATGTTTTTCCCTACATCATCCACAGGGGCTTTTTATATTTTCTGTTTTATTTTAACACAGGAACAGCATGGAATTTAGGTAAAAAAAAAAAACCACATGTAGATCTGGGGTGGGATATTCAGAAATGCGATAGGCATGGGCGCAAGCCTGGCACAGCGCAACTGGGCTGCACCAGGGCATGGACCAGGTGATATTCAATGGTGCTGCACCATGGCTCAGCACCACTGAATATGGCACTGGGAGCTCCTGCACTGCGCCAGTGTAAGTGACAGGAGAGGAGCAGGGGGCTGTGCCAGTGCAAGTGCAGCTGCGCTAGGTGCAGCAAGAGTGATATTCAGACGTGTGCATGCAAATGAGGCCATTATGAATGCACGGTGCAAATGGGGCCATTTGCATGTCATTATGGCCCCAGCTGCATGCAGGTGTGCCAATCCCCGGCAACTTGCACCAGGCACCCTGCCAGGCTGCATCTGACGGGGACCAACGCGCCCTGCCCCTCAGCAGGCAACACATCCCAACATCCGATCGCGGGCTTCAGTTACAACTAAAGTCCCTGGTGGTCCAGGGGACCTGCTCCCCAGCCAGATCGCGGGCTTAAGTAAAAGATCAATATCCCCTGGTGGTCCAGTGGACCTGCTCCCAGGCCGATCACATGCTTAAGTAAAAGATAAACAAATCCCAATCCCTGGTGGTCCAGTGGACCCAATCCCCAGCCCGACTGTGGGCTGTAGATATGAATATCGCCCTGGTGGACCAGCGGTACCCCTCCCCACCCGCCCACTCAGACCTGCCACCCCACTACCCCGGTCAGTGGCGGACAGCAACTCCCCACCTGTAAGCCGCCCGGCCACCCGCCGATTGACAGCATACAGTACTGCTGTATGCCCATTGGTCCCCTGCGTGGGCCAATGGGCATGCAGACCGTACTGTACTACACACTCCCGAAAAATCCTGGGTGTTTTCAAAGGTTCTTATTAAAAAAGGGAAAAGTGTATTAGTTGGCTTCAGAAACCCAGCAAATTACAGTATGGCCGGGATATTCAGACTGCACCAGGCAGTGGCGCAAGCCTGGGTGCAGCGCAACTGTGATGCGCCAGGGCAAGGTCTAGGTGATATTCAATGGTGCTGCACCATGGTGCAACACCACTGAATATGGCACGGGCAGCGCACAAACTGTGCATGGTGCAGTGGCACTGCACTGGTGCAAGCCACAGACAGAGAACACGGGGATGTGCCAGCACAAGTGCAGCTGCGCTAGGCACATCACCCACGATATTCAGCAGGGGGCAAGCAAATGAGGCCATAATATATACAGGTACAAATTGGGCCATTTGCATGCCTTACAAATAACCCAGGCCTGGCGACTTGTGCCTGGCACCCTGCACACACAATGTGCTGTGGGGATCCCCAAGGCATCCCGCCCGTGTATGATCGCATCGGTATGTTTTTAATGAGATCCCTGGTAGCCCAGTGGTCCCCCCCAGTCCCCAATCCTCGATGTGTAGGAAACATGTCCAACCCTGGTGGTCCAGTGGTCCCTCCTCCCACCCGAGTCCCCGATGCCCTGATACATGACATTATGATGTCCCTGGTGGTCAGTGGAACCCCACCACCCGTTGCCGTGATTGTGGTAATAACCCATCTTGAAATGCCCTGGTGATCAGTGGCACTCCCACCACCCACCCACACACAGAACCTCTTGCCCACCCCTCCCCATCATCAGCGGGCTGCTGTATCCCCACCAGCTGTCCGCCAAATGACATGACAGTATGGGCTGTAAGCCCATTGGTCCTGCAGGGCATACTGTACTAGACAGTCCCAAATCTGTGAATGACTCCATTCACATACTGTACCTGTTGACCGGTGGGCGGCCAGGCGGGTGTCTGAGCAGGATGCAGCCACCACGATGACGGAGGGGCGGGATGGGCAAGGGTTTTGTGTGGTGGTGGGTGGGGGTGCCACTGGATCACCAGGGCATTTCAAGATGGGACTTTACCATGATCACAGCAATGGTTGGGGGGGGTTCCACTTGACCACCAGGGACATCACAATGTCATGTATCGGGGCATCGGGGACTCAGGTGGGGGGGGGAACCACTGGATCACCAGGGTTGGACATGTTTCCTACACATTGGGGATTCAGGGACTGAGGGGAGCCACTAGACTACCAGGGATGTCATTATTAACATATACCACACGATTGCGGCTACGGGTGGGGGGTTCCACTAGACCACTAGGGGCGTGTGTGCTTGCGGACGGTGTTCTGGGCGGGAGCGTGGCCACCCACAGTTGGGCTGCTGTGTTACGCCCTGCAATACTTCAGCCTGCCTGTGGGTGGCTAAACTTTGCTCCTACTCAGCACGGGCTCAGCTTTAAGGCCCCCTATGCGGTGCAGTGCAGGGGAGCACTGGCATATGTGCCGCACATCCCAGGCTGAGTATTGGGATATGCCGCATATGCATAAGCATGTCCCCTACATCTACGCCACATACATTATCATTGCACCCCCACGCATCTGGATTTGCACTACACTAGGCAGCCATCTCAATATCCCACCGGGGCGCAAGATTGGCTGGGCGCCAGTGCAACCCATTGCACCAAGCGCAACCCCTTTGAATATCCGGGCCTATGTATAAATACATTTAATAATAATAATAATAATAACTTTATTTTTAAAGCGCTTTCAAAATTTCAAAGTGCTTTACAAGTCAAAAAGCACAATATAAAATATCACATAAAACATATAAATACAGTAAATACATAACAACATCACATATTAAAAACCTACAATAAAACCATCCATACTGTCCAAAAAATAATATTAACATTCAAATATCAATTAATCATCCAAGAAGGCGCTCCGCCACAGGTAGGTTTTCAAATTTTTCTTAAATACCTCCAAGGAGGTGCACTCCCTTAACCGGCGAGGTAGAGAATTCCAAAGAGTTAGAGCTACATAAGAAAAAGCTCTACTGCCAGAAGATTTTAAACTCACTCTTGGAATCTCTAACAATCCCTCAACAGCCAAGCGTAGCGATCGGCCGGGGCAGTAAGGCACCAGAAGTTCTTTCAGATAGGTCGGACCCTGATCGTGAAGGGCTTTAAAAGTCAATAAAATGACTTTAAAGGTGATCCACCACCGTATAGGAAGCCAGTGCAGTTCGTGCAGTACCGGGGTGATATGACTGGATCTCCTTGTCCCAGTCAACACCCTGGCTGCAGCGTTTTGCACCAGCTGAAGGCGATGGATTTCAACCCCAGAAAGCCCAAAGTAAAGGGCGTTGCAGTAGTTCAGCCGCGAGGACACAAAGGCGTGGACCAACGTTGGCAAAGAGTCAGATGGAACAAGGTGACGCACCCTGGCAATGTTTCTAAGATGATAAAAGGAAGTCCTGACAACGGCCGACACTTGAGATTGAAAGGTCAGCCTGTCATCTAGAACAATCCCCAGGTTGCACACCCATTCAGAGGTCGGAAGTGACACGCCATCAAGAAAAATTCCAGAGGGCGAGCCATCTTTCGGCCTCATTATCTGACCACCAGGGTCCACCACCAATACCTCTGTCATTTAAGTAGTTGCAAACTGCCACCCCTCTCATCAACCAAGAAAAGAAAAAAACTGCTTTTCCACACATTCACTAATATAGATGAATGTTCTGATTTTTTTCAGATGACATCATAGGTTCATCAAGTAACCCATATGAGTTACCATATCACATGCATTTGCTGTATATGAGGCGTTACATTTGTATTACTGATCCCTTGCCTTTAGATGTTTATTCATGGTTTCTTTTTCTTACTGTATCTGTCATGATGAATGATCAGAGTCACATATCAGCACTGCGTTGGTGATTTACTCAGGATTTGCCAAAATGGTTGCATAATACACTATCTTTACAAACCACTTCTCATAATTTTCATCTGCTGTTACATTATTTCATCAGAGATGTTCAATTTGTAATTTTACTTTCAGAAAAAGTTAAAAATACATAAATACAATAACTAAAAAGTGCCATTCAATGCCGTATATTTATTCTATGCAAGACCCGTAGAAAAGCACAAGTGAAATTTACTTGTATTAGTAATTCTCCGAGCCTTTTCACTCTCGTTACTCAGTAGAGATAACTGACCAGCTGTGAATAATTGTTTGTGAAATGAACCCTTACTTGTACCACAGCATTCTTTTATCATTACACTAACAAGTTACGTTACATTACATTAACACGCAGCTCGTTTCCTGTACTGTCCCCACGCACTGTAATTATCTGAAAACAGAATTGCTGAATCACTGACTGCAATCTGCACAATTACCGGAGCTCAGCGCATTACCAGTGTTGTCCCCAGGGATTTAGTTGGATTTACAGTTAACTTAAAGTAGTTATAGAGTTGTGCACAAATGCTGGTTCAGTAAAATGCCAGGAACATGCAGCTCTTTTCCTGTACTGTCCCCAGGCACTTTCCGAATTACTGACTGCACTCTGCATGACTACCAGAGCTCAGTTTAAACCCCTGACCACCATCGGATTTCAATTTCCCCAAGGCAAATGCATTTCTGGCTGACCGCGCTGTTAGCAGCCTCCCCGCCCCCCACAGCATCTAATTTTGGACCCGGTGTACAGACTGCACTCAAATTGAAATAATATCCTCCAAGTCTACAGCTGTTTCCGGTCCAATTAGCTGCCACACTTACCTATAGGTTAGAGTTGCTCCTCCCATTGCATTTTCAATAAATTATCTCCCTCTCTCCACCATTACCGGGATTGGGTCGAGAGGGCACCCTGACCAGAAGCCCAGCCCTCCCCTGCAGAAACCGATGCAAGAACCCCCACCCCCCGAAGCTCCCAGGTACGACCGCCCCACCGAGGCAGCAGAGCATGGTTTTTGGCGCCATTTTTGAATTTTCAACAAAGCCAACCGCAAAGACTGCAACAGGGATTCCTAGGCTTCTCTGTGCTTCTGGCCCCACCGGCACTGTGCGCCAGCTCCCCACCACTGCCCTTGGTGAGCTCCTACCTTTATAGGCTGAGTCACGTGATCTCAATAACCTATTAGTCTATTTTCCCATTTGCAGCTTATCAGCTGCCTCCACCAGAGGTCGCCCCACCTGAACATTCGCTCTCCTCCTTTCATTTTATCCGAGATGCTGCCTCTTACACTCTTGCTCCTCCTCACACTGGCCACTCTGTCATCCCTGCCCCCAGCTGACCTACCAAGCAGAGAACCTCCCCCGTGACTGCCCGCTCGACTTGCACCAGAGTCCTACCATGCTGCCTCTCACCTCCTGCCTGCCCATGCCCAGGCTCACATCCACCACTGGCACATTAGCGCCACCATCCTGCCTCCTTTCTTTCGCCTGGGGCTCTCTGTTCTATACACCCCAGCTAGATGCTGCCCACCGCTTGCTGACCACACCCCTACCTCCCACCCAAAATACACCTGGATAAAAATAAAACACCTTATCTCTCTGCCTCTACTCCTGTCCGGGGACACAGAGGCCAACCCTGGTCCCAACACCACATACACCCACAACCCATTCTCTTTCCCCAGAGGACTCAGGATCCTGCACCTTAACACCTGCAGTTTACTATCTAAAATATCTCTGCTGCAATCAATTGCCCTAACACAGTGCCCTGATATCTTGGTCATTTCTGAAACCTGGCTAAAACCCCAGCATACTGACGCTGAAGTATCCATACCTGGATACACCATCATCAGACATGACTGTTCAGGAAAAAAGAGAAGCGGAGGAACTGCTATGTATATCGCCAACAGTCGACAGTTCACAATAGTGCAAATTCCCTCACTCCAAGCCCACATCGACTCACTACTAATTAAACTCTCTCTCCCATGCACCACCCCTGTGTTCGTGGAAGGCACCTACTTCCCCCCGTACACCCCCAACGGACATCCTTACCCACCTAGTCACCTTACAGTCCCTAGCCGCAGGTGGCGAGCTCCACGCCACCGGCGACTTTAACACCAACTGGTTAGCCAGCGATAAAGCTCACCTTAAGACTAAAATCAAGGCCCTGAACCTTACTCAACTTATAGCTGACCCCAGCAGACTAAATCACAAGACACAAAACCACTCACTGTTGGACTGGGCTCTCACCTCCCACCCACACAGGGTTTTATGTGCAGGCCTACTCCCTGACTCCTTAAGCAATCAGCACATGATTTTCCTGATCAGGAAGTGCACAGGCCCACTCCCCCTCCCCAAGACGCTGTGCACCAGGTCATATAACTCCCTGGACATAGCATCACTCCTGTCGGACCTAGGGCACATAAACTGGTCCTTTATCTCCATGGCTCCATCAACTGATGCAGTGCTCGATGCATTCAAGACCAGATTTCTTAATGTCTGGGATAAACATGCCCCCCTGCGCACAAAAAGAGTCAGGGGGCCCACCTTCCTTGGATCACAGCTGATATAATTAGGACTTGTCACTCCAGGGACCACGCCTGGAAAGCCCACAAGAAACAGGGCACCCCGGCTTCCCTCCTTACCTATAGAGCCCTTCGCAACTCATGCACAAACATCATCCGCCAGGCAAAAAATAATTATTTTCTATCGGCTTTTAGTGCAAACATTAACCACCCTACAGACTTCTGGAAATCACTCAAATCCCTGCTCTCTCCCCCCACTCAACCCACACCCCTGACACTATCAGTCCAGGGCACCCTTATCACTGACCCCTGCGGGGTAGCCGAGGCCTTCAACACCCACTTCCAGCTGTGCCGACACGCCCTATCATCCCTCCTGCCCTGCCCCAACGGGTCCCCCCAGCAAACCAGCGCACACCCACCAGTCCAACAGTTCTCCTTCCACCCTGTAACCCAAGCAGAAGTCTTCAGATCCCTACGTGCCCTAAACCCCAACAAAGGCAAATGCCCTACGTCCCTGGATGCTAAGATGCTATTCTTGTCTGGCCCAGCCATTGCCACCCCTCTTGGCGCACTTTTCAACCTCTCCTTCACTCTGGGCAAGTTACCCAGAGATTGGAAAAAGGCCACCGTCATACCCCTCCCTAAAGGGGGTGACCCCTCCTCCCCAAGCAACTATCGCCCCATCTCCCTACTCCCGATTCTGGCCAAATTGCAGGAAAGTCTTGTTCTCTCTCAACTCACACCCCACCTGGACACCTCCTCATTCTTCACCCCTTTCCAATCAGACTTTCTCAAATCTCACTCTACCATCATCTCCCTTCTACCAGTCACTGGCGACATACTCACCGGTATGGACAACGGACACATCACCTCTGCCATCTTTATTAACCTAGCCAAGGCCTTCGACACCGTCTCCCACTCCCTGCTCCTCTCCAAACTCACCGGAGCTGGGCTCTCCAAACCAGCCACTGCATGGTTCCATGACTACCTAGTGAGCAGACTCCAAGCAGTTAAAATCGCATCGCATACCTCAAACCCCATGCCCGTTACCGCCAGCATCCCCCAAGGTTCAGTCCTGGGCCCACTGCTTTTCTCCATATTTCTAAACGACCTCCCATCAGCATGCCGCCACTCCTCCATCCAGATGTATGTGGATGACACAGTCCTGTATGCCTCCGGCCCTACAACAAGCAGTGTGGCAACTCTCCTACAGGAGGATTTCAGTGCCATCCAGGAATGGTTCCGGTCAAACCAGTTATTTCTAAACCCTAACAAAAACGTCACGAACCTTCGGCTCACAACAAAGACTCTCCCGCCAAGCCCCCTGCCCCCTTTCAAAACCTTGGATGGGACCCCTCTGGACCAATGCTTCAGCTTTAGATACCTAGGCATCTGGCTCGACCAGCACCTCGATTTTGTCACTCATATCGACTCCCTACATAACAGGCTGCTCCCCAAACTTGGCGCATTATACAGAAACAAAAGCTGCCTCCCCTTACCTACAAGGCATGCTAGAGTCCAAAAGATGATACTACCTGTACTCGACTATGGTGACATAGTGTACACTATCGCTCCCTCATCTGCCTTGGCCAGCCTCGACACCCTATTCCACTCATTCTGTCATTTCATCCTCGACTGCCCACAATCCACCCACTACTGCTCACTATATAGCTCCCTAGCCCTGCCGTCCCACCAAGATCTCAGACTAATCCATTGTGCTAGGTTCACAGCCAAATTCTGGTCCCTCTCCCTACCCCCTTACCTGGCCTCTACCCTTTCCCAACAACCTCCACCTGCTTACTCCCTCAGACGCACTGAACCCAGGCTACTCCACATCCCCTTTATGCGCACAACCAAAGGTCAGGCCACCTTTACTTACTGAATCCCACAGATCTGGAATGCCCTGCCAGCTACCATAAGACATGCACCAAATCCCAGCCATCACAACCAACTACTCAGCACACATTTCTCCTCCAGCTGCTCCTGTTTTTAAACTATCAATGTACTATGCTGTTCATGTAGCTAAGTCGCTTCTTCTAAACTGCATCATGTATTTCAAACATTCCACTGTTTGTATCTATCTGCCTGCCTGTAGCTATCTGCCATATGTCTGTAAGGCAGTTAGCCATACCTTTCACTGTTGAATGTCTCTGTCTCAAATACTGTGTATTGTATTGGGTCTTGGCCCCCAGGTCGCATCTGGAATCGAGCATCACTGCTCAGTATGCCTTCCTGGTAAAACTTGTAAATAAATAAATAAATAAATAAATAAGTTCAACAAAATAAAAGTGCATCGACTATATAAAGAGCCCTGCCTGAGGCTGCCTGTCATTCCTCTCGGGTCTCGCACTGAATATGAATATTTATGCATTTTTAACATTTGTTGAGGCTGTATGCAAGGCATGCCCACTGACATTTTTTGGTTCGCTGTCTTCCTATTATCCATTGCTACATTCCTCACTTTCTCCTGGCTTTTTCCATGCATGGTAGAAAGATTGTAGACTGCCTCTCCAGTGTACCCTGCCCCTGTCCTTGTCTACCAGTCCAAGTTGAAATACATTATATAAAACAGTCAAACATCATTCTTAATCATAGAGTGTGATGCTAGTAAATATGAATATGGTTCAAATAAGAGTTAGCCCAGGCAAACTTGTTCAGACTATGGGTTACAATACGCTAGTGCAAGCACATCCAGAACCCCACTTAACATGTGGATCGCCAATGTCAGTTTAGACTACCAAGGCATGTTGCAGAGAATATGATTGGGGGGGTTGCGGATGCTAATCATAGAACGTGACTTCTGCAGGTATTTTACTGGTGCCCTTCTCTTTTGCACTTTTTTACTGGTTGAAAAAAAAACACACACACACAAACAAAAAAATTAGACCTCTTTTCACATTCTGAATACCGTGTCTGTGTTCTTCTGCACATTCTAAACATGCCATTGAGAGCATCCACTCTATTTCAGATTTAATTATTATCTAACTGACCCCACGGGTACTGCGTTTTGCCTGCAATACTGTATTTCTCTTATAAAAGACAGTTATTTATGAAATTAATTAAAAGAAAGCAGGGAGAGGGGGTTGAGCTGACAGTTTAGCAAGAGAAATGTTCTTTTAAAGCTCCTGTGTACTCTGTTGCATTTTCTCCGACACCACCAATCCCATAACACGGAAGAAGCAAACATACTGGACGTTTGCATGGTTTAATGGACACTGTCAGCTTATTTTTAGGGAGTTCGATCCACAGGTAGCAATTGATTTTTACCTGCTAAAGTTTAGTTACCTCGTACTTCAGCAACTGGCTTCTAATTCTCATTGCACCGTGAAATGTAGGAGTATGTATGTCATTCTTCTTATATGGAAACCACAAAATGTTCAATTTAATAGTAGTGGCTTTTCCATAAGTTGCCTGTGTGGTTGTCTACTTGGATTTCAAATTTAGCCACAGTTTCATTCATTCCAAGTTTTGCTTTGAGTCCCTGCTGGACAGCTACAGTATGCCTCCTTTCCTGCCTTCCAGTCTCTCTTGAATTAGGATGCTCCTGTTATTTCACAGATTAGCTATTTAGTCTTGCAATAATACAGATTTGTGATCTGCATTATCTAAATGAAACATGCACATTTCCAAATCACTGATTCTGTAAGCAAAAGCAACAATGCTAAACTTTTTTGTAACAATGTAGCAGCATATCAAAGTGTAACAAGTTATTCTGTATCTTTTTAAAAAGGAACAATATTATGGAAACGTAAAATGTTGCTTTTGATTGCCCTAGCAGGGATTTGGAACTGTGCAGGTTGCTTTCAGATGTTCATTTTTCTCTTTTTTTCTGTTGAGATGCCAACCACAGGAACCTGATGGCAACCTGCTTATGCGTAACAGTGCGATCAGTATTTTTTTTTTTTTTATTCCCTTTCTGTCATATTCAAGAGTAAGGTTTGTGCATATTCTGTCACTTACAAATCTCCGCTCACTTTAACTGGTGGTTGCATTTCTCATACTGATGTCTCATCGGATAACCCCCTGCACACCAGCAGACATAAACACACACACACACACACACACGCATACACTCAGAATCTAATCAGTATAGAATTTTGTAATTGATTCAAAATAGTTGTTGCTGTATTTCTCCTGTCATACTCTTTTCATATATACCTGCAGATTAAAACAGTGTTAGTTTCTGTATTACTTTTCTTAGGTATTCAGCAAATTTCGTGAAGATTTATGAGCTGACTTTCATATACTATATGGGTGTTTTTAACATGCTGTGTATATGCTGAAAATAAAATTCCAGTTGAGTAGGAATGTCACATCTAATTTACTGTATTCTCAAATAGGAATGCCAATCATTAGGATAACAGAGACGGAAAGAATTGAAGTATAGTAAGTTTGCTAACTAACAGTGCAAGAATGAATCACTAGAAAGATGCAGACAGACACTGTCATGACATAACACCATGCAGTTTTAAATCCAATCCTTGTTCAAAATACACCACATATTGTACAGGTTCAAAGATGAATAAATGCTAACAAAAATGTAAACCAAATGTGAACAGGACAAAGGAGTAAAATATAATATTCACCACACAGTGGAACCTCACAGTAGTATAAGTGCTTGTTATTTCTTCATTAGTGGAGGGCGATACTAGGTGACTAAGGACTGGTAGCAGCAAATTGTTTTCACCTTCCCTCAAATCTCCTTATATTTATTTTGGCAGGTACTGTATGAATGAGTACTGGCAAATACTATATGAATAAAACACATCCTCATATAGTAGTAACACCTAATTGGCCGACTGCTGGCCAGTCAGATGTTACTACTATGGGAGGGTGTCTTTTCATTCATGCCTTCCTTCACACTGAACAAAATGACAATTAGACAGTCATGATAAACAAATTAAAAAAGTCACTGCACAAGTGAGCTTGCAGGTAGGAGTGTAGAAGAAATGACAGATCACCAAGGACTACTACACACCATATGAAACATGAAGCATTTGTCCAGGGGACACACCTGACTGTTCCTTCTGGTGGCTTCCCTTTACAATAGTTATATGTGTCTGCTGGCACACTGATGCTCGCTAGGAGTATGTAACAATGTGATCACATACTTCAGGATATTCATGTGAAAAGTGCATGAAAAAATGCACTGTGGCTAAAAGAACAAGCATTTGTCAATGCCGAATGTTGCTTGCTTGTATGTGCTGTGTAGGTATTTGGAAGTCAGTGGAGTGCAAATATTGAAAATTTGCAAACTTACGAGCGTCACAGTCATTTTTAGGAAGTTTGTGACCAAATTTCCAACATAACCATTTTAAGACCTCTGCTCATGAACAGTGTCACTGTGATTTTCTTAATGTGTCCCATACAGTGACTTCGCACACCGACTGCTCCATTGTGCGCTACATTGGCGGAAACACGTCTTGGGCAAAATGTGAAAAATGACAGCTGTACTGCTCACAAAGAGGTGTGGTAAAATGACAATGTTGAAAATCTGGAGTGAAAATATTGAAAATTCGCAAACTTACGAGCATGCTTAGGAACTGCGACACGCAGGCTCGTAAAACAGTCATTTTTAGGAATTTTTCCACCAGATTTTCAACATAGCCATTTTAAGACCTCTGCTCATGAACAGTGTCACTGTGATTTTCTTA
Source organism: Neoceratodus forsteri (assembly GCA_016271365.2). Classification (NCBI taxonomy): domain Eukaryota; kingdom Metazoa; phylum Chordata; order Ceratodontiformes; family Ceratodontidae; genus Neoceratodus; species Neoceratodus forsteri. Next base: position 57,974,744 of record CM057453.1, on the reverse strand, counting down.
ATGTGTCCCATACAGTGATTTCGCACACCGACTGCGCCATTGTGCGCCACATGGGCGGAAACATGTTTTGGGTGAGATGTGAAAAATGACAGCCCTACTGCTCATAAGGAGGTGTGGTAATAAGACAATGTTGAAAATCTGGAGTGAAAATATTGAAAATTCACAAACTTACGAACATGCGTAGGAACTGCGCAACGCAGGCTTGTAAAATGTCATTTTTAGGAATTTTTTCACCAAATTTTCCACATAGGCTTTTTGAGAGCCCACCTTCTGAACACTGGCAGTGTCATCTGCTACTCGTGCTGAAAGGTGATTTTGCGCAGTGATCATAAATCACCCTTCGGGCCTGATTAACGCCATGACAGTGAGAGCATTCATGAGAAGGGTCCCAAAACCCCATGTTGAAAATTTGGTGAAAATTCAAAAATGCCTGAGATATGCAGCAAAATTGAAAACACCTTTTATTACATTATACAGCTTACCGCATTTCTTCAGTTTGCGGTCGGCTTTGAAGAGTGCAGGCGTGTTCCTGGTCCACTGAAGATCGTCGTGCCAAGGTCCGGAGGTAAGTATGGGGTGAGGGGTGTGGGGAGGCGGGCGTGCAGTGGTTAGGCGCGGAGGGCCCAGACAGCGAGACCATTTTGTGTTACAGGTTTTTTTTTGTTTTTTTAAACAGGAGGAGGCAGCGGGGCGTTTGCCACGCTGGGGTGGGCTCCCCAGCGTGCTAGGATGCTGTTTGGGGGCCTTGGAATAGCAGGGGATTAGGCACCCCGTGGCGACAACATCTGTTGCCAGCTGGGGTGGGGCTCTCAGCGTGACACAGTGTACTGGGGGACAGTGGAACTGATGGGGATTGGGTACCCTGTTATTATACATGTGTTGCCACGCTGGGGTGGGCACCCAGCGTGGCATGTGCAACTCAATTTTGGGGAGACTGGCACAGCCGGCGGGGATTGGGCACTCCAGTCGGCGATACAGTGTGAGGGGCCGAGCACGCGGTATGGGTGGGTGTGTGTGTGCGTGTAGCGGGAGCGCACATGAGCAGGCGATATCTTATCACTGCTCACTGAAGCGTAGCTCCCCCTTTCAACTGTACGCCACTGCATTTTAGTCTGCTGTCATAGACAGCTCCAGCAGCGATTGGAGAACTGCGGCCGCACCTGCAAACACACTGACTGAATTGGAAGAGGGCTGCCACACCTCCGAAAACTCGGATGATGGCACTATGTTTCTTGCACATGCATGCAAGCAAACATAAAAATTGAACATACTAATTAATGCCACAAGATAAACGTCTGGTAGTGCAGGCACTCATTTCTTTCTGTTGGTGAACACACGTCTTCTTTATTTAGTGAATTACTCACATCAGCTTCTCTCCGAGTGCTCTCAGTATGTAATTTACTAAATAAAGAAGACCCACTGAGTGAAATACACATGTACCATTGTTTTTTTTTTATTTGTTTCCTTTTAAAATATACATAAGCATTTTTGGAAATGTGCTCTATTTTTCTCATTAGGGTATTTGCACTACATTTTGTCTCCCCTCCCCCACACACACACACATACCCTTTTCAGAAAATGATGTGATCCTTCCAGTTAGTGGAGTAGAACAGCAGGGGCGAGAGGTTGAAGAGGTGGAGGAGGGATCAGTCAGCAGTAGCATCAGCAAAAGTCAACAAGATGCATGACCTAAGGAATGCATAGAAAAACAAATGCAAATGTGTGTCCTTCCATCCACCCCCCCCCCAAAAAAAATAATTGGAGCAGCATCAAAAGACTTTTTTGCTTTTTATAAATAGCTGTTTTTTTATCTTAGCTCCAGTGAAAGTTGCCAGACTTGTACTATTTATACACTGTTTTACTGCTCTTAGTTGAATAGGAAAAGAAGCCACAGCCTGCAAATAGCATTGACAGTACATGTGGTCGCACAGCGGAATTAAGTTCCTGTTTTTGGCCCTCTCCACACTACACTGGAAAATGCCCACTGTAACATTACACAGTGCCTATAACGGTACCGTAATGGCTAGCGTTTACACTGGTAACATTACAGCAAGCATTTCCGAAACCGTTGTGGAAACCTGTTGGGAGGTGGTTTCAACAACGTTTTCCATAACGTTTGCACTGCTGTAACGTTACAGAGCGCTGTGTAAACGGACACCCGTGTAGCCCCAGGTCCCCTCCTGCCCGCCGGTATACCACAATGCTGTGCAGCACCTCGATGATGCCAGCGCCCAGCACAGAAGGCAACCAGGGAGAGGAGCACAGCAAGCCGCACCCGACAATGCATGCCCACAGCATCATACTCCACAGATGTCCCGCCCCCCCATAAGACACCCCATGCAGCCATCCCAGAACAAGTACCGCAGCAGCCCCCAAAGAATCATATGAAGAACTGATGGGATCCGTACATATCCCAACATGCGTATGCCCACCAAATCGTACCTTGGCTCCGTTTGCCCAACAAGGTGTGTATCCCGACAAGTATGTAACCGACCGCAAGTAACCCGATGGTAGTGTGCCCGACATTCCCGACGTAGTGATTAAGGGTGATACTAGAGGTACTATGTACGTAGAGCAGTCATCAATTACCAGAGTCGGGACTACAATGTGCCAATACCCAGCTGCACGCACAAGAACAGTTCACAGGTCACAGATACAGAGTGGCACAGATTCAGGACAGCAGACCTATGCACAAAGGGATCACCTGCAGTGAAAGGAATTGCACATATACAAGCAGGTGGACAACCGATGGAAAGGCATGTGCCTGTGTGTAAGCTCCACATGCCCCTCCTCGATAGCCCAATATAGAATAAGCCATGTTCCATGTTATCAAGGATGATGATACCCCAGGGCATTAATGTATCCATGTTCTAGGGCACGGCAGTTTGACATGGCACATGTTCCAAAAGGAGTCGACTGTCATTCCTTAGGTGTATCCTGGGTCATACTACTGTATGACACCATGGTAACAGTAAGGTACATGACGTTCAAATCACCAAGTGCACATCATATACGTGCACTGCTGCACCACAACATGTTGTGTGATGTTCCACGAATGGACACGTGGGAGGTGGGCACAGATCAACTACATGTGAGGTGTCAGGATGTCAGGGTACTGCACACGGGCCGGTTAAATGCAGGTACATGCTATGTCATCTGTTTGCCTCCGGACTGTATCAGTGCAAATACGTGTATGTGGATATGAAAGCTCCGTGCTCTGGTATGATTATACTCAACATCACTGTCTTGATGCATTACAAATATGTGTCTGTTGTGTGTGCATCTGGGTAGTACCCCATTGCCATCCCAACTATTGCAATCTGAACCTGTAGTGATGGTCTGAACATGATGAAATGGTGACTGTACATGCACCCAGTGTGTATGGAAATACTTTGTGAGTGTAATGGACCAGTCGTTGGGAGTATGTGTTTTGGTAGGAATGACCTGACAGTACGCCGCAATGCAGGCATTCGGAGGTGGGATATTAATATTCGGAACGGTATATGGCAGGTATTGGTACTAGACCCTAACAGACAACTGCCGTGCCACATAGGGAGGCCTGCCGTCTACTGCCCCCTAACATCCCTCGCTCTCCCAGGCTGTAATGACCATCGTATGTTACAATATGCCTGTCTGTGTGTACCGGTAGTGCCGCCCATAACAGCCATGGTTACAACGGACAACGTGATGTCCCCCAAACCTCAAAGATGAGGGGCTGTGACTCCCCGCTACTGTACATATGTCCCCTACAGGTGTGGTTCGACACTGCGACATGGCCGCCGATCATGGGGGATCGGTACATGGGGATGACTACACAGCTCCGATCCACACCCCTGCTCGATGGGCCACTGTACGCAGTCACACATGCTCTTTCCCAGCATCCAGGGCCTGGGATGGTTGACACGGGTGGAGGGTAGGGGGGCAGGCTTGGTATGCAGCAGCTGTGGCCTGGGACAGGGTGGGTTGGGGGCAGACTGCAGGTAGGCAGGGGCCAGCGGGGGTGGACCGGGAACCAGACCCACATCCCACACAGTGCTCCCCTGGACACCATGCCCAATATGATCTGTATGTCCCTGCACCACATATCCTGCAGAGGCATACCGCCCAGCACATACATTACTGGAGTGGGGTGGCGCCAGGGCAGATTACTGGGAGTGGGTCCATGGGATATGGTTGGGCAGCTGCAACGTGTCATGGACCCACTGCAGCCATGGGATGTCTTGCAGTACAGTCCGTAGCAATAAGTGCAGGCATTACACAGTCCAGCATCCTTCTGTGGTGTGGGGTGCTTCTGCACGTCTCTGCTGCTCCACTGCCACAGGCACATGGATGTGTGGTGCAGTGTGGAGCATGCCTAGTGTCAGGGCCTGCAGCGGAGGAGCCACTGCAGCACCATGCAGCTGTGTCCCACACCACAGGAGAGCACCATACTGTTTATTACCTGCACTTCTGGATCATGGCCTATCTGCAGGATGTCCGGTGGCAGCATGTATTGGTACCTGACGTTTGGGGGGGCAGTGCCCCAAGCAGCCCACTGCAGAAAACATGCTGGATGTTCTGCTGCCAGGACATTGCACTGTGGCTGCCACACCCAATACCACACCATGGCACTGTGGCATTCACATGCTTGGTTCTCGGTGGTGATATTGTGCTGGAGAGGACATACCGGGAGTGGGAATGGTTCTCTGCATACTGCTGCATCATGGGATATGCCCAGCTCTACATGGGTTGGTAACTGTTTGGGCTCCAATAGCAGTGTGGACAGGCTGTACCGTTTTGGAACCATTTCCACTTCTAGTGTGGACACACTATAACAGTTTCAGTCTGTACTGTTTTCAGACCGTTTCAGACCTTTCGGGTGTAGTGTGGACGGGGCCTTTGGGGCAGGAGCCCATTTTACTCTATTGAAAGGGTAATGCCTCTGAGAATAGGATTAATTAGTTACCAGGCAACAGACCTTCACTCTTTTAAAGGCACAATGCAATGCCTCGCAGAGTTAACTGGGCAAATGGGAGGGTCTGTTGTTATGAGTCCATTTACCTTTCGTGCAGTAGGGGAGGGTTAATTGCCCTGACTCACACTTCAGAGTCAACAGTTACAGTGATAATTTAAACTGAAATCTCCAAACCAGTGTGGCAAGCTTTTGTATTAGGGCTGTACCTGAAAAAGACGTGACTCTGGGCTAAGCAATACAAGTGATAGGGGAAACAGGATGATGTGATTTTTTTTTTTTATATAAAATATAATTATTACACCCATTTTAACCTACTTTTCATTAGATGTAAAAACAAAATTAGAATGAAATTGTCACTTGCAGTGTGTGGGTTGTAATGATCAGAAATGCTACCACTCTGTGTTTACAGTCACATCACTACCAGTTAATATGAATCTAATATGAATGAATGATGATACATCACTAAACTGCCCTATCAGTTCTAAAACAGAGGTGACCCAGGCATAATGTTTGTACAAGAATCAGGCAAGCAGATTATTTCAGCCTGGTTCATCTCATATCCATAGATAGAAATAGTGAAAAAAGGTTATAAAATACTGTTGTAATTTTAATGTTAGGCTAGAAAATGGACTGCACATAGAGATCAGGGCAAAGAGACAATTGCTTCACTATGGGCTCTCCATACATTATTGTAATGGTCTGTATGTATTAATACATAGCATGACATTTGTGGACTCTTAACACCCTTTAGCTACTCATCCTGTAGGAAGATGTCAGAGGGCCTTTCTGTTAAGCAATAATTGCACTCCCCATGACTGTATAATATAAATATCCAAGTAACCAATTTTTAAATAATTAAAATAAAAAAAAGGTGTGGTTGAATGCATCATCTTGTCAATACAGTATTGTTCGTGGCCTCAATATTCTGCTCCCGACCCTGCTCCAGACCTTGAAGTGAATCTCGATTCTTACATGTGCTCAATCCGTATTTTGCTTTTTTTTTTTTTAATTTAATTTAATTGTATATCAAAAATATAAACATAAAGGCCGGCCCGCTGCCTTCCAGCGCTGGCGACCTGGGTTCTGGAACGGACTCGGGTCATCAGAGGGCCGGCCGGGGGAGAAGGATTGAGTGTCCTATGACTGCTCTCCTTCTCCGGGGGGAGAGTGAGGGTTGTCGTCGGTGCATGGGGGAACCCTAGCAGAGGCCAGGGGTGCCACAGCAACCGACATCCACAAGGTTCATGGGAGCAGGACGGACGCTGGCGTCATTGCACGTTCCCGGCCCCTGCAGAAGGGGAAAATCTGCCTGCTCCACCTGCCTAAATGAAGCCCACCCCTGCAGCTGAAATCTGCTCCCCAGGCCGACTCCCGCCCTATCCTGTTGTTCACGGCGCCCTATAGGGCCGGGGTGCCGTGTCTCCACCCTGGGTGGTGATCCAGGGGGTCCCAGGAGTGCCGCTTATCTGGGGACACCACAGCTGAGGGGTCCGTGACCAGGTGCATGCCCAGCATAAAGTGGAGTAGGCACCATAAAGAATAAATTAAAAAAAAATATATAGATAAATATAATATGTAAGGGTCATTGGTTATTTTACATAGTTTTTAATTCCTCTGTTGACCTCCCTTTTTTCTGTTTCATGATGTTCCATCTGCTTTACCTTTGACCTCCAAGCCCATGTTGTTGTTTTTTTAATTTTATTTTTTTCATTTTAGTTGCTAAACTAAATAGCTTCATATTCAATCTATTTTAATTCCAACATATCACTACTGAACAGTAGACACCAAGTAAACAATAAGCCATGACAGGGTGTGTGTTTGACACTTTAACACACGGCTAGGGGGCATTAGTGAGGCACAAGGCCACCGGCCGAGTGCGTCCAGCCACCTAGCCGTGTGTTAAAGTGTCAAACATATACCCTTGTGTGGCTTATTTCGCTTACAAAATGGCTATCAAAAATACAGATGTATGTGATAGCTAAAATGAATAGTATTTAGTAGTGAAAAAGTTTAATGTTTGTCTTAATTTTTAATAAAATAGTTCCTCTGCCTATTTTTTTTTCTTGAATTGAGGACTTTTGAGTTGCTAAGGCTTCCTTAGCTGTATTTTTTTTCTGTGTTACCCTGATGTGAAAGTGGCGTTAGGAAACTGAAAGTGTTGCATTATGCTGTTTTCCAAGGTACAGATGACCAGTACATTGTTTTGGGAAGTACATGGGGAAAACAAAATCTTTAAGTAGAGAGCGAGCATGTGGGTTTTAAGTAGAGAGCGAGCATGTGGACGGGTTGGAAATCAGCCAGTCGGCTGTTCACTGTACAGTGTGTGAGTGGGTGTGGAAGCTGTAGGTTTGTGAGGAGAGCGAGGGAGCGGGTTGCCCAGTGGAGGACAGATTGTGCCTGCCGTGAAGCAATTTTTAAGTAGAGAGTGAGTCTGCAAGTTGGAAATCAGCTGGTCGGCTATTCGCTTTACAGCGTGCAAGTGGGTCTGGAAGCAGTACGTTTCTGAGAGCGAGGGAGCGGGTTGCCGGGTGGAGGGCAGACTGTGACTGCCATGTGAGTGACTGTACTGCCAAGCAGGGAGAGGCTGACTTATTAAATGGGTACAAGAAATCTGGTTAATTGATTTCTCACTTAAGCAACCAGAAAACATTTTCTTTCAGCTTTGAACTAAACCTTACAGTTTTCAGGTTGCTTTAATGAGACATCAAGATGGCCGATAATTTTTTCTCAACATTCTACTTTGGGCTTACTTACTAAAATCCCTGCTCAGCTTATAGCCTGTACTTTTTCCTGTATGTTAGAAATATTAACATACAGCCAGTGGCCAATGAAATTACTAGATTTCTTGTACCCATTTCGTAAACCTGACCATCACTGCCCCTTCACTCCCCCCCACATAAACAATCTTAAACTCACACGCATTCATTCACCTGAGCCTGTCTTAGAATGCTGTTTTACCACTCATAGCTATATACAGTACATGTCCAGCAACTGTTATTGAGGTCTGCAGTTCATACCCAGTTAGTACCTGTAATCGTATGTTTTCCAAACCACCATTGCTGCATACTCAGAAATGCTCGCAATCTCTTCCTACCATCTATGTTTATTGAAGAAATGTTAACACATCCTAGTATTACCCATTCCCAGTAACTGGGTAGTTTATTATAGTTATATGATTGAGTGTCACAGTTGCAATCTCCTAACAATGTTTCTCTTTGTAGTTTAGATTTTAAATGTGACACGATTTTTTTTCCTGTCATACTGTTGTGTTAGAAAAATATCTGTTTGCCTACCATAATAACATCTAAGATGCATAATGAAAAGCTGTAGAGAATGTCTACAATTTAAAAGTATGCACTTCTGCATCTACCCAGGAATGCATCTAATTCACTCAAAATCAGGCCCTGGTATAGGGTTTGTGTTATAGATTTATTTGCACCCTATTCCTTTATGAATGTACAGTATATAGTGCATTGTTTTTTTCTTTCTTTTTATTTTTTTTTATTCATTTACCTAGTATAAACAAATATAGTTGTGTGAACTCATTTACAGTATGGTCCTGTCATTTCACGCTGTATGCTTATTGTTGTAGTGTGAAATTAATCCAGTGAAGGATGCATGTTCTAAAAAAAATTCCAAACAAATATCAGGTGCAGATAACTGATTGGAAACACAGAAGAGGCAAGATTCACTTCAGCACCTGCGGTCTGGTATCCAAAAATAATAATTCCGGCAGAATTGTGGTGAAAACAGCAAAATCCTGCTTTCGTGAAAAAAAACTAGAGGTAGTTCAAAATCTGACTGGCATCAGTCTGTGCAACAGTCCCAATATGAAGAACCTGAATGACTGCAACCAAAAAAAGAGAAGGAAAAAATAAAAATAAAATGTCCATGCCTTAGACCAGTGGGTTGCAGTTCCATAAGCAGGTACTGTATGTGGAAACCACTGCAGTACCTCAAGAGGGGAGAAGGGGAATAGTCTGACAGCATCAAGAGAAAATTCAGATCACTGTATCTCGGACTTCTTCAGCTGATCAGAGCATCAGATGTGTGTGCTTCAGGGAGTTGTTGCCAGGGAGTGGAAGATACTGGGGAATGATCGTTTTTATTTTTCCCAACTCGTTTAATGCAGTAAAGCACTGGACCTCAGTAAAACACTGGGCTGGAAAAACACAACCTAATTAGGCTACAAAGATTGGTTTTAGGTTGTTGTGCTATGGTTTCCCTAATTTTCAGGAAAATAAATCCAGCTTACTCAGAGGGACACCTAGTGGATAACAGACACTACTTGACATAAATTAAACTGTGAATGGTGCCACCTGGTGCATTTAAGCAGCTGGTGTTGACAATTCAAGGAATTCAAGGAATTAACAACTTGACAATTATGTACCACATTACTGAGTGGTAATGAGGTATTTCTCGGTAACGCTCAGTATAATGCTCAGTAATGCTTGGCGCACCAACCCCACCGAGAAATACCGTGTTACCGTTAAACTTATCTGTAGCAAGCACTGTACCTGTACACCACAGTAACTGCTACTCATTACCTGCAGCTCAATGGCACAATGAATGTGTGTTTGCTTGGCAGGCAAAGGATCAGTGGTTTGAATACAGGTACAGTATATGTCCCAACCCCACTCAGCAGGTCAGGCCCTCTGCTCCCACAGTGCCAACCTCCAAGCGCAGTATTGTGAACAGTTAACAGAACAGGGTAACCCTCCTATCTGTTTTGTGGGTTCGAATCAACCTTTGGTTTCAAGTTTCTGGAGGGATTCAAACTGTGAACCTCTTGTTAGTGTACCCACAGGCTCAGATAATTCTGCTCTTTGGGGGGGCAGATATTTTTTGCCTATGGGCACCTAACCAGGTGTACAAAATTAACCTTTAAAAACTCTATTAAAGACCTCCGATAAACTCATATCTTTTTCCCAGTTTGGTAAAACCAGTAAGCTTTGCACAGTGTCAGCTTTAACCATACATGCTTCACTTGTCAAAGAAAGAATTTCAAAGGCACACCAAGTAGTCTCTAAAATGAGATGTTTACTTAAAAATAGATACAAATGTAAAATGTAAATACAGAACAATATATTACAAAACCACACAATCTTTTAAAAGAATAAGGTTAAAAGTGCAAATTCCTATCAATAATACACTTAGACTTGCCTAGCTAATGTATTCTTACATTCTTACAGTGCTGAAAGATGTAGTTCACAGTCCAAACATGTGTGTGTGTCTAAAGGACAGTCACAGCATAATTAAAACAAATGTCTTGAGGCTGCCTTCTCCATGATGTCACCCAGCTCCTCCTCTGTTTATCAAAAATTATACAAACAGGATATCTTATCATTCAGAAGGTGACATCAGCAAAAACTCATTTCCTCATGACCCCTTTGATCTAGTGTGTCTTTTCCTGTATCTTCTTTCATACATGAGCAGTTTCCTCTCTTAAGGACAACTGACCTTTTATGACTTCGCACAACAGTGACATAACCTGTATTCTTCCTCTAAACATCATAAAAGTTTATGATTTTCTAGCCTAGCAGCTGCCAGCTACAATTAAGTACATAAACACGAGATCCTTAATTTAGGTCTCTTCTAGCCTTTAATTATCTCCTGGCTTTTATCTTTTAGCTGAAACAGCATGTATCATGAGAGACAATAACACATTTTTATATTACAAAAATCATAGTGTAATCAGAACCAGCTGTCCAAGCGTCACGGTCCTCCCTACCTAGAATGAAATTGGGGGCTCTATCCCCTGCATGGGATAAGCTTCCAAAATCAGTTCACTCCTCATAGACGCGAAACAACACATCTCAGTTCTGATTTTTTGCTCCAGCCCTATGTAAAATTATCATGTCATACCCGTTCAAAGCAAGACTCCATCTTAGCAATCTACCATTGTTTTTTCCCCATCTGCGTTATCCAAACCAGGGGGTTGTGGTCAGTCTGTACCACAAAATGCTGCCCATACAAGTATGAAACCTAACTTCTTTAGGGTCCACACTGCTGTAGGAACACTCCTTTTCACAGTGGAGTATCCTGCTCCTGGGAAGTAACTTTTACTCAGATAGGCTACAGGGTGATCTTTCCCTTGGCTGGATGTCTGACTCAGTACGCCCCAATACCCACGTCTGAGGTGTCAGTCTGAACTATAAAGGGTCTGCTATAGTCAGGACTTATCAAAACAGGAGCACTGCACAGTGCCTCCTTCAATCTGGTAAAGGTTTCTTCACAGGCTGGCCCCCAGGTAATTTTCTTTGGCATCCTTTTCTTTACCAGGTCTGATAGGGGAACAGCCAGGGCACTGTAATTGGGTACAAATTTTCTATAGTACCTTGCTGTCCCAAGAAAACTCCTGACCTGCTTCAGCATTTCTGGTCTGAGCCATGCCTGGATTACCTCTATTTTTATTTGGTTAGGACAGAGCTGTCCTCGTCCTACCACATGCCCAAGGTATGCCACTTCTCCCATGGCCAGCTGGCACTTCCCGGCTTTGACAGTGAGCCTGGTCCTCTGTATCCTGCCCAGCACTTCCCTAAGGTGGGATAGGTGTTCCTCCCAGCTGGTACTAAAGATGGCAATGTCATCCAGGTACGCCACGGCATACTCCTCAGCACCATTTAACACCTGGTTCACCAACCTTTGGAAAGTGGCTGGGGTGTTCTTCATTCTGAGAGGTATTACTTTAAATTCAAATAAGCCTGTCTGAGTGATGAAGGCCGACCTCTCCCTAGCTCTGTCCATCAACTCTACCTCCCAACTTGTCCAGGAGTTCATCCGTCTGGGGCATCGGGTGGGTGTCTGACTTCGTGACTGCATTCAGCCCATGATAGTCCACACAGAAATGAGTAGAGCTATCTGGCTTGCGCACAAGGACTACAGGTGAGGCACAGGGGCTGTGGGATCTCTGGATTACCCCTAAATCCAGCATCTCCTCCACTTCCCACCTAATGTCCTTTTGGACAGCCTCTGATACCCAATATGCTGTCCACCATATGGGCGTCTGTGTTCCTGTCTCCACATTGTGAGTCACTAAGGTGGTTAGTCCAGGCTTGGCGCTAAACAATGGGGCAAAGTCTGGTAAAACCTCCCTTACTTCCTGGATCTTGTTCGGGGTCAGTTGGGGAGCCAATTTAACTGCCTCCAAAGAGGACTCCCGCTTACTTTCTTCCAGCAGGTCCAGAAGGGGGTCTCCTTCGTCTGTCCCCTTCCCAGGACTACACACTGCAAACACCATGTCAGCCTATTTGCATATGGCTTCATCATACTGACATGGTACATCCTTTCTGTCTGTCTTCTGTCAGGCAACTCTATAATATAGTTCACGTCATTTACCTTCCTAACCACTTTGTATGGTCCTGCTCACTCAGCCTGCAGCTTGTCTTTCTGGACCGGAATAAGGACCATGACTTTCTGACCCACTATGTATGAGCAAGCTCTGGCTCTGTGGTCATACCACACTTTCTGTTTCTGTTGGGCAGCTGCCAGGTTGCTCTGGGCTCTCCCCATAAGCTCCTTCAGTCTTTCCCTTAACTTAGGGACGTAATCCATTATAGGAGTTCCCTGGGTGGCGTGCTTGCTTTCCCAGTCCTCCTGGATCAAGTCTAGGGGCCCACATACCTGGCGTCCATATAAGAGTTCGAAGGTGGAAAATCCCGTCGACTCTTGGGGCACCTCCCTATATGCAAACAACAGGTGGGGAAGGTATTTCTCTCACTCCCTCCTATGCTGTTCAGCAAACATCCAGAGCCTTGACTTCAGGGTACCACTGAATCTTTCCACAAGCCCATTGGCTTGTGGGTGATACGGTGTCATTCATCTCTGCACCACCACACACTTCTCCCATAAACATTTCATCAGGTCCAACATGAAGGAACCCCCTCGATCAGTGATAACGTCCTGCAGAAACCCAACATGGGAGAAAATCCCAAGTAAGGCATCTGCTACTTTGTCTGTCCTCAGTGAGGATAGGGCGACTGTCTCTGGGTACCGGGTGGCATAATCCACCACAGTCAGGATGAATCTCTTTCCTGAGGAGCTGGGGGTATTTAAAGGCCCCACAATATCCATTCCCACCCTCTGGAATGGCTCCTCCACTATGGGCAATGGAATCAGGGTGGCTTGGGTTTTCTTGACCGCCTTCCCTATTTCTTGACACCGGTGACAAGACCTGCAATACTCCTTCACCCGCTGGGTGAAGTTAGGCCAATAGAAATTCTGGGCTAACCGCTGCATAGTGCGCGCGATCCTCAGATGGCCAGACAAGGGAATATCATGTGCAATCTTCAGCAACTGCTCACGATACCCCTGGGGAACGACAACCTGCCTGCCTAGCACCCCTTCCTCTGCCTGCACAGCCTGAATATACATAAGTCCATTTTCCCAATAAACCTTATGTCTGCCATCACCTCCCTGTGCTCCATCAGATTCTTCCCAAGCCCTCAGCTTCTCTAGACCAAGGTCACTTCTCTGAGCACCTGCAAACCCCTCACACATTCCCATGGCTGGGACAGGTCCCTTTCTGTCTCTAAACTAGGGTCCCTAGCACTAGCATCAGGGCACTCAGGATCACTGTCAATCCCAACCCTCTGACAATGGGTCACCCCTCCCTCATCAGAGTAACCCTCTGTGGCTGTGTGGTTCCTTACTACCGGGGAAATTTCTACCCCCTTTTTGTTAGTCTCCATATCAGAAGACACAGGCTGGGGAACCAGCCTCTCAGTGGTTTCCACAATGGCTTCTATGGGGTCCATGGAACTACAGTGTTCCCTTGCCGCTTGGCTACGGGTAACTGCACACACCATCCCTTGTTTGAGACTGCTGCTCAGGATCACATCCACTGCTAAGGTTTTGGCTACAGCCACCTGTTGCACAGTTCCCCCTGCTTCACCCCAGTCTAGGAGAACACTAGTGAGGGGCAATGTTTTCTCTTCACCAGTAAAGTCCTGTACAGTGACGTATTTATTGGGTATAAGCTGACCAGGCTCTACTAGATCCCCCTTTACCAAGGCCAGGGAGGCCCTTGTGTCCATTAATCCTTGCATCTGTACACCATTCACCATGACTGGGTACATGTGTTCCCTCATGTTCACTGGCATGTTTCCAGGGACACCCAAACAACCCACTTCCTTCCTAGCTCCCTGTTGTGTATTGCTCACCTTTTTGGGATACTTTCTGGCAATATGCACAGTTTCATTACACAATCAACACTCATTTCTTTTCTCAGAGAAATCTTTTATCTGAAACCTGGGGCTAACTGGTTTTGGTAGAGACAGTGAGGGTTTTAGCTGCCCTGAAAATGCGCTTTTCCCTTTCTGCGCTGCCATGCCCGCCCCATTCACTCTCAGAGCAGGTCTGCTCTTGGCATAGCAGTCTGAGAGTTCAGCAGCCTCTTGCACTGTTTTGGGATCTTGGTCCTCTAGCCAGGTTGTCAGCTCTGCTGGGCATGCCCAGAAAAAACTCTTCTAACAAAATCACATTTTCAATTTTATCAACAGAGTTTGCTTCAATTCCTTCCCAACAACGTTTCAAAAACTGACGTTGTTTCGTGGCTAGCTCCTCGTAGCTCATGTCAGTCCTTCTCCTGAGCTTACAGAATTTAGCGTTGTATGATTCGACAGTTAATTCAAATTTAACAGTGCAGCTTTAAGTTTGCTGTAATCATCACTGTCCTCATTGTCCATTTGACCCAATGCATCCTGATTTTCCCGGTAAGTAGCGGGAATAGCTGGAAGCTCCAGGACTCCCTAGGAATTTTAGCCTGAATACAAACCTTTTCAAAAGAATTTAAAAAGGCATCCATATCCTCCCCCTCTTTAAATTCAGCTATCAATTTGGAATTCAATTTGTAACTCAGTCCTATAGTCCCAGTTAAACCCAAGCCACTTACCTGCTCTGGTGCCACTGGTTGGAGTCGTAGCTTCTCCAGTTTGTGCTGCCTCTGGCACTCATGCTCCTCACGGTCAGTGTCTCGCTATTCTCGCTCTGCCTCTCGGCATTCTCACTCTGCCTCCCTCTGTTCTTGTTCCCTCTTCTCCTCTGCAATTCACTGGCGCCCACAGTCCTCATGCTCAGCCTTCCACTGTTCCCGCTCTGCCTCTTGTCTCTCTCTCTCGTTCCGCCTCTCACTGTTCTTGCTCTCTCTTCTCCTGGAACTCCAGCTCCATTCAGCACAACTCAATTTGCAGCCTGAATACTTCTGACTGCAAGATACTGGTGACCTTTCCCTGTTGCTGTGGCCTTCGCTGACAGTGGCCCTACTGCCCTCCCAATGGATCTGGACACCGCACTGGCCACTAGCCCTTCAACATATAAGGTTCGGCCCCTTACAGTCACTGCCTGTGACTTGGTGCTCTGGGTATCTGCTACCACCAGGGCATCCACGAGGTTCTGCTTGGTGGCTTTCACCTCAAACGGGACTACTCTGTCCCTGCACAACTGCTTTTAGTAGTCTACAGTGTGCCTGCTGCAGTTGGAAGCCATCTTCTTCCCTAACTACAGCTACTCTGACTTGCACTTTAGAAAAAAAAATAAAACAGGTAGGAACTTGACTGTAAGCCCAGTGATATAGTTCTGTTTCCTTTTAAAAAATAAATCACTGCCTTTTTCTTTCTTTGCCAGTGAGCTGACAGTCTCAAGCTAACACACTGAACAATAAAAGCTTGTAATACCAAACTTACGCACACCACTGCCAACCAAACTGTCACAACCCCACTCAGCAGGTCAGGCCCTCTGCTCCCACAGTGCCAACCTCCGAGCGTGTGAACAGTTAACAGAACAGGGTAACCCTCCTGTCTGTTTTGTGGGTTCGAATCAACCTTTGGTCTCAAGATTCTGGAGGGATTCAAACTGTGAACCTCTTGTTAGCGTACCCAATGTACAGGCTCAGATAATTCTGCTCTTCGGAGGGAGGCGGATATCCTTCACCTACGGGCACCTAACCAGGTGTACAAAATTAATCCTTAAGCACTCTATTAAAGACCTCAGATAAACTCTTACTTTTTTCCCAGTTTGGTAAAACCAGTAAGCTTTGCACAGTGTCAGCTTTAACCATATATGCTTCACTTGTCAAAGAAAGAATTTCAAAGGCACACAAGTAGTCTCTAAGATGAGATGTTTACTTACAAATAGATAAAAATGTAAAATGTAAATACAGAACAATATATTACAAAACCATACAATCTTTTAAAAGAATAAGGTTAAAAGTGCAAATTCCTATCAATAATACACTTAGACTTGCCTAGCTAATGTATTCTTATATTCTTACAGTGCTGAAAGGTGTTATAGTTCACAGTCCAAACGTGTGTGTGTGTGTTGTGTGCCTAAAGGACAGTCACAGCATAATTAAAACAACTGTCTTGAGCCTGCCTTCTCCATGATGTCACCCAGCTCCTCCTCTGTTTATTAAAAATTATACAAACAGGATATCTTATCATTCAGAAGGTGACATCAGCAAAAACACATTTCCTCATGACCCCTTTGATCTACTGTGTCTTTTCCAGTATCTTCTTTCATCCATGAGCAGTTTCCTCTCTCAAGGACATCAAAGAACCTTTTATGACTTCGCACCACAGTGACATAACCTGTATTCTTCTTCTAAACATCATAAAAGTTTATGATTTTCCAGCCTAGCAGCTGCCAGCTACAATTAAGCTAGATAAACAGGAGATCCTTAATTAAGGTCTCTTCTAGCCTTTAATTATCTCCTGGCTTTTATCTTTTAGCTCAAACAGTATGTCTTATGACAGACACTCAATAACACAGTTTTATATTACAAAACTCATAGTGTAATCAGAACCAGCTGTCCAAGCATCACAATATATTATAATTTATTATTTCACATTTTGCAGACCTCATTTGGCACTTTTAATACCATTGGTACTTTGATTTGTATTTCTGAGCTTCATAAAAGTTAAAAACAATCTCCTTTCCAACTTATCAACCACTAGGTGGCACTGCAATAGCATGGGGGTAATCTCTTTGGGGCAGCCTATTTGGTCCCTGCAGGAGGACATTTATACGTAAAAATAAATATTCTTTGTAACATGGGAGAATTCAAGCGATCTTTAAAGATGATAAATAGGAGTTACTTAAGAACTTACCATAACAGTAGATTTCGAGAGAGGTTCCTTCAGCAGGTCTTCACAGATAGGACTGCACCCCCTGGTGTCAGGATCACAGGAAAAACTTCTAGCTGGCAATACAGAGCAGGGGACCACCCCCAGCATCACATGATGGGATGTCAGCGTGACGGTACATAGGGGCCGTCCCCATGTCCACCCTCCAGTTCTCCCACCAGAAGATCCCTGTAAGGGTAACAGGAGAAAGGAGCACAACTCCTAGAGCCCAGAGCTGCTGGTAGTTGCCCTGAAAAGGGATAGGAAAAAACAGGAGTTGGGGAAAGATGGGAGGGAAAATGTGACTTACTGCAGGAGCTGCTCTCGAAGATCTACTGTTACAGTAAGTTCTTACTTAATTGCTATATCCTAGTTCAAGAAGGTTCCTATAGTAGGTCTTCACAGAAAGGACTGAATACCAAGCAGTCAAGAAAAACAAGTAGGAGACAAAGCTCCTGGAGGTGGAATGTCTACCAACTAGAGAACCTGTTATAAGAGGCCTTGCAGGACAGCAAGTCCAAAACCAGCTCTATGCCTAGAGGCAATTTCCAGATTGTAGTGCTTGGTGAAAGTATGGACTGAAGATCAAGTAGCCATAGCACAAATATCTGAAGTGGACATGTTCCATAAGAAGGCCATGAAAGCAGCCATGCCACGGGTCGAGTGACCTTTAACTTCCCCCGGAAGGGGTTTCTCTACTTCTGGTAGATGAACGAGATGCAATTAGACAACCATTTGGACAGGCCCTGTTTAGAGATGGCTGTACCCTTACGTCTGGGTGCGAAAGTCACAAACAACTGGTCAGATTTGCGCACCTCCTTGGTCCAAGAGATATAGCATCTCAAGATCCTGTGTACATCCAACGTGTGCAAAAGGTATTCCCCCATTGGAATACTCGGGATAATAAACCGGCAGTTGAACATCTTGATTCAATGTAAATTCCGAAACCGCTTTCGGTTGAAAGGAAGGATTAGTCCGCAGAGCCACCTGGTCTCTGTGGAAAATTAAATAAGACTTCTTGCAAATGAGGGCCTGAAGCTCTGAAATTCTTCAGGCTGAGGTAATGGTGACTAAAAAGAACACTTTCCAGGACAAATAGCGCATATCGCAACTTGCTGCTGGCTCAAAAGAGGGCAAAGTAAGTTTCTCTAAAATAAAATTTAAGTCCCAGGGGAACCTGGACTATGGACCAAAGATTTTAAGTGGAGGATCCCCTTGACAAAGGTTTTAGAGACCTCCAACTGCACTAGGGTTTTGCCATCCATGGGAAGGTGGTAGGCGGAAGCTGCTGAAAGGTGGACCTTCAGGGAAGTGTAACTGAGGCCCGAATCAGACAGGTGCAAGAGGTACTCAAGGACCTGGGGTGCCGAGCAAGAAAAGGGGTCCAGGCCCTTGGCCTAAATGGTGAATATCTTCCACTTCATGGCATACACAGATCTAATGGATGGTTTTCTGGCCTCCACTAGGAGCTGGGAGACTCGCAAGGAGATGCTAAAATGTGAGACCGCTACGTCCAAAGGTGCCACGCATGCAAGTGGAGAGACCTGAGGCTCGGATGCACCAGGCTGCCCTGCTCCTGAGACAGAAGGTCGTGGAGGAGAGGAAGAGGTACTGGGGGTTCCGATGCTACTTATAAAATGGCGGTCAGCTGTAGCAGAGCTCACTGCGAGGTCCGACATATACAGGTGGACGGCAGGAAAGAAATGAAGGGTAGGTATGGGGACCACCCCTATATACTGTCACACTGATGTCCCATCATGTGATGCTGGGGGCAGTCCCCCACTATGTATTGCTAGCTAGAAGTTTGCTGTGCAGTCCTGAAACCAGGGAGCACAGTCCTATCCGTGAAGACCTACTGCAGGAACACTCTCGAAGTAAGATCTGCTTTTCCATCCTACAGTACTTGACATGCAGGAATGATCACAATCAGTAGTTAGGGTTCAGTTTATCAGAGTTGGTGTGCTTACGGAACCAAGCTGGATGCACGATGGCTGAAGGCTGTTTTCTTATTTATTTGGAAGGGGAACTTGTAAGAAACTGTCCATATGGCAGTCCTTTGCACCCTCTGAGATTCTTCACAGGACCAGGGCAATATTTACAGTGTCTTCTGGGTGGATTGCCATGTCCAATGGACTCTTCAGGAGTGGAAAGATTATTTATGGCACTGCCCCCAGAAATTTTAAATACAATGGTCTGTTCGGTGGGCTATTTTGCCTCCCCCCCCCCCGGCAGGGAAATTCATATACAGCTGCTGTGTCTGCTGCCTTTTTCTGTCCCTCCCCTAGGAGTGGGACAGAGATAAAAACATATTGCCATGTTAGTTGCATTTTTCTAGTCTACAATAGGAGTGAGGAAGAATTGCAAACTGTCATATTGTTAACCTTTTTTTTAGTCCCGCCACAGGAGCACTAAGAGTCTTCTCCTGCAAGAGCAGACAATAGTTAAAAATAACTTTGGTGGCACTGTCTGCTTCGCCTGCAAGACTAGTAAGGATGTCAAGGGTGAGCCTTTTAGCTCCCCATGCAGGAGTTCCCATGAGTGTGGCAGGAAGGTAAAAATGTTCTATTTAAAGTAGTAGGGTTTTGTAGATAGATGTGCAGGTGGTGGGGTCATCAAGGGATTATATTAGTGGGGAACATGTTATGTTTGAGGGGTGGTGAGGATTGGGATAGTGGCAGCTTAGTGTATTTTACTAATATGACTGCAAGAAAAATGTTTCTGGGAGGCACTGATTTGGAGTGGCTTGGATGACTGTAATATAGTTAACACACCCAGTAGGTTCCAAATATCACCAGCTAATTACAGTAAAGGAATTTTTCTACACATTTCATAATACAGTATACCATTTGGAATGTCTTTGTGCCAAGCAATAAAATAAATTCATTTTACTGAAGAAATAAATTATTTTATTTTACTTACTACCATAAGATGACACATATTTGTCCCCAATCGTGACATATCCCATCTCACTGAAGTAGCCTAGCCTCTCCATGTCTGTTTTTCCTTCTCCCGGCATGGTGCTATGTGGACTGCAGGCAACTTTTATGCTGCATTCAAGAAACAAACATAGATAAAGTATATTACATCTAATGTCATAATCATTAAATAATGGATCATCAATCCCTATAGCGAGTGCTATGGTCGAGTAATGTCCACCAAGATTTATAAAAGACCCACAATGGTATAGGTTTGTAACTTACTGCCACACTAGATTTTCAGAAGGATTTCCATGGAGCCATAATACATTTGACTGTAAGAAAATATTTCTCACCATAGTAATGATGTTCCCTCTAGAGGGTTTATTAGCGATTCATACATTTTTGCATCATCTCAGTCTTGAGCTTTAGTTCAGAGATGGAACTTTTGAATGTTAACATTCAAACTCTGCTTTGTGGTCACACTCCCGCTAGTGTTCCAAAGGCAAATATTTAGCTGAGGGCAGAAAGAGAGCTGTGACCACCCATCTAATCTATGGATAGTACTCTTACCTAATCTAAACGTGATCAGGAATGCAAAAAATACACATAAAAACTGCAATATTTAGATGTTTATAGTACAGTTATGTGTATTTTATGTTTATAAGAGTATATTCTCAAAGTCTTTGTGTGAGAGAACTGTAAAGTGAAGTGGAGCAGTTCTGGCACACAAAGGACTTGAGAAAAAAAACTCATGTAATCTCGAAGGGATATACCCTTCAGAGCTGCCACAGTGGCAGATGTTGCTGTAATGGAATGCCTGGAGGCCTTTAGCTGGCTTCTTGAAGACTTTTCATAGCAAAACTGTATGCAATAGACTATGTAACCAGAGATAGTTTTCTCAGCTGCTGGTTTGCCTTTTCTTGCCTCACCATAAGTGATGGGCAGCTGTGTACTGTCAGTTCTGGGCACCTTGGTTATGTCCAAGTAGAAACTCAAGGCGCTCTTGACAACCAAGCTATGCAATTTCTCTTCATCTACACTGGACTGAGGTTTTGGAAAACAGACAGACAATGTTACAGACTGATTCATGTGAAATGCAGAAAATACTTTTGGTAGAGATTTCACAAGTGGTTTAAGCATTGCTGTATCCCTATGGAAGACTACAAAATTAGGATCAGTACAGTGGGCCTGCAGTTCACTGACCTTCTAACAGAAGTAATCGCTATCAAAAACACTGTCTTTCATGTCAGATGTTGGAGCTCTGCTTAGAACATGGGCTGAAATGGCAGCGCCATCCACTATACAAGAACAATACCTGCCCACTGGCACAGTGGTAGAGCTACAGCATGTGACACCGGCAACCTAGGTTTCAGAATGAGTGGGGGGGGGGGCAGGAGGACTGACTGTAAGGACAGTGGTTGTCTGTGCTGCTACTTGACCACCTCCTGTGGTAGTGCAGGTAGTAGCCAGCAAGTGGGGAGGGGAGTCGGCCAGCTTCCACATATGCACGCCTGTTGCATTCTTGCATGTGCAGGTTGATGCTGCTGAATCCAGGGGAGGGAGTAAAAATGGTGGAAAACAGAGCAGGGCTGCAGGATGATTCCATTATCCTGCAGGCCCTGCACCTGTCGATCTGGTCCCCCCCCCCCCGCGTGAATTCAGTCACCACCAAGGCATAGGCCTGCCACAACAACCTCACCATGGGGTGCATGCCATGTGGCAACTGGGGGAAGGCATGTCCTGGGGATGGCAGGGTGACAGAGCTGTAGGTGCTGGCTGAAGGGGGCTCCTGCCAGAGCTGAGGTTCAAATAGTAATTAAAAAAATTAAGTGTGCAAGGACTAGGTTCAAGACCCACAGGGAAGGGGAAACCAGATTCAGAAAAGAAGGATACAAGTGGGTTAACCCTTTGGGGAAAAAAAAATCTTTGAACACTGGTTCTGAAGCAAAATACTTTTTTTTTTGCCAGCTGACTTAAAGGCAGGTACTGCTGTCAAGTAAGTGCACTTTTAAGGTTGAGGGTTTCAGGCCCCGGGACTGTAAATGCACCAGATAGAGTAGTACAAAACCACTAAGAAATCGACAGCCACTGCAGTAACTTGCTGGAAAGCAGTCCAGTTGCTGAGCCATTTCTATTTTGACATGTACATTTTTCTGGTTGCTGGCTTTCTGGCAGCCTCTAAAATGTCCAGCACCTGGTTTGACAGACTGAGGCTAGAGTAGTCTAGCTCGTACAGTACCATGCTTTCAAATGAAGCATTTTAATATCTAGGCAAGTCATGCTGCCCTGGGACACAGTTAGGAGAGCCTGCCTCAGAGGCAGAGTTATAAGGATTTTCTATGACACTGTCATTTATAAAGAGTACAAAATCTGCCTGACTCGGTCTCATACTATCAAAATCAATGTTGCTGACTCTCTTCACAATTTTAACAGGACCCTGAGGATCAGTTGGCATGGAAGAAAAGTATACAGGAATTTACCCCTCCAGGGAAGGGAGCCAGCATCCCATAGGATAGTCTCCACTGAGTGGGTTTTGCAACAAAAGTGGGGGAGCTTTCTGTTCTCCCAAGACGTGACAAGGTTCACCTCTGGTATTCCTCATCTCTGGAATGCCACGTTTCGTTGGTACTTGTTGGTTCAGAGACTATACTTGGGTAACCTGACCCATTCCGCTCATTGACTCTGCTAGTACATTGTTATTGCCTGTTTGGTGTACTGCAGATATCCTTGCATTTGGAGAATATGCTAGGTTCCATTCCTTCTTAGACTCTGTACAGAGTTTTGAGGATCTGATACCTCCCTGTTTGTTTGCTTATGTAATACATTGTAGCTATAGTGTGTGTCTATAAACACAAAATCTAACCATTACTTGCATTTTCTTCCTTCTAATTACTCTGACCAGGTTATAAACCCAGCAACTTATCTGGAATGGATATCGTTAACTGCAGGTACTGCGGAACACTTTTCAGAAGGACAGTCTTACAGGATTTAGGACACTGTCCTACATGCTGGGCCATTGGAGATCTTAGGGCTCAGCTCCGGGCAGCATGGGCAGAGATTGCGCGCCTCAAATTTCATATTCAAGAGGAAATAAATTATAAGAACCACCCGCCATTTCCCCAACATCCAACAGAAGAACCTCAACCGCAGAGGGTAGTTGGTCCAGGAGGTTGGCAGGTGGTTAGGAGGGGCAAATCGGGTGCCCCATCATATAAACACTACAAACAGGTATCTGCCTCTATCTCCAAAATCAAACGAAGGGGCAGAGGACACTGCAGCACAGGAGCTAGCACAACAAAACTCACCCAAATCAGGAACCAAAACAAAAAAAAGCAAAAAGGAAATCCAAAAAAACTTCTGATCATAGGAGACGTCATGATTCGGGGAGTTGATACCCATCTCCAGCCAGGGGTAATGGTCAGATGTCTCCCAGGTACATCAGCGTGGAGAGACACTGACCGCATTGCTAAAATTGTTCACAAAGCAGGAGAAAACATTGATGTCCTGGTACACATAGGGACTAATGATCTCGCCAGCCGGTCAGTTGTGGAGACCGAGGAACACCTGACCAGGCTGGGTGACAAACTATCATCCATTTCATCTGACATCTCCTTCTCTGAGATCCTGCTAGTCTGGGAGAGGGGGGGCAGATGGATGGAAGGTCAGAGAAGGGGAGATAGGGGATCTAAACATGTGGCTCAAGGGCTGGTGCCAGGAAAAAGGACACAGATTTGTAGGGAACAGGCAACAGTTCTGGGAGCGAAAGTCCTTAAATTTGATGGACTGCATCTGACTAAGGAGGGAGTCAGTGCACTGGGGCAGAAGTCTGACGTCTTTGCAGAATATTTAAACTAGCAAATGGGGAGAGGGTGCAGCACCCACATACGCCGAATGGGAAGATCACCCTCCCTCAGCTAGTGGTCAAACAGGGATTCAGCATGTTTGCAGTTCATTTGCATCACCAGATAAGAAAAAAGGTCCATCTCCCCATACGACACACAGGGAAAATGCCAAACCTCACCCAACAACTAACACACCGAAATCTGACCAATGGAAAATCATGTACACAAATGCTCACAGCCTGGGAAATAAGATCCCAGACCTGCAGGCAATAATGACAGAGGCTAAACTGGACATAGTAGCAATTAGCGAGACGTGGTTTACCAGTAACCACACTTGGGAGACTTCAGTGCCTGGCTATGTACTGTTCAGAAGAGACCGAGGTGCACAAAAAGGGGGGGAGGGGGTGGAGTGGCCCTGTATGTCAATGAAAATATCAAAGCTACAGAAATTCAGAATACACATAAGGAGCCAGAAGAACTGTGGGTCACCCTGGAAACAGGAAATGGGACAGCCATAAGAACTGGGGTTGTCTACAGGCCCCCAGACCGGGGGGGGAGGACATAGACACATTACTGTTAGAAGAGTTACAAAACATGACAGCTAAAGGGGAGGTTCTGATAATGGGAGACTTCAACATGCCGGATACAGATTGGTCAATACCAGCAGGAACATCTGCCAGAACTAGACACATGGTGGATTCCCTGCAGGGGGAGGGCCTCAAAAAACTGGTACAATGACCCACAAGAGACAGGGCTATCCTAGATCTAGTACTGACTAACAGGGAAGGGATCACAGATCTCCAGGTAGGTCACCTGGGGGCCAGTGACCATTACATGGTATGGTTCAATTTGGCCACTACATCTAAATCATCCCATTCCAAGGCAAAAATATGGGACTTCAGAGGAGCTGACTTTGATAAGATGGCCAACAGAATTAAGCTAGCCCTAGCAAAAAGAAACACAGGTGAGGGGGTACAGGCAAAGTGGGCAAGCATTAAGGATGCAATACTTGAAGCAACATCCGATTGTGTTAGACAGAAAAGGAAGTGCAAAAGAAGAATGAAACCACTTTGGTTCTCAAATACAGTAGCAGAAAAGGTCAGCGCCAAAAGGTTGGCCTTCAGAAAATATAAGGGAACACAGCAGGATGAAGATAGGGAGGCATACCAAACTGCCCTAAAGGGAAGCAGGGAAGGCAGTAAGGCAGGCAAAGTCCCAAACTGAGGAAACACTAGCAAGAACAGTAAGAGAAGGTGACAAGACTTTCTATAGATACATTAGTGAAATGAGAAAGTCCAGAGGGGGTATTGGTAAGCTCAAAGGAGAAAAGGGGGCATGTGAGGAGGACCCTGTAAAAGCATCTATCCTAAATAGATACTTTTGTTCAGTATTTACTGAAGAGAAGGTAGGGCAGGGCCCACAGCTCAGCACCATGGACACGGGGGGGGGGAGGGAGGTGAGCACTAGTCCCTTCACAAAAGAAAGGGTCCTACAAGAGCTCCCTAAGTTCAGGGTGGACAAGGCAATGGGACCTTATAGCATACGGCCCAGCGTACTTAAGGAGCTGAGGGTGGAACTAGCAGAGCCATTAGCAGAACTGTTTAGTGAGTCTCTGAGTACAGGAGAGGTCCCAGAAGACTGGAGAAGGGCTCATGTGATCTCACTCCACAAGAGTGGTAGCAGGGAGGAGGCAGGGAACTACAGACCAGTCAGTCTTACCTCAGTAGTGGGCAAGATTATGAGAAGCACTCATTAAGGAAAGGATAGTGTAACACCTGGAATCCATAGGAGCACAGGATTCAAGACAGCATGGGTTTACAAAAGGAAGGTCCTGTCAAACTAATCTCATAGATTTCTCTGACTGGGTAACCAGAGTGGTGGACCAAGGGGGAGCAGTTGATATCGCCTACCTTGACTTCAACAAAGCTATCGACACTGTTCCACATAGAAGACTGATAAATAAGCTGGGTAGGCTCGGGGTTGGTCAGAAGTTGGTCAACTGGGTGGCAAACTGGTTGATAGGCAGAAAACAGAGAGTGGTGGTAAATGGTATATAGTCAGAAGAGATGCAAGTCACAAGTGGGGTACCTCAGGGATCAGTCCTGGGGCCAGTCCTCTTCAATATCTTCATTAGTGACATTGCAGATGGACTAGAGGGTAAGGCTTGTCTGTTTGCAGATGACACCAAGATCTGCAACAGAATAGATGATCCAGATGGGGTGGGCAGAATGAGAAGAGATCTGGATAAACTAGCAAAATGGTCAGAAGAGTGGCAACTGGGATTTAATGCAAAGAAGTGCAAGATCATGCACATAGGGAAGAGAAACCCTGAAGCCACCTATAGGCTGGGAGGGGAGTTGCTGGCATTCACAAAGGAAGAAAGAGACTTGGGCATCATCATCACCGATGACCTGAAATCATCCAAGCAGACCTCTAAAACAGCAGGTAAGGCTAGGGGGATGTTAGGTTGTATTAGTAGGGGTATCACAAGTCGTAAGAGGGAGGTAATAATCCCTCTTTACAAGACACTGGTTAGGCCCCATCTGGAGTACTGCATGCAGTACTGGAGGCCACACCTTCACAAGGACATTAACCAAATTGAGGCAGTCCAGAGAAGAGCAACCAAAATGGTGCAGGAACTGCATCAGAAGACATACGAGGACAGATTAATGGAGCTCAATATGTATACCCTTGAGCAAAGGAGGGAGAGAGGTGATATGATCGAGACATTCAAACACCTTAAGGGCATTAACAAGGTGAAAGAGTCCACCATGTTTAAATATAAAAAAAAATAGCAGGACAAGAGGACACAGTATGAGATTAGAGGGAGGCCGATTAAGGGGGAATGTGAGGAAATTCTTTTTCATAGAAAGAGTGGTGGATGCATGGAACGGCCTACCTCAGGAAGTGGAGGCTATGAATACAGTGCAGGGCTTCAAACAGGCATGGGATAGGCATAAGGGAGCAATACAGATGAGTATGAATAGATAAGCCACTGACAGAGCAAAGGCCGATGGCACATTTATAAGGTAGAAAAATAAATGGGCAGACTGGATGGGCCTTGCAGTCCTTATCTGCCGACAACCTCTATGTTTCTATGTTTCTATGTTATTTATCAGAGCTGTTTGATCCTGTAATAGGGATGAGGAAAACACCATAGACAACAGCACAAGCCCTAAGATCTAGGAGATTTACAATATGTGTTCCTGGCTTTCCTGTGTGTCACAGATCCTGTTTAAAGTTTGGCCCTCCAGGTGCCCACCCCACCCAAGAAAGGAGGCATCTGTAGTTAGGACCATTGTAGGTGAGGACTGAGAAAGGGAGCATCATCTCCGAGGGTGCTTATCTCCTTCCACCACTCCAGTGCCTGTACCAAGTGCAGGGAAAATGGTACTGGCTGCTCCAGGGTTGCACTTCGTTAGTGCCAGTATCCCCTGAGGTGGTACTGGAAATCCCTTATTTGCAACCCTGACCATGGCACCACTGCTGTGGTAGAGTCCATGTGACCTATTAGTTGCAGGAATTCCTGGGCTGTCTTTGTGTGGCCTGCCAGAAATGAATTTGCACAGCAAACAGGGGCTTCTGCTCTCTAAATGGGCAGATAAGCCCTCCCATGATCTCTGTTCAGTTCTGTACCTATGAATGCTATTACTTGGCTGGGTTCTAGATGGAACTTTTCCAGACTTAGGAGAAACCCTAATCTATGCCTTTGCGGTCTTAACTGTGTGCACTGCCTTCTCCTATGTTTTCCTGAATATTAGCCAGTCATCTAAGTACAGAAATCCCACTATTCCCAGCCTGCACAGATGTGCTTCCACTACATGGGCTTCAGGACCACCAGCTGCATGGCTTCACAGGGAGAAGGTCTGTCAAATAAATTTCATAGATTTCTCTGACTGGATAACGAGGGAGATGGATCAGGGTAGAGTAGTGCATGTGATCTATCTGGACTTCAGTAAGGCCTTTGACACTATTATACACAGCAGACTGATTAAGAAACTTAATAGCCTGGGGGTGGGGGAGAAATACAGGTTACTCACCTGTAACAGGAGTTCTAGGAATAGTATATGTTGTTCATCCACACTCATTGGCAGGTATCCTTGCCGCTTTAAATCTTGCCGGAAGGTCTTCAAGCTTGCTCCTCCCACCCACCCGGGTGGTATAACTCTCGGCTCCGCCCCATGACGCCAGATCTGGCCCGCTGGAAGCTCAGGTTGTGCGTCAAGCCGAGGTCGGGTGAATGTAGGGATGAACAACATATACCATTCCTAGAACTCCTGTTACAGGTGAGTAACCTGTATTTCTAGGGACATGGATATGTTGTTCATCCACACTCATTGGCAGACTCTAGCAGTTCTCCGGGAGGAGGGGGCAAGACACTCTCAATACTTACTTGGGAAAGAGAGACTGGAGAACCGAGGCCCCAAAACCAGCATCCCGGCGTGACTCAAGGTCGATGTGGTAATGGGTAATGAAGGTGTTTGCTGACTTCAGGTAGCAGCCTGCAGATTTCCTGGATAGGGCGTCCCTGGAAGCAGCCACCGTTCAGCAGTATGGCGGGTAGAATGAGCTCTTATCCTTCTGGGAGGCTCCATGCCCGCCAACCTAGCTGAGATCTATGCAGGAGGTTAGCCACCTGCTTATCGTCGCTTGGCTGCAGGTCTGCCGTCATGGGCTTCAGCGTAGGTGACAAACAGCTGGCGAACCCTCCCGAATTTCAGCCGTGCGCTCCTTATAATAAGCGAGCCCTTCTAGAGTCAGAGTATGGAGCCTATATTCGACCTCCGAGGTGTGATTGGGGTAGAACACCGCAGAGTCAACACCTGGTTAAGGTGAAACTCCGACACCACCTTCGGAAGGAATTTCGGTGGGGGCAGGACAACCTTGTCCCTGTGGAAGACCAGATAAGGAGACTCAATGGAAAGCCTGGAGCTCTCCCATCCTTCTGGCTGATGTGATAGCCACCAGAAGGCGGTCTTCCACGACAGGTGAGAGAGAGCACACCTGTGCATAGGTGTTGGCTTGCCATGAGCTTTGCCAGTACCAGCAGTAGATCCCGCAGGGTGGGGGTTCCCACTGGAGGGAAATGTGATCAAGGCCTTTGAAAAAGCGCCAGACCACCTTCTCCTGCGCCACCGACTGCTTCCCGGCCCGCGCCCGTGAGCAGAGATGGCTGCCGGGTGCACCCCTTAGGTCGCCACCAAGCCCTTGACAGAAGGGACCATAAATAGTCCAAGATGCTTGCCAAGGAACAGGAGGAAGGGTCCAAGCCCTTGCCCTGACACCAAATGGAAAACCTTTTCCATTTGAAGGCATAGCATTTTCTGGTCGACTCCTTACGGGACGCCTCAACTACATTGAGGACCTCGTCGGAAAGACCCAAGGCCTGGAACTCTAGCCGCTCAGGAACCAGGCCGTCAGGTGCAGGGATTGAAGGTCCGGATGGAACACCTTCCCCTGATTGACTGAGAGCAGGTCCGGGCGAGCTGGAAGCTGCTGCGGAGTCCTGGAGCTGAGACTGAGGAGATCTGGGTACCAGAACTGGCGAGGCCAGTCTGGGGCTATCAGAATCACCTGCGCCTTGTCCCTCCTCGCCTTGAGAAGCACCTTGTGGATCAAGGGAAATGGGGGAAAGGCGTAAAAGAGGCCCGGGGTCCACTGCCTCGAGAAGGCATCCCCCTGCAGCGAGCCCTGCTGAGGGGGGCGGGCATGGAACAGTCTCAGCTTCGCGTTCTCCCTGGAGGCAAACAGGTCCACCTGAGGTGTGCCCCAATGGGAGAACAGATGCTGTACTACCTCCGGCAGGAGAGACCACTCGTGGGATGCAGCCCCTATCCGGCTCAAGGCATCGGCCAGGGCGTTGGAGGCTCCTGCCACGTGAATGGCTAGGAGATCCACCTCCAGGCTGCGCACGAGTGACCAAATGCGGAGAGCTTCCTTGCATAGAAGCATGGAGCGCGTCCCGCCCTGGCGGTTTAGATAGTACATGGTCGTGGTATTGTCCGTCTGGACTCGGACCACTTGACCCCGGAGGAACGGAGCAAAGGTGGTGAGAGCTAGGCGGACCGCCGAGCTCCAGCAGGTTGATGTGGCATCGGACTCTGCTGGGACCAGAGGCCATGAGCCCGTGTCCCCAGATGGGCACCCCAACCCATCAGAGAGGCATCGGTCGATAGAGAGACCGTCGGCTCGGGGCGGACGAACGGGATGCCCTCCTGCAAATGATCTGGAACGGTCCACCACTGGAGAGCGTTCCACATCCCCTGTGTCACTGACACAAGCTGGTCCAAAGGATCGCAGCATTGTGACCACTGGCTGGCCAGTCCCCACTGAAGGGGACGCATGTTCCAGCGGGCCCAACGGACCACGCTGGTGCAGGCCGCCATGAGACCCAGGAGGCGCAGGAAGTCCCGGGCAGGGCGCAATTGCCCAACCAGAAAAGATCGGGCAAAGGAGGAAAGAACCTCGGCCCTGTCCGCCGGGAGCCGCGCTCTGGCTCGAAGAGAGTCGAGCTGCGCCCCGATGAATAGAATCACCTGCTTCGGCTCGAGTTCCGACTTGGCCTCATTGATAAGGAGGCCCAGTTGAGAGCAGACCTGAGGGCCAGATCTCCTGACCACTCCGCCTCCTTCCTGGAGGGAGCTGCTATCAGCCAGTCGTCCAGGTAAGGGTACACCCGACCCTCGGCGCCAAGAGGAATGCTGTCACCACTGCCATGCATTTGGTGAAGACCCTGGGAGCTGGAGACAAGCCCGAAGGGCATGGCTTGGAACTCGAAGAGGATCCTTCCGCTCGGAGGCGAAGGAATCTCTGGTGAGACGGACGGATAGGGACGTGAAAACGCTGGCCCTGCAAGTCCAGAGAGCAGAACCACGCCTGCTCCAAGGATGGTATTATCTGAGCTAGAGTGACCATCCTGAAGGTTCGAGACCTTAGGAACTTGTTTAGGTTGTGTAGGTTTAGAATGGGGCGCCAGCCCCCCGTCCGTTTCGGAACCAGGAAGTACCTGGACACAAACCCTGGGTCTGAAGGAGGGTCCACCACCTCTCTTATCACCTCCTTCTGGAGGAGGAGAGCAATGTCGGCTCGACGAGCCGCCAGTGAGGCTGGGGATCCCGAAGCCCCCCGAGGGGTGACGGCTCTGAAGGGTGGTGCCTGCTCGAATTCCAGAGGCAGGCCTCTTCCCACCACCTCCAAGACCCACCTCTCCGTGGAAACAGCGGACCAGGCGGAACGGAAGTGCCGGAGCCGTCCCCCCACGTGGGGACCCAGGGGTAAGGTGACGGGAATGGGGGCGACACCCCTCAGCCCGTCACTGGGCAGGCTTGGAGGAGGGACCGGCCGAGGGACCTCCTGGGCCTTTTCCTTCCTGCCTCCTGTTAGAGGAAGCCGGCGGCTTGGGTTTGGGATGCCAAGGTCGAGCCTGCTGGCCCTGACGCTGCTGGGTCAAGACCGGGGTACAGAAGGACGAAAGGGCTTAGGCTGTGGTTTGCGCCTTGTCCTTCTGAGCGGAAGAGACCGAGTCCAAGGTAGCATTGGACTTCTCGATCCTCTGCAGGTGACCTTCCACCCCAGGGTCGAAGAGGTCAGTCCCAAAGGAACATCCGCCAACTTGTGCTGGGTATCCGGCAAAGGTGGATATCCTCAGCCAAGCCCGCCGACGCATAGCCACTGCGGCCGCCACCGATCTGGCACATGAGTCCCCTATATCCAAAGCAGTCTGGAGCTGCTGTTTGGCCACTGCCCTGCCCTGGTCCTGCACCTGCTTAACCGTAGTCTGCAGATCGGCGGGAAGATGAGGGATGACCTCATCCAGGGAGCCCAACAGGGCATGAGAAAAATGTGCCATTAGGACGGCCGAACTGGCCTGACGAAGGCCCGGAGAGGACGCAGCGTAGACTTTTCGCCCGACATAGTCCAATTTCTTGGACTCCTTGTCAGGAGGTTTGTCCACATCCCTGGCGTTGCCGGCGCGCCGGAAAACGCTGTCGGTAACCAACCCCTCAGCAGAGGGGTGTTCCGAAAAACCGGACAAGGAACCGGTAGGGACCGCATACTTCCTGGCCATCCTGGCCGAAGGCGCAGGGCAGGAAGCAGGGCGCTGCCAAAGCTCCAGTGCCGGACCCACTATGGCCTCAGCCACCGGAAAGGCCTCCGTCGGAGAATCCCCTCGGTCCAGAATCTCCGTGAGGGATACCTGGCCCGCTTGGAACGGGTTCGAGCTCCATCCCGTGGACTCGAGAGTGAGCCGAGCAGTCCTAGGAAGGACGACGGGCTATCGCCCATTGACTGGCCTCCTGAAGACTCCAAGTCCAGTCGCTTGGAGAAAAAGGAGGAATCATCTTCGGACTCAGAAGAGTCCTCGAAGAGCTGCCTCTGGCCTGAGCCACCCTTCACCTGCCGAGGTCGGTCGGGAGTGAGGGCAACTGACAGCCGATGGGGTAGACCCTTAGCCGACCGAGAATCCTTGGTCGGAGCCCCAATTGGTGGCTGTGGAGGCGGAGGTTCCACCGGAATCGGTGGAGCAGCTGGTTTTGGCCGAACAACCGGCCTGGGTATAGGCTCCTCGGATAAGTCGAGGGGTTGTGTCGGCCGTTCCGGTGACAGCCACTTAATGGCCGGGGAAGGCGACGGGTCGGCTTATCCCCGGCCAGGAGGAGCTGTTGCAACATAAGGTCCTCGTACCGTCGACGTAATTTACGCCGAAGCCTCCCCTCATCCGAGGAGGAGGACGAGGACGAGCGGCGACGCCGCTTACCGCGGTGCCGAGACCGAGACCGCCTATGACGGTGGGATCGGCTGGACCGCGAAGAGGTCCGAGACCGAGACCGAGAGTCCCGGAATTTCCGAGGTCGGTGCGGGGAGGTGTCGGCCGGAACCGGCACTCCCTTCGGCTCGGATGGTCCATCCGAGGGCTCTGGAACCGGAGGCACGGGCGAGCCGCGGATCCTCAACTCCTCCCGGGGGAACCGGGGAGAGGGGAATCTCGGCTGCTAAAGGCGACAGCCCATCCAACGGGTCGAGAAAAATCTCGACTTCGTCGGTGGGAGTCTCGGTCAACTGACCTGACGGGGACACCGTGAGGCCAGTGGCCGAAGCCGAGCGGTCGACCGAAGCCGACTGTCGACGACTCGGGGAGAGGGACCTTTCCCGCTCCCAAGAGCGTCGACGGAGGGACTTACCCTTGTCCTTCTTTTTGGACCGAGAATAAGGTCCAGCAGACGTAGGCCCTACTCCCTTAGTGGAGAGGGACAGACAAAGCTCCTTAAAAGAAGCCGTGTAGGAAGAACCCAGAGAGAGCGGAATAAATGCCGCGGCGAGGAAGATACGGCCCGCGCCGCCTCCTCTTCGAGGGCGGACATCCGCTCGAGCTGATCCGCCGAGCCCGCCGCCGCGGACACCGCCAACCGGGCCTCCTTGGACTTCACCGGAGAAGCGCTTCTCGGGGCCAGGTGTGCAATGGCAGCATACGGTCTTCGAGGGCGTGAGCCGAGAAAGATGAGCACAGGTCGCAAGCCTGCGGGTCGTGCTCAAGGCCTAGGCAGTAGACACACGTGGAGTGTGGATCCGTCCGAGACATCTTCTGCCCGCATGGGCATCTCCGAAATCCGGGAGTCGATTTGTCCATCGCAGCCGCGAGGGATCGAAGACAGAAGTCTTATTCGCAAAATTTATTTTAAAATCCGCAAACGGAGAAAATAGGAACCAGTCTCAAACGCAGAGCGTTAAGGAGGGAACCTGAGCTTCCAAGCGGTAAGGAAGATCTGGCGTCATGGGGCGGAGCCGAGAGTTATACCACCCGGGTGGGTGGGAGGAGCAAGCTTGAAGACCTTCCGGCAAGATTTAAAGCGGCAAGGATACCTGCCAATGAGTGTGGATGAACAACATATCCATGTCCCTAGAAAGTGGTGTGCTGCGTGTCATACTGGTTGGCAGACAGGAGGCAGAGGGTGGAGGTAAATGGTAGTCACTTGGAGGATGGGAGAGTGACCAGTGGAGTACCACAGGGATCAGTACTGGGCCCTGTCCTCTTCAACATCCTCATAAGTAATACTACGGAGAAACTAGAAGGGAAGGTGTGCCTCTTTGAGGACAACTCAAAAATCTGCAACAGGGTGGATGCCCCAGAGGGGGTTCAGAGAATGCAAAGAGATCTGGGGAAACTAGAAGAGTGGTCTAGGAAGTGGCAGCTGTGTTTCAATGCCAAAAAGTGCAAAGTCATGCACCTAGAGTGGGGAAACCCAGAGCTGTGTATAAGACAGGGGGGCACTTACAGTTGCCAAGAAAGAAAGGGACCTTGGGGTGATCATATCTGATGATCTCAAGGTGGCAGGGTACTGTGACAGGGCAGCTGGCAAGGAGAGCGGGATGCAGGCATGCATAGGGAGGGGGATCTCTAGCAGAGGAAGGGAGGTGGTGTTGCCCCTGTATCGCTCATCTGTGAAACCCCACCTGGAGTACTGCATCCAGTTCTGGAGGCTGCACTTCCACATGGATATTATTATGGTGGAAAGAGTCCAGAGGAGGGCTACTAAAATGGTGATGGGGGGGGGTTGCACAGGAAACCATATGAGAAGAGGTTGCAGGAGCTCAACGTATACTCCCTAGAGGAGAGGAGAGGAGAGCAAGAAGGGACATGATTGAGACCTATGAGTAGCTCACAGGGGTGAAAAAGGTGCTGGACGGGAGTCTCTTAAATAGGAGGAAGAGCATCAGAACACAGGGGAATTCCATGAAGCTGGGGGGGAGTTAAAGTGGGATGTGAGGAAATACTTATTCACAGAAAGGGTGCTGGATGCCTGGAACAGCCTGCCAGAGGTGGTGAAGACGAAGACAGTGGGGAGCTTCAAGCACACATGAGATAGACACATGGATATAATAAACAGAGGTAAGGGAGAAGGAAGGACACCTGTGACCAAATAGTGTCCAGGGTGTAGCGTTAGGCAGGGAAAACAGGGCAGACTAGATGGGCCTACCTGTCCATTTTTGCTGACAGATTCTATGTTCTATGTTATGTTACAGACATGCACTTGAAAACCCTGGGTGTTATGCCATGCCAAAAGGCACAGCTGTGAATTGATACTGGACATAGCATCCTTGAACTCTAAAGACCCTAACCAATCCCTTTTTTGCTGGAATGGAATCACGTTCTACTTAGTTACCGTTCTGAATTGTTTTCAGGTGCCAGTTGAGGAATCTCAGGTCCAAAATGGGTCACAACAAGGAGGGGGTAAGGGAGCTACAGAGGGACCTCCAAAGAGTTGGAGAGGTAGTCCAAGGTTTGGCAATTGAAACGCAACACCAAAAAGTGCAAGGTGATGCAGATAGGGAAGAATCCCAGGATGAAGTATCAGATGAAAGGTCCTGTTACTAGTTAATTATGGAGGCAGAATTTATGTTGAAGCTGGGTGACATTACCAGGTGGCCAGGAAATCGTGGATCACTGGTGGGACAATAAACTGGTTTCATTATGACTGGAATGTTGCTGACACTACAGTTCAGAAAAGATAGTTAAACCCTCAGCACAGTCACTCAGTGCCATTCTGTTTGGGACTTTCTCTTGACTACCAGACTGCAGCTACCAGCATGAGACTGCAACATTTACAAACCAGTAATTTTTGTTTCTGAACTTTTGAAAGTCTTCCTAACAGGTAGAGACATAGTTAAACAGTTTTAAGGCGTTTCTTCTGTATACTTTTCCATTTGTTTCTAATACTGTAACCTAAATTGGCATATATTCTCTTTTACTGCATTTAAATTATTTTACTAAAGACTTTTGTTTTCCTAAAGAAATTCTTCCTGCATGAGATTCCTTATATTGTATGTGTGACTGCATAAATTTTATTACAAATCTGTGACAACTGTTTATGCTTAGAAGGGTCACCAAATAGCAACCAAATTGAAAAGGGTCAGTAAGGGATCTGACAGGATTAGGGAGAGTACCAGAGTCTCATATAAGTCTGCAGTGATTGTGAACTGGGCTATTGCATGTCCTGTAGAGCAAAGGCCAAATCAGGTTTTTGCACTGCTACTCCAAAGACAGCATACTTACCTGGGTCTTCTTCCTTTGTGTAATAGCCAGGAAAAGGGTTCATATTTGGTCACAGGACTCAAGACTGGTATTGTGCCCTGATCCAAAATATAGAGGGACACGCTGGGACCTCGTGGCAAGTGTGCTGTTGTAAACCCAGTGAACACTCTGGGTGGACACAAGGAGGGTATCCCCATCTTCCCCCTCCCTGTCATGGATTGCACTTAGAGGTGGGCACTGTGAGCTCAGTGATCTGACCCTCGAGTGGGTTAGTGACAGATCTGGTGCGTAGCGTTGGGATCTGACAGATTTGGTTACATTGTGATTCAAGAGATTGGTGGCCACAGGCATAATGGTTGGGCTCGATTCCATATCCGTGTATCAGATTGTTAAACTGAAAACAGTCCACACACAATCAAGACAGAGATATATATATATATATATATATATATATATATATATATATATATATATAAAATGGGTAGGGAAAATTATGTCTGCTGATTTGTTGGAACACATCACATGACCGTGTGTATCACCTGCACTTTTACCCTCCTCCACAATTCTGACATTTTATAACATAGATAAACCACTTCAGGGTGGGGTGTTTGACATATGCACGCTTTGTAGTTACACACCAAGGCGTGTATATCAGAGCGACCGCACACCTCAGAGTGGTTTATCCAATATCTATATATATATATATATATATAAATATATATAAAACATTTGGTTACAGTATCAAGTTTCCTACCTGTTTTGTTTTTTTCTCAGGTGCATGCTAGTGTAGCAGTAGTTAGGGAAGAACATGACTTCCATCTACAGTGAATACACTGCAGAATACCTGAAGCAGTTGTGCCAAGAGAGAGGAGTGCAGTACAAGAGGCGAACCAAAAAGTACCTTCTGGAGGCTCTTGTGACAGCCAATGAGCTAGCGGCTTCCCAGGACCTTGAGTCACAGCTGGTGACTGAAGGGGACCAGACCTTGGGCGTGGGGGTGCCAAGGGACATCGCAGCGTCCAGTCCCAGGGAGGACGACAGCAAGACCAGAGAGAACCCAGAGCAACAGCAGCAGAGGAAGGTCACCACAATTCTGGAGCCAGAAGGGATCAGGCTGCAGACAGAGTTGAGGAGAATGGAGCTGGAATTCAAGCAGAGGCGGTTCGCAGCCCAGCAGCAGAGGGAGTTCGAGCAGAGGAAGTTCCAGATGGAGCTGGAGTTGTAGGAAAAAGAAATGCAGCAGCAGCAAGAAGCCAAGAAAGAGGAAAGCGAGCACCAGAGGGAATTTGGACTGCAAAAGCCAACGCCAGAAGAGGTAAGCGGCAGGGGTGAACCTGGGCGTCTAGGACTGGGATATAAATTAAATTCAAAATTAATAGCTGAATTTAAAGAGGGGGAGGATATGGATGCATTTTTGAATTTGTTTGAAAAGGTCTGTATTCAGGCAAAAATACCCAGGGAGTCCTGGAGCTTCCGGTTATCCCCACTACTTACTGGGAAAGGTCGTAAAGCGTTGGGTCAAATGGACAATCAGGACAGTAATGTTTATGAGAAACTTACAGCTGCATTGCTTAAAAAGTATGCGTTAACTCCTGAAGCACACAGGGTTAAGTTCCGTCAGCTCCGAAGAAGCCTTGACATGAGCTACGGGAAACTCGAAAATAAAGCAACATCAGTTTTTGAAACAGTGGGAGGGAGTGGAAGCAAACTCTGTAGAGAAAATTGAGGAGGTTGTACTTTTGGAGCAATTCTTTTGGGCTTGCCCAGCACAGCTAAAAACCTGGTTGGAGGACCGAGATCCGAAAAAGAGCAGCAGGCTGCTGAGCTCTCAGACCGCTATGCCAGGAACAGGCCTGCTCTGAAAGAGAGTGGGGCAGGCGTGGGAGTGCAGAAGGGGAAAAGAGCACCTTCAGGGCAGCTAAAACCCTCACTGCCTCCACAGAAACGGGGAAGCCCCAGGTTACAAAAAAGGGATTTTTCAGACAAAAGAAATGATGATTGTTGATTTTGCAAACAGCCAGGGCATCTTGCAAGAAAGTCTCCTAAAAAGGCATAGAGTGGACAAAGTGGTGCTCGAACAGAGTTGGGCGCACTGTGTATCCCTGAAAGCATGCCTACAAACATGAGGGAGCACATACACCCGATTACTGTAAATGTGGTGCACACCCATGGGTTAAGGGACAGGGGGGCATCTCTTACTTTAGTAAAAGATTATCTGGTTGAGCCTGAACAGCTTATACCTAATCAGTTCATAACAGTAAGGGGATTCACTGGGGAGGAGAAAACTCTGCCACTTGCTAGCATTCTCTTAGACTGGTGTGAGTCAAGAGCAATGGTGCAAAAAGTGGCAGTGGCAGACAGTCTCGCCCTGGATGTGATAATAGGGAACAATCTCCAGAAGGGGGTGGTTATGTGCGGTTACCCACAGTCAGACAGCAAAGGCCAATTGTAGTTCCCTGGACCCCATAGAAGCCCTTGTGGAAAACAATGGGAGGCTGTTTCCCCAGCAAGGATCTCCTGACATGGAAAATAGTGAAAGGGGGGGGTAGGACTTCCCCACGTAGCAGTTCACAAAACAGCTACAGAAGGTTACTCTAAGGAGGGAGGGGTAACCAATGGTCAAATGGTTAGGGATGGCAGTAACCGTGAATGCCCTGATGCTAGCGCTATGGACCCTAGTTTAGAAACTGATGGGGACATATCCCAGGCCTTGGGAAAATATAAAGATTTTGTAGCTGCTCAGAGGACTGACCCTAGTTTGGAAAGGCTGAGGGCTTGAGCAGAATCTGATGGGACACAGGGAGATAGCATGAGACATTTGGTATATTGGGACAATGGACTGTTGTATATGCAGGACGTAAGGACAGAGGGAGGGGTAATGGGCAGGCAGCATGTCGTTCTCCAGGGGTACCATGAGCGGTTGCTCCAAATCACTCATGATATCCCCATGTCCGGACATCTGGGAATCACGTGCACCAC
Organism: Neoceratodus forsteri; assembly: GCA_016271365.2. Classification (NCBI taxonomy): domain Eukaryota; kingdom Metazoa; phylum Chordata; order Ceratodontiformes; family Ceratodontidae; genus Neoceratodus; species Neoceratodus forsteri. The sequence goes on along the minus strand of CM057453.1, from coordinate 57,935,901 downwards.
GCAGCGATTGGTCCAGAATTTCTATTGGCCCAACTTCCCCCAGCAGGTGAAGGAATACTGCAGGTCTTGTCACCGGTGTCAACAAATAGGAAAAGCAGGTAGTAAAACCCAAGCCACCCTAATTCCCTTGCCCATTGTGGAGGAGCCATTCCAGAGGGTAGGAATGGATATTGTGGGACCTTTGAGTACCCCTAGCTCCTCCTGGAAGAGGTTTATCCTGATGGTGGCCGATTATGCCACCAGATACCCAGAGGCAGTTGCTCCTTCCTCATTTAGGACAAAGTGGCCAACGCCTTGCTAAGGATTTTCTCCCATGTCAGGTTTCTGCTGGAGATTATTACCAATCGAGAGGGTTCCTTCGTGTCGGACCTGACGAAGTGTTTATGGGAGAAGTGTCTGGTGGTGCAGAGACACACAACACCTTATCACCCACAAGCCACTGGGCTTGTGGAAAAGTTTAATGGTACTCTAAAATCAATGCTCCAAGCGTTTGCTAAACAGCATGGGAGGGCTGGGAGAAATATCTTCCCCACCTGTTGTTCGCATACAGGGAAGTGCCCCAAGAGTCGACAGGATTTTCCCCCTTCAAACTCTTATATGGACGTAGGGTGTGTGGGCCCCTAGACTTGATCCAGGAAAACTGGGAAGGCAAGCATGCCACCCAGGGAACTCCCATAGTGGAATATGTCCTGAAGTTTAGGAAAAAGCTGAAGGAGCTTATGGGAGCAGCCCAGAGCAACCTCTCAACCACCCAGCAGAAGTAAAAGGTCTGGTATGACCACAGAGCCAGAGCTCACTTATACAGTGTAGGTCAGGAAGTCATGGTCCTAATCCTGGCCCGGCAGGACAGGCTGCAGACTGAGTGGGTGGGACCATACAAAGTAGTCAGACAAGTGAATGACATAAACAACATTGTAGAACTGCCTGACAGGAGACATACTCATAGAATGTATCATGACAACATGATGAAACCATATGCAAATAGGGCTGACATGGTATTTGCAGTGTGTAGTCCTGGGGAGGGGACGGATGAAGCAGACCCCCTACTGGACTTGCTGGAGGAAAGCAAGTGGGAATCCTCTGTGGAGGCAATCAAACTGTCGTCCCAGTTGACCCCGGAACAGTCCCAGGAAGTTAGGGAGGTTTTAGAGGACTTTGCCCCTTTGTTTACAGCCAAGCCAGGACATACCCCCTTTGTGACACACGATGTAGACACAGGAACGCAAGCACCCATCCGACGGACAGCCTACTGGGTGTCCGAGGCCACCCTAAAGGACATTAGGAAGGAGGTGGAGAAAATGCTGGATTTAGGGGTAATCCAGAAATCCCACAGTCCCTGGGCCTCACCCGTAGTCCTTGTTCCCAAGCTGGATGGCTCTACTCACTTCTGTATTGATTACTGTGGACTCAATGCAGTCACACAGTCTGACGCCCACCCAATGCCACAGACGGACGAACTGCTGGACAAGCTGGGAGGGGTGACATATCTCACCACCATTGACCTGACAAAAGGGTATTGGCAGGTGGAGTTAACTGACAGAGCTAGGGAGAGGTCAGGCTTCATCAATCCAATAGGGTTATTCGAGTTCAGAGTAGTCCCTTTTGGAATGAAGAACACCCCTGCCACCTTCCAAAGGTTGGTGAACCAGGTGTTACTTGGTACTGAAGAGTACACCATAGCGTACCTGGATGATATTGCCATCTTCAGTGCCAGCTGGAAGGAACACCTGTCCCACCTGAGGGAAGTATTGGGCGGGATACAGAGCAAGGCTCACTGTCAAGGCTGAAAAGTGCCAGGTGGCCATGGCGCAGGTGGCATACCTAGGACATGTAGTAGGGTGGGAGAAGCTTCACCCTAATCAAGCCAAGGTTGAGGCCATAAAGGTGTGGCCAAGGCCGGAAACCCAGAAGCAGGTCTGGAGTTTCCTAAGGACTGCTGGGTACTATCGTAAGTTTGTACAAAATTACAGTACCCTGGCAGCTCCCCTATCTGGCCTGCTAAAGAAAAGAATGCCTAAAAATGTAAAATGGGAACAAGCCTTTACACGGCTAAAGGAGGCACTGTGCAGTGCTCCTGTGTTGGCCAGTACAGACTACAGTAAGCCATTTGTAGTCCAGACAGATGCTTCAGATGTGGGGATTGGAGCAGTCCTTAGTCAGACCTCTAGCCAAGGGAAAGATCACCCAATAGTGTATCTTAGTAAAACACTGCTTCCTCAGGAGCAGGCCTACTCCACAGTTGAGAAGGAGTGCCTTGCACTGGTATGGACCCTGAAGAAGTTAGAGCCATACCTCTACGGGAGGCACTTTGAGGTACAGAACGATCATAACCCCCTAGGGTGGCTGACACAGATGGGGAAGATGCACAGTCATCTTTTGAGATGGAGTATTACCTTACAGGGCTACGATATGACCTTTACCCACAGGGCCAGATCAGTGAATGCCAATGCAGATGGGCTATCTCGCCAGTTAGAGCAATTAATAGAATTTGTGAAACTCATACCGTGCTATGGGGATGGATTCCCACAAATTCAGCCTAGGAGGGATGAGTGTTGTGAGCTAGCCAACTGCCAATCATTATTTGCAATATGTATTTCTGTTATGTATTGTTTTATGGGATTTCTGTGTATGTTCATGCCAATGTTAATTCAAGGCATAGGGAAAGCCTAGATTTTTTTTCTAAAGGGTGATCTTTTGACTCGAAGGCTACTTGCTTACCAGAAAGGGAGATTTTCATTCCCAGGTTCTTTTGACAGAGATGTGCCAAAAGCCATTTACCTGTCATAAACATGCACTACAGAAGCAGACTGCTTGTGATCTCAGGAAATATTACAAGTACATCACATGTTATGAGGGAACAGGATATATTCATCAGCAGGGAAGACCAGTCTAGCAGTGCTATGTGAAATTCTAACATGACGCGGTTAATTAGTTTACAGGATGCTATATTGATACATCAAAGTTTTAACAGTGACTGTCCTGTTACTATTTAATTATTGAGGCAGAATTTATGTTGAAGCTTAGTGACATCACCAGGTGGTCAGGACATCGTGGGTCACTGGTGGGACAATAAACTGGTTTCCTTATTACTGGAATATTGCTGACACTCCAGTTCAGAAAAGATAGTTAAACCCTCAGCACAGTCACTCAGTGTCATACTGTTTGGGACTCTCTCTCTTGACTACCAGGCTGCAGCTGCCAGCATGAGACTGCAACATTTACAAACCAGTGATTTTTTTCCTGAACTTTTGAAAGTCTTCATAATAGGTAAAGATGTAGTTAAACAGTTTTAAGGCATGTATACTGTATACTTTCCCATTTGTTTCTAATACTGTAACCTAAATTTGTATATGTTCTTTTTTACTGTATTTAATTATTTTGGTAAAGACTTTTGTTTTCCTAAAGAAATTCTGCCTGCGTGAGATTCCTTATATTGTATGTGTGACTGTAGAAGTTTTATTACAAATCTGTGACAACTTTTTAGGCTTAGAAGGGTCACCAAATAGCAACCAAATTGAAAAGGGTCAGTAGGGGATCTGGCAGGATCACGGAGTGTACCAGAATCTCATACAATTCTGCAGGGATTGTGAACTGGGCTATTGCATGTCCTGTAGGGTGAAGGCCAAATCAGCTTTTTGTGCTGCTACCCCAAAGAGAATGTACTTACCTGGGTCGTCATCCTTTGAGTAATAGCCAGGAAAAGGGTTCATATTTGGCCACAGGACTCAAGACTAGTATTGTGCCCTGATCCAAACTATAGAGGGATACTCTGGGACCTCATGGCACGTGATCTGTTGTAAACCCAGTGAACACTCTGGGTGGACATGAGGAGGGTATCCCTGTTCTCCCCCTCCCTGTCATGGATTGCACTTAGGGGTGGGCACTGTGAGATCAGTGATCTGACCCTCACAAGTGGGTTTGTGACAAGTGGTACTCATAGGAGGCATACGAGACATAAGCTCTTGGGAAGTATCACCTGCCTCTGTCTCCCCTTCCGTATGACCGGTATTCATCCACTTTTTATGTTCCCTGTGCGCACACATGCAGCGAACCTTTTGCTACATGCGTGGGTTTGGAGAAGTATGACACTGTTAGTCCAATGCAGAGTGGTCTGCTAGGGACTCGGCAGTATCACATCAATCATTAACAGAGCGAATTATGACATTGTTCTGGCTTACTAGATAGAAACTTTGTGTAGTTCAAAGGAAAGAGGCAATCCAATCATAGGGTGGTTGATCCACACAACACCGCCCAGCAAGCACAGCTTATCTGTCATGATCGGCCTACTGAAAACTGTCCCTCATAGGTTGAATTACACCCTGCAAGAAAGAAAATCATCCATCAGTGTTTGTTGCTGCTGCTACCATTACTGTCCCCCCCAACCTTCCCACTCAGCACCCACCAACCCACACCCCCAAAGCCCAACCCACCCATGTTAATATTCCAGCATGGGGTGCCCAATCCCTGTGCCAGCTGCTACCCCCACCCTGCCTTTTTTGCTTCTGCAACACTGGGGAGCCCACTCTTAGTGTTGCCAATATAACACCAACACTGGGGTGCCCAATCCCAGTGTCGCCACCTGAAATAAAGAAAACAGTTCCAATGTATTTCTTTAATATACCCTGTAAAAAGAAAAATGTCCATCGATGTCTGTTGTTGCCACTGCCGTTACTGTCCCCAACCCGACCCTCCCACTCAGCACCCCCACTCACACACACCGCCAAAAAGCACAACACTGATACTGGGGTGCCCAATCTCCGCAGCCACCCAAATAAAGAAAAAACTATCCTCAAAGATTTTTTAATACACCCTGTAAAAAAAAAAAACAACTGACCATCGATGCCTGTTGCTGCCACTGCTGTTACTGTCCCCCCCAAACCTCCCACTCAGCACCCACCACCACACACACCCCCCCCAAGCCCTTACTCACCTACCAGGGGTCCAATACCGTAATCCTCTCTGGATCATAGGCGCGTCTTCACCCTTCAATGCCAGACCACGAACTGAGGAAATCAGGTATGTGCTTTGATGTATTTCAGTAGGGTTCTGAACTTACCATCATAACTAGGTCATTTTGGAACAAACAACTAAAAGTCAACAACACGTCCTGTACTAGTATAGTGCTGGGTGGGACGTTTCATAATGTGGCGGCACTAGATTCAGATTCCAACTAGATTTTTTCAGAATTTAGTTTTTTGCTCTTCAGTACTGAAATTCCATATTCCACAGCAATACTTAGACTCCAAGGAATCTGATTCCATTCAATGGATTCTGAGCAACCCTAGTACTGTCATTCAAACCTTGGCGCTACCTATTACCAATGGAGTTTTGATTAAATCCTGTGGGGACTGTTTTCATAGGCCTCTTGGTCATACCAATCTGACTGGAATAGGCGCACAAAACATTTTAAGTTGCTGTACTCAAGAAAAATTAACAACCTTTTTAAAAAAGAAGCCAAGTTAAAATAAGAAAGATTTATATTTAGACAGTGAACCCAAACTGGGAACAGTGGTTTCCTCGGTTCCAGGAACTGATAGGGAATCGATATAAACCATGAAAAACAATAAAATGATATAAAAAACTAAATATACAATAGGTCTTCGAATTCTACTATATGACTGGCTGACTGGCACTTTAGAGTGGTGGTAAACCCTGCATCACCACTGCAAAAGGTGCCAATCAGCTGATTTACTGAAATGAAAATCCATACACTCTCTTATGCCTGAAAAGTTTGGATTTGGCTGCCATCTTCACTGTCGCTCAATAACTACAATTGTTGTTATGAAAAGTAAAAAAAAAAAAAAAAAAATGGCAGGACGTAAAAAAGAAACACTTTTTAGACCGTGACACTCTGTGGACTCCCTCCCAGCTACGGGTAACCCCTGCCCACACTTCACTCATTAAAACTGCAGCACCATTATGGCTCTGACCTGATCTCTCATCCATGCGCTTACCTCTTGCTCCCAATGCAGCAACAAACATACTGAGAAAGGCTATTTTACCAAAAATCATTAAAAAGTAATTAAAAAACTAAAAATTGAACATTTTAATATATATTTTTTGATTCTTTATGTATTTCACCATTGTATAATAGTAATAATCCTTGACAGAGTGTGGGTTATACAGGGTTTGGTCACTTGGCCTGCTGCATCATGACCAAACCGCACCAGCCATGGGTAAATCTGGCATAACCCACACCCTGCCATGGATTATTCCTTAACTAAACTAAGAGAACGTATCAATTTTTTTTTTTTTTATTATAAATGGTAATAAACTAGTTATTAAAACTTAGCCACTAGGACTGGAAACAGGACTCTAGGGTGTCTGATCTCTTCAGTGGAGAAGTAAATCTGCTGTTGGACCATTAAAGGAAGCATGACCACAGACAGCAGAGTTTGAACTTAAAAATTCCAGGGAAACAACTCAAGGCTGAGATGATGTAATTTGTTTGACATCGTTAATAAACTCTTGCTGGTAGAAGCCATCTGTGTCAGGACCTCACAGGAAGCTTTTGCAGTAAGGGCCACCCAAGTCGACGTGCCTACATACATGTCATCAGTGCACTGAATTGCCTAAGCACTGTGGTCAGACCCCAAGCTCTTCAGTTTCCCCACTGTCAGTGAACAGAGTTCCAAACATAACCAACTGTGGGATTGCGCCTGTTCCACCAATCATGCACAGAGAGGCAGGGGGAGTGAAGCAAACACTGGCCATCACACAGCTAGTTTAGATACTGAGATAAACAACAAACTAAATGTGAAGTGCCTTGCCAAGTAGTGAAAAGCAAAAATCTATCACATCTGGGGTGGGGTGGGTGGGATGGTATGACTCTATGGAGTCTCTCGAAGCTCTACTCTTGCTAATAAGTAGCAAACCTATCTTCTGTTTGTTTTTTTTCTATAAAGGTGTTTATTCTCCAGCACCAGACCTGGCTACTTCTCAGCCCCATTCCTGGACACCTTGGACCATCTTTATTCTCCTTCCTGACTTGGGGCTAGTTCCCTTGCAGATTCCCCCCTGCAGCAGGGCTGTCCTCCCCCACACCCCAGAGCACATAGTCCAGAATGTCTTACCAATTGGAGTAGAAGAGTGGGTCCAGATATCCGGGTTCAGCTTCATGGAGCCCGGTCTACTCAGTTTTCACCATTTTCTCCCACTAGTTCCTGGAGCCTGCGGCGACATGGAAAACGTATGCACTTTGAGGCATTCATGCATTCTGGAACCATGGCCCCCTCCACCCTCTCCTGACCTATGTCTGTCTACCACATTTTGGCACTGCCACCAGGCCTCCACCTGCTGGCAGCCAAAAGTCAGGAAGGCACACTACCCCAAGACAAGAGAGGACAGCTGCCAGGTGGCTGCCAGATCCTCTCTTGCCCTCCTCTCCACCGACTCCTAGTAATCTGAACTTGTTGCTGAACTCGGGTCACTGGTATACTAAGACATAAGGCACCTAACGACACCTCAGCCCCCTACGCCACTGAGCTGGATCGATTCTATCTTCTTCAGGGATATCTCCAAATAGCCATAGTGCTTTGGATGAATTACAACCAGTACCCAGGGCTGGCCTTAAAGACAGGTAAACTAGTCATCCGCCTAGGGCACCCATCAATAGAGGGCACTGACAATACATTGGCTTTGAAAAAAACCAAAAACATTTATTTTTAATGAGCGTGTGCAGAAAACATTATGGTATGAATCTGCTTTAATTTGTGTGTAGGAAGGTGAGATGAGGAGGGCACTACTAGGTGCTGTGCTTGTGCATGAATGTCTTTTTTTCTGTGAAAAAAAAAAGTAAAACTGATATTACTGGCTGCTGTATGAGCATCCAGCAGCCAGTAGGAGCATAGCACAGACCAGTGGCATGGCATCTTGCTCTGTGCCCTCCCCCCATGCCTTACGAATTTTGGTTTTGGCACCAAGGTGAACTATGCAGCTAAAATGCAGCTAGGGAGGCAGGCAGTAGTTTTGGGCTTGGTGGTCATTCAGTACGACCCATGTAGGAGAAGTCAAGTGCCACAAGTGAAGACTGACTTGTTAATTGGTCTCATGGTTTACTGACTCACAAAATAGCAGGAGGACATAGAACTCAAGTCAGAATAAACCACCGATGCTGTGCTGACAGCGCCTGGGGTTGGCAACAGCTGGGTCGAGCCCTGCATGGGTCATTGGTAGCGGGTGGCAGCAACAGCTAGGCCCCAAAAGGCCAGGTGCAGGTTCACTGACGGCAGCTACAGCAGACCAACAAGTCAGGCCAATATCACTGAATTAACCCCAATGCCTCATGCAACACTATCATTTGCTTATATTGGGGGGGTAGTTTTAATCATTATAACATGAACCAATGATGATGAGACTGTGGTTAGGCACTAGTAGCATCCTCCAGCATCAACTGCATTCATGCCTAACACTAGACTGCTGTTTACTTTTCCTGTAACGGCAAAAACATGATAGAGAAATGGTTACACTGCTCTGCCACAACAATCAATCCTCCCCCTTCCCCATATGTGGAATTTTTTCTTTTATACAGCGCTGTAAGTTTTTGCAGCACAAGTATGTACAGTATGGGCAACGCAGCATTTTCCACCATATTCTGAAATGGTAAGTGAGAGCTAAAGCCATGGAGTCATAAGATTTGCAAATATTCTGATACTAAAGAAAACAGCAGCAGTCAGCCAGTAGTAGTCTGAGGTGAGGCTAGAGTACTGTACTGAAGGGAGGGGGGGGATCATAAAAGATGTTGGGTGGTGGCCTGCCTGGACTCAGGCTGGGGCTCAGGTCTCTGAGCCAGCACTCAAAAGACTAGTGCCAGAGAGGGCATGACTGGATGGAGGACGTGGGACTGCCGCTGCTGCCTGTTGGACTGGGTGTTTGGGACTTCTTATCAAGCTGCACATTTTTAAAATATACTCTGTGTCCCTGGGAGGAAATGGGCCAAAGGCAGCTTGTGGGAGAAGACAGGAGTCCCCAACAGGGAGGGTGGATTTGCTCCCATTCCCGATGCCGAAGTGCTGCCTGATGTCAAAACAGCAGTCCATTCTTCCTAAATGCCTTAATGTTGGTGGGGCAGGAAGGGGGAAGAGGATGATTTTAAAATGTTTTCTTGTGAGGGAGTGCCATTTGCAAGTTTGCCTAGGGGTGTCACTTACCATAAGGCTGGCTCTGATACCCTCCCCTATGACCCGTATAAACACATTGAACACTAGTCCTTGCAGTGATCCCTGCGGCACCTCACTCATGACCCCTCTCACCTCCACTGTTTTCCATTTACCACCACCATTGCCTCCCTTTTAACTAGTTTCCTATCTAAGTAGACAGCGTATGTCATCTTTCTTCTTCCTCTCTGCTGCCTCTGGCTTAGAGCACTTCTCCCATTGAGGGTGTGTGTGGAGCTGCTGGACCCTCTTATTTTCTCTTTCTCTTAAGTCTGCTGGGACAGAAGAGGCAGGGGAAAAAACTGGGCAGACTGGGTGGGCCAAACGGTTCTTTTCTTTTTTTTAAAACTGTAAATTTTATTGATTTTTTTTCTACTTATAACAGATATAGCAATAATAGGCTTCAGACTTTATTTATTTAATTTATGTCTTTGTTTACCGGGTAAGTGCACTGATCCAGAGGCCCGGTTTCAGTCACGACCCGGGCCACAGTGTATCAAGCAATACAGAGAACACAGCAGCACATACAGGTAAATACAATCAGTGCAGTACATTCACACCGCAGGCACCTGGATGACATCGCCATCTTTAATACCAGCTGGAAGGAACACCTATCCCACCTTAGGGAAGTGCTGGGCAGGATACAGAGGGCCGGGCTTACTGTCAAAGCCGAGAAGTGCCAGGTGGCCATGGGAGAGGTGGCATACCTCGTGCATATGGTAGGCCGGGGACAGCTCCATCCTAACCAAATAAAGATAAAGGTAATCCAGGCATGGCCCAGACCAGAAACACAGAAGCAGGTCAGGAGTTTCCTAGGGACAGCAGGGTACTACAGGAAATTTGTACCCAATTACAGTGCCTTGGCTGCTCCCCTATCTGACCTGACCAAGAAAACGATACCCAAGAAAATTACCTGGGGCCCAGCCTGTGAGGAAGCCTTTTCTAAACTAAAGGAGGCTCTGTGCAGTCCTCCTGTTTTGACAAGTCCTGACTATAGCAGACCTTTTATAGTTCAGACTGACACCTCAGACGTGGCTATTGGTGTAGTACCGAGTCAGACATCCAGCCAAGGGAGGGATCACCCAATAGCCTACCTGAGTAAAAAGTTACTTCCCAGGGAGCAAGCATACTCCATGGTGGAAAAGGAGTGTCTTGCCATAGTGTGGGCCCTAAAGAAATTAGAGCCATACTTGTATGGGCAGCATTTTGTGGTGCAGACTGACCACAAACCCCTGGTTTGGTTGATGCAGATGGGGAAAAATAATGGTAGATTGCTAAGATGGAGTCTTGCTTTGCACGGGTATGACATGACCATTCTACATAGGGCTGGAACGACCAATCAAAACTCAGATGGGCTGTCTCGTGTGTATGAGGAGTGAACTGATTTGGGAAGCTCACCCCATGCAGGGGATAGAGCCCCCAAATTCAGTCTAGGTTGGGAGGACTGTGGCACATGGACAGCTGGTTCTGATTACACTATGATATTTTTTCTGCAATATAAATTATGTAGCAGAGTGTCTGTCAGGAGAAACTACTGTCTTGCTGAAATGACACATCAAAACCCCCCAGGTATAAGTTCAAAGGACAGGACATAGGTCAAACTACAGCTATCTGAAATGCAATTAGTTTAAGTTTTCTTCGAAGCCCAGGAAATAAAATATCCATTCATGACGTCCTCAGGGAAATCCTTTGATTTGCACTAGGTATCATGAAGGAAGGAGCATATGCATTGGGTAGGGATGTCTCCCAAGGAAGCCAGTTATTTAACATCAAAGAGACTTTTATGCCTGTGTGAAGCAGATCACAGACTGGTTCGAGACGTCCACTGTGCATGTGTTGGGGTGTCATCCAAGGAAGCCAGAATCACATCAAAGAGACTTTGATGTCTGTGTGAAGCAGATCACAGACCGGTTTGGCAAGTCACATGAAGAAAGGAGATTCATTGATGTCACCTAAGATTTTTTTAAATATCTTATTAGGATATCCTGTGTTATAAAATATAAATTTTAATACACCAAGGCGGAATTAGGTGACCTCAGAGAGAAGGCCGGCTCAAGACTGCTTTTAAGTATACTGAGCAGACCTTAGTCACAGACACTTAGAGATTAATTTCTGACTGAGAAAGAGGAACATCAAAGCACTGAAAGATTAAGAGAGTAAGGATTCATGAGATAAGACCAGTCTGAGTGTACTGTATGTGTTGTAGGAATTTGCACTTTTAAACCTGTTTTGTTTTAAAGATTGTATGTGTGGGGATATCTTGTTCTGTAGTTTATGGTTTTTCTAATGTTACCTATTTTAAAGTAAAGATATATATTTTAAAAACAGAAACTGCCTAGTGTGCCTTGAAACTTCTTTTTTTTTATAAGTGAAGCTTAGATGGTTACAGTTGACACTGTGCGTGAGCTTATTGTGGTACCAAACTGGGAAACAGGTAAGAGTTCTCTAGGTCTTGCATAGAGTTCTAAGGGTTCATTTTGTAATACCTGGCTAGGTGCCCGTAGGCAAAGATATCTGGCCTCCCAAAGACAGAATTATCTGAGCCCGACAATTGGGTACGCTAACAAGAGGTTATCTGTTTGAATCCCTCCAGAACTTGGGACAAAAGGTGACTCAAACCCACAAAATAGACAAGAGGGTTACCTTGTTCTGTTAACTGTTCACAATTCTATGCTCAGAGGTTGGCACTTTGGGAGTAGAGGGCTGACCTGCTGAGTGGGTTTGTAACAGGCAGCACAGAAAAATATAATCTTTGGAAATTATCTGTGTAAACATGGGAGGTGGTGAGTGGGCTTGCCAGCATTGCAGGGGGGGCGCTAGAGAGAGATCACTGTTTTTTACATAAAATGTTCAGGCCCAGGCTGAAATGGATACCCACTACAAAGACACCTGGTATCCAGACCTGGACCAGTTACCACCAGATCCAGGGTGTCTGTTCAACATTATGCTACAGCAGTTTACTGAGGAGTATTTTTTTTTTCTTTCAGCATTATGTATGTTCCAGTAGTTTACTAAAGGGGAGTTTTATTTATTTCATATAAGTACTCATCATTGAAAACTGTAGCAGTGATTAGGCCAAAATGTAATAAAGATGTTGCACTTTTCATGCATCATCATCGCTCTTTATCACATTGGGGACGGCTGTTATGTCTAAGATGTGTTGATCCATATGTTCTGGTCATGTCTCAAAGTGGTATCTTTGTGGGGAAGTATTGCTGATTTTTTAAAAGACATTGCATGGGTAAAAGGGAATTTAAATGAAAAGACCGTTCTTGTCGGTCATTTTGATAAAACAAAAATATGGAGTGAAGAATAGCGTTGCACAATTGCTCTAATTTCAATGTCGGTTGGTAGCTCCACTCTCAGAATATGCCTGGAGGAGTGGGCACTGTCATTCAAGGAACGGAAGGCGGAGTGCTTGGAAGTTTTGAGATTGGAGAGGCTCGTTCACTTAATGCTAGACCAGGCTCATATATTCAGTTCAAAGTGGGGCACAATTTATAACTGTTTCTCTTCACCAACCTAGTAAGCCTTTAGGCTGCCAGTAACCTATCCCTCCTTACCTGATCCCTCCCCCTTCCCCTTCTGCTTTTTCTGCTATATTTTTCATGTTGACTTATTTCTTCAGGGGAATGTTGTTCAAGGATTAGTGGGGTAACTTCCCTCTATTGCTAAGATCCAGAAGCAAATGATTTGATACCTTTTAATGGACCAACATAGATGTAACAACAAGAACAAAGTGTTACATCTATGTTGGTCCATTAAAAGGTATCAAATCATTTGCTTCTGGATCTATTCTTGCAAGGACCAATACGGCAACTACTAAATCTCTATTGCTAAGGTAATTTGTCTATAATTTATAATTAATAATTTAATGAGTACTGTGTGTGGTTTTAGAAATCTCTATTAAGTTACTAAAGCAATATTTATTTATCTTTTAAGTGAGGCATGAACAGGGCCGGTGTTAAGCACCCGCGAACCCCGCGGCCGCGTGAGGCCCCCAAAAATGAAAGCGCAGTGCGGAGCCGGCGGCGGGCCCCTTGGGAGTCGGGACAGTGCTCAAAAAAGTTAAAACAACCAAAGTCTGTACACAATACAAAACTTAAAGGCAACAATTTAAATTAATCAGTGTGTCACACTGTCACTCACTGCGGGCCTCTGTGTCAGTCAGTCAGCAAGGAGGTCAGGAGGATTCGCGAGCAGCCAGAGAGTCAAGAAGAAGCAGTGCAGTCACCACCGAAGCCCCGGAACTGGCGGAAAGAAGCGAGCAACGCTGCAGTGCAGAGAGACAGGCTATAGCCTACAGCAACTTAGCACAGGCAGACCGCAGACGAGAGGTACCCGATGGCCCGAACTCAATTTCCCAACTGGCTGGCAGACTGGACTCCCGATCCTGAATCCCGGTGGCGGGCGGCGGCTGTTTGTCCTGCGCTGTGCTGTGCTCCTGCCTCCTGTCGACTCGTCTCGTCTTCCGTGCGTCCGACGGTCCGACCATTCCGATCTGTGTGTGTGTGCGATCTTGACCCACCCCGAGACATCCATGGACTGTTCCCTGCCTACCTTGTTTGCCTACATCCCCTTATTGAGCTGCACATGACGTGGGACGGACATGGTGTGGTGAACCAATCGCAGGGGTCGACTCTGTCCGCTCCTGAAATCACACCTCCGCCCACTGGGACCTGAACATTTTGGTTCCCACTCAGGTCCGTAGCTGCAGCATAAAAATGGATTAAATCACAGTGTGCACTCGCAGCAATTGAGTCAAGGATCAGGAGGAGTCAGGATTGGTTCCAGAACGTCGAGGAGACCTCAGACCTGTGGAAGAGCGTATTGTTGCTGCAGCCACTGCCAGTCACTAGTCTAAGGAGCAGAGCAGAGGAGAGGACAGGACAGGACAGCAGTTCATCCAGGCGGCCACCCAGCCAGCATCCACCCACCACCACTGATACAGGGTCCCCTCTGTACTTCTGCCAGTGCTGCTAACTTGAGCTGTAATTTAAATTCACTTTTTTCCTTTTTAAGAAAAAGAACACAGCAGCACAGACAGTAGTTTAGCCTGAGAGACTGGACTGCTACACAACCATCGTGCCTGCCGACTAGGTGACCCTGCCTGCAGACAGTGGTGACGTGGCCTGGTGAGAACAACAAGAATTCCAGGAGACCAGCAGTGCCTTGCCTAGTGCCTTCTCTTCCTTTTCGGTAGGTAATAGTCAGTGAATTTGTGTGGTGAAGCTCTGCATGGGAGGCTGTATATCAAATGAACAATACATATACTGTTTCTTTACAACAGAAAATCAAAAGAGTCTGCTTCAATTATTGGATTAATCTTTATTGCCATCTAAACAAATATAAAAATAACATTTTACAAACTGTTCTTGGGAAAATTGTAATTTATAATGTTATATTTATATTTGTTTAGATATTAAGAGGCCCCGTGAACAAGCTGGAGACAGCGAAACGTAGGGAGGCAATAAAGATGAATCCAATAATTGAAGCAGACTCCATTTTCTGTTGCAAAGTCCACTTACTACTTTGTACTGAACTTAAATATTTTCTGGTTGTTGATCTTAGTTTTCAGTGCTTCTGACAGTATCTGCTTTGCATGTTTATTGTTTACTACCCCTTTACTAGTACTAGCAGCCGAAGGCATTAGGTCTCCTGGAAACATGTAGGTGCTGAAGAAATAAAAGTGTGAATTGAACAGACTGGGTTGGTTACCAGAGCAATGCAGCCTTGCTGGAGACATACATTGGGTATCCTGCAGTGCATAAGCTGTTCTCGAGGCATTGACTGGGACAGACTTCAGAGGTGGGCTATTATAGTGACAAGCTGCCATTAGTGCCACCGCTTACCTTGCCTTGCCTAGGTGCTGGAAGAAAGCTTCATTTTGGATAGACTGGTCAGCGGCATGCTAGGCAAGGTAAGTGGTGTCACTAAAGGCAACTTACTAACTTACTAAGTTCACTGTTTTCTTTTATTGCGAATCAAATGTGCAGGTGCATGGTTGGAAAAGCAAAGGAAGTTTACTTTGTTTTATTGACAGTCAAGTGTGAGCGCCTTGTTGGGAAAGCAAAGGAATATGTGTAATTAACTTTTTTAGTTTTATTGTATTTCGTGGCTCACTGTAGACTGGCAAATAAAACATCCTTCGGGAACAATCAGTTGTTCATTATAACGCGGTTCGTTATAGTGAGGGGTCACTGTGCTAGCCAGATAAGGTGGTGTCTATCCTACTGTCTTGCAGTCTGTCTATCTGGAATTACAAAGAAAGTTCGTACTGAATCTGATCCATTATTGTTCTGTCTCTTCTGCTCTATTATGCTGCTGTCTCCTCTCTATATGCGCCGATCTTATCTGTATCCACTAGAGGCTAAATTAATTCAGGTGAATTAATTTAGGCTCTGCTTAGATACAATATATAGGGCACACATAGAAAGGAGAAAACAGCATAATAGAGCAGCAGAGATAGAACAATAATGGATCAGTAGGAGCATTTTTTTGTTGTAATTTTGACTCAGTCTGGGGAAAATGACAGATTGTGTAACAACTTGTTGGCGCACTCCCAGCAGTTAAGGAAGTGATTTTTATTCTGATATATACTGTATTTGATCGTTGCTTGAGTATATCAAGTGCCGCTACACCATCAATGGTCCTACATTGAAGCGCAGTATATGATTGTTTAGTATGGTCTGCTGTGCTTGTGGGTGCGTGTGTGTGTGTGTGTTCATGTTAAATACTGCACCATATTATATCTAAAAGAGGTATGTTGCATGTAAGTGTCATGGCCGATGAGAGTAACTCCTCGGTCAGGTCCTGCGGATGGTAGGGAGCGTTGGTGAAAAGCAGTGCCGCTACGTCAAAGCCCTCCCCTGTGGGCACTGTTTTTACCAATATATGCATGCGGGTTTTATTTGTCTGGCTATCTCATGCTGTGTTTCAATGACTAGGCTAAAGGCTTACCACTCTTGGGGGGGGGTGCACACAGTTTATGGTTTTGTGACTGAGCAAGTATGACTCAGAGCAGTTAACATTGGATAAGGTCTGTAAAGCGAGATGTATGGTTTTCCCATTACCTACACACTGGTGGTTGACTACACCTTGCCACCTTGGGTCTATTTTGGACTACTGTTGCCTATATGAAGGTAAGGCATTTGAGGCAGATATAGTTTGCCATGGGGACCAAGCTGATGGGACATCACAGCAGAGCCCTAACACCCCACTCCTTCTAAAAACAAATTAGTAAATTGCAATGCCAATCCAAGCTGAAAATGTATTGTTGCATGGTCTGGGGGCACTTTGTTTCTAGAGTTTTCAGACCTAGTGTACTTTTACAATGAAATGTGAGAGCAGCCAACTAATCACTCGTTAGCAGCTCTTTATGTGATCCTGATGGCCTTACTAGGACAATGTGAAAATACTGCATGTGGCTGTGGGCTCATTTGCAGCTCTTTGCTATGTGCACCTGGTATAATCTGTAGGACAATGGACAAGATGCAGATAGTTTAAGGCTCTATTAGAACTCGTTTGCAGCTGCTTGGGTATACACTAGGTACAGACATCACACACACCAGGTGAACATTAAATGGGTTAAAGGAGAACTGCACTGAATCTAAAGTAATGTTTCTCAGTTTACCACCTTGAGTATTGCAAGTAGTTGTAATGTGCTGGCTTTTACTATGTTAGAAGCTGTTTTCAATATATTTTCACATTCTTTTTTTTTTTTTTTAGCTGCTCAGTGCATGTTTTAATCAGAGCAGGTGCCTCACAAAAATCAGCCCTGTGCCTCAACCTTTCAGCGGGCCTTCCAGAGACATCATCTGCTTCTAGAAGGACTGCTGAAAGGTTGAAGCACACGGCTGATTTTGTGAGGGACCTGTTCTGATTAAAACATGCACTGAGCATCTTGTAAAAATCCACACTGAGTGCTGTCTTTTTGCAGCTGGGCTGGCAGCGTTGAGATGGCACCACCAAACCTGAGTGCACCACTTTCCTGAGTGTTTAAGCATAATCTAAGGACTGCATGCATTCTAAGGCCTGACTTGCTGCTTCCTTCAAAGATTACTGATGTGTTGTGTGGTTATTTTGAGTTGTGGTGTGTGTAGTTGGTGAAAGAACAGCCACACATATTGGTTTTCAGAATTGTTTTTATTTACATGAATACACAGTACATATCATGATTTTAGGATCTTTTAATTTTACTGTATATATTTAGTGTAAAAGTGCTTTGGTTTTGGAAAGATGCTCTTTAAAAATAAAGCTTTGATTGATGTCTTCACACAGACATGCACACAGACCCCTGCACTCACACTGGTATACATGCCTTCCTATTACCTGTAGTATCCAGCACAATCAACACATTTCCACCAAAATTAAAATATCCAGCAAAGCCTCATGGCTCCTTTGGGGAGATGGGAGGCTGATTATCCTAGCCTGAAGTGCGAGGAACCGGACTCTCTAGTGTAGTATACCAGAGAGGGGTTCATGGCCATCCCAGTGTGGGGCCAAGGACTCCCAGTGTTGGTCTGGTCGGTCGGTTGGTCTGGTCGGTCGGTTGGTCTGGTCTGTCCTGCCTCTGTCTGTCTGGCGGTCTGCTGTGTTTTGGTGTCATGATCCTTATAGTGTGTGTGTGTGTGTGTGTGTGTGGTGTTCTATCACAGTGAGTTGTTTTGTGCCTGCCGCCATCTCGGTGTATGGCATAGGGCCTGAGTATCTATATAGGGCAACCTTTACATAGAGCAGGTCCATTCAAGTGTTGCTGAATCCACAAAGCCGAAATATTAAAATGCCCGATGTAGTCACCTTTCACTGAAATGGAAGGGAAAAGCGAAAAAATGCTCTTGAGCAAATCTGCAAATTCTGCCACAGAAATTTCATTTTTTTTTCCTCATTCAGTTTTAAGAAATGAATCGCACATATTTGTCGGGAGCTGCAAAGAGAAAGTTACAGCAGCAGAGAAATGAAGACACAAAGCGGGAAAGTGGTGCTATTGAGAAATTTTTTGTTACTACCCCATCACACTCAAGTCAAAGCCTAGGAAGTGGAGCTGATCTTGAAAGACCAACTGAACCTGGAGCACATATTCCTGCAACTGCTGTAATGGAAGACATGGTGTCCACCTGTGAAACTATCACCTCCGGAGTTCTAACATTAGAGGAGACCAGGAATGCACTGGCCACTGTCTATACAGTACCCGCCACCACCTGCGAAAATAGAGTCCCAGGAGTACTGCCTTCAGAGGAGACCAGTAACACACCTGCCACTGTCCACACTGTGCCCACCTGCATAGACTACCTCACTTGTGATTTAGCGGGATCTTCTGAAATTTCATTTGAGGATCTTGGAACCTGGCCACACACACTAAGGGATGAAGTAAGAGTGTCATCTGTGAAACATGGACCTGTGCAAGTCATACTGCCACAATTCCCAGTAAATGAGAAGAAGAGAAGATTTACTGCAGAAAATTATTTTCGCACTCTGCCCCATGGTGAGAGAGTCAAGCGCACTTGGTTGACATACTCTGTGTCTAAGGATGCACTGTTCTGCTTTGTCTGCAAATTATTTGGACACTCAAACAATCTTCTTCGGACTGGAGGTTATCGAGCATGGCGAGAAATGTCCAAGGCTTTGAGTGCCCATGACCGAGCACCAGAACATGTAGCAAGCATGTTACAGTGGAAGGAACTGGAGACCAGGTTGAAGAGTGGACAGACACTGGATGAAAAGAGACAGCTGCTGATAGAGAAAGAGATAAAAACACTGGCGTGGAGTCTTGGAACGGATCATAGCAACTATTCAGTTCTTGGCTGAGAGGAACATGGCTTTCCGTGGCACAAGTGATGTGCTTCATACCCAAGGCAATGGAAATTTCTTGGGTCAGGTTGAATTTCTGTCAAAGTTTGACCCACTCATGGCTGAACATATACGCCGGATTCAGAACAAAGAAATAATGGACCACTATTTGGGCAAGGACATTCAAAATGAAATAATTAAACTAATTTCAGGTGCAATTGTAAGGGTCATTGTATCAAAGATACAACAATCAAGATATTTTGCAGTTATCCTGGACTGTACTCCTGACATTAGCCACCAAGAGCAGATGACACTTGTTGTTAGACATGTGGATGTTTCGAAGAATGTCGCCACCATCGAGGAACATTTTTTGGGGCTCATACCTGTAAATGACACAACTGGAGAAGGACTAACCGACTCTTTCTTCAGACTTTACAGCAACATAATCTAGACATCAGCAACTGTCGGGGCAAGGATATGATAATGGAGCAACATGAAAGGGAAACGAGCTGGTGTGCAGGCTCGCATAAAAGAATTAAACTGCAGAGCGTTTTATGTGCCATGTGCCTGCCACTGCCTGAATCTCATCATCAGCGATGGAGCCCATTCATCAAGGCATGCTGTCTCTTTCTTTGGCTGCCTGCAGAAGGTCTACAATCTTTGCTCAGCAGCAACAGGCCGCTGGCAAATACTGAAAAAACATGTTCGGATCACTCCAAAGCCACTTTCTGAGACTCGGTGGGAGTGTCGAATAGAGTCTGTAAAAGCACTACGCTATCAGCTCAAGGAAATTAGGAGTGCTTTGCAGGAGATTGCAGAGTCTGTAAGGACCAAGGATGCTGCAGCATATGTAGAGGCAACGCACTTTGTGCCGAACTCCTGTCATACAAATTCATTGTATGTCTTGTCATCTGGTATGATGTCCTGCTTGAAGTCAACTGCAAGCAAGATATTACAGAGTGCATCAGTTGACATATCGACCTGTGTGAAGGTGCTTGCTTCAACCACTGACATACTTAAAAAGTACAGAGAGAGTGGGTTTGAACAGGCATTGGTACAGGGCTCTAAGATTGCTGCAGAACTGGATGCCCCAGCTGGATTCCGTCAGGCAAGGCACAGAAAGGTAAAGCGACTGTAACCCCTAGATGGCGCTATCCCAGGGGCTACTACCCCTGCCTGATTTGCCACTAACAGGTTGAGGGGCCTGGATCCAATGGCGGGTGCCTCCACCCAGAGGTCAGGGTTTGCAATAGTTAAACTAACTTGGTCACAGCCCTCTGGGACACTGCAACCCCCCTTTCTTCCCACTAGTGGCCCACACAATACATCAGAATTACCTTCACAGTATACACTTACCCCAGGTCTGGTTCCGCACTGGGACCTCCTGTAGAAATGAGATACAGTGCAACAATCACAGTACAGTACTTTAACATAGACAAATACCTCAGGCAGTATAACTTTGCTGAAACAAGCAGCTCTGATTTATTTAGGGGATATAACAAGGACAGGGGGAAATCAGGTTAATTAGCTTATCACTCTAATAATTCATTTATGGCTCTGTGCACAGGCCTATCCCTATCAGTTACTGTCCCTGGGTACCCAAGCCCTAGTGGCTAGTCCAAACCGTGGCAGCTGGTAGGGGCCCTTTCACACAGAGAAAAGGAGAATTAAACAGTCAGCAGTACAGTAATTCCATTTGGATTTAATGTGGCAATTCAACAGGGAGCGACCCTGAATTAGTACTCACGACCTCCAAATAAGATAGGGTCCTTCAATGTCAGCAGGGCTCACTTGAGGTGCACAAACCTCTTCACACATCCATATAAAGAAAGCACTATACCAGGCAGGCTGCATCTGTATCCCGATCGCAATTACTGCACAATACCCGGAGAACACAGCAGATTCAGTTCCTGACAGACCGAGTGTAATTTTCAGCAATTCCTCCAGTCTTCTAAGGGTGAGCCTGGTTTCTACTCTTCAGAGATCCTTTGATTCTTTTCACAGGACGGATTCAGTCCCAACAAGCTGCAGACCGAACTCTGGCCTTACACACGTTTTTGACTAAACTGCACACTGAAAAAGCACAGGGCTCCTTCCTTCTTCACTGCCAAAGCTCAACTGAAACTCCAACCGACAAAAACGGGCACTTCCTTTGAGTTCCTCCCAGTTCTTGACTGGATTGGCTGTCACTCACAATAGACTGCTGCTGTTGGTCCAAAAGGCACTGAAGTCTAAACTACATCTCCCAGAGTCACTGCCCATACAATCCTCTTGTGGCTGGCTCAGATTATGAGTCCAAGTTCTGATTCGTCAAGGCACCATTTTAGAGCTAGCTTACCCCACACTGATTGGTCCAGTTCAGCAGTTCAAAACTAGAATGGGAACTAGCAGACACAGTTCTGACTGCAAAGAAAGAGTTAGACAAACTGTAATTTCATTATTACTCTAAATAATTTCTGGCAAACAGTTACATCTTTCAGATAGGTTCCTTTGCACTCCTAGTGACTGCAAAAATGAAGTGAATTAGCAGCAGCTCGAGTGGTACTCAGAGAAGCACACAGTCCTCCATACAAACTAATTATGTCTGCAAGCAGACAGCTCTTAAAGAGACAGTACCAGAGGCTCTAAAAACACTCACTGATAAATGGCTTAAATGCCAAACACCATTCAGGCTTGGAGCATTCAAGCAAGCTCCTGGAAGTCTTTTGGGAACCCCCATTTGCAGGGGGGTTACACGACTATTTGATTATGAAGGACAGGATGAGACAGTGCAGGACCCAGAACACAGTATTCAAGTTGAGTTTTTCAACACATTGCTGGACACCACACTCATGTCCTTTAGCGAGCGCTTTCAGCAAATGTCCGAGTTTGCTAAAACATTTGGATTTCTGTGTAACATAAAAGCGCTAAATGGTGTTTCCATAGAAGATCTGATGCAGCAATGTGAGGTCCTCAAAGAAAAATTAACAGACAGAACCACTAACCACTCTGACTTTGATGCTCATGAACTTGCACATGAACTCAGGAACCTGGCAGGAATGCTTAAGACTGATACGGCACCAATACAGGTATTAAATTTTCTCCTTCAAAACCGGCTACATGACATGTATGTGAATGTCTTTGCAGTGTTGAGCATTTTTTTGACAGTACCTGTAACTGTCGCAACAGCAGAACGCAGTTTTTCAAAACTTAAGTTGATAAAAACCTATCTGAGGTCATCAATGAGCCAAGAAAGACTGTCTGGGCTAGCAGTGCTGTCTATTGAGCATGAAGTTGGCAAAAGTCTCCCTTATAGTCACCTTATCGATGAATTCGTCAACAAAAAAGTCCGGAAAGTCCCTCTGAAGCTTTAAAAGTCGTATGCACAATTTCATTACAAATATAGGGGTTGAGCTTGTCAAGTCCCTTGTACAGTTTGGAATGCAGGAGAATTGTAGCCTTCTTCAAATTGGTGAGCTCCCAACTAAAACCCTGTGAGCCTCTTTTTGGCTGGAGCACACTACCTATATAGTAAAGTCTGAGTGGTTTACCCAGAATACTAAAAGCAGGAGAACATCCAAGGGCAAGATATAAAACAAAAAGTTTTTCCTGACCGATGGAGGTGGTCACTTTGTCGTAGTGGTCAGGCTTAATCATAATTCAGCTGAATTATGAGACTAAGAACCTCTCAAATTTTTAACCAGAATAGTTTTTCCTGACCGATGGAGGTGGTCACTTTGCCGTAGTGGTTGGGCTTAATCATAATTCAGCTGGATGATGAGACTAAGAACCCCAACAACTTACAACAAGTAAGCATATTAAGTTCATTTTGTTTCAAGTTTGAGAACAATTTGTCAGTTTTAGAAATATGGTGGGCTTGTTTCTAGTCTTCCAAATGTGATAGCCTGTAAGTATGCATTGGCACATTGTATGAAATTAGAAATACTATGTAGAAAGATTACTGGGGAGGGGGGCCCCAGCCCTGTCTGTGGGCCCCCAGTCATAGTTCGCTGGAGGCCTCCAAAGTCCTAAAACCGGCCCTGGGCATGAATGATTATTGCTGTATTGTTTTTGTTGGTTACTTATGGTATTACTTTTGTGTATTGTATTTTAACTCAATAACATTTTATTGATAAAAACAAAACTGCAGTTATAAGTTTGGATGTAGTGCCTCCCCACTCAGAATGACAAACTACTACAAGAAAATAAAGCTGTGTTTTAGAGCACGAATACAAACAACGTTATAATCCGGTAAAACTGTCGAATGCTGTTTTTTGTCCATAAGCGATCCCTTTAAAGCTGTGCTCAGACTAACAATCAAACTGGAGTGAAATGCTTAATTTTCTGATCAGAACCAAAACTTCATAAAGTGAGCTAGTTAATGATTATCTTCATTCTTCCTAAAATGAAGTACTTTTTAAGTCAATATTGAATATTACTCACCCTTCTCCCTGCTGATAAATCCCGGTGATAAATAAATGACGCTCTTCACTGCATGGACCTCTCAGGTGTTTGTTGATGTAGGTTACCTTGGATCTGGGAAAACTCCACGTTAAGAGTGATAAAGTAACGTTTGATTTAATCTCGATACTCTTATGAATAATCTGCGTAAGCTTAGTAGGAAAACTTTTTTTTTAATTATAAGTATAGATATTTTTGTGTTAGAAATACACAGAAAAAAAACTTCACAAGCGTAAAATTAATCAACAAAAACCTGAACACCCCGTTTAGAATGTGTCACATAGTACGGCAATTAGACACTTTTCGTAAAGCACCATGGGAGTTGTAGTTCTTTGGGAGACGTCATACCGTATACGAACAACTGTACGAGTCAGTACTGTGCTGCACATAACTCGAAAGACTTAAGGTCTGTGCGTAAATCTGCGTAGAGACCGTGACGTGTCACATGACTACAGGTCTGTCAGCGGGGGAGCGACAGCTCAGCAGAGTTTGCTGTAGTGTTTGTAATTGTGTGTGGTAGAATGCAATGTACAATCCTATTGAGTGTATCCTGCCTCGGTCCGTAGCCGTGAAATAACGGGGAACGGTTTATTGTCTTCCGGGCATTCAGAAGTAAAATCAGTACATGTTTCCGATACGTGACAAAAATCATTAGTACTGAAGCCGAAATGGTGAGTATAATACAAGCAGGAAACGTGATGGAACTAATGAAGATGCAAGTAGCACTTGTTTTGGCTGACCTGCCAGCATCAATTTTTTACCGCCCACTCCCCCCACACACACACACAAAATCGAGTTTTAGTAGCTGTCACTTCATTATCACTTTTTCAGGGAGTTGCCCCAGTGTGTTCCGTCAAAACTGTGGCGATGGTTTTAACCAGTCTCTCCCCCAGTGTAGAGATGAATGCTACCTATAAAATATCTAAGCAATAATCCACCACTGGATGTGGGCTATGGTGGGATTTTTACCCATGCCTGGTATTGTTTCAGTCACGAGGCCACAGGTCGAGTGTCTTAACCACACCAGAACTGGGTAAATCCCACCATAACCCACATCTTGGAGTGGGTTATTCTGATACTACAATGAGCAGTAGTAAAATAATTTTAAAAAGATTAATTTACTGTTTTTAAAGCTTTTTTTAAACATCCTCATTGTTACATAGTGCTT
Source organism: Neoceratodus forsteri (assembly GCA_016271365.2). Classification (NCBI taxonomy): domain Eukaryota; kingdom Metazoa; phylum Chordata; order Ceratodontiformes; family Ceratodontidae; genus Neoceratodus; species Neoceratodus forsteri. The sequence goes on along the minus strand of CM057453.1, from coordinate 57,911,349 downwards.
TGTTGCTAGGTAGATTATGGCTGAAGTTGTCTGGTCCTCGCTTCTGCGCACAGCATCCCCCCAGACACATATACGTCTTTTTTTTATTATTATTATTATATATCTCCTCTCCAGCTGCCCCTTCAGCCTAACCGCCAGCCCCGACATCCCGGAATTACCGGGGCTTTCCTTATGCCTGGCCCGGAAACAGAGCCTGCGGAAGGTTGGGCGTCATCCTGCGGCCGGATCCATTTTTTGCTGTCCTCCCCATTTTACCTTGGGGCTCCAGGAGTAGAGACGCATGCGCACCTCCCGCACATGCATACTACAGCCCAGGTGACAGCCCCTTCCGCCCACCCGTCAGCCTACCACCTGGCACTCCCTCTGGCATCCGCTGCCCCCTGGCCTCCACCGTGGGGCAGTCAAGAGCCGAGGAAATACCACCTTCCCTCCCTGGAGAGGAGAGCTGCCTCTTGGTGGCTCCATCCAGCTCCGTGCCCTCCCCCCTGCCGACCTCCGATGCTCCATGCTCATTCCCGAACACGGTGTGGCACGAGGTAAGGCATGTAGGGCCTTAGCCTTCGGTGCCACCGGGACCTTTTTTTTTTGTTTGTTGTTGTTTTAAAGAGAGCATGGTGCGAGAGTTGTGTGTGGTTCTATTGTTTAGGATATGTGCTTGAGCATGGTTGCAAGTGCTGCGGTGCTGTCATAGTTCAGGGTCTGGTTCCAGCGTTATTTATTTATTTATTTATTTTATTTTATTTAACATTCACTTGCTCGGGTAGGTGCACTGATCCAAGGACCGTTTTCTGGCATGACCCAGGCTGTGGAGATGGCACAGGAGAACACATTGTAAATATCACGCAGTACAAATTTCAGGAATAATACAGAGTAATAATTACAGAGCACTAGACAATAAATAAACAAAGGTTATACAAAGCTGGTACAGGGCCAAAGAAAAATAGGGGTTGGGGTGGATACAGAGAATAAATACAAATTACAACTAGAACAATTCACACGGACCAGTGAAGTGAGTACACATCAAGACAAGGCATGACATTCATAACACGGTAGTGAACTAATAGCAAGTGTGGCTTATGTGGTGGGATGAAGTGAGGGTCTGATTCACTGGATATTACTGGCTTGTTTAACGTGATCGGGGGAGCGAGCATTTATCATCCAGGGTAGCGGGACATTTAGAAGTACTGTGAAGGAGTGCGTGAAGGCACATTTACTGTGGAGCTGGCAGTTGACGGATCTGTGGGGAATGCAGGAATGGAGCCAACCCCGTAGCGACCGGTGAGGCAGATGCAAGTGTTTATTTATTTATTTTATGTCTTCAGAAATACCTTTGAGCTAGGAGCTGTTTTACAAATGTTCCATGTCAGTTGACAAGACCACATTTAACATTGGCACAGATTACAGAGACAGGAGACAGGTAAAAATAACATTGGATACTAGCAGGTCAAGACAGAAGTGGGCATCGTCATTCAGTGACTGGAAGGCTGAGTGCTTGGAAGTTTTGAGATTGGAGACGCTCGCTCACTTAATGCTAAACCAGGCTCATATATTCAGTTCTAAGTGGGACACAATTTATAATTGTTTCTCCTCACCAACCTACTAAGCCTTTAGGCTGTCAGTAACCTATCCCTCCTTACCTGATCCCTCCCCCTTCTGCTTTTTCTGCTATATTTCTCATGTTGGCTTATTTCTTCAGGGGAATGTTGTTCAAGGATTAGTGGGGTAACTTCCCTCTATTACTAAGGTAATTTGTCTGTAATTTATAATTAATAATTTAATGAGTACTGTGTGTAATTTTAGAGGTGTCTAAGTACTAAAGTACTGCCTATCTTTTAAGTGAGGCATGAACAATTATTGTTGCATTGTATTTGTTGATTACTTATGGGATTATTTTTGTGTATTGTATTTTAATTCAATAAAATGTTATTGATGAAAAAGGACAGTATTCCATGGTAACAGGTTACAAATCAATGCAAATTCTAGGACTATGAGGTAACTACTGCTGCCTTATCACCAGGCTTTGTCGCTTGAAGTCTTTCAGTTATGTTATTAATAATTAGTTGCTAGAAGAGGTGTCAAAGCTGCCTGTCGGGGCATCAGAAGTGTCTTCGTCAACAGGCTGTAACACGTCTTAGATTCTGGGTGCTTTAATAAAGTTTGACAGCTGGGGTAGGAGAGAGGGGTTGGGGAGTAGTAGATCAGGAGATGGAAGGAGAAAATAAGAGGAAGGTATGCAGGAGGTTTGGGCAGGTAAGGGAGTTGAGTACATTAGAGGGGGGAGGGAGTAGGAAAGGGTAGGAGCTGGGGTTGGAGTCCCAGCGGTAGTGTTGATTTAAGGGATCTTAAGGCAAGTAATGAGAGGGGAAGAGATGGTCATAAGAGGGTCTCTGGCTATTTCACGAAGGGGTTATTTATCCTTTGAGGAGGAGTCTTTGAGTCAGAGAGGACCCCCAAGGCTTACTTTTGAGACCATCAAGTGCCTGCCAGAGTGGAGGACGTGCTGGTCGTGTGTCTACAGACACAGTTTCTTGAGTTAGCTAGAAATTGCTTCAGTTCCTGCTTAAAGGCTGTAAAATTCTTTGCTTTGTAGACTGCGACAGGGAGTTTGTTTAGCCAGAGGGGAGCCCTGTAAGCGAACAAGTGCTGGCCAAGAGACGTCCTACTCATGAAGGGGAAGTGGAGTGTGCCTCTAGCTGTATGCCTGGTGATATGGTGCGAGTGAGATTGTTGGATGATTTGGTGGATGCTGGGGGATGATAGGCCTAGCTGGGCTTTTTCACCTAGTAGGCAAGTCTGTAACTTTATCCTGTCTCTAAGGTTAAGCCATTTAGTTTGGTCGTACAGTAGCATATGTGAATGAGTTAATTTGCCCCTAGTACTAACCTGCATGCTCTGCTGAGTGCTGTAACCACCCGTTTTAAGGCCGTCTCAGATGCAGCACAATACACTACCGGGCCATGATCAATTATAGATAGAATTGAGCTGGAGACGGAGAGGCGGGCTAGGAGTGTAAGGTAGTGTCGGTGTCTGAATAGGACACCAAGTCTGACGTTGACTGATTGTACAAGTTCAATGTGCTTTATGAAGGATAAGGTGTCATCTATCAGGACTCCAAGATACTTAAAGCAATTAACTTGTTCTAGAGGGACTGCGCTGTTGTTGGTGATTGTGAGACAAGGGTTTCTAATCTTGTGCTGGGGACTTGATGTGAGCATGGTTTTCATCTTTTTGTAGTTGAGGAGTAACTTATGTTCAAGCTTGTGAAAGGTAATCTGGAGATCTTGTAGCTGATCAAGCTGTGAGTGGCCATTTATGGTGACTGCATCATCTGCATACAGTATGATTTTGCTAGGACAAGCTTCAGGGAGAGCATTCAAAAATAAACTAAAAAGTAATGGACCAAGTATAGACCCTTGGGACTCCCAGAGAGACTTCCTTAGCAGCAGAGACAGCTGCCCCTGTTCTAACGCTCTGAGATCTATGGGAGACATAGTCGTGCAACCGGCCCACTGAGGTAGTTGATAGGCCAAGCAACTCCAACTGCTGTGTGAGAAGTGAGTGGTTAACCATATTGAATGCTTTGATGAGGTCAATAAAAATTGACCCCACAAGCTTGCCTCCATCTAGAGCCTCGTGCACAAATCAGAGAATTCTGCCAGTGCCGTAGATGTGCTATGGCTGTTCCTAAAGCCACGCTGCTGGGGGCATTGCAGATTGTAATTTTGCAGGTAGTCAGTGATTTGGTCAGCCACTATTCTCTCCAGCGCTTTAGAGAGGGGGGAGAGAATCAAGATAGGCCTATAGTTGGATGTGCTGGAGTGATACCCACTTTTGTGAATGGGAGTAACTAGAGCAAGTTTCCAAATTAAGGGGAATTTAGCCAGTGTAAGGGATTTATTTAATATTACTGTGATGGGGCAATCACTTCTTCCAAGGTGAGAGCGATCATTTCTATTTTATCACTGCTCTGCATGGTTTTGCCAAGTTCCTTTTTTTATATATTTCCTGGCCTCCTTGATGAAGATGCACTTGAAGCAGAAGTTTGGGTGCTCGCTATCCTTGTTGGGAGTGTGCTGAGGGGGTTGAGGGGCATTAAGATAGCCCTCGGAGAGTACGGAGCTAAGGTCTGTAAAAGCTGAATTGAAGGAGTCAGCAATAGTGAGCGGATCTTGTGTGGTAGTTCCCTTTTGTATTGAGCATTGCAGGATGCTGTTTTACTTCTTTCTCAAGTAGTTCCTTTACGTTCCCCCAGAATCTTCTGCCATCCCCCCTCCCCCCCGGGACCTTTCTAGTTGGTCCTTGTAGAACTTGGCTTTAGCAAGCCTTATAAGGTTATTACACTTGTTCCTGGTCGCCCTATATTCCTGGTAATCACTGTTCTTGCCAATGTCCTTGGCATTGCACCAAAGGTTGTCCCGGTCTCTCATTTGGTCAAGAAGATCATTAGTGCTCCAACCAGAGCAGGATCCTCAGATTTTCCTCCTTCTAACTAGGGCAGATATGTCACAAGTTGCATTGAACTTGTCTATGAAGAACTGTAAAGCAAGATCAATGTCCTGGAGACTGTTCAGCTGTGACCCGTCGATTCGTACTAGTGTTGCCTTGAAGGAGTTAAGCTGGTTATTCTTGAGGACCCTACTTTCTACCAGTGTGGGTACAGCTTTCTGTATTTGTCCAATGGCAGGTGACAAGCGAGTGGTCACTTAGGGAATCAGAGTGAACCGTGACCCCTCTCTGTCCTTGAAGGGCAGCTGGCTAGGATTCAGTCTAGGAGTGTGCTTTTGCCACTTTCGTAATTATGTCTAGTAGGTTCGGTTACCAGTTGAGAGAGGTACAAACTGGTAACCAGGTCCTTCTGTGGATTGGTCTCCTTGCTGAGCCAATTAAGATTGAAGTCACCTGTAATGATGACTTCTTTGTTCAATTTAATCTTGTTGAGCATCTCAATAACTTTTTCAAGTCCATCTTGAGCCCTCCCAGGAGGTAAGTAAACTGATGCTATTGTGAGGTACTTGTGTTGTATGCCAAGTATGAGCCTCATAGCCAGCAATTCATAGTCACCAGAGCTCCCTGTTATAGGGAGCAGGCACCCTTGGATAGTGTCCCTGACATGGACCAAGCACCACGTCCTCTCTTGCCTTCCCTATCTAGCCTAAACACCACATATCCTTGTAAGAAAATTGAGTTATCCTTAACTTTTACAGTTAGCCAGGTTTCAGTGAGGCAGATAATGTCCAGTGTATGCATATGTGTCCACGTTTGAAATTGTGCCCACTTTGCTATAAGGCTTCCAATGTTCATGGAGACTATCTTAAGCACCTCATGTTTTAGTCCTACCTTAGGCTGGGAGTTAGGTGGCCTCGGATTGGGATGCACGTTCCCCTGATAATAGTAAAATTAATATTGCCCTTTTCCTTGAGAAACTAACATGAATCTTAGTCTTAACCCATTTTCGGTACTGATAGAATGATTTTGGTTGCTGTGACTTAATAGTGAGAGACTGGAGTGTGGCGGTTACGATACGGCCGATTCCTTTTGCGTATTGCATTTCCATTGTTAGGGGTGGCGTGTGAGAAGAATAATTTCCATGTCTATACTGGTGCGTCTCTTTTGGAAACCCGAGTGCATCATTTTCAGTAATTGTAGCATGAATATCATTATGAGCTTCAAAAGTATTCTGTGGTCCCTGATTGCCCTCTGTGGGCAGATAACCAAAGGGAGTGATACCCAATAAAAGCATGAATTGCAGCACTATTAGTGGATTCGCCATATTGCCGTCGTATTAGGTGAATAGGCAGGTGAGTAGCCTTAAGTCCTTGCTGGCAGCTTTCAACAATTACTGTGCAATTTCCTGGATATATGGACACCTATCAGGTGTGTGAGCTGTAGGAGATCGAGAGCACTCTTACTAACAGCAGCAGGCTTTAAGGAAATATTGAGAAATCGGCCACAAGCTGACAGCACTAATTTTGAGTGTAGTTTCTCATTATAGATTATCTTTTGATCGGCTGGGGGGAGAGTCTGCTTCCCTGCCAGTGAACCGCTTAGATTTGTTATAGCTTCCCAGAATAATTAGGCTTGTCTGAGTTTCCACTGTAGAGAAACCAGGTGTCCTCTATGGGTGTATTCCTATAAGCTGCAGTTGGGGGAAGTGGGGACTTAGTCACTTGACCATCACTAACTATGTAAATGCGGTCAGCAAAGAGTGGGGAAATCAATCGGCTAGCACTAACTCATTACTTCACTAGATTATTACTTATACAGCTCTACTACAGCTTCGGATTTGGCTGTCTTAATTCATTGGGGTGCATTCGCAGGGAAGAAGAGAGGCGCCAAGATTCAAATCCTGTAATTGGAGCCAAACGGCAGTCGGTGTACCTGTAGCTCGGGGCAGCCCTGCTCAGTGGGTTCCGATACTGCCACAGGAGCCTGGGGAAGTGACAGAAGTAGAGAGAGAAAGAATTAGTGAAGGTTGGGGAATTTAAGCAGGGAGGCCAGCCTGAGAATACAAGTGAGGGAGGGCTAAGAATTTAAATTACCAGTGATCACGATCTAGCATGGTCGGGGGGGGAGAGAGGGCACGCCAAGGAACAGCAGAGTGCTGTAAAGTGATCGGGAGCACTTACAATTAACAGCAACAGGAATTTAAGTAAAAATACACATAAAAATCATCTAGCAACTTTAAAAATAGCAAATCAATCGGCTAGCACTAATTCATTACTTCACTAGTTCATTACTTATACAGCTCTAATACATCTTCGGATTTGGCTGGCTTAATTCACTGGGGTGCATTCACAGGGAGGAAAAGAGGCACCAAGATTCAAATCTTGTAATTGGAGCCAAACAACAGTCGTCATACCTGCAGCATTCAGTGGCTCCACAGGGATGTGCAAATCAGACTAGTGAACCCACGGCTCGGGGCAGCCTTGTTCAGGGGCTTCCGATGCTGCTACAGGAGCCTGCAGAATTCAGCAGTTCCACAGGGGTGTGCAAGTCGGGCTAATGAACCCGCAGCTCAGGGACACCCTGCTCAGGGGCTTCCGATGCTGCTGCAGGAGCCTGTAGCATTCAGCGGCTCCACAGGGGTGTACAAGTTGGTTTAGAGAGCCTGTGGCCCGGGACACACCTGCTCAGGGGCATCTGATGCTGCTACAGAAGCCTGGGGTAACAGAGGACCAATTGTAAAAAAATGTTTTGTTTTAGGGAAAGTGAATTTGGGGGCTGTTGAGGTGCGAGAGTTACTGGTAGGAATTAGAGGTGGCAGCAACGGAGTGGGGGGGAAACAGAAGGAAGGGTAATGATTTTTATGTCTGCTTACACGCATGTGCAAGAAACACAATGCCACCATACATGTTTCCGTAGGTGTGCCATCCCCACTTCCAGTGCCCTGCTCCTTTTTGCAGGTGCGGCTGCATCGCACCATTGAACGTCCGAGCTGTCTATGACAGCCGTTCAGATGCAGTGTGTACAGTTCTGAGAAAAGCACCTCTACAGTCAGTGGTGGTAACGTGTAGGCATACTGTATCTGAACTGTCATAGACAGTTCATTTCTGATCCCCATCAGATCCAGTCCCCCCCCCACGAACAGCTAGGTAGCACGCTGGGAGCCCACCCCAGCGTGCTCATGCCTTTCTCCTATCGCCCACACACTGTATGACCAGGAGTGCCCAATCCCGTCGGCTCCACTGCCCCCTCCCAAAGGCAACTTCATGTGCCACGCTGGGAGCCCACCCCAGCATGGCAAAAGTTCAGGCCCATGGGGTGCCCAACTCTGCCGGCTCCACTGTCCCCCAACAAACTTCCAGGTGCCACGCTGGGAGCCCACCCCAGCATGGCAAAGTCCCACGTCGGCCTTTATATAAAAAAAAAAAAAAAAACACACCTAGAACAAAAGAAAGCGGTCCTCGTTGACCCTCTTGCCCCCTCCCCAACCCCGCCCCACCCTCTCGTACCCCACCTCCCCACACCCTCACCCCATACTTACGTCAGGGGTAGCATTAAGGATTTAGTGTGGTGTGCTCCTCTGAAACAAAAGAGCACACTTGATTGAACTTCTGCTATGAAATATGTGCTCCTTCAGACCATGATAGTGCTCCTACCTATGTTTATATTTATGATCAATTACCTGATAGTAAATCATCAGCTGTTAGAGAGCACTAGAGGTTCAGTGGGACCTACTAGTAATTTAGTCCCATATTACATTACGTAGTATAAAGGTGACATGAATGAAACGTTTAATTACCTTAAGGGTTTCAGCAGAGTGAATTCTGATGATCTGTTCAACCTTAGTTGGAACAAGACCACTACGCAACACTGCCTCAAACTGGTGGTGGGGTGCTTCACGAGGAAAATGAGACACTTTCACTGCAAAGGTAGTGGCAAAATGGAACAAATTGCCGGAGGAGACTGTCTCCCTGAAAACTGTAGACAGCTTCAAGAGAGGCTGGAACAGGGTAAACAAGGAAAATTACATGAATTGAGGAGGAAGGTGTGGAGGAAGAGATGGATGGAGAGGAAACATCCACAGTAGTTATTGGGGGTCTGCAAACTCAGGCAGACTGGATAGACTGTACGGCTTTTTCTGCTGTCAATTTTGGTATGTCATAAAGCTGGTTAATAAACGAATTAGTTTTCTTTAACTTTTTCACCACCTAACTGAAGAGGAAGAGTCCAGGAAACCTAGAGATGAGACCAAGTCTGCTTATTTGTCTCTTACGCTGCTTCACTGTGCTTTTCTGATTTGTAAACCTCCTCTTCCTGCTAGCAATACCCTTCCTATGCACCCAGCATCCCACTTGCCCTTCCGGCTGCCTTTTCACACTGCCTGGCCATCCGATATGATTAGTCCTAGGTCTTTTTCCTGCTTGGTCTTTGTCAGTATCACTCTGCTCAGCTTTTACTCGGTTCTTGGGTGTCTATGGGCCAAGTGCAGTATTTTGCACTTTTTTGCATTAAAACCAAGCTGCCATACCCTTGACCACTTTTCCAATCTTTTTAGATCCCTGCCCATCCTTTCCATCTCCCCCCCCCCCGAAGTGTCCACTCTATTGCAGATCTTGGTGTCTTCCACAAAAAGACAGATGTTCCCTTCAAGTTCCTCTTCTATGTCTCTCTTATAAAGACATTGAAGAGGACCGGTCCCAGCACTGATCGCTGAGTTACCCCACTGGTCACCCTCCTCTCCTCAGAGTGAACTCCATTTACCACTACCCTCTGTGTCCTACCGTCTAACCGATTTCTTACCCAGATTACCACCTTATTACCCACCCTCAAGTTACCCAGTTTGCTTACTAGTCTTCTGTGTGGAACGGTATCGAAAGTCTTGCTGAAGTCTCGGTAGTCCATGTCCACCCCTCCTCCCTGATCCGACTCCTTTGTTGCCAAGTAGATTTGACTGGCATGACCTTCCCCCTGTGAAACTATGCATCCTTGGATCCTGCAATCTGTTAGATAAAGGATATTCTACAGTCCTTTCCTTTAGTAGTGTTTCCTCTAACTTACCCACCACTGACGTCAGTTTGACAGGCCTATAATTGCCTGCTTATTCCTTGCTACCACTTTTGTGAAGTGGGACTGTGTCTGTCCTTCTCTAGTCTTCTGGAACCACGCCAGTCTCTGGTGATCCTTGGATGTGCATCATCTGGCCCATATCCTTGTCCACCTTCAGGACTCTCTCCTTAGCAAATTAAGTGTCCATATGCCTCCCAGCAAAGTTCCTGGTGCCCTTTCTTGGTCCCTCTCCTTCCCCTTCTACTGTAAACACTGAACAGAAGTATTTGTTTAAGATGTTTGCTTTTTCTGGATCTCTCTCCGTACAGTCACTTTACCCCCTTTAATTGTACAATCCCTGCCTTTGTTGTCCTTTTTTCGCTAATACACCAAAAAATGTCTTGTCCCCTTTTAATACTCCCTAAGCTGTTCTTTCCTCGATTTGAGCCCACTCCTTACTGTTTTTGCATGCCTCCCTCTGTTTTCCCTGATGATGCTTCCCTGTCCTCCTCTCTCTGGGTCTCCTTATGCCTTCTGAATGCTACTCTCTTAGCCTTAACCATTTCTGCTACCTCCACTGAGAACCACAGCAGTCTCCTCTTTCCGTTTCTTTTGCTTATCTGCTTCACATAGAGGGTTGTTGTCTTCACTATTCCCTCTTTTAGTTTGGGCCATTTTTCCTCCACCCCCAGGTCATCTCTGCATGCCAGGTCATTCCTGACACATTCAACCATCTTAGTAAAATCAGCCCTTCTGAAGTCCAGGACTCTCACCATTATGTGGATGGATTCCACAGTTCGTATGTTGAACCACACTGTACTATGATCACTGGTCCCCAGATGGCTTCCGAAGGATTACGAACATACGAACATACGAAATTTGCCAGCAGATAAAGGCCTAGAGGTCTATCAAGTCTGCTCGAATGTGCAGCTAGCACCCCTTATTCTGCAGCTGCCCCTTCCTTCCACCCTTCCCCTTCATTAACCCTCCCCCTTGTCCTGTCCCATCCTTGTTTGAAGCAGTCCACTGTTCTACTGCATACCACTTCTGCAGGTAACGATTCCACCCAGCCACCACCCTCTCTGTAAAAAGTGTCTCCTCATCTCCTCCTGAACCTTCCTCGCTCCAGTCTCATATCATGGCCCCTGGTGGCCTCCCTCTCTTACTTTGAACAGCCCCTCTGTACCTGTCTTGTTTATTCCTTTCATGTATTTAAAGGTTTCAATCATGTCCCCCTGTCTCTCCTCTCCTCCAGTGAGTACATGTTCAACTCCTTCAACCTCCTCATATGATAAGTCCCCCAGACCCTTGATCATCTTTGTCGCCCTGCGCTGCACTCCCTCCAGTAACTTAATGTCCCTTTTCAGATACGGACGCCAGAACTGCACGCAGTACTCCAGGTGTGGTCTAACTAATGACCTATACAGTGGCAGAATCACCTCCCTCCTTGAGGATATACCCTTGCAATACAACCCAGCATTTTGTTGGCCTTTGCAGCTGCCTTCCTACACTGTGCCGAGTTGTTCATTGACCCTGTGATGAGCACACCCAGATCCTTCTCCTCCTCTGTCTGGGCTAGCTGCACTCCCCTAGCTGGTAAGTCCTCCTTGGGTTCTTCATCCCAAAATGCATCACCTTGCACTTTTGGCATTAAAGCCCAGTTGCCAGGTGTCTGACCAGGTTTCAAGCTTTGCCAGATCATCCTGCAACCCTGCCATCCCCTAGGTCATCCACCACCGCTACCAACCTTGGTATCATCAGCAAACAGACTGATCTTGCTCTTGATGTCCCATGATATGTCTGCAATGAATATCCCAAACAACACTGGTCCCAACACCGGGCCTGTGGGACACCACTACTGTCACTGCCCTTGGATGTGAGAGCTCCCACCCACCACCACCCTCTGTTGCCTTCCCTGCAGCCAGTTTCTACCCATCTCACCAGCATTGCACCTGCCCCTGTGCCTACTAACTTCCTTCCCAGCCTTCCATGTGGCACTGAGTCGAATGCCTTACTGAAGTCCAGATACAGGACATCCACTGCATGTCCCCGTCCAGTTGCCTAGTTACCCAGTCATAGAACCCACCAGGTTGGTTTGGCAGGATCGGCCATGTATGAAGCCATGCTGTCTGCTGTCCTGTAGTCCTTTGGCCTCTAAGAGGGCCACCAGCCTCTCCTTCAGGATAGTCTCCATTAGCTTACCCACGATGGATGTGAGGCTCACTGGTCTGTAGTTTCCTGGTTCATCCTTGGGGCCACTCTTGTGGAGGGGCACCACATGAGCCATCCTCCAGTCCTGAGGTACACACCCCGAATGTAGTGAGGCATTAAATAGGTCTGCCAAAGGTCCTGCAAGGACCTCTGCCAGCTCCTTCAGTACCCTGGGGTGGATGCCATCTGGGCCTGGTGCCTTGTCCACCCTCAGTGCCTTCAAACCCTCTCGAACTCTGTCCTCCATGATTTCCCATCTGTCACCACTTCCCCTCAGTGCTGCATTTCACCCATCTTGGGTGTCACCCCCTCTTCTCTTTAGTAAATACTGAGCAGAAGTACTCATTTAGTGCTTCCGCCTTATCATACCCTGCTTCCACCCAACCCCTCCTTCCTAATCCTTACTATGTGGTCCTTACAGCTCCTTTTCTCCTGATGTACTTAAAGAAGTCCTTCTCCCTTCTTAATGCCTTGTGCCAGCCTGAGTTCCGTGAGATGCTTTGGCTCCCTTACTGCCCTTGTCACCTCCTTCGATTCTGTCAAGTACTCTTCCTCTCCCCTCCCTGTTTTCTTGTATTTCCTAAAGGCAGCTCTTTTCTTCCTTACCTTTCCATGACCTCCTTGCTCAACCAGCTCGGTTTCTTAGCTCTAGCCTTCTTGCTCTGGGCTTTGCAGCAGGTTTTGGTTGCCTCCACTATCCCCAACTTTATGAGCTCCCATCTCTGGTTAATATCCATACTAGATTGAATTCTGGCCAGGTACCCTTTACCACTTCCCCATCCTCCCAAAGTCAGCCCTCCTGAAGTCCAGCACTCTTGTGCCAGATTCCACTCCTTCCTTGCCCATATCCAATGTGAGCCATACTGAGTGGTGGTCACTCCCTGACAGCGTTCCTCCACTGTAAGTTCTCTCACAAAGTCCCCATTTGCCAGCACAAGGTCAAGGGTATTCCTAACCTGGTTGGTTCACTGACCATTTGCAGCAGGAAGCTGTCCTGGAAGGCATCCAGCAGTACCTGCTCCCTTCTGTTCCTGGTTGTTGGGGTGCTCCAGTCCACTTCTGGCATGTTGAAGTCCCCCACAATCACCACACTACCCTTCTCGCAGGTCCTCCTGATCTGTCCCGCTAGTTCCCTGTCTAACTCCTCCATCTGAGATGGGATTCTTGGGGATGTGGGTACCCGTGTCCTTTATGCACCTTTTGTGCGTCGGGATGCTCGGGATTTTTTATATATTTTTTAAAAAGTCCCCGAGATACTCAGCCACCAAGCCCCGGGAGTCACTTTACAGAGTCACACAGCAAAGCATCTGCTTGTATTGTAATATTCAGAAAAGGTGGGGCACTCCATTGCTTTTTATTAAGTATTTAACCATTGTAGATGTTTCAGAGGAGGATTGCAAACAAATTGAGCCACTGCTCAACCACCAAAGCCCTTGTTAGTTGAGCAGTGGCCATAATTTGTTTGAATTCACCCTCTGAAACATAAAAAAATGTAGTTTAAAATGCCCCAATAGAAACTACTGAGCGCCCCCCACGCGGTTACAGAATATTACAGTATAAGAGTGCTCATTAGGTGTGATCCATGTATTTGAATGGGGACCCCTGGAAATTTTGTGGGGACTCCCACTTTTGGGCTGTGGACCCCCTTTTTTTTCATTTTTTTAGAGCCAGTCCTGGACCCCCAAACAAAAAATCCTACCAAGAGCCCTGCTTCCAACATTGATGTCTGCAACACTGTGCCTGTTAGCAAACACCAGGTCCAGTATTGCCCCATCTAGACTGGGTTCACTGACTAGCTGCCTGAGGAACGCTTCCTGCAGTGAGAACAGGATGCTTCTAGGTGAAGCCACAGCTGGGAGGCTCCACTCTACATCCTGCAGACTGAAGTCCTCCACCAGCAAAACCTCCTGTTTTCTGCCATCTTGCAATTGTTTCTGACATTTCTTTGTCTGTCCTTCCCCTGTGCAGAAGGCTTGTAGATCATACCTGTCTGAACAGTGGTTCTGTTTTCTGACTGGAGTGTGACCCACAGCACCTCAGCCCCCGAATTCCTGTATTTCTGGTGTTTTATGCTTTAATAATAATAATAATTTTATCTAGTATAGCGCCTTTCCGAGCATCAAGGCGCTTCACAGATACAAACATACGCAATCAGACAATAAATAAGAATAAAATAATTGAAAATCAGGAAATGCCTTAACCCAAAGGAATGTCTTCAGTGCCTGCTTAAAGCTCCCCACAGTCCTGCACTCCTGTAACTGACGAGGTAGAGAATTCCAGAGGGATGGGGCAACGAACATAAAAGCCTGAGCCCCAGATGACTTGAATCTAACCCTCAGAATCTCTAGCAACCCCTCATCAGCCGAGTGGAGTTCTCGCACAGGGGTGTAAGGAATCAGAAGTTCTTTCAAGTAGTCAGGACCCAAGCAGTGTAGGGCCTTGTAGGTTAACAAACCTACTTTAAAGGTGATCTGCCACTGAACTTGCAGTCATTGCAGATCGTGCAGCACAGGGGTTATGTGAGATCTTCTTGATGCCCCAGTCAATAGACGCGCAGCCACATTCTGCACTAGCTGCAAGCGGTGGATAGCAACCCCAGGAAGCCCTAGGTATAGGGAGTTACAGCAGTCAAGGCACGAGGCACGTGTTTTCCTTCACATAAAGCACCTCCCCTCTCCTTTCCTTCCTCCCTGTCCCTTCTAAACATTGTGTAGCCTGATATGACCATGTCACAGGCATGGTTGCCAGTGCATCATGTCTCTGTAATGGCCACAATATCCAGGTCGGACTCTGCAATAATGGCCTCTAGGTATGGGATCTTATTTCCCAGACTTCTAGCATTGGCACACATAGCCTTCAAGATTTTGTTGGTTCTATTCTTATTGTTTCCTCCTTTTTTCTTATGTTCCCCCTTCCTCCCTCTTCTCTTCTGACTGCTTTGCTTCCCTCTTTTGATAACCCCCTCCTATCTCGATTAACTTGCACCGTGGCGGGACTCTCGCCCCTTGGGATTTCCCTATATTCTTTTTGGTTTTTTCGGACTCTCCTCCTCCTGTTCACCTCTCCCCCATCCCCTGGGACTGTTGTAACCCCCGCTGGCATTCACCCGGGATTGCCACCCCAAGTACCACTCCGAATGGTGACACGTTATGTAGTCCAGCTGTGTGGATCTCCGGGCTCGGCTTCCTGGGGTTGGGCTACTGGATTTGGTGTCCATTTTGTCCCCTTAGTGATGGGAGGTGTGGTGTGCAAAGACGTACAAGTGCACACGCCCACATCTGGCATACCTCCTGGAACTACTAAGCCTCGCCTGCACTGGCTCTCAGCCTCCGCTAGGAGTCGTTCGTAGACCGAATGATTCCCAACCTTCCCCCAGAGGAGAGCAGTCTGTCGGATGCTCAATCCTCCTCTGCCTGGCCAGCACTCTGACTCCCTGAGCTCGCATTTGAACTCTGGTCATAGGCGTCGCAAATGGAAGTTCAATCACTGCAGTGGCAGGCCGACCCTCTCCCTACATTCTAACTCAGCCTGCTGTGGGTCAGTTTCTGTGCCCCCCCAGGCTAGTGGGCTAGTTTAAACATTCATCAGAGTAACGTTTGAACTGTCTACTGAGAACTGTGGATCCACTCCCAGATGGATGCACTTCTATATAGGCTGTAATCCTCCCAGGTGGCCTCCAGTCCCCAGTGTAGCCGTACCCCTCCTCTCTGCACCATTCTTTCAATCACAAGTTGAAGGCTGTGGTGTGGAACTCCCTTTCCCTCCCCCTATCATAGACAGGCAGCACCTGTGTAAAAGCCACAGTGTGTGCTACGTGTCTAAAACTCCTTCCCAGCTCCCTAAACATCTCCTGCACTGTACACACAACATTAACACTGCTCACTCCCACATCAGCAAAAACAGAGAACAAATACGGGATGATTGGGTATAGTTTGGTTGAATGGATCTAATAAAATTAAAATGAGCACAAGTTATTCTGGGGATATACTGGGTCTTATACTGGGTGATAGAATGGAAGAAGGCTCAAGGCCCATTGAACCATTCCCAGCACAACGGGCACATCAATTCCTGAAACAAATCAACTTGTCTATTTCTCTTTTAAATTGTTCCAAGTTTTTACTATTTACTATGTAATCAGGCAGTGCATTCCACACTCTAGCTGTTCTCTGTACAAAGGAATAGTATCTAAAATTTATTTTAACTATCTCTGTTTTTATTTGATACTTATGATTTCTTAATCCTTCTGGTTTATCCACTATCGCTATTCCTAATCCTTCCATTAATTCTGGATCTTTCATAATCTTGAATAGTTGTAATAAGTCCCTACTTTTTCTTCTGTCCTCCAATGTAAACATCTTCAATCTATCTAGTCTTTCCTCATATCTTCTACCTTTTTCTGTATATATCATCCTTGTATATGTTTTTTGGATTTTTTGTAATCTGTTCTTTTCACCTTTCATATATGGACTCCATACTGGTGATCCATAATCCAAATAAGGTCTTACATATGCCCTGTACAACGGTACTAGACATTGTTTAGTTTTATTAATAAAACATTTTCCTATATTTCATTTCATATAATTTGTTTTCCTAATGATTTCTGACCTTTGCACCTTAAATGTCATTTCATTATCAACTATTATTACACAGTCCTTTTCTTTGTTTGTCATTTCGATTTTATTGCCATTCAAGTAATATACATGTTTTTGATTATTTGTCCCTACGTGCATGACTCTACACTTTTCCATGCTTAAAGTCATTCCATTGTCTCTTACCCATTTCTCTATTTGTTTTAAATTCTTCTCCATGTATTTAATTTCTTCCTTTGAACCCACGTGTCCTCCCAATTTTACATCATCCGCAGATTTCACCATTTGGTTCTGGATACCATGCTGTATGTCACTTATGTATAGTGAAAATAATATAGGACCTAACACCGATCCCTGTGAAACTCCACTGGTAACCTCCTCTAGACCTGACATTACTCCTCTTATCCTTACTGTCTGTTTTCTATCTCTCAGCCTGTTCTGTACCCATCTAGTTATCTTACTATCCACTCCCATTTGTACCATTTTTATAATAAGTTGATTATGTGGTACTTTATCGAAAGCTTTCTGGAAATCAAGGAAGAAGATATCCACCAGCTTATTTTTAGATGTTGTTTTATTGATATATTCATAGAATATGAGTTGGTTTGATAGACATGATCTTTTTTTTTTTAAACCCGTGTTGCTTCTCATCATTCACTTTTAACACCTTTAAATCTTCCTCTAACTTGTTTCTCAAAATGCCCTCTGTTACTTTACACAGAACTGCTGTTAGGCTTACTGGTCTATAATTTGTCATAGAGGTATTTGTTCCCTTTTTTTTATAGACCGGTATCACAGTAGCTGTTCTCCAATCATCTGGTATCTCTCCGGTATTAATTGACCTATTTATTATACTTACTACAGGAGGTGCTATCTGTATAGCAATTTCTTTTAACAGCCTTGGGTGCAGTTGATCTGGCCCTGCCGATTTAGACGGTTTTAACTCACTTAAAATTTTGTGGATTTCTTCTGTTGTTACTTCCATCCTTAGTTCTTTATTCATTTTATTATTAACTTCCATCTCTTCCTTTGCTTTTTTGTCACAAACTTAGGAAAAAATATTGGTTTAAGTGTTCTACCACTTTCTTTACTTCAGTAACTTCATTCCCTTCTATATGCAGAGATCCTATTTGTTCTGATATTTTCTTCTTATTATTTATATAAGAATACAATCCCTTTCCATTATTCTTCCTATATACTAAATTTGTTTCTAATCTTTTTCTTTCTTCTTTTATTTTACATTTTAGCTTCTTCAATATTTCTTTATATTCCTTAACAGCATTTTCTGTCCCTAATTGTTTCATAATGTCATAAGCCTTCTTTTTTCTTTGCATAATTTTATTATTGCCTTTGTACACCACATGTTATTTTTTTCCCTTTTTAGTGTATATATATATATTTTTTTGGTACATATTTGTCTTCTAACTTTTGTATTTTGTTTTTTAATATTTCCCAACTTTCTTCCACTGTTTTATTTTTAAATGAACTCTTCCAGTCCCATTTTTCCAATGTTATTTTTATCACCTGAAATTTAGCTTTATTATAATTTCTTATTATTGTACTAACTTTTATGGTCAGTCTTTTATAACTCTTTAGAAAAAAATTGAACTACTCCATGGTCATTATTGCTTAAATTTTCTATGATATTAATTTTAGTTATTAATTCTTCACAATTTGTTATAATCCAGTCCAATATATTACCTCTTCTTGTTGTCTTATAAACTAATTGACTTAATCCTACTTCCTCCATCATTTCTAAATATCTTCTGTGTACATTTTTTGCAGTTTTATTATTCCAATTTATATCTGGTAAATTAAAGTCTCCTACAATAATTACATCTTCCTGCATTTGCTATCTGTCTGATCTCTTT
This sequence comes from Neoceratodus forsteri, assembly GCA_016271365.2. NCBI lineage: Eukaryota > Metazoa > Chordata > Ceratodontiformes > Ceratodontidae > Neoceratodus > Neoceratodus forsteri. The sequence goes on along the minus strand of CM057453.1, from coordinate 57,893,189 downwards.
ATTTATATAATCATCATGTAATCTACTAGTATTTGGTGGTCTATAAAATAGACCTAACAATAATTTCTTTTGTGTTTGTACTTGTTGTATTGCTATCCATAATGATTCTATTTCATCTCGATGATCATATTTATTATACAGAGTACTCATAATTTCCTGTTTCACATACATAGCAGTACCCCCTCCTTTCTTATTTCCTCTTTCTTTTGAATACATTACATATTCTTCTATTTCATGATTCCACTTTGAATCTTTCCCCCACCATGTTTCTGTTATACTGCATATGTCTATTGACTCCATCTTGAGATTTATTTCCAGTTCTGCTTTTTTTATTAGATTTAAACTTCTCGCATTCAAAGAACATATCTTCAAGCCATTGTATAATGAACTTTTTATCCTTCTATTTTCTACATCCTTCTGTTGATCACTATTGTTTTGTTTAGATTTATCCAATTTTACAATCTTCGCTTTTCTTCCCCCTCTCCCCATGGTACTAGTTTAAATGAGTATCCAAAACCTTTTCTAATGCTAGTCCTAATTTTCTGCTTCCTTTTTTTGATAGATGTAACCCACCCTTACAAAAATAACTTGGTTCATTTATAAACTGTTCCCAATGAGTCACATAACCTATCCCTTCCTTCAGTGTCCACAGTCTCATCCAGTTATTTACTTCTCTTAACTTACTCTGAACATTCTGATTTTCTCTTGGTATTGGTAGTATCTCTGAAAAATATACCTTACATCCCAATCTATTTGCTTCCTCTCTTATTTTCGTATATTCTTGCTTGATACTATTTATGTCTTGATGTTTGATGTTATTTACTCCCAAGTGAAGAATTAATAAATTCTCCCATTTCATTTTTTACTATACTGGGTAACATGTCTTACACGTCTCTAATTTTTGCTCCTGAGAAGTAGCTAGTTGTTATATTTTCTCTGTTCCCACATGATGTATACCTGTCTGTGTATTAAACTATTGAATCACGTAAAACATAAGCATTAGTTAATTTCTTTGGATCTATCATCATTTCTTCATCCCCTTGTAGTTCTGTCTCTATCGTTTCTTCTATGTTGGATTCTCTTTCCTCTCTCTGCCCTGTATTTTCCCATAGTACATATTGTTTGTATATTTGCTGACTACTTTCTATATTTTCTAATTATCATCTTCATCCCTATTATTCCTATTTTCTTTTTTTTGCTCTCATCATTATCTTCAGTTCTTTCTTTTTCTACTCCTTCACTTGCTCTTTCAACAATATTTTCCTGCTCATCAATATTCCTTTTTTTACGTCCCTCTGTATTTTTTATTTTTATCTCTTTGTTCTTTTTCATTGAAATCTAAATTAGATTCTATATATGTTTCATCAATTTCCGCTTGTAATTGGCCATCATCTAGATTAATCAATTGCTCATATTTATTGTTAGTCTCCAATGTAAATCTCATAGCTCTTCTTCCTTTCTTATATTTTCTATTTTCTATCTCCCACCCTTCTCCATGAGTATCTCACTCTTTTCATATTACTTTTTTTGAAGGTTCATTATTTTCTGCTCCATTTTCCTGCTCATGACACTGTTCTTGTAAGTGTTGTATTATACTCTGCTGTTGTAGTGAGACTAATTTCATTTCCAAATCCAGAATAAGTTGCCTTAGTTCTTTAATTATTATACACTCCTGACATGTGTACACTAATACTTCATTTGCTACTTTTGTTGATATTTTCTTACATAATAAACATCTTAAGCCCAATTCTCCCCTTCCAATCTGACCACATTTGTATCCATTATTAATTTACTCTTATTTAAATATTCAACAGTTTCTTTTCTCTCCTTTCACTCCTAGACACACCTGACAATGGCAATAGAAAAGGCTACTTTAGCTAGTATTGCTCGCTATATCTCATTACTTTCACTTCTGCTTAAAACCAAAAGTACAGATCACTTGCGATCTGTCTACTATTCCTTGTACAATAATTTTTTTAGACAAACAATCCCTTAAGGAGCTATATCCAACAAGACTCTTGTACTTGTACCTATAATTCAAGGCTCAAGCACATATGGACTGTAATTAAGTTGGCACTTCTTGGGCCACTGCTATACCTCTCCTAACCTCAATGACTCTTGTGCTTATTCTGCAGATGTTCCAACCAGTTGTCGGACTTCACTGAGTTTTCTTTATTCTCCTATTGCACCGTATTTGTTTATCACTCAGGTACACTTCTGCTATATTGCAGTCACTCTCACTAGCCCCTAGTGTAATTTTGAGCCACTAACCGAAAACTTCAGGTCACTATTAATTACTGTTCTAATTTGGCTGTATATTATTTTAACTTCACAGTTATTTTTCCAACAAACAGCAACTATTTGCATTAAAAACTCTTAACATTTAACATTTGTTCAAGTAAGAATAACATTAAACAAGAGTAGATACAGATTACCAACCCTACACCCCTATTCCCCATCTGCCGCCATCAGACGCTGCTGGCCTCTGCCCTCGTCACCGCCGCTCCACGCTCGGCTCTGCTTGCTAGAGCCGAGCGGTTTATACTTCCTGCTAGCCGACATCACCTGCTTTCCTAGGGTGACACGGCCACTGATTACCTCCTGAGTTGTGGGCATGGGATATAGACTGCCTTTAAAAGGCAGTCTAGCCAACTATGTACTTCAGCCCACAGCCATGTACAATAATGCAGAATGGACCATGCTCCTAGTACTCTACAGGAACACGATGACACTAAATTATGGTCTGAAAAATGTGCTCCTAATTTAAGCAAACGTGCTCTGAGCATGGAGCACACCCTTATAGCTACCCATGACTTATGTCCGGAGGCTGGCGCGACGATCTTCGGTGGACCGGGAACACGTCTGCACTCTTCAAACCCGACCGCGAACAGAAGAAATGCCGGTAAGCTGTATAATGACATAAATGTGTTTTTTTTTTTTTTTTCAACTTTGGGGCACATCTCGGCCATTTTGGGGAATTTGTTCACCAAATTTTCAACATGGGGTTCTTGGGACCCCACCTCATGAACTCAGCCACTGCCATTTTGTTATGCAGTCCCGAAAGGTGATTTTTGCGGTCACTGCGTGGAACCAACTTGCGGGACCGAGAACTAAATAAGTGTCACAGTTCATGAGGTAGGCCCCAAACCCTATGTTGAAAAGTTGGTGAAAAAATTCTAAAATGACTGTTTTATTTAGCTGCATTATGGTAGTTCCTACGTACGCTCGTAACTTCGAGAATTGTTACTATTTTCACTCCAGATTTTCAACATTGCCATTTTACCATACCTCCTTGTGAGCAGTACAGCTGTCATTTTTCACATCTTGCCCAAAATGTGTTTTCGCGTGTGTAGCGCACAATGGCGTGGTTGGTGTGCAAAATCAATGTTTGGGACAGATTAAGAAAATCGCAGTGATACTGCTCATGAGCAGAGGTCTCAAAATAGCTATTTTCAAAATTTGGTGACAAAAGTCCATAAAGTGACTGTGTTACGAGCATTCATTGCGCAGTTTCCATGTACCCTCGTAACTTCACAAATTTGTAATATTTTCAGTCCAGATTTTCAACACTGACATTTTTCCACACCTCATTATGAACAGTACAGCTGTCATTTTTCACACCCTGGCCAAAATGTGTTTTCGCACTTCCGGCGCAGAAATGTGCTGTCGCTGTGGGAACTCAGTGTTCGGGACAGATTAAGAAAATCACAGTGACACTGTTCATGAGCGGAGGTTCCAAAATGCCTGTGTTGACAATCTGCTCTAAAAAATCCCCAAACTAATTACATTATGGATGTGCATTGCGCAGTTTCTACGCGCACTCGTGACTTTACCAGTTTTTTTATATTTTCACCCCAGATTTTCAACATTGCTATTTTTTACACCTCCCCATGAACAGTACAGTTGTCATTTTTCACATCCTGTTCGAAATTTGTTTTCGCAGCTGTGGTGCCAAATGGCGTAGTCGTTGAGCAAAATCAGCTTTAGGCTAACAAACTGCTGTTGCCACTGTTCATGAGGTGGGGTCACAAAAAAAAATGTTGAAAATTTGGAGTGAAAATACCAATGAATGCCCAGGACATTAGAGTTTCCAACCATAACGCCTCACCCTGTAGAGACTGACAGGCATCAGGGTTGTGACTTGAAATTGTCGCCTGTAATGCTCATACACCCCCACCCACACCCTGCAGACAGTGACAGGCATTGAGGTGTGCCTTGGACTCTTCGGCCCCTAAGTTCACCCCATTCTCCTATACTGCACCCATCTCACTGTATTTCCATATGGAATGGGGTGAGCGTAAGGCCCAAAGACCCCAAGGCACACCGTGACCCTTGTCGGTGTCTGCAGAGTTGGGTGTGGTGAAATGGCATGGCCGTTATGGCCAACGACCCAAAGGCACATCCTAATGCCTGTCAGTCTCTGTAGTGTGGTGGTGGGGTTGGCTTCAGTTCAGTACTTCACTGACATTCCTATTATGCATCTCTCTAACTCCTACACTATTGATGGCAATGCCAGCAAGCAAACATTCGGCATTGACAAATGCTTGTTCTTTCTGGTGCAGCAGTCAGCTGGGATGGCTGGAACTTTACCCATGGATTATGGTGGGATTTACCCACAGGAAAAAACTCCTGTTGACTAATCAGATTACAGGATTTCTTCCTTCCATTATGTAATTAAGGATTTCTTTAACAAAGAGTACAACCTTTCACGTTTGTCTCTTGCACTAGCATCCAGCATGACCACCAAACAAAACTATTTATTTAGAATAGTTATTTATTGGAAATTGGTACCTAGGAAAGACACACTTTAGAGATTTCGATTATATTGATTTTATGATGGATTTAAGTGCTATTGACTGGGAACGTATGCATCTGATTCCATCAATGGATGATTTATGGTATTATTTCCTTGGAGAATTTATGGAGATCTACAATAAACATGCTCCAATTAAAACCAAGATTTTGAAACCAAATTCTACATTATGGTACTCAAAAGAGCTTAAAAAGTTAAAATTCTTAAGGGATAAGGCATGGCATCAGGCCAAAAGAAAAGGTAATAAACAGGACTGGGATAGATTTAAAAAGCTTCATAATGAATATGTTAGGGAAGTTCGAGGGGCAAAACAACGTCATTATACCCATTTGCTGGATAAAAATAGCTTAAAAAATCCCAAAGATTTTTGGAAAACCATAAATACACTTGTTAAGGGTCGGGGGCTGATGAAATAAAGGTGTTAAATGTCGATGGCTAGATGTTATCATTATCGCAACAGGCGCTGGATTGGCTGAATGGGTACTTCAGCAAGATGGGAGTGACTAGTTAAGCCAATCCATCCTGTTTTCCTGGATCTTGTCAATCACCTCAGTTGAGAGATCATGGGTACAGTAAATCTTTCGTATTTGAAGAAATAAAAGTAGAAACTGTGATTAGAGAATTAATAGGCTTAAATACTGCTAAGGCTGTGGGTTTGGATAATATCTCGCCAAAATTGCTCAAGTATGCTGCTCCTATTATAGCCTATCCCCTGACATATCTATTTAATAAATCATTAACTACAGGAGTGTATCCATTAGCTTGAAAACAATCCTAGGTTATACCCATATTTAAAGGTGGTAATAGGACAGAAAAAATAGTAGCTACCCAATTAAGAAAGCATTTGGACTCCTTTGGTTTATCGGATAGTATGCAGTCTGGTTTCCGGAAATTGCATAGTGCGATTTCTGCACTTGCCAAAGTTGTGGGAGATGTGCAGGCAGCCCTGGACAGGCGGATACTAGTGGGGGCAATATTTGTGGATTTATCCAAAGCTTTTGATTCTTTGTACCACTGTGTCCTCCTGTCCAGGGCAGCATCTCTTGGGGGTGGTGGCCTTGAGTGGAGAGTGGCTGGAATTGTACTTGATAAATAGGAGTCAGAAGGTTTCATTGGGTGGATGTGAGTCATGTTCCTTGCCTGTTGGATCGGGGGTCCCACAGGGCTTCATCCTAGGGCCATTGCTGTTCAACATGTACATAAATGGCCTGTCTTTTCTGGATTCTGAAGTAAAGTACTATCTTTATGCCGATGACACTATTATTTATACATCAGATGAATCTATCGAAGTGATATAAAAAAGGCTTCAGTTAGCCTTTGATGAATTACAGAGCTTCTTAAGAGACAGTAGGCTGGTTCTGAATGTGAAGAAAACACAGGCCATGTTGTTACGTCGAAAAAGTGACAGGTTGGAAGGCATGGCCCTGGGATTGGTTACCCTTGGGGGAACCCTGATCCAACACACACATATGTACAAGTACCTGGGTCTCTGGATTGACAGCTCATTGTGTTGGGATATACACATTGGCAACTTGACTAGGAATGTAAATAAAAGAATAGGGGCTCTTTATAGGGTTAGATCGGCAATGAGTATGGAAGTAAGAAAAAAAAGTTGTAAACACAATGATCATTCCTATGTTTGACTACGGGGATATATTTTATTCTTGTGGGAGAAAACAGGACCTAAAAAAGTTAGAAGCAAGTTATAACAGCTTGGCCAGATTTATTCTAGGGGCTCCCAGATTAACCCATGGGTGCCTGCTCTATGATCGCTTAGGATGGTATATGTTGTACGAGCTTAACCATGAAGATTTGCTAGCATTTGTCTATAAAGGATTGAAGGGGAAGTACCCAGGGTATGTTGTGGATAAACTGAGCTATAGAAACAAACTGGCTTCATTGAGAAATTGCCAAATGCCAAGCCTGGAGTTGCCTAGTTGTAACTTGAATATTGGACGACAATTCATATACTGTAGAGGAGTGTTGGGTTGGAATGAAATTCCTGTGACATTGTTTTTGGATAATGTAAAAAATCATTGGCCCCTTATACAACATTGGCATCAGCTTAGTTCACGTCAAAAAGGCAATGTTGCATAGATATATAAAGGATATCTGCAGATATAGTGAGAGTTATTATTATTATTAGTAAGTGTGCATTGCTCCTTAGGGATTTATTTTATTTATCATAAATTAGTATTAATTAATATCGTAAATGATGGTATTGATGTTGTGTGTGAAATTGAACTGTAATATGTTTTTCTTTTTTATTGCTTTTCCTGTTAATTCTTTGGTTACAGTTTATTGTTAGCTATATTGTATGCGATTGTAATATTTCTTCTATTGTATCTTTTTTACTGTATGGGATCTCATTGAAAATGAGCTTTGCTCAGTCGAGCTTATCCTTTAGTCATATGAATTCTCAATGAATAAAAACATTTTACTACTACTACTGCTGCATTGGGCCGAGGCTCGTTTCCAGGTGCAAACTGGGTGAGGGGAATGGGGAGAAAAATACATTCAGTGGTGAAGTGCAGTCAGTGTAAACAAACAGTATTTATTTAGTCGTTGTTGACCAGGTAAGTGCAACAGGCAAACAGATGCCTATTTTCAGGCATGGCCCGGGAGATTGCATACAAGAAATGCTTTACAAAGAATGGTACAAGTCTATAACAATTTAGGGAGGGCGATTCAGTGTACAATACAACAGAAGTGGAAAAACAGTGTATACAGTGGCGGCTCTACACCAGGGCCCGCCAGGGCACGTGCCCCAGTAAAAAAATGCTGTGCCCCAGTTGGTGCCCCATATGGTGCAGCGCTTCCCCCATTGTAACAATATATCAGTGCCCTGGCTGCCATTGATTGTGCCCCAGCTGTGCCCTGGTAACCATTTGTGGCTAGAGCCGCTACTAAGTATATAAAACATTAAAACATAAACAGAACTGTAACATGCTTCTACAAATCCACAAGGGAACAGGAGGGATAAGATACATAGTGAAAATAAGTAGCCATGATCTAGCTGTACAAATTGTGTTAGCCGTCATGATTCAGCAGATAAAAAGGCACAAGAATCACCAGAAACTTAGCCAGAATAAACTGAAATGGGAAGGAACCTGCTGCGAAATATGGAGGCCAAAGGATTTTGTCGAATCTCAGTTGGAATGGAATTCATTGATGTTGATGCAGCATAGGCAAAAGGCGATTCCCCAAGCCTTGGTTCCAAGTCTGGGGATCTCCAATGGGGCATTTACTCTAGCCCTCAAGGGGTATACACTGTGCATAGGGTTGAGGATGGTGACTTGGGTCAGAGGCTTATGATTTTGAAGGATGCTGTGGATGACAGCCCCAAGCGATTGGTCAGAATACGGGGATGGAGGAAGCCAGCCGGGTCTGTCTTAGAGGGAGCAGTGGTGTGCCAGTCTGTGTGATGCAAGTGTGAAACGACAGATGATGTTGTAGGCTACATCCCATTTAGCCACAGAGGAGTTTAGGTGAGAGCATGCCTCAGGCAATAGCTAGTCTATCTTGTAGGATCAGATTACGTCTGGCTTTGTAGGAGAGACTCAGCATGGGTTGCCAGCTTTACAGAAACTCATCCTGTGCAGCAAGAAATCTAGTGAGGGGTCAATGGTGATGCTTAGATAGGTAAATAAGGTGGCCATGGGGAAAAAAGTGTACCTTCTTGGTCATCAGCAGATAAGGAGATCTGCGCCGTCTCAGTCTTGGGGGCATCCCAAAGAGCATTGACTGAGTTTGACACATTTCGGATCACTTTGTTACAGAACAGTCAGTCATGGATAGACTGAAGATCAGAGGTAAGCTGCTGATTAATGTAGGTGATATCCTTAGAGCTGGTGTAGAGGACCAACTTGACTGCGTATAGTACAGCAGAGCAGTGGGACAGACTATGAGTGATCTGATTTGCATGTAAGACAAATAATAGGGGACCTAGGATAGACCCTTGTGTGACCCCCACAAGTGTTGAGGCAGGTCTGGACTGGGATGATCCAAATTTAACTCTTTGCGATCTATTTGATCTATTGACCAAATATGTGAATGACTTCATTCACATATATGGGACTGTCTAGTAGACTATGCCCTGCAAGCCTATACTGTACCTGTCATTTGGCAGGCGGCCAGGGGAGCAGGGTGGGCATGGGGTCCTGTGTGGGTGGGGGGGTGCCACTGGATCACCAGGGATGTGTTGTACGGAGCAATCGCGGCAATGGGTGGAGGGTACCACTAGACTACCAGGGCATAATTAAATCGACTTTACCCGCCGATCAGGGACAGGGGAGGGGGGGGTCCCACTAGTCTACCTTGGAATTGTTGTACTGCGGTTTTACCATGATCGCAGCTACGGGGCCGGGGGATGCCCCGGGACCCCCACTGTGCACAGGTCATTTTGTGCAGAGAGCCAGGCGCACTTCGCCGGGATGCCTGGCGCGAGGTATGCAATTGGAGCCATAATGACATGCAAATGGCCCCTGTTGCACCTTGCATATATTATGGCCTCATTTGCATGCCCTCTGCTGAATATCGCAGGTGATGCGCCCAGCGCAACTTTGTTTGCGCTGGGCACATCCCCGTGCTCCCTATCTGTGGCTTGCGCTGGCGCAGTGCCACTGCACCATGCGCAGTATGTGCGCGAACCTTGCCATATTCAGCGGTGCTGCACCATGGCGCATCACCGTTGAATATCGCCTGGTCCTGGCCCTGGCACAGCCCAGTTGCCCTGCGCCCAGGCTTGCGCCTGCTCGGCGCAGTCTGAATATCTGGGCCTATGTATTTTAAATTGTTTGCCCTGTCAAAATCCTTTGAAATGTCTGTATATTGTCTCCTGAACATATGTACAATCCTTACTACCCTGAAATGTATGCTTTGTTTACCTGATTCTATATGTTACTCTGTTTGAACATGCCTCTATATTTTCCTTGTAATCTCTGGGTTGCATCTTAAAATAGGCATCTGTTTTGTCTAGTGTGCCTACCTGGTTAAAAACTAAATAACTAAATAAATGTTAGTTCTTAATTATGTTTGTAACTTACACCTTATGCGTTGTTTGAATTATTCTAAATTATTGTTAATGTAATGTTTATTCAGTTTGTTACTGATTGTTCTTCTCATGAATCTGTAAGTTGTACATATGTCTCCCATTACCCTTTTCCCCAGGATGCACCATGAGACGAGCAACTTGTTGTTCAGTGTGCCTTTTCTGGTGAAACTTTTCAATAAATAAAATAAATATTGGAGATCTTCCAGGTGTCAGGCTCTCCAGGTGTCAGGCTCCACATCAGAGGACGGGGATCAATTAACAAGTCTGGCAGTGGCGGGGGGGGGTTCAAAAGCTGCAAGCCTGATGAGATAGAGCTCAGTGCCTTTGGAGCCTGCAGATTTTGAGAGAGGAACCTGCAAAAGGAATTTACAGACCTCAGAAATACCAATCCTCTTAAAATAAAAGGGTGCGTCCAGTGGGTAGGGAGGTATGAGGGGAAGAGTTACTGTTAGGCGGTAGTGTGAATGTAGCTTGGAAGACCTTAGTATATGCGGAGAGGTCAGCAAAAGAACTGTTGAAAGTGTTGGCTATGGTTATGCTACTTGTACAATTAACATCATTAAGGCTCATGCCAGAAGCGGAGTTGCCACCAGTTTTGCTCAATATATTTTGACCTGTCTTCAAAAAAGCCTAGGGTTGTTATCAGTGGCATCGGAAGAACTGCTTACAGTGAGGGCCTTAATTTTTCCAAATAGCTGTTGTGCACTTGCTTTGACATTCCCTGCATAAAGCCCAGTCGGACTGAGAAGAGGAGGCCTTGTAAGCAAAGCATTTTTTGTCTGTCTCCATAAGCTTGGAGAGGAGGGGTCGGTCCAATAAGCTTGGAGAGAGGACTGTAATATAGTGCAGAAGTTAGAGCACTAAGCTGCGAACCAAAGGACCCCCCCCCCCAAGTCATGGGTTTGAATCCCACAACCACCAGAAGTACATTGCCCCGAACCAGTCATTGCACATGTCAGATCACTTGATTAAGGGAAGAGAAACCCTGAAGTCACCTATAGGCTGGGAGGGGAGTTGCTGGCAATCACAAGGGAAGAAGGAGACTTGGGTATCATCATCACAGATGACCTGAAATCATCCAAGCAGACCACTGAAGCAGTAGGTAAGACTAGAGGAATGTTGGCATGTATTAGTAGGGGTATCACAAGTCGTAAGAGGGAGGTAACAGTCCCTCTTTACAAGACACTGGTTAGGCCCCATCTGGAGTAATGCGTGCAGTATTGGAGGCCGCACCTGCACAAGGACATTAACAAAATGAAGGCAGTCCAGAGAAGGACAACCAAAATGGTGCAGGGACTGCATCAGGAAACATATGTGGACAGATTAACGGAGCTGAATATGTATACCCTAGAGCAAAGGAGGGAGAGAGGTGATATGATCAAAACATTCAAATATCTTAAGGGCATTAACAAGGTGAAAGAGTCTAACATGTTTCAATATAAGAAAATAGCAGGACAGGAGGACACAGCATGAGATTAGAGGGAGGCCATTAAGGGGTAATGTGAGGAAGTTCTTTTTCACAGAAGGGGTGGTGGATGCATGGAAGGGCCTACCTCAGGAAGTGGTGGATATGAATACAGTGCAGGGCTTCAAACAGGCACGGGATAGGCATAAGGGAGCAATACAGATGAGTGTGTATAGATAGGCCATTGACAGAGTAAAGGCCTATGGCAAATTCATAAGGTAGAAAAAATGGGCAGACTGGATGGGCCTTGAGGTCCTTATCTGCTGTCAACTTCTGTGTTTCCATGTTTCCAGCCATTTAGTTACAGGCCATCTGACCCGTGTCTGTGTAACAGGGGCACAAATGTATCTTGTAGGCCGATGAAAGTAGAGGTGAAAAAGGCTACTGCTGAGCTGATATTTGGGCCAGGGTCTCATATAGATGGGACTAGTTAGATTAATTCACTGGTGACCTTAAAAGTTCCGGGTCCAGATTAGAAAAACTACGAAACTGAATAATTCTGGGAGGCGGTTTATTCAGCTTTGTATACCATGTACAGAAAGCAGGAGAGTGATTGTTTATAGCGTCAGAGTACACCTAAACATCTAATCGTGTCAGGTCGGAGCGTGGGTGTCCAATCATCAGTAAGAGTAGCCATGCTTTCATTGTTGGATCTCCTGGTGGGCTCAGAAATTAGCTGGGTCAAGTTAAGTTTGCTGAGGGTCTGTGTCATGGATTTGCTGCTGTCAGATAGCCAGTTGATGTTAAAATGTCCCAACAGGATGAACTCCTTGTTTTTAACCACAGTACCCAGGGACATGATGACTGCAGAGAGCAGATTTATGCTCCCGGTAGTAAATAAATGCAGAAGAGATGGAGTAATTTAATATTCCCCAGTGTAAGTACACCATGGCAATTTTTTTCATTCTTTTGGTAAGCAGGTAAGTCCCACTAGGCACAAGGGCCTGTTTTCAGGGATGACCCAGGAGCACTGGGGATGTTAAGTGACTTGCTCAGAGTCATACAGTATGCAAGTGGAGATTGTGGGAATCAAACCCTGGTCTGCTGGATGTGCCAAGGTATCATTCAAAGCTCATTACTCTAACCTCTAGGTTATATTGCCAGCCCAGTTCACTTCAGTAGGGGATCAGGCTGGGGGTGTTGCTAGACAAGAAGAATAATCAGCATTTATATAGAGCTTTTCATACACAATGTATCCCAAAGCGCTTTACAAACAATGCTAGACTGGTAGAGAAGTGACTGAATGTGTAGTGGCGGCCATATCACACATCAGCGCCCACACACAGCCTGGGCAAATGCATGGACCAGTTTTATGGGAAGGGGAATGTTGGATGTTGGCCAGAACACCGGGAATGGCCGCTACTCTTTGCAGAGAGTGCCCTGGGTTCTTTTATTTCCACCTGGACACCCACCAGGACAGCACCAGGATGGGTAGAAGGGACCTCGTTTTTTTAACGTCTCATCCAAAGGACGGCACACTCCTAATAGTGCACGTGGGTGCCAGTGTTTTTAGTTATGAGCCCAGTCCTTGTGTGGGACGAGAACCCACGGCCTCTGGCCCAGAGGTGGATGTGCTACCAACTGAGCTGTGCTGACAAGGAGACACTGAGGTGAGATCCAGAATAGATCAGGGAGCCTCCTCTTTTCCTGGGACCAGGATGGTCACAGCGAATGAAATTGTACCCAAGGAGAGCACAGAGGCTAGAACGATTGTAAGTTCCAACAGGTGTAGCTGCGACTCACAGTGCGGGGGCTTGGTGCTCATTACCAAAGGGCGGCCTACCCTGATCAAGAAACAGTCATGGAGTATAGTGGCGCATAATAACAAGCGTGGACAAATACCTGTGTTACGATATAAGTTTATTGCATCCAAAAAATGTAGCAATCCAAATGTTTGTAGCACAACAACAGACTGCTGCTTCAGCTCAGAACTCTAGCACCTCGAATCCAACAGTTCTTCAATAGGAGGTGTGGTTGATAGGAGAATAATTCCTTTTAGACTGGAGTTTCTCATTAACAATAATGATTTTCAATTATTTAATCAGATAATCAGTTGTGGTTCAAGTGAACCTGCACCCACTTACAACCAGGGTGCGAAATTCCTATACCTTAGGTGCCCCAGGGCAGGCACTGTTGTCTCAGGACACCTATTGTTGCTTAGTGCATGCCCAGTGGGGCACCTAAGGTATTCCTGCAGAGCTCTGTTTGTTTCCCCCTTCAGTGCTACTCATTTGTTTGGAACTTTTTTTTTTTTTAACTACGAGAGCTGTGACGTTATTTTCAGGGGGTTGAGAGGAGCGCAAGCAAAGGGCGCTGACAGCAGACGCGATCACAAGGTGCACAGAACAGCTCTTCCAAGTATCAGATGACTGTTTCTCCCAGGCAGACGCAAGGAGTAGGATGAAAGTTGCTTCGTTTCATGGCACAACCAACCCCAAATTGAAAGGGGTCCGTTCGTCACTGCTGGAGGCGGGTTTAAGGTTCAGACAACAATTGGGCTTTGTAAGAATAGTTTGCCCGCCGCTTCAGTCCATGTGCCACTTCAATCCATGCAGTGTGAGTACGATTCTTTTAAAATTCATTTTTTACTCATAATACGCGAGGACCCCCTGCAAAGCACGGCATTCTATCCAGTTGTCTTAGAATGGATAGGTTGTGCTGCACTTTCACGGAGAAAACACTTTGTTACAAGTGCATTGGAATAGACGATCGTGATCCAACTGTTATTAAAAAAAAAAAAAAAAAAAGTACCAAGCAAAATGCTCTTTTAAGAGCTACAAGTGCTTTTTCAGAGGCAGTGTGTAAGCGAGGCGCTTGGGGACTTAGGCGGGAGAGGAGGGTGATGGCGGGTAACACTGCGAAGGTCTCTCACAGCATGGAGAAAAGTATTCTCCCAGGAGGAGGATCAGACATGGGGGAAAAGAAATAAAGCAAGCTACCTAACTCTGTTAGCTAGTTTATTTTATTTATTTATTTTATTTTGCTTTTGGTAACCGGCTGAGTGCACTAGGCAAAACAATGCCTATTTTCAGGCATGACCCGGGAGAAGACAGTTTACAGACAAAACAATACTCATGTGTCACAGCACATGGACAATCATACAATCAGAGTGAAGAAACAACAGTGTTTGGATATTTGATACAGGTACTTTGACAAAAGAATAATATACATGTGACACAGCACATGAGAGCAGTACAGTCAGAGTGAGAAACAACAATGTTAGGATGTTTGATGCACGCATTTTGATGAAAAGAATAATGCAAGTAAGAGTACTGTGTGAAACAAATAATAGTTTGGAGTGTGGTAACACAGGCGATACATTGAGAGGAGATAGATAGAGCAGTACAGATTCAATAAGTGCCAAACTATAAGGTTAAGTGGCATGGGGAGAGAGGGAAAAGAAGATGGGAAGAGAGGAGAGGGAGGGGTAAGAGAGTGGAGAGGCGAGGAAGTAGGAGAGGAAGGGGAAGAGGTAAGCAGGTAGGTGAAATAAACTGAAGATAAAGAAGGGGGGGTGTAGGTTCAAGATGGGTTAAAGCATGTGCAGGGGTTTAGAGTGTGTAGGTGTTCATGGTGTAATTTTTTAAAGGTAGCATGGGTGGATGCTTGACGGATAGAGGAAGGTATAGAGTTCCAGTATTTAGGAGCTGTATAAGAGAAAGCACGTGTGCCCATGTTAGTTCTGCATGTAGGTATAAACAAGGGGGCCTTTTCAATTGATCAAAGCTCATAGGTGAGAGGTTGTAGCTCCAGCGCTGAGGAGAGGGATAGGGGGAGGCCAGTTCTAGTAGCACTGTCTATTAGTGACCCAAAGGTCTGGAGACGATAGGCAGAGGGGCTAAGCCATTTTAGGTCCTGATAGAGTTGGCAGTGGTGCTTGAAATGCGGTGATGCAGAGGCATAGCAACAGATATTATTGTAAGTAGTGTCCCATTTGTGAAGGGAGGATTTAGCTACGGATAGATAGATAGATTGCAGAGCCATATGCCAGGGCTGGCAGAAGGAATCCTTGAGCCACTGCTAGCCTGGCTGGAGGAGTAAGGGTATAGCTAGTGCAATAGGCGCTTCCTAACTTGGCGTTTACCGACTTACAGATGGTGGAGATGTGCTGGTCGAGGTCGAGAGAATCATCAAGGGTAACACCAGGGTATTTGAAAGATTTGGCAGAGGGCAGTGGGGAGCTGTTGGCGCATGAGATAATAAGGGGAGTGGGATTAAATTTGAGCCTTGCCGGTGAGCCAAATAACATTGAGTAGGATTTACTAGAGTTGAGGATGAGTTTTGCTGTTAGTGAGCCAGGTTTGAATATTCGCATAGTCCATGGCAAGGGTATGATTTAGGATATCGGAAGTTTTTGCACTGTGGTAGATAACCAAGTCATCAGCGTAGAGCAAAGATGAGCAGTTAGGAGCAGAGAGAGGGATGTCATTGATGAACATTGTGAAAAGTAGAGGGCCAAGTATGGAACCTTGAGGTACTCCAACGTGGATTGGAGCAAGATCCGAGATGGCTGAGTTGAAGACCACTGCCTGTTGTCTATCAGTCAGATAGCTATTGAACCATGTGATGGTGTCTGATGAGAAACCAAAAGACCATAATTTTGTAAGAAGAAGCGTGTGGTTGACCAGGTCGAAAGCTTTAGTTAGGTCAATGAAAACTGCACCCGGCAATAGGCCTGAGTCCATAGAAGAGTAGATGTCACTCGTTAGTTTTAGTAGGGCGGTGGTGGTACTGTGACCTTTGCGAAATCCGTGTTGGGCACTAGACAGGAGGTTGTATTTTTGAAGGTACTCTATAGATTGAGTGGAGACTAGTTTTTCAAGGATTTTGCTTAGTACAGAGAGTATAGCGATGGGACGGTAGTTTTTGATTTCCTTGTGGTCTCCTTTTTTGGGAATGGGAGTGACTTTAGCAATTTTCCATATGTCTGGGACTGAACCAAAGCGTAGGGACATATTGAAGATTTGGGTTAGAGGGGAGACAATGAAAGGGGCAGCAACCTTTAAGAGCCTAGGTTCAAGACCATCCGATCCTGGGCTGGTATTGTCAGGAATGGAGAGTAGTAGTTGTAAAACTTCTCTTTTTTGAATGCTCCGAAACCTAAAGGGGGGATTCGGAGGTGGAAGATGGGTGTCACAATGTGGCGGAGTACTGTGACCAGTAGGGAAGGAGGTCAGGTAGTTGGTTAGGTCTGAGAAATGCTGATTAAAAGAATTAGCAATGGCTAATGGGTCATTGCAATGTATGCAATTAACCAGCATGTCGTTTGTATGGGCCTTGTGATTGGAGCCCAGAAAAGTTTTTATAGTTGACCAGAATTTCTTGGAGTCCCCAGAGGCTTTTATTACAAGGTCCTTGCAGAAGGAGCTTTTGGAAAGACGGATGTTTCTTTCACAGGCATTTCTTAGAGAGCGGTAGTAGCAGTAATCAGACTGCAACCCCGTAGATTTAAAGCAATGCCAGGCCTTATCTGGGTTAGCAGATCTTTTGTTAGCCATTTGGTCTGGGTACCTCGAAAACGCCTAGCAGTCCGAGGGGCATGGGTGTCTTGGAGCTGACTGAATATTTCAAGGAAACTATTAAGGGCGGTTTGGACATTTGATGCAATGTGAACAGGGGTCCAGTCAATTGTTGAAAGGTCGTGAGTGAAATGAATGGCATTGAAACTCGCGAGATTGTGCAAAGTGATAAGTTTGGGGGGTTGGGATGGTCTATTATTCGAGCGCCAGATGCAGTAGATCGGGGAGTGATCACTGATTACATCAGGAAGGGTACCAGAGCAACTGATGCTATCAGGGCGGTTTGTAAGAACCAATCAATGAGTGTGCTCGATCTAGGGGGGGCCATTACCCTGGTAGGGTCAGAGATCAACTGGTGAAAGTTGTGGCCTTGTACTAAGGTGTGGGAGGCTTGACTAGATTTGCCGGACCAGTTGAGGTTCATGTCACCTAGTATTAGGACCTCATTTCGGCCGATGGTGCTATTAATAGTAACAGGCAGCCAGTGCTACTGAAAAGCGGCTAACAGCAGAGACAGCCTCAGGGCCAGGGGCCATTCTAAGTCAGTTTTCAGGCTGCAGCAGTATATTTTTCTGTATTCAGTTGCTTGCTGAAAAATCAGTCTATATAAAAAGGTGTGTGTGTTACTTTTACCTACTGGAAGCTAAGTAAGCCAGGAATCAAATAAAAAAAGCTCTTACTTTATTAAGATTTGGAGCAGAGCTAGTGCACTTTAAAATGGCTTGGGGAGGGAGCTACAGGCTACAGATATTGTCTGTTCTAAAATTAATAAGTATATACAACTAAAAGTACCTAAATAAATAAAGGTTGAAGGCTGCCACTTTCAGAGTTTAAAGACTGCAGCACTATAGAAGTTACTGGGGACTGAATTTAAAATGGAAATCTGTCTAAGCAACTATCTGTTACCTGCCTAATTGAAGACAAGCACAATTAAGTAAACCATCAAACATCCTCAAGTAAAGCTTATCTACTTGGGGCCAAGG
This sequence comes from Neoceratodus forsteri, assembly GCA_016271365.2. Classification (NCBI taxonomy): domain Eukaryota; kingdom Metazoa; phylum Chordata; order Ceratodontiformes; family Ceratodontidae; genus Neoceratodus; species Neoceratodus forsteri. Next base: position 57,875,356 of record CM057453.1, on the reverse strand, counting down.
AGTCAAAGTTAATTTTTTATAGAGGTTTGTTCTATCTTAAGTACCTAGAATCTAAAAAATACAAGCAGCTACTCTGTGGACTACCTTAAACTTAAATACAAGGGAGATCTGTAAAAAAAAAAAGGTCTTTGAGGAGATCTGTTAAAAAATCTCAAAACTTTTTTTAATTTTTACAAGCTACTCTGTGTGGGCTACCTAAAATCTAAATACAAGGGGGAATCTGTAAAAATCTCTTTAAGCAGTTTTTTGAAAATTACACTGTGTAGGCTACCTAAAATCTAAATACAAGGGTGATGTGTTTAAAAAAAACAAAGCTGTTTATTTGCAAGCTACTGTGGGTGGGCTTCCTAAAATCTAAATATAAGAATCTGTTAAGGTCTTTAAAGCTTTTTTTAAAAGCTTCTGAGACCACCTAAGATCTAAATAAAAAAGCTATTTGGAGCCATAAAGGAAACTGTGAGCAAAAAAGCAATTAAAAAATAAATCAAATACACACACACACAGTCGGTTTTCATTGTTGCATTTATTGTTGACAAGACAGACAGTTTCAATACTTAATCACTCTCTGAGCAGTATAGCCTCAGTCTGCCTTTGCTAACCAATAGAGTTACTCTTCTTACTCTGTGCAAGTACAAGCTACGTAGTGCCACCACCACCAGTGTCGCTAAAATTGAAATTATGTGAAAAAAAGAGGTGGCATGTAAAAAGTTTCTTGGGCATGTACTTTTGTTGCGTACATGCCTCAATGGGCATGTACTTTTTTTCACGAATTTCATACCCTGCTTACAACTACTCGATGTGAACCAACACTATAGAAAAATGTGTGTTAATAAAATAATTACAGATCAAATCACTTCATTTTTATACATGCTCATCACAGATATGCAATTGCCCGACTGTGGAGAGCTTTAAAAAAGCTTTAAAGACCTTCCTTTTTAACCAAGTATTTTTTTAATGATTTAAATTATACTGGATTGTTTTTGAATTTGATGTTATTTACAGTTGTGGTTTCGATTTGTATGACTGATATTGTAAAGGCGCCCTGAGCTTTGGAAGGGCGCCTTAAAGAAATAAAAATTTACCTACTTACTTACTTACAAAATATATATATGTGTGTGTATATATATACATATATACACACACACACACACACACACACACACATATATATTTATATTTATTTTTTGGTAATATGAGCTAATGCTGATAGAGACACTGCAGCTAGGAAAGCGCTGTAGTAAAGTTTTAAAGTAAAGCATTTACATACTAAATTGCCAGTAGAATAGGCCTAACGGTCTTTCGTGTCTGCTCGTTTAGTCAGCCCCTACCCTGAGAGCTGACCTTGCTGCCCCCCTCGCCCTCTCTGGCTTCTCCCTTCTCAGTCCCGGATATTCTCGCTGCACTGGATTTTGCTTCCAGAACCCTCCCCCTGTACCTGTCCCACCCCCTCTTGAACTCCGCCACCATCTCTGCCTCCACCAGTCCCCTGGGCAGCGCATTCCATGGCTCCACCACCCTCTCAGTGAAGTAGCACCTCCTCCTTTCTCCCCTGAATTCCCCTCCAGCTTCCACCCATGCCCTCTAGTTGTCCCTCCTTCCTTCAAGCACCCTGACTGCTTCTCTCCTATTTACCTCCTTCGGTACCTGAACACCCCATCATGTCCCCCGGTCCCTTCTCTCTTCCAATGTGTACATATTTAGCTCTTCGAGCCTTTCCCCATAGGTCCTGTCCCCCAAGCCCCAAATCATTTTGGTTGCCCTTCTCTGGACCCTCTCCAGGAGTTCAATGTCCCTCTTTAAGTGTGGCCTCCAGAACTGCACACAGTACTGAAGGTGCGGCCTCACCAAGCAGTTATTCAGAGGGAGTATCACTTCCCTCCTTCTGGAGGTGATCCCCCTAGCAATGCATCCCAGCATACTGTTGGCCTTGGCCGCTGCCCTCCTACAAGTCTCTGAGTTGTTCATCTTGACGTCCACCACCACCCCCAGGTCCCTCTCAGCCATCGAGACTTGTAGCATCCCCCCGCAGGGTATACTCTTGGCCTGGGTTTCTGGCTCCTAGGTGCAGTACCTTGCATTGAACCTCAGCTTCCACTTTCTGGACCACCTTTCCAGAGCCTCCAGGTCCCCCTGTAGGGAGACTCCCCCTCCTCCCCATGCACCACCACTCCCAGTTTTGAGTCATCCACAAAGAGACTCATCTCACTCCTGATACCCGTCCTTATGTCAGAGACGTAGGTGTTGAACAGGAGGGGCCCAAGGACTAATCCCTGTGGGACCCCACTAATGACCCTCCTTGGGGATGAGACTATTCCGCCAACCACGACCCTCTGGGTCCGGTCCTGGAGCCAATTGCCTATCCATCTGATCATCTGGTTCCCCACCCCCATGTCTCCCAGCCTATCCAACAGGCCCCCATGAGGAACAGTGTTGAATGCCTTGCTGAAGTCAAGAAAGAGGACGTCCACTGGTCTACTCAGGTCCAAGGCACTCGTCACCCAGTCATAGAACTCCACAAGGTTTGTCTGATACGATTTCCCCAGGACGAATCCATGCTGTCTATCGTCCAGGCACCCCGACTTTTCTAGATCCTCCCCTAACCTCTCTTTGACAATGCCCTCCATCATCTTGCCCACCATTGATGTCAAGCTGACGGGCTTGTAGTTCCCTGCCACCTCCCTTGATCCCCCCCTTGTGGATAGGCACTATATGCAGTCCTGGGGCACCCACCCTGTCCTCAGAGAGATGCTGAAAAGCTCCACCAGAGGTTTCGTCAGGACATCCGCCAGTTCCTTCAGCACTCTGGGATGTAATTTATCCGGCCCTGGTGCTTTCTCCATCTTAAGGGACCTGAGGGCTTCCCTCACTTTCTCTGCCATGATTTCCACCTCCGCTACCTTGTGCCCCTGCTTAGCCTTCCCCCCCTCCTGCCAGTGATGCCCCGCCTTCTCCCCAGACCCGCCAATCAGTAAGGGTCCCCCCTCCTCAGTTTCACCGTCTCCTCCCATGTATGATGCAGCCCCCCTCATTTTCCTTGGTGAAAACTGAGGTAAAGTACTCATTTAGTACCTCAGCCTGCTCCCGGGTCTTGTGCCCATCCCTCCCTCCCTGTTTTAATCTTGCTAATCTGCCCTTCACCCTTCATTTTTCCCCAATGTATTTAAAGAACCCCTTGTTCCCTCTCCTAATTTCCCTGGCCAGGTTCTGCTCCTTCCTTGCCTTAGCCGCCCTCACCACCCTAGTGGCCCTTCTGGCCATCAGCTTGTACTCCCCTCGATCCCTTTCACTCCTTGAGCACTTGAATTGCCTATAGGCCGCCTTCTTTCCCCTCACCACCTCCTGAACCTCCCTGGTCCACCAGCAGGGTTTTCGGGTCCTACCGCATTTTCGTCTTACTCTTGCATAGGTGCTGGTAGCCTCCTGCACTCCCCTCCTGATGATTTCCCACCTACTGTCAGCGTACATGTCTGGCCCAATGCCATCCAAATGCTCCTTAAGGATCCTTCCCATATCCTTGAAATCTTCCCCCCTGAAGTAAGTTACCTCCGTCTTTGTGCAGCCTTCTACCCCTTCTAGGTCCAGGCAGAACCAGACCGTGGCATGGTTGCTGCCCGCCAACGGGTCCCTTATCTTCAGGCCCCCAATCTGGTCATTGTCTGCCAGGACCACATCCAGTACCTGCGCCTCCCTGGTCAGTTCCCCCACCTGCTGAGTTAGGAACGCATCTTGAAAGACATCCAACAACCTCTGTTCCCTGGCCACCGAGGGTGTCATAGTCTCCCAGTCTGTTCCTGGCATGTTTAAGTCCCCCAACACCCTTCCCCAGCTCAATCTGCAGCCCAATCTGCAGTGTCTCCCAACATATGCCACCAGACTCTCCTCCAGCTCCTCCACCAGTGCAGGGGGTCTATACACCACTCCTATTTTTACTGTCTTGCCCCCCCCCCCTTGTTATCAAGATGACCCAAATCGCCTCCACAGTTCCCTCCGCCTCCTCTACTCCTCCTATGCCAATGCAGTTTTTGACTATTATTGCTACCCCTCCTCCCCTTCCCTCCCCCCTGTCCTTCCTGAACATGGTGTAACCCTCCAGGTTCGGGTCCCAGTTGTGCCCTGCGGTGGCCCAGGTCTTATGAAGGAAGAAGAGAGAAATATCAAATGGACCTCAAGACAATAATTGACGTCATGGCAAAAAATCAGTCAAGGACCCCCTTGTGAATATGTCACATGGTACCGGGTAGGAAGTGGGGAGAGTCCTGATGACAGATCCCTGGAGTGGTGTTGTAAGGCTCACCTAGAGACAAAAAGAGAGAAAAAAGAAACAAAGGAATAAATGTGTTACAAATGTTTGGATTGCTACATTTTTTGGATGCAATAAACATATTGTAACACAGGTATTTGTCCACACTTGTTATTGTGCGCCACTACACTCCTTGACTTTGGCTATAACCGATGGATGGTTTCAGCAAAGTTTCTGATATACCCAGCACGTCAGGCAGGTAGTAGGATACCCATGCTGTAAGTTCATCTAGCTTGGGGATGTGAGTCCTTATATTATGGTGCACAATTTTTAAAACCTTAATGGACTTCCAGGGTGGCAGACTGAAAGTTATGGGGTAGTGCCAGAGTGGTGGACTGAAAGTTATGGAGGTAGTAGAGGAAAGACTAGAATTTAATTCACTATCACCGGCTGACAACAAGTGAATTAAAGCTGTGTGTTATGATACACACATATGAACTACCAAGATAAATAAATAGTAGTATACAGGAAATGGTATGGGGAACTTAAGAGTCGAGCAAAAGTTTATAATCCAAAAGTTGTATATACAATGAACTGTGTAACAAGATAGATGGTAGCAGGGTGAAACTGGACATACAAAAAAAATTACAAACAGATTGTGGCACAGTCAGGAGGGGGAAATTAGGATTATACAATGACTACAAATATAAATGATTCTGATTGACTGGCTGGCACCTTCTAGCCATTGTAAATCCTATATACGGTGTGCGTTCATGCAGACCTCAGTCGGCGATTGCTTGCAGCGGTGAGCGGTGGGGCTGTGCCAGTCGCCAGCTGGGGTACGGGTTGGGAGGAGGAGGTAATAGGGCACTGCTGGGCGGGGATGGGGTCCACTAGACCACCAGGTATGTTACTATTGTATATATTGGTGGATTGGGCTCGGGGGACCCACAAGACTACCAATGAGTGGTACATTTATCAAAACGAGGGGATCCGGGCTTCGGGGGGCCGCTAGCCCACTAGGGCTGTTAATAATTGTGGGGATCAGGGCTGAGGAGGGTTTGCTAGCCCATCAGGGCTATGTATGCAATAAAATCGGGGCTTGGGGGGGTGCCAGTAGCCCACCAGGTTATTATACGTTATATTATTGTTTGTGATCGGGGCGGACCTTATGTACAATGGGGATGGCTGGCACATTACATTAATGCCCAGAGGACAACGGTATACTTATACCAGCTCCTGGCTGGTGTAAATGTACTTAACGTTGTCCTCCGAGGTGATTTGAGAATGCCATTGGGGTGTGGCAGCCTGTGGCTGCCGCAAACCCCCAGCGCCATCCCATATCCCAGTTTTTGGTGCAAGCCCCCTTTGCCGCAAGCAGCTTACGTTTGTCAGAAGCTGCTTTTGAGAGTGGACTGGGATGCATTTTTTAGCACAGGGTGCCACTTGTGTCTTTTTTCTTTGAGACAGGCACCTTACTGTCCTTCTAGAGGGCTTTAAGAATCGGCTCCCATATGTTTGTGAAAGAGAAGTAAATTTGTCAGAGAGTGTAAAAGTTGTCACATGCCGACATGACTAAAGCCCAAGGATAAAAATAGTAGGTGGTTAATTTAGCCTGGAAGTTTCTTACTGGAGAAGCAGTTTCATCCAAGGGATAAGAAAAAGGATTTATTTTAATAGCAGTTTTCATACAACTGTATTACAAGGCACTGTGCCGTGCAGGGGAGAGAGAATGATGCTGCCCTTTGCGGTGCACAGAAAGATTGCAAGAGTGCGGAGGTTAAGTGTTTTGTTCAAGGTGGCCCAGCGAGTAAGTGTCAGTTGTGGGATTCGGTTCTGTGTCTTTGGGTTCACAGCTCTGTGTCTAACCACTAGGCCAAACTGCCTCCCAAGATTGTAAGGAGTCATTTTGTAGGGGGGTCACCATGGGTCCATTCTTAGGCCTTTCCTGTTCTCATTATTTATTAATTTCCTCCTCCTAAGTCGCAGTTGCTGGAAATAGCATACTGTTGAATGCAGATGACCTGTAATGTTCTACAGTGCAAGGGCCACAGTGGAAGGGATCGGCTGGCCGCTTGCTCTGGCAAATTTACGGTCTCTTCCCTCCCAAAGAACACTGAACAGTTTCACTGTTTAGCGCAATAGACTTTCGCCAGTATTATGCAGTGGGCTGTGGCATTTAAAAAGCACTTGTAATAATCATAGACATCCTCTTTAAGTTCTGTGTTCAGCTGAAAAAGTACTAAATGTGTGTGGCTTACAGAAACTTCAAAGGTTCTGGCTATTCTTTGTGGACTAAAAATGGTACAACAGCCACCAGAAAATGCACCAATCTTAGCATGAATCTAAAGTTTCATTTTTCCTGTTCTGTTCCTTTTTCAGATTTTGTTGGAGACCACAGATTTGTGTTTCAGAATAAGAGGGGGCCTAGAGCTTGCGTTTCAGTTGAATAGCACCAATGGTAAGAAAAAAGAGCGTCTCATTGGTTGTTGCTGTCAAGGTCTTTGTAACTAATGTTTATCATGAATACATGTAATTCATTTTAAAATGCAACAAAGATGAATTCCATTATAGTTGTCAGTGACATGTAGACTGTTGACTGTTGTGTTACCACGTTCCTTCATGATTGCAGAATGCTATTTGGAACACAATGCTTTTTGTGAGCAGAACAGTTAAATGCCACTGTTTACTATTGTACTATTTATTCCTGGTGGAGAGCTATTAATATTTTTTGTAAGCTGCTCCAGGATTGTTTTCTGAAAAATCTAAAGAGTCTGTTGCCCAATTGCCATGTCTGCAGCCAGGGTTTGGAAGCAGACTCGGGAGCTGGAATTGATTATGGCTTGGGCACGGGCATGCTGTTGCCTGCAGGACAAGCCAGCCCAGGGAGGGAGATGTCGGCACCCAGCTGGCACAGTATCATGTCGCAACAGCAACGAGAATACAGCGAAGACCATCACAGCGACATTTTCGACAGTTCACTGTGATGGTCCGCTGGGTTCCCGACGCTTCTCCGGGGTGTTCACCCCTTCCCTGAACCAACTCCGACTTGGAGTTGGTTATTTTAAGTGCGGGGGCAGAGCTCCCCCATAGAAAACACACTTTAACCAGCATTGGCACAGCACCAATTGGCGGTGGTGTGCCATGTGTCGCCGCAACATGGTGGCACCAGCTGGCACAACAGCCCCTGCCGGTTGGTCAGGGAACCTGCTCCTTCATGATGGTTAGTGCATTTACATGTTCTACTGCACCATGCAAAGCTGATAGTGGTTACAGCTGACGTCATGTGTAATGGGTGGAGCGGGGCAGGAGAAAACGAAGGAAACAAAATCTTTGTTTCTCTGTGATTGCTGGCACCATAGGGCACCACACCATGAAACTGTCTGCCCACACATGGATCCTAGGTTCTGGGGATGGGGCATGGCCCTCCCCCAGGACCCCAACACAGGGAGCAATCTGCATGAAGGCAGTGGCAGATGGACCTAGGTGGCTACTTGGCCAGAGAAGCAGCCCTGACATGCTGCCAGCAGGAGAAAACCCCAGACTGGAAAACAGATTAAAGGATCAGTGAAATTTTATTTTGGTCAGTGGTCAGATTTATTTATTAAAATGTTCATTCTCTGGCCGGCCTGATACTACAGCAGTAGCACTACTGCTGACTATGCTGACGGTTGGGTTCAGAAACTCACTCGGATCACTTGGGAGCCAGTGGGGGGAGAATAGAGCATCCCAAGGACAGCTCAGCTCCTTCACGGAGCAGCGATACACCATTTTGTTGTTTGTTTGCATCCTAGCAGAGGCCAGGAGACAGCACAGCAGGACCACAGTGTGGCAAGAGGCAGCCGCCAGACACCGGCATGCATGTGCGCTACCACACATGTATGTGCGTGTTAATGCATGCTAGCACCTTTGGGGAGAAAACCCAGGAGCTGGAGAAAAAAGCCCTGGCCTGCCATTGCGCTGGCACCACCTGTAGGCCCCTACATGACTGACATGGCAGGCCACCCACTACTGTCGTGGTCCTGGGCTAGTGGGGAAATAGTCGGTAAGTCCGTAAGAACGTCGATGACGGGACTTGGGGGTGTCATTGGATGAATCGGGGTGCGAGAAACAGCTTGGTTAAAAAAAAGAAATTGTCATTCTGCAGGAAGCAGGATAAACCACATTGAAATAAAACATTGTGCGTGCAGTAGCAGTCACCGTGCAACATCACTTCCCTCTTGCTGCTGATAATGCCCCTACCTATTCATCCTAGCATCTTCCTAGCTCTCCCAGTCGCTTTCTCACATTGTCTGGCCCCCTTCAGGTCATCCGGTATGATTACCTCTAGGTCTCTATCCTGCTTGATGGCTGCTCGTGTCTTTCCCCCCATTTTGTACTGCACCCCTGGGTTTCTGTGTCCCAAGTACATTATTTTCACTTTTTTGCATTAAAGCTTAGCTGCCAAACTTTTGATCACTTCTTCAGTCCAGTCTCTTTTCATCCTTTGCACCCCCTCCTGAGTGTCCACCCTGTTGCAGATCTTGGTGTCATCTGCAAAGAGGCAGACCTTCCCTTCCAGTTCCTCTGCTACAGTATGTCACTAATGAAGATATTAAAGAGGACTGGCCCCAGTACTGACTCCTGCGGTAGCCCACTGGTCATTCCCCCCTCCTCAGAGTGAACTCCATTTACCACCACCCTCTGTCCCCTATCCAGTTTCTTACCCAGGTTACCACCTTATTGCCCACCCCCATGCTACCCAACTTGTTTACCAGCCTTGTATGTGGAACGGTGTCAAAGGCCTTCCTGAAATCGAAGCAGGCCACGTCCACTGCCCTCCCCCCAATTCTGACACCCTGGTTACCCAGTAAAAAATCTGACAGATTTGTTTGGGATGACCTTCTCTCCATAAAGCCATGCTGCCTCAGGTCCTCCAGTCCATTGGGTTCCAGGTGTTCCACATGTTCCACGATGCTTTCCTTTAGTGCTTCCATCAATTTCGCTACTACAGATGTCAGGCTGATAGGCCTGTCATTTCCCACCTCATCCTTGCTACCATTTTTGTGAAGTGGGACTGTGTCAGCCTTTCACCAGTCCTCTGGGATCACTCTGGGCTCCAGTGAACTGTTAAACAAGTCTGTCAGGGGTGCAGCCAGCACCTTCCTGAGTTCCTTTAATACTCTTGGTTGCACTCTGTCTGGCCCCATGGCTTTCTCCATCCTCAGATTAGCAAGTGCTCCCCTGACCCTCTATTCAGAAAAGGGACTGGTGTCCATCTCCCCCCCCCAAAACTTTCGGTCCTTATTTGTGGTCCCTCCCCTTCCCCTTAGCTGTGAATACTAATCAGAAATATTTAAGATATTTGCCTTTTTTTGCTTCACCTCAGTATAGCCCCCTGCCTCCTTTATTAAGTGTGCAAATCCTCCCTTGGTCTTCCTTTTCTCGCTGATATACCTGAAAAATGTCTTGTCCCCTTTTGATACTGTCTGGGCTATTCTTTTCTCAGCTTGTGCTTTTGGGCTCCTTGTTGCCTTGCCTGCCTCCATCTGTTTCCCCCAATACACTTCTCTGCCCTTCTCTCTCTCTGGGTCTCCTTATACTTTCTGAATGCCACTGATCTTCCCTTGTCAATCTTCACCATTCATTACTTCCTGGGTGTAAGCCGGAGGCGCGCACCCGTCACGGGAGCTTTTTTTTTTTTTTTTTTTTTAAAGTTGCCTAACGGCCCCGCCCTCGAGAGCGACATCATGCGTCATGCGCGAGGGGCGGCCGTTAGTAGCGACCGACTCCTCCTCCAACTCAGTTGTGTTTCTCCCGCCGTCGAGGCAGCACCTGTTCGCGGTAGCTAACCGAAAAGTGCGTATCCGACTCCTTTTTCTACACTCGACGCCTCCGGTAAGACTGTTCCTTTTTCTTTCCTTTGTACGGCGCCGGGTGTATTTCCGACTGTGTTTAATCTTGTTTATTTGCGTTATGTCCGGTTCTGGAGCTTAAACGTTCATTAGACGCCGGCCGCGTCTCTATGCGGCCGGGTGCTCCCGCAGCCGGGTATCTGCCTCGGACCGCATGACGCCTGTCTTCTGCCTGGGACCCAACCATGGCCATGGACTGCGCGACGCTTGTTTCTCGATGGACCGTCATGGCCCCTCAAGTCCGTCAGCATGCCTCGGCAAGGCCTCGCGAGGGGACGGGGAAGGCCGTCATGGGAATCTCGGGCGAGATCCCTAGGCCTTTCCCCCGGTCCCTCCTGGCCTATACGGTCCGAGGAGGAGGGGGTCTCTTCCTTCTTGCCGAGGGGAGGCCCTTCCGCGGTGTTGGGGAGGTCGAGCCTCCGGGCCGCAGCGCTGACACCGCCTCGGCAGTCACCTCTTCGAGGTGCAGGCTCCCCGTGTCGAGGCCCTTGCTGGGCCCGGCTCGGTGGGACTCGACGCCGCTGCGCTGCTTGGATCCCGGCGCCGCTCACGGTGCCGGTGATCGGCGCGGGCGCCTGCCCCGCGCTGCTTTCAGGTCCCGCACAGTCAAGGGTGCCGGTCAGGATCGGAGCGCGCTGTCACGCGCGCGCGTTGGATCCCGGCGCTCGCCGCGCGCTGTGATCAGGGGGTGGCGCCTGCTGGCGGTGCTGCTGGCTCGCGCCGCTCACGGTGCCGAAGGCGTGAGCTCTGGCAGCGCCTTGCTGACGGTGCTGCTGCCCCGACGCCGGCGGGCCGGGCGCTGCTGCCTTCCTCCTCCGGGCGTGTGCCGGTCTGCTGGAGCCGCTGGGTGTGGGGTTACCATGCTGCCGGCGTGCTGGGGGCGCGGTGTCGCGACTGCAGGGCGCTTATGGCCCTGCGGGCCTTGGGACCCCTGGGGTAGCCAGCATCGAGGTCCTGCTGGTCTCGTGCCTCCTGGAGGACGATGACTCAGATGTGGACCCATCCTGGCATCCCCATTCTTCGGAATCTGGGTCCTCGGTGGCTAGGGGTACCAGGCGGCGCAGCGGGTCCTCCCTCTGTCCCCTTGCCCGCCTCCTGAGGGTTCCTGGCTGGGGTGGCCAGAGTCCCGGGGCAGACGGGGGTGACGGAGGGGAGGCCCCTCTCTGAGGTCCGTGACAGCTACCCTGTGCTGTTACCCCTCTGGGGTTAGGGGAACGTTGCAGTCGGGAGGAGGGCCCTCTCGAATCGAGGGTTGAGGGCAGGCGCCCTGCTGCTCGGTCTTCTTTGGCCACCTCAGGGGGGCCAGGAGCCTGAGCGCAGCCCCGCCTCCCCAGGGTTCTAGGGTGTCCCTCATGGCGTTGTGTGGACTGCCTTCTGGATCCATGCAGTCCCAGGCGCACAGGGGAGTTCTCCCAGGGCTCTTCCAGGTTCCGCTTCCCAGAGTTCCGCTCTGCGGCCTGGTTTGATATCCGGGATCCCTCCTACTAGAGCTCCCTTCCCGGATTCCAGAGCCCCTCAGAAAGAGCAGTTGCCTCCTCGGAGGTGCCCCTCCCATCTCTCTGCCTTCACCACCCCGCTCCCAGGCCATGTCGGTCCCACGGGTCCGTTATCCTGGGAGCAGTTAGGTTCTCGTGCCTTCCTCATATGTTAGTTACATGCATGAGCGGGTCTTCGACTCTCCCCACCGCCGCAGGAATCCTCTGGACATTCCAGTTCCCATCATCCTCGCTCCCTCCTCTGAGGGAGAGGAACCCTCACTCATCTGTCCTCCGATGCTGATTTCACAGAATATCAGCGTTTCCTCTCGAGGATGGTGAGGATCTTCGGATTTCCTACGCTCGAGAGACAATACCGAACGGTGACGCGTGAATTCCTTGGTGAATTCGAGTGCCCAGCATCTGGTGGTACCTTCCTGGCTATCCTCCAGGAGGCGTCTATCCGGTCCTGGCAGTTCCTCGCCGTTTCTTCCCGCCCCGCGGACTGCCAGCGAGGTATTGTGCCCCTCTGAGTCTCTAGGTTCCCTTCCCAACCCGTCCTCAGGTTTGGTATACCTGGATACTCCTTCTGGGCGCCGTTGCCTGGCGCCGACCGCCCACAGTTCGGACTCTCCAGTTCGACCGTTGAGGCGAAGTGTTCTCTTCTTCGGGCGTCGAGAGTGCATGTATTGCATCACATCAGGCTCACCACGCTGCCTACAACCGCATCTGTGGTCGATGATGTCCCAGCTGCTGGCATCTATGCCTGACACAGAGCAAACCAGACAAGCCGTTGTCTCTCCTGGTAGGCCTGGAGCTGGCAAGACACCAAGCAAGGGCATCTTATGACGCCAATGAGGTGGCTTCCAGGCTTGGGGACAGCGATCTGCATCAGGCGGACGGCATGGCTTCTGCCTCTCCAGGTTGTCACCCTGGCCCGGGTGAGGGTGATGCGCTCCGCCTCGGGGACCTGTCTTTTTCTCATCCAGAGCTAGGACTTTTCAGGGGTCCCTCCGTCTCCTCGTCCTCGGGAGGCACCTCTCAGCTCTTCTCCCACTTAGGCTTTCTGAATAAGCCAGGGTCTTCTCCTTCTGTTTCTCACCAGCAGAAGGCTGGGGTCTTGTCCCTCAGGGTATGGCCTCTTCCTCCTGGGGAAGAGGAGCTATATCACTCAGGAGTAATGAATGGTGAAGATTGACAAGGAAGATAGGAAAATTACGCATCACCGTAATTCTTGATCTTCTTGTATCTCACCATTCATTACTTACGCCACCACCATCCCCTCAGTGGCTCTCTTCCTGTGGCTTCTCCACCTCTGCCTCCTTTCTCTCTGCATTATATAAAATATAGAGAAAATTGCTTCATTTTCCAAAAAAAAAAAAAAATCTTCTGGGGTTTAAAATCCAGAAAATTATTTACTCTAAGATTCATGGGCCATCTCATGGATTGCATTGGCGATCAGACTGCACAACTATCTCTTGCTATTCTTATGGCAAGATACCTCTGGGGTTGTTTGGCCTGGCTCAGGCTATTCAGTTTTGATCCTGCAATCCCGTGTTCAGGTAGTTGCTCTGAAATCTAATCTCCCCCCCGCTATTCTTGCCTTGCAGAGCAGAGGAACGAGTATGTCTGTTCCTTTCTCTTCTAATAAAAAAAAAAATGCTGAGGGAACTCTCTCCGACTGCTATAGGCATCTTGGTATCTGGGTCATGCATCTAGTTAAAAAATTTTTTTTTTTTCTATCTGTAAAAAAAAAAAAAAAGGAATAGGAGAAATCAAACAAGAAGGCAAATGAGAAGGTAGGCTATCCTTCTCGCTGTTTTGCTAAGTGGTTTCTCCTTAAGTGTCCTCCTGGACAATTTTACAGTAGAGCTCTGCTGACCATATCCATCTTAGCCAGCCTAAGCCTTGGCCGGCCTTAGCCAGTCAGTCTGAGTCCCGTTTTATCTTGGAACGCCTGAAAGGCTTACATTTTCCATTTCTAAACCCCTGAGCAGCGCTCTCATGCTGCTGTTTTATTCTTCCTCCCTCGCCGCCTCCAGTTAGCAAGGCCTCCGCGCCAGGAGCCCGAGTGGGTGTCAAGAACAATGGCATGTTGAAGATGAGGACTATGCCCTCCTGAGTCTGTCTCGGGTTCGGTGAACCTTCTCTTCAGCTCTATCTCCGGGATTCTTGCTTCCCTTTAGTCGAGCCTTCAGCTACAAGCTAACTATGCTCGTGGGCATTCTGGTCCCTTCAACATCCCATCTCTCTCTCTTTCTTCTTCTTCTTCTATTTTCTCATTTCCTTACTCATCTCTCCTCCTAGAGTCGCCCAGGTAAGGAGGCCCTGCACTCCTAGGCTAGGATGTTCTTATCTCCTCTGTCCTTCCTCCATCGGCTTATTCCTTTTCAGTTCATTCTTCCTGCTTTTGCTATCCCTCGCTATCTTGCCTCGCTATCTATATTTTCTGCTTTCATTTTTTGCCTCTCCGGCTCACAGAACTGAGTTGAGGAGGAGGAGTCGGTCGCTACTTGGCCGCCCCTCGCGCATGCACGCATGACGCCGCTCTCGAGGGCGGGCCGTTAGGCAACTTTTAAAAAAAAAGTTTCGTGGACGGTGCCGCCTGCTTAGCACCCAGGAAGTAATGAATGGTGAAGATACAAGAGAAGATCAAGAATTACGGTAGGTACGTAATTTTCCTTTTTTGTCCTTTACCTTTTCTGCCACTTCCCTTGAGAACCATAATGGTCTTCTCCTCCACACCCTGAGGAAGAGGTTTTTGGAGCCTTGAAGCACTGGAGCTGATCGAGTATCTGGTTCACCTATGAGGCATTGAATCTGCACCAAATATGTATGTTTGTGAAGTTTCAGATTATAATTTGACACTTTTTAATGCTTTGTAGGCTGGTGCTTTTCTGTTCAGCTGTATTATTTTTTCCAGCACGCAGTACCAGCCGAGAGCACAGCCATTCTGGTTTCTGTGCTTTTGCTTATTTGTCTAGTGTGCAAGTTTGTAGCCTTTACTATGATCTCTTTTATTCTGACCCATTTTCCCTCCACCCCCACCTCGACAGCTCCCCATGCCAGGTCTTCTCAGATGCATTCCCCCATCTTTGTAAAGTCAACCCTTCTGAAATCCAGGACCTTCGCCCTTGTGCAGCTAGATTCTGCTATTATTATTATTATTTTTTTTTTCAATTCTCTTTATTCACTTAGCTGGCCAGGGCATCTCTCAGAGGTGCTCACACAACCGTCACCTCTACTCCCCGCCTGAGACCTCTGGGCACTCGGGAACTCCCCCCAGGATCTTCCAGCCCCTCGGATCACCCCCCAGGGTAGGGTCCGCCACACCTACCTGGCTACCTTTCTGGTTATTAGAGGGTCAATCCAGGTGGAGCCCCGGAGGCGAGACTGTCTGCGTTGGGGATGTGGGCTGGGTCCCTGGAGCCCTCATCGCCTCCCTGGTCTGCTGAGGGTTTTTCCTGCTTACGCCCATTATCCCGAGGCACTGGAAGCCGGTAGCGCATTCACGTGGGGGCGCTCACGTGCACTGCAGCTCGAGTTCAGCCTCATCTGTCCTCCCTGGCCTACCGCCGGAGATCCTGGACCGAGGCACTGCCAACCTAAGCCTCCACCAGAGGGCAGCCAAACCCCAAGGATCCCCACAGATCCCTCCCTGAGGTTGAGAGCTGCCAAGTGGTGGCTCAGTCAGTCCCTTGCCCCCCCCCCCGATGACCCGAGTCCGTCTCCGAACCCGGGTCGCTGGCATGGCGCAAGGTGTGGCGTCTAGCGCCTCAACCCTCAGCGTCACTGGGCTTGGATTCTGCTATTGTTCTTATATTTAACCATACTGTGTGATGGTCAATGGTCTCCAGATGACTTCCCACTCTGAATTCCACCACACTGTTCCCGTTTGTAAGTACCAGGTCCAGTATTGCCCCACTCTGAGTGGGTTCACTGACCAGCTGCCTGAGGAATGCCCCCTTCAGAGTGTCCAAGATACCTCTGCTCCCAGCTGATGTTGCAGCAGGTAGGCTCCAATCTACATCTGGTAGATTAAAGTCCCCCACCAGAACTACTTCCTCTTCATAGCCCTTGTGTCTCCGTCTTCAAACATCTCTTTGTCTGTGTCCTGCCCCTGTGTCGGAGGCCTGTATACCACTCCCATGCAAATGGTGGCTCTGTTTCCAGACTCGAGATTGACCCACAACACCTCACCCCCCCCATTCCTCCCTGTATCTCTGCCACTTTGATGTTTTCCTTAACATAAAGCACCCCCCACCTTTCCTTCCTGCCCTGTCCCTTCTAAACATTGTGTAGCTAAGTACAACCATTTCCCAGTCATGGTTGTTTGTGCACCATGTTTCAGTGATGGCCACAATATCCAGGCCTGCCTCAGCCACGGTAGCCTCCAGCTCTGGTACCTTATTTCCCATACTTCTAGCATTGGCATACATGGCTGTCCAGATTTTGTTAGTCCTACTCTTGTCCCTTCTCATGTTGTCTAGTTATTTTCCCTTCTTCTCCTTTGCATACTGCTTCTCTTCCCCCTTCCTCCATTCTGATCCCTTGCACCCTTAGTTGCCCTTCATTTTGGTGGGAATCCTTTCCCCCCAGAAATTCTCTACTCTCCATCACAGCCTGAAGACAAGAAAAAAAAACAACAGCAAGTCCCTAAGCCCATTGACACGCTTAGCTGGCCTCTCAAGTACAGCCACCTTATAATGCAGCCCCCAACAGGTTTACCTGGGCAGTGGACCCCTTGGGTTGGCAGCAGAGCAGAGTGGCTGCTGGCTGCCTCGTTGGGCTGACTCCAGTGGGCAGACTCTGATGTCCTTTCTGTGTTGGTCCTTCGTGTGGGGGGGCACAGCATGGGGGACTGCTTTATGGTCTAGTCCTTAAGAAAGCCCCTGTCCACTTCCTGGTTCCCAGGCAGTGCTTGGGATTGGTTGCCGATCGGGGAGGGAGGTGCGGCCAGAATCTAATTGGCTCCTTTCAGGAGCCTCACAGAGCTTCTAAGCTCTGTTCTTCCCAATTTACCTTGCAGAGCACACACTTCTAATAAAATACAGTATCTGTCTACTTACCCCCCTAGTCAGAAATGTTCTAGCAGAAAAGTTGTAGCTGCCTTAGTCAGCTGTCTCCCTGCTCTGATACATAAAACTGAAGCTGTGGCCATAGTCTATTAAAGAAAACACTGTTAACTGTTTTGAACGGGGGGGATAAAAACACAGGGAAATTAATTTAGGATCACAGTTTGCCTACGGAGACATTTTTTACAGAGACCAGAGCAAGTAAAGAAATTGAAGTGCAAGTTTAACATCAAACATGGCATGAAGTACAAAACCATAATGTGACACTGTTGTAGAGTTTTGATTATAAAATGAAACTGTTGTTTGGGGGGCGCTGTGGAGCCCAAGCAGCGTGCAGCAGTCTTTTTAGAACTCTCAAAAAACTACCCCTTTCTTTGCCAAACAAACGCATTTTGGAGGCTTTACAGCAAATTTTAAGTATCATCATCGAACAGAGCGACCCCGACTTCATTAAGATGGGTAATCCAAAAAAAGATAAACAGCAAGGTGGCGGTGCCAAAAGTAAAGGAAACTTTGGGGCCTTGCCTTCCGATGATACCACGCAGCTTTCAGCGACTTCGAGCTCGGGGGAAACTATTGAGACATTGGGTCACAAACTACAACTCCTGATTCAATCAGTGACATCTCTAAACACTAAAGTGGATGATTTTAACAGCAGATTGATAATTTTAGAGAAAACTGTCGATGGTTTAAAAGGGGATGTGAGCCAAATTAAAAAACAAGCCAATACTTCTGTGGGAGCCACAACTTTACTGGGGAAAGAAAATCAGCACCTTCATGCCAGGCTTGAGGCACTCAAGAACCAATCCAGGGCAGCTAACATTCGGATAATTGGTCTACCTGAAGGATTGGAGGGGGATGACCCCTTAATGTATCTCAGGGAATGGCTTACAGATAATCTCATACCTGAAGGGAGAGAGGAGTCTTGGGGCATTCAGAAGGCATATAGAATTACCCCGCGGGATAAGGCAACTAACTCTAACCTACCTCATACACTTACGATGATCACAACTGGTGTTGGGGAGAGAGAGACAACATTTTAAAATATGCGAGGAAACAAGCCCCTCTATTTCAGGACAACAACCAGATACATTTCTTCCCTGACATAAGCTATGCTACGCGACAACACAATTAGCGTTTTGACAGAGTTCGGTGACAGCTGTGAGCACTGGAGATACCACATTCCATGATCTTTCCTGCTAGGCTTCGACTTGTCTTCCAGATCAATGTGTATGTTTTTTCAAACCCGGTGGAGGTGGGAAAGTTCCTATCGTCAGACAGCAGTTGCAGGTTTGTGAACAGCGGATCTAGAGGACAAAGAGGAGCTTCTAAGCCCTACATGACTTTCTTTACAAGAGGACTAGGCCTCATTGTTTCAAAATAAAAAAATTTATTTTTTTTCTCTTGTTTGTCTCTGTCCCTGGACGGCTAGTTGTGCGGTTTGCCGTCAGGAACATCAGCTCATAACCACTAAACACACACTGTGTAAGGTAGGTGATTATCCTGCCTTTTGTTTTCCTCATCGAGTACATTGCTCATTTAACAAGAATTAGAATTTTAGAAATGTATTAAATAGGGATCACATCTTCGTTGATTTGGGGCAAAGAGGGGAACAGTTTCTTTGTTAAACTTTAAATAGATTTTGCTAATTCTCGCTTCTGCAAATATAAAGTTGATATTTTATCATTAAGCATTTGACATGGCACCAACTGTTCCCCCTTTAAGGGGATAATGGGATTTTTGGACTGGATTTGCTGGACAGTCCTTCTCATTGTGGTATCTTGGCCATGTGGCTCATGGACTTCATATACAGTACCTATCAGGACTCAATGTTGGTACTAATTGTTGTTTCACCTGAATGTTGTACCACAGTAGGTCACATGCATGATAACCCTGTATCTCAGAGATTAGTTCATCTCAGTGGTGTAATGTGGCATTGGTCTGTGTGCTTTATGTATCATGATCTCCTGTCATGTTTATATGATAACAGATAAAGATAAAAGTATAAAACAAATGAAATTGTTGTGCTTGACACAGCTAAGAGTTATTTTTTTTATAAATAATGTAGAAACAAAATATGAAATCGTTGAACACTTACCTGGTTTGTTGAAGATTAACCAAAACGCTATATAGCACGAGTTGTGAGACTCATGCTAGAAAGTAAAAATTATGCGCATGCAGCCTATCCATATAAGATCTTATTAACTAGTTAAGGTGTCTACTGTAAGTACCGTATTTTATACAGGAGTAATCATTCAATATGTGCTATATATTTTTTTTTCTAACAAAGAAGTGTAGCAGCAGAGCAGTGAGCTATAAACAGCTGATCTGTACCATGAGGCTACAGTAATACGGCTGGAGTAGTCTTGTTCTCGTCCTGATATCAGATGCCAATTTAGTCTGTTTCAGGAGCAGGGAATTTCAAAGTAGAAGCAGGTTTGTTTGCACTTTTTAATCTTGACAAATGGTACTAAAATGCTTTAAGATTTTAAGCAAAGTAATATTTTTTTTCCTTTTCTGGGGTATCCCTATGTGCTTATTTTACTATTTTTCACTATGGCCAGATGGGGGATTTAAGTAACCTGTAAACACTAGGATTGGTTGGTGAGTATATTATGTCAGTAAAATGTAACAAACAAATCAAAGAAATGAATAATGTACTACACGTGTAGAGCTCACAAATGTGGTATTACAGTACATACTGTAGTTCATATTAATGACACATTAAAACAATAGGATCAGTAACGGTATTACTTCAGTAACATAATTACAGATGATCGATAACATTGCTGAGTCACTATTAACGAGATCCCTAAACATTGCAGGAACTGTATTAAAGAGTGGCTGACACCTGAGGACTGACTTTGAAAACTCTAATATTTAGACACAGTTCAGCTTATATTTGCCTTTTTTCTGCATTGCTCTCCTCCCTGTTCCTTATAATTGACATACGTATGAAAACAGGATCTTTTTTCCCCTTGGAGCTAATCTGCCCTATCTGCTCAGTCCCTACCTGAGGTCATACTGCCATGCTAGGCACATCACCGTAAATTCCACAGCAACAGACTCTAATTTTACAATCAGAGGATTATTTCATTTATTATACTGGAAAACCTTAATGGGCAAAATCCCCTTTTCATAAGTGTCTAGTACACACACAATTTTAAAATTATTAACTAGGTACAGTCACAACTGAACTAAGAGGGTAAAAAATGAGCGCATACATTTTAAAACTGACAACTGATTCTTGTGCAGTAATAGATGTAGGTAACTGGTTATACTAACTCGTAGCCCTATAAACCAGGAATCTTTGACCCATGCAACTGTTCATAACTGGAATATGAAAAACTCAACTAACAAAAGATCTCGTACACCTTATAAACGACTCTACAAAAATATCTTGAATACTTAGAGGAGCTAGTCCTAAGACTACTTTATGACATGAGATAATAAGCAGTAGGAGTAGCTAAACTCTGAGCAACAAAGATGTTGTTTTCTCATAGATGTTCTTATTAAGTAGGGTTGTACTTTCCATATGGAAAATATTGGAGAAAATCTTGATATTGTCATGGTCCAAATGACAGAAATTATGGAAATCATAGTAAAAGTCATAGATACAATGTGTAGTAAAAAACAGCCTTTGTTTTGTCAGATTTTATACAAGCACATCGGTAATTTTTCAAATGTTTTAAAAATTATATCGATAGGTTGGCTCAGTAGTAAAAGGCAGCAGCACACTTTGCTGCAAAATTGGAGACTGGGACCCTTGAGCAAACTCAGGAATCTGACACTGGGGTTGGCTGGGGACCAGTTGCATTGCAGTGGTGAGGAACGAAGGTTTGGGTCTGTCATTTGCAAGCTTCAAAATCTGTTTTAATGAAAAATGCCAAAACTTATGGTAAATGCCAAAAAGCATAGAGTTTTCATAAAAATGGGAAAAAGTGTGGAATCCATGACTTCCACGACAAAATTACAGCCCTAATAATAAACAATGGGGAGATGAAGGAAAGAAGATGTATGCAATATAAGCAGAACAGAGTCTCAAACTTAAGTTTTTTCATATTTTCCCACAGTGCTCTTTAAACATTAGGGGGGACATATACAGAGCCAGACGTATGCGTGCGCATAAAAATTCGCCGCACAAATAAAGTTGGCCGGCTGGCTCTGGTGCCAAATTCAAACAGATTGCTTGATCTGAACAGATGGCGCAGTCTATTTGAATATCGGACCATGGATGCGCGGGGCACAGCAGGGGGTCACCAAGTTCCACACAGTACATCCAGGGTTCAGGGCTGAGGACTGCCCATAGAGGAATCACGTGGTGCATGCTTGTATGCATATAGGTATATAGCGTCAGCTTCAGCCCAGTCATTCATAACAGGCCCATTAGGCATGCATGCCCATTATGGCTCATTGCCTCAACTGCACCCCCTCCCAGCCTTGATTTTCACAAAATAGAATCTCCTTCCCCTCGTTTGCCCTGGTAGTGTAGTGTAACCCCTCCCCAGCCCTGATCCTTATAAAATAGAATACCCCCAGATCACCGCAGTAGTCTAGTATGACCCCCCTCCCAGCCCCAATCATAGTTTTCAAAACATAACCCAACCCCTTTCCTGGTAGTCAAGTGCCCCCAGTCCTGATCACAGTTTCTAGAAATAAAAAACCCTGATAGTCAAGTGGACCCCTAGCCCCCATCACAGTTTCTATAAATAAAACACCCGATCCCATTTCTCTGGTAGTCAAGTGACCCCCGTCCCAGCCCGTTCACAGTTTCTATAGATGAAAACCCCAGATCCCATTTCCCTGATATTGAGTGGCCCCCCACCCCATTGGCCATTGACCCACCACCCGCCCCAGCCGAGTGGAGCCCAGCGACTGGCACAGCCACCTCACCCCGCACCCGACCAGCCGCAGGCGGAACTGTACAGCAGCTGAACAGTATACAGCACACACCCATTGGTTGACCCAGTCAGCCAGTGGTCATGTACTCTACTGTGCAGCGTTCCTGTATAGTCTTCAGTCAGCGGGTGCAGTGGAGGCTGGAGTTGTGCCAGTTGCGGCCCTGGTCAGGTTGCTGGGCGGGAGGTGGGTGGGGTCACTGAATAACGGGTGGGGGCCACTGACTACCAGGGAAATGGGATCAGGTTTTTATTTATAGAAACTGTGATCAAGTGAGGAAGGCTGCACTTGACTACCAGGAGATGGGATCATTTTTATTTTATTATAGAAACTGTGATTGGGGCTGGGGGGCACTTGACTACCAGGGAAATGGGATTGGTTTTATTTATGGAAACTGTGATCAGAGATTGGAGGGGGGCTACTTGACTATCAGGGAAATGGGATTTTTTTATTTATAAAAACTGTGATCAGGGCTGGGAGGGATCCCTACGCTATGGAAACAGAGATATGTGATTTGTTTTACTTACGGTGATCAAGGTTGGGGGGTCCCTAAGCTATGGAAGCGGGCACATGTGATTCATTTTACTTTACGGCTGTCAGGACTGGGAGGGGATCCCTACACTATTAAAAGCGAGGGATAAGTGAATCATGTTACTTTACATCGATCGGGGCTGGGGAGCGTGTGCCCTGCCTAGACTGTGCGTCATGAGCCAACCTGCCGCATAGTTAAAATAGGTTTCAAAAGCTTAACTGTGTGCGGCACAGCCATCCATAGAAGTCTCAGTCTTGTCATGTGCGGCTTATGCATGTGGGACCCCTCATTTGCATAGGAGCTTCACAATATTGTGTGCAGTGGTGCAGTCGGGGGTGTGTGGTGCATTGGTAGCCTTTGAATATGGCCACACCGCCGATGGCCCGTGCAAGTCCGGGGGTGCGCGGCGCATTTCATCTGACTATGGGGCCCACTATCAGAAAATATATATTACATCATTTACATGTACAAATTATTTTGGTAACATCAACAACAGCGTTGAGCAATAAGAATGCTATTACATTTAGGCAAGGCAAGCAAGTTTTATATAATAACATCTCATCCACAGGACTAGAGGCGCTTTATAGAACGAGTGACAAAACTACAGTCCAGTAAAACTTCAATTTCAATGAGCAAGGGCTAAAACTAATAAATACATAAATGCAATTAAAGCTATTGTGTAATAACTTGCAGAAACTACAGCGGCAACATTAATGACTCAATCATACATTATTTAGTAACAGTAATTATGTTAGTGATTTAATATGGAAATAGAAGCCACCGGCCCGGTGGCACAGAGGGTTTAGGTGCTGGACACCACATTTCGTGAGACGTCGGCAACCCGAGTTCTGGAACGAGCCCAGGTTGTTGGAGGTCAACGGGGGGGGGGGATGTGGATGGCTGCCGGCTGGCAGAGCTCCAATTCAGGAGGAAGATCCAGGTCTTCTCAGAGCTTGGCCACCCCCTGGTGAAGGCCAGAGTGGCTGTGTCGCTCATGAGGAGTGCCGGCGCTAGGCCGAGGGAGGGCAGAAGAGGCTGGTGCTGGAGCTGTGGTGCGCATGTGCATCTCCACGCTCATGCGTCACCGCTTCTGGGGCCTCGGGGTAGGACCAAACACACAAGGGCGAAAAATGGAGAAAAAACATCAGAGGCCACCATGGACGAAGTCTCTTTGCCAGCTCTGGGGATCCGCCAGGGCGCGCATGGTGCCATAAGACCCCAAGTCCGGTAGGGTGGCAGATGAGTTGGAGGCCTGCCGAAGGAGGGTAAATAGAATTGATTAAAAAAAAATATATATATGGAAATAGTGGCTCTTAAAAGTGATAGAAACTGATTTTATTTTCACTCCTCTAGATGCCCTTCTGTTTTCTTTTAGTGTTTCTTCAATATTCTGATGTTTTTAACCTTTTTTTTTTTGTTAGTCCTTTTTTTCTTCCTTTGCAACTACCCTGAATCCCTCTGTCCTTAGCAATTGCTGCCCTTTCTTTTCGCACTATCTGAACATTCTATGACATCAGTAACACCATTTCGGGCCATTCAGATGATTAAAATGAATAGCATGGAATTGTGTAACTCGTGTCAAGTAAAGTCTTGGAAATATGAAAAGAAAGAGTAGGGGACAGATTCACAAAACTTTGCCCAGGTGCAAACCTAGTTTACTCGGAGCTGGTATTTACAAAGCCCGGTTTGCCTCTTCAAACTGTGTTTGCACCTGGGCAAAGTTGGGAGGGGGAGGGGACCTGTATATACCCACAGTGCAATTCACAAAGGTTTTGCTCCACGCAAAAGCCGTTTCTGAAGGCCCTTGAATGGAGAAATTACAGCCAACAAAAACCTGGCAGTAATCTGCGCAACCCTAGTGGTTGGTGGAAGTACTGTGGCCACCCCCTTCCCGGTCTCCGATTGCTGCCCTGTAGCAAAAAAGTAACCCTGCCAGTGTAGTGGTACCCTTCCCGGTCTCTGATTGCCGTCCTGTAATGCAAAAAAAGTAATCCTGGCAGTGTAGTGGTACCCTCCCTCCTTCCTGTTCTCCGATCGCCATCCTGTAATGAAATAAATGTCATCCCTGGTAGTCTAGTGGTTCCCTCCCCGGTCTCCGATTGCCATCCCGTAATGCAAAAAAAGTAACCTTGGCAATGTAATGATACTCTCCCTAGTCTCTGATCGCTGTCCCATAATGAAATAAATGTCACCCCTGGTAGTCTAGTGGTTCCCTTCCCCCTCCCTGGTCTCCAATCGCTGACCCCATATCAGAAATAATGTTTTTATAATGTACTGTTCCCTTCCCTCTCCCCGATCGCCAACCCCATATCAGAAATTATGTTTGCATAGTGTAGTGGTCCCTCCCCAGTCACTGATCACCATCCCGAATTAAAGAAAACTTATGCCCTGGTAGACTAGGGTCCCTTCCCCCACCCCACCACTGATCATCAGTCCCTTAAGAGCAAGTATGCTCCCTGGCAGTCTTGTGGACCCCCCAGTCTGTCTGGTGTATTCCACCACCCCACTTTCCCCCCATCCCAAGCCGCAGTCAGTGACCAGCACAGCCCTCCTCACTCCACCACGGCTCGCCACCAAGCTGAGCCTTCCTGGAGCGTTTACTGTATACAGTACAGCTTATTGACTGTGACTGGACAATCACAGTCAGTGAGCTGTACTGTATACAGTAAGCGCTCCAGGAGGGCTCAGTCGGTGGCCAGCCGTGGTGGTGTGAGGAAGGGTGTGCTGGTCACTGACCGCAGCTTGGGATGGGGGGGAAGCAGGGTGGTGGAGCACACTGGATGGGGTGGAGGGCCTACTAAACTGCCGGGGAGCATGCTTGCCTTACAGGACCAGCGATCAGTGGGGAGTGGTGGGTGGGTGGTGGGATGAGAGACCCTAGACTACCAGGGAATAAGTTTTTTTATTTCAGGATGGTGACCAGGAGGGTAGGGACCACTACACTATGGAAACATTATTTCGATATGGGGTCAATGATCGGAGAGGGAGAGGAACACTACACCATGGAAAACACATTTCTGGATATGGGCCGGCAGTCGGGGAGGGAACACGCACTATGGAAACATTATTTCGATATGGGGTCAGCAATCAAAGACTGGGGAGGGGGGAAGGAAACACTGGACTACCAGGGATGACATTTATATAATTATGGGATTGCAGTCAGAGACCGGGGAGGTGGGGAGGGAACCTCTAGACCACCAGGGATGACATTTATTTCATTACAGAATGGTGATCGGAGACCGGGGAGGGAACCTTTAGACTACCAGGGATGACATGTATTCCATTACAGGACAGCAATCAGAGACTGGAGAGGGGGAGGGAACCACTACACTATGGAAACATTCTTTCTCATATGGGGTTGGCTATTGGGGAGAGGGGAAGGAACCTAGACTACCAGGGACTAAAATCCTTTATTTTTGGGACAGCAGTCGGAGGATTGGGGGGGGGGGGCACGACACCAGGGGAATATGGCTGCATGGGCTGGTGGGGGAGGGGCCGAGCTAGACTACACAGAGGCCAAGCAAATGGGCCCATAATGGGTATACTAATGGCCAGCTGTACCTTGCATGCCCAGTGGGCTCATTTGCATGGTTACTTTAGTGAATAGGGAGTTGACGTGAGTGCACTATTATTGCCAGACCATTCTCTTGGCTGGCTGTGGGAGCTGCGCTGCTGGGGTTCCTGATGCTTTTCCTGGGTTGGCACTGCCCCCACCTGCCCCTATTCACAGTCACATAGTGCAGCATGCTATCTAACTGTGAATAGCAGAATTGTGCACCAGCACAGCTGCGAGGTGCAGCACAAACTTAAGCATGGCATGTTGCATTTTTTTGTGAGTCCTGCCCCAGTTGTTGTGAAGGACAGTGGAACACTATGTACATCCGAGGGCACCCAAAGTTTTGATTATTTGTAAAAAAAAAAAATTGGCCAAAGCAAAGAGTAAATAACTGACATGGAAAGAAAAATGAGCAGTTCACTATGTAATAGTCATTTCCTGTCACCTTTAACAAATTCAAGTGCCCGTTCATGTTAAAGTAGGGCATTAGGGTTTGCTCTGGAGGAAAACCCCAAAGTATGGAAACTAGAAGTTAGGGTTGAAGTAAGGGATTGTACACAAGTCACATACTGAAGCAGATCTTAGTTGAAGCATCTGATGTTCTTAAAATGAACCCTAATTTCTAGTTTCAACACAGTACTTTTGGAGTTTTGTCAGGAGAGAGCTGTGATACCCTACATGTAGAGTTTAGCAGAGATAGTCTGAATTTTAGATAGAGGTGACGCAACTTTGAAAAAAGCCAGGCCATCTGCATAAAAGATGTAAACAAGAAATAATTTCAGCTGAAATCAGCACTGATCAAATGCTGTAATACGTGGGTTTGATGTCGTACCCATGCATTTACGGCAACTACTGTCTTGTGCAGCACCATCTCACACAGTTTATCACAGCCACACAGTGTGCAGTAGAACTCGCTGTCCAGACCCCGCCAGCCTACAACCACTTTATTGTTATTTTATTTTACTTACCTGGTTAATTCTGTCATTTCTGTCATGACAAGAACTCAGAGCACACAGAGCTGCACTTTGTTTCTGTTGACTGTGTCTTTGCTTGCCCTGCCAGTATTATGAATCTCTCTTTATTTTCATAATTAGAAGCATCATAAAATTGGTAGGATCAACCAGATTATTTAAAAAAATACATAAAGTGGGTGTGGAGGGTGGAGGATTTAGAAAAGACAATGCCAGTACTAATTTTGTAAAGCTCAGTGGAGGGGGGAGGACACGAAAAACCAATAACTGTAAAAAAAATAAATAAATAAATAAAACATAGGTCTCTCTCTTATTTTATTCTGTCAGTTTATTCTAATTAATTGTGCTTATTTAAGAGATGCATTTCTCAGTTTCATGCTTGTGTCCATTGTGTGTAATGAGTTATTAGTTGCTTGCTATTGTTGATAAACAGGCCATGTTTAACCTTGTGGGAGTTATTGTCATGTTCCTGTGACTCTTTACTATTAAAGCTAGCCAAACAACCAAATAAGGAAGCAGTATAGCACAGTGGTTTAAGGCTCTGATCTGCAAACCTGGAGACCTGGGTATGAATCCCACAGCCCCCACTTGCATACCGTGTGACCCTGAGCAAGTCACTTAACTTCCTTGTGCTCCCAGGTCACACCTGTAAACAAACTTTCAGCTTAGTGTGTCTCTCCTGGTTAAAAAAAAAAAAGTTATCCCTATGGAAGCATGTGTTGCGCTGTCTGGATGGCATTTCACATCTGCTCCATCCAGGGTGGAAAATGGATTAGAAAATGGCCAGGTAGAGCAGGGTGCAGGCCCGATCTAGCACAGGCTACACACTGGCTAAAGGGTCCCCTCTTGGAACTGGATCCATTGACAGTGAGTGTGGAGGCTGCAGGCCCTGGCATGGGGCATAAGCCATGGTGGAAGCACCAGGATTGCAGGTAAGCGCTTGCGATGCCCGCTAACGGAGCTGGGGGGGGATTGGTGTCAGAAGATAAACCTGCACTGGTTGGAGGAGAAATAGATTAACATAACAAAAGAGGTGCATTGCTATGCAGGCATGGAAGTTGTAAGGACCACAGGGATATAGGGACGTGTGCAAGCAGCTGAGGAGGATGGGGGAGAGGAGGCTGTGAATGTAGGCACTAGGTCTATCTCCTCTTTTAATCACCACCCTCTATTATCTACCACCCTCTTTTATCCACCAGCAATTAGGATGTGTGGAGGCTGGTGGATAAAAGAAGGAGCATTGTATATCACAGTTTTTCTGTACATACACAGAGGCTTGAATGTAAGTAAGCAGCATTAATCTACTTTAAAAACTTCTGCAGAGTGCAGTGTCATGGGGGGGGTGCGCCCAGGTCTCCAGGGGTATAATCGTCCCTTACTGTACAAGAAGTGAGGACTGGGCAGTAGAGCCTCTCCTCTATTCATCTTCCCCCTCCCAGTCTAGTTTTATCAACCTAGCAGATTTTGTGATACAGAGATGGTTGCTGCTCTCCTTAAGGAATAATGTCTGGTCTTTTCTCCATAATATGGAGAAGCCAGGTATTCCATTTGTTTGGTGTGGTGAATCTCGCTGTTGCATCTGTGCAGTCAGTTTCTGGATTTTGATCTCTAGAGGTAGGGATGGGGAATGGATCACAGTTGA
The DNA here is from genome assembly GCA_016271365.2 of Neoceratodus forsteri. Taxonomy (NCBI): domain Eukaryota; kingdom Metazoa; phylum Chordata; order Ceratodontiformes; family Ceratodontidae; genus Neoceratodus; species Neoceratodus forsteri. The sequence goes on along the minus strand of CM057453.1, from coordinate 57,847,072 downwards.
TAAGGGATGTAGCAAGCATGGACACAAGGTAGCACCAAACTCATTCTACATTAGCAACAGGTATCAGCTTCTGGCAGGCCAATTTAAGGGGGACCAATTAGCGATTGAGGCTGGAGGGGGTTGGCAGACCTGGCACCAGGACAAGTTTGCCAAGAAGGAGGAAGGAAAAGGCTGGGAAGAGAGGCAGCAAGGTAGTTGTCACTGGGGTTTCGAGTTGGAGGGATCATTGCTGGACCAGGATGGTAGCTTGGTTGAGGTGATTTGCCTGCCTGGAACCTGTGTTGAGCAAGTGCTATTCAGGGCTAAGCAATGCAGCTGGGAGGAGCAGCAGACCGTCGTCATTCATGTAGGCACTAATGACATATGGTGCCTTCTACCAGGATGACGTACCATGTGAGAGACATCATAGTTCGCTGCATAGCAAATTGAAGTAATTGCCATTAGATTACATTGAGGTCTGCAGTATCCTGCAAGGTATCCCAGCAAAAACTGTGATGCTGCGCTTGATCCTGATGGACAGCACTGTAGGAAGTACAAGTCCCAAGGACATAAGGAGGCCATTCATTGAAAAGGTTTGCTGTTTACCAACAATAGATTTTCATGAGGAGCTCCACAGAGCCAAAATACATTTGACTGTAGGTCATCCACATTTGGACCTTGCAAGAAGCGTTTGCAAGATGGGGCTGCACACTTCGATGGCTTACATGCATGTTGTCAGTACACGGCATCACCTATATAATGTGAGCAGTCACCAACTAATTTAGTTTCCCTGTGTTGGTGAACGGTGTTCTAAACAACATCTGTTTTCGCAAGACCTCAAATATTTAACCTGGAAAACTGTTTTAGCAGGTACTGCTTCTGCATGAAGGGTCAGTAAGTTGCAAGCACCATGTACAGACCATAATTTTATGTTGTTTTGATTGGGATAAGGTGGTACTTAGAACACGTGGTATGTTTTTCTGAAATGGTGTCCTTGAATCAATCTGTAACAGTACCAGGGTTTTTTCCCCATGTGTCTCCCCAGGGTAGGTGAGGATAAACTTCATAGCTTGGACATGTAGAGGACTTAGAGTTCCTACATGCAAAAGACAGAAAAGTCCAGAACAGAAAACAAACATTTGTTTGTCATTTATGGCAAGGTAGGAAATGGTAAACCTGCAAAGAGATAGACAATTTCGTTTTGGATTATCTCTCATATTGAATTCTACTATTGTAAAGCTGTCAAGGAACCACCAAAGCGTTACGAGCACATTCCATCAAAGCCATCTGCCACAGTGTCCGCATTAAGGGGGTATACCTTTCCTATAAGTGTGTAAGGCAGCCACATGATCTGCAGTACACACCTTCACTTCTCACCACTGTCTGGACATTCAGTCTAAATGAAATGCCAGCTTTGATCATTCTGTGCTTCAGAACCTTTATTCTAAATAGGTTCTAGACCATGTCTCCCAAGGCACTATCAGGAATCTGCCATTGGTATAACATCACAAATACACTTTCATTGCTAGAAGAAAAAATTAGTAATAGCAATGATGCTTTTTCGAGGTTGAATTTGAGAGTCACACAAGTCCTCCATACCCCCTTTCTAGAACCTAAATAAAAAAGATTCTTTTAGACAAGTCAAATCAAATGTTTTAAAAAAATGTTCTTTCTTGAGCATTTTTAAAAACACATTTTCCCAAACAGAGCCCAGAAGACTGGTTTCCAGTTGGCGACCTCTGCAGTTTTTACAATTTGTCATATTGTGATTTGTCATGTTGTATTGCATTCAAGATTTCATAATATATAACAAAAGGTAGGTTGAGTGGTTATTGCTCTCTTCTTCTCTTCAGCAATAAATCTAAGTTTAGAATGCCAGTGGGAGCATGACCATACCGTAGAGTTTGAATTTCAGCATTCTAAAGTTCTATCACCAGAGCAACACTCTGTGCTAAAATGCTCCTATTTGTATAGCTCACAAATGCATCCTGTAGAAGAAACATAATTTCTAGGGATGTGGATATGTTGTTCAATCCACACTTACTGGCAGGTTACTTGCCACTTTAAATCTTGCCGGACGGTCTTCAAGCTGGCTTCTTCCACCCACCCGGGTGGTAAAGCTCTCAGCTCCGCCCCATGACGCCAGATCTTCCTTATGCTTGGAAGCTCAGGTTCCCTCCTTAGCGCTCTGCGTTTTAGGCCTGGATCCACACTCTTCGGTCAAACGAAACTCATTCTCAAGTTTAAAAGACTTGGGTCTTCCTTTTCGCCATGATTCACGATGGACAAATCGACTCCCGGATTTTGTCAGTGCCCCTGTGGGCAGAAGATGGCCCGGACTGATCCACACTCCCACGTGCGTTTATTGCCTTGGACTTGGCCATGACTCACAGGCCTGTGAGTTGTGCAAATCATTTTCAGCTTCGGTCTTGGAGGACTGCGCTGCCCGATTGCTGTTGGGGTGACCAGAGAAACGTTATCCTTTGGTCAAGTCGAAGGAGGCCCGTTGGGCGGTGTCCGTGGCTGTGGGCTTGGCTGAGCAACTAGAGCAGATGATCGCCCTCAAGGAGGAGGCGGCCCAGGCCGCATCATCATCATCCTCGGTCATGGCATTTATCCCGCTGTCCTTGGGCTCCTCCTACACAGCTTCTTTTAAGGAGCTTTGCCAATCCCTCTCCACCAAGGGAGAAGGGCATTCGGGACATTCCTCTCAGTCCAAAAAGAAGGATTGTAAAAGTAAGTTCCACCGTCGACGTTCGTGGGAGTGGGAGAGGTCCCCTTCCCCAGACAGTCGACAAGCGACTTCAGTCGAGGTTGCGGCTAAGGCCGCTGGCTTCACGGTGTCCCCATCAGGTCAGCCAGCTGAGACAACCATTGACGCGGTCGAGATTTTTCTCGACCCGTCGGACGGTTTGTCGACTGGAGAAGTCAACAACCCTTCTTCACCAGTTCCCCCGGTGGAAACCGAGGACTTGCCTGTGCCTCCTGTGCCGGAGTCCTCGATTAAGGTCCCTGAACCTAGGGAGGAGCGGGTTTTCCCCGCCCCCTCTCAGACCTACCCTTGGAATCCTCGAAGGTCTCGGTCACAGACCTCTTCCAGGTTCAGGCGGTCCCGCTGACGTCGGCGGTCATGGTCTCAGACCCATGGAAAGCGGCGGCGCTGCTCATCCTCGTTGTCCTCGGAGGAGGATAGGCTCCGGCGCAAGTTGCATCGGGGGTACGATGATCTAATGTGGCAGCAGCTCCTTTTGTCCGGGAATAAGCCGACACCATTCCCTTCCCCAGCCATTAAGTGGCTGTCACCGGAGGCCGAAACAACCCCTCATAGTAGTCGGCGGCCCGGCACGGTTGTTCGACGAAACCGCTCGCCACCATTGTGGTGGAACCCCTGCCTCCACAACCTAAAGCGGGGCCCGACCAAGGATTCTCCAGTCGGGTCAGGGCTTGCCCATTGGTTGTCAGTCACCCTCACTCCGATCGACCTCGGCAGGTGGAGGGTGGCTCAGGTGCTCGACAGCCGACTCCTTCCTTGTTCTCAGGCCGCTTGACCTGGAGTCCACTGGGATCAGTCGGTGGGCGAGCCCATCCTCGTTCCTTGGAATGCTTTGACTCATCTCAGAGTCCACTGGGATGAAGCTCGAACCCGTTCAAAACGGGCAGGTATCCCTCATGGAGATACTGGACCGAGGGGATTCCCCTACGGAGGCCTTCCTGGTGGCCGAAGCCATTCTTGGCCCGGCCCTGGAGCTACGGCACCGGCCAGCTTCTTGTCCAGCACCTTCGGCCAGGATGGCTCGGAAGTATGCTGTTCCCACCGGTTCACTCTCCGGTTTCTCGGAGCACCCCTCTGCGGAGGGGCTAGTGACCAACAGCGTTTTCCGGCGTTTCGGGAACACTCGGGATGTGGACAACCTTCCTGACAAGGAGTCCAAGAAATTGGACTACTCTGGGTGGAAAGTCTATGCTGTTTCCTCCCTAGGCCTTCATCAGGCCAGCTCGGCCGTCCTGATGGCACACTTTTCACACGCCCTTTTGGGCTCCCTGGATGAGGTGATTCCTCATCTCCTGGCTGACCTTCAAATGACGGTCAAGCAGGTGCGAGATTAGGGAAGGGCGGTGTCCAAACAGCAGCTCCAGACTTCCTTGGACATCGTTGACTCATGTGCTTGGTCAGTAGCAGCCGCAGTGGCCATGCGCCGCAGAGCTTGGCTGTGGATCTCCACCTTTACGGTGGATACCCAGTACAAGCTGGCAGATGTTCCCTTCTTGGGTACCGACTTGTTCGGTCCCTGGGTGGAGGGTCATCTGCAAAGGATAGAGAAGTCCAACGCCACCTTGGACTCAGTCACGTCTGCCGAGAAGGACAAAGGCCGCCAGCAGCAGTGTAAACCCTTTCGTCCTTCAGCCCCTGTGGCACGTCCGGCCCAGCAACACCAGCATCAGGGCCAAAAGGCTCGCACTTGGCACCCCAAAGCCAAGCCTGCTGCTTCCTTCAGCAGGAAGCCAGGAGGGAAAGGTCCAGGCAGCTCCTCGGCCGGCCCTTCCTCCAAGCCTGCCCGGTGACAGGTTGAGGGGTGTCACCCCCAACCTCGTCACTCCTTCCCCCCTCCCCGGGTCCCCCCCGTGGGGGGGACGGCTCTGCCACTTCCTTTCCGCCTAGTCCGATATCACCACAGACCGCTGGGTGTTGGAAGTGGCAGGGGTCTGCCTCTAGAATTGGAGCAGTCCCCACCCTATTGAGCCGGCGCCCCATGGGGGGGTTACTGGGTCTGCAGCCTCTCTTGTCGGCTCGTCGAGCTGACATTGCCCTGCTCCTCCAGAAGGAGGTGATCAGGGAGGTGGTGGATCCTCCTCCAGACCCAGGGTTTGTGTCCAGGTATTTCCTGGTCCCAAAACGGATGGGGGGCTGGCACCCCATTCTAGACCTGCACGACCTGAACAAGTTCCTAAGGTCTCATACCTTCAGGATGGTCACGCTGGCTCAGATCATTGTATCCTTGGAATGAGGCGTGTGGTTCTGTTCTCTGGACCTCCAGGACGCGTTCTTTCACGTCCCAATCCACCCGTCTCACCAGCGATTCCTCCGCTTCAGGGCAGAGGGATCCCTGTATGAGTTCTGGGCCATGCCCTTCGGCCTCTCTCCAGCTCCCAGGGTCTTCACCAAATGCATGGTAGTGGTGACAGCATTCCTGTGGCGCCGAAGGGTCCAGGTGTACCCTTACCTGAACGACTGGCTGATTGCAGCCCCCTCCAAGTTGGAATTGGAGCAGTCCAGGGATCTGGCCTTCCAGGTCTGCTCTCAAATTGGCCTCCTCATCAATGAGGCCAAATCGGAAATCGTGCCAACGCAGGTGATTCAGTTCATCAGGGCAGAGCTCGACTCTCTTCGAGCCAGAGCACAGCTCCCGGCAGACAGGGCCGAGGTCCTTTCCTCCTTTGCCCAGTCATTTCTGGTTGGGCAGTTGCACCCTGCGCGGGACTTCCTGCGCCTCCTGGACCTCATGGAGGCCTGCACCAGTGTGGTCCGTTGGGCCTGCTGGCACATTCGTCCCCTGCAGTGGGGGCTGGCCCGCCAATGGTCACAGCACTCCAGTCCTTTGGACCAGCCAGTGACAGTGACCCAGGAGATGTGGAACGGTCTCCAGTGGTGGCTTGTTCCAGCTTATCTGCAGGAGGGTATCCCGTTTGTCCGCCCGGAGCCGATGGTCACTCTGATGACGATGCCTCTCTGATGGGTTGGGGTGCCCATCTGGTGGCACTCCGAGCACACGGCCTCTGGTCCCCTCAGGAGTCTTGATGCCACATCAACCTGCTGGAGCTTCGGGCGGTCCGACTAGCCCTCACCGCCTTCTCTCCGTTTGTACGGGGTCAAGTGGTCCAGGTCCAGACAGACAACACCACGACCATGTACTACCTAAACCGTCAGGGCGGGACGCACTCTTTGCCTCTGTGTAAGGAGGCTCTCCACACTTGGTCTCTCGTGAGCAGTCTGGAGGCGGATCTCCTAGACATCCATGTAGCAGGAGCCTCCAACACTCTGGCCGATGCCCTCAGCCGGATAGGTGCTGCATCTTACGAGTGGTCTCTCCTGCCGGAGGTAGTACAAGATCAGTTCTCCCACTGGGGCACCCCTCAGGTGGACCTGTTTGCCTCCAGGGAGAATGCGAAGCTGAGGCTGTTTCATGCTCACCCCCCCCCCAGCAGGGCTCGCTGCAGGGGGATGCCTTCTCGAGGCCGTGGACCCCGGGCCTCTTCTACGCCTTCCCTCCATTTCCCTTGATCCACAAGGTGCTTCTCAAGGTGAAAAGGGACAAGGCACAGGTGATTCTGGTAGCCCCAGACTGGCCCTCCAGTTCTGGTATCCAGATCTCCTCAGCCTCAGCTCCGTGCTCCCGGGGCGGCTTCCAGCCCGCCCGGACCTGATCTCAGTCAACAAGGGGAAGGTACTCCAACCGGACCTTTAATCCCTGCACTTGATGGCCTGGTCCTGAGTGGCTAGAGTTCCAGGCCTTGGGTCTTTCCGACGAGGTCCTCAACGTTGTTGAGGCATCCCGTAAGGAGCAGACCAGAAAATGCTATGCCTTCAAATGGAAAAGATTCTCCATTTGGTGTAAGGATAAGGGATGGACCCTTCCTCCTGTTCCTTGGCTAGCATTCTGGACTACCTCTGGCCCCTTTCTCAGCTAGGGCTTTGGTAGACGACCCTTAAGGTGCACCTGGCAGCCATCTCTGCTTACCGGGCGTGGGCCAGGAAGCAGTCAGTGGCACAGGAGAAGGTGGTCGGGCGCTTTTTCCAAGGCCTTGATCACATATCCCCTCCGGTGCGAGAACCTCCACCTTCATGGGATCTACTGCTGGTATTGGCTAAGCTCATGGGCAAGCCATTCGAACTGATGCACAGGTGTGACATCTCTCACCTGTCATGGAAGACCGCCTTCTAGGTGGCTATCACGGCAACCAGAAGGATGGGAGAGCTCCAGGCGCTTTCCATCGAGTCTCCTTATCTGGTCTTCCACAGGGACAAGGTTGTCCTGCGCCCCCACCCGAAATTCCTTCCGAAGTTGGTGTCGGAGTTTCACCTTAACCAGGTGTTGACTCTGCCGGTGTTCTACCCTAGTCACACCTCGGAGATCGAATATAGACTCCATACTCTGGACCTGAGAAGAGCGCTCTCTTATTATAAGGAGCGGATGGCTGAAGTTCAGGGAGAGGTTCGTCAGCTGTTTGTCACCTATGCTGAAGCTGCACCTGGCAGACCTGCAGCCAAGCGGACAATAGGCAGGTGGGTCACCTCCTGCATAGATCTCTGCTATAGGTTGGCGGGCATGGAGACTCCCAAAGAGATAAGAGCTCATTCTACCCGCCATATCGCTGCTTCGGTGGCTGCTTTCAGGGACGTCCCTATCCAGGAAATCTGCAGGGCTGCTACCTGGAAGTCAGCACACAAATTCATTACCCACTACCACATCGAACTTGAGTCATGCCATGATGCTGGTTTTGGGACCTCGGTTCTCCAGTCTTTATTTCCCAAGTAGGGGGTGCGCACCTTGCCTCCTTCCTCCTGGATAACTGCTAGGAGTCTGCCAGTAAGTGTGGATTGAACAACATATCCACGTCCCTAGAAATACAGGTTACTCACCTGTAACAGGAGTTCTAGGAGTGGTATATGTTGTTCATCCAGACAACCCACCCGACCTCCCCGGCTTCGACGTGCAACCTGGTTTCCAGTGGACTAGATCTGGCATCATGGGGCAGAGCCGAGAGTTTTACCACCCAGGTAGGTGGGAGGAGCTAGCTTGAAGACCTTCTGGCAAGATTTAAAGTGGCAAGGAACCTGCCAGAAAGTGTGGATGAACAACATATACCACTCCTAGAACTCCTGTTACAGGTGAGTAACCTGTATTTATAGATGCACTACAGCAGTGAAAATAACTCAAAGTATGAGATGAATTTCCATTAATGTTTAAAGAAAGTTAGTTCTTATATCCAGTATAATCATCAAGTTAACCAGCCTGTGCTTGGTAATATGCATCTTGCAATGACATCAGTGGGTCCTACAGCCATCCTGTAAGATAATTTCTATGGTACCACTCAACTAGTCATTAAAACAAACTTTTGTCACTTTCCAGGCTTGTGGTACAGATACAAGACTCCTACTGAGAATATTTTTTTTTGACTTTAACACTGAATTGCATGAAATAAAAGTAGCTTCAGACTTTCCTTTATGCATTACAGCTAATGTGCTTTCTGCATTGTATAAAAAAGATTCCTATTTGGAAACAAAAATTTAATTATAATAGCATACACTATGTTGAGAAAAATCAATGATCTTGTCTTTCTGTTAACATTTAGAGTTGGCAGTCAAGACAGCATTATCAAGTGCCGTGAGTGAGCTTTCTGCAAAGGTGACTTCAGAATCGTTTGTCTTCAGTGTTCGCCACAGCCCTGTATACATATGGCCTAACTGCACCTTCGGCACGTTTTCATCTGAATTCAGTGATAGTACTCCCTGCAGAGACATCCAGCAATATATAAAGTAAGTTTATTCAGAATAGTTTTTTAAGTGTTTGATCTGTGTTGAGTTCATGAATAACTGATGTATAATGGTATATATGACTGTATTTTAGGTTGGATCCGGGAGATGAATCACTACGATACTTGAGTAAGAAGAAGGATAAAAAAATTCCAGCTACAGTAAGTATTCCTTTAGCAGTGGTAGACATTAAGAAAATAATCTAGTGTTGAAAATGTAGTAACAAAACCCCAAATTGGGTATCGGATTATTCCAAGCTGAGCTATACATGGCTTTTTGTTAGTTATGGGGTGGGCAAGCATATTTTTCTGTAGAGGATGTGAACACCGTTATTTCAGTATTCCCACACCGGTTTTGAAACCCCTTAGCTTCAGTTTTCCCCTCATGCTGATGTTCTAGTGTAAGAAATCATTTGGGATGTTAGGTCACAAATATAAAAATGGTTAATTTCAGTTCTCTGCAGTCTGACATTCAAAATGAAAAATCAGTGAATTTTGCCACACTGCTGATCTGAAATGGGATTAAGATGTTCTTTGTCAAAAAGAAGAGCCCATGGTGTTAGGGACCCTATTCTCTATCAGTGATGCTAAGTAATCAGTGTGACAGTTAGCCCCACTGGCAACCTTGTGATCCCATCGCGCTATGCTCAATGGGTCTCCTAACTCCTTCCCAAAAGGATGTAAAAGTGTCAGCAACAGTTCAGGAAGGGTGACGGTGGCCACCATACAGTCTGCCTGCAGTAGCATTCACAGTGACATTGTGCCCCTTCCAGGCTTGATCAGACTCCTGCGCCTCTACAGGGTTACAGCCTTTTAAAATCAGGAGGTAATGGGAGGTGGGCCATGAAGCAGCCCACAGAAAGGGGTCAGATTGGAGGGGGACCACGGACAAACAGGTGAGGGTCTCACTGAGGCTAGTTGCTTTGTCGCTTCAGGGAATAATAAACGTAGACCTCATGTTTGAGATGACAAGGCCAGCAACTTCCTCTGCTCCAGCCATCGCGAGAGATACAAGAAGGCATCACCATTTCAGTATAACCTTACCAGTTGATGTCGTTGTATTTACACCTCCTGAAGAAGCATTAGGGAAGTAAGTACTGTACCAGTATAATTAGTAGTCATTTGATGAATTTCCATGTGTAATCTTAGAAGTTTTTTTTTTTATTTAGATATTTTATTGTTTCAGAATACAGAAAGTAAATAAAAAACAAACAAACAAAAAAAGAACATACTATCTTATTCAGTGATGAGAACATAAATAAGAGGTCAACAGAAATTACAGAGTTATACAGAAGTTGTTTTTTTTTTTAATAAGAATTTTACTGTCTTACATTTCAGAAAGTGTTAGTAACAAAGAAACAGAATTTGTCGGCAGATAAGGACCGCTTGGCCCACCTAGTCTGCCCATTTTTCCCTACGTACTATACCATATCACCGAAGACCCTACTTGATCTCCAGTTCTTTCCCCCTCCCCCCCCCCACAAAGATTCTCCTATGCCTATCCTAAGCTTTCTTGAATCCCTCCACTGTTTTCGCCTCAAAAACCTCAGCTGGTAAACTGTTCCAGGAATCCACCACTCTTTCTGTGAAGAAGAACTTTCTTTCATCTCTCCTGAATTTACCTCCCTCCATATCCCATTCGTGTGCACATTTTTTTTCTGAAAAAAAAATACTCCCATCATGTAACTTATTTGCTCCCTTTAGGTATTTATAGGTCTCTATTATATTCCCTCCCCTCCCACCTCTCTTCCGAGGTGTACATATTGAGTTCCCTCAGTCTCTCTTCATAGGTCTTCTGGTGCAGACCCAGCAACATAGAAACATAGACTTTGATAGCAGATAAGGACCACTTGGCCCATCCAGTCTGCCTATTTCCCTACCTGTTGGATAAGCTGCAGATCCTAGTTAACCAACAGCCTACTTCCTCCTACCCCCCACTAGAATTGTTTTATGTCTGTCCCATGCATTCTTGAATTCCCCCACTGCTTTTGACCCCACTACCTCTTCTGGAAGGCTGCTCCATGCGTTCACCACCCTCTCTGTGAAAAAAAATACTTCCTCACGTTGCCCCTTAGCCATCCCCCGCCCATCTTCAAACTGTGCCCCCTTGTTCTTGTACATCCCCTTTTCTGAAAGATGCTACCCTCTTGGACTTTGTTGATTCCCTTGAGGTACTTGAATGTTTCTATCATGTCCCCCCTCCTTCCTTTCCTCGAGCGTATACATATTAAGCTCCTTTAGTCTCTCTTCATATGGCTTCTGGTGCAGACCCTGCACCATTTTAGTTGCCCTCCTCTGGACTTCCTCCATCCTGTCTATGTCCTTGCGGAAATGGGGTCTCCAGCACTGCACGTAGTACTCCAGATGGGATTTCACCAACTGTCTGTACAAAGGGATACCAGCTTCCTGTTTTCTACTGGTGATGCCTCTCCCTGTGCATCCCAGTATCCCCCCAGCCCTCCTTACTTCCTTCTCACATTGCTTACCTACCTTTAGGTCATCTGATATGACTACCCCCAGGTCCTGATCCATTTTTGTTGTTGTTAGTAAACCCCCATTGTACAGTCTTCCCTGGGTTTTGTTTCCCAGGTGCATTACTTTGCACTTCTCTGCATTTAATCTAAGCTGCCATACATACTTTTGACCATTCTTCCAACCTTGCCAAGTCCCTTCTCATCCTTTCCACCCCCCTTGTGTATCAACCCTGTTACATATCTTTGTGTCATCTGCAAAGAGGCATACTGTTCCTTCCAGCCCCTCCACAATGTCACCTATAAAGACATTAAAGAGGACCGGTCCCAGTACTGAACCCTGTGGTACCCCGCTAGTAACCTCCCTTTCCTCGGAGTGGACTCCATTTACTATTACCCATGTTACCACCCTGGGACCCACTCCCAGGCTGGCAAACTTGTTTATTAATCTTTTGTGTGGGGCAGTGTCAAATGCCTTGCGAAAATCTAGGTAGGCCACATCCACAGCCCTTCCCTGGTCTACTACTTTGGTCACCCAGTCAAAGAAATCTATTAGATTCATCTGACATGGCCTGCCCGCTGTGGCTCCATGCTGCCTTGGGTCCTGTGCCCTGTTGACCCCTAGGTACTCAACAGTTCTTTCTTTCAGAAGTGATTCTATAATTTTCTCTACCACTGAGATCAAACTAACAGGTCTGTAGTTTCCTGCCTCTGCCTTGCTCCCAGTTTTGAGGAGGGGAATAACATCTGCCTTCTTCTAGTCCTCAGGTACCACACCATCCTCCCATGATTTGTTAAAAAGGGTAGTCAGTAGTGTCACTAGTTCTCCCCTTAGTTCTTTTAGAACTCTGGGGTGAATCCTGTCAGGCCCCATTGCTTTGTACACCTTGAGTATTAGGAGTTCTTTCAGGACTCTTTCTTCTGTGAATGGACTGGTATCAACCCCCCTATCAAGAGTTTTTATATTGTTTGGTTTAGGCACCTCCCCCTCTTCTTTTGTGAATACTGAGCAAAAGTACTCATTCAGGATCTCTGCCTTTTCACTGTCACCATTCTAGTTGTGCTCCTTTGAACTGCCTCCACTGTAACTATGTCCTTGCAAGAACTTTAAACAGTATTCCAGATGATGTCTCACTAGTGACCTCTACAGAAGTAACACCACCTCTGTGCTTCTGTTAGTGATCCCTTTCCCTATGCAACCCAGCATCGCACTAGCCTTTCCAACTGCCTGGGTACCTTTAGGTTATTTGTGTTGATTATACTTAGGTCTCTCTCCTGCTTGGTTCTTGTAACATAGTACAGTAACATAGTCATTGACGGCAGATATGGACCGCTGGGCCCATCCAGTCTGCCCAGATACCCTACCTTTATTTGCGGCCACTGACCCTACTTGGTCATTGTCTTTAGCCTCTCCTTTCCACCTCTAGGGTTCCCTTGTGTCTATCCCATGCATGTTTAAATCCTCCCACTGTGCTTACTCCCACCCCTGCCTGGGACAGGCTATTCCATAAATCCACCACCCTTTCTGTGAAGAAAAACTCCCTGACATTTCCCCTTATTCTGTCCCCTTCCAATCCCATATCATGCTCCCTCATTCTAGTACTTCTATACTGAAAGATGTTGACCACTTGCACCTTGTTTATACCCTTAAGATACTTGAAGGTTTCTGTCATGTCCCCACGCTCCCTCCTTTCTTGCAGTGTATACATATTGAGGTCTTTCAGTCTCTCCTCCTATTTCTTCTGTTTCAAGCCCTGTACCATCTTTGTCGCCCTTCTCTGAACTGCCTCCACCCTGTCTACATCCTTCCAAAGATGCGGCCTCCAGAACTGTACACAGTATTCCAGATGAGGTCTCACCAGTGTTTTGTATAGTGGTAGCACCACCTCCCTTCTGCTAGTGATGCTCCTTCCTGTACACCCCAACATGCCACTGGCCCTCCCTACAGCTCAGTACTCTGCTTGGCCACCGTTAAGTCATCTGAGATGATAACCCCCAGACTCTTTTCTTCCCTGGTGACCGACCGACAGCAACCCCCATTCTGTAGCTCTCGTCTGGGTTTCTGCATCCCAGGTGCATGATTTTACACTTCTTTTTTGCACTGAACCTCAGTTGCCACTCTTTGGACCATTTCTCCAGCATTCCTAGGTCCCTCCTCATTTTCTCCATCCCATCTGGAGTGTCCACCTGGTTGCAGATCTTTTTTTCATCAGCGAATAGGCAGACCTTCCCCTCCAGCCCCTCCGCAATGTCACAAATTAAGACATTAAAAAGGACTGGCCCCAAGACTGATCTCTCAGGTACCCCGCTGATCACCCCCCTCTCCTCTGATTGGACCCCATTTACTACCACCCTCTGCTTCCTGTCGGCTAACCAGTTCACCACCTTGTGGCTCACGCCCATGTTACCCAACTTGTTCACCAGCCTTTTATGTGGGACGGTGTCAAAGGCCTTGCTGAAATCGAGGTAGGTGACATCTACTGCTCCCCCCCAATCCACCTACTTCGTCACCCAGTCAAAAAAGTCTATCAGATTTGTTTGACATGACCTTCCTACTGTACATACATATTGCCGTGGATCCTGGGCCCAGTTGGATTCCAAATGTTCCACAATCCTTTCCCTCAGTAGTGCCTCCATAATCTTACCCACCATTGAGGTGAGACTGACCGGCCTATAGTTTCGTGCCTCCTCCCTGCTACCATTTTTGTGAAGGACTACAATTGCCCACCTCTAGTCTTCTGGTACTACTCCTGTGTCAAGTGACTCACTGAACAAGGCTGTCAGTGGCGCAGCTAGCTCACTCCTTGGCTCCTTCAATATCGTGGGATGCATGCCATCTGGCCCCACTGCTTTGTCTACCTTCAGCTTTGTGAGCTCCTCCAGGACTCTCTCCTCTGAAAATGAACTGGTGTTCACCTCCTTCCCCACTTTGAATCTGTTTCTCAGCTGTGGTTCCTTACCCTCCCCTTCTTCAGTGAATACCGAACAGAAGTATTTAGTATTTCTGCCTTTTCTAGGTCTCCCTCCACACCCTTCCCTTCATTCCCTCTGAGCCTTACAATCCCCCCCGGACTTCCTTCTTTCACTGATGTACCTATAGAATGTCTTGTCCCCTTTCTTCACCATCTGTGCTAGTCTTTCCTCTGTCTGCGCCTTTGTACTCCTAACAGCTCTCTCTACTTCTGCTTCCTTCAGATGATTCAGGTACACCACCTTGTCCTCCTTCTGTGACTCCTTATACTTTCTGAAACCCAACCTTTTGGCCCTTACCTTCTCTGCCACCTCTTTTGAGAACCATAGTGGTTTCCTCCATCTCTTGCCTTTGTGCCTTAGTCTAATGCATTGGTTAGTCACCTCCATTGTGGCCCCTTTTAGGTGTGCCTACTGCTCCTCAACCCCCCTCCTACCGCTGTCTTTGTCAGGGCTTCTTTAATACCTATCCCCATCCTTGCAAAGTCTGCCCTCCTGAAATCCAAGACCTTCACCTTTGTGTGGCTTGACTGTGACCCCATACCCATGTCAAACCACACTGTTTGGTGATCGCTGGACCCCAGGTTGCCCTCTACCTGGACTTTTATGATTCTGTCTCCGTTGATCGGTATTCGGTCCAGAATCGCCCTATCCCTGCTGGGTTGAAGCACTAGCTGCCGGAGGCCTGCTCCCTGCAGGGATTCCAAGATGTCTTGACTCCTGGCTGAGGCAGCTGCCGGGATGGACCAGTCTACATCAGGCATGCTAAAATCCCCTAGCAGTAATACCTCCCCTTTTGTTTCCATCTCTTGTATTTCCTCGACTAGCCCCTTATCCACCTCCTCCCCCTGAGCTGGTCCCCTGTGCGAACTGCAGTGCCATTGCCTGGCTCATGGGTGACCCACAGCACCTCGCCCTCCCCTTGCCTACCCTGTACCGCATTGCTTTTATACCTTCTCTGACGTACCACCTCCTCCCTTTTTTTTTTTTTTTACCTTCACTGTCCCTCCTGAATAGAACATAACTTGTACGTTTACCTCCCAGTCGTGATTTGTGATGTACCATGTCTCGGTTATTGCCACTATGTCCAGGTCAGCTTCTACCATCAAGACCACCAGGTCTGGGATTTTGTTTCCCAGGCTGTGGGCGTTCCTAGTCATGGCCTTCCACGCTTTTCTGCTTGCCCCTCTGCTCTTCCCATTTATGGCGTCTTGTTTTATCCCATCTCTGGAATCCTTTTCTTGCCTCCCTTCTCCTGCCTTCCCCTTTATGACTCATTCAGGTGTACATGTTCTTAGATTTCCCTCCTGATCCTCATTTCTGGCTGCTCTAATCTTTGGGGTGGGCTGCTTGAATTTCCCTGCTCCCATTGCAACCCCCCCCCCCCCCGGCTAGTTTAAACACTTACCCAGGAAGCATTTAAACCTTTCATTGAGGACCACCTTCCCCTTCCTGGAGAGATGTAGGCCATCACCCTTGTACAAGCCTACGTTGTTCCAGGTGGGTCCCCAATGAAGCCATATCCATTTTCCCTGTACCAGCCCTCCAACCATGTGTTGAAGCTTCTGATGCGGAGATTCCTAGCCTCCCCTCTGCCATGGACCGGCAGCACCTCTGAGAATGTTACGGAGCTTTTTATCTTCTCAAGGACCCCCCCCAAATTCCATGAAATCCACCTGCTCTATGCTGTCCCTATCCCTGGCTAGGTCATTTGTACCCAGGTGGACAACAACCTCTACCCCCCCTCTCCTTGCTACCACCGTAGTGATCCTCTGGATCCGCTTTCTCTCCCTGTGAGCTGTGCCTCCTGGAAGCCACTTTACCCCCCTCTCCTCCCTACTACCTGTGCCCAACTCCATTCCCCGAACAACTGAGTCACCCCAAAAGTAGTAGCTTCTTCTTCCCTTGAGTTCCTCTTCCTCCCACCTCTGGTTCTCCCTCCTGGAGGACCCTCACACCCTCCCTGGTCTCAACCTCTGGCTCTCTTACAGGACTCGCCCACTTCTCCAGGACCGCATAGGAGTTCCTGAGTTGGACCGGATGGGGGATGTGCCTCTGCCCCCAGCCTCCCTGAGTGCACCGCAGTCCATCCAGCCGTCTTCCCAGGCAACTATTGCAGCAGTGGCTGGGGACATGGTGGCCTCTGGGTGAGGGTGAAGATGCCCAGTAATCCTGCCAGCTTGGCCTGGAAACTGGCCACCTCCGCCCTTAGTCCAGAGAGGTTCCTACATATGGGGCAGCACTGCAGTACCCAGAATGTCCTCCTGAAGACTGCTGCACTGCACCCCTACCTGCATCCTCCCCTTCTGCCCTCTGGCACCTTCACCTATCTAACCCCTTGTTCCACTCTTGTTAGTCTACTGGTTTACTTGCCTTTATCCCATGTACTGCTTACTAGCCCTCTGCCCAAATTATTGTCCCTAGATTATTTTTTTGTTTTTGGTTTTTTTTTATATCCCCCTCTTACTGTATTCTCCTTTAGTTCTGTTTTAGTGAAAGAGCTCCCACCTGATTTACTCCATTACAGTATATCAGGGAGGCTTCCTCTTCTAGTTTAGTTAGCCCATTTCCTCTGTGTACAGGAAGTTGAACCGATTGGTTTGCCTGTTAGGGCAGATGAGCGAGGTGGGTGAGATGGGGGAGGGAGGGAGGGTTGGGCTCTTCCTGTGTCTGTGAAAAAAAAAGAAAAAAACTATCACCACTAAAGCAGGAACTAAATAAAGAAAAAAACACAAGAAAACAAATGCAGTGCTTTGCAAGCCTTCCCCGGTGCTTCCCTTCCTTTGGCAAAGAAACCCCTGCAAACAAGCTTACATGCAAAATGGACCCTGAGTCCCTTCTGTTTCTCTCAAAACTGCTCCCACATTCCCTCGAGCAGCATGCTGAGCCCTAAAATAGTAAATCCCACTGAAACAAGCACAGTTGATATTCTGCAGTCCCCCTCAAGCCTCCAACCGGCTCTGGGTAGGAAACTGCACCTCTGTGTGTTTTAAAGGATCTCCTCAGCCGATTTGAGTTTGGCGCCCTTTTTTCCTTTGTTCCGATTGGCCCCTTACTCTGTTACAACACCACCTGCTATATGCTGCCGCCCCTCCAGTGTCTATGAAAAAAAAAAAATCACCACTAAATCAGGAACTAAATGGAAAAAAAAAATGCAACAGGAAATCAAATACAGTACTCTGCAAGCCTTCTTCGGTGCTTCCCTTCCTTTGGCAAAGAAACTAATGCAGACAAGCTTACATGCAAAATGGACCCTGTTTCAGTCCACAGCCAGCCTGCCGACCTCCGTGGTTTCACCTCCCGATCTATTTCAGTTCCTTCTGCTTCTCTCAAAACTGCTCTCATGTCCCCTCGAGCAGCATGCTGAGCCCTAAAATATTAAATCCCACTGAAACAAGTACAGTTAATATTCTGCGGTCCCCCTCAAGCCTCTGACCGGCTTGTCAGCAACACTCCTCCCATTATGTATTCATCCACTGGGTTTCTGTACACGAAGTTTATTATTTTGCACTTTTTCATGTTGAACCCCAGTTGCCATACCCTTGACCAGTCCTTAAGTTTTCTCAGGTCTGTGTTCATCCTTTTCACCCCCCCCACCCCAGAATGTCCACTCTATTGCAAATTTTGGTATAATTTGGAAAGAGGTGGACCTTCCCCTTCAGCTCCTCTGCAATAATATAAATACATTAAAGAGGACTGCTCCCACCACTGATCCTTCAGGTACCCATTTGTTACCCTCCCCTCCTCTGAGTGAACTCCATTTACCACTGCCCTCTGTCTCCCTATCCTCTATCCAAATTCTTCCCCAGGTTAACACCTTTGGACCCACTCCTAAGCTCCTCAGCTTGTTTGATTGTCTCCTATGTTGAACGGTGTCAAATGCCTTACTAAACTCTAGGTAAGCTACATCCACTGCATCACCTTGATCCAATTCCTTCATCGTCCAGTCAAAGAAATCTATTGGATTAATTTGACATGACTTCCCTCTCTTGAACCCAAGCTGTCTCTGGTCTTGTAACCCATTTGATTCAAGATAATCCACTATCCTCTCCTTCAGTAGTGTTTCTATTAACTTTCTCACCACCGAGCTGAGACTGACCGGCCTACAATTTCTAGCCTTCTCCCCTGCTACCACTTTTATGAAGAGGGACTAACTGCCCTTCTCCAGTCCTCTGGAGCCACACCTGTTTCTAGTGAGCTATTGAACAGGACAGTCAGAGGTGCAGCCAGTACCTCACTGAGTTATTTCAGTACCCTTGGATGTACCCTATCTGGTCCCATTGTCTTGTTTATTTTCAAACCAGTAAGTTCCTCTAGTACCTTCTTCTCTGAAAATGGACTGTTATCCATTTCCCTCCTTACAGAGTGCATATTGCTTTTTTGTGGCCCTCCCCCATCTTCCTCCACAGTGAACACTGAACAAAAGTATTTGTTTAGTATGTCTGCTTTTTTCTGGTCTCCCTCTGTGCATCCCCCCCCCCACCAAACAAATCCTTTTTTAATCTTACGATTCCTTCACTAGTCCTCTCTTCACTTCTATACCTAAAATAATGTCTTGTCCCCTTTCGTTATTTCTTGAGCTATCCTCACTTCAGTTTTTGCCTTTGCACTCCTTACTGCTTTCACTGCTTCTGTTTCTGTTGATACTCTTTCCTATCCTCCTCCCTCTGTATCTCCTTATATCTTCTGAATGCCACTGTTTTAACCTTTATCTTTCCAGGCAACTCTCTCGAAAAGCACAGTATTATAATAGTATCGTTAGTATTCGAATGCAGTGACATTTATTTGGATGTTGATTATTTTCTGGCCTATAGTATCAGAATGATTTGTACCACTTTGTAGATTGATAAGGAAAAAAACACTGTTTTGCTTGTTAATAATCAAGTAGCCAGCATGAGTTTTTACTCATCTTTATTGTGCAGCCATCTTAAACACACTGCTCCAGCCAAGCAAGCTTCCCATAACACCCCACACTCTAGGGGCTGTCTACAAATCATAAGCTTCTTATATTTACCTTAGGGACTGTCTAATAAGTATGTTAAATTCCTATAACATCACATCTTCCTCACTTAAAGAAAAGTTCTATATTATTTTCAAACTGAATTATAGGCTTACAGTAACTTGGCTGAATTATTATTATTATTTTAACTTATTACAAACTGAGGTTTCACATTAAACTAAACTAAACCTAATCTTGAGAGGAGAGGTCACTAATACTTCACTCTCTAATGAGTCTACCACTCACTCCACTGTACTTATCTTACAAGTTTCAATCAGTCTTTTTGGATGTTGAATTTCTCTTTTGGGTCTCGCTTCCTTCTCTGGTGACTTTTCAGTGGACGCACACTGCTCAGAATCATCCTTGCTACTGTATTAGTCTCCTTGGTGTTGTCTTGGCTGACTGCTGTGAAAGTTGGTAAGTCAACTTCAGTCAAATTGGCATCTTCAGCCTTTGGCAGAAGTCTTAAATCCACACGATTCCTTCTCACCTCCGCTCCTCTTTCTATTTCATTCTGGTGTGACCTTGGTGCAATTTGCGTTTGTACAGTGCCCCTTTTCAGCCACATCCTTTATCATAGTCTCTAAGGTGCACTTGATCTCCAGGCCTTAAATCAGGTAAGTTTCTTGCTCTCCTGTCGTGTAACTGTTTTTGCTTTTTCTTTTGTTTTTCTTTGTTTCACCTGTTCTGAGTCATAAGTCTTCAGAAGGTCTTTGTGTATTGGCAAATTTGTCCTGATCCTCCTTCCCATAAGCATTTGCGCTGGAGAAGGCCCATTCTGTAATGGTGCACTTCTGTAGATCAGTAGGCTTTTGTAAAAATCTTTTTTTTCCATCATGTGTTTTCTTCATGAGACTTTTCACAGTTTTTACTGAGCTCTCTGCCAGTCCATTTGATATTGGAAAATTGGGACTAGAAGTACTGTGTATGAATTCCCATTCATAGGCGAACTGTTTAAACTCAGCACTGGAAAACTGTGGACCATTATCAGTGAACACTTTGTTTGGAACATCAGGTGATTGCAGCTTTACTGGTAGTTATAGGCAGTGTTGCTACCTCTGGATAATTTGAATAATAATCTGTTACAACTATATGGGTTTTCCCATTACAGTCAAACAAGTTGGCACCTACTTTCTGATATGGTCTGCCTGGTACTGGATGAGGACATAATGGCTGGCTTGGTTGCTTTGGTCTGTAGGTGAGACACAATTCACAGGTTGCAGTTACCTGGGCAATATCTTGATTTATTCTCTGCCAATACATTACTTCTCTGGCTCTTCGCTTGCATTTTTCTTCTTCGGAGTGCCCTTCATGCATTTTGCGTAGCATTTCTTTGCGCTGTTTTCCCGGCTTAACAAACTTGTTGCCTTTAAAAATAATGTCATTGACAACAGATAGGTCACTTCTACATGTCCAGAAATCATGAATAGACAACGGACAGGCACTTTTCTCCTTTGGCCAATCTTTTAATATGGTATTTCTCAGGATTCTCATTGTTTCATCTGCCTCTATTTCTCTTCTGATCTGCTCTTATTCTCTCATTGGACACAGGAAGAGAGGTCACAATCATGTCAACATATGCCTTTATTTCTCTATCTGTTTGACTTTCCGGGCTTTCACTCTTGTCTACAGCATGTGAAAGTGTGTCGGCAGTGTACATGTACTTTCCAGGACTATAGATCAACTGAGCATCGTACTTTTGTAATCTAATTGGCATTCTCTGTATTCTCATTGGACAGTCATTTAGAGACTTGGCCATTATTGCTACTAGAGGCTTGTGGTCTGTTTCCACTGTGAAGGCTTGACCATACACATACTGATGAAATCACTCATAAGCGTGAGTTGTTGCTAGTAACTCTTTTTCTATTTGGGCATACCTTGTCTCGGGGCTCGTCAAGGCTCTGGAAGCGTATGCTACAGGTTGCCAGATTCCTTCATAATTTTGCAGAAGTACTGAGCCCAAGCCAAACTGTGAAGCATCAGCTGATATTCTTATTTCTTTAGCAGGATCATAGATTCTTAACACTGGTTCTTCTGTAATAGCCTTCTTCAGATTTTTCCAGCTTTGCTCCTGTTCATGTGACCACATCCATTCATTTTTCTGCTCCAACAGCCATCTGAGCGGGGCTGATCGTGCTGAGAGTTGAGGGATAAACTTCCCTAGATAGTTGTTTATCCCTAAGAACCTCCTAACATCATCTTTGCAGCTGGGCTTTTGCATATTCACTATCGCAGATGTCTTCTTAGGGTCAGGTTTAATGTCCTGATCTGTAACAGTGTCACCTACAAAAGTCAGTGCTTTTACACAAAACTCACATTTTTCTTTATTGAGTTTAAGATTTGCTTTTCTTGTCAGATCCAGCACTTGTCTCAATCTGAAATTATGTTAATCTTTTGTGGAACGGTTTGGAACCCCACACAGTGATGTCATCCATCATGGTTTCAACACCTGGAATGTGCTCATAAATCATATGAATTTTTTTATGGTAAACTTCTGGAGTAGACAGTATCCCATACGGCAGACAAAGAAATCTGTATCTTCCTTCTGGAGTATTAAACGTGCATAACTTTGAACTAGCCTTATCTAGCTTCATTGCCAAAATCCCGAAGAAGCATCCCGTTTGCTAAACCATTTAGCACCAGCAAACTGTGACATTATCTCTTCTCTGCTAGGTAACTTGAAATGCTCCCTTTTTATAGCTCTGTTTAAGTCTCTGGGGTCAAGACATACTCTGAGCTGGCCATTTTTCTTCTCAACTGTGACTAAAGAACTCACCCAGTCTGTAGGTTCATCAATTCTCTTGACTACACCTGTGACTTCCATGTGGTTCAGCTCTTCTTTCAATTTGTCCCTCAGTGCGAATGGCACTTTCCTGCAGGGGTGTATTACAGGTGGCACTTGGTCATCTTTGTTTATTTTTTGCTCCCCTGGCAAACATCCTAGACCTTTGAACACATCGCTGTACTCTGTAAATAACGATTCACATTTAGCTTCAGCTTGTGATGTCATGACAAACACTGTTCTCACTAAATTGAGTTTCTCACAGGCACTTATGCCTAGAAACACATCCTTCTCTACAATTAACAGAGACACCTTGAACTGATGACCTTTGTGCTTCAGAGCTACCATGCAGCTCCCTTTTACTGGAATATTCTCTCCTGTATAACCAGTTACTTTTATCTTGGCTGGGTGAATTTTAGATTTTATATGCAGGGTTTCATAGTCTTG
Source organism: Neoceratodus forsteri (assembly GCA_016271365.2). NCBI lineage: Eukaryota > Metazoa > Chordata > Ceratodontiformes > Ceratodontidae > Neoceratodus > Neoceratodus forsteri. The sequence goes on along the minus strand of CM057453.1, from coordinate 57,824,892 downwards.
CAATGAAATCAGGTTCACCTGTGCTCGTGTGTCAAGCTTGAATGGTATGATAGTCTCATTCACAGTTAAAGGTATAATCCAATCCTTTTTTTCAGAAACACACAGCTCTACGGAATCTACAAAGAACTCTTCCAGCTCATCTTCTTCGACAGTGTGAACTTTATTTTGTTCACTTTTTGTTTTGCAGCATTTAGTAAAATGGGTATTTCTAGGGACATGGATATGTTGTTCATCCACACTTATTGGCAGGTTCCTTGCCGCTTTAAATCTTGCCGGAAGGTCTTCAAGCTGACTCCTCCCACCCACCCGGGTGGTAAAACTCTCGACTCCGCCCCATGATGCCAGATCTTCCTTACGCTTGGAAGCTCAGGTTCCCTTCTTAACGCTCTGCGTGATAGACTGGATCTAATTCTTTGAAACTCATTTAAAATTTTCAAGACTTCAGTCATCTTTCTCCCTCGCGGCTGCGATGGACAATCGACTCCGGTTCGGTGGTGCCTTGTGGGCAGAAGATGTCCAGGATGGACCCGCCTCACATCGTCTACTGCCTTGGCCTAGAACATGACCTGCAGGCCTGCGAGGTCATGCCGCTCCTTCGACCAGCGTCCTGGAGGACCGCGCTGCCCGGTTACAGCTTGGGCGCCCCGAGGAGCACTTCCCGCCGGTTAAGTTGAAGAAGGCCCGTTGGGTGGTTACCGCGGCGGCTGGCTCGGCCGAGCAACTCGAGCAGATGATCGCCCTCAAGGAGGAGGCGGCCCAGGCCGCATCTTCCTCTTCCTCGGTCGCGGCATTTATCCCGCTCTCTCTAGGTACCTCTTATTCAGCTTCGTTCAAGGAGTTTTGCCATTCCCTTTCCACGAAGGGAGAGGGGTCATTGGGACATTCCTCTCGGTCTAAAAAGAAGGACTCTAAAGGTAAGTCCCATCGTCGGCGTTCGTGGGAGCGGGAGAGGTCTCCTTCCCCAGACAGCCGACCGAAGTCTTCGATCGAGGTTGCGGCTAAGGCCGCTGGGTTCACGGCGTCCCCGTCAGGCCAGCCGGCCAAGACTCCAGTCAACGTGGTTGAGATTTATCTCGACCCGTTGGACGGGCTGTCAACTGGTGAGGCTGACAGCCCTTTTCACCAGCTCCCGGTGGAGACCGAGACCTGCCTCGCCCGGTGCGCGGTCCCAGTTAAGCTTCCGAGCCGAGGGAAGAGTGGGTGTCCCCGCTCCTTCCCAGACCTGTCCTCGGAAACACAGAGGATCTCGGTCACCGGACTTCATCTAGGTCCAGCCGATCCGCCGACATCGGGGTCTCGATACCAGGTAAGCGGCGCCGCCACTACGTCCTCGTCTTCCTCCTCGGAAGAGAAAGCTTGGCATCAAACTGCGTTGACGCACTCGAGGACCTGATGTGGCAGCAGTTACTTCTGTCCAGGAATAAGTTGGCGCGTTGCCTTCCGAGCCATCAAGTGGCTGTCACCCGAGTGGCGAAACAACCCGCCGCTGTTGTCGAGGTACCCAAGCCTGGGCGGTTGTTCAGCAAACCAGCTGCCCACCGATTGTGTGTGGAACCTCCGCCTCCACAGCCAAAATCGGGGGCACCAACCAAGGACTCGGTGGGTCAAGGCCTGCCCACAGGTTGTCGGTCCCCTCACTCCCACGGCCCGTCCTCGGCAGGTGGAGGTGGCTCAGGCCCAGGCAGCTCTTCGCGGACTCCTCCGAGTCCGACGACGACTCCTCCCTGTTCTCCAGGCCCACTGACTGGAGTCCTCCGGGGGTCAGTCGATGGACGAAAGCCCATCGTCCTTCATGGGTTTGCTCCGGCTCATCTTGGAGTCCACTGGGATGCAGCGAGCCCATATCCAAATGGGCAAGTATCCCTGGCGAGATACTGGACGAGGGATTCACCGGAGCCTTTCAGTGGCTGAAGCCACTGTTGGCCCAACTAGGTTCTGGCAGCGGCCTGCTTCCTGTCCTGTGCCTTCGGCCAGGAAGTATCATCAGTCCCGGCTCTTTGGCGGTTTTGGGCCGAAGGGTTGGTCACCGACAGCGTTTTCCGCCGTTCGGGAGCGCTAGGGGCGTGGACAAGCCCCTAACAAGGGTCCAAAAAGCTGGACTACACCAGATGCAAGGTGTACGCTGCGTCCTCCCTTGGCCTCCGCCAGGCCAGCTCGGCCATGCTGATGACACACTTCTCCCCGCCCTCGCATGGGCTCCCTGGATAAAGGTGATCCCTCACTCTCGGCCGACCTGCAGACCACAGTCAAGCAGGTGCGGGATCAGGGAAGAAGCGGTGGCAAAATAGCAGCTCAAATGGCTCTGGACATTGGAGACTCCTGTGCCAGATCAGTGCGGCCGCGGTGGCCATGCGCCGCGAGCATAGCTAGGATATCCACCTTCACCAGGCGGATACCCAGCACAAATTGGCGGATGTCCCTTCTTGAGGACTGACCTCTTGACCCTGGGTGGAAGGTCACCTCCGCTGGTTGAAAAGTCCAGTGCCACTCTGGACTCTGTCATCTCCACCCAGAAGGACAAAGGCCTTTCGTCCTTCTGCGCCTGCGGCACGTCCGGCCCAACAACGCCAGCACCACGGCGAGCAGGCTCACGCTTGGCATCCCAAACCTAAGCCCGCGGCTTCCTCCAACAGGAAGCAGGGAGGTAAAGGCCCAGGAGGTCCCTCGGCCGGTCCCTCCTCTAAGCCTGCCCAGTGACGGGTTGAGGTGTTGCCCCCAACCTCGTCACTCCCCTGGGTTTCCCCATGAGAGAATGGCTCCGCCACTTCCTTTCCGCCTGGTCCGCTATCACCACGGACCCGGTGGGTGTTAGAAGGTAGTATGAAAGGGCCTGCCCTGGAATTGAGCAGGCCCCACCCTTCCGGGCTGACGCCGCTCGGGGGGGCTATGAGGTCTGCAGCCTGCTGTCGGCCCGCCAGCCACGATGTGCCCTGCTCCTCGAAAAGAGGTGATCAGGAAGGTGGCGGATCCTACTCCAGACCGGGGTTTGTGTCCAGGTACTCCCTGGTCCCAAAGCGGATGGGGGCTGGCGCCCCATTCTCGACCTGCCGACCTGAACAGGTTCCTAAGGTCTCCGGACCTTCAGGATGGTCACTCTGGCTCAGATAATCCCATCCTTGGAGCAGGGCATGTGGTTCTGTTCTCTGGACCTTCAGGACACGTTCTTTCACGTCCCAATCCGTCCATCACCACAGAGTTCCTCCACTTCAGGCGGAGGGATCCCTTTCTGATTCGGGCCCATGCCCTTCGGCCTTTCCCTAGCTCCCAGGGTCTTCACCAAATGCATGGCAGTGGTGACAGCATTCCCGCGCAGAGCTCGAAGGGTACGGTGCCCCTACCTGGGCGACTGGCCGGTGCAGCCCCTCAGAGTGGAGGTGGGCGGTCAGAGATCTGGCCCTCCAGGTTTGCTCTCAGGTTGGCCTCCTCATCAGCGAGGCCAAGTCGAGACTCACGTGCAAGCAGGTGATACAATTCATCGGGGCAGAGCTCGACTCTTTCACGAGCCAAAGCACGGCTCCCGGACAGGCCAGGGTTCTTTCCACCTTTGCCCAATCATTTCAGGTTGGGCAATCACCATCTACCAGGGACTTCCTCGCCTCATAGAAACATAGACTTTGATGGCAGATAAGGATCACTTGGCCCACCCAGTCTGCCCATTTCCTACCTACTGGATAAGCTGCAGATTCTGAGTTAACCAACAGCCTATTTCTGCAACCCCCACTATAATTGCCTTATGTGTCCCATGCTGTTGAATTCCTCCACTGTTTTAGACCCACAACCTCTCTCAGGAAGAGGCGGTTCCATCGTCCACCACTCTCTCCAGTGAAAAGAATTTCCTCCACATTACCCCGAGCCGTCCCCCTCTAACTTTAAGTTGTGCCCCCTTGTTCTTACACATCTCTTTTTCTGAAGATGCTACCCTCCTGGACTTTGTTGATTCCCTTGAGGCACTTAAAAGTTTTCTATCATGTCCCCCCTTTCATCAAGGGTATACCTAATAAAGCTCTCAGTCTCTCTTCATATGGTTTCTGATGTAGACCTACATTTTAGTTGCCCTCCTCTGGACTGCTTCCATCCTGCTCTGTCTTCCTTGCGTAGATGAGGGTCTCCAAAACTGCACACCAGTACTCAGATGAGGTCTCATAACTGTCTGTATAGAGGGATGACCACTTCCCTTTATACTATGATATCCTCCCTGACATCCAAGTATCCCCTAGCTTTCCCTACGCACCTCACATTGCATACCCACCTTTAGGTCATCTGATGTACTCCACCCAGATCCCTTTCCATTATTGTTGTTAGTACCTCCTGCTATTCTGTACTCCTCTCCTGGTTTTATTTCCCAGGTGCATTACTTTGTAGCACTTTGCATTGAATCTAAGTTGCCGCCATGTCAGCCATTCCTCAACCTTGCCAAGTCCCTTCTCATCCTTTCTGCCCCACCTTGTGTATCAACTCTGTTACAGATCTTTGTGTCATCCGCGAGGCGTACCTTTCCTTCAGACCCTCTGCAATGTCACCATATAAAGGCGTTAAAGGACTGGACAATGCTGAGCCTGAGCTACTCCACTAGTAACCCCTTTCTTCAGAATGTATTCCATTCACTATTACCTTCATGTCCTGTTGTGCAGCCAGTTTCTACAGGCTACCACCCTGGGGCCTACTCCCAGGCTGGCTAACTTGATTAATCTTTTGCAAGACTGTGTCAGATGCCTTGCTAAAGTCTAGAGTAGAGCCATATCCACAGCCTCCTGGTCTCTATTACTTTGGTCGCAGTAAAATCGATTGGAATTTTATCGTGACCTTCCTGCTGTAATCCATGCTGCTTTGGGTCCAGTGCCCCGTGACCTCCTAGGTACTCAACAGTTCTTTCTTTCAGAAGTGATTCCATCATTTTCCCCACCACCAGACAAACTAACAGGTCTGTAGTTTTCTGCTGCCTTATCCCACTTTTGTGAAAGAATCACATCTCCCTCCTCCAGTCCTCAGTACCCCATCTTCCATGGTTGTTAAAAGTGTAGTTGATGTTCCTAGGTCCTCAAACTCTTTTAGGATTCTAGAGTGAACGTCGGGCCTAGTACTTTGTCACATGAGTTTTGAAGTTCTTTCAGTCTCTTTCTTCTTTAAATGGACTGGTATCCCCCTCAGAGTGCTTCTACTGTTTGGTTAGGTAACTCCTCCTCTTCTTCTTTTGTGAATACTGAGCAAGTATTCAATACTCTGCCTGCTTTCTCCTCCTGCCCACCTCTCTCAACTGTCTTCCCATCCACTCCCTTACTATATTCCCTAATAACACCAAAAGGTTTTCTTATTAACTGAGTTGGCTGTCCTTCTCGGTTTGGGCCTTTGCTTTTCTGACTGCCTTCCCACTTCTCACTTTAATGATAAGTTCCTATGGTATTCCGTCTGTGATTCCTTATTTTTTGAATGCAGCCTTTTCTCATAACCTTCCTGACACTTCTTTTGAAACCATATGTTTTATTTCCTTTGTTTCTTTATTTGTTTCCAAAACTTGTTGCCTCCAAGTAGCAATTTTGATTATCATTGTTCTTCCACCTCCTTTCTGGCCATTTGCTAATACATTCCTCGGTATTTCCTTGTTATACCAAAATCCAGCCACTAAGTCCTGTATCCTTGTATTTGTAAAGCTTGTCTCCATGGTTGTTATTGTAAACACACTGTGCAGTGAGTCGCATTCCAGGTCTCGGCAACTAGTTTGTGATCCTCTCATTTGGTACCAGGTCTAATATTGCTCGCCAGTGAGTTCACCACTAGCTGTCTAAGCATGCTCCTGGGGCATGAGAATAACCTGGATGGCTGTCATGTTGCCCAGTTAACATCTGGCAATTCAGGTCCCCATCAACAGTATCTCCCTTATAATTTTGAAATCACCTCTATCATTTCTTGTCCATTCCTCCCCTTGAGACGGGGTCCTCGACAACCCTATGGATTGTACCATTCCTGTCTCCAATGTACCAAGTTCTCTTGTCCTCCCCTTTACTTTTTAGTTCTGTTACTTTGTCCCTTCCTTATGTGAGCTACTCCACCTCTTTACCCTCCCTGTCCTTCTGTGAATGTGTACCCTGGTATAACGACATCCCAGTCATGGTTCTCCATGTACATAGCTGTAACTACCACAATATCCAAGTATTCCCTTCCATTAGGGTTACTAGTTCAGGCTTGTTTCCCAGACCACAGACATTAGTACTCATTGCCCTCCATTTAATCTTAGCTTTATCCTTTTTATCCATCCTGCTCTGTGCCTGCCAATTTCCATTTACCCTGTCCTGCCTCTGTCAAGCTCAGGCCTCAGTGTTTACCACTACCTGCTTTGCGGGAAACTTAATTTCCTGTCCTATCCCTCCCCCTTAGCTGGTTAGCTTGCCAAGGCTAAACCTGTCACTAGGTGTTTCCCTTCCTGGACAGATGCAGACCATCATGCCAGTATAATTCTCTCCAGGTGGACCCCCAGTCCCAATAAGCAAAAGCCCGCTGCTCTACACCAGTTTAACCATTCATTAAACCGCATAGTGTGCAGTACCTAACCTCACCCTGCCATAGACTGCAGCACCTCTGAGAGTTACCATGCTTACTACCTGTCGACCTCCCAACTCACAAATCCATCCTGCACTGATCGCATACCTAGCTAGGTCATTTGTCCAGGTGGACAATGATATCTAGTTTCTCTCCTGTGATGCTTCTGCAATCCTGAGATTCACTTCCTGTCTCAAGCCATGGCACCAGGCAGACACCTTACTTCCTCTCCTCTCCTTCCCAGGTCTACACTAACAGTTGGTCCTATCAAGCTGTTTCTTTCCCTTATTGTCCTTGCCCTCTTTATGGATGTCCAGCATGCTTCTTGGTCTCAATGAGTGTCATCATGAGGAACCTTGATTTGCCAGACCGACCTTATGAGTTACACAATGTAGAGGAATTACCGCTCGGGGGCTCTACATACTCATTCCTACCTTACCACTCCAGAACCTACTGTGGTCCATCTGCTTTTCACATGGCAACCTCTGAGGCAGTGGTTGTGGAACTGGTGCTCTTTGGGGAAGAGTCCTCTTTAGTCCTTGCCTCCTGCCTCATGGTGGCCTGCACCAGCGTGGTCAGGTGGGCCGCGGTATAGATTCACTTCAGTGGGAGCTGGCCCGGCCAATGGTCACAGCACTTAGATCCGCTGGATCAGCTAGTGACAGTGACCAGGGGATGTCAGAACGCTGTCAGTGATGGATCATTCCAGCACACCTGCAGAGCATCCATTTGTCTGCCTCCAGCCGCGTCTCACTGTCGACCAATGCCTCTCTGATAGGGTGGGGTGCCCATCTAGAGAACTGCGCCTCTGGTCCCTCTGAGTCGATGCCATATCAACCTGGAGCGCAGGATCGTCAGCCTCACGCTTCGCTCCATTTCTACGGGGTCAAATGGTTCAGGTCGGCGGACAATACCATAAACCGCGCCTTAACGCCAGGGCGCGGCGCTCCACCTCTGTGCGGAAGCTCCGCATTTGGTCACTCGTGTGCAGCCTGGGCGGATCTCCTCACCATTAATGGCAGAGCCCAACACCCTGGCCCTAAGCGGATAGGGGCTACGTCTACAGTGGTCTCTCTGCGAGACAGTACAAGATCTGTTCTCCCACAGGGCAGCCTCAAGGAACCTGTTGCCTCCAGGGAGAATGTGGAAGCTGAGACTGTTCCTTGCCCGCCCCCCTCAGCAGGGCTCGCTGAGGGGGATGCCTTCTCGGAAGCCCGGGACTCAACTACACCTTTCCCCAATTTCTTGATCACAAATGCTTCTCAAAAGCGAGAAGGCAAAGCACAGTGATTCTCCATCCCCAGACTGGCCCACGCCAGATGTATCAGAATCTTCAGTCTCAACTCAGGCTCCCGGACCTGATCTCAGTCATCAGGGAAGGTATCCCATCCGGACCTTCAATCCTGCCCTAACGACAGGTTCCTGGCGACTAGGTTCCAGGCCTTAGGTCTTTCATGGTCCTCAACGTGTGGGCGTCACATCAGGAATCACCAGAATATACGCTTCAAATGGAAGATTCTCCATGGTGTCAGAACAGGGCCTGGACCCTTCTCTGTTCCTTGGCAAGCATTCTGGACTACCTGTAGTCACTACTCAGCATGGGCTTGGTGGATGACCCTTAGGTGCACCCAGCCAACTCACACGAGTAGGGCGGGAAGCAGTCAGTGGTGCAGGAGAAGGTGGTCAAGTGCTTTTCAAGGCCTTGATCACACATCCTCGGTCGAGAACCTCCACCTCCGTGGATCTACTGCTGGTTGGCTAAGCTCATGGGCAGGCAATTGAACCCGATGCTGGGTGTGACATCTCACACCTGTCGTGAGACCCTTCTTGGTGGCTATCCGTCAGCCAGAAGGATGAAGAGCTCCAGGCGCTCCCGCGAGTCTCATATCTGGTCTTCCCGGAGTCACTGCCCTTTCTCATTCCACCCCTTATTGATTCCTTCAAGGATGTCAATAGGGCTGCCTGGAAGCATCCATCTTCTACTCTGGCAACATCCAAGAGGGCAGATAACATATATAATGCTCTGAGGGATGAACCTTTTTATGGGGAGCACCCAGAGGCTGACTCTGTAGTCATTAATGCTGCCCATGACTGCTCTAAGCAGCCCCAGCACCTTAGTACTCTAGCTTGCCACACAGCAGCTGTTACCATTTGGAATTATGGCCTGCTTCTTCTTTAAAATTTTGATCTTAATAAGCAACATATCCGTTGTATCTATACTGAACGATAAGCTTGGCCCTAGAGCAACCCTGGAACTTACTATCCTATCCCATGCTACCCCCTGCCACTGCACCTCCCCCCATTTAGTTCACCCCCCTCCCCTCATCCACTCTCATCACATCTCTCCCCTCCACTTCCTACTCCCCTTACCTATGTCAGTTAGAGCGCTGTCCCTTGTTACAATCAACTGGCGTTTCAACATATCCCTTCTTAACACTGAACTGATATCTTTACCTACGAACAGTGGGCGTTCACAAAGGAAAAAAGTGCTCATGTCCCTCACGTGTTTCCTAAAGAAACTACTACTCCTGCTACTTCTCTGCTCAGGTAATGTGGAGCTAAATCCTGGCCCACCACTTACACTTACCTCACTCACAGAATTTGCAGCTGCACCCGGACTTAAAATGATGCTAATCAATATATAAAGTCTGGCCAAGAAATTTGATCAGCTACAAGCACGGGCCGCACATACAGATCCAGATTTGATCATTATTACTGAGACTTGGCTCAAGAAGAACAGTACCGACCAACAGGTCTCCCTCCTGGGTTACAATCTATATAGGGCAGATAGAGGGTCTGGGGAGGTGGAGTGGCTGTCTACACTAAATCCAAGTTTTCAGTCAGCAATATTCTCTGTAATTCAAAACCAAAGGAATATGAGATTGTATCTCTGAGGCTGTACCTTCCTCCCACGGATTGTATTACGGTCATTGGTGGTTTTAGGCCCCCAGCTGGTAGCACTGATATCCTTAATATCCCTAAATCTCTCACTACCTCAGCCAATACTTTAACAGTAATTCCTGGGGACTTCAGTATGGACTGGCTTGCCTCCAAATCGCTTAGCCCGAAATCCTTCTGCGGTGAACTCGGCCTTGGCCAGCTAGTTAGTGAACCCGCTAGAATCAACACTTCAGATACCGCCAATAGTTCACTACTTGATGTTATACTAACCACGCATCCCTGCAAAATTTCACACTCTGCGGTCTTCCATAACAACATGAGTGACCATGGGGCCGTTGTTTGCATAAGATCACAAGCAAAAGCTCATCTACAGCCTAAGCTTATATCTTTACAATCCTATCGGAAGTTCAGTGCATCACAGTTTTTTGGCTGACTTAGGCATGATTCGTTGGCGAGATCTATATCTTGCTAAAACTGCCGATGAGGCTGTAACTATCCTTAATGCCAACCTCAGTGCCCCTTCTAACAAGCATGCCCCCTTTGTTAAGATTAGGATGCGTAACACCTCAAACCCCTGGTTTACTTCTGACCTTAAGCCTGCACTCACTAACCGTGACAGAATTTGGGCTCAGGCTAGGAGAACTAAGAGTCCGGCAGACTGGCAAGCCTTTAGAACAGTTAGGAACGCCTGCGTCAAAAGCATTCGCTCTGCCAAAGCAGGCTACTATATTTCCACCTTGGAACAAGCAAATGGGAATCCCCATAGAATCTGGAAGACAGTTAAGTCCATCGAAGGACGACCTGTTGCTCCCCCCATTCCAGCCAAGATCCACAGTAATGGTAGGGGTGTAGAAAGTAATCACCAAATCCTTGAAGAACTTAACTCCCATTTTGTCACTGCGGGACTAGCCTTCGACTCATCACCGTATGCAAGCAGTGCCACCTATCAAACTAGCATACTTACCACCCCACAAATCATGACTTGTCCCTTTCAGCTCCTCCCATTCAACTGTAAAGAAGTTGAAGACTTGCTCATCAACCTAGACAAAAAGAAAAGTGCCAGAGACGATGGTCTTGAACATTTTTTCTTAAAATTAGGCAACTCACATCTCACTGCCTCTATTCTGCATATATTTAATCTATCAACACTGCCACAGTTCCTTCTAGCTGGAAATCTGCCCTTATCCTTCCTTTATTTAAATCCGGGGGACCCATGCAACCTAAACAATTATAGGCCCATCTCAATCCTGCCCGTTCTCGCGAAAGTCTTTTAGAAACTGATTCATGCTCAATTAAAACACCATATTGAAACTTATTCACTTCTTAACCCTGCGCAATCTGGCTTTCGCACCAATCTTAGCACTATCTCTGCATTGGCAAAAGTCACCAACGACTGGGTATCTGCTTTGGACTCCAAGAAGATCACAGGTGCAGTCTTCTTCGACCTCAGTAAAGTGTTTGATGCCGTTGATCATAAACTACTAGTTACTAGCCTCAAATTAGGTGCCACTCCTTCCACTGCCCAGTTGTTCACCAGTTATCTAACAGGAAGGTCACAAAAAATTAAAGCAGATGGCCTATTCTCAACCTCCCTGCCGATTGCCAGGGGAGTCCCACAAGGCTCCATCCTTGGCCCTATCCTTTTCTCCCTGTATATAAATGATCTGGACTCACATTTAACCAACTCCAAACTGCACTTCTTTGCAGATGACACAGTACTGTATGCTTTGGGCAGATCAGTGTCGGAGTTAAGGGACGTGCTTCAAGCTGACTTTGCTCAACTTGAACGTAATCTTATTAATCCTAAGCTCCTTCTCAATGCCAAGAAAACGAAAGCAATGCTTTTCACTTTTAATACCACCCCTTCCGCCTCCCTTGACATACCTAAAGACTTTATCATCACATCCCTAGGTGAACCGTTGGAAGTCACCTCCAAATTCAAGTATCTTGGCCTTTGGTTAGATAATAAGCTCTCCTTTAATGACCATATTGACGACCTTTCCTGAAGGCTAAAAATCAGGATAGGCTTTTTCTTCCGAAACAGGGCCCTTTTTCTGATCGAGATTAGAACTAGGCTGGTTCAAGCCACATTCCTTCCTCTGTTTGATTATGGGGACCTAATTTACACATCAGCTGCAGCCTCAAGCCTAATTAAATTGGATGTCCTTTACCACCGTGCTCTGCAGTTCATTACAAACTCTCCCTACCGAACCCACCATTGAGACCTGTATGCCGCCGTTGGTTGGACGTCACTTACCACTCGACGGCTGCTCCATGCTGGTGCTATGACTCTGAAAATACTTCTGAATATGCTCCCATGCTATATTACATCTCTTATTCACATCTCCCGCAGTGTATACTTACTTATGAAATCTGATTTTATTGCCCTTGATGTGCCTAGGACTCACACTACCTTTGGGAAATGGGCCATATCATATGTTCTCCCAACCATTTGGAATCAGCTTCAAGCCACTCTGAAACTATCTAGTACTGTCTCCGTTAACTTTTATAAAAAGCTAACTACATCTAAATTCAGAAATAGTTGTAACTGTTATTAAGACTCTTCCTTATCTATATGTTTCTCTATGCCCTCCCTATTTACTGGTATCTGCCATAGTCCTGTTGGTATCCTACTAGATCTGGCAAATCATAACGATCTCGTCAGCTGACTGAGGACTCGCCTCTACCCTTACCCTTATCACTTATCTCACCTGCCCTCCCTTCTCTACTCTTCTCCTAAAAAAACACCGCTTTACCCTTCTATTCTCTACCTGTATCTTACCTCCTCACTCCCTTTTATCCCTTTTCTATTCCCCTTGCTGCTTTTTCCTCAAATTATTGCTCCTATGCAATTACTCTCTCCCCTTGAATTTAACCCTCGACTACTAATGTTGCACAAGATAAATGTAGTTTACATCTACCGTGTTCTGCCCTAAGTCGAGCACGATGTACCATGTGAACCTAAACTGTATTTTATTTTATCTACTGTGATGCTCTTTTTGTATCTTATGTATTGATTTCTTTGTCTGTATACATGTTCCAGGACCTCCTTGTGAATGAGCTTGCTCAGTGGAGTTTTCCTGCAATTAACTTGAACTTGAGCTTGAAGCACTCATCCTCCCAACAATGACTCCAGACAGATAGACCAATTTGGCAAGAAGGTCTTTGCCTCTGCCACCTGCACTATCCATTCCCATAACTTTCTGGCCCACATGGTCCAGTACCAGAACACCCTGCGGGAGAAAGCTTTGGAAGTAGCACAGGCTCAGCCTGATGTTCCTGGCAAGACTCAGCTGCTGCATCTTCTTAAATCAGACTTGGATGTTGGGACTCATGTACTTTGAGCCTCCTATGACTCTACAGGCAGAGCTGCGGCTACAGGAGTTTGTCTTCATTGCTACTCCTGGCTCAGAGTCTCCGGTTTTGCTCCAGATGTGCAGTCCAAGATTCTAGATGCCCCTTTCAGGGGTCCTGTTCTGTTTGTCGAGGATTCAGAAAACATAATCACTCACCTACAGGAGTCGGGCAAGGCTTTGCATTCTGTACAAACTTTATAGCGAAGTCAGCCTAAATCCTCCCAGCAGCAGTCCTTTCATTGCCCCTCCAAATAGCAATCCAGGGGCCAACAACCCAGAAGTACCGTGAAGAGAAAAGCCACTACCCAAGTAACTGGAGGTTCAGCTAGCAGAGCTCCCAGAACCTCCCAGGCCACATTGCCTGTCTCCGGCTCCTCTGCCTGACTCCTTAGCCGATCCCCCTTCCCTGGCTGAATCCCTGGGGGAGGCGGTGGGGGTCGTTTTTCTCTCTGTGCAGAGGGATGGCATAGAATAACCATAGATCAATGGGCTCTTCAGTTAGTGGAAAAGGAGCACACTCTAGAGTTCTTGGAGATACCCGCGGACAATCCTCCAGTGCCCTCCCATTACCTTCGGGCCCATATTCCCCTCATCCAAGAGGAGATCCAGGCACTTCTTCAAAAACAGGCCATAGAACCCATCCCACCGGCACAGCGAAGGAAGGGATTCTATTCTCATTTCTTCCTGGTCCCAAAGAGAGCCAGAGACCTGCATCTCATCCTAGACCTCAGCCACCTGAACCAGTACATAGAATACAAATAATTCAGGATAGTCAGTCTCCCTGGCCTTCACCCCGCTTCATCGGTGGGTGGATCTGTTCTCTGGGCGTGCAGGGCAGCTTATCTTCACATCTTGGTCTTCCCACCCCACTTGACGTTCCTTTGCTTTCGCTTCCGGTGAAGCCATTACCAGTTCCGGGCTCTGCCACTCGGCCTGTCCTCGGCCCCCTGAGTCTTTTACAAAGTGCCTCGTAGTAGTGTCTGCGGCCTTAAGGAGGGAAGGCCATTATGTCTTCCCTTATCTGAATGATAAGGAGCTGTTGCTCAAAACCATGGAGGCCACTTTCACTATGTTCCGAGATCTGGGGATCACTCGCAATCTTCCCCAAATCCTCTCCTTGGCTAAAGTCAGAGGCTTCAGTACATCAGGGCAACCTTGGACACCACCCAGGGCAAAGCTTTTTCCCCCCAGACATGGCCGAATGCCTTCAGGCACAGGCTCAACTGGTCTCATCATCTTGCGAGGTTCCAGCCAGATTATTTCTAAGGCTACTCGGACATATGGCCGCGGCCATTGCAACAGTTCCCCAGGCTTGCCTGCACATGAGGGTAGCTCAGTGGAACCTTTGGGTCCAATGGGATCAGTGCACAGAGTTTGGAACAACCAGTGTCAGTCTCCAACTCTGTGTGACAGACTTTAATGTAGTGGTTAAACCCCTCCAAGCTCTCCAAGGGGGTCCACTTTCAGACGGAGTTGCCTCAACAGATCCTGACTATGAACACGTCAGGCCAAGGCTGGGATGCCCATCTGGCAGACTACCAGACTCTGGGGGCGGGATTTGGTCCCCACAGAAGCAGCATCTCCACATCAATGTTTTGGAGATGTGGGCGATCCTGTATGCTCTGCAGGCCTTTCAGATGAACCTACTCACAGGTAATATGTCAGTGGTCTTTTACATAAACAGGCAAGGGGAACGCATTCATACCTCCTCTGCAGGGAGGCCATGAGAGTCTGGTATTGGGCCAAAGAGCATCACCTGGGCCTGACTGCTGTGCATGTTCGAGGCGTTCAGAACAGCTTAGCTGACAGCTTAAGTCATTTGCAGTCCAAGGCACATGAATGAGAGCTTCTCCTCTCCGTGGTCAAAGAGCTCTTTGACAGGTGGGGCTGTCCCAAGTTGTACCTCTTCGCATCCCTGTCCAGTGCAGAACTGCCCAGTTTCTGTTCACTAGATCCAGGGCCTGGTATTTTCTGGCAAGACGCATTGTCACTGTCCTGGACAAGGAGGTTTCTTTATGTCTTCCCTCCTTTTCCATTACTGCAGAGGGTACTTCTCAAGTTGCAGTGAGAGGGCTCAGAGATGACCCTCATAGCCCGTTACTGGCCGTGCCACATATGGTTTCCACTCCTCCAGCAACTAATAGTGGAGCTTCTGATTCCTCTGCCTTTGTCCCAGGAGCAGGACACTCTGGTCCATCTGGACCTCAGGTCACTACACCTTCATGCATGACTCCTGCAGACTTAGCAGTTGCCTGATTTGGTGTTTCTTCATGGATGGCAGACGTCCTAGTGGTAGCCAGGAAGCATTCCAGTAGAACCACTTTTGCTATGAAGTGGAAGTGGTTCTGTATATGAGCCACCACTCATCACCTGGATCCCTTCACCTGTCTGGTGAATCTTGTTCTAGAGTACCTCCTGTTCTAGAGTACTCCTTTCCCTATCGAACTCGGACTGAGCTACTCTTCTATTAAAGTGCACTTATCCACCATCTCTGCGTACCATGCACCCATTGAAGGCAAGACTCTTGCCCAGTTGGACCTTTCCCACACTTTCTTGTGCTCATCCTGTGGCACACAAATACCACACAAGGACGGCCACCTTAAGTGCGTGATCTGCCTGGGTCCAGACCATCCTGTCTCATCCTGCCCGGAGTGCCAGCCTTTCAACCAGGTCACCAGAAAAAGGAGGCAGCAGGCTTTGGAGGCCCACCTTTTAAAAGTCCATCTTGCTTCATTGGAAAAGCCAATGGAACAGATCCGCGAGTCCTCTTCAGAAAAATCTTCTCCTTCCAAAAAAGTGTACCGAAAGGAGAAACTTGGGGAGCGCTCTGCTGAGGCCAAGCCTGAGGCCTCTCAGCCCGCAACGAGCAAGGCCGCTTCTCAGCTGCCACCTAAAGTGAAGACTTCTGATGGTAAGTCAGACAAAATTTCTACAGGTAAGTCAGCCCCTCCGACAGCCGGACTGCCACTGTCGTTAAGTTGGCCCCCAGCTCCTCTGAGGGACCGCCCTGGCCTTGACCAAGTGCGGCCCCAGGCCTCAGGACCCAGCCGGCTGCTTAGCTGGTAAGTCGGCTGGGGGCTCCTCCCCCGCCCGCCCAGCTCCGTCTGGTAAGATGCCCAACTCTGATGGCCGCTCAGGCGTGGTTCTCCCATAGGGGTCTGACAGCGCCTCACCTGACTTCCGGAAGAGCCAGGGGGAGACTGTCCCTCTCCCCCTTCTCCCTTGCCGGTACCTTCCCCTTCTCAAGCAGGTACTTCAGACAAGGACAGTGCGGAGCCCCTCGACGTACAAGAGCATTCCTCAGGATCCGTTCCGCACTCCCCTGACTGGGTCACCGGGATGGAGGCTCCTCCTCAGCCATCCGGTCTTGTTGTGGAGGCCCCTCCTCTCCCTTCAGGTGGGATCTCTCCAGATCTGGCGACTGTCCCGGTCCCAATCTCACCATCCGATCCAGCTCATATTCACCCAATGCTGGAACCTCCGACGATGGTCTCAGAGCCTGGGCCCAGCCGTCTGCTCCAGTCTTTGGCTCTGGCACTAGACGCAGTCCCCCCTGTCAGGCCCCCTTCAGCCAGTCCCGCTCCAACGCCGTATCCTTTTCTGGCGCCATATCGGGTGGTGCCAGTCCCGACGTCAGTACCCCAGACAATGGCTATCCCGACGCCGATCTATATGACGGTGGGCCCAACGTGGGATCCCCTCCATCAGACCCCCTGACGTTGGTGATTTATTCCAGACCCCAGACTGTCACTCATTCTCCCCTGGGGTATCCAGGGGAACACTAACCACCTGGTCCTCCTCCTGATTGGAGCACTACAGGACAGTACTAGGTACAATCCCTACCAGGGCTATAATTTCTAGATTACCAGGTATCATTACCCACCTCCGGTAATACCCTCCTCCCCATCCTCAACCTCCCTTCCCCCCCCCTCCAAGGCTCCGGCCACGTCGGACTTCAAGACCCTAATTCAGTCTTTGTGGCAGGAGGCATGCTCAGAGCTGGTGCCAGATCTGGAAAGCAGGCTCCCACCCCTGCGCTCTCCTAGATCTCCGTCCCCGAGGAGTTCTCCTTGCCATCCACAGTACATGTCTCTGGGATGGTCCGCAAAACCGTTGTTCTTCCGGACCTCTGAGACCATCCGGACGAGGGGGAGGACAATGAAGATGATGATGAGGATGGTGTTGGTCGCGGAGGCCCTTGGGCGAACCCAAGGTTGCGAAGGGCAAGGTTTCCCCAAGCCCCGCCGAGGACCCTGCCTTTTCGGACCTCTTGAGGTCCATGCAAGACTTTTTTGACTGGGAGTCAGAGGAACAGGACCCTATGCGACAGAGACTCGCCGAACATCTGGACTTAGTCTCTGTCCCTGGTACCGATTCCTCCATGGATTGGACCTCACCAGGATCTCACCTCTATGGTCTGGCAGATGACTCATTCCATCCCGGCTGTCCCCAAGAGGGTGGACAGAGTGTACCGGGCGCCTACGGAGACTCCATTTCTCAGTGTGCATCCGAAGGCAGACTCCATCATTATTTCGGCTGCTCATGATCGCTCATCTGCACCCAAGCACATGAGCACATCTGCTCCAGATAAGGAGTCGAGGCAGATGGACCAGTTCGGTAGAAAGGTCTGTTCTTCGGCCACATGTGCATTCCGGTCCCTAAACTATGTGGCCCATATGGTATCACACCAGAAAGCTACCATGGCCAGGCTGGAGGCCCGAGTCCAGGCTATGGGCCCCTCGTGCCTCAAGGAGGAGCTTGCCAAGGATCTCTGCCTCTCACGTTTTTCCTGTAGGCATGCTCTGTGGGCTACATACGACTCCATCAACTGTATCACGTGCCTCAGCAATGGCCATCGCCTTAAGATGGCACACCTGGCTTCGCATTTCTGGCCTCGCCAACGAGGTGCAGTCTGAGATTCATGATGCCCCCCCTTCAGAGGCTCGGTTCTTTTTGGTGGTGATACCAAAGAAATTATCACTAACCTCCGGGATAGAGGCCTCGCCCTGAGGTCAGTGCGGTCCTTGTACTGATCGGGCACTCAACAGCAGCAGCAGCCCTTTCGGAACAGGACCTGGAGGCAGAGGAAGCAGGCCCCGGCTCGACACCAGGGGAAATGCAAGGCCACTGGTTCCGCCACTCTTGCCTCCAAGAACCAGAGATGCTCAGAAGGTCCTCCTCCTGACCGCCCTGCCACCTCCTGACTCCCTAGCCCCACCATCTCCTCAGCCTCACGGCGAGGAGCCAGTGGGGAGGAGGTTCACCCATCATGCACAGGAATGGCAGGGCATAGGCTCTGATGCATGGGTCCTGCAACTGGTGTCTGCCGGACACACTATAGAGTTTCTGGAGAGCCCACCAGACTCTCCACCAAAAAGGTCTTCCTATTCCAGGGATTAGGCTCTTCTTGTTTGAGAAGAAATTCAAAGCCTCTTGCTCAAAGAAGCAATAGAGTGCGTTCCCCTCCAACAAAGGGAAGGGGGTTTTACTCCCATTTGTTCCTGGTTCCAGAAAAGACGGGAGACTTGAGACCCATCCTCGACTTGAGCAGTCTCAACCTGTTCGTTGAGTACAAAAAGTTCCAGATGCTGATGCTCCAAAACCTTCTCCCACTTCTTCTGGAGAACCATTGGCTTTGTGCTCTGGACATGCAGGATGCTTACCTGCACATTCCAATCTTCCTCAGTCACCGCTGAGTCCTGCAGTTCCTATTACAAGGGGGAGCACTTCCAGTTTCGGGCCCTCCCCTTTGGTCTGTCCTCGGCACCTCGGGTGTTTATCAAGTGCCCGGTGGTGGTGGCGGCCTTTCTGCACCACCAGAGTATTGCTGTTTTCCATTATTTGGATGATTGGCTGATTTCGGCCCCTTCCAGGGTTTCCTTACTGGAGGCTTTGTCCTTTACTCTGGACCTTTTCGTCAAACTGGGGATCACTGTCAGTATCCCGAAATCATCCCTGATCCTGTCCCAGAGACTTCAATTCATTGGGGTAGTTTTGGATATGGTCCAATGCAGAGCCTTCCTTCCCCCAGACAGGGTGGAGACCCTGGTCCATCTGGCTTCTTTGGTGGCTTCGTCCAGGACCATCCCGGCCCTGGAGGTCCTCCGCCTTCTTGGCCTGATGGCAGCCTCCATCACTACCATTCCCCTGGCGAGGCTCCACATGTGAGTTACCCAGTGGTCTTTGCGGGTGCAAAGGGATCAACTCCTGGACGACCCGGACCATCCGATCCTGGTGTCGTCAGCAGTTCAGAAAGAATTGCTATGGTAGAGGGACCCCTGCAACCTTTCCTTGGGTCTTCCTTTCAGGAGCCTGGCCCCCTTTGCATCCTTGACTATGGATGCATCGAATATGGGATGGGGAGCACACCTAGGGGAGCACCAAGCACAAGGACTGTGGTCCAGCTTGGAGGCATCATTACACATCAATGTTCTGGAGATGAGAGTGGTCTTGTATGCCTTACAGGCCTTTCACACCCTCTTTCCCAAGAGATCACTGCTTGTCCAGATGGACAGTATGTCAGTAGTTTGGTACATCAACAAACAAGGAGGAACTCACTCGTACCCTCTTTGCAGGGAGGCGATGCGGGTGTGGAACAGGGCGGTTCAGCACAATCTGGCCTTAGTGGCCATGCATGTTCCAGGCATTCAAAATGTCCTGGCGGACAGTCTCAGTTGGTCTCGGACCCTAAGTCACGAATGGGAACTAAATCAGGAAGTGGCAGTCTCTCTTCCTAAAGTGAGGGCGTCCAGAACTCAACCTCTTTGCCTCCCACTCCAAAGCAAAACTTCCCAGATCTTACTTCGAGACACAGCTCTTGCAGCAGGTTACACCATTAGGACTGAAGCTGGCAGGCGTCAGGACCCCACGGAAAAATTCTAGCTAGCTATCTTCAGCGGGGACCACCCCCGACGTCGGCCTGCCTCCGACGTCAGGCGTAGTATATAAGGGGGCGGTCCAGCCAGATTCCCCAGTTCTTTCCCGCCGTCGACTTGCATGTCTCGACCCTTCGGTTCAGCCTCTAGCGCGCAATGCGTGGTAAAGTGTTTTCCTATGGGAAATTCGTTCTCTTAGTTCAGTTTTTTCTCTGATGTCCTCTCCGACCTCCGGTCATTCCTCAAAGTGCGCCTGTGGGAAGCTAGATCCCATTCAAGGATCCGTGACTTGCCTGTGTCCGTGCCTAGGCCCAGACCACGACACCGTCCTGCACCTTTTGCCAAGGTTTCAACAGCAGAACCCAGATCCGTCGCAGAAGGCCCTACAGGCATTCCTGCTCGAGGAACAACTCAAGACCATGGCTTCCAAGGGGGATTCTTCGCAGAACGCCTGCAAGCATGCTGAGAAGCATAGAGAGAAGGCCCCTTCCAGGTCCCCGTCTAGGGCCTCCGACTCGCACAGCTCCAGCTCCAGGTCCGACTGCTTTCCTTCCCGGGCCAGCTCTCAGCCTCCCCCCGCTGTGGTGAGAAAGTCTTCAGGCTCCTCTTCTCAGACCAAGACTCCCAGGCCTTCCTCGTCCCCCAAGGCCTTGGCTAAGTCGGGGGATCGTCACCATC
The DNA here is from genome assembly GCA_016271365.2 of Neoceratodus forsteri. Classification (NCBI taxonomy): domain Eukaryota; kingdom Metazoa; phylum Chordata; order Ceratodontiformes; family Ceratodontidae; genus Neoceratodus; species Neoceratodus forsteri. Next base: position 57,804,548 of record CM057453.1, on the reverse strand, counting down.
ACCACAAGTCGGGTTCCTGCCATTCTGAACCCGACGTCAGGTCCGCTTCCTTGCCTCCCTCCCCCAGCGGAAGACCAAGGAGCTCACCTCACTTAAGAGGCCGTTGGACCCAAGCCAGTTCGCCCGACGTCGGCCTCTCGCCACAGGTCCCCAGAGCCGTCGTCTGTCAGAAGACCGTCGCCGGCCAAGCCTCATCACTGGACGCCGGTAGGGGGACCGGCGCCTGCTCCAATCGAGAAGAGGACCCGACGCCTCCAACCGACGTCGGTCAGGAGACCGTCACTGAGGAGGAGTTGACTCAGCCCGAGGACCAGATGGGCGACCCTGGTCCTGTCGAGACTCCCAGGGAACCCTCTCCGCAACCCGAGCCCCCTGTGGAGCCGACACCGGGATCCAACGACCAACCACCGGCGCCCGGTCCGTCTTCGGGCCTTTCCTTTTCAGAGGTGAAGGAGCTTTTCACTTACTGGTGGGATACCATCAAAAAGGACATGGTCTCCACTCCACCTCCGCTTCCACCTCCTCCTCCTCCTCCTACACCGGTTGCTCCTCCGGTTCCTGCGCCCCCTTCGCCATCTGGGTCTGCAGGCCGGTTACCTCCTCCCCGGGAGCCCAGGACCCCTCCAAGGGGGAGACCAGACAAAAGGAGACCTCCGTCCAGATCCTCTTCTAGGTCACCCAGCCCTAAGAGACCCAGAAGACCCTGCCATTCGCTTTCAACGGAGGACACGGGATCAGAGTTTTCGACATCCAGATCCCCATCTCTTCTCTCCATCCCTTCTCTGGACCCACGTGAGCTTCCAAAGTCTCCTCCGGATGACCCTTCGTTCTCGGATATCATGAGACACATCCAAGAGATCATGGGATGGGATGCGGAAGAGTTAGACCCCGAAAGGCTACGCCTTGCGAAGTATCTTCGGCAGAAGGATCCCAAGCCTGTGGTGGTGCCACCCTTGGTAGACACACTTTACGTGAGGGCGTTACCAAGGCAGTGTGGAGCGTCACATTCACTCCCAGCGATGCCGAAGAAAGCTGACCGCCTGTACAAGGCTCCAAGGAAGACCAGTACTTGACTCAGCATCCTCAGGCCGACTCTCTGGTCATAACACAGCCTCACATGACCGGTCCCAGAGACCGCAACATTTGAGCACTCTGCCACTGGACCCAGAGTCCAAGCAGCTGGGCGCTATGGTGGGGCACATAGTAAGCTCCGCTTACCTGCGCCATCAGATCCCTGTTATTTGACCCATGATGCAGTTCCAAAACGCCCTGTGGGAGCAAGGTCTGGATGCTGCAGAAATTGCCAGAAGGTGAGCAGAAGGAGGAGTGTTGCAGCCTCTGTGGGTTCGGACGTGGGAACCCAGGTGCTATGGAAGCAGCTTACAGCTCAGCGGACACCTCGGCCCGAGCAGCAGCTTCAGGCATATGCCTCGGGCACTCTTGGCTCTGTGTCTCGGTTTACCCGGACGTCCAGAAAAACATCATGGGCGCCCATTCGAGAGAAGTTTTATTTGGTAAACCCTCCGAGAAGATAATTACCAAACTCCAAGAGGCCGGGAAGGCGGTGAGGTCAGTTCAGGCCATGTACTGACCCAAGCTTAGTTCCTTTCATAGGAACCAAAGCCGATTTCGTGGACGGACGCAGAGACAACAGTCCTGACCCGTTCCACAACAGAGGGGCTCCGGTTTCCGCAGAGCCCAGGGAAAACAACCCGCAGGTCGAAGCCAGCGCACTCCGGAGCCAGCCCAGCCAGCGGGCCCCTCAGCTACTACAGCCTGACTCCTTTCCGGCCCCTGCCCCTCAGGATCAATGGGACATCAAGGTCGGGGGTCTCATTGCGGAGTACCTGCCAGGATGGCAGTCCATAACCACCGACTGGTGGGTTCTTCAGTTGGTTGAAAGAGGCCACTTTATAGAATTCGCAGAAAAGCCACCCTCGAGGCCTCCTCTGCTCTCCCAATACTCGGGTCCACACAAGTCATTGATCAGGCAAGAAGTACTCGCGCTCCTGCAAAAGGGAGTGATAGAGTATGTTCCAGAGAACCAGAGAGGACATGGATACTATTCCCACTTCTTCCTGGTTCCAAAGAAGACAGGGGACCTCCGTCCGATTCTGGACCTCAGCGACCTCAAGTTGTCGGTCGCCTACAAAAGATTCCACATGGTAACTCTTCCGGGTCTTATTCCCATGCTGAAGCAGGACGCCTTTTTAGTGTCTGTAGATATGCAGGACGCTTTCCTGCACATCCTTATAGCTCAAGCGCACAGGAGGTTCCTGCGCTTTGAGTTTCTTGGCCATCATCTTCAGTTCCGAGCCCTTCCATTCGGGCTGTCATCGGCACCCAGGGTCTTTACCAAATGCATGGCAGTCATGGCAGCGTCTCTAAGGAGACAGGGCCACTATGTGTTCCCGTACCTGGATGATTGGCTTCTCATGGCCGCCTCCAAGGAGGCGTTGTTCTGAGTGATCCAGTTACCCAGGACCTGTTTCGATCTCTGGGTATCCTAATCAACCACGAAGTCTCTCCTGGTACCGTCATGAAAGCTGCAGTTCATAGGCGCAGCGCATTTGACACCTGCTCAGGGAAGAGCTTTTCTTCCAGGCGACAGAGCTGGCGCATCAGATCCCTCATCAGGGAGCTTTAGTTGAACAAGGCCGTCCCAGCCAGATCGGTCCTTTGCTTGCTCGGACACATGGCTGCGGCCATTCCTACTGTCCCTTTCGCAAGGCTCCACATGCGGGTAACTCAGTGGATGCTCAAGCTGCAATGGGACCAAAGGCAAGACCACATGCAGCATCCGGTCAGAATCACGAATACCGTGATTCGAGACTGGCAGTGGTGGCTAGACCCAGGGACACTCTCTACGGGCGTCCCGTTTGTAGCGCCGTCCCCGGAGGTGATCCTCACCACAGACGCCTCAGGTCTAGGGTGGGGAGCACACCTGGACGGGGTGAAGTCCCAGGGAATGTGGACCCCTCAGGAGGCTCACCTCCATATCAACGTCCTAGAGATGAGGGCGGTCCTTTTGCCCTGCAGGCATTTCAGTCAGAGATCCTGCCGTACTCCTTCTGCTTCAGACAGACAACACGGCGGTGATGTATTACTTCAACAAACAAGGAGGCGACACTCTACCCCTTTGTAGGGAGACCATGAGGGTGTGGGATTGGGTAATCCGACACGGTGCGAACCTGATCACAGTACATGTTCCCGGGGTGGACAACACAATTGCAGATGGCCTGAGTCGCTCCCAGGCCAGAGTCCACGAGTGGGAACTTCTTCAGGAGGTAGCAGAGGGTCTGTTTCTTTGATGGGGAACTCCAGAATTGGACTTGTTCGCTTCCCCATCCAATGCAAAACTGCCCAATTTTTGCTCGCTAGATCCAGAGCCTGGTGTTTTCTGGTGAGACGCGTTGTCCCTCTCCTGGGTGGACAGATTCCTCTATGCTTTCTCTCCCTTCCCGTTGATCCAGAGAGTTCTTCTCAAACTGCGCAGGGAGCATGCAACAATGATCCTGGTGGCCCCTTTCTGGCCCAGACAGATCTGGTTCCCTTAGCTAATACAGCTATCCCGGGAACCTCCACTCCCGTTGCCATTCAGCTCCCATCTCTTGTCTCAGGAGGAGGGTTCACTGGTCCACCCGGACTTACGCTCACTGAACCTGCATGCATGGCTCCTAGAGACATAGCCATCTTGCGACACGGGGTCTCGCAAGAGGTTGCGGAAGTTCTTTTGCAGCCAGAAAGCCGACAGCGCGTGTGACGTACGCCATGAAATGGCGCCGTTTTTATCTATGGTCAAGCACGCCGACCTTTCCCCTTTAGGTTGTCCGGTGAAAGCGGTGTTAGAGTACCTGCTCTCCCTTTTCCGTTCGGGTCTCGCCTACTCCTCTATTAAGGTGCACCTCTGTGCCATTTCAGCTTATCACCTGCCGGTGGGACAGCACACAGTGGCACAATTAGATGCCTGTCGAGAATTCTTGAGAGGGGTGTTACATCTTATGCCACCCATTAAGGACCCAGTGCTTCCATGGGATTTGCTCTTTGTCCTGAAGCAACTCACGCTTCCCCCCTTTGAACCTGCCGCGGATTGCGAGCTGCGTTTTCTGTTGTGGAAAACGTTGTTTTTGGTTGTTGTTATGTCAGGAGAAGAGTTTCTGAGCTTCATGCTTTCATGTGCAAAGAGCCTTATTTAATTTTCCACCAGGACAGAGTATCCTGAGGATTAATCTAAATTCTTGCCTAAGGTGGTTTCCACACTCACTCTCAATCAGGATATTGACCTGCCGGTCTACTTCCCTAATTATTCTAATAGAGGAGAGGCGCTGCTTCACACCCTGGATGTTCACCGCAGCTTAAGGTACTACCTGAGCAGAACTAAGCAGTTTCGTAAATCGGAGCAACTTTTCGTTTCCTTTACTGAAAGGATGATGGGCCAACCAGTATCCAAACAGTCCCTGTCTCGCTGGCTTGTCCAGTGCATATCATACTGTTATGATATCAAACAAAAGCCCCTCCTGGGATCAGTCCGGGGCCATTCCACTAGGGGAGTGGCCACCTCCTTTGCAGCACTTCGGAACGTTTCCATTTCTGCCATTTGTGCTGCAGCCACTTGGAGCTCTGTACATACCTTTATCAGGCATTATAGCCTGACATCGCTCACTTGCCGGCATCGCTTCGCCTGGCTGTGCTACAGGGTCTCCTGTCCTAGACTCAGGACCTGGAATGTACTTTCTAGTTTCCTCCTCCCAGAGTGTTTGCAAGCACTACTGCTTGGGAATCAGTCCTAATGGTGTAACCTGCTGCAAGAGCTGTGTCTCAAAGTAAGATAGTACAGTTACGTAAGAACTTACCGTAACAGTAGATCTTCGAGAACAGCTCTTGCAGCAGGTACCTTCCCGCCCACCTTCCCCCTTGGAGGAGGCATGGCTTATGCCTTTTTAACAGGGATTTTACCCTTTTGTCTTCTGATGGTGGATCCTCGGTCTCCCTTTTCGTTGTCAGCCTGCGGACGGAAGTCTCCGGAGGGAGAACTGGGGAATCTGGCGGGACCGCCCCCTTATATACTACGCCTGATGTCGGAGGTGGGACCGACATCGGGGGCGGTCCCCGCTGAAGACAGCTAGCTAGAATTTTTCCGTTGGGTGCTGACGCCTGCCGGCTTCAGTCCTAATGGTGTAACCTGCTGCAAGAGCTGTTCTCGAAGATCTACTGTTACGGTAAGTTCTTACGTAACTGTACTTTTTTGCTCGCTTGTTCCAGGATATGGTGCTTTCTGGCATGATGCACTCTCTCTCTCTCGGACAGGGAAGTGTTTGTACGCCTTCCCTCCATTTCTTATTCTCCAGAGGGTTCTCCTCGAGTTTCAGGAAGAGAAGGCGCAGATGATTCTCATTGCCCCTCTCTGGCCGAGACAGATTTGGTTCCCGCTGTTGCAACAGCTAGCGAGAGAACCACTGGTTCTACTTCCAGTGACTCACAACCTCTTAACCCAGGATCAGGGTCGTCTTGTTCATCTGGGGCTCAGGACACTGCATGTTCACGCATGGCTTCTACAGACATAGCGGTTTCTCACATTGGGGTCTCCTCTCGAGTCACTCAAGTCTTAACAGAGGCACGAAAACCCTCTACTCGTTCCACTTATGCCATGAAGTGGAAATGTTTTTCCATTTGGGCAGCTTCCAAGGATTGGAACCCATTTGCTTGTTCTGCCCCGCAAGTCATGGAATATCTCCTCCATCTTTCAGACTCGGGTCAGTCATATTCTTCTTTGAAGGTCCACCTTTTGGCAATTTCGGCCTACCACGAGCTGGTAGATGGTAAACCCGTGACTCAGTTGGAAGTCTCAAAAACATTTCTGAAAGGGATCCTTCATCTGAAACCCCCCCATCCGCAGCCCTACAGCCCCTTGGGATTTTAATTTCATGTTGGAGAAGCTTACTCTCCCCCATTTGAACCAGTGATGAGCTGTGATTTACACTTCCTCTCTTGGGAGACATTATTTTTGGTTGCCGTTACTTCCGCTCAAAGGATTTTGGAGCTTCAGGCTCTAGTATGTAAAGAGCCTTATCTAATTTTCCACAGGGACCGGGCGGTCCTCAGGACAAATCCTAAGTTTTTTACCCAAGGTGGTGTCGGAAGTCACACTGAACCAATCAGTGGAGCTTCCAGTTTTCTTTCCATCCCCTGCGAACAGAGGTGAGGCCCTCCTGCACACCATGGATGCCATCAAATCCTTCGGTGTTACACACACTGAACAAAGGATATCCGTAACTGATCAGCTGTTTGTTTCCTTTGCCCCCAGGTCAGCAGACGAAGCTGTTTCTAAGCAGTGCCTTTCCAAATGGTTAGGTAACTGTATTCGCTATTGTTACCAAAAATACAACAAACCTCTGCCGGGTCCCATCAGAGGTCTCTCTGCCTGGAACATGGCTGCTTCCGCTACTTTTTTGCGTAACGTTGCTGCAGCAGCTTGGAGTTCTGTCCATACCTTTACCAAACACTACAGTCTAGACATTGCTTCTAAGTGGAGGGCAGGTTTTGGCCTAGCTGTTTTGCAGGGCCTTCTGTCCTAGACTGGGACCATTCTAGTTCCCAGTTTTGTTGGAGTTTGTTTCTCTCCTCCTCCCTTGTTTCTCTCGGTCTCTCCTCTGAGGGACTGCTTGGGATTCAGTCCTATATGTAATGACCTACTGAAGGAACTCTCTCGAAGTAAGATAGTAGTTACGTAGGAACTTACCATAACAGTAGATCTTCAAAAGAGGTTCCTTCAATAGGTCATATTTTTTCCTCCCTCCTTCCCCCTTTTATTTTGTATACAGGGACTCCAAATCCTGTTTACTCCTGCTGTCAGGTCTCTTCCAGGCTCTGGCAGGAGAACTGGATGGCAGGCGTGGGGACTGTCCACTATATATGGTCATGCGGACGTTTGTCACGTGACATCGGGTGGGCGGTCCCCCGTCAGATATTGCTAGAAAAGTCTGCCGTGAGGCCCAGCTGCCACCTAGTTCTATGTGTAATGACCTACTGAAGGAACCTCTCTCAAAGATCTACTGTTACAGTAAGTTCCTACGTAACTGTACTTCCCCTGTTAAGCCAGTCAACCTCAACTCCAGTCGAGCAGGCTGCAGAGACTTTTCTCAAGCCTGTCAACCTGTTGTTAGACTAGGCTGAGGATTTGATCTTGCAGGCTCCAGTGCTCCCGGTCCTCACCCAGGAAGATGTGATCTGGTCGGTGTCCTCTTTCAGCCCTCAACAGTACCAGACTCCACTGGAGGTTGGGTCTTCCGTGCCCATGTTGATAAATGTGGGAAGTCACATGGTCCACAGCAACCCACCAGAAGACCCTTCTTGACGTCTGCTGACTGGTCGACGGTTGAGATCATGGTTGAGGCGGTCCCATTCTAAATCCCGCTCAACCAGGATGTGGTATGCCAACCCGGTAGTGCTGATGGTTCAGGAGCTAGACCCCACATCTCGCGCCATGCCGCTGACCTGGGTTCGGGAGCGGACACGGGTCGAACTCGCTGTCTGGCATCTCCCAGTGAAAACTGGGGGTGCAGCAACAGTCGGGATCCTTGCAAGGGGATTGGCCATAGCGGCACTTCTGTGGGCATGCGCGGAAGCACTCGCATGCCACGCTGGTGGGCATTGCACTGCCAGACCAGTGGGGAGCTAGAACAAGGAAGAACCCTGGCACAAGATAGGCAAAGGCGGGTCCTGTGGTCAGCTCCCACGCCCAATGCCAGGCCTTCCTTCTCTGTCTCCGGCACTTCCTCGGGCTCCCTGGTCGCTCAATTAAGCTTCAGATAGAGCACAAGGAGGAATCGGTGGTCTCGCCCCAGGGGGCTCAGAGCCGGGGGATCAGGCGGCTAGGAGAGGCAGAGGGAGACGGGCCCATGTCGGGGAATGGAGACTGGAGGCTTCAGGCAGGCGGGAACAGGTTGCACTCTGAGACCTCGCTGGAGAGAGTTCAGGTAAGCCACAGATCGGAGGTACAAAGAAAGCTGGGAAAAAAAAACCGGAGGTGTCATTGACGTTCCTCATGCTTCTCATCTTCGGGTGAGGAGAGGCAGCACTGCAAGATGCAGCAGTGCTATGAGGAGCCCATCTAGCAACAGCGGGACATTTCGGGGCAGTGTAGGGCTCTGCCCCCTTGACATGTGGTCTCCTCACTGCCACCACTGGTACCTCCACCGCACTGGTTCACTCCATGCAAGTGCAACCCACAGCTGCTTCTCCCACCTCTTAGAGTGGAGCTGACACCACAACAGCCGAAGGTGGGTGCTCTGACTAAAGGTGCTGGCCAACTCGGTCCCCAGCTTGCCAGGCCAGTTATCGGTGAAGATTGCTCTGGAAGAGGATTCCCAGGAGGTCCGTGAGAAGCAACATCCGAGAGCCATTTTTGAGGAGTACTTTGACAACTTGGGTCATGAGTCCATGGTCTATTCTGAGACTCCACTCTTCCACCAGAGTTCAGTCGAGAAACTCTCCACCGAGCATGGCCCACTGTCCTTCTGGGCGCTTCTCTAATTCATATCAGAGTCCATGTCATTCCCACTTGAATCAGTACAAAAGAGGGCTAAGTACTCCATCTCAGACATTTTGGACAGGGATGGATCCCCCAGTGTTGCCTTCCCTGTGGCTGAGGCCATTTTGGGACCAGCCCTGGAGCTGTGGCAGCATCCAGCACCCTATGCCAGCATGGTCTGCAAATATGCAGCCCCCATGGGTTCAATTTTGGGGTTTTCAGACCACACCTCCGCAGAGCGACTGGTCACAGATTCAGTATTCCATAAATCCAGACATCAAGGGGACATGGACAAGTTTCTGGACAAGGAGTCTTGTACGGTTGACCATGTTGTTAAAAAGGTGTACGCTTTGGTGTCTCTGGGTCTTCAGCAGCCTAGTTATGCTGTGATGATGGCTAACCCTGGTCATGCCCTGATGGATGTTTTTGACATAGTCCTCCCTCACCTCCCTATTCAACAACAGTTGGTGGTGAAGCTCATATGTGACCAGGGTCAATCGATGGCTAAACACCAGCTCCAGACAGCCTTGGACATGGGGGATTGCTGCACCCATGCCATAGCAGTGGCTGTTTCCATGTGTCGCAGGGATTGGCTGCTTCTGTCCACCTTCACAGCGGACACCCAACATAAGCTGGCCAATGTCCCTTTCTTGGATACTGACCTCTTCAGCCCTGGTGTGGAAGGACATCACATTCGATTCGAGAAGTTCAGTGCAACCTTGAATTCTGTAACTTTGTCCCAGAAGGATCAGAAAAAGAAGCAGCCTAAGAAACCGGCTTACCAATACTGGCCTTTTCAGTCACAGTTTCCTTGGCAGCAGCCCAGCAGAGGCAATTGCTGGTGTGGTGCTCTGAGTAGAAGTCTTTGTGCCAAGGTCCAAAAAAAAAGGGGGGGAGGGCAAGGTAGTGGTGCCCCTCCAGCAGCAGCCACCAGTGTCCACTCAGAGCTGCCCAGTGATGGATTGAGGGGCATCATCCCTCTACCTGTCCTGTCCCTGACTGCTCTACTTGTCAGAGGCCAGCTGCGTCACTTCCATCCATTTTGATCTGCTGTCACAACAGACAAATGACATGTACCTTGAGAATCCAGAGTGTACCAGGACACGCTGTCTGCCCTAACGGTGGACATTGCTCAGCTTCTTGTGAAAGGGGCCATAAGCCATGTCCTGGACACCCTGGCTAGTCAGGGTTATGTCTCCAGGTACTTCCTGGTCCCAAAATCGATGGGGGACTGGCACCTTGTACTAGATTTGCACAATCTCAACCAGTTCATGAGGAAAACGCAAGTGCTGGATTTTCACGCTGAACCAGATTATTTCATCCTTGGAGCAGAAATGTGGTTTTGTTCCCTAGAATGTGGTTTCCCACATTCTCATCCATCAATCCCACCCCAGTACCTCCAGTTCTGTGCAGAGGGGGTCCTGTACCAGTTCCAGGTCATACCTTTCAGCCTCTCCTCAGCACCTAGGGTCTCCACCAAATGCAGAGTGTACCACTACCTGGACAGCTGACTGTTGGCCAGTCCCTCCAGAGAGGCCCGTGTAGAGATCCACAGATTTGGCTGTCTAGACTTGTCGAGACTTGGACCTGCAGGTCATCCCAAACAAGTACAAACTGGTACCGAAGCAGGTGATCAAGTTCAACGGGACAGCACTAGACTCCCTGCGGGTTGGGCAGTGGATCTTACCTCCTTTGCCCGATCATTTCAGGTTGGACTCTCATGACCTGCTCACGATTTCCTGAGGCTGCTGGGGTACATGGCGTCCTGCACCAGTGTGGTCTGTTGGGCCTGCTGGCAGATGCGCTACCTTCATTGGGAGTTTGGCCATCAGTGGTCCCAGCAATTAGGCCACTTGGACCAGCCGGTTGTAGTTAGCTAGCCAATTTGGGACACCATCCAGTGGTGGCTAGCCCCAGAACACTTGGAGAAAGGAATCCCATTTCTCTGCCCAGAACCAACTGTCTTGCTTATGATAGAAGCATCTCTGATGGGCTGGGAAGCGCACCTGGGAGACCACAGACCCCCACAGGTTCTGGTCACCCAGGGAGTCCCATCACCACATAAACCTGCTGGAGCTCCATGCAGTGCATTTGACTTTGACAGAATTCGCTCCGCTAGTCAGGGGTCAGGTCATGCAGGTCAAGATGAACAACACCACGCCCATGTTCTAACTAAACAGGCAAGGTGGAACTTACTCTCTTTCCCTGTGTCAGGAGGCACTCCACACCTGGACATTTGTGCACAGCTTGGTTTGCAGGTCTCCTGGCAGTCTGTGTCATGAGAGAGAACAGTCCGCTGGCGGAGACGCTCAACCGGGTAGGAGAGAGATCACACAAGTGGTCCCTGCATTAGGAGGTGGTGAACCACCTGTTCTGCCTGTGGGGTACACCATTGGTGGACCTCGCTGCCTCCTGGAAGAACACCAAACTGAGGTTGTATTGTGCCCCCCCTTAGTCTGGGACACTGCTAGAGGATGCCTTCATGAGGCCCTAGACCCCAGGCTTCATGCACGCCTTTCCTCCTTTTCCCTGATCCACAAGGTGGTGGTCAAGGCCCGGAAGGACAAGGCACGGATGATCCTGATAACTCTAGATTGCCCATGGCATTTCTGGTACCAGGATCTCCTCAGCAGCAGGCCTTTATGGAGACTTTCTCTCCACCCAGACCTGCTGACCAGGCATTATGGGGTAGTCCTACACCTGATTTAGCCCCTGCACATCACGGCCCAGTTCAGAGTGGCTAGAGTTCCAGGCTTTGGGTCTCTCGGAAGATGTTCTCCACATTGTGGAGACCTCCAGGAAAAAGTCGACTCGCAGATGTTATGCCTTCAAATGGAAGAGATTCTCCATTTGATGTCAGGGCAAGAGCTGGATCCACTTCAGCCACAATCCGTGGGCACACAGGAGTTCAAAGTAACTAAAACTGTAAAACAAACACCAAAACACTATCTTCTTTCTTGTAGTATTTATTGCTCCATGCAACTCATTAGTGGCATCCAAAAAGTAGGTGCATTTACAGCAGAGAAAGACAAGCTATTCTAGCAGCCCTACTTTTCTCCTACTCTTTCTTGAACTCTATATTTTCTCTTGCGCTAGCGAGAGTCTAGGGTCTAGTGTCTTGGATCAGGAACTAACAGGTCGCCCCCTCCCCAACCCTTTACAACCCATACCATGCACATCACAATTATTGTAGTGAGTACCAAGTACGTGTCCACCCGTTAGTAAATCATGTCTCCCACTAGGTCAGTACTCCTACTCCAGGTCACCTTATTATTTATGATCAAATTGTCTCTCCCTCCTGCCTCATCCAGTTACCATGGTACCCAAGAACAGCAAATAGCTAACTCCCTAACACAGCTTAATCTCCCTGTAACTGGGACCGCATGCTTTGATACCGCTCCCCATAGACGTATGCTTTCCACACCATTAAAATATAGAACATACCCTCTCCTCCCCAGTATAGCTGAATATATTAATAACTAGTATAAATGGCCGCTTCCCGATTGGACGCCACAGATCCCCATTGAGAAAGCAAGCACTCAAGGCGCCTTTTTCAAATCACAGCTTGGCCACTGCCTTGCTCTACTACTCTTTGGACAGGTTTTTGGCCCACCCCAACACCCCCAAATCCCTCTTTTATTACATACACTTCCCCACTGATCCCCACTCCCTGAGGTCTCATACTAGTCAATTAGAGCAACTTCCTAAAGGGGCTGTCCTCTCCTGCAACTTCTTAAAGGGGTGGACCTCTCTCATGCTCAGATTTGACAAATACTGCTGACTGCCCTATCTTAATCACACACTCTTTCCAGCAGCCTCCCACTACCAGTGCCTTACCACTGCTCTGCCCCTGGGCATAGTTTCTTCTACCACATTCACCTTTGTACCCTACTTCCCTCACTCATTACTGTCCTGTCATCTTCCCTCTTTCTGGCCGCCAGCATGGAGTGCTCTAAGCGGTTCCACCTCCCCTACTTCCTCTCGCTTCTTGTTCTTCCTCTCTGCCCCTCTCTGCTCAACTTGGTCTCACACCCCTCCCATGTCACCGCCTCCGGAGTTCTTCCCGACTCAGTCAGTGACCACTGTGCTGTTTTCTGCCCATGTTCCACACAACCCCCCGCCCACACAAATTCATTCCAACCCAGGCAATTGAAGAAGCTGGACGCCTCCAAGTTTTCCAGAGCCGCCCTAGCCCAAGACTGGTCCTTCACTGAAAACATTTCTGACATCTGCAAAGCGCTTGAAGCCTTTAGCAGTAAGTTTCTTGCCCTCTGCGACCATTTCATCCCGCATAAAAAAAATCTGGATTGGCGGGTTCTAGCCAAGAATTGTCACCCCGAAGCTTCAAGAACTAATGAGGATAGGACCGAGCCTGGAAGTTGTACAGAAACACAACCCCCCAACCTCCTCCAAGACTTCAAAACCCTCAGGAACAGGTGCAAATATTCCACAAGATCTGCTAAATCCTCCTTCATCCTGGAAAAACAACATGCTGCCCAAGGAACTTTAGGAGAACCTGGAACATTCTTAACAACCTTATTGGTAGGGGAATTTCCGAAGAACATATTTGTCTCACCTCTGAAGGGACAACCACCACCAAGTCAAGAGAAATAGCCCCCCTTTTCAATAAATACTTTGGTGACCTCAACCAGTACAAGCACCGCTCCACTTCTACCCCGTGTACCCCTGCACCCCTCCCAGTCTCTCACCCTATGTTCTGTTTCAGGTACCTAACCCCTGGTCAAGTTAATCAGAACAAACGACCCAAGACCATCCAAGGGCACCAACAACATTGACTTCAGAGTTCTCCATCTTGTCTGTGACTCCCAGGCCATCCCTCTTGCTAACATCCTCCACCACTCCATCTGCACGGGATCCTTCCCAAAAGCTTGGAAGTGTGCCATTATTAAACCTCTTCACAAATCCGGTTCCAAGGATCTAGTATCCAACTACTGTCCCATCTCCCTCTTGCCCCTCTTTCCAAAATTTTAGAGAAAGTGGTCCACAGGCAAACCACAGAATTCCTCTCCAAATTCAACCTGCTCACAGAGACCCAGCATGGTTTCCGAGCTCAACACAATACTGAAACTGCCCTCATCAAGTTCACCCACTCCATAAACAAAGCTAACAATGAAGGCCTCTACACTGGTGCTACGTTTGTAGACCTCACGAAAGCCTTCGACCTCATTGATCATGAAGTCCTCCGTACCCTGGCTGACCTCCATTTCTCACCTGAGGTCTGTCTCTGGTTCAAGGATTGCCTAACAGGCAGATCCCATTGCACCATTATTGGTGGTGTCCTCTCTGAATCCTGCCCCATCAAATACAGCATCCCCAAGGGTCCATCCTGGGCCCTCTTCTCTCTGGCCGTTGACTCCCTGCCTAACATCTGTACCACCTCCGAACTCATTCTCTATGCTGATGATGCAGCCCTTTTTTGTCAGGACAAAAACCCAACACTCTCATTAACAAACTCCAATTCGATTTCAACAGACTTCACACCTGGTTCACATCCAAAGGTCTTGTACTCAACTCCAGAAAAACTAAGTTCATGGTTTTCTCCAGCCCCCAACCCCTTAGCTTTTACCTCTCTCTCTATGACAACCGTGGTAACTCCATTGAAAGAATCAGTGAATTCAAATACCTTGGCTTACTCCTGGCTAGCCACCTCAATTTCAATGCTCACACTAGCCTCACAATCAAAAAAGCCCACCAACACTTCGGTATCCTCCACAGAACCAAGCATTATCTTAACAGGGAATCCAAATCCTTCTTAGTCTCCAGCTTCCTCCTTCCTGTCTTCAACTGTGATTCACTTGTCTTCCTCCCCCACCTTTCCATCAAAAATTTCTCCAGACTTCGAAGCTCCTACCACAGCGCTTTGCCTCTGGTCTTCCTAAACTCACACACCACTGTGACCTTTATAAGCTCACCAGTTGGCCCTCCCTTGAGGCCTGCCTCAAGTGCAAGATGGCCACCTTCTTCTTTAAACTCTCCCATGGACTGCTCCATGATTGTCTCACCTCTCTCTTCCAGACAGCCACCACCACCAGGACCATTAGACTGTCCTCCACTCTCTCTTTCACTGTTCCTTTCTGCCGGACCACTCAAGGCCGGAAAATACACTCTTTTTTGGGACCCAAGCTCTTCAACTCTCTCCCTCCGGCACTAAAACTGTCCCAACACAGATGCCTTCAAACACAATATCAGGAGACATTTCTCCCTCACCTACACCTGCTCGCAGCCCTAATCTGGCTCCCCTTCTGCACTCTTTTCCCCTCACCCTCTGGTTATCTGCCTCTGGCACTTATCCTTTCTTTCTAGCACTTGTAGTATTGTTAATCCACCTAGGCTAGTTTTTAGATTGCACTTAAATGTGTTGTTTCCCACTGTTATATTATATTATTGTTAAACCCTTGCTGAATGCATAATGTCACCTGTATTTGTTAATTCACCAAGGCTAGTTCATGGTTTGCCATTTAGTCTATATTATCCTGATTTTATGTATCGTTGTATTAACCCTCGCTGTAAGTTAAATGTTTTAGCCTACTGTATGTCATGTTTCATGATTGTTGCATGTAACCGGATGCTTGTGTAAAGGGGCAGCAATGCTCACACACCTTTCCAGTATAACCAATAAAAATGAAATGAAATAAGGGAAAAAATAAACCATATACCTGTAATAAATCCCAAGCTATGAAACATGTAAAACTCCATGCCCTAAGACTGGCCTGGTTGCTACTAATGCTCTCAGGTAACATTCGTCTAAACCCTGGACCAGGAGTAGGACAAAGTATACCTGTATCTGTGAAGAAATTGGGGTGGGGAGGGGAGTTAACTATTGCGTCTATTAATATTTGCAGCCTTTTGGCTAAATATGACTCCTTACAGGCCTGGGTAGTGCAACATAAGCCTGATGTTCTCTCTGTTGTAGAAACCTGGCTTACTCCGAGAACCCCTGACCAGGAAATCCAGCTGGAGAGTTATACATAATTCAGACTAGACAGGTTGGGTAAGTGTGGAGGTGGATGTGTTATATATATTAAGGACCCCCTCCAAGGTAGAGTGCTGCCTAACCCACCCACAGGGGGAGACACCCAGCTGCTTGCTGTAAAGTGTAACCTGCTGCAAGAGCTGTTTCTCGAAGTATGTATAGGCAGTATAGCGCAGTGGTCTAAGGCTCTGAACTGCAAATCTGGTGACATCCAGCAGACCAGACCTGGCTTTGAATCCCACAACTTCCACTTGCATACTGTGTGACCCTGAGCAAGTCACTTAACCTCCTTGTGCTCCCAGGTCGCTCCTGTAAAAAAGCTTTCAGCTTAGTGTGCTATACCTGGTTAAACAACTAAATTAAAAAAAAAAAAAAGCTGCAGCTTAGTACCCAAGGAAAATGCCTTCAGTGTACATTCCCCAAAAAAGCAAACAGTAGGATTTAAAATTACCCCCGACTACCTCGCCAAACTCTGCAATACCTCTGAGATTCTAATACTAGGGGGCTTCAATATCAATTGGCTATCCCCCGAGGCGGCACCATATAAAGACGTCATCACTGCGTTGGACATGTACCAACTTGTGGAATCCCCCACACGGACAAACCTTCATGCAGGCACAAGTACACTTGTAGACTGGTTAATAACCAACCGGACAGACAGAATATCCAGTACTACTGTACTTCCAAACACCATCAGCGACCACTCCCCAATTATATGCACCTGGACTAATAAAGCTACAAAATTCCCACCCATAACAATTAAGTCACGAGTGTTAAAAAAAGGGCAACTTGCCTCACTCAAAACCCACCTCATTCTGCAAGACTGGTCGGTCATCTACAATGCGAATGATGTCAACACAGCTCTTGAGTCCTTTATTCATATCTTTAATTCTACCTGCAACATATATGCACTGGTTAGAAAGAGAAAAATTAAATGGTCCTGTAAGTCCTGGGTCACACCCCAGTTGCTCAAACAAATGAAGGCAAGGTACAATCTGTGGTACAAGGCCAAAAGTACAAAATCACTCAACGACCTCCAAAAATTTAAAGCAGCTCTGAAAAAATGTACCAATGCCATCCGTTTGGCCAAGAGTACACACTTTAAAAATGAACTAAACAACTCCTGGGGTAACAGTCCCATGTTTTGGGGAAAACATCAAATCTCTAATGGGGAAAGCTAGTAACGTTCTGCCGGCAATGATTAACACCAATGGAACTATCACCAAAGACCTTAAAGACCTTGCCAATGCCTTCAATAAGGCCTTTACAGACCTTAAAAGAGTACTCTCTCCGGACTTTCTGCTACCCCAAAAAGGAACTAACATCAATAACAATACCACCTCACCAACTAGAACGACCCCCCCCTTTTTTTTTGTTAACTCTTCTTACTGGACCGTCTTGCAGGAAACTCTCTCAGGCATCCTTGGACCCACGAGCTCTACCTCTATCCTGAAGCCTCTCCACCCCATGACAGCCAATCAGACCCCCGACTCTGCACCCCCGGTTGGGCCTCCCAGAGCGTTCTACCTATAATCAAATGTGCCCGGCTGGGAGCGGTCAGCCCTGATGGAGAGAGGAGCCTGGATCTGGAGTGTGGCTCAGCGGATGAGGTGCTGTCGCCTATCCCCGCAGAAGGGGATTTTTCTCTTAAGGTCCCCCCCACTGGCCTGGCAGTGCAGTGCACTCCAGTGCGGCGCATGCGTGCTCCTGTGCACGCCCACAGGAGAGCCGCCACGGCATGTCCCCTATTGCTGGGATCCCGACTGCTGCTAGACTCCCAGTCTCCACTGGGGGTCATCAGACGGTGGGATCATGTCCCCCTTCCTCCCAGGAAAGGAGAGCTGTCCTCCAGACGCTCGATCCTTTCCTCCCCTGCCAATCCCCCGTGGCCGAAATCCATTCCTGAACCTAGGTTGCTGGCGTGGCGCGGCGTCCAGCGCCTCAACCCTCAGCTGCACTGGGCCAGCAATCCCCCCTTCTACCTTAAGATAGTCACTATGGCAGAGGCTAAAAAATATCTAGAACAGGTATGAAGAAAAAACCTGTTTCAGTAGTGACTCGCTCGACCTCAAGTTAGTTGCACTTACCCTGGATGTACTGCTTTCCCCACAAACCAAGATAATCAATCGCTCATTACAGGTAAATCTCCCAAAAAATGGAAAGCAGCTGTGTTCACACCTGTTTTCAAAAGTGGTGACAGAGATAGTCTCTAACTATCGACCAATATCAATTCTTCCTTCTCTCTCAAAAGGCCTCGAAAGGATAGTCTATGACCATATAGTCGACTATCTTGACACATACAAGCTTCAGTTTCAGCAGCAGCATGGATTCAGGAAGGCACATAGCGTGACTACAGCCCTGGCAGAATATACAGGCTGTGTTCATGAGGCTCTGGACCAGGGGCTCTTGGTGGGGGCTACTTACATAGACCTCACCATGGCCTTGGATACAATTAATCATGAGCTACGTCTCATTTCCTCTGTATCAGTGGAATGGTTCAGGAGCTACCTCTCCATGAGGACGCAACAGGTCAAAATACATGATGCTGTTATCTGACCATCAAAATATTTCCACGGGGTACCCCAAGGCTCTGTATTGGGTCTCCTACTATTTAGCCTGTTTCTGAATGACTTCCATAAAGCATGCCAGGACAAGGTCCTTTTATATGCAGATGACGCAGTGCTATACACACGTTACTCTGCACTTGAAAAGCTTGAAAAAAGGTTGCAAGCTGATTTCAGCGTAGCTCAGGCATGGTTCCTTAGATCCAGACTTCTGCTAAATTACAAAAAAACTAAGACCATGTTGTTCACCTCCCCTCATGATAGCCATAAGGCTTATCCCATCAAAATACAAAACCACAGCAACGACATTCTTGAAATGGTCAGTAATTTCAAGTACCTCGGGATCACCCTTGACTGCTGTCTTTTGTATGGGCTGCACATCTACCATGTTGCCAAGGCTGCAAATGCCAGATTAGGACAACTATACCATCACAGATATTGCCTCACTGAGAGTGCTATCAAAACAGCAGTAAATAGCCCAGTCCTGTCAGTCATAGACTATGGTCTGGTAGCAGTCTACGGTGCTGGAACTGACACTGCACTTAAAAGAATCAAAATTGCCCTAAACAAAGTCTGCAGGCTTGTTCTAGGTGCACAATGCGTAACTCATACATGAGAGCTCTGCTCAAGCACTAGATGGCTTAACCTAGCAATAGGATCGAACACCAGGTATGCTTGCTGGCAAAAAAGCCACTAGGCCTTACACCCTTGGGTGTGCAGATTCTCCTCAGCTCCTCCACCAACCCTAGACAAACCAGGGGAACAAGTAAAGCAGCCTTCTGAGTCCCATTTTGCAGCATAACACAAGGACAGCAGTCCTTCGTGTATAGGGCCCCTCCTCTGGCTAAACTCTCTTAGCACTGACCTGATTCTGGAACCAAAACTTGGCCCATTCAAGTCTCAACTATGAGTTCATCTCACTGCACGTAATGTGTGTGACTGTAACCCCAAATAGTAATGATGTTAGGGACTCCTCCAGTACTGCTAAACCGCTGCACTTACCCCCTGCCCCCTCCTAGTGCCCTGCATCCCCACGCTTCACTGAGATTGAACACCCTGTCTAAGGGCAGTAAACAGTATGTACCTGCAGCTCTACCTCACCTCCTCATTGCCTACTAGGATCATCTCCTCTAAACATGTACTGACAAAACCCTCTGGGTTGCTACTCTTCTAAACTATTGCTGTCCTATTATTTTGCTACGCTAGGAACTCTGCGTTCCCTGAGCTTCTGCTGCCCACCATAACATGATAACTGTCCTCTCTGTTCACCCACCCCCATGCACTATGCTCAGATTTCTGGGCTGGGAATGCCTCCCACACTTAAGCTAGCACTAGTCTGATGTTAGAATCTTGCAACTATGCACCAGTGCACTGCAGTAATTGTCCTACTGTTCTGGCATTACACCATGTATCATACATAGCATATGCTGTTTTCTGTTTATCTGTCAATGTATTTTTCTTATTGTCTTACTGTTTTGTTCTCTTATGACATGGAACCTCTGTAACGGAGTTGCTATGCTCAAATGTATTAATCCAACATTCAATAAATAAAAAAATTAAATAAAAGCTAAATAGCACTGCAGCACTTACAAACATGGCTCGGTGTGCTTCACCTCCTGTCAGTGAGACTTCATCAGGGAATAGCCATCTTTAAATATATTACATTAATTAGCCATCACATAAAAAGTATGCAAAATCCAATTATCTAAGCACACCTAATCTAAAAAGTTACCCATAAAGCTTGTGCAAATTATGTGCTTAATTAAAAACGATTGTGATTAAATAGGAGACACTGGAAGGTTCGATGTCTTTTATTGGACCAACAAGTGTCTTGTACAAAGCTGGAATGCTATGCAAGCTTTTGGGGCGTCACAGGTTCCTTCTTTAGATGAATAACAAAACTGAGCAACATAAGCAGTATTTACATATGCCGTGAAGCAATGTACAGAAATAATTGAAAGAGAATTACAGGAAGGGTAGAATGGTAGGCAGTGTGAAGCTCAGAATTCAGGGAATTAGAATTCAGCATTCTACCCTTCCTGTAATTCTCTTCAATTATTTTTATACATTGCTTCACAGCATATATACATACTATACTCCTTACTCCGCTTGGAAATACATCACCTTCTTTTGGAGTTTTCTGTGAGCAATTATCAGCTGCTACTAAGGCTGAACTGTCAAAAGCCTCATACCCCTGGTATGATGCAGTCTCAGCCTGCCCTACTGCAGGCTCGGACTTGGCAGGCTCAGAGCAAACAGACATACTGTCAGTGCCCCTTTCTTCCTGCTAGATTTCATTCTAATGGTCTGACTCCAGGTAACTATACACAGTTTCACCCTTGCATTTTGGATCATTCTCCAAAAGCATATCTACATCAAGGCCATCACTAACCCCAGCTTTTTCAGTTTGTTGGCCCCCTCCCAATTCAGGAAAACTCAAGCCAGTGAGAATGGCACAGTTGGTCCCACTGCACACTTTACCATAGCGAACTGATCAGGTAGAACCTGTTCAGGTTTAACTAAATCCTGATGCACTATGGAGATCATACTGTAGCGCCTGCTCTCTCAAAGCTGGTGTAAGTTTCCCATTAATTTCTGCAGGGAGCATGTACTTAGCTAATTAGGGTTTACTTTCCCCTTACATAGTTAACACTATGAGAGCCTGAGGTAGTAGGATTTCCTTCTGCTGCCCCTGTTCCCTGGGTCTTCCATGCTGCACAGTTATGGGAGAGATGCCCCACTTGCTGGCACACATGACACTTCTATTCCCTGATCCCATTTTATTTGGGAGAACTGGATGTGCTGCACCCTTGTACAGGATCAGCTATGTTCCATTCAGGCAGCCCCGCTGGCTTACCTGTCCCTTTAAACCCAGCTCTCCCTCCCCCAGCACTCTTATGGCTAGCAAAAGGTCTCTTTGCCATATACCCGTCAGCCATTTCGGCTGCTTGCCTGGCTGAATCTGGGGCTCGGTCAACCAACCACACCCTAAGGTCTTCTGGAGAGCACCTGAGAAACTGTTCCAATAACACAGCTTGTATAATTTGCTCAGAAGAGGCTGCTTCTGCACCCTCTAACCACCTCCTGAGTAAATTGGAAAACTATACCCACATTTCCATATAACTTTCTCCATTATGTTTCTTAAATCTACGAAATTCCAATCTATATGCATCAGCAGTCAATACATAATATTTTAGTAACACATCTTTAACTTTATCATTGTCCCAACTGTCCTGTGCTTGTATTTTGGAAAATGCACCGAGAGCCTTTCCAGATAATAAAGGGGTTAGACTGAGGGCCCACGTTCCATTGTCCAATTTGGACTGTATACAGATTTTGTCAAATGTGCAAAGAAAGGTCTCTAAATCATCTCCTTCCTTAATGTGAGGAAACATTTTAGAATTTGGTTTGAGACTGTGTGCTGACCTCCTGTTCTCAACCCCACTTACCATTCTGAATGGCTGCTGACGTAATTTCCCCATCAAGTTCATGCCTGTGCTGTGCTGCTTCCTTTTTTTCGGTTCAGGCTGCCTCCTTTTCAGCTCACTCCATCCATATCCTTTCCAGCTGGATTTCAGTCTGTATCGTGTCCCTTTCAAAATGCAACCTCAGCTTTTCTAGTTCAACATCATCTGTTCTTGGTTTGTCCTTTTGCAGTGGTTGCTATTGCCTTTGCTGTGGTGGCTGCTGCCTTTGATGTGCCTGGGTTGCTTTGGGGGCTGCTGCTGCTGCACTGTCTCTGAACTGTCCTCCTCACTCAGCTCCCACTCATTACAGGCATACTGTGCTGGTTGAGGGACTCCTCTTTGACCACTGCTTGTGGCCTGAGTACTCCCTTTTCTTCCTGGTTATTTTTATGCAGGGCCACTCTGAGCTGCTTTTTACTAAGCAACTCATGGTTAATGTCTTTTTTGGTGCACGACTCTCTCAGCTGTTCTGATTTTAGCTTGTTATAATCTATTGGCACCTTTGTTGCAATTTTTCTGACCACTGACTGAACCCAAAAATAAAGGCATAAAGGAAACAAAAAAAAAGGTTTTTCCTGTGTACTTTGTTATTATGACTGGTTAGGTTTTTGTGCAGTCTCTGTGGATTTACTCTAGGTGTCTATGTATATTACACAAGCACCCTTCAAGTAACCACCAGGTGCTGGGTGGTACTTGTACGCTTCACACAAATCCCACCTCTGCCACTAGATCTGACCAACCCACCCGTCCGCACCCCAACCAGCGCCCCTCTTGCAGCCGATTGCTGCAGACCTTCACCCTTGTTCATCCCTCACCATGCTCTTGTACCTACAATCGACCCTTTGCAAAGGGTGGCACACCCTGTATACCTGGACCCTCTGAGCCCAGTCACCAGTCCCCCTGGATCAAGCTAAGACCACCTGCTTGAACCCCAGGTGAAGAGTGGGCTCTGTTTTATCAAACTTCACTCCACTCCTTTCCCTGTATCAGGAAGGAATATGTTTTTCAAATTGCTTAAACTAGATTTAGTGTGCCTCTTCGGAATGACAGTTACCCCAGAAATTCATAAACTATACCCCTTTTATTAAAATGCATAACCAGTCTGTACGTTGAGCTAAATAAGAACTACTTTATTAACACAATATATTTACTCATTGGCCAAAATAAAATAAAAATATGTACGTGAGAAAACATTGAAAATAAAAGGAGTTAACCATAAAAATGCAAATTTAGCTTTCCTATAGCTAGGTTAAACTTACACGTGAAGAGATGAAAGAAGAACAGTCTCTTGTCTTCGGAGAACTTAAACCCACATCAGAGTTCTCCCCTTTCCAGTCTCATACTGTCAGTCAGCCTAGAGGACTGCCCACTGACACCCCTTCTCTCTTACCATGAGGTTGGCCCTTTATAGAGACAATTCCCATGTGTCTCGGTACACAGTTTCCTCTCTAGCACACGCCTCTTGCAAATAAAAACATTATGGTTGTAACGGGATGAAACAGACATCCCTGTTGTCGCACTAAACAGATACACTCAAACAGCCCTCGAGTTTGCTGTGCTTTTGGCATCAAATTATTGCCAGCAGTATTGCTCTTCCCGGAGTGTCACCCTGCCAGTAGACCCCAAGGAACAGATAAAGATTATCACGAAAAGGACCCTCTTTGTAAACTGGCGGGATAAACAGCAGAACAATTTCGCCACATGTGCAGACTTTTAGAATTTGACCTGGCTGACCTCCCAGTATTTGCTGGGGCACTTCAGTCTGCTGGTCCATTGTATTAAAACATTGATATGCCATACAGGGCAAAGCCCAATGGTAGGAAGGATCTCTTTGTATATGAAAGAGAGGGACTTTTGATTAGAAAGCTTTAGAAGTCATCAGAGAATCGTACATTATCATTCCAGTTAGCTAACTGTATTACAAATTTAGTATGCCACACCATGGTAAACAGTTTTTCTATCTGTTGAATGTGGAGTAAGTCATAGACAAAAGAAACAGGGCGGGAAAGGGAGGAAGACCCCAAGTGCTTTAAAAAATCAATACTGTAATTCTTTAGATCCCATGTAGTAGAACAAGGGATGGGTGCAATCTGTTTAGGACAAATCGCCTTCTGTGACATGAACACTCTACTTCCAACTTCACAAAACTATTTGAATTTGGGGCTATTTTATTAATTAGCGGATACATCGCATCATTATTTACTGCATATTTTAATAAAATATTTAAAACATTTTTTCTGTGTTTTATTGTTTTTCACTGATAGGTGCATTTTATAATCGCAATAAGGCACTCCAGGGCATGGGTTGTTACTTGTGTGAGGCGTGGGCAAATCCCACAACCAGTACCGTCATGCGTTATTGCTTACAGGGGAACGTCCATCACTAAAAGCCCCACACCTTAGTGTAGGGCTCCACAGATTACCCCTTTCAGTGCAAAATGAACTTGTTACTTGAAAAAAAAAAATACATAGCTTGTTGATCTTGCTGCCTTTCTGCCTATCATTGTCAAGTCCCATGCTGCCAGGAACGCATCCCAAAAGTCTGTTGTGGCAAACATCACAACTGGGGATCAGTTGCAGAAAATTCAGCTAGCAGCAGGAGTTATAGGAGCTAATAATAGCTCCATTTCACTGCCCCTCCAGCCCTATCAGAACTACTTGTGCAAGCTATACTTATTCTTGATAGGGTAGCAGGGCCAGCAGCTGGCAAAATTGAACTATTAATAGCTCCGATAACTACAGCTGCTAGTTGAATTGACCACAGCTGATTCCTGACTGTGAGATCATTCGTAGGAGATTCTGGGATGCACTCCTGGCAGCGGGGGATATCAAGCTGGAGGGACGGCTGGATCAACCAGATGGATATAAAGAAAACAGAAACAGAATAAGGGAACATTTTCAACTTTACAAAAACAACATTAATCAGAAGGCTGCTCCATACTAAGGTGTGGGGCATTTAGTGATGGAGTGAATCACTACTGGCAGCTTAAACTAGCTATTGGTATATATGAACTGTGTTAATAATACTATATTTGTATTGCTGCTTGACTGTTGTAGAGTGATCTAATTATATTAGGAATGCACTACATAACTCTAATTAAGAAAACATTGTATAACACTAAATGTAAACTTGTCTTATGATGCAGACTTCAGTAGATATATTTTGCTGTAATACCAAATGTAAACCCGTCTTATAAGGCAGTCTTTATTGTGACATATTTTGCTTTCTCTAACATCATCATAATGTATCTTCAGGATCTACATCTGCAACTAAATCTACCATTGGACAGGCCATATCTCAGAAGATCCAATGCCTATCATTTTCCAGATGAGCCCTACAAAGATGGATATCTAAGGAACCCACACTTATATCTTAATCAACCAGTGGTGGAAAACAGCAGTGTGAGTTGGACACAACTGTTTAGTTTTGGGTGAAGATTCTCATTGCATGACATTTTGTTGTACTTGCAGACGAATAGACAGGTTGTCATAACCTTGATGTTGCCTCTTTTCTCTTCGTTAATGGTTCTACAGGGGAATTTAAAGGCTAAGTAAGAAAACTGCTTTGGGTTGACCCATTAGTGCAGCAGCTGGTGATTCGCTTCCCATCCCTGGGGCATGATTTTGTGCCCTGAGACAAAGTTGTTACTGCTGGCAGGCAAGGGGCTGAAGCAGTGCCCACCTGGACATTCTCGGCTTCCTGTGAGGTTGGACTGCTTAACCTTGTCTGTTATTGGTGGTTTTGGGGGAAAGGGGCCATGGTGCCTTAGAAGAGTTGTTGAGGACACTAATGGGAGCCTTATATCAGTGCCCTCAAGGGGGGAGTAGAAAATGGAATAAGGGACCACACTGGCCAGAATGACATCCCCACGCCTCACCTGGCTGGACTAGGGGCAGACTCTGGAGGTGGGTATACCCCCCACAAGGGCCCTGCCACGGGGGGTGGAGGGGGCAGACCATGAAAGCTCACAACACAGGTAAGGATATGTAGGGCCTGGTAACTGGAGTGAAGAGGCAAGTTCAAGAGAAAGCAAAAATACTTGATCACGAAAAGTGTTGATAGTTTATCAGCAGCAACTTTGTGGAATACTCTTCTTATGCTGGGCATTTTGTCAAAAGGATTTTGTGCGAAAGCAATAAAGTGTACTAGCCACTAGTTTTGCATTTCACCTTTAAGCAGTAAATACTGTTCATATGTAAAACACCATTTGAAGACTTTTATTAATACTTATTAACCACAAAAAAAAACCTCCTTGAAAAGTGAACCATGTGAAATCCTTTCCGTATTGGTAAACGTTTTTAAACTGTAGGGTTTTATGTACTGTCAGGTTTGTTTAACAGGTGCCAGTAACTGCCAGTGCTGATTGAGGTGTAGAATAGTGTAGCTGTAAAGCACCTTACTGCGAGTGCCTCACAGTGTCTAGTTCTGCACCAGCAGCAGTTGTCCCACTATAATACAGTTTGAATTCCGTTACAGTGGTGGCCATTTTTGTGTGTCCTAGTTACTGTTGTTCTAACTTTTACTTTATTCCTCCTGAATAGTTGCACCTGGTAAGGGGGACGTACAGTTATCATCACTACATGCAAGATCGGATGGATGACAACGGTTGGGGCTGTGCCTATCGATCCCTGCAAACCATCTGCTCCTGGTTCAGGCATCAGGGCTACACAGACAGACCTATTCCAACACACAATCAGATTCAACAGGTACATTACTTGGCATTTTTGAAAAGAAACCCATCGGGCCAAACCATGGATAATATGACGCATCACACCTTTGTGCAGAGCTGATGAAGCAACATGGTATGCTGATGCATTCTGTACTTAAAGTTTCTATGGTTACATTTCCATAGTCAACTAATACTGTTGTAGAAGACATTCATATAAACAAAAAAAGTGAACAAATAATGTCTACAATTCGCATGCTGCATTTTTGGCAGAACTGCATCCTCGAAATGTAATATTTGTGTTGTCCTTTTGAGAGATGGAAGAAGATCAATGGGCAATCCAGTCCACCCCCTGCTGTCCTAGAGGTACTATACTGTAATGTTATTTCTCAGTAGAAATGTACCCAAAATACATGTTTTCACAAACACTACACAGAATCATTGTAACATGGATTCAGACCATTATTGTGATTTAAGAAAAGGCTTTTGCAAGGAGAAGGATGATGTCCCTTTCGTCCAGCACCTTCTGCCTGCTGAATCTGTGTAAGATCACTCACTATCACCTTCAACACAGCAGCCACTCTGGAGGGTGTCTTGGTACTGAAAAGCCTCATGGGCTGTAGGAAAGGCAGTCCTCCTGGAATCATAAAAAAGTATCTGACGCAACAACAACAAAAAGTGTCTGTCCTGACACTGTTGATGCTTGCTGTTGAGTTCCTGGACCACATAACCTCAACCTCATCCTCGCACAAAAAAGGTGTAAGGTATGAAGACATAGGTTCTGGTTTGCTTCTCACCACTGAACCTCAAGGTCATTTGCTGCATTAGCATGGGACTAGTCCTGGTGTCCCTGCTCAGGGGGAGGACCTAACACCAGATTTGTTCCTACTGACAGTGCCTGCATGTCAATCTCTGACAACCCTGCTGCCTATTTCAGATGTCTCAGAAGGGCAGTTTGGTCAGTGGAATATGGCATTGAGTTCCTGTGAGCATCCACTGCCTAGACTCAGTGAGTTCTAGTCGATGGTGGTAGATGTGGGATTAGACCTTGTAGCCATCACAGGAAACATAGGCCACCAGGAATAATGATTGGGACTTAGCAGTACTGTACGAGGATACACCATGTATAGATGAGATAGAGATTCAGGAAAAGGGGGTGGGGTGGTCTTTTATATCAAAGAAGACATAGAGGCAGTTGAGGAGTCTGTCAGGGGAGTTAAGGGGAGACAGAGTCACTGTGGGTGCAGCTCACGGTCACACTAGATAAGAATCTGTGCATCGGGGTGGTCCACAGACTGCTAGGGCAGGGAAACAAGGGAGATAGGGAACTCGAGGCAGAGATACAAAAGAGGGCAGCAAACAGGGAGGTAGTGGTGGTTGATTTAAATCTAGCAGACATAGATTGGGTCATTCCAGCAGTTAAAAAAGCTGAAATACCTAGTCATTAATCTAGCCCACTCCCTCACCTAAGGCTATGATAATAACTATGCCCCTTTCATAGCACAGATGCAGCAGGACTTCCAAAGATGGGGCCTCACACATCGAATTGACTCAGTGAGAATGATCAACTCAATTCAACTTTATTTATATAGTGCAAGTCTCACTGCGACTCATTGCACTTTACATCATCTTAAAACATTTAAAATACAGTACATAAACTACATATAAAATCCCTTTAACACAGTGAATATTAAACATTGTCTGGGAAAATGTATCTAAATAAATTGGTTTTAAGCTCCCATTTGAACTGATACAGAGTCAAACTTTCTCTGATGTAATGCGGTAGAGTTTCAGAGAGTTGGGGCTGCATAAGTAAAAGAGCGCACACCAGATGTTTGTAGATGGACTCTTGGAACTTCCAGCAATCCCTTGTCGGTGAAGCAGAGTGGACAGGAGGGGTGGTAGGGACACAGGAGGTCTTGCAGGTAGCCAGGCCTCTGCCCGTGTAGGGCTTTGTAGGTCAGCAAACCGACCTTGCAGAAGATCTGCCACCTAACCAGCAGCCAGTGCAGATAGCTGAGCACAGGTGTATAATGACAAGGCCTGGATAGGCCAGTCAACAACCTGGCCGCTGCATTCTGCACTAGCTGCAGGAGGCAGAGATCTACCCCCAACAGCCCTAGGTATAGGGCATTGCAGTAATCAAGGCAAGAGGTCGTGAAAGCATGGACCAGTGCTGGCAGATCACCTGGGGGGATTAGATGTTTAATCCTGGCGATGTTCCTCAGATGGTAAAATGAGGCTTGTACTATGGCCAACACCGGCCATTTAAGTGTTAGCCTGCCATCCACAATAATGCCAAGATTTTTTACTCAATCCGAGGTGAGCAACTGGGAATCCCTGAGCCATAGCCCAGTGATCTGACCAGATTGCACCCCCCTGCCCCCCGATGCTAAGGTTTCAGCACCAGTACCTTGGTCTTGTCTGGATTCAACTTCAACCAGTTGGCCCTCATCCAGTCTTGAATCTCAACAAGGCAGCTGTTAAACACCGAAACTGGCTCCTACTGTTGAGGCACAAAAGACAGGTATAGCTGAGTATCATCTGCAAACAGTGAAAACTCGGCCTATACCATCTTATAATGTCCCCTAGCGGTGGCATGTACACTGCGAACAACATGGGGGACACGATCGAGCCCTGCGGTACCCCACATGGCAGAGGCAGGCGTGCCGAGGAAAAAATCCCTATCACCACCCTCTGCGACCTGCTAGTGAGGAAAGATTTAAACTAGTTGAAGACTGTAGCCACCAGTCCACAACAAACTCACAGGTGCTCAATCAGAACCCCATGGTCCACAGTGTCAAATGCCGCCAAGAGATCAAGGAGAATCAAGATGGTACGACTCTCCCGATCCCTTGCCACCAGGAGACCATTCTTCACTAGAATCAGAGTAGTCTTAGTGCTATGCCTCTTTCTGAACCCTGACTGGAGAGGATTGTAGATGCTGTGAGCTGTTAAATAGGTCTCCAGTTGAGCGTCCGCCACTTTCTCAATAATCTTACCCACAAAGGGAGGTTAGAGACAGTCTGT
This sequence comes from Neoceratodus forsteri, assembly GCA_016271365.2. Lineage (NCBI taxonomy): Eukaryota > Metazoa > Chordata > Ceratodontiformes > Ceratodontidae > Neoceratodus > Neoceratodus forsteri. The sequence continues at coordinate 57,775,297 of CM057453.1, read as the reverse complement.
AGTTTTCCAGGCAGTCCGGGTCCAGTGCAGATTTTTTTTAGGAGTGGTCTTATAACCGCCTCAGTCAGTGGATCTGGAAAGACTCCTGTCACTAGGGAACCCTGGACTATCATGGATAGCCCATCACTGCAAAGCCCATTAGAGGGCGCTGACTGGATTTCCGATCTGATAGAGGCAATCTTATCGGCAAAAAACAGAGCAAACTCATCACATCTAAATTGTGAAAAGGCTTCTCCAGACTGAAGAGAGGGTGGATTGCACAACCTATCAACAGTGCGAAAGAGCTGAGCTGGTCTGTTAGTTGCCGCAGCAATCTCTTTGGACAGGAACTCGTCCTTTTTACAGGAGATTGCTGATTGATAGTCCCTATAGTGGGCCATCAATCTAAGTTTGTCCCCATCCTGACCGGTCCTCCACCAGCGTTGCTCCAATCTTCGACCCCTCCTTCTCATCTCCCTGATAGTCCCATCAAACCAGGGGGACTTCTTGCGAGGTGAGGGGTCGAACATAGACAGGTGTGATACAGTCGAGGGCCTCGGTTATAACCCTATTATAGGTCAGCACCAATTCCCTTGGCTCGTCGTAAGTACTTATCAAACTTCATAGGTTCAGCACCGCCATTAGACCTTGTGGAGTCACACCCCTTAAAGGGCGGTACTGGACCATCTCTATAGGGAAAGGTCTACTGGGGGACCTCAAACAAGAATCTCACAGTATGGTGATCTGACCACACAACTGGCTCCACCCTAAGGTCAGAAACCTCCATTCCCAGTTGGGAGACGAGGTCCAACGAATGGTCGTGAATATGGGTTGCAGAGGTAACAACCTGTGTCAGGCCCAACAAACACATCAGTTGGAGGAAGTCTTGACCAAACTCTGAGAGTTTGTCGTCGACCCGGCATTGAAGTCCCCCAGAATAATCCATCTGGGGGACTCCAACATCAGCTCGGCATCGATGTCCGTGACTTCCTGCAGGAATTCCCTCCCTTCCCCCAGAGGTCAGTAAATGAGAAAGATCCTGCAGCCTACACCCGCAAACCCTTGATAGCTACACATTCGAAGTATCTCGCTACTCCAACTGGGAAAGCTGCAAGGCTCAAGTTCAACTTAAAACATATTGCCACTCCCCCACCCCTACGATCCTCTCTCAGGCAGTGTACCACCGAGTACCTGGCCGGAACAGCTGATTCCAACACAAGACCAGCACTTTCATCCAGCCAGGTCTCGGTGATGCAAGCCAGATCAGATAACACAACATGATCAGCAATAATTGCTGTCTTGTTCCTAATAGATTTGGCATTACACAACACTGCCCGAGAGGGATAGGAAGATGAGGCTGGTCCAGTATCCTGCCCACTAATTGTGGAGCCCTTGGATATGGGAACTAGGCAGAGAGGACCCCTCTCCTGGAGCCTATTTCGCCCTAGGGCTCCTCGTACCCACCACCCCAATCCGCCCTCCCTCCATTCCCTTCCCCCTCTCAGGCTGCACAAATCTCTGTTTTCTCCCCCTACGCATTATGCCTAGCACCCTACTGCACCCATAAACCTCAGCTGTTAATGGGGGGCGCATAAAAGGTCAGAGATCCCAGAGCCTGGAGGGGGAATAATATCTTACCCTGGGAGCAATTGGCTAACACGTCTTAATGCTACTTCTACTTCCCTAATACATTTATATAAGACTTTAACCAGTTTGTACTTCGCTATTTCCCAGACTTTAAAACAAGATGACTTATTACTGTTCACATCAACACATATACACATAGAAACATAGAAACATAGAAGTCGACAGCAGATAAGGACCGCAAGGCCCATCCAGTCTGCCCATTTCTTTTTCTACCTTATAAATGTGCCGTCGGCCTTTGCTCTGTCAGTGGCCTATCTATTCATAGTCATTTGTATTGCTCCCTTATGCCTATCCCATGCCTGTTTGAAGCCCTGCACTGTATTCATAGCCACCACTTCTTGTGGTAAGCCATTCCATGCATCCACCCTTTCTGTGAAAAGAATTCTCACATTCCCCTTAATCGGCCCCTCTAATCTCATGCTGTGTCCTCTTGTCCTGCTATTTTCTTATATTTAAACATGTTAGACTCTTTCACCTTGTTAATGCCCTTAAGGTGTTTGAATGCCTCGATCATATCCCTCTCCCTCCTTTGCTCAAGGGTATACATATTGAGCTCTGTTAATCTGTCCTCATATGTCTTCTGATGCAGTCCCTGCACCATTTTGCTGCCCTTCTCTGACTGCCTCAATTTGGTTAATGTCCTTGTGAAGGTGTGGCCTCCAATACTGCATGCAGTACTCAGATGGGGCCTAACCAGTGTCTTGTAAAGAGGATTCTAGGGACATGGATATGTTGTTCATCCACACTCATTGGCAGGTATCCTTGCCGCTTTAAATCTTGCGGAAGGTCTTCAAGCTTGCTCCTCCCACCCACCGGGTGGTATAGACTCCCGCCCCATGACGCCAGATCTTCCTTACCGCTTGAGCTCAGGTTCCCTCCTTAGCAGCTCTGCGTTTGAGACTAGTTTCCTATTTCTCCGTTGCTTGATTTAAAAATAAATTTTGCAAAAAGACTTAGTCTTCTATCCCTCATGACTGCGATGGACAAATCGACTCCCGGATTTCGGAGATGCCCATGCGGGCAGAAGATGTCTCGGACGGATCCACACTCCACGTGTGTCTACTGCTTAGGCCTTGAGCACGACCCGCAGGCTTGCGACCTGTGCTCATCCTTCTCGGCCTACGTCCTCGAAGACCGTGCTGCCCGATTACATCTGGGCCGTCCCGAGAAGCGTCTCCCTCCGGTGAAGTCCAAGGAGGCCCGGTTGGCGGTGTCCGCGGCGGCGGGCTCGGCAGATCAGCTCGAGCGGATGGTCGCCCTCGAAGAGGAGGCGGCGCGGGCCGTATCTTCCTCGGCCGCGGCATTTATCCCGCTCTCTCTGGGCTCTTCTTACACGGCTTCTTTAAGGAGCTTTTGTCTGTCCCCTCCACTAAAGGAGAAGGCCCTCGTTGCAGGACCTTATTCTCGGTCCAAAAGAGGGACAGGGTAAGTCCCTCCGTCGACGCTCTTGGGAGCGGAAGGTCCTCTCCGGACGTCCGACCGTCGGCTTTTGGTCGATCGGCCGGCTTCGCCATTGGCCTCACATGGTGTCCCCGCCAGGTCAGTTGACCGACTCTAATCGATGAAGTCGAGATTTTTCTCGACTCCATTGACGGGCTGTCGCTTTAGCAGCCGAGATTCCCTCTCCGCGTTCCCCCGGAGGAGTTGAGGATCCTGGCTCGCCTTGTGCCTCCGTTCCGAGCCTCGGATGCACCATCCGAGCCGGCGGAGTGCCGGTTCCAGCCGACACCTCCCGCACCGACCTCGGAAATTCCGGGACTCTCGTCCGTCTGACCTCTTCGTGGTCCAGCCGATCCCACCGCCATAGGCGTCTCGGTCCGGCATCGCGTAAGCGGCTGCCGCTGCCCCCGCCCTCCTCCTCGGATGAGGGAGGCTTCAGGAATTACGCCACGGTATTTAGGACCTTATGTTGCAACAGTTTCTCCTGGCCGGGAATAAGCTTCTAATTCTGCCGCTTTCCCCGCCATTGCTGGCTGTCACCGGATCGGCCGACACAACCCCCACTTATCCGAGGAGCCTATACCCAGGCGAGTTGTTCGGCCAAAACCAGCTGCTCCACCGACTCCGTGGAACCTCCGCCTCACAGCCACCACTGGGGCTCCGACCATGATCTCGGTCGGCCAAGGGTCTACCCCATCGTTGTCAGGTTACCCTCACCCGATCGACCTCGGCAGGTGAAGGGTGGCTCAGGCCAGAGGCAGTTTTCTGAGGACTCTTCCGAGTCCGAAGATGATTCCTCCTTTTCTCCAAGCGACTGGACTTGGAGTCTTCAGGAGGTCAGTCAATGGACTATAGCCGCCGTCCTTCCTAGGACTGCTTCGGCTCATCTCGGAGTCCACCGGATGGAGCTCGAACCCGTTTCCAACGGGCCAGGTATCCTCACTGAGATTCTGGACCCAGGGATTCTCCACTGAGGCCTTTCCGTGGCCGAGGCCATAGTGGGTCCGGCACTGAGCTTTGGCAGCCTGCTTCCTGCCCTGCGCCGGCCAGGATGGCCAGGAAGCATGCGGTCCTACTGGTTCCTTTGTCCGTCTGAACACCCTCTGCTGAGGGGTTGTTACCACAGCGTCTGCGCGCACGGGCAACACCAGGGATGTGGACAAACCTCCTGACAAGGAGTCCAAGAAATTGGACTCTGTCGGCTAAAAGTCTACGCTGCGTCCTCTCTCGGCCAGGCCAGTTCGGCCGCCTCATGGCACATTTCTCTCATGCCCTGTTGGGCTCCCTGGATGAGGTCATCCTCATCTTCCCGCCGATCTGCAGACTACGGTCAAGCAGGTGCGAACCAGGGCAGGGCAGTGGCCAAACAGCAGCTCCAGACTGCTTTTGGATTTAGGGACCATGTGCCAGATCGGTGGCGTCAGTAGTGGCTATGCGCCGGGCGGGTTTGGCTGAGGATATCCACCTTTACTGGATACCCAGCACAAGTTGGCGGATGTCCCTTTTGGGGACTGACCTCTTCGGCCCTGGGGTGGAAGGTCACCTGCAGAGGATCGAGAAGTCCAATGCTACCTTGACTCGGCTCTTCCGCCAGAAGGACAAAGGCCGCAAACCACAGCCTAAGCCCTTTCGCCCTTCTGTGCCCCTCGCGCGCCTGCCCAGCAACGCCAGGGCCAGCAGGCCGGCCTTGGCATCCCAAACCCCGCCGCTTCCTCTAACAGGAGGCAGGGAGAGGCCCAGGAGGTCCCTCGGCCGGTCCCTCCTCCAAGCCTGCCCAGTGACGGGCTGAGGGGTGTCGCCCCATTCCCGCCACCTTATCCCTGGGTCCCCGTGGGGACGGCCCGCACTTCCTGCTCACTTGGTCCGCTGTTTCCACGGGACAGGTGGGTCTGAGGGTGGGAAGAGGCCTGCTCTGAATTCGAGCAGGCACCACCTTCAGAGCCGCTCCCTCGGGGCTTGGGATCCCCAGCTCACTGGCGTGCCTGCCGAGCCGACATCGCCTCCTCCCCAGAAGGAGGTGATAAGAGAGGTGGTGGACCTCCTTCAGACCCAGGTTTGTGTCCAGGTACTTCCTGGTTCCGGCGGACGGGGCTGGCGCCCATTCTCGACCTACACGACCTAAACAAGTTCCTAAGGTCTCGAACCTTCAGGATGGTCACTCTGGCTCAGATAATACCATCCTTGGAACGCGGGCGCAGTGGTTCTGCTTCTGGACTTGCAGGACGCTTTGCCACGTCCCTATCCGTCCGCCTCACCAGGAGATTCCTTCGCTCCCGAGCCGGAAGGATCCCTCTTCAGTTCCAAGCCATGCCCTTCGCTTGTCTCCAGCTCCCAGGGTCTTCACCAAATGCATGGCAGTGGTGACAGCATTCTCAGCGCCGAGGTCCGGTGTACCCTTACCTGGACGACTGGCTGATAGCAGCCCTCCAGGAAGGAGGCAGAGTGGTCCAGAAATCTGGCCTCCAGGTCTGCTCTCAACTGGGCCTCCTTATCAACGGAGGCCAAGTCGGAACCTCGAGTCAAGCAGGTGATTTATTCATCGGGCGCAGCTCGACTCTCTTGAGCCAGGCGCTGCTCCCGGACAGGGCCGAGGTTCTTTCCTCCTTTGCCCGATCATTTCTGGTTGGGCACTTGCGCCTGCCCGACTTCCTGCGCCTCCTGGGTCTCATGGTGCCTGCACCAGCGTGGTCCGTTGAGTCTGCTGGAACATGCTGGCCCTTCAGTGGGACTGGCCAGCCAGTGGTCACAACGCCGCGGCATCCTTGGACCAGCTTAGTCGGTGACACAGGGGATGTGGAACGCGCCCAGTGGTGGACCGCTCCAGATCATTTGCAGGAGGGCATCCTGCTCGTCCGCCCGAGCCGACGGGTCTCTATCGACCGATGCCTCTGATGGGTTGAGGTGCCCATCTGGGGAACACCGGCTCATGGCCTCCTGGTCCCCTTGAGTCCCGATGCCACATCAACCTGCTGGAACTCCGGCGGTCCGCCTAGCTCTCACCGCCTTTGCTCGTTCCTCCGGGGTCAAGTGGTCCGAGTCCAGACGGACAATACACGACCATGTACTATCTAAACCGCTAGGGCGGACGCGCTCCATGCTTCTATGCAAGGAAGCTCTCGCATTTGGTCACTGTGCGCAGCCTGAGGCGGATCTCCTAGCCATTCATGTGGCAGGAGCCTCCACACCCTGGCCGATGCCCTGAGCCGGATAAGGCTGCATCCCACTAGTGGTCTCCTGCCGGAGGTAGTACAGCATCTGTTCACCCATTGGGGCACACCTCAGGTGGACCTGTTTGCCTCAGGGAGAACGCGAGCTGAGCCTGTTCCATGCCCGCCTCACTCAGGGCCGCTGCAGGGGATGCCTTCGAGGCAGTGGACCCCGGGCCTCTTCTACGCCTTTTCCCCATTTCCTTGATCCACAGAGGTGCTTCTCAAGGCGAGGAGGGACAAGGCGCAGGTGATTCTGATAGCCCCAGACTGGCCTCGCCAGTTCTGGTACCAGATCTCCTCAGTCTCAGCTCCAGGACTCCTGGCAGCTTCCAGCTCGCCCGGACCTGTCTCTCAGTCAATCAGGGAAGGTGTTCCATCCGGACCTTCAATCCCTGCACCTGACGGCCTGGTTCCTGAGCTGCCTAGAGTTCCAGGCCTTGGGTCTTTCACGAGGTCCTCAATGTAGTTGAGGCGTCCCGTGAGAGTCGACCAGAAAATGCTATGCCTTCAAATGGAAAGGTTTTCCATTTGGTGTCAGGGCAAGGGCTTGGACCCTTCCTCCTGTTCCTTGGCAACATCTTGGACTATTTATGGTCCCTTTCTAGTCAAGGGCTTAGGTCGGCGACCCTAAGGGTGCACCTGGCAGCCATCTCTGCTTACCGGGCGCGGGCCGGGAAGCAGTCGGTGGCGCAGGAGAAGGTGGTCTGGCGCTTTTTCAAAGGCCTTGATCACATTTCCCCTCCAGTGCGGGAACCCCCACCTCCGTGGGATCTACTGCTGGTACTGGCAAAGCTCATGGGCAAGCCATTCGAACCTATGCATGTGTGCTCTCTCTCACCTGTCGTGGAAGACCGCCTTCTTGGTGGCTATCCGCACGTCAGCCAAGGATGGGAGAGCTCCAGGCGCTTCCATCGAGGTCTCCTTACCTGGTCTTCCACAGGGACAAGATTCCTGCGCCTCCACCGAAATTCCTTCCGAAGGTGGTGTCGGAGTTTCACCTTAACCAGGTGTTGACTCTGCCGGTGTTCTACCCCAATCACACCTCGGAGGCCGAATATAGGCTCCATACTCTGGACCCTAGAAGGGCGCTCGCTTATTATAAGGAGCGCACGGCTGAAATTCGGGGAGAGGTTCGACAGCTGTTTGTCACCCACGCTGAGTCGCATCTGGCAGACCTGCAGCTGATGAGACGATAAGCAGGTGGGTAACTCCTGCATAGATCTCTGCTTATAAGTTGGCGTGGCATGGAGCCTCCCAGAGGATAAGAGCTCATTCTACCCGCCATACTGCTGCAACGGTGGCTGCTTCCAGAGCGTCCCTATCCAGGAAATCTGCAGGCTGCTACCTGAAGTCAGCAAACACCTTTATTACCCATTACCACATTGACCTTGAGTCACGCCGGGATGCTGGTTTTGGGGCCTCGGTTCTCCAGTCTCTTTCCCAAGTAAGTATTATTGGGGGTGTGCGTCTTGCCTCCCTCCTCCGGAGAACTGCTAGGAGTCTGCCAATGAGTGTGGATGAACAACATATCCATGTCCTATAAATACAGGTTACTCACCTGTCAGGAGTTCTAGGATAGTATATGTTGTTCATCCACCATTCCGACCTCCCGGCTCGACGCGCAACCTGAGCTTCCAGCGGCCAGATCTGGCCATGGGGCGGAGTCGAGAGTTATACCACCGGGTGGGTGGGAGGAGAAGCTTGAAGACCTTCGGCAGATTTAAGCGGCAAGGATACCTGCCAATAGTGTGGATGAACAACATATACCATTCCTAGAACTCCTGTTACAGGTGAGTAACCTGTATTTGTACCTCCCTCTTCCTGACTTGTGATACCCTACCTATGCACTAACACCCAGCCCACCTACTGCTTTGGGGTCTGCTTGGATGATTTCAGGTCATCAGTGACCATGATGCCCAAGTCTCTTCTTCCTTTGTGACTACTAGCAACTCCCCTCCCAGCCTATAGGTGGCTTCAGGGTTTCTCTTCCCTATGTGCATGATTTTGCACTTCTTTGCATTAAATCCCAGTTGTCACTCTTCTGACCATTTTGCTAGTTTATCCAGATCTCTTCTCATTCCGCCCACCCCATCTGGATCATCTACTCTGTTGCAGATCTTGGTGTCATCTGCAAACAGACAAGCCTTACCCTCTAGTCCGTCTGCAAGGTCACTAATGAAGATGTTGAAGAGGACTGGCCCCAGGACTGATCCCTGAGGTACCCCACTTGTGACTTGCATCTCTTCTGACTGTATACCATTTACCACCACTCTCTGTTTTCTGCCTGTCAACCAGTTTGCCACCCAGTTGACCAACTTCTGACCCAACCCGAGCCAACCGAGCTTATTTATCAATCTTCTATGTGGAACAGTGTCAAAAGCTTTGCTGAAGTCAAGTTAGGCGACATCAACTGCTCCCCCTTGGTCCACCACTCTGGTTACCCAGTCAAAGACATCTATGAGATTAGTTTGACAGGACCTTCCTTTTGTAAACCCATGCTGTCTTGGATCCTGTGCCCCTATGGATTCCAGGTGTTGCACTATCCTTTCCTTAAGGAGTGCCTCCATAATCTTGCCCACTACTGAGGTAAGACTGACTGGTCTGTAGTTCCCTGCCTCCCCTGCTACCACTCTTGTGGGCGGGATCACATAAAGCCCTTCTCCAGTCTTCTGGGACCTCTCCTGTGCTCAGAGACTCACTAAACAGTTCTGCTAATGGCTCTGCTAGTTCCACCTTTAGCTCCTTAAGTACCCTGGGATGTATGCCATCAGGTTCCATTGCCTTATCCACCCTGAGCTTAGCAAGCTTTGTAGGACCCTTTCTTTTGTGAAGGGAGTAGTGCTCACCTCCTTCCCCCCTGTGTCCATGATGCTGAGCTGTGGGCCCTGCCCTACCTTCTCTTCAGTAAATACTAAGCAAAGTATCTATTCAGGATAGATGCCTTTACAGGTCCTCCTCCTCACATGCTCCCTTTTCTCCATTAAGCTTAGCAATACCCCTCTGGACTTTCTCCTTTCACTAATGTATCTATAGAAAGTCTTGTCACCTTCTTTTACTGTTCTTGCTAGTGTTTCCTCAGTTTGGGACTTTGCCTGCCTTACTACCTTCCCTGCTTCCCTTAGGGCAGTTTGGTATGCCTCCTATCTTCATCCCCTGTGTTCCTTATATTTCCTGAAGGCCAGCCTTTTGACTCTGACCTTTTCTGCTACTGTATTTGAGAACCAAAGTGGTTTCCTTCTTTTGCACTTCCTTTTCTGTCTAACACAATGGGATGTTGCTTCAAGTATTGCATCCTTAATGCTTGCCCACTTTGCCTGTACCCCCTCACCTGTGTTTCTTTTTGCCAGGGCTAGCTTAACTCTGTTGGCCATCTTATCAAAGTCAGCTCCTCCGTTAGTCCCATATTTTTGCCTTGGAATGGGATGATTTAGATGTAGTAGCCAAATTGAACCATACCATGTGATGGTCACTGGCCCCCAGGTGACCTTCTACCTGAGATCTGTGATCCCTTTCTGTTAGTCAGTACTAGATCTAGAATAGCCCTGTCTCTTGTGGGTTGCTGTACCAGTTGTTTGAGGCCCTCCCTGCAGGAATCCACTGTGTGTCTAGTTCTGGCAGATGTTCCTGCTGGTATTGACCAATCTGTATCTGGCATGTTGAAGTCTCCATTATCAGAACCTCCCTTTAGCTGTCATGTTTTGTATATCTTCTAACAGTAATGTGTCTATGTCCTCCCCTGGTCTGGGGGCCTGTAGACAACCCCAGTTCTTATGGCTGTCCCATTTCCTGTTTCAGGGTGACCCACAGTTCTTCTGGCTCCTTATGTGTATTCTGAATTTCTGTAGCTTTGATATTTTCATTGACATACAGGGCCTCCTCCCTTTTTGCCCTCGGTCTCTTCTGAGCAATATATAGCCAGGTACTGAAGTCTCCCAAGTGTGGTTACTGGTAAACCACGTCTCACTAATTGCTACTATGTCCAGTTTAGCCTCTGACATTATTGCCTGCAGGTCTGGGATCTTATTTCCCAGGCTGTGAACATTTGTGTACATGATTTTCCATTGGCCAGATTTTGGTGTGTTAGTTGTTGGGTGAGGTTTGGCATTACCCCTGTGCGTCATATGGGGAGACAAACCTTTTTTCTTACCTGGTGATGCAAATGAACTGCAAACATGCTGAATCCCTGTTTGACCACTAGCTGAGGGGGGAAGGGTGTTCTTCCCATTCGACGTATGGGGTGCTGCACCCCTCTCCCCATTTGCTAGTTTAAATATTCTGCAAAGACGTCCAAACTTCTGCCCCAATGCACTGACTCCTCCTTAGTCAGATGCAGTCCATCAAATTTAAAGAACTTTCGTTCCCAGAACTGTTGCCAGTCCTACAAATCTGTGTCCTTTTCCTGGCACCAGCCCTTGAGCCACATGTTTAGCTCCCTGTCTCCCTTCTCTGACCTTCCGTCCATCTCCCCCTCTCCCAGACTGGCAGGATCTCAGAGAAGGAGATGCCGGATGAAATAGATGATAGTTTGTCACCCAGCCTGGTCAGGTGTTCCTTGGTCTCCACAACTGACCGGCTGGCGAGATCATTAGTCCCTTTGTGTACTAGGACATCAGTGTTTTTTCCTGCTTTGTGAATAATTTTAGCAATGCAGTCAGTGTCTCTCCATGCTGATGTACCTGGGAGACATCTGACCATTACCCCTGGCTGGAGATGGGTATCAACTCCCCGAATCATGGAGCCTCCTATGATCAGAAGTTTTTTGGATTTCCTTTTTGCTTTTTTTGTTTTGGTTCCTGATTTGGGTGAGTTTTGTTGTGCTAGCTCCTGTGCTGCAGTGTCCTGCTCTGCAGTGTCTTCTGCCTCTTTGTTTGATTTCAGAGATAGAGGCAGATACCTGTTTGTAGTGTTTATATGTTTTTGAGGTAATATGTTGAGAGCAGAGAGTGATGGGGCACCGATTTGCCTCTCCTAACCACCTGCCAACCTCCTGGACCAACTACCCTCTGCGGTCTAAGTTTTTCTGTTGGATGCTGGGGAAATGGCGGTGGTTCTTATAATGTATTTCCTCTTGAATATGAAATTTGAGCGTGCAATCTCTGCCCATGCTGTCCGGAGCTGAGCTAAGATCTCAAAGGCCCAGCATGTAGGACAGTGTCCTAAATCCTGTAAGACTGTCCTTCTGAAAATTGTTCCACAGTACCTGCAGTTAATGATATCCATTCCAGATAAGTTGCTGGGTTTATAACCTAGTCAGAGTAATTAGAAGGAAAAAAAGGAAAAAAAATGCAAGTAATGGTTTGATTGTGTTTTGTTTAACTTGTTATAACAAGTTAAATTACTAGTGCCCCTGTAAATGAGCTCACCTTGTGGAGGACCCACTGATCCACCCCTTCCTGCTCTGCCACAGGAAATGTCACAGCTGTGGTACCCTATAAAAGGAGTGTAGTGTGGGGTGGTTGGGGATGGGGGTGGGTGGCTGGGCCCTTCCCCTGCCGAAAAAGAAGAACCACGGACGAAAGAACAAGGAGGTAAGAGCAGAAACAATCAGTCAACAACAAATGCAGTAACCCTGAAAGCTTATCCTAATGTTAGATAAAACTGTAAAACCTGTAAAGCACCACCTGTAATAATTTCAGAGAAGATATACGCTGTAAGAAACACTTTGCTACATATACATTCACACTCACATCACCTCCCCAAACCCTCAGACCCCAACCATCCCAGAATCAACTACAGTACTACAAAATATTTTCTTCCTTTCAGGGAGTCCAGAAGGCAGTGAAGCAGTTCTAAATATTTTCTAGCCTTAAGTGGCTTCAGTCTCAAAAGGCAGTCCCTCTCTCACAGGGCTACCTCTTGACCGTTATAATCTTCAAGGAGATAAAATTTTCCAAAGTGGGGCCAGCAAAAGGAGATTGCAAAGTCTTAGACCATCAAACTGCAGCCTCCTTAGAACTCTCACCCCTAAAGACTGTTCTCTTTCTTTCTGATCTTAAGGATACAGGGGACCCTGGACCCTCTCACTGAGCAGGGCTCCGCTCCAGTCCAAAAAAATGAAATGTTGTCGAATTCCAGTCCTGACACTGGTATGGGCCCTCTCACAGCCCACCATACACCTAACTCAGTTCACAAACTATCTAGTGACAAATACGTCTCTTCTCAGTAGCAACTCCAGCTTCAGAGAAATACAGCCTCTCAGTTTTATAGTCCACTCCCCTTATCTCTACTAATCCGGGGAGTAGCTTTGCCACAAGCCCTATACCATTTACAAAATATTCCTCTGAACCTGCCACAGGCCAGTTGTTGGAGGACTTGAAGCCGAGAGATATCCCAGTACTTCTGGGCAGGGCAGTGCAGCGCCCAAGGTCAAACAGTAGATCTTGACTCTCCCATGACACTCAGGAGGATTGGAATTACTAAACTTGAAACTATACTTCTGGGCAACCTACCTATGGTTTCTTACGTACACCAACTTGGAAGGTGTTGGGAGACACTGGCAGGAAAAAGAGTGAGAGTTACTTCCCCAGGTAAGTGAATACTTGCATTTATACCATGCAGCCCCACCACTCCTTCAAGTGATTACCCAGAATCCATGGCTTGGGGCACAACTGCACGTTTGGGCAAAGATCAACAAACAGTTACCTCTAACCCCCTTCATATCCCTACTCTGTCTTGTGCGGCTCCTGGACAACTTCCCACCACCTCAGTTAGACCCTGGTTACCGTAGCTGGGAACAGCATGGGCTACAATACCTATACCAACTCGTAGAGGGACCCACCCCCAAAGCATCTGCAGAACTGCAGACTTTGTATAGCCTCTGTCAGACCAGATTTTTTCGGTACCTACAAGTACACTACATTCTCTCCCTTCCAGTTGCAGTGTGCACCCCAGACTTGTACCCTGCTATAATAATCTTCTTCATTCTGTTCCTGTGATCCAGCAACACAGAGCACTTAATTTTGCAGCTGTGTAGAACCCTGGTTTCCTCAGTGGGGGATTCCACACAAAACAACAAATGATGGGTTAATGAGACAGGTTCTCCCATAACTACGAAAACCCTGGGCGTCAGCCTGCCAGGCAACCTCCCAGGTTACAGGTTCTCATATCTGGAGGGAATATGCCTGGAAGCAACTGATTAGAGTCTTTCAGACTCTGGTAATCCATAATCACAGCACACTGTTCCATCTGCTGGAGATGCTGTGGAGAATTCAGGACTGACCACACTTGTGATGTGGAGCTGCCCAGCTTTATGGCCATTCTTGGCTTCCCTAGAAGCAGATCTGGAGACATTGTACTCCAAACCCCTTCCCTTGACACCTGAATAATCCTGCTGCTGCAGTTCCCCAGAGGATTCTGGAATCCACATGTGAATCAACAAAAACTAAATAAATAAATACCTGCTACATATCCATATCACAGCAGCTAAGAAAGCGAGCACCAAGCTGTGGCTCACACAACAGTTGCCAAATCTCACATTGTTGAGGGGTATAGTTTGCCAGATCTACAAGATGAAGAGGATAACTCACTCCCTTAAAGAGCCACTGATGCCTCAAGAAGAACTTTGAAAAACATATTTGAACACAAAGCTTGTATTTCTCATGAGCTCTGTATTTCTTATCCTCGTTATTTATTACTGAGGTCATATGCTTGAAAATAGGATAGTTGTTCCTTGAGGGTTCATTAGCGCCTACTGCTTCTTCCTAGCCTGATGTCCAATACTCTGTTTCTGACATCACAGTTATCCCCATGGCAACAGACTGTGATGTCACAACACAGAATTATGATTTCAAATAGGGAATAAGGTACAGAGACAATTAAACTCTTAAGAGATATACTGTAGCACTTGTTTTTGTGGGACTTTCTTCTGTAATAATGGAGAGGATAAATCTATATAAGATACATGAAATACAAGCTGAATTGTGCCTAAATTTAATTTTTTCCAAAGTTTTACCAAAGACATCCGCTGATTTAATGACCCCAGAAAGCTCTTTAATTCACATTGGAATGCATGGCTTCTAGATATAACAGAAGGGGATCCGAATTTTGTCTCCTGAACCAAAGGGGAATGCATGGTTTAGTGGATTGGCCAGTTGGGCCGAGGGAATGGCTGGGTTTGTACAACTGGTGAGGCCTGTGTTTGGTGGCAAAACACTGCTCATGGGGGCAGGCACCCAAACTCAAATGCAGAGTTGCTTGTCCTGTCCCTCCCCAGGATTGCACTCCACTTCTATCCTTGTCCATTTGGAAACCTGGTTAATGAGAACTTTGCAAACTGACTCTCTGTAAAAAAAAAAAAATGATTTAACATAGGAGAGTGGGAAGGGCCTCCCTGCACTGTACCTAAGGGGGGCTCATGACAGCCAGGTGAAAATACCTATGGCGGACTGGAGAGGTTTGATAACCATCTGTGTAATGTATCACTAACTGCTGTGCTTAACAGTTTGTACCATTTATTGTGAAGATCTTTATTTAACAGTTTATTAACAAAAAAAAGAGCGCCAGGAGTTAGACCCTGCTAAATATGTTGCAGGATTGCCTTCTGCTGCAGCTGGTCAAAGAACCCACAAGGTAAACTGTCATTCAAACCCCAGGAGTCCCTCAGTATGCTTAACTAATACAGTCAGCCTCCTTTGTTAAACTGCCTCAGAGAGATTGGAACATATGTAAATGATGAAATGTATCATTGGCTCGTGCCACAGTTCAGACTGATGCCCCTAGGTGCTGTTGCGTTCTGAAATGCTCAGATTCATTCTTTTCACCTGCCTAGTAAGACGCCTCAGAGAACTCAGCATCTCAGTAAATTTTGTTGTTTTCCATTTTAAAACTCAATACTTTGATAGTAAAAGTAAATAACGCTGCCCCTAGTATTTTCAGGTTAGTCAGGTTTATTTGGGGGGAATTTTCCCACATTATTTGGTCCCATTCTGGTTCTGGGGAACCAAGGGGCGCCATCTCCTCA
Organism: Neoceratodus forsteri; assembly: GCA_016271365.2. Taxonomy (NCBI): domain Eukaryota; kingdom Metazoa; phylum Chordata; order Ceratodontiformes; family Ceratodontidae; genus Neoceratodus; species Neoceratodus forsteri. The sequence continues at coordinate 57,760,063 of CM057453.1, read as the reverse complement.
GCGGGTTTACTGTGCTTTTTTTCACTTTTTAATGAGACTTATCAGTCTCAGCCTCTGCACCTGATATATAGGTGCCTTACCTCATTGGAATGCTCTTATTGTGTAGATCTAGTTCTGTTTAGTCTTCATCGTGGTGTAGTTAACATAGAGCCCCCTGACAAAGACCAAGCATTGGTCGAAGCACTGGGGAGTCGGTTTGTTGAACGCTTTGTATGCTAACTACACCACAATGAGAAGTAAACAGAACTTGTACTAATAAATGGTATTTTGACTATACCTAGTCTTGCTGTTCCTCATTTGGCATCAACGAGTGCAGGGTGCCTTTGGATTTTGTGACTGATTGGGGTTAGCAACCCTATCCCTACACTGGGCACATGAAACTGCTGAGCACACGGCTTGAGGAGAACTAAACAGCATGCTAACCCTGTTACTCTCTTTCAAGCTGGGCAAACCCAGACCGGCCAGACACTTCCTGCAGCTGCTGGGCCACATGGCAGCCACCACAGCTGTGGTACCTGGTTCCAGATTCCAAATGTGGGACATTCGGTTCCACCTCAAGTCCTTTTGGTCACAAAGAAAGGACCCCATTTCCAAACTAGCGCCTGTCACAGTGCCCCTCCTTCAGGCCCTGGAATGGTGGAAAGACTCAGTCTCAGGGAAGGGTTACCCTTCTAGCAGCTGGCTCCCTCTATCATTTTGACCACTGATGCCTCCCTTATCGGTTTGGGGTGCATCTTGGAGAACTGACAGTATATGGCAGTTGGTCTCCCCAGAAGTCATTATTGCACGTCAGCCTCCAAAAGCTCAAGGTAGTCCTCCTAGCTCTACAGTCCTTTGCCTCGCAGGTACAGGGCAAGGTGGTGCAAGTCAAAACAGACAGCACCACAACCATGTATTACATCAGCATGCAAGGAGCTACCAGGTCCACCCTTCTGTGCACAGAGGTCATGAAAGTATGGAACCTAGCCTGCTCATTGCAGGTCTCCCTCTCTGCAATCCATCTGCCAGGCAAGGATAATGTCCTGGCAGACTCCCTCAGCAGAATCGGCCAGAGCCACCTCGAGTGGTATCTAAACAAGCAAGTCCTGCACTCAGTTTTCAGAAGGTGGGGTACTCCAGAAATAGATCTCTCACCACCCTGGAGAACCACCAGTTGCCCCAGTTTTGCTGCAGGCCTCCAGCTCAAGGGATAGTGCCATTGGATGCCCTGGCTCTGGATTGGTCGGGGAAGTTCCACTATGCCTTCCCTCCCTTCCCTCTGCTACTCAGGGTTCTAATAAAGCTGAGGAGCCAACCAGCATCTATGATACTGCTGGCCCCAGATTGGGCCAGGCAGCCATGGTACTCCCTCCTGCTAGTCCTATCAGTGGCACAGCCGATTCACCTTCCTTCCTCAGAAGCATAATCTCCTAACCACCTCCCAGAGCAGTTTTGTATCCAAACCTCAAGTCTCTTCACCTCAAAGCTTGGCTCTTGAAGACCTAGAGTCCTCAACCTTGCGGTGCTCTGAGGAAGTCCTACAGGTCCTCAGGGGTTTCTAGGAAACCTTCAGCCTGGAAAACCTATGCATCCAAATGGAAGAGATTCTCCCTGTGGTGCAAGCAGAGAGATGGCAACCCCTTCCAAGCTGGGCTCCCAGTGCTTTTGGACTATCTAGTTCATCTCAGTTCACTGGGACTCAGGCCCTCCATTCTCAGTGTTCACCTGGCTGCCATTGCAGCATATACTTCAGCTAGCAGGGAAAGGTCAGTGGCTTCCCACCCCATCTTCAGAAAGTTCTTTAAAGGGCTTCTTCACCTTCACTCACCCCTCAGGGAGCCTGTTCCCCCCAGGGACCTAAACATGTGCATAGCTAGGCTCATGGAGCCTCCTTTTGAGCCTTTGGCAACTACGGATTTAAAATACATTACCTGGATGGCTGTTTTCCTTGTAGACATCACTTCTGCCCGAAGAGTCTGTGAGCTGCAAGCTCTGTGTGTAGAAAGCAATTATATTTCTAGGGATGTGGATGTGATGTACTGTCCTCACTTCTGGCAGTGTCCTTTGCGGCTTGCTGGAAAGTCTTCAAGCTGGCTCCTCGCACCCATCCGAGTGGTAACTCCCTTGGCACCTCCCCATGACATCAGATCTTCCTTTCGGCTGGAAGAAGAAGTTTCCCTCCTTACTGCCGTGTGCGCAAAGTATGCCCTTTGTTTCAAAAACTTTAGCATTGTGAACTTATTTGTCTTTAGGCGATTTATTCACCTCATCTGTGATGGACGACTTGAAGTCAGCACTGGGATTCAAAAAATGTGCATGTGGGCAGAAGATGTCCCGGACAGACCTAAAATCCTCGAGTATCTACTGCCTAGGCCACTAACACAGTCCGCAAGCATGTAGCCTCTGTCGCACTTTACATCCTATTACGTTGGAAGACCAGAATGCATGACTTCTACTGGGGCACCCTAATGAAGGGGATCGTCCCATTTAAATCAAAAGGCACCCATTGGGTGGTCTCCATGGATGCGTGGTCCACTGAACAGCTTGCAGCATTTGAAGAGGCTGCGACTCTGGTCACAGAACATGCCTCCTCGGCTTCAGCCTTTTTGCCGCTTCCTTCAGGTGCCACCTTCTTGGGGGCATTTCGAGATTTGTGCCAGTCCCTTCCCACCCTTGAGCAGGGCACTTCTTTGGGCACTAAATCTAAAAAGAAAGACAAAAAAGAAGACTCACCGTCGATCATGGTATTGCAAGAGATCTCAAGCCTTGGATTATCGCGCTTCTACAGAGGTTTCGACTACAGTCAGTCTTTCGGCCCAGGCCACTGGTTCCACAGTGTTCCCATCGGGGCAGTTGGTTGAGACGCCTGTTGACCAACCTGTCAAGATTTTTCTCAAGCCAATCAACCCATTGTCGCCAGATGAGGCCAGTACCACCCTTTCTAGGACTCTGATCCTGCCTATTACCTCCCAAGGAGGGTCAGACCAGCATACTGATCCGCTCCCTCCTCCTCAGGATCTGGTGACCCTGGAGGGTCCTTGGCTTTCACCGGGTCCCTTCAAGACCCACCATCGGTGGCTCCAATGGTCAAGGTCGCGGTCCTGATCCTGAAATCCTAAGTCGAGCAGCCCATGTTAGCATTGGCATTCCCACTCTCGACATTCGGGCAAATGGAGATCTTACCTCGAGAGGGCTCTTGCAGTAGGTATTCACATATAGGACTGACCCGCCAGGCATCAGGACCCCACAGAAAAATTTCTAGCTAGCAGTTTCTGGCTGGGGACAGCCCCCACGTCAGGTGACCGGCGTCATATGGCGATCAGCGTATAAAGCGGTCCCCTAAACTGATTCTTTCCGCTGTCGTGGAAAGTTCCTCGCAGTTGAAAACGCCGTCGTCATTCGTCGGTCCTTAAGTCCTTGAACTTTTCGACCTTTTTCTCTGTCTTTAAGCTCTTATTTATGATTCACTGTGTATGTCGTCCCTGACGCCCTCCAGATCGCATAAAAATAAGTGCGACTCGTGTGGTTCCCAACTTCCACACAAGAACTGCCATTCCTTGTGCCTCTTCTGTCTGGGCCCAGACCACCCCATGGAGAAATGCCAGCACTGCCAGAAATGTAACTCCGCTACCCGCAAAAGAAGGTAGCAGTCCCTGGAAGCCCATACCTTAAAGAAGAAAATGGCCTCCATAGAGAAGGAGCTAAAGAAACTCAGGCAGGCGTCCACTCCCCCCGAAGGTCACAAGAAACAATGCGACAAGGAGAAGTACCGGGAGCAGGAACCAGATTCCACAGCAGCTGCAACTCTGGCTGCAGTCACGGCACTTAAGGTAACATCCCCTCTGTGGGATCTCTCCACGATGGCTGTCTTGGTGGTTATCAAGAAGGCATCGCCCCTCTTTTCTGGCTTGTGCTTGGACCATTCGTGAGCCTCTGGGGCAAAGGAGGCCTCTGCTGCCGTGAAGGCCGCTTCTACCACACAGCCTTCAGGTCAGAGTGGGTCCGGTAAGTCGTACGTCGGTCCCACCTATGTTTGCCCATACAAGCCTGCTAAGCCGTTTGCCCATTCGGGGGAGGGCCCAGCCAAGGCTACGCCTGACAAGGCCGCATCCCCTGTGTGGCCTTCCTCGGACAGGGAGTCCGATGAGTCAGACGTTGGCTCCTCCAGTGCCCGCCCGGATTCGGCTGATAAGTCGGACACCAGTTCCACTGATGTCTGCCCGACCAAGATGCCTGTGCTGGACCCTAAGGAACAGTCTGACGCCCCAGGCTCTCCGCAACATTCTCAGTTGCCTTCTGAGGTCCCCGCATCACCTCAGCTGACTCCTGGGGATTATAATTCTCCTTCCCCGGTTGTCACGGGAGATACTGAAATGCTGCCATCAGGGAACCCTCCTTCTGGACCTGATACCGTGACGCCGGACACTCAGACACTGGTCCTGACGCCAGCATCCCCGACGCTAGCTGGTACCCCCTTACCTGGCGATAGGCTTATCCTTCTGTCAGGTCCTTTGGACTCTATCGAAGGCGTACCCATGCCGGGCCAGCGTTACCACCGCCTGGCCAGCAAGCAGGGCCTCTGCCAGGTCCCTCTGCTCTGTCAGAGCCCCTGGCACCCGGGTATTCGATATCACAGTATCCGGTGCCACAATACCCGACTCCGCAGTATCTGGCGCCGCAGTACCCGACGCCCTAGTACCCAACACCGGGCTATCCGCCATCGGGTTATGGATACTCCTTCTACAAATATCCTCAATATCCGTATCCCCCTCCTCCTCCTCTACCTCCACCGCCGACTCCCCAGTCACCGACGGATCTGAAGGAGACCCTGGCCTCCTGGTGGGCTGAGGCCAAGGCTCATCTCACTCGTGAGGTTGAGAATCATCTGCCAATGCCAGACCCTGTACAGGATCCTCTGCGTCGGAGACGGGAGACTCCCTCCCCCATTCCCAACACCAGAGAAGAACACTCTGGCACCCGAAGAGGGGAGGATACGCGCCCCAGGGATCTCTCCAAAGGGGCCATTCCTCCTCCTCGTAGGGAGTAGTCTTCCACCTTTTCATCAGATACATCTGACTCGGACTCAGAGACGGGACGCTCTGACCCCGAAGGCAAGTCACATACTCTGGATTGCCCCAGGCCGAGGACTCCTCTGAAGTCTCCTTCGGAGGATCTCTCCTTTCTGGAGTTGTTGAGGAAAATCCAGGAAGTCCATCATTGGAGCCAGACCCACAGCGTAAGAAACTCGCTGCTCTTCTGGATCTGCCCAAGAACGCCTCCACGCTGATTCCACCCTGGATAAAGCCTCACGTGGATCTTGTCTCCACCATCTGGAAATAACCTTGTGCGTTAGCCCCCCCTTCCGAGGAAGGTGGACAGGCTATATCAGACTCCCGAGGCTGTAGATTTCCTTAACCTCCACCCCAGGGTGGACTCGATCATCATCAGTGCCGCTCACGGCCGCTCCGCAAATCCCAAACACCTCTGCTAGTCTCCACCTGATGAGGAATCCCGGCTTCTGGACCAATACGGGAAGAAGATCTATTCCTCTTCTACCCTTGGTATTAGGCCCCTGAACTATGTGGCACATATGGGGATTTTCAGAAGACTATCTTCAGTCAGGTGGAATCTAAATTGGACTCCCTTCTTGAGTCACTGACTAAGCAGGAAGTGGCGGATCGTGTCCGTTCTGCTCATTCGGCCAGTCGGCACATGCTTCCTGCCACTTACGATGCAATGGACACAGCTGGAAGGAGTTCGGCTTTTGCCATAGGCCTACAGCGTCACGCCTGGCTCCACGTGTCAGGTTTGGTCCCTGAAGTGCAATCTGTTATCTAGGATGCTCCCTTCAGGGGTTCGGTGTGGTTCAGGGGTGATGTCATTACCGAACTGCAGGAGAAGGGCACTGCACTCATGTCTGTCATCTTTATGTACAGGCTCCCTCAAGGGCAGCGGCATCCTTTTCATAGACAAAAACAACAAAGGCAAAAACTACAGGGCAAACGGGCCAACAAACGTCAGGGCCCCCCCCAGCAACCAAGACTCCCCCCAGCAAGAAAGCCACGAGAGCCTCAGCTGCTGCGCTGCCCCACACCTCCTGACTCCCAACCTCTCCCTCTGCCTCTGGAGGTTCCAGAGGAACTGGTAGGGGGAGATTATCCTCCCATCTGCTGGGCTGGGAGAGGATACCGTCAGATGCTTGGGTGCTCCAGCTGATATCAGCAGGACACTCAATAGAGTTTCTGCAGAAACCACCTTGAGGACTACCACCTCCCCAGTCGTCTCACTCCCCGAAACATCTTCCTCTAGTCCTAGAGGAAATCATCTCCCTTCTCTCGAAGGCGGTGACAGAACCAGTTCCAAGCCATCTTTGGGGACAGGTTACTATTCCCATTTCTTCTTAGTTTCAAAGAAGACAGGAGATGTGAGACCTATCCTGGACCTCAGCTCCCTGAACATGTTCGTGGAGTACAAACGCTTCAGAATGCTCTCTTTGCAGAGCCTTCTACCACTTCTTCCCACCGCAAATTCCTTTGTTTTTGCTTTCAGGGAGACCACTACGAATTCAAGGCCCTCCCATTTGGTCTTTCCTCGGCCTCTCGAGTATTTACCAAATGCCTGTCTGTGATAGTGGCCCACCTGCGTACCCAGGGAGTTCAGGTATTCCCGTACCTGGACGATTGGCTCCTGACGGCCCCATCCAGGGAGGAACTCATGCACTCCCTTTCCCTTAGCCTGCAGGTTTTCACCAGCCTGGGTATCACAGTCAACCAGGCCAAGTCCCATTTGGTCCCTTGCCAACACCTCCAATTTATAGGGGCAGGTCTGGCCACGACCATTGGCAAAGCCTTTTTCCACCAGACAGGGTAGACACCCTTCAGAGTCAGGTCCGTCTTCTGTCCAGTTGCAGGAGAGTCGAAGCCAGGTCAGTCCTTTGCCTCCTCGGGCTAATGGCGGCTGCTATTCCAACAGTCCCACTCATTCGGCTCCATGTGAGGATCTCTCAGTGGATGCTTCGGTTGCAATGGGACCAGACATGGACGCTCTAGACCAAGAGGTACTAGTTTCCAATCCCATGATCAGGGACGTGCAATGGTGGATGGTTCAGGAGAACCTATGCCTGGGAGTTCACTTCTGCATCGAACCTCTCTCCCAGATGTTGAGGACAGATGCATCAGGAGAAGGCTGGGGTGCCCACCTCGGGTCTCACAGGACTCAGGGCAGGGGTCTCACAGGACTCAGGGCAGTTGGTCCAAGTTTGAACAAAATCTGCACATAAATGTGCTCGAACTGAGGGCACTCCTTTATACCCTTCAGACTCTACACACCTTCATTCTCCCCGGTTATCTACTCATACAATCAGACAACATGTGCATAGTCTGGTATCTCAACAAGCAGGGGAAACACATTCCTACCCTCTTTGCAGGGAAACAATGAGAGTTTGGTATTGGGCAACCCAGAATCACCTTCACTTGACTGCGGTTCATGTTCCAGGAGTGGAAAACACACTGGCTGACCAACTCAGTCAGTCCTCAGCCAGATCCCACAAATGGGAGTTGGATCAGGAAGTAGTAAACAACATCTTTCAGGGATGGGGAACACCCAAATAGACCTCTTTGTCTCTCCCCTAAATGCAAAACTTCCCGCCTTCTGCTCGCTCGCTCCAGGGCGAGACATTTTTTGGCAGGACACTCTGTCTCTCGTTTGGAGGGATAGATTCGTTTATGTCTTCCCTCTCATTCCCTTAATTCCGAGGGTCCTGAAAAAAACTCAGATCGGAGGGAGCTCGAATGATTCTCATCGCTCCCTTCTGGACCAGGCAAGTTTGGTTCTCTCTTCTGCAACAGTTTTCAGAGGAACCTCCACTTCCTCTTCCTCTGTCGCAACAATTGTTGACCCAGAATCAGGGGACCATTGTTCATCCGGGTCTCAGATCCCTTCATCTACATGCGTGGCTCCTGCAGATGTAGCAAAAGCCCGCTTTGGAGTTTCTCCGCTCATAGCAGACATCTTGGTAGAGACCAGAAAGCCTTCCACCAGGTCCACCTACACCATGAAGTGGAAATGTTTTTCTATTTGGGCTAGCTCAAAAGAATTCAAACCTTTCTCATGCCCAGTCAGTAATGTTCTGGACTACATGCATCACCTCTTCGATCTGGGTCTCAGCCATTCCTCTCTGAAGGTCCACGTGGACGCTATTTCAACTTACCACATTCCCTTTGGAGACAGGACTTTCGTTCAATTGGAAGTCTCCAAGACCTTCCTCAGAGGGGTTCTCCATCTGACACCCCCGCCCCCCATCCACATTCCTGCCCCTCCTAGGGACTTGAATTATATTCTGGAGAAGCTTGCTTTGCCTCCCTTCGAGTCGGCAGCTACAGCCGATTTAAAGTTCCTTTCTTGGAAGACACTCTTCCTAGTGGCCAGTACCTATGCTCGGCGTATTACCGAGCTTCAGGCCCTAGTGTGCAAAATCCTATACTTGATTTTCCTTTAGGAACGTTTGGCTGTACGCGCCAATCCTAAGTTTCTCCCTAAGGTGGTGGCCGAATCCACACTGAATCAATCCATTGAGCTACCTGCTTTCTTTACGCAATACTCCAGTCAAGGGGAATACCTCTTGCATACTCTGGATGTTCACAGAATACTGAGCTACTACACCACTCGGACTGAGAATCTCAGGAAAAGTGATCAGCTTTTTGTCTCTTTTTCTTACAAAAGGGAAGGCAATGCTGTATCTAAGCAATGCCTCTCGAAATGGTTGGCTCATTGTATCACTTTCTGTTACGACAAGTACAACAAGACCCTGCCGGGTCAGGTCAGAGGTCACTCCACCAGAGGAGTAGCTACCTCTGCAGCTTCATGAATGTGTCAGCGGCAGACATCTTTGCAGCCGCAACTTGGACTTCTGTCCATACCTTTACGAAACACTACAGTTTGGATATAGCCTCTCACCGTAGAGCAGGCTTCAGGTTGGCTGTTCTACAAGGTCTCCTCTCATGAGACCCGTTCAGCCTGAGGTTCCATGCTATGGATGACATTCCTCCTCCTGTGTACCTTTCCTTGTTCCAGACTGCTTGGGACTCAGTCCTGTATGTGAATACTTACTGCAAGAGCCCTCTCGAAGTAAGAAAGTACAGTTATGTAAGAACTTACCGTAACAGTAGATCTTCGAGAGAAGCTCTTGCAGTAGGTATTGCCTCCATCCCCTTAAGCTTTTTTTGGCTCCATTTCCATTGGGGGGAAATATCCTCTTCTCTCTCTCTCGTCTTGCCTTTTTTGGCCTTTGGCGGAAAGAACTGGAAGGTGGGCATGGGGGACCGCCCCTTTATACTGATGTCGTATGACCCCGGTCACCTGATGTGGGGGCGGTCCCCCGCCAGAGACTGCTAGTTAGAAATTTTTCCATGGGGTCCTGACGCCTGGTGGGTCAGTCCTCTATGTGAATACCTACTGCAAGAGCCTCTCTCTAAGATCTACTGTTACGGTAATTTCTTACATAACTGTTCTTTGCTGCTACTCCTCCTCTTCTTCATCCTCGGATGAGGAGAGACTCCGCCATAAAATGTGTCAGTGCTATGAGGAGCTTACGTGGCACCAACTCATGTTCACCAGGGTTAAGTCGATTCTGGCTACCACCCCGGCTATTACATGGCTCCTGCCACCAATGCCCCAGCCTACCCCAGCTTTGCCTCTTTCGGCCTCCCCACCTGTCCTGGTGGAGCCGCTGCCTAACCAGCCAAAGGAAGGCTCCCCTCCTGAGGATGCCTGCATGACTTCAGGGCTTCCCCATCAGCTGTTGGTCACTGTGACTCCCGACAGACCCTGTAGGGTCAGCAGAGACTCAGGCGGTCGACCTTCATTTGATAAGTCCTCAGAGTCTGAGGGCTCCTCCCTACACTGCCATCCATTGGACACTGAATTAGGAGAGGGCTTATCGATGGAGCACGGTCCTACTTCTTTCATGGAGCTGCTCCATTTAATCTCAGAGTCTACGGGTTTTCAGATGGAGCCCGTCCAGAAAAGGGCTAAATGCCTTCTGACCGAGATTCTCAACTGGGATGACTCCCCTTGGGAGGCCTTCCCAGTCTCTGAGGCCGTTCTTGGCACCACTCTGGAGTTTTGGCAGCACCCTACATCCTGCCCAGAGCCATCAGTCCGGATGGCCCGTAGGTATGCGGTCCTACCGGTTCCCTGTCGGGTTTCACCGAACACCCCTCGGCCGAGGGTATGGTAGCCAACTTGGTCTTTCGGTGTACATGCAATGTTGGGGACGTGGATAAATCCCCTGACAAGGAATCCAAGAAATTGGATCATATGTCTAAGAAGGTTTATGCAGACTCCTCCCCCGGTCTTCAGCAAGCAAGTTTGGCCCTTTTAATGGCCAACTTTCCTCATGCCCTCCTGGGCACCCTTGATGGGATGCTTCCTCATCTCCCTGTGGGCTTGCAGACCACGGTCAAGCAGGTCCGAGACCAGGGCCAAGCGGTGGATAAGCAGCAGCTCCGGACGGCTATGGACGTTGGCAACTCCTGTGCCAGGTCTCTGGCCACTGCAGTGGCCATGCGCTGCAGGGCCTGGCTAAGGATCTTGACCTTCACGGCAGATACCCAGCACAAGTTGACAGATGTCCCCTTCTTGACACCGACTTGTTCTGGCCAGGGGTCAGAGGGCACCTCACTTGCATTGAGAAGTCCAGTGCCACCTTGGACTCAGTGACCTCCACCCAGAGGGATCCCAAGGGCTCTAAAGCTCAGAAGAAAAAGCCCTTGTGGCCCCTCTCTGCTCCTGCGGCCAAGCCGTACCAGCCTTCAGTTGGGCAGCAGGCCCAGGCTTGGCGTCCTCAACCGAAGTCAGTTGCTTTGTTCATCCAGAAACCAAGAGATTAGGGACCCTCTGGTTACTCAGCTGGTCCCTCCTCCACGTCCAAGCCTGCTCAGTAACGGGATAGGGCTGCCTCCCCAAGCCTGTCCTGAACCCTTTGGGTGCTCCCATGGAGTGGCCGGCTCTGCCACTTCCTTTCTGTGTGGTCCGCTATTAGCACAGACAGGTGGGTCGCCGAAGTGGTCAGTCAGGGTTTGCCTCTGGAATTTGAGGCTTACCCACCTTGCCGAGCCCGTGCCCACAGGAGAACTGGGTGTCCAGCGACATTCTGTCAGCCCTTCGGGAAGACATTGCTCAGATGTGCCCAGCTCCTCCTGAAGAGGTTGTGGCTCCTGTCTCGGACCCTCCAGTATACCCAGAGTTTGTTTCCAAGTACTTCCTGGTGCCAGAACGGATGGGGGGCTGGCAGTCCATCTTAGATCTGCACGACTTGAACAGATTTCTTCAGCTGTGCACTTTCAGGATGTCTCTGTCTCGGATCATACCATCTCTGGAGTAGAACCTGTGGTTTTGCTCTCTGGATCCTCAGAACATGTTCTTCCATGTCCCAATCTGTCCGTCCTGCCACTGGTTCCTCCGGTTCCATGCAGAGGGGATCCTCTACAAGTTCCAGGCCATGCTTTTTGGCCTCTTCTCGGCATCCAGGGCCTTCACCAAATGCATTGCAGTGGCGGCAGCTTATCTGAAGTGCCGAGGGGCCCGGGTATACACCTACCTGGACGACTGGCTAATAGCAGGTCCATCCAGGTAGAGGGTGGAGTGGTCCAGGGATCTGGCCCTTCAGACCTCTGTGTCTCTTGATCTCACGGTTAACGAGGCCAAGTCAGAACTCATGCCCTCGCAGGTGATTCACTTCATTGGGGAGGAGCTCGACTCTTGCTGAGCCAGGGCTTGGCTTCTTATGGACCGGGCGGAGGCTTTCTCCTCCTTTGCCTGATCATTTCAGGTGGGCAGTTGCACCCTGCTGAGGACTTCTTGCCCCTCCTGGGATACCTGGCGGCATGTACCAGCGTGGTCCATTGGGAACGGTGGGGTATGCACTCTCTGCAGTGAGCGTTTGCCCGCCAGTGGTCTCAGCACAAGGGCCACTTCGACCAGCCAGTCACTGTCACCCAGCTGATGTGGGGCACCCTCCAGTGGTGGTTAGTCCTGGAACATCTGCAGGAAGGGATCTCATTTGTCCACCCAGAGCCAGTGGTCATCCTGATGACTGATGCCTCCCTAATGGGCTGGGGTGCTCACCTCGGGGACCACAGAGTCCATGGGTTATGGACCCCCAATGAGTCCCGATGCCATATCATATGCCATGTGTTCATACCTCTGGGGTTCTGCTCCTGGTTGGTCATGGCTGCCTTCCCCCTTCTCCCTCCTCCTCTCTCTCAGTTTTCTTCCCTTGCTTTTCCCTTCCTTCTCCCTCACGCCCTCTTTATTCCAATTCCCCTTCCTCCCTTACCTCTACTTAACCACACTTAACTCTTTTGTTGCCAGTATTTTGCCCAACAATCTATCCCTTTGCCCTCTCCCCCCATTTCCCTGCTACTCCCCTTGCGGGGTTTGTATCCCGGAAGGGTGCAGGACCTTCTGTTATCAGTCTTCTCTCTATTCCCACTATTTTTTCAAAGTACTCCTTACTACCTTCAGTGTCCCTGCTCCCCTTGCAGGATCTACATCCCAGAGGAGTGCAGGACCATCTACCTTCTGTCCATCTCACTATCCCTCTATTCTTTCATAGTCCTCACTTAACTCCTTGTGTTATAGCAAAATTTATCTCTTCTAAGTATTTTGGGTGTATGGTTGGGATTACGTATATGACTGCTAAACATGTGCGTGTTTAAATGAAATATTGTCTATGTATTCTGACAATGTACTGCTGCAAACCTATGTAAGGTTCGGTTTGCTTTTACTGTCATGTACAGTCTTAGCTCTATGTTTACTTTATTTGTTCCTGTATTCAGTATTGTTTCCCCTTTTCCCCCAGGACACACCTGGAAACAAACTATTTTAGCTTAGTGTGCCTTTCCTGGTGAAACTTTTCAAAATAAATAAATATCAACCTGCTGGAGCTTGGGGCAGTTTGGCTGGCACTAACAGCCTTTGCTCCACACATACGGGGTCAGATTGTTCAGGGCCAGACAGACAACACCATTACCATGTACTACCTCAACAAACAGGGCAGGACGCACTTCCTTCCTCTGTGCAGGGAGACTCTCCACAGCTGGACCCTCGTACTCAGCCTGGACACCGATCTCCTGGCCATCCATTTAGCTGATGTCTCCAACCAACTGGCGTACGCCCTCAGCCGTTTGGGCAAGGTGTCTCACGAGTGGTCCCTCCATCCAGAGGTAGTACACAACCTGTTCTCCCAATGGGGCACCCCTCTGGTGGACTTGTTCGCCTCCAGGGAGAATGCAAAACTGAAGCTGTTCTGTGCCCACCCCCCTTAGCAGGGAACACTGCTGGGGGATGCACCTGACAGCCTGGTTCTTGAGCGGCTAGAGTTCCAGGCTTTAGATCTCTCTGACGATGTCCTCACTGTGGTCGAGGCTTCTCGGAAGGAGTCGACCTGAAAATGCTATTACTTTAAATGGAAGAGATTCTCCCATTTGGTGCCAGGGCCAAGGGGCTTGACCCCTTATCTTGTCTGGTGGCTAGCATTCTCGACCACCTATGGTCCTTCTCTCAGTCGGGCCTTCGATCGATGACCCTCAGGGTGCACCTGGCTTTCATCTCTGCTTACCAAGCGTGGGCTGGTATGCAGTCAGTGGCACAGGAGAAGGTGGTCTGGCACTTCTTCAGAGGCCTTGACCTCATTTCCCCTTCAGTGCGTGAATCACCACCTTGGGACTTGGTGGTGGTATTGACAGAGCTCATGGGCAAGCCATTCAAACCAATGCACAGGTGTGAGATGTCTCACCTGTCATGGAAGACTGCCTTCTTGGTGGCTGTCACGTCAGTCAGTAGGATCAGTGCACTCCAGACGCTCTTGGTGGAGTCTCCTTACCTTGTCTTCTACAGGTACACGGTTATCCTTTGCCCCAGCCCGGAGTTCCTCCAGAAGGTTGTGACTGATTTCCACCTTAACCAAGTGATTAATCTCCTGGTGTACTTCACCATTCATACCTTGGACTTGCAGCTAGCACTAGCCTACCATATGGAGTGCACATCTGGAGTTCGAGGAGAGGTTTGCCAGCTATTTGTCACCTGCACTCCTCATAATTCTGCAATCTTCCATCGACAGGGATACTATCTTGCAAGCTGCAAAGATGAAAAGCCCCTTGGAATGGAACAGCAGTCAGGCCATATCTTTCTGGACCGGAGTTATGCTACTAGGATGCATCGCAAAACTTTTGACGGGGTCCAGACCCGCCTAAGGGAACTTGGCATTCACCATTTGCTACTGATGCTTGCAAGCTAAAAAAATCCACTGTGGTGGAAAGACCTATCAATTTAACAAAGCTTCTGAAGCAGCAAAGCTCCTTGAAAAAACAGAGTGCCAGTTTAGTGCCTGAGGAGAAGAATCTGAATTGGAGGGAGGAGCATGTGTTAGGACTGTCTGAGTTACTTGAGAGAGTGAGTTGAGGAAGGGGAGCTGTGCAACAGACCTCAGGTACTTTCGTGACTTGGACAAACCGCTGCCCATTTTCTGGGGAAATATTCTCTTATGCTGGTAATGTTCCTGTTCTTATTGTTTAATAAATGCAGACTTTCGGGCAGCTGGGGCTGTAGACTCTAAAATGGTGCTGGGTCCATGTTACCATTACCATGGAGCAGCTCCCCCCTTGCCCTGCCTACGATTTGGCACCTTTGCTCCAGTGTGATTCCGAATATGAACTCTAGCTGCTTTCTGTTCTGTAAGTTTTGTAAGTAATGTAGATTTTACCTGTTGCACTTTAAATGTTTCTCCATTTACTTTTTTTTTATATTTCCATCAGGTTTATGACATTAGAGCATGGACTGTTGGCAGCTAGTGAATCAGTGTCTTTGACGTTAAATAATTTGTTTTCTTCATTCAAAATGCCAGCTGTTAGCGAAGAGCTGGATAAGGGTGAGGGGGAGGGTCATAGTGCGCCGTTCTTATACAGGATCCTGGTGGTGGTTCACAGAGGCGTTCTTTGCGATGTGGGTGACCACGTGCTGGTTAACATCCCCAGGACGCTGCTGCAGCCACATGCATTGTGGGAGGTGGGTGCCCCAGAAAAGCAGAAAAAATCTGCCCTGAAGTGTCGGATGACGGCCTTCAGTAGGCCTCTCTCATGCCATCGACCATGCAGCACACCGCACCTGGCCTCGGATCAACTTCCCCGGTGTAACAGGTGGTTCAGCACTTCCTCCCGCCACATTCCCCCCTGGCAGGGATAAGGGATAAGCCGGACCACCAGTGAGGAATGTCGGCAGATCTGCGGGGGAAGCCAAGACAGGTGCGGCACTGGGGTGTTAGGTCCGACGGGCATAGGGAGAGCCAGCATGTGAGAGCTCAAAGGATTATGGCTACAGGGGCATTGGAGGAGGGAAAAAAAGAAGACATCAGGTGACCAGGGAGGGCTTTGAGTTCCTGTTCACCCACCCTGACCTTTAAGGACTGGTTCCGGCAGCTGCATGTAAAAAAGCCAGTGTCCCCCTGTCATATTTTTTAAAACTTTTGGTAATACATTTCAAAGTAAACATGTTATTTGAAATAACTAGATTCAGAAAACGTGCTTATTTGGGGGGCACTATGGAGCAGCAACATGGTGGACAACGTTAACACAGCTCTCCAGTACAAAAAATAAAATTGTATTAAAACTCCGTTTTTGTATGCTGATCAGGCTTAAGAGAAGCAATACCTGTCGGAGATATCCCAGCACAAGATGGGTCCAAAAAAGACATGAAACAAGCGGCCCACCGTATCAATGTCTTTCTTTTTTTAGCGTGCTCCTCTGAAGGCCCAGGATCGAGTGGTACTGGAGGCATTGTTACACCTGAGCTGCCGTCAGTACAGATACTGGCCATGATCATGAAAATTCAGGCCACTGGAGAAGACACTAACAAACGCCTGACTGCCGTAGAAGCTAAACTTAGAGCAAATGAGAGCCAGATACAAGAAAATACTGGGGCAGTTGAAGATCTCACAGAGACAAGCAGCCGGCAAGCAGAAAGCAACATGGCCTATATAACGGACCTCACCTTTCTTTTAAAACCAAGATCGAGGCTTTAGAGATCTCGCAAAGGCAAGCAAACATCAGGATTGTGGCATTTCCTCCTCGGGTGGCAGGCACAGATGAGATCCTGAATGTGGTAAACAAACTGATCTTTCAAGACTTGAGACTTCTGCCGGAGGATATGGGTGCCAAAGTGATTAAATTTTTCACTATTCCCCAGAGGACCGTCCATGAGGGGACCCTACGCAGAGGCCTTTAATGGTGATTGCTACACTTTCACCCCCGGAGGCTCAGACTGCGCTATTACAAGCTGCAAGAACCAGAGGAGAATATCGCCTGGGAGGGGAGACACTTGGCCTTTTTTCCGGATCTTTCGGCTCAGACCCAGACCAGAAAGAAAGAGCTCCAGAAGGTGAAAAAAGAACTTCTGCAGAACGGAACTGCAGCACAGCTCAGTTTCCAAGCGAGGCTCCAGGTCCGCTGCAATTTCAGGACCCATGTTTTTGTCGACCCTAATTCAGCAGCTGCTTTCTCTGAAAAACTAATCAGGCAGCTAAACCCTCTGGAGAGAGAATCGGATGAGGAGGGGTGAACACTTAGACTAACTGGACAAATCTCACTTATCAAGTTGGTATCAGAAGCTTACTTGAGACTTTAAGTCATAATATGCTGCTGTATTTTAAATAAGGTTCTGGTTGGTGCCTGCTGGACTCTTGCTTATAGATCTAGACAGTGTTTGCTGTTCCACATAAACAGCTGAGTTTTATTTAAATGATCTATGGCCAGCGTAAGAGTAGTCTCACTTTTAAGTTGAGTAGTTTCACCACTTAGTTTGTGGATGTTTAAAAAAGCTCTGTCTTTACATCCTGTTCCCCGCAGGGCAGTTTTTCTGTCACTGGACCAGAGGGAGGCTCTGTAACTTAACTGAGCCCAGACTGTCTTAAATATTTTTTGTCTCTTTACACTGTGCCAGTTAGCCCTCTCATAGACAGGCAGTTCTACAAGGGAATTGATTTTCTGGTGCCTTACCCTAATAAAACGTTTAAGGTGAGAGTGTTAATATCCTACAGAATAATCAGCTCTGACTTTACTCCTTTCATTCTAATCTCCTGGTAGTTCCTTACTCTGTATGGACTTGTTACTTTACTACTGCTTAAACATATGTATCTGTACGTTCAGTTTACAGGTCTACGTACCCTGTTTGTTATTTTATGTATCATGGTACTTGCTGTACTTTCATAAAATCTATAAATAAAAAGTTTTTAAAAAAATAGAAAACGTGATCACCCCTCAATAAATGTTACAGCATTCATCGGAAACTGCAAATGTCCATGAAGTTCTGTCTCAGTGTCCAGTAGGAATGTCCGACAAGAGCCAGTTGTAGCAAGACCTTGGCATTATGCTATATGGTAATAAAGACAGTAGTCTGTAGCAGAACTGTTAAAGAGGTGAACAACAGTGACCCTGTAAGCCATGTGCCTGAAAAGTCAGTGTTCACAGCCAAGAAGTTAAACTTGTTACCCCCATCAGTACACCCTTGAACACCACCAGAGAGTGTTATCAAAGAAAGGCTAAATAGCCTAAGATATGGACCGGCCCAATGGCGCTGAGGGTTGAAGTGCTGGGCTCCACACCTCGCGCCATGCTGGTGACCCACATTTGGGAACGAGCGCAGGCTGCAGGGGGTCGGCAGGGAGGAGAAGGATTGAGCATCTGGAGGACAGCTCTCCTTCTCCAGGGAGGGGGGAATCTGGCAGTCGTTACTTGCCTGGCCCTTGGCGATGGCTGGTGGCAGGTGCACTGATGCCGCAGCACAAGGGACGGGAGTGGCACAGACGCTTGGTGATGTCGCACATGGGAGCGTGCATAGCTCTGTCGTGCATGTCATTGCATGCGCCGCCCCCGAGGGGAGAGAAAAACAGCGAGGAAAAAAAATAGCTTCCGGCGGATGATGGGGGAGCTCGCAGGCCCTGCACCTGGCCAACCACGGCGCAATACTGGATCCAGTTTCAGTGGAGAAGGGCCCCCTCCACCATGGGGGGGGTAAGCCCTGGAACCGTGGATGCCGGGGTGATGGGGCTGGGCTCCCCTGATCGCAGGGCAAAGAGCGAGGTGAAAATATAAGAACAAAAAAAAGCCCAAAATGATACCAGGTACAGTCGTGGCTAAAATATTGGCCCTTGCAGTTTTTCTAATAATGCACCATTCCTTCCAGAAAATTGTTGAAATTAAAAATATTTTGGTATCCACATATGTTTTCTTTGGTTTGCAGTGGAATAAAACCCAAAAAGCAGAAGAATTTACTAAGTCTTAGCTTATTCCACACAGAAATCCTTAAATGCCGGACAAAATTATTGGCACCTTTTAGAAGTAGTTAGAAATAATTAGATTTCAAAGGCGATTCTCCTTCACTTTGGAATTAAACTCACCTGTGGTGAGTTGCAGGTGCTGCAATATAAAATCACTCATTCAACCAGTTTGAATAGAAAAGGACTCATTCTCCTGTTTTGTGTCACTGTGTGTACCGCAATGAGCATGGAGAAAAGAAAGACAGCCAGAGAATTGTCTGAGGAGGTCAGACAGAAGATTGTAGCCAAGCATGGACAATCTCAAGGCTACAAATCAATCTCCAGAGACCCTGATCTTCCTGTTTCCACCGTACATAATGTTATCAGGATGTTTAAGGCCCATGGCACTGTAGCCAACCTCCCTGGACGTGGCCGCAAGAGAAAACTTGATCGAAGATTGCAGCGCAGGATTATTCAAATGGTGGAGAAAGCACCTCGATCAACTGCCAAACAGATTCAAGCTGACCTTCAGACACAAGGTACGACAGTTTCAACTCACACCATCCGTCGCCAACTCAATAAAAGGGGGTTATATGGTAGGAGGCCCAGGAGGACCCCACTGCTGAGAGAGAGACATAAGAAAGCCCGACTGCGGTTTGCCAAAACACACCTGAACAAGCCAAAATCCTTCTGGGAGAATGTCCTGTGGACAGATGAGGCCAAATTAGAGCTTTTGGTAAAGCACATCATCTCTATGTTTACAGAAAACAAAATGAAGCCTTCAAAGAAAGAACACCTTCCTGCAGTCAAACATGGAGGAGGTTCAGTGATGTTTTGGGGTTGCTGTGCTGCCTCTGGCACTGGGTGCCTTGAACGTGTGCATGGCATCATGGAATCTGGAGATTACCAGGCCATTTTGGAGCGCAATGTTGAATCCAGTGTCAGAAAGCTGGGTCTTCGTCGAAGGTCATGGGTCTTCCAGCAGGACAATGACCCCAAACACACTTCAGAAAGCACACAGGAATGGTTCAAGACAAGACGCTGGACTGTTCTGAAGTGGTCAGCAATGAGTCCAGATATAAATCCCACTGAAAACCTGTGGAGAGATCTGAAAACAGCAGTTGGGAGAAGGCACCCTTCAAATCTGGGAGAACTGGAGCAGTTTGCACAAGAAGAGTGGGCCAAACTGCCAGTAGAGAGGTGCAGGAAGCTCATCCATGGCTATAGGAAGCGGTTGATTGCAGTTATTTTGACCAAAGGCTGTGCTACCAAATATTAAGTCTAGAGTGTCAATAATTTTGTCAATGCCATTTCTTTTCATTTTCTGATTTAAAAGGATGTATTAAATTCTGAATCAAAAACAAAGGTTCTGTAATATTAACAGAGAAATAAAGAATTGTGGAGACCAAATCCTGTACTGTTGTTAATTTCAACTTATGTTTAGGGAAATTGTGAGTTATTTGAAAAAGTGCAAGGGTGCCAATATTTTTGGCCATGACTGTATAAACTATTAAACATTCAGCAGAATGACAAAACTGTCTGAACAGACACATTAAATTACTTAGAACATACTCTAATTTGATAAGTCCCTACCCGCTTATAAGGAGCGCATCTGAATACGCACATTCTGCCCATTATATGGGGTGGGCGCTGTAACCAAGTGCTTTGTTTTTTTAATCAAGAGTCCTCTCCAGCCAATCAGAGTACTTTCTGGAGCTCAAAGGCAGAACTCACACTTGGCCTGGGTGACTTAAACTCTGAGAACTGCAGTAATGTACCTGCTAAAGAACTCATGATCAGTAACAGTGGCAGTCTTTTCCTGTGGGTCGCGAGGGCTGTACATGTTGCCTCCCTCGTCCAGCAGCCTACCCTTCATCCAACTTACCTCCAGCACATCAGCAGCATTCATCCACGGGCTCCTGCTAGAAAAACACACGATTGGTGATGCTGGCAGTCTTTCCCTGTGGGTTGCAAGGGCTGCACATGCTCCTACCCTCATCCAGCAGCCCTCCCCTCATTGGACTCATGTCCAGCACATCAGTGGCATTCATCCACAGGCTCCAGCAAGTACTTGAGCTCTCCTCCAATCAGTGGCTCCTACAGCCTCCTCTAAGCAAATTGGAGGACTTTCTGGAACTGGAAGGTGGAGCTCACACCTGGCCCAGGGGATCTAAACTCCAGGGCTTCCTTACTAAAGGACCTTATGATCAGCAATGGAAAATGCAGACAGCGCTCATCTGCAATGTCAGCATACACAGCTGATCACCCACTGGATTGCTGCAGGTTGCCCAAAATGGCAGGCGTTTATGAGTCATTGTATGCGGCACCTTTTACTATAGTTTCCTATGGGGATGGCAAATGGAAACATTGTTTTGCCCAGTATAGCCGACTGCTTGCTAAACCCAAGGGCGGTATAAGTGGCAGGTACTATAGTAAGTAAGTAGATGGGCTAACATCCACTCTGTCTAAATTGAGGCATTGTACTTACTGTATATAAGTAAACTCAAACTATGAGAGAACTCAGTTAATACAGTAGGAGCCTTAGTGATTTACCGTGTTGGGTCAGGCATTGACACTAGTGACTTCTCGATGATAAGAGTGTAAACCGTAAAGGATACCAAATGCTTCATGCTGGAATTGGCGACTGCTTGTGTGCATGTAGCACACTCAGGAGCATGAAATACCATGAGGCAGCGGCCGTTTTGGACACTAGACTTGCCTGCTGTCCAAAACTGAGATGCTGCAGTTCAGCTTACTAAAATGTTAAATACAAGGCGTCAATCCAACATAGAGTCCCCTGCCAGGGATATGTTAATTACACAAACCACCTCGCTCACTCCCGACCTAGCTATTTAGGTTTGAACATTGGCATGGACAGGAAAAAGAATAACTCGCAACACAATTATACATAGTATGGTGTCAGAGTTCAGTAAAGTGATTTCACAATTTACAAAGTTAGCAGTCATTTAGCCTTCCTCCTGCGAGTCTGATTCAACTTCAGCAGATCCCGTCGAGAAGTCTGATGTTAGTTTATTCAGGTGTTTCTGGGCCTCAGCTGGATTTGTAAAAAGAATAAGACTCTTTCAGCCTTACAGGTAGTTGAAGAAAGTGAATCACCCCTTGTTCCTCAAGCCCCAGTCTCACCTGGTCAAAGCCTTTGCGTCGCTGGCTTGTGGTGAAGCTGATGTTGAGGAATAAGAAAATGCTTGTGCCATCTGATAAAAGAAGTGAACTCTTTCATTGAGCCATAGCCAGAACCTCATCTCTGATGTGCACCCTGCAGATTACAGTGAAGATCGTTCTGGGCAGTGCACCCAGGCTGCTTTCATTACTCCCCTCTTGCAGCTTTCCTGACTTGCTTAGTCTGGGCTCTTTTGGAGGTGCATTACAAGGCTTCCCCAGGCAATAAGTGATTAAAAAAAGATAAAAAATACTATCTCCGAATCCGAACAACTTGCTCTACCTGAAGACATTGAAATAATTTCAGTTAAATAAATTTTGAAGGTTTTAAAGGTAAAATTGTGGCGCACTAGGTGGAGCTGTAGGGAAACATGTCCACTCCAGTCACCTGCTAGCTGTGCCCCCCTTCCCCAGGCAACTTCCCCTCCTGATAAAGATTCCAGGAAAGTTGGACCGTGTGCCATGGAAAGCTTAGACTACCTCTACTTTGCTGTTGAGGCAGGCAGCCTATCTCCGTTACACTACACATTATCAGCAGGCCTTGTGCAATGCAGTCCTTCCCGTATGTGACAGCTTACCCCAACAGGAGATGACACATCTTGCACATATTGTGAAAGGTGGTCTGGAATTTGCAAAATAACCAATGTTTAAATTATTGATATAAATTTCACTGCTTCTAGATCCCTGGCAAATGCAGTGTCAGTTAGGTTTTTGTGGCTCAGGTCAACAGAGTTGACACAGAATATATGAGTTGATTTTCCCTTGGATGTCCTTCTTTATTCATGGACAAAACTGAGGAATACAAGAAAAAAGTTGATGAACGAAAAGCAACTTCTAAAACTTGACTGAATGGAAAGGTCCTCTATTTCCTATAAGCTCTACAGAGGGGAGGCATGGGAAGAGCTTACTTGAACAGACCTTATGGACACCATGCATACACTGTTCAGAAGGGCACTGGGAGAGGCAGAAGTAGGAGGGGGAGAAGAAAGACATCTGCATCAGCTTCTCCAGCACAGGCTAATCCCAGCCCCTGACAATTCTGCTCATGTCACCACATGGGCTCCGCATCAGGCAGACTTGATAGACCACAGTGCCTTCTTGTACTGGAAAAATTATGTTTTTGTTTACAGGCTCATTGCCAGTAGGATGGTGCCATTCTTACCATCTCTAAAAAGTGGTAAACAAATCACCACAGACAAGTGGGTCTTGGAAATGAAGACCGAGTGTAACACTTCAATTTCTGCACTTTTAAAGGTTAAGCCAAATCAGAGTATTTCCAGCACAGAACTCTGTGCACGAAACCCTACTGGAGTTGGAAATGAAAAAAATAACTGCAGCTGAAAGCAGTGGAAAGGGTCCAGGTTTCTCAGCTGGTAAAAAAGACTCATTTCCTGATACTTTCTCACTCTCAAGGAAAACGTAGAATGTGACCTATTCTAGACCTTAGGTTCCTGAGCGAGTACCTAAAGAAGGAAAAGTTCAGAATGGCAACACTGCAGACAGTGATTCTATCCCTGCGAAATGAGGGTTGGCTAGGGTCATTGGATCTGAAGGGTGCATATTTCCATAACCTGGTAAGACTCAGCCACAGAAAGTACCCAAGAGACAGACTAGGGCATACGCCATACGAGTTCACAGTCATGCCTTTTGGTCTGACCTCAGCACCCAGGATACTAACAAAGTACAACAGGACCAAAATGAAATAGAAAGATGGTTGAAAGAAAATTGTATGGCTATAAACCCTGCTAAGACAAAAGAAATTAGGTTTGGGAGGAAAAAAACAAGGGGGGGGTACCTTTATTGTTCAGGGTGGGGTAGAAGTTTTAAATTAAATTATGCTTTTAAGGGTTGATTCAGAGCAACTTTAAATGGGGTGAGCAAGTAAATAGTATGATTAAGAAGGCAAATACAAGATTATATTTTTTAACAATGCTAAGCAGGACTGGTGCAAGTAAACAAGATTTGGTTTATTATAATACAGTGATTGGGCCAGTGCTTGAGTATGGAGCTTCTGTATGGCGCTGTAGCATGAACATCAAAGAATATAATGATTTGGAATGTAGTCAAAAAAGGGCACTTAGAATGACCTTGACAAAGGATGCGTTGTATGAAGAGGCTATGAAGGAGTGCAACATTGAATCCTTGTATGAAAGGAGAGCGAGAATCAGTAAAGGTATGTTTTTACTGCTGTGTAATGAAAACCATAAATTGCATAAACTTTTGGCCCAGACTGAAATTTCAAGTTATAATTTAAGGAACAAGATAAAGTGGAATAGGCAAAAATAAGAACAAGGGTGTATGAGAGATCCTTTTTCATACATTATGTGGGTATCATCCCCATAAAGCTACCAACTGACCTGATTTTCCCAGGGCAGTTCTATTTCAAACAGCATGTCAGCGTCCCAAGTTTTGCAAAATGTCACATTTGTCCTGGTTTTGCTTACTTGTCCTGTTTTTGTTTGCTGACTGCTGAGCCGCGAGTGGCATTTATTTCGGCACCACCGTGGCACTGCTCAAGCTGGACAGCAATTTGCAACTTCACCTACGTTGCGCTGTGAACGTGAAGATGCTTGGGTAGCCAGATAGCAAGTGGATCAGCAGAAGCACTGTAAAGCACCTTCTTTCCTGTTAGATTAATCTGGGTAGTAGTGCAAGCAAGCAAGCGTGTGCAGCTGTCAGCTACTGAGAGGGATTCCAGACAAAGAAGAGACCAGCAGAAGATAACTAAGGTACCTGAACCTGATCAGCTGTGAGGGAGTGTGTGACAACAATCTGGAGCTGTGGTGGGAGTCACTGAAGTGAAGTTTGTTCAGCAAAGGAGGCGAGTGTGAGCGGGTTGGGATGGGATTGTTAGGCGAAGCAATGCGTGCAGCTCGAATGTCTGAATACAATTTAAAACAAGTTTGCTTCTAATTAACTTTCTGTATGTCACAATTCGGAACTTGTTGCAACAGAATGATGTATTGTTTTAATCCGGATGTTTGCTACTGGTGTTACTGTGCGGCGGTGGAGCCGAAGCAAGTGGCAAAATGTAAGTGATTGAATATGTGCAGCCTTGTCCGGTGTCAGTGGCGCCCAAGGGAGTGAGTGACACGAGAGGAGGGGTCACGGTCAGGATGGTCACTGTCCCAGTTATAGGCTTCAGAAAGTTGGTAGCTTTACCCTTCTTCCTTTAAAAATTGACTATAGGCCGGCCTGGTGGCACTGAGGGTTGAGACGCTGGACGCCTTACCTCGCGCTGTGCCGGCGACCCATGTTTGGGAACGGGCACAGGCCACCGGGTTGGTGGGGGAGAAGGGATTGAGCGTCCATAGGACTGCTCTCCCTCTCCGGGGTGGGAGGACACCAGTGGGTCGCTGCATGACTGGCGCCTAGCGGAGGCTGGTTGCTGGTGCACGAATCACTGCACAAGAAGGGGATAGGTGAGGCAGATGCTCGGAGGAGTGCGCACGGGAGCATGCCTGTTCGCTCCTTGTGGCGTCATTGCACGCCTCGCCTACGGGACAAAAACTTAGGTGGAAAATCAGGGTACTGGCGCCGCAGTATGAAAGTCGGTCCCCGCAGGCGCCGCCACCGCGATAGGCATCCGACCTCTCAGCACCGAATCCGGAGTTACGGTGGGTTGAGGGATCCCCACCGCCCTGCCACGGGGGGCAAAGCCGTGGGGCAGCTGGAATGGGTCAGGTAGCGAACGGTGGACGGGGCTGAGGGATCCGACAGGAGGCACCGCCGCCAGGGACCTGTGTCCTTGCAGAGATGGGGTCTCCAGAACTGGACACAGTACTCCAGATGGGGTCTCACCAACTGTCTGTACAGAGGGATAACAACTTCCTGTTTTGTATAGATAAAGAGAGTACAAAAAAAAAAATTGACTATAAATTTTGTGGCTTTGGCAGTCAAATGATGTCTTTGGAATAAGGCATAAGAAAGGGGGGAAAAGTAAAGCACTCTGGTTGTTACTATATGATAAATTGGTATTTTTAGTGAATGGGTTTTTATGAAATTTTTAGAAAGTATACTGTACCTGTGTTTATTTTTTTTTCTTTATTAATTAGATAGCTCGCGAATTATATAAGTTGAGGGATTTTCAACTTTTTTATGGTAAAGTTTTGTATGTATGTTCTCTTTTTCTGGTATATTGCATTCAACTTCATAGAAACATAAACTTTGACCGCAGATAAGGACCGCTTGGCCCACCTAGTCTGCCCATTTCCCTACCTACAGGATAAGCTGCAGATCCTAGTTAACCAACAGCCTATTTCTTCCTACCCCCCACAAGAATTGCCTTGTCTGTCCCATACATTCTTGAATTCTCCCACAGTTTTAGACCCCCAACCTCCTCAGGAAAGCTGTTCCATGCATCCACCACCCTCTCTGTGAAAAAATACTTCCTCACATTGCCCCTGAGCCACCCCCCCTTCTTCAAATTGTGTCCCCTTGTTCTTGCACTTCTCTTTTTCTGAAATATGCTACCCTCTTGGACTTTGTTGTTTCCACTGAGGTACTTAAAAGTTTCTATCATGTCCCCACTCTCCCTCCTTTCCTCAAGGGTATACATATTACGCTCCTTTAGTCTCTCCTCATATGGCTTCTCTTGCAGACCCTGCACCATTTTAGTTGCCCTGCTCTGGACTGCATCCATCCTGTCTATGTCCTTGCAGAGATGGGGTCTCCAGAACTGGACGCAGTACTCCAGATGGGGTCTCACCAACTGTCTGTACAGAGGGATAACTTCCTGTTTTCTGCTGGTGATGCCTCTCCTATACATCCCAGTAAACCCCCAGCCCTCCCTACTGCCTTCTCACATTGCCTGTCAACCTTAAGGTCATCTGATATGATTACCCCCAGGTCCCTTTCCATTTTTGTTGTTGTTACTACCCCCATTGTGTACTCTTCCCCTGGGTTTTTGTTTCCCAGGTACATTATTTTGCAGTTCTTTGCATTGAATCCAAGCTGCCATACTTCTGACCATTCCTCCAACCTTGCCAAGTCCCTTCTCATCCTTTCCACGCCTTGTATATCAACCCTGTTGCAGATCTTTGTGTCATCTGCAAAGAGGCATACTTTTCCTTCCAGTCCCTCTGCAATGTTACTTATAAAGACATTAAAAAGGACTGGACCCAGTACTGAATCCTGTGGTACCCCGCTAGTAACTCCCCTTTCTTCAGAGTGGACTCCATTTACAATTTCCTTCTGTGTCCTGTTGTCCAGCCAATGTTTTACCCAGGTTGGTTAATTTGTTTATTAATCTTTTGTGTGGGACTGTGTCAAATGCCTTGCTAAAGTCTAGGTAGGCCATGTCCACAGCCCCTCCCTGGTCTACTACTTTGGTCACCCAGTCAAAGAAATCTATTAGATTCATCTGACATGACCTTCCCGCTGTGAACCCATGCTGCCTTGGGTCCTGTGCCCCACTGGCCTCTAGGTACTCAACAGTTCTTTCCTTCAGAAGCGATTCCATCACTTTCTCTACCACAGAGGTCAAACTGACAGGTCTGTAGTTTCCTGCCTCTGTCTTGCTCCCACTTTTGTGAAGGGGGAATCACATCTGCCTTCCTCCAGTCCTCAGATACCACACCATCCTCCCATGATTTGTTAAAAAGGGTAGTCCGTGGTGTCACTAGTTCTCCACCTTAATTCTTTTAGAATTCTGGGCTGAATCCCGTCAGGCCTCACTGCTTTGTCCACCTTCAGTTTTCGGAGTTCTTTCAGAATCCTTTCTTCTGTGAAAGGACTGGGATCGACCCCCCCCCCCCATCCAGAGTGCTTCTGTTAATTGGATTAGGTACCTCCCCCTCCTCCTCCTCTTTTGTGAATACTGAGCAGAAGTAGTCATTCAGTATCCCTGCTTTTTCACTGTCACTCTCTGCCCACCCACCGTCCATTCTGTTCAGCCTCACTATCCCTCCCTTCATCTGTCTACGCTCCCTGATGTACCTATAAAAGATTTTATCCCCCTTCTTAACCGAGTTTGCTATCTTTTCCTCAGTTTGGGCCTTTGCTATTCTGACTTCCCTCCCTGCTTCCTTCTAACTTAACTGGTACAGTTCTCTGTTATGTTCCTTCTGTGTTTCCTTATACTTCCTAAATGCTATCTTTTTCTCCCTAACCTTCCCTGCCACCTCTTTTGAGAACCATAGTGGCATTTTCTTTCATTTTGATTTGTTTATTTGCCTTACACAAAGGCTTGTTGCCTCTGTGATGACAGTTTTGATGTTTCCCCATTTTAGCTCCACCACTCCTTCTTGACAATTTGCTAGTGCTTTTCTAAGGCACTCTCCCACCTTGCCAAAGTCAGCCCTCCTGAAGTCCAGTACCCTCACTTTTGTATGTCTTGACTCTGTAGCTGAGTTTATCATGAACCACACTGTTTGGTAGTCACTTGTTCCCAGATGGCTACCCACTTCTAGATCTGAGATCCTTTCACTGTCCCCATTTGAGAGTACGAGGTCTAAGATTGCTCCCTCATGAGTGGGTTCCAGAACTAGCTGTCTGAGGCATGCCCCCTGTAGGGCATCGAGAATGGCCCTGCTCTTGGACGTGGCTGCAGCAAAGGTGCTCCAGTTAACATCTGGCATATTCAGGTCCCCCATTAACAGTATCTCCCCTTTCTCTGCCATCCTAAGGATGCCTTTTGTCATATCCTTATCCATTCCCTTCCCCTGAGATGGGGGTCTGTATACAACCCCTGTGCGGATTGTGGTGCCATTTCCAGTCTCTAAGATGACCCACAGTGCCTCCTCTCCTCCCTATTTATTCTTTTGTTCCATTGCTTTTATCCCTTCCCTTACATAGAGAGCTACTTCTCCCCCTCTTCTCCCCTCCCTGTCTCTCCTGTAGGTTGTGTACCCTGGTATGTTAACATCCCAGTCATGGTTCTCTGTGTACCATGTTTCTGTAACTGCCACGATATCCAGGCATCCCTCTTCCATCAAGGTCACCAGTTCAGGGAGCTTGTTGCCCAGACTACGGGCATTGGTACTCATTACCCTCCATTTCTTGATGGCCTTACCCTTTTTTGCCCCAACCCTTTCCTTATTGCCTTTGTCGTTTTCTCCATTTACCCCTGCCCTTCTCCCTGTCGACGTCTCTATCTTGGTAACTTCAACTTACCTTTTGGTGTGTTGCAATAGTGTATTTAAATAAGCTAAATTAAAAAAAAAAAGGTCTGTCAGTAGTGACAGCACATCTGTGCAGGCAGGGAATAGTGATGTTCCCTACTTATATTTATTTATGACATTTTGATAACCGGGTGAGCCCACTGAGACCAGCTGTCCTTTTTTCAGGGGCAACTCAGAATTAGTTACATACAGTGCCAACTGGAAGTTCATGACATTTCAGACTACATAATTCAGAAGAGATACATCAAGGAAGTCATGAAAAAAACACGCTTATGCACAGGAAATTTAGTTACATACATCAGATGCACTTTAGCAGCAGCAGAATAGGTGAGAGTCATATGCTAACAAGCAAGTTATAGCTACACCTTTAACCTAAAATAGCAATCCCCATTGGGGTTCAGCGATAGCAGCTGTAAAGACAACATTCCAAGGTATAGACATTTGGCCCTGCCTTAAACCCTTCAATAGAAATGACTTTGGTTACGTTTTCTGGAAGGTCGTTCCAGTGGTAGGGGCAGAGTAAGTGAAAGACCTTTTTCCTAGGTTAGTCCATACCCTAGGGATCTCCAGCAAGCTGGTATTTGATGAGCTGAGAGTGCGCCTCATAGGTTTTGGGGCCAATAGACCCTGTAGGTTGGGAGGGGTATAGACCTTGGTGAGTTTGAAAGTGAGGTAAAGGAGAGGTTGAATGAGCCTGTATTCCAGTGTAGGCCATTTCAGATCAAAGAGCACCTCACTGTGATGCCTCCTGGGTGGCAAGCTTGATGCAAATCGACTAATCTTGTTGTATAGGACATTCAGTTTGAGGGCTTCAGCCTTCCGGAGGAATTGTAATACAGGGGCACCAGAGACCAGGGAAGGGAGCAGGGTACTACTAGCACTTGTCCTTTTTGAATCAGCAGTCAGTGATTTTCCCACTCTGTATAGTAGACCCAGTTTCTGATGCACGATCTTGGTGATGTGATCGACGTGTGGCTTGAAAGTCAAGTCTTGGTCATGGTATACACCAAGGTACTTTACCTTGTCCACTACGTCAATCTGAGTCCCCATCATCGTAAAAAAGCAGAAGTAGATTTTGTCTGTCTACACCCAAGCACCTTGGACCAAATAAGACCGCTTTGGTTGAACTATTGGCTAATATGTGGGAAGACACAAGAGAAAACACTTCACTCAATCCAAGCTGCAAGTGGTACTCTGCAAAGGTCTTGAGTCCCTCTAAACTTATAAATCAGTCAAATCAATTTTATTTTATACTGGAGAGTATGTGAGCAAAAATGCCTGTTTTCACAAACGTCCAGTTGTACAGATATTTTTACAAAAGAATTGGACAAAAAAGTACAGAACGAATAAGTTGAAACATCAAACAGTGAGGTGAGGAATAATGCAGTATATACACTTACTCAATACACTTAATTGCAGCAGGTTAATAAACAGTAACATTTTGTACTGTGGCAAATGGTCAAAGGGAAAAAGCTTGAAGAAAAAACACAGCAGGTGATGGGGGCTGGGGAAAACATGGGGCAGAAACTGGGAGGGGAGTAAGAAAGGAGGAAAAATGACACAAAATATTTGATGAGAGGGACAATAACAAAATATTTTAGTATATTCAGGGGGGGGAGGATGTCCTGGGCACACACACAGGTGGTAGATTTTAGGAGGAGGTCCTGGAGGGTGCTGCAGAAGGAACTTAGAAAAGCCCCATCTGGAGCCCAGTCAAGTACTGGAGCTCACAGGCTCAGAACTAAACACAGAAGAGGGAGGGTTTATCTCGCTATTCTGAGAGCAGAAGCTCTAATTCCATGTGCAAACACATTCATGGCAGATCACAAAAAAGACAGCTCAGGAATTCTTGCAATTACTAGGCTACATGGCCTGTACCACAGCAGTGGTACCATGGGCAAGACTGCAAATGAGAGATGTCCATCACCACCTAGAGAGTACTGGCACCAAAGAAGTGCACCATGGAAGCAGCAAGAACCAGTCTCACACAACTTGGTACAAGCCTTGGAGTGGTGGAAAGAGGTAAGCAACCTCAGAGAGGATATTCCCTTCCTTCAGTGCTAACCTACGCAGATCCTAACCAAAGATTCCTCCCTTCTAGGGTGGGGCTGACATCTGCAGGACAAGACAGTAAATGAAGTCTGGAATCCTTAAGAGAAGCAGGAGCATAGAAACCTGCTAGAGCTCAGGGATGTGCCCCTATCCATGGTGTCTTTCTCCTCCCCGTTGCAGGATCAAACAGTCCTGATAAAGACAGACAAAACTACAATGTATTACATAAACAGAGAGATACCCAATCCTCAAAACTCTGTGCATAGTCAGTGAAGATATGGAACCTGGCATATTCACTGAATGCGTGGATATTTACAGTACAATGTACTAGCAGATTCACTGAGCAGGATGGGTCAGGTGGCCCAAGAATGATCTCTGAACCAATAAGTACAGAACTCATTGTTCCAGAGGTGGAGAGTAGAAGAGGTGGACCTGTTTGCCTCTTAGGAGAACATAAAGCTCACCCATTTTGTTGCCCCCCCCCCCCCCCCCCCCAATAGGGACAGTTCCATGGGATGCGCTCTCCTTTCTCTGGAGGGGCATGATTCTCATTGAGGATATCTCCTCCATTAGGCCATACATTTGGAACTGTAGACCTTCAGCACCAGGACCTGACAGAAATGTTTTACTAGCCAGGGGCCACCCACAGTGATGTACAGCGTCAACATGTATATAATGTAAGCGGCCCCAAAACTTCTCTGTTTTTTCTGCTGCCATTGATCATCCTCATTGGATCTTCTGAAGGAAACAACATTGACAAGGCTGTTGCCATTTTTTTGTTATTTTCTGTACTTTACCAGTATTACTTTCATCATCTCTGCATGCCACCAAAATCTAAAGATCCTTTGTTCAGATACTGTGTTTGCAGTTGTACAGTCTACTAAGACGACATGTATTCCATTTGTGTGTGCTGTTTGTGCATTTCTCACAATGTGAGGTCTTGGGAGATTTGCCAGGGTTTCAACCAGGCTATATGGTGACACCATCAGAAGGCATTAACATAGAAACATAGAAGTTGATGGCAGATAAGGACCGCAAGGCCCATCCAGTCTGCCCATTTCTTTTTCTACCTTATAACTGTGCCATCGACCTTTGCTCTGTCAATGGCCTATCTATTCATACTCATTTGTATTGCTCCCTTATGCCTATCCCATGCCTGTTTGAAGCCCTGCACTGTATTCATAGCCACCACTTTTTGAGGTAGGCCATTCCATGCATCTATCACCCTTTCTGTGAAAAAGAATTTCCTCAAATTCCCCCTTAATCGGCCCCCCTCTAATCTCATGCTGTGTCCTCTTGTCCTGCTATTTTCTTATATTTAAACATGTTAGACTCTTTCACCTTGTTAATGCCCTTAAGGTGTTTGAATGCCTCGATCATATCACCTCTCTCCCTCCTTTGCTCAAGGGTATACATATTGAGCTCTGTTAATCTGTCCTCATATGTCTTCTGATGCAGTCCCTGCACCATTTTGGTTGCCCTTTCTTTGGACTGCCTCATTTTGGTTAATGTCCTTGTAAAGGTGTGGCCTCCAATACTGCACGCAGTACTCCAGTTGGGGCCTAACCAGTGTCTTGTAAAGAGGGATTATTACCTCCCTCTTACGACTTGTGATACCCCTACTAATACACCCTAACACCCCTAGCCTTACCTACTGCTTTAGAGGTCTGCTTGGATGATTTCAGGTCATCAGTGATGATGATGTCCAAGTCTCTTTCTTCCTTTGTGACTGCTAGCAACTCCCCTCCCAGCCTATAGGTGGCTTCAGGGTTTCTCTTCCCTGTGTGCATGATCTTGCACTTCTTTGCATTAAATCCCAGTTGCCACTCTTCTGACCATTTTGCTAGTTTATCCAGATCTCTTCTCATTCTGCCCACTCCATCTGGATCATCTACTGTGTTGCAGATCTTGGTGTCATCTGCAAACAGACAAGCCTTACCCTCTAGTCCATCTGCAAGGTCACTAATAAAGATGTTGAAGAGGACTGGCCCCAGGACTGATCCCTGAGGTACCCCACTTGTGACTTGCATCTCTTCTGACTGTATACCATTTACCACCACTCCCTGTTTTCTGCCCGTCAACCAGTTTGCCACCCAGTTGACCAACTTCTGACCCTCCCCAAGTCTACCCAGCTTATTTATCAATCTTCTATGTGGAACAGTGTCAAAAGCTTTGCTGAAGTCAAGGTAGGTGACATCAACTGCTTCCACTTGGTCCACCACTCTGGTTACCCAGTCAAAGAAATCTATGAGATTAGTTTGACAGGACCTTCCTTTTGTAAACCCATGCTGTCTTGGATCCTGTGCCCCTATGTATTCCAGGTGTTGCACTATCCTTTCCTTAAGGAGTGCCTCCATAATCTTGCCCACTACTGAGGTAAGACTGACTGGTCTGTAGTTCCCTGCCTCCTTCCTGCTACCACTCTTGGGGAGCGGGATCACATGAGCCCTTCTCCAGTCTTCTGGGACCTCTCCTGTGCTCAGAGACTCACTAAACAGTTCTGCTAATGGCTCTGCTAGTTCCACTTTTAGCTCCTTAAGTACCCTGGGATGTATGCCATCAGGTCCCATTGCCTTGTCCACCCTGAGCTTAGCAAGCTCTTGTAGGACCCTTTCTTTTGTGAAGGGAGTAGTGCTCACCTCCCTCCCCCCTGTGTCCATTGTGCTGAGCTGTGGGCCCTGCCCTACCTTCTCTTCAGTAAATACTGAGCAAAAGTATCTTTTTAGGATAGATGCTTTTACATGGTCCTCCTCCTCACATGCTCCCTTTTCTCCATTAAGCTTAGCAATACCCCCTCTGGACTTTCTCCTTTCACTAATTTATCTATAGAAAGTATTGTCGCCTTCTTTTCTTTTCTTGTCAACTTCCTTGCTCAAAGGGCGCTGAAAGCCATGGAAAAGGGCTCAAAGTCTGGTTCTCCCTCGTCACCTTCTGACAAATAGTAATCAAAGCCAAAAGAAAAGGACAAGGAAAGGGTGACATCTTGGGCCTCCTTCTCATCTGGCCATAAATAGCACACAACAAGAATCAAGCACCCACAAAAAAAACAACAGAGAAAAGAAATACTGTGTCAGTTTACCATAATTTATTCCATTAGATTTGTGTGCTGCAAGAAATGAGAACACTTCCAAACGAGCGTGGCAGGTATACCGCAACAGTAGTGACTGCGGTAGTGCTCATTTTTGATCTACAGTACCACACATATCCCCGGTGCTAGTCCACTGTTTTGTTTGTCTGTTTATTTTTTTGAAACTTGCCAAAGATAAAGACAAGTGTATGTCACCGGCGAGGTCCCAGTTGTCATTGAAAACATGTACATTTGTGTCCGTGCCCGCTCTGGTGGTGGCAGCAAAAGCCCCCCCCCCAGTTCATTGTTTAGACACCAAATGGGTGAAGTGGTATTGACAGCCTACAAGCAGAAAAAAGACCTGGGGGTAATAATATCAGATGACCTAAAGGTGGCCAGGCAGTGCGACAAGGCAGTGGAGAGGGCAAGTGGGATGCTGGCATGCATGGGGGGGATATCACCAGCAGAAAGAGGGAGGTGGTGTTGCTTCTCTATATAGATCGCTGGTAAGACCCCACCTAGAGTATTGTGTCCAGTTCTGGAGACCACTTCTCCAGAAGGACATAGAGAGAATATAGGCGGCCCAGAAGAGGGAAACTAAAATGGGTGTAGGGTCTGCATCAAAAGCCCTATGAGGAGAGACTTAAAGACCTCAATATGTACACCTTGGCACAGAGGAGGGAGAGGGGCGATAAGATAGCAACCTTTAAATACTTCATGTGGGTAAATAAGGTACAGATGGGGAGTATTTTTCAGAAGAAAAGGGTCTCAAGAACAAAGGAACATGCTATGAAGCTGGGGGGGTAGATTCAGGAGAGATATAAGGAAGTACTTCTTCAGAGAAAGAGTGGTGGATTCCTGGAACAGCCTTCAAGTGGAGGCGGTACGGGCAAAAAGCAGCTAAGGAGCTGAAAGAGGGATAAGCAGTCCGGATACAAGAAAAAAAAAAAAGCATAGTAATTTAAAAAAAACACAGTGGTGGGGTTCAAGAATGCATGGGATAAGCACAAAGAAATCATAGTGGAAAGGAAGGGGAGAGGGAGAAAGCTGTAGATTGGGTATGGTCTGATGTAATAGTGTAGGTAGGGAAAAATGGGCAGACTGGATGGGTCAAGCGGTCCTTATCTGCTATCAAATTCTGTGTATCTTTCTTTCTATGTAAGGTCAGGGTCTGGCTCAGGCACTGCCATACCTACTATGGATGGTACATTGCCATCATCGTCGAGTTCCAGCCCTTCAGTGCAGGTAGTCCTGGACCCTTTTCACCATCGACTTCCAGACTGTGCGGGCATCATTTTCAGATATGACTCAACGCGTACTACCGGGGTTGCTATTGCAGGTAACTTTACTAACGACAGGGACATCTGGTTCAGGGCCTTCGTTGCCGGCTTCTAAATACAGTGGCGTGAAAAAGTATTTGCCCCCTTCCTGATTTTCTCTATTATTGCATATTTGTCACACTGGATGTTTTCAGGTCTTTAGACAAAATATAATATTAGATAAAGGGAACCTGAGTGAACAAATAACACTTTTTTTTTACTTATTTCATTTATTTAATGAAAAAAGTTAACCAACACCAACTGGCGCTGTGTGAAAAAGTAATTGCCCCCTAGTTAAATCAACCCAATTAAAGGGATAATTAGAGTCAGCTGATTGAACACAGCCAGGCTTGATTACAGCCAGCCCTGCTCAATATAAACCTCACTTATTTTGCCTTACCATCAGAGTCACGTTGCCAGCACAAAGATTCAACAAGCACATTATGCCATGATCAAAGGAAGTTCCTGAAAAGATCAGAAAAATTTGTTGCCTCTATCAGTCTGGAAAGGGTTACAAAGCTATTTCTAAGGCTCTGGGACTCCACTGAACCACAGTGAGAGCCATAATCTCCAAATGGAGAACACTTGGAACAGTAGTGAACCTTCCCAGGAGTGGGTGGCCTGCCAAAATTACTCCAATGGCGCAGTGTAAAATCATCCAAGAAGTCTCAAAGGATCCTAAAACAACATCCAAAGAACTGCAGGCTTCTCTTGCCTCAGCTAAGGTCAGTGTTCATGACTCCACAATCAGAAAGAGACTGGGCAAAAATGGGCTTCATGTGAGAGTAGCAAGGCGGAAACCACTGCTAACCAAGAAGAACATAAATGCTTGTCTCTCATTTGCCAAGGAGCACCTGGATGATCCACAAGCCTTTTGGGAAAATGTTCAATGGACAGATGAGTCCAAAGTGGAACTTTTGGACAACATGGATCCATAATGTCTCGTAAAGCAAACACAGCATTCCACAGTAAGAACACCATACCAACAGTCAAACATGGTGGTGGTAGTGTGATGGTGTGGGGATGCTTTGCTGCCTAAGGACCTGGATGACTTGCCATAATTAAAGGAACCATGAATTCTGCTCTGTACCAAAAATTCTGAAAGAGAATGTCCAGTCATCCTTCCGTCAGCTGAAGCTGAAGCGTAGTTGGGTCATGCAGCAAGACAATGATCCAAAACACAAAAGCAAGTCCACATCAGAATGGCTAAAAAGTAAAATTAAAGTTTTGGAGTGCCTAGTCAAAGTCAGACTTAAACCCAATAGAGATGCTGTGACAGGACCTGACAGAGCAGTTCATGCTCGAAACCTACCAAATGTTACTGAATTAAAGCAGTTCTGCAAGGAAGAGTGGGTTAAAATTCCTCCACAGCGATGTGAAAGACTGATATTGAATTATAGGAAGTGTTTGGTTGCAGTCATTGCAGCTAAATGTGGCAAAACCAGTTATTAAGTGTAAGGGGGCAATTACTTTTTCACACAGTGCCAGTTGGTGTTGGTTAACTTTTTTTCATTAAATAAGTGAAATTAAAAAAAAAAAGTGTTATTTGTTCACTCAGGTTCTCTTTATCTAATATTACGTTTTCTCTAAAGACCTGCAAACATCCAATGTGACAAATATGCAATAATAGAGAAAATCAGGAAGGGGGCAAATACTTTTTCACGCCACTGTACAAGCACGCCGCAGATTCCTGCTTCTCAAATGCCGCTGGGTCACCGACTCCTTCTGCACTAGTTCCCATCATCATTTGTGATGACGATGATGAAGTGGAATACAGTTCTGACCTCATGGACTTTGAGGTAGATTAAAAGAAAGAATATGAGGGTGAGGAGCAGTTTAAAGAGAGAAACTTGCCCTCTATCTCTACCCTTTTGTCCTGCAGTGATAACTCAGTGGTTTATACCCTGAGGTCTCCTCCTGAGGACCCCTTTTATTCAGGCCATGGTGCAGCAAATGCAGTCTGCCACGGGTTTCACTTTGGAAGAGGAAGATTACACTGAGAGGAATATCATGGAGTTTATGGAGGTGCCTTGCACTTTCCATTATTATTATTCCAACTGTGAATCCTACCTTAGAGGATGCTACTTTGGCTTCATGGCATAGACCTACCTCACTGCCTGCAGTCCCTAGAAAGGCTGATAAGCATACGAACATACGAGCAAGCCAGTAGAAGAAGGCAATTTGGTCTATCAAGTCTGCTCGTATTGCAGGGTCCACAGCTTGAGCTAATGTCTCTGCCCTTCCTCCCATCCTCCCTACCCATCATTCTTATCTTCCCCCTATGCCTATCCCAGCCTCTCTTAAAGCTGCTCACTGTCTTTAATGAGATGACCTCTTCCGGCAGCGCATTCCAAGTGTCCCCACCCTTTCTGTGAAGCTCCCCGCTTAACACTGTGGCCCCTCATGATATGGTTGCCACTCAGCTTAAAGAGACTTTCCTTATCAATATTATTTATCCCTTTCAAGTGCTTGAATGTCCCAATCATGTCCCCTCTCTCTCTCTCTCTCTCTCTCTCTCCTGCCTTCTAGGGAGTACATGTTCGGTGCCCTCAACCTCTCCTCATATGCCTTGCCCTTGCTGCATCTGCTAAGCCTTATTATGTTAACCAGCCTGAAACTGACTCTGTAGTCATCATGGCTGCACATAGAAATATAGAAAGTTAAGGTGGAACAAGACCAGTGGTCCATCTAGTCTGCCCGTGGGCCTCTATGATAGGTCTAAAGTTCCTAGAACGTAAGTACTTTGCCTCCAGATACAGTCTAGAAGGCTGGATGTAGTAGGAAAATGTACATATGCCTCAGCATCCTTGGGCCTTAGGATTGCAGATTACCAGGTCCACATGAATTAAGATCAGCTAAATCATGGAGCTCCCTACCTAGTAATTTTGTAATGGCAACGTGCTTTGAGCAATTTAAGATTAGATTAGATGATTAGATGATTACTTTATTCAAAATCAGTTGGGTAATTGACCCCACTAGGAGTGGGAGACAATTAAATGGGCCTTGTAGCCTACTTTGTCTTATCTTACCAAATATTACCAAGTATAACAGCTTGTGGAAAGCTGCTTGCACTGTTGCCCAGGCTTTACGTGATGGTTCTGCCAAGAATGATTTGATTAAAACTCTGCTGGTGCTGAAGTTGGCAAACATTTACTGTATTCAGTTTATGATGTTTCTGATACATCTGCCAGGGTTGCACGCTTTGGCATCTGTATTCGGGGATATTCTTGACTCAGAGTAGCTGGCTTTGCAACTGATGTGCAACAGGCAGTTTTGAATGCTCCCTTTAAGGGATCCAAACTGTTTGGTTATAATGTTGAAGAAGCATTACATGGCCTTGAAACTTCAAAGATGACTTCATGATCTGTTAAATCCCTGTACTGCACTCCCATTAGAGGTCATGGTAGGGGCTCTTTTCATAGACCTACTGCCAGAGGTAACTGTGCATACCATCAGCAAGGCCATGGCAGAGATGGTGGTCTCCTTCCAGGTCACCTCCCCCCGATAGCCATGCTAAAGCACCAAAAGGAATCAATTCTAGAGGATGTGCCACCCCTGGTTCCACCTGGCTCTGTTCCATCTCTCCACCCTCAGCTATTGCCTTCAGGGGTGAGTGGGGGCGCAGGATCTTTCTGCATTTAAAACAGTGGCAGGAGATCACCATGGATGAGTAGATTCTGGAAGTGATTCCAAGGGGGCATGCTCTTGATCTGTTAGAGATCTCTTCAGGTCCTCCTCCACCTCCTTCCTTTTATCCTCCAGGCTTCTAAAGGAAGAGATTCAGATCTTGTTTCAGAAACATGCCATAAAACCATTTTCTTGCCAAGAAAGGAACAAAGGGTTCTATTTCCGATACCTGTTAGCCCCAAAATGGATGGTGGTCTTCCGGTTCACCTCCCTCCCTGCTAGCCATGCTAAAATGGATAGGCTTCAGCCTGTACATTGAATACAAAAAGTTTTGATTGATATCTCTGCAGGCCCTGATTAACCCTGTTGCAAACAAGAGACGGACTCTGTTCTCTGGACTTGAAGGATGCCTCTTTCATAAAAAGATTTGGAAGTCCCACCAGTAGTACCCCCACTTTTTAATGGAGGGCAGGCACTATCAGTTCAAAGTATTGTCCATTGGCTTGTCCTCTGTGCCACAGGTCTGTACAAAATGCTTTGAAGTGGTTGTAACAGCCCTTTCTGGGGAAGACCTGTATGTTTTCCCTTATCTGGACGACTGGCTTCTGAAGGTCAACTCCTGGGAAGCTCTGCTCCACACCCTGTCAAGGACATGTCAGTTGTTTGACAACTTAGGGATTACAGTGAATGTGCCACAGTCAGTGTTCATTCTGTGCCAAAGACTGGAGTACATAGGAGCTGTCTTGAACACAGAACAGGGATGTGCCTTCCTGCCCAGGACATTGCAGACACACTGATTGCCCAAGCACACATGGTGCACATGAAGCACTATGTCTCTGCACGAACAGTGTTACTTCTCCTGGGCCTCCTGACTGTGGCCATAATGACAGTGCCACTGACCTGACTTCATATGAGGATACCACAATGGACACTCAGGGTCCAGTGGAATCAGTTGACAGATGAGTTGGAGCAAATGGTTTTCATCACGTCTCCACTATGCAAAGTGTTATGGTGGATGGACCACAAGAATTTACTAAAGAGCGTTCCATTCCTTGTACTAACCCCTGTGTAGCTTCTCACTACGGATGCCTTGGGCTCTGGATGGGGTGCTCATCTCAGTCCTTACCAGACACAGGGGTCATGGACCAAGATGAAGGTTGAGCTGCAAATAAATAAACTGGATGTGGGCTGTCCTATACAGCCTCCAGGCTTTTCAGAATCGTCTGTACCCTGATCCTCTGCTAATACAGAAGAACAATGTCAGTGTGATGCATTACATCAGCAAACAAGTGGGCACTTGCACTTATCCCCTATGCAGGGAAGCGATGAGAATATGGTACTGGGCTCTGTCTCACATCCTTCATCTGTCAGTCATGATTTTTCAGGTCTGTAAATGTCTTGGCAAACTGGTTTAGCAGGTTGCAGTCAGTGGTTCACAAATGGGAATTGCTGACCTCTGTGGTAAACGACCTCTTCACAAGATGGGTTCGTACAGAGCTGGACCTTTTTTTGTCCTCACACAACACAAAACTGTCGCATTTCTGTATGCTTACTCCTGGGTCTGGAGTTTTCTGGCAAGATGTACTGTCCCTCTCCTGGACATGGAAATTCCTATACGCATTCCCCCATTCCTCCAATACAGAGGGTTCTGCTCAAGTTGAGGGTGGAGACTAGTGCTACTTTTATCCTCATTGCTCTGTTCTGGCCAGTTCAGATATGGTTTCCTCTCCAGTGTCTGGTGGTGTCACCTCCTGTGCCCTTACCTCTGTGTCGGGGTCTGTTGTGATAGGACAAAGAGATCTCTGGTTCATCTGGACCTGAAGTCCCTACATCTGCAAGCAAGGCTTCAGACGACACAGCCATTGCCCATTTCGGGGTATCCCCTAAGGTAGCTGATGTCCTGATGGAGGCTAGGAAGCCTACTACCAGACATACTTGTGTCCTGAAATGGAAGCCTTTCACTTTGTGGGCTGCTTCACGGAATATGAATCCTTTTAGATGTTCTGTGAATGCTGTTTTGGAACACTTGGTGAGCCCAATTTGCACTTTGTGTGTAAAAACATATTTTTTTGTTGTTTACTGCAGTATAGTAGATTGTATCAGACTGATTCTGTTGACTTCCAAGCTGGAATTTTTTGTAACTACAAATCCCAGAATCTCCTGGAACTGACATTTGAGCAGGGCTGCAGCAGTTGGAGATTCAATAGCCTGCAGTGCATGTTAGAGTTTTTATACAAACATACGAAGAAGCCAGCAGAAGAAGGCCATTTGGTCTATC
The DNA here is from genome assembly GCA_016271365.2 of Neoceratodus forsteri. Lineage (NCBI taxonomy): Eukaryota > Metazoa > Chordata > Ceratodontiformes > Ceratodontidae > Neoceratodus > Neoceratodus forsteri. The sequence continues at coordinate 57,719,130 of CM057453.1, read as the reverse complement.
TAGTCTGCTTATGTTGCAGGGTCCACAGCTTGAGCTACCGCCTCTGCCCCTCCCTCCCACCTCCCTACCTATGACCCTTACCCTCCCCCTATACCTGTCCCAGCCTCTCTTAAAGCTGCCCACAGTCTTCAATAAGATTACCTCTTCTGGCAGCGCATTCCAAGTGTCCACCACCTTCTCTGTGAAGAAGTGCTTCCTGACATCCCCCTAAACCTCCTACCCTCCAGCTTAAGACTGTGCCCCCTCGTGTTATGGTTGCCACTCAGCTTAAAGAGACTTTCCTTCTCAACCTTATTTATCCCTTTCAAGTACTTGAAGGTCCCAATCATGTCCCCTCTCTCTCTCCTGCCTTCCAGGGAGTACATGTACAGTGCCCTCAACCTTTCCTTGTATGCCTTACCCTGCTGAACAGCTGTCATCTTTGTAGCATTCCTCTGGACCTTCCCCAGCAGGTTTATGTCCTTTTTGAGATGTGGGCACCAGTACTGAGCTCCATACTCTAGATGCAGCCTTACCAGTGACCTGTACAAGGGCAGTATAACCTCCTCTCTCCTACTACTGATCCCCCTAGATATACATCCCCGCATCTTGTTTGCCTTTGTTGCTGCTTTCTTGCACTGTGTGGCGTGCTTCAGGTCACTAGTGATCATCACTCCCAGGTCCTTCTCATCCTCTGATGCAGATACTCGGACTCCACCCAGGTAGTACTCTGTCCTAGGATTCTTGGCTCCAGTATACATCACTTTGCATTTCTTGGCATTAAAGCCTAGTTGCCAGATCCTGAACCTTCTCCCTAGCTTTTCCAGGTCTTCCTGTACATCCTGTTTCCCTTCAGCTGTGTCCACTCTCTCACAGAGCTTGGTGTCATCTGCGAATAGGCACATTTTGCCCTTAATACCATCTCCAGTGTCATTGATGAAGACATTAAACAATACCGGCGCCAGCACCGAACCCTGCGGGACCCCACTGGTTAACTGTCTTGTGCCAGATAACTCTTCCCCCCACAACCACCCTCTGGGTTCTGTCCTTCAGCCAGTTTTCCACCCATCTGGCCATCTTTTCCCCAACCCCAAGATCCACCAACTTCCTGATCAACCTTTTGTGGGGCACAGAGTCAAAGGCCTTGCTGAAATCAAGATACAGTAAGCTTTATTCATTTGTTTCCTGGTACTGCTGTCCTTCCTGGGCTGAGTACACTCATAGAGGACTGTACTTAGCCCCAGGAGAAGAGCAGGACCAGCAAACATTTGGTCAGAGCTTATAAAAGGTATATGACCCTTTAACTGACCTGTCCTCTACAAGGGACCAGGCCTCATTTTCAGCCTTCTTGGAATGTCTGTGGCTCTGGACACACCCTTAGAGGAAGTTTAGAAAAAGACCTCCCTACTGATGGATTCCAGAACAAGAAGACATGCCTACTGACGAATTCCTCTCCAGAGGTGGCCTTATCCTATATCATCCTGGCTATGCTTGGCCTGACTTTCAGTGTCTGGCAGCACCCAGCCTTCTCCAGTCTATTTGGGCCACAAGTGTTCTGTCCCCCTGGGCAGAGTGTCCGGCTTCTCATAACATCCATCACCAGAGGGGTCAGTGATTGACTCAGTGTTCCACAAGGTGGAGGTTCAGGGTGAGCTGGCCAAGTCACCAGATCGGGAATTCAAGAAATAGGACCTCCTTGGACAGGAGGCCTGTGCAGCTGCATCCCTGGGCATTTGTTAGACCAGCTATGTGGCTTTGATGGCCAAGCTTGGTCATGAGCTCTTCAAGAGGCTCTCAAACATGGTAGACCAAGACAGCTTGGTGGCGCAGAGGGCTGCGGTGCCTTGCCACCTTACCTCTACCACGCCAGCGACCCGAGTTCTGTGACAAGCTCGGATTGCTGGGGGGGGGGCGGCTGGGGGACTGGGAGAGGATCGAGTGGTCACCTGGCAGCTTTCCTGTCGTGGATTGGGGAGGTGGATATCCTCGGCTCTTAGCTGCCACTGTGTGGGGGTCAGGTGGTTGTGCCGATGTTCAGGAGTTAGCTGTATGTGGGGTGGGTAGAGTGTGGCTGGCTTTTCCGGATTGCATGCGTGACTCCACGCACTTGTACTTCCATGTTTTCCGTTGCTCTGGGGTGGAAATCTGGTGGAAAATGGCGGTGGATCCATGCTAGTGAAGCTCTTCCTGAGGCACTGGGGTTCAGCCTACCACTTCAGCTGGACAAAAGAAGGAGGGACTCCAGTGGAAGGAGTTAAGTGGCCAGCCAGTGGTGCATGGGGACAGGGCTGAAAGACTCCCGGTTCTGCCCAACGTGGATAAATATCTCTGTGGCTAAAAAAAAATGAAACCAAAAAAAAACATGGTAGACCTGCTCACTGAGGGGAACCATCCAAAGGTGCAGGAGGTCCACGATCTGGGGGTGTCTCTAGCCAAACACCAGTTACAGGTGGCCCTGGATGATAAATAAAATGCTTATGTAACACCTAGGTGGAGTTATTCCAAGGGCTACTACTCCTGCCTGTATGTCTCAACACAGGTTGAGGGGCCTGGATTCAGTAATAAGGTACCTCCACCTAGAGCAAAGGTCAGTGACCTGTGGCTCCGGAGCCACATGCAGCTGTCCCTGCCCTAACCTGTGGCTCCCGCTAGGCTCCTGTTTCACCCACATACCTCTTCAGTGGAAGTCTGGGCATTCGGCTAGTCTATGATGCACTCTACTTAAATTGTGGATCTGATGTCTGTGACTGCACCTCAGGATCCCACTTGTGTGTTTGTGGTGGGATCGTTTCTTGGTTTGGAATGCATATTAGCCAGTTGTAGAGCTCCTTTTGTGACATACTTCCTGTCACACGACTTTCTTAAAGAGGTTTTGTTTTTCTTGTTGTTGCCTTTCTTCAGAAAGTGTCAAGTTGTGGAGTTCCTTTTTGTTTTGTTTGTGACATACTTTGTGCCACATGACTTTATTAGGGTTGTACTTATTTGTTTGGGTTTTCTTTTTGTTGTTGTCTCAAGTGTCTCGGAGGTGTGGAGCTCCTTTTTTATGACGTACTTCCTGCCACTTGACAATTAGAGTTATAGGTTTTTTTAATGTCTTTTTTTTTTTTGTGGCCTCTATTCAGAAAGTGTTGCAGCACTGGTGTACATTTCAAGGAAACATGGAGCATCCAGTTAAAAAAAGAAAGTTTTCTGATAAGAACAGGACCTTTCAAGATGAATGGTCTAATTATTTATTTATTTAGTTTTTGTTTACCAGGCAGGTGTGCTAGACAATAGAATTGCCTATTTTCAGGCATGACTTAGGAGGGTTACAGACATGGTGACAGAAGTCACATGGTGACAATACATTTCATCGCAGAGTTTATGAGGTATAGTAATACATAATCTCAAAATATGATTAAGGAACAGCATTCAACAATTGTACAGCAGTGCTATGGCAATACTAGACAGAAACAGAGAGTTCAGCTGTGGTACAGCCATACAGATGGTTATAAGGGTCAAAACAATATGATACAAGACAAGATAGGAGACAGTAAGACAAGGATGATAAATGGGGAAGGATACAACAAAGCCCAGAGTATAAATAAAAATAAATAGTTGCAATAAAGTGCATAGCAGCAGAACAAGTTTAGCACACTTTGTCACATGGAGGGAGTTATGGCTTCTCTGGTAGAAAGGGACCGCCATTTTGCATGATTTGTAGAGACTTTCTCATGACAAACAAGAAGTCGAATATCCAGAGTCACTTCATGTCAAAACATGCATCATCTGCAAGCAAATAACCTAAAAGAGAGTCACGAAGCAAGGCTTTTGAAGAGCTGGAAAAGAAACTGGGGAAGGAGCAAACTGTGCTGATGTCTTGGTCATTATCTGCTAGTCATTTGACAACAGCCAGCTTCATTGGAGCTTTGCAGGTGGTTCATGCAGGCAAGCCTTTCACAGATAGAGACTTTGTGAAAGATGCATTTCTGTGTTTTTGAAATCTCTTTTTATCCTCCCTACACGCCGGAGTCCTGCTCTGTCGGGAGATGCCTAAGCACCAGCCCCACTTCACTGCCTTACCTGATTCCCCAGTGGACCTCCATGGAGCCATGGCTATACTCCCCAGGCAGGTACAAGATGCAGCCCATACACCTCGAGACAATTCTTGTTTCGTTGGGTTCCTTTTGGTGGTCAGGCAGGCAGGAGCAATTAGGGTCTGTGCTGGCATTCCTTCCCCTCTGCACTCCAGCATTGTTTTCCCCTCTTCTAAGGGCATTCTCCCAATGTCAAGGCATTTCCGCAGACATCCACCACTCCCCAACTCTCTCTTTGTGTGCTCTGCACTTGCTGTGCCTCCGGCTTAAGCCAGAGGCCAGTCAAGAGCCGAGCTAGTGCCCCCATCCCTCCCTGGAGAGGAGAGCCATCCTCCGGATGCTCAATCCTTTCCCTCCCCTGCTGACCCCCGACAACCCGGGTTCATTCCCAAACCTGGGTCACCGGCATGGCGCGAGGTGTGCCTCAGTCCTCCATGCCACCGAGCCAGCAAGATGTATTTCTGGAAATGGTTCCATTTTTGTTTGCTGACTTCAGGGAAAAGGGCAAAATTATTTGGCAGATTCAGGAAAAGACTGTGAAGGATTGTGCATGCAAAATGATCAGGATGTGGATTCTCAGATTGTAAAAGATATTGGGTCATCATCCTACTTTTCTTTGGCACTTATTGAATCCACAAACATCAAGGACACAGCACAACTTGCAATAATAGTTTGTTTTGTTTGTGGATCAGGAATAAAGGAGGAACTAGTGGCCATTTGTCCTCTGAAGCTACAAACCAGAGGAGAGGACATCTTCAGTGCTCTCTGCATTTCCAGAAGGAGAACCTGCCCCTTGACAAAATTCTGAGTATTTGCACTGATAGAGCTCCCAGTATGACAGGATGTCACAAGGGACTAGTAAGACTACTCGAGGAGAAACTCCAATGCCCAATTATTATTTTTCATTGTATTCTCCATCAGGAGTCACGTGTGCCCAGTCCTTTGGAAAGGAGATGGCAGACGTGATGGCACTTGTTATTAAAACTGTAAATACAATTCTTGCCAGGGCTCCGAACCATCAGTAGTTCAAACAACTTTTGGAAGAGCTGGACTCACAATATTCTGACCTACTGATGTACAACAGTGTTCATTGGCTTTCCAGAGGTAAGGTCCTGAAACGGTTTGCAGACTGCTTGAATGAAATCAAGCAATATTTACAGGAGAATGGCATCGTTCACCCAGAAATTTCAAACTGCTTGTGGCTTCAGAAGTTTTACTTTTTGATAGATCTTACTGGACATCTGAACCAACTGAATGTTGGTCTGCAAGGATGGGTCAATGCTGTTTTCTCCTTGTGTGAACAGGTCCTGACATTCTCTTCAAAACTGAAAGTGTTTCAGAAAAACCTACAAAGAGGAACACTACATCATTTTGAATACATTTGTAAATTTAAAATAGACATTGAAGCAAGAGAACACAAGTTCACAATGAACATTGCAATACTTGATGAAGCCATCAGTGGACTGATCAAAAACTTCAGTATGAGATTTAACGATCTTAGAAAATACATAACCACCTTCAGGTTTATGACAAATCCCGTATCAATCAAATCTTGATGAAATGCAGCTGGACCATTTTAACATCTCCATTGCTGACTTAGAGATGGAAGTGGCTGAATTTGAAGAGTCCCACATCTGGCTGGTAAAATTTAGAGCTCTAAATGCACAGCTAGAAAATGTGGAATGAAGGAGGGTAGAATTAGCAGTAGCACACAAGTGGGCAGAGATGGACAGGCTTCCAAAGACTGATAAGCTCATATTCCAAGTTTGGATGGTACTCCCAGATAACTTCAAGACCATGAAGAGACTTGCTTTTGGCATGTTTTTGGGGCCATCTGACTTTACAAACAAGTCTTCACACACACAAATTGTATTAAAAACAAATTCCACTCTCAGCTCAGTGATGGATCGTTGGAAGTTTGTACTCGATTAAAACTGACCAGTAATCTGTTGAACAATACTGTTTGTGTATTGGAAAGAGAGATTTTTTTTAATGACCAGCAGTTTATGCATTTGGACAGAAAAATGGTGACACAGAAAAAGTGGTGACTGAACAGTACTGTCTGTATTTTGGGAAGAGATCTTTTTATAATCAGTGGTTTATGCATTTGCACAGAAAAATTATTTATTGTTAAATAAAAGCTATAAATACATCTTCTAGTAGTCTGTGTTGTTCTTTCAACAAAATAACTTACGTTTGTTAATAAAATGATATGTTTGGAGAATGTCAGTCACATAGTTATGTATTATAATTATGACCACATCTAAAAATATTTTGTGTGGCTCTTTTGCAGTGGGACATTTTGTGGTTATCTGGTAAACGGTTCCCAGTCCTAGAAAGGTTAAAGACCCTTGACCTAGAGTAATGGTATTGGGGATGTTTAATGGACAGGTTGTTACTGTAAGTAACATTACATTTCTAGGGACATGGATATGTTGTTCATCCACACTCATTGGCAGTATCCTTGCCGCTTTAAATCTTGCCGGAAGGTCTTCAAGCTTGCTCCTCCCACCCACCCGGGTGGTATAACTCTCGGCTCCGCCCCATGACGCCAGATCTTCCTTACCGCTTGGAAGCTCAGGTTCCCTCCTTAACGCTCTGCGTTTGTGACTGGTTCCTATTTCTCCGTTTGCGGATTTAAAAATAAAATTTTGCAAAAGACTTCGATCTATCCTCGCGACTGCGATGGACAAATCGACTCGGTTTTCGGAGATGCCCATGCGGGCAGAAGATGTCTCGGACGGATCCACACTCCCCGCGTGTGTCTACTGCTTAGGCCTTGAGCACGACCAGCAGCTTGCGACCTGTGTGCTCATCTTTCTCGACCTGCGTCCTCAGAACCGTGCTGCCCGATTGCAACTGGGCCGTCCAGGCGTTTCCCTCGTGAAGTCCAAGGAGGCCCGGTTGGCGGTGTCCGCGGCGGCGGGCTCGGCGGATCAGCTCGAGCGGATGGTCGCCCTCGAAGAGGAGGCGGCGCGGGCCGTATCTTCCTCGGCCGCGGCATTTATCCCGCTCTCTCTCTGGGTTCTTCCTACACGGCTTCTTTTAAGGAGCTTTGTCTGTCCCTCTCCACTAAAGGAGAAGGGCCTGCGTCTGCTGGACCTTATTCTCGGTCCAAAAAGAGGGACAGGTAGAATCCCTCAGTGAGCGCTCTTGGGAGGCGGAAGGTCCCTCTCTCCCGGGCAGTGGCCGTCGGCTTCGGTCGACCGCTCGGCTTCGGCCACTGGCCTCACGGTGTCCCCGTCAGGTCAGTTGACCGAGACTCCCACCGATGAAGTCGAGATTTTTCTCGACCCATTGGATGGGCTGTCGCCTTTAGCAGCCGAGATTCCTCTCCCGGTTCCCCGGGAGGAGTTGAGATCCGTGGGCTGCGCTGTGCCTCGGTTCGAGCCCTCGGATGGACCATCGAGCGAAGAGTGCGGTTCGGCCGACACCTCCCGCACCGACCCCAGAAGTTCCGGACTCTCGGTCTCGGTCTCGGACCTCTTCGCGGTCCAGCCGATCCCACCGTCATAGGCGGTCTCGGTCTCGGCACTTGCAGCGTGGCGGCGTCGCCGCTCGTCCTCCCTCCTCGGATGAGGAGGCTTCGGCGTAAGTACGTCGGCGATGCGGGGACTGCTATGTTGCAACAACTCCTCCTGGCCGGGAATAAGCCGACCGTCGCCTCGCCATTAAGTGGCTGTCACCGAACGCCGACACAACCCCTCGACTTATCCGAGGCACTATACCCAGGCCGGTTGTTCGGCCAAAACCAGCTGCTCCACCGATTCGGTGGAACCTCCGCCTCCACAGCCACCAATTGGGGCTCCGACCAAGGATTCTCGGTCGTGAAGGTCTACCCCATCGGCTGTCAGTTACCCTCACTCCCGACCGACCTCGGCAGGTGAAGGGTGGCTCAGGCCAGAGGCAGCTCTTCGAGGACTCTTCCGAGTCCGAAGATGATTCCTCCTTTTTCTCCAAGCGACTGGACTTGGAGTCTTCAGGAGGTCAGTCAATGGACGATAGCCCGTCGTCCTTCCTAGGACTACTTCGGCTCATCTCGGAGTCTACCAGGATGGAGCTCGAACCCGTTTCCAAACGGGCCAGGTATCCCCTCACGGAGATTCTGGACCGAGGGGATTCTCCGACGGAGGCCTTTCCGGTGGCCGAGGCCATAGTGGGTCCGGCACTGGAACTTTGGCAGCGCCCTGCTTCCTGCCCTGCGCCTTCGGCCAGGATGGCCAGGAAGTATCGGTCCCTACGGTTCCCTGTCCGGTTTTGAACACCCCTCTGCTGAGGGGTTGGTTACCGACAGCGTTTTCGGTAGCCCCGGCGCTGCCAGGGATGTGGACAAACCTCCTGACAAGGAGTCAAGAAATTGGACTATGTCGGGCGAAAAGTCTACGTCGTCCTCTCGGCCTTCGTCAGGCCAGTTCGGCCGTCCTCATGGCACATTTTCTCATGCCCTGTTGGGCTCCCTGGATGAGGTCATCCTCATCTTCGCCGATCTGCAGACTACGGTTAAGCAGGTGCGGGACCAGGGCAGGGCAGTGGCCAAACAGCAGCTCAGACTGCTTTGGATATAGGGGACTCATGTGCCAGATCGGTGGCGGCCGCGAGTGGCTATCGTCGGCGAGCTTGGCTGAGGATATCCACCTTTGACTGGATACCCAGCACAAGTTGGCGGATGTTCCTTTTGGGGACTGACCTCTTGGCCCTGGGGTGGAAGGTCACCTGCAGAGGATCGAGAGTCAATGCCACCTTGGACTCGTCTCTTCCGCTCAGAAGGACAAAGGCGCAAACCACAGCCTAAGCCCTTTAGTCCTTCTGTGCCCCGCGCGCCGGCCCAGCAACGTCAGGGCCAGCAGGCTCGGCCTTGGCATCCCAAACCCAAGCGCCGGCTTCCTCTAACAGGAGGCAGGAGGAAAGGGCCCAGGAGGTCCCTCGGCGGTCCCTCCTCCAAGCCTGCCCAGTGACGGGCTGAGGGTGTCGCCCCATCCCCGCCACCTACTTCCTGGGTCCCCGGGGACGGCTCCGCACTTGCTCCGCCTGGTCCGCTAGTTACCACGGACAGGTGGGTCTTGAGGTGGTGGGAAGAGGCCTGCCTCTGGAATTCGAGCAGGCACCACCTTCAGAGCCGTCGCCCTCGGGAGCCTCGGGATCCCCAGCCTCACTGGCGGCTCGTCGAGGCGACATCGCTCTCCTCCAGAAGGAGGTGGTAAGAAGGTGGTGGACCCTCCTTCAGACCCAGGGTTTGTGTCCAGGTACTTCCTGGTTCCGAAGCAGACGGGGCTGGCGCCCATTCTCGACCTACACGACCTAAACAAGTTCCTAAGGTCTCGAACCTTCAGGATGGTCACTCTGGCTCAGATAATACCATCCTTGGAGCGCGCGTGAGTTCTGCTCTCTGGACTTGCAGGAGCGTTTTTCCGTCCCTATCCGTCCGTCTCACCAGAGATTCCTTCGCTTCCGAGCGGAAGGATCCCTCTTCGAGTTCAGGCCATGCCCTTCGGCTTGTCTCCAGCTCCCAGGGTCTTCACCAAATGCATGGCAGTGGTGACAGCATTCCTCTTGGCCTCGAGGGTCGGTGTACCTTACCTGGACGACTGGCTGATAGCAGCTCCCTCCAGGAAGGGCGGAGTGGTCCAGAGATCTGGCCCTCAGGGTCTGCTCTCAACTGGGCCTCCTTATCACGAGGCCAAGTCGGAACTCGAGCGAGCAGGTGATTCTATTCATCGGGCGCAGCTCGACTCTCTTCGAGCCAGAGCGGCTCCCGGCGGACAGGGCCGAGTTCTTTCCTCCTTTGCCCGATCATTTCTGGTTGGGCAATTGCCCCTGCCGGGACTTCCTGCGCCTCCTGGGTCTCATGGCGGCCTGCACCAGCGTGGTCCGTTGGGCCCGCTGGAACATCGTCCCCTTCAGTGGGGACTGGCCAGCCAGTGGTCTGGCGCTACGATCCCTTGGACCAGCTAGCCGGTGACACAGGGGATGTGGGCAGCTCTCCAGTGGTGGACCGTTCCAGATCATTTGCAGGAGGCATCCGTTCGTCCGCCCGAGCCGACGGTCTCTCTATCGACCGATGCCTCTCTGATGGGTTGGGGTGCCCATCTGGGAACACCGGGCTCATGGCCTCTGGTCCCGCGGAGTCCCGATGCCACATCAACCTGCTGGAGCTCGTGCGGTCCGCCCTAGCTCTCACCGCCTTTGCTCCGTTCCTCCGGGGTCAAGTGGTCCGAGTCCAGGCGGACAATACCCGACCATGTACTATCTGAACCGCCAGGGCGGACGCTCCATGCTTCTATGCAAGGAAGCTCTCCGCATTTGGTCACTCGTGCGCAGCCTGGGCGGATCTCTAGCCATTCCGTGGCAGGAGCCTCCAACACCCTGGCCGATGCCCTGAGCCGGATAGGGGCTGCATCCCACGGTGGTCTCTCCTGCCGGTAGTACAGCATCTGTTCTCCCTTTGGGGCACACCTCAGGTGGACCTGTTTGCCTCCATGGAGAGCATGGCTGAGTCTGTTCCATGCCCGCCCCTCAGCAGGGCTCGCTGCAGGGATGCCTTCTCGAGGCAATGGACCCCGGGCCTCTTTGCCTTTCCCCATTTCCCTTGATCCACAAGGTGCTTCTCAAGGCGAGGAGGGACAAGGCGCAGGTGATTCTGATAGCCCCAGACTGGCCTCGCCAGTTCTGGTACCCAGATCTCCTCAGTCTCAGCTCCAGGACTCGCGGCAGCTTCCAGCTCGCCCGGACCTGCTCTCAGTCAATCAGGGAAGGTGTTCCATCCGGACCTTCAATCCCTGCACCTGACGGCCTGGTTCCTGGCTGCTAGAGTTCCAGGCCTTGGGTCTTTCCGACGAGGTCCTCAATGTAGTTGAGGCGTCCCGTAAGGGTCGACCAGAAAATGCTATGCCTTCAAATGGAAAAGGTTTTCCATTTGGTGTCAGAACAAGGGCTTGGACCCTTCCTCCTGTTCCTTGGCAAGCATCTTGGACTATTTATGGTCCCTTTCTAGTCAAGGGCTTGGGTCGGCGACCCTAAGGTGCACCTGGCAGCCATCTCTGCTTACCGGGCGCGGGCCGGGAAGCAGTCGGTGGCGCAGGAGAAGGTGGTCTGGCGCTTTTTCAAAGGCCTTGATCACATTTCCTCAGTGCGGGAACCCCCACCTCGTGGGATCTACTGCTGGTACTGGCAAAGCCATGGGGCAAGCCATTCGAACCTATGCACAGGTGTGCTCTCTCACCTGTCGTGGAAGACCGCCTTCTTGGTGGCTATCACGCCAGCCAGAAGGATGGGAGAGCTCCAGGCGCTTTCCATCGAGTCTCCTTACCTGGTCTTCCACAGGGACAAGGTTGTCCTGCGCCCCACCAAATTCCTTCCGAAGGTGGTGTCGGAGTTTCACCTTAACCAGGTGTTGACTCTGCGGTGTTCTACCCAATCACACCTCGGAGGCGAATATAGGCTCCATACTCTGGACCTAGAGCGCTCGCTTATTATAAGGAGCCACGGCTGAAATTGGGAGAGGTTCGCCAGCTGTTTGTCACCCACGCTGAAGCCGCATCTGGCAGACCTGCAGCCAAGCGGACGATAAGCAGGTGGGTAACCTCCTGCATAGATCTCTGCTATAAGTTGGCGGGCATGGAGCCTCCCAGAGGATAAGAGCTCATTCTACCCGCCATACTGCTGCAACGGTGGCTGCTTCCAGGGCGTCCCTATCCAGGAAATCTGCAGGGCTGCTACCTGGAAGTCAGCAACACCTTCATTACCCACTACCACATCGACCTTGAGTCACGCCGGGATGCTGGTTTTGGGGCCTCGGTTCTCAGTCTCTCTTTCCCAAGTAAGTATATGGGGTGTGTGTCTTGCCTCCCTCCTCCCGGAGAACTGCTAGGAGTCTGCCAATGAGTGTGGATGAACAACATATCCATGTCCCTAAATACAGATTTACTCACCTGTAACAGGAGTTCTAGGAATGGTATATGTTGTTCATCCTGACTCTCGACCTCAACCCCGGCGCACAACCTGAGCTTCAGCGGGCCAGATCTGGCGTCATGGGGCGGAGCCGAGAGTTATACCACCCGGGTGGGTGGGAGGAGCAAGCTTGAAGACCTTCCGGCAAGATTTAAAGCGGCAAGGATACTGCCAATGAGTGTGGATGAACAACATATACCATTCCTAGAACTCCTGTTACAGGTGAGTAACCTGTATGTATGAAGACCCCCATAAAAGCCATATATTAAACATAATAAAGTACCGCCACTACTACTGTAATAAGAGCAGTGGTGGTAACATCACTACTAAATGGGTGTAATACCCATGACTCTCTGCGCCCGCTCGTATGGGAACCCACGGCGCTTACGTGTTCGGTCGAAAGTTTTAGTATTTTATTACAAAAAACATGCTGGATTAAAAATTAAGCTCACTGCAGCACCAGACTCCTGCAGCAGCATTTTAAGGTATGTGGGAATGGGAGCGGGCTGCAGTCTTTCTTTACAGGTCACCTATAAGTTGCAGCCACTGACATGTCTGGATATTTCCAGAAAATTTTGTGCTGTCACTAGAGAAATTTCCTGCCTGTCTGAAGTACCACTGTAGGGCTATCAGAGAGATTTCCTTTAGAAATACTGTGAAGGTTTACCTGAACACCCAGCAGAACCCTGTCGCAATTCTCTGCCAGTGACTTGGGTTTGGGAGCAAGCCCAGGAGTTGGGATTGTATACATCTCAGGGCTGGAGAGTGCTGCTGAGTGCAGCATGAGTCAGCCCAGGGAAAGGAATTGCCCAAGTCCTGCTCCACAGTTTCCCTTCGAAGTGGACCAGGGACCTTGCTTCTCTGTGAGGGGTAGTGTCAGTCCAGTGCATGTTGTGGTTGCAGGAGGGATGGAGGCTACACTGGTGCTATGGGAGGAGGGAGGACAATATTTGGCATAAAAACCTTATGCTGTCTGGATGACATTGTGGGATTCTCTGAACCACAAACCATTGGTCTCCCATCGTATCTTGTCACATCGGGGGGATGACCCTTCCCTCGGGCCCCTGCCATGGAGGGCCATCTTGGGAACAGCAGGTGGATAAGGTGAGTATCAGGGGGTTGGGTGGTGTCCCAGGCCTGATCAGGGTACATCCCTCTACAAGGTATATCCCTTTGGGTCAAACTGAGGCAAAAACAGCTATATAAAAATAAAATCTTGAAATATCTGGAAACACTGAGACAACTTGATGGCTACAGCAGGGAAGTAGGTCATGTGAGGTTGCATTTCTGCCATAGGAAAAATACTGTGGGCCACATCTGGAGTACTGTTGCATCACTAACATTCCCAAAATTGTCTCCTTCAAAACTGCTCTTCGGAACTACCTGTTCAACACCCGCTGCTGTTCCCGTCACTAACAGGCTGCTCGCATATCACTAAGTGCACTTCGACAAAGTCCTCCGGACTGCCTCCTCTGCTCCCTCCCCACCACCTGGTTCCTTCATCCCCCCGCCAGATATCTGTATTTATGTAACTACTGTTTATGACATGTACCAAATATATGTAACAATGTGGGTATACTACTATTAAAATCTTGTAAATCTGTATGTCAGCCTACTGTAATATTGTAACACTGTTGTCCTCTATGTGACGAGGTACCTTTGTAAACGAGCCTCTGGCTCAAAGGTTGCAAATCCAATTGTACAAATAAATAAATAAAATGAAAATGTGGTTCTGCTCTTTATTCCTGAGAAAGAACATTGAATTGGAAAGTTTGCAGAGAAGAGGAACCATAAAGATACTGTTATTGCAACTCTGGAGAATAATGGCTATGAGGGGACAGAATAGACCCCCTAGGAGTGCACACTGTTGAATTATTAAGGTTTGGGGGAGACATGATAATGGATTAAGGCAGAGAGCAACATATTCTGGGTACAGATTGTTCTTGGAACAACAGAGGGGCACTTGAGCAAATTTAAATCAGACATTCGCAGACCTACTACAGCACAATGCTGTACTAAGAATGTAGTAGTGAAGTTGTGGAATTATTTACCACAGAAAGTCGCAGGTTCTAGGGACGTAGACATGGTGCACTATCCACACTTTGGCAGCTCTTCCTCTCCCTTTAAATCTTGCCAGAAGGTCTTCAAGCTAAACTCCTCCCACCCACCTGGCTGGTATCCTTCTCAGCACCGCCCCATGACGTCTAATCTTCCATTCCACTGGAAACATCAGGTCTCCTTCTTTGCAGCTCCTACGTGCAATGTAGGCGCATTTGATCTTCGACTTCTGTGTAGACAGTTTGCAAAAATAAACCGTTTTTGGTTTTCCAAATGGAGTGGAACGACCAGAAAAACAGTCCAGAGTTCAAGCGGTGCACCACTTGTAACCAAAAGATGTCATGCACCAATCCTCACACCTCATGCGTTTATTGCCTCAGGGCCCAGCACAGTCTGCAGACTTGTGGCCTGTGCCAGTCCCTTCAACCCTCCACGTTGGAGGAGCATTATGTTCACCTTCTCCTAGGCTGTCCAGATGAATGGGGCCCTCCCATTCAATCCAAGGACTCCCGTAAGGCAGTTTCCACTGCAGCGGATTCGGCGGCACAGCTTGCCACCTTTGAAGAGGCTGTGGCTCAGGCTGCTGTGGGCGTAGCATAGCTCCAGCCTCCATGCTATTCCCGGTGGGCTTGGGCGATTCATCCAGTGGAGCATTCCAGGACATATGTCAGTCCCTTCCTACCCTCGGGGAAGGCCCTTCCAGAGGGTCCATCTTCACAAGCCTCCAAGTCTAAAAGTTCCTGCTGTAGGATCAGGAGTGAGTTTGCTCTTCCCATTCCCGTGATTCTGCATCTGGATTGATGGCTCTTGTGCTGTCAGCTTCGGACAGTGTTTCTGTGGTCCAGGTCCAGGCCACTGGCCCCTTGGTATTCCAGTGAGGCCTGCCAGTCATGCCACGGGTCAACCAACCTGTTGAGATTTTTTTTTTCTCGACCCAGTCGACCCATTGTTGGAAGATGGTGGGGACAACTCACTTTCGAGGACTCCGGTCCTCATGGCCTTCTCTCTCAGGAGGGGCTGGATAGACCAGCTGATTCAGCAGTCTCCCCTCGGGAGATCATCCCCTCGGGGTTCCTTGGGGCCCAGTTCTGGTCAATCGCATGGAGCCTTCCCCCATGTCTCCTTCCCGGCAACCTGACCATTATCAGTCAAGGTTCCGGTTGAGGTCTCATTTGTGCTCCTGGTCGAGGTTTAGGGAATCTCTGCATTCCCGCTCTCGGCCATCGACCAAGAGGCACCGTCAGTACTCCTTCTCTTCTTCCTTGTCTTCGGACGAGGACAGGCTCTGCTGTAAATTGCATCACCCTTATGAGGAGCTTGTCTGGCATCCTTGGCCACAGCCGCACCCCACCTCAGCCTCTAGTGCTTTCCTGGTCGCCCTTGCTGCAGCCCGCTCTGGTGACCCCAGTCGAGCCGACGCCAGCTTCGCTGCCCATTCAGATGGAGCCCCCGCCTCTGCAGCCCTTGCATGGGACCCCGTCCTAGGCTGCTCATCCTGCTTCCGGGCTTCGCACTCTGTGGAGATCACTCACTCAGACGAACCACGGGTTGTCCGTGGGGAGCCTGGGTCAAGGGTGGTGTTTGAGGAGTCCTCTGATTCAGAGGACTCCTCCATGTACTCTTTTCAGTCTCCGGCTTTTGAACAGTAGTCCTTCGAGGAGCTTACCACGGAACATGTATCGGTCTCCTTCGGGCTCTGCTCCGTTTGATCTCCTAGTCAATGGGGATCCCATTGGAGCCTGTCCTGAAGCAGGTCAAGTACCTCATGACCAAGATCCTGGACAAGAGAATGATTTCCCTTGGATCGTCTTCCTAGTGGCGGAAGCCATTTTTGGTCCCGCTCTTGAGCTGTGGCAGTGTCCAGCCTCCTTCCTGATGCCCTCATCCCATATGGTCCACAAGTATGCAGTACCTACTGGGTCTCTGCCTGGGTTCACCGATCATCCTTTGGCTGAAGGTCTAGTGGTAGACTTGGTGTTCCGGTGGATGTACAATGTCAGGGATGTCAACAAGTCCCCTGACAAGGAGTCCAAGAAGCTGGACCATGCAGTAAAGAAAGTCTACACCACTTCCTCCCTAGGTCTTTAGCAGGCTAGTTAGGTCGTCATGATGGCCAACTTCTCCCATGCGCTAATCGGTGTCTTGGACCAGGTAATTCCCCACTTTCCTGTGGACTTGTAGTTGATGGTCAAGATGGTCCAGGACCTGGGATGCTCTGTGGCCAAGCAACAGCTCCAGATGGCCTTGGACATAGGTGACTCCTGTACCAGGTCCATGGCCACTGCGGTTGCCATGCAGTGCCGGGCGTGGTTGAGGATCTCGACCTTTATGGTGGATACCCAACACAAGCTGGCAGATGTCTCCTTCTTGGGTATCAACCTGTTTGGTTTGGGTGTCGATGGTCACCTCACCCAGATTGAGAAGTCCAATGCCACTCTGGACTCCGTTACATCCTCACAGAAGGACCTTAAGGGCCAGAAGCAATGGAAAAAGCCCTTTCAGTTTTGGCTCTACCTGGCACCTCCATCCAGACCACCACAGCCCCAAGCAGGGCATCCCCAGGCATGGCAGCCCAAACCTAAGCATGCGTATCTGGCTCCAAGACATCCGGAGGCCTCCCCAGGCAACTTGCCCAGAAGCCTTTGCCAAGCCTGTCCAGTAATGGGTCGGGGGGATGTCATTCCCCCACCTGTTCTGCTCCAACCTTGGAATCCCATGGGGGTTGGGGGTGGGGTTGGCTCTGCCATTTCATGCACACATGGTCCATCATCACATCAGACAAATGAGTGTTCAAAGGGGTGGGTCACGGTCTGCCTCCAGACTTCAAAGCTCTCCTGCCCTGTCAAGCCCATGCCTCATGGGAAGACATGGTGTTCCTGGACATGTTGTCTGCCCTTCAGGAGGACATCGCTCAGCTTCTTCAGAAAGGCACTGTGGCTTGTGGCCCGGACTCCACGGCCGGTCCGGGATTTGTCTCCAGATATTTCCTGGTTCCAAAACAGACAGGGGGCTGGCTCCATACCGGATCTTCACGATCTCAACCAGTACTTGAGAAAGCATAAGTTCCGGATGGTCCCCCTGAACCAAATAATGACATTGCTAGAACAGGACAAGTGGTTCTGCTCTCTGGACCTCCAGGATGCCTTTTTGCATATCCTGATCCATCCATCCCACTGGCAGCTTCTTCGGTTCCTTTCTGAAGGGGTGCTATACAAGTTCCACGCCATGCTGTTCAGCCTTTCCGCGGCCCCCAAGGTCTTCACCAAGTGCATAGAGTGGTGGCAGCGTTCCTTTGACGCCATGGGGTCTGGCTGTGCCCTTACCTGGACAACTGGCTGATCGCTGGTTCTTCCCGGGAGGAGGAGGAGGAGGTGGAGTGGTCCAGGGATCTGGCCCTCCAGACTTGCTTGGCCTTGGGTCTTCTTGTCAACCCTGCCAAGTTGGAACCCGTCACAGGTGATCCATTTCATCGGGGCAGAGCTCAACTCCCTTCAGGCCAAGGCCCATATCTTAGCAGACAGTGTGGCGGATCTTATCACCTTTGCCCAATCATTTCAAGTTGGGCACTCATGCCCTGCCTAGGGCAGCTGCTGGGGTACATGGCTTCCAGCACCAGTGTGGTTCGGTGAGCCTGCAGGCAGATTCGCCCCCTGCAGTGGGTGCTGGCTCAACAGTGGTCTGAGTGCCTTGGTCACCTCAACCAGCCAGTCAAGGTTGGTCACCTCAACTAGCCAGTCACAATGATGTAGCCGATGTCGGATGTACGCCAGTCGTTGCTTATCTTGGAACATCTGCATGAAGGAGTCCTGATCGTCCATCCAGAGCCAGTGGTCACTCTCATGATGGATGCATCTCTGATGGGATGGGGAGCCCACCTGGGGAACCACAGACCCCATGGGCTCTGGACCCCAAAGGAGTCCCGATGTCACATCAACCTGCTGGAGCTTTGTGCAGTGCGTCTGGCTCTGATGACCATCGCTCCCATTGTATGGGGTCAGGTCATGCAGGTTTAGACAGACAAACACCACGACCATGTGCTACCTCAACAAGCAGGGCATGATGCATTGCCTTCAGTTGTGTCAAGGAGTCCTCTTCACCCGATCCTTCATACACCGTCTGGACGCCAATCTTCTGGTGATCCATGTGACAGGTGCCTCCAACCAGCTGGCAGACATCCTTAGCCAGTTGGGAAAAGTGTCTCACGAGTGGTCCCTTCATTAGGAGGTAGTCAATAGCCTGTTCTCCCAGTGGGGCACTCTCCAGGTCAACCTGTTTGCCTCCCAGGAGAACGCAAAGCTAAGGCTGTTTTGTGCTCACGCCTCTCAGTGTGGGACACTGATGGGGGGGGATGCCTTTGCAAGGCCCTGGACCCCGGGCCTCATGTATGCCTTCCCTCCCTTTCCCCTGATACACAAAGTGTTTGTTTTGGGTTTTTTTTTTACTCTTTTTATCCTCCTACTCGCTATAACCCGGACTCTCTCCGGTGTGGTTTCTTGATGCCGCTTTCCCCCACCCGCCTGAAGTTCTCCGTTGCCGCTCAATGTGCCCGACTTCACCGTCACCTGGACCGCCCGAATCCCCAGCTCTGAGTCCCTTGGGGTGGGACCACCAACTACTACTGGCACTCTGTCTGTAATCTGATGGAGTGGACAGGTTTAGTGGAGCACCAGAGACAGGCATGGAGGACCTGGCAGTGGGCGTGGGTATGGCACCCCTGAACCCACCTTTGTCTACTGGGGAAAGGGCCATATTCCTTCTTGTTCCTCCCCCTGGCTTGGATGTGCAATGGCATCAGCATGCAGATGGGATGCTCCCACAGATGCCTACCAACACCAGACTCCCATTGGCTGTCCCCACCTATGGTGTTGCATTTCTTGGCCACCGGCAGGAGCCGACACCAAGCAGGGAATCCCTAGAACCCTACCCCCCCCCAGGAGAGGAGAGCAGTCCTCCGGGGGCTCAAGCCTCCCCCCCACTCACCCCTGGTGACCCAAGCTTGCTCCCGAACCCAGGTCGCGGCATGGCGCAAGGTGTGGGGTCCAGCGCTTCAACCCTCCACGCCACCGGGTCAGCCACACAAAGTGTTGAAGGTGCAGAGAGCCAAGGCATGGATAATCCTGGTGGCTTTGGACTGGCCGAGCCAATTCTGGTACCCTAGTCTCCTCAGCTTCAGCAGCAGGCCTCCGTAGTGCTTGCCTCTTTGTCTGGACCTGCTCTCGTACTCTCAGGGGAGGGTCCTTCACCCAGACCTTCAGTCCCTGCACCTGACTGCCTAGTGCTTGAGCGGCTAGAGTTCCAGGCTTTGGGCCTCTCCGACAAGGTCCTCCATGTGGTTGAGGCTTCTCAGAAGGAGTCGACTCACCAGTGTTATGCCTCCACGTGGAAGAGGTTTTCCATTTCGTGTCGAGGCAGGGAGCTAGACCCCCTGTTTTGCCCTATGGCTAGTATCCTGGACTGTTTGTGGTCCCTCTCTCAGTCTGGCCTGAGGTCGAAGACCCTCAAGGTGCACCTAGTAACCATCTTGGTTTAGTAGACGCAGGCCTGTATTCAGATGGTGGCACAGTAGAAGGTGGTCAGGCACTTCTTTAAGGGCCTTGACCACTTGTCCCCATCGGTATGCGAACCACTACCACCTTGGGAGTTGTTGCTGGTACTGGCAATTCTCGTGGGCAATCCATTCGAACCAGTGCACAGGTGTTACATCTCCCACCTGTCATAGAAGACCACCTTCTTGGTGGCCATCACTTCCACCAGAAGGATCAGTGAGCTTGAGGTGCTGTCGGTGGAATCTCCTTATTTGGTTTTCCACAGGGACAGAGTTGTCCTCTGACCCAACCTGAAGTTCCTCCCAAAGATTGTTTGAGTTTCACCTTAACCAGGTGATCAACCTCCCGGTGTACTTCACCAACTCAACCTCAGAGGCCGAGCACAGGCTCCACACGTTGGACCTGTAGTGAGTGCTCGTGTATTATACTGAGCACACGGCTGGAGTTCAGGGAGTAGATTGCCAGCTATTTGTCACCTACGCTGAAGCCACACCTTGCAGACCGGCAGGTAAACAGACAATTGGCAGGTGGATTGTCTCCTACATCAACCTCTGCTACAAGCTGGCTGGTAGGGAGCCTCCCATTGGGCTATGGTCTCATTCCACTAGACATACTGCTGTCTTGGTGGCTGCTTCCAGGGATGTCTCTTTCCAGGGGATCTGCAGGGCTGCTACCTGGGAGTCAGCACACACCTTCATTTCCCACTACCACATTGACCTTGAATCACACCAGGATGCTGGTTTTGGGGCCTCAGTTCTCCAATCCCATTTCCCCAAGTGGGGGTGTGCACCTTGCCCCTCCTCCCGGAGAACTGCTAGGAATCTGCCAAAGTATGGATAGTGCATCATAGCCACATCCCTAGAAATGAGGGTTACTCACCTGAAACCATATAATTCTAGGAGTTGTTTATGGTGCACATCCACACCACCCACCTGACTTCCCGTGGCAAGTGGCACACGGATCATTGCTTCCAGGGTGCAAAATCTGAAATCACGGGGCGGTGTCAAGGAGGATACCACCCAGGTGAGTGTCAAGAGCTTAGTTTGAAGACCTTCTAGTAAGATTAAAGGAAAAGGAAGAGTTGCCAAACTGTGAATGTGCACCATATACCACTCCAAGCACAATGGTTACAGGTGAGTAACCCTCATTTCCAGAACTGCTAATGAATTAAAAAGACAACTAGTTAATGGTTGTGACTTGAGATAATGGGAGCATCGTCTCTGTGGTTTAAGCCTCCTTCTGTCCTGTGTTAAGTTAGAACAGAAGAAACCAGGTGTTCATGGAATACCTGGCTGTTTAAGAATGCCACCCAAGGAGTTTTAGTGAAAAGTCTCTCTCTCTCTCTTTTTTTTTCAAGGCTCTAGCGGATATTGGAGACAAGCCCCCAACCTTTGTTGGATCGCGGATGTGGATTGGATCCATTGAAATTCAACTTGTGCTGAACCATCTTTTTGGAATAACTTCAAAGATCATCTTTGTCAGGTAGGACTTGTTCGTGATGGTTTAGGAAACACAGTCTACTTTTTGTAGACAGCTGCTATTCAAAGGAATTAAATAACATTTTGTCATTGTGATATCGCAACAGCCTAGCAGGTAAGGAACTTAATCTTCTTCTTAACGTAGGTCTCTTCTTCTTTTTACTAATGTTCTCCATTGGGATAGTTCATCAGATTAAGGATGCTTGGATTCCTTGGAATCCATTCTGTCAGCACAGAGTTGTAATTTCAGAAATTCTGATTCTGTTCTACCTCCAGTTAAAATGCAGGAACAGAATGGGACTTGGAAGTTGTGCATCTGCATCCGATTCTGACTCTGTATCAATACTTATCAACATAATCTCTCCCCACCCAGTACAGTAGTGCTTACTAGGCCAGAAAATAGTCTCATCTCCCTTCCCTTACACATTGCTACTGCTGGGGTCCCTCTGACTGTCTTGTGGAAGAGGCTGTTAGGTTGTGGCTGTAGAGGAGGTGGCAGTTTGGGCCGGTCCGAGATGTTTGTTCACCAAGATGTTGAGTCCACAGAAAATATCACTTCCCCATGTCTCCAGCAAGCCTCCAAGGAGTCCAAGCCAAGAAGCCGCCCCCCTTTTTATAGCCCAACTCCCCTCCCCCCAGCTGGCACCCTCAGCTCAACTCTCCCAGTCCCCCTTGTATGACTTCCCCTGGTACCCCACTAGTCTGACGACCTCCCCCCCCAATCCAAATGGGCAAAAAAAAGACCATCTCATAAGACTGTCCCAGAAGCTTGTGGCAGTTCTTCCTCAGTAACCAGGGAGGTGACGAACCTAAAGTAAGCCCTAGGAAGTAGGCTTCACCATATGCATAGGTAAGGCGTCTGGTTTGAGTCTTCTCCCATGGCATCCTTTAAGTTGGCTGTCTTCCTGAACACAGAGGGAGAACCAAGGGCTTCTAGGACAGTCTAATGATTGTGTAGGGAGAACAGAGACCATGGTAGTAGTGTGCTTATGAGCTAAGAGATTTTTAGAAAACAGATCTTCTTTTGCTCATCTGGATTGCAGGAGGAGAGGGCCCAGACTAGGGACCAGCAGGAGTCATACTAGGGGTGGGAGGAGGTGAGACATGCTATACCAGGGTGTGGAGTTCCTTTGCTTGAACTCCTTGGAGGCTTGCTGGGAACTCAGGGAGGGGATCTTTTTTTTTCGTAGGCTGAATATTTGTATAGACATCATCTATGGACTGACCTAAACTGCCACCTTCTAGTACAGCCATGACTGAGAGCCTCTTCTACAAAATGACAGCCAGAGGGATCCCAGTAACAGTACATAATGTTAAGGGGGGGGGGCCTTTACCACCATTGTACTATTTCCAGATAATAAATCAGATTCTTATTCCACATCCGAAAAGGGTTTTTCATAATTCAGTTTTTGGCCTTATTACTGAAACGCTGAATTCCGGAAAAAACTTGAAATCCGAGGACTCTGATTTTGTTCCGTGGATTCTGTGCAGTCCTACTTCAGATCCAGTATTTAAAATAATTCATTGTGAGTTTCCCCTTTCATGCATGCTCATTTTAGAAAACAAAATGTCCTCTGCTCCCACGCAGATCATTGGGTCTCATTTTAATTCCTTCTTTACCAGTGTCTCCTCCAGCTTTCCATATCTCCTTAATCTCTTCTGTATTCCAAGTTCTTTCCCTAAGGAACACAGCTATCATTCTTGGAATAATGCATACTACTCATAGCACCCAGTTATTGTCAAAAGCATCTTTCTGCTATTCCACAATGCATGTCAGTGTCTCAGTTTCGTCAGTCTTATTCACCTTGCCTCACCATCCTTCCCTAGTTGGAAAGAATTTATTTTTAACCCGTTTGCTCCTATCAACCCCCTTCTATGAGGCTTTCTCCCAGCCCTGTCACTTGTCTTCCCTGGGATTTACCCCGTGCCTCCTTCAGCTATCACGACTCCCCCACCTTGGAGCTCTGGGTGATCAGGGCCTACCCCAGGGCTCCTCAAGACATCATTGGCCAACTTCCAGAGATGGATGCCACAGTCAACAGTGCACAGCCTACAGAGAGCCTCCCTTCATATTACTCAGTCAGGGTAAT
Organism: Neoceratodus forsteri; assembly: GCA_016271365.2. Classification (NCBI taxonomy): domain Eukaryota; kingdom Metazoa; phylum Chordata; order Ceratodontiformes; family Ceratodontidae; genus Neoceratodus; species Neoceratodus forsteri. The sequence continues at coordinate 57,695,956 of CM057453.1, read as the reverse complement.
TTTTCCTGGTTACTCCTGCCCCCATAGGATGTTGATATGCAAGGGGCTTGTGAAGTCTGGAGCACACACATGATGGTGCGGCATCCTCGAGCCCAGCGACACATCCACTCAGCTGCTCTACCTCCATCCCTCCATCACACTTCTCCCAGGGTCACCTAGGTGGCAGCAGTGTGGCAGAAGCAGCAACCCTTCTTTCCCAGAGGAGAATTTCTTCGGTGCGCTTTATCCTTTGTTTTTTGTCTTTTTCTGAAATTCGTTACTTGTACTGTGATTTTATTGTAAATGTTCGCGCATCTGTTGTTGTCACTTTGTTATTTTCACTCCTTGTTGTATCCCTTCACCCGGGTGGCACCTTGAAATGAGCCCTGGCTCAGTGTGTCAATCCCAGTTATCAAATTTTAAATGAATGACTGGATGAATCCTCCTCCCCTCATCCCAGTTATCCTGGCTCATTCCCAAACCCTGGTCACTGGTGTCAAGAGTGGTAAACCTAACACTGCGGCAGACAGCCCGTCACAGGGAATTTTCTTAACCAATTTCCAGATATAATTTATTTTTTGCCTCTGTGACCAGAGTGGAAAATAAATATTTCAGTACTTGAGATAGTTTATCGTGTGTGTGTGTGTGTGTGTGTGTGTGTATGTGTGTGTTACGCTTTCTCTGCAACACAATCTCATCATCCTTTCCTTAAATGTAATTTTATCCTACTTTCAGCTTGCATGCAGTTCTTAGTGCACAAAATGGCTGCTGAGATTTCTGTGGACTGGAGGGACGGGAGGAAAAAATGCACAAGGGAACAGCAGTGCAGCTTGCCCTGTTAAATTTCAAACTAGCAATACAGTCAATGAAGATTGGCACCTGCTAGACTCAGCTGTAATCAAAAAAATTAACATGAAGCCGTACCTTAAGTGAGAATCCTTTATTAAGCAGTATTCAGTGCAGACATTCAGAAAGGCAGCAAAGCTCCAAGTATACAAAACATGGTGAGCTAAGATTGTACCCCAAAAACATGACCCATCTAGTTGTGGCTGCTAAAGGGTAGCCCCCAACACTGAACGTCACCGCCTAATGCATTTCACGCTGGGCCATGTTTGTGGAGTGCAGTCTCAGCTCACTGTGTGTTGGAGACTAAGAACTTTTCTGCCTTTTTGGAAGTATGCACTGAACACTGCTTAATACAAATAGACAAATGCAACTCAGATCTCTCACCCACTGGCATCGAGGTACCACAAGGATCCATCCTCGGACCTCTGCTCTTCTCGCTGTTTATAAACAAAATGCCAACGATGTCTGGGTCCTGCTCCACTATCCTGTATGCGGACGACATGGTTCTGGACACAAGTGCCAAAGACGTAACCACTATAAATTCCAGACTAAAAACAGATTTTGTCTATATACTGTACGTGGCTAACACACAACAAACTAATACTGAATGCAAAGAAAACAGTAGCCATGTTATTCGGCTCAGCACAAAGGATCAAAGCAAATACATCTGCACTGTCAATCCCAGGTCCTGATGGCACTCTTCTGGAAGTGGTTGACTCCTTCGGATATCTGGGAATAATGCTTGACCCCTTGCTTGATTTTAATCTGCACATACTGTAGCTACTACTTGCAAGGCTGTAAACACAAAGCTGGGACTGGCCTATAAAATCCGCTCCTCGCTAAACTCTGCTAGTAAACTGGCCATTGCTCAAGGGATTCTTAGACCTAGCCTAACCTATGGCATAGCGACAGTCCATGATGCCACCAAAGGGGTACTGCAAAAATGGGACACTTGCTACAATAACATCTGCCGCTTTGCCCTGTCGGTACCCAGACAGACTCACAGATGTATACTATACTCAGGTCTGGGCTGGCTCTCTCCTATTTCCTATTGCATAGACACCGCAGGGTGCAGGATAGACTCCATCATTAGAACTGGTACACCAGAGTCCCTGGTCTGCATATTAATTCAAGTGACACAGGCCTACCTGCTGAGGTCAGCAGAAAAGTCCTTTCTTAGTATACCTAAATGTGATACGAAAATGGGTGAAAAAGCCTTGGCTGTGTCTGCCCCAAAGCTTTGGAAAACCCTGCCCTCATCTGTAAGGCACTCCAAATTGTACCAGGTGTTTAAAAAAGAGCTCAGTCCCTCCCTCTTGGGCACTGACAGGTGCACATGTACCCTAATCCCTGGCGCAACCACTTTATTTATCCCTTCCCAAATCTAAAGCACTTTCATTGTCTGTCTTGTCATATTTTATTGTGTGGTGGTATATTCCCTCTGATGAGGGTCATTGCTTCTGGGGGTTTTGCGCTACTGTAACAGCTGATCTTACATTGAGAGGGCTCTTGCAGTAGGAAATCACCTTGAGGACTGCACCCTCTAGTGTCAAGACCACATGGAAACTTTAGCTAGCAGTATCTGACGGGGGACCGCCCACCCAATGTCATGTGACTAACATCAGCGTGACCCTATATAGTGGGCAGTCCCCACACCTGCCTTCCAGTTCTTTGCTGCTGTTGACCTGTTCACATTGGACCTCGCAGAGATTGTACGCTGCAGTTCGACCGATTTTCAGATGAGTATCCATTTTTTCTTTGATTATTCTGAGTAGTTGTAGTTTTTTGTGTCATCATTGCCTAGCATTGAGCACAAAAACAAGTGCACTTCGTGTGGTGCGCAACTACTGCACAAAGATTCCCATACTCTCTGCCTAGGCCCAGAGCACAGGGTCAAGGACTGTGAGACCTGTTACAGCTTCAACTAGGCCACACGGAAGCGATGCCAGCTGGCTCTCGAGGCTCATTTATTAAAATAAAGAATGGCCTCTATGGAGAAGAACTTCAAAAACTCAACCTGTGCTTCATCCTTGCCCCCAGAATCCAGGCAGGAGAAGGAGAAGCACCAGAACCAGGACAGATCCCCCTCTCACCTGCAGCCACCCTCGGTTAACGGTGGTCTTCTTCCTCCGGGAAGTCAGCTGCCACGGCCAAGCCTGCCCCACCTCAGGGGCAGTCCTCAGCACTCCCTCCACCACTCATTCGGGTGACCACAGGCACTTTGGCTTCGTCCGAGGTCTCTGCTGCATTTAGGCCCCTTTCCACCAGAGGGCCTACAGCATCAGGTGGGGTTCAAAAGTCACTCATCGAAACCCTCTATGAGCACCTAGCCCAGGCTGTGTCATCGGGCTCTAGAAACTCCAGAGTCCACATGGCTCTGGTTGATATGTCAGGCATCAGCTTGTCCGACATCCGCCCGACCTCTTTGGCAGGTAAGTTGTGTGTCAGCTCCACTGACGTCCGACCGATCTGGCGTCAGGGTCCGGCAAGGACCCTGACGATGCAGAGATGCTGGACTTGTCTCAGCATTCCCTAGTGGGTTCTCCTCACCCGGACGCCCCTCCTTTCCATTGGAAGAGGTCCCTCCGCCCTCCCCAGATCAGGGAGGGGCAGGGGACAGGGGTCTTCTGTCAGGCGGCACCTTGCCCAGCTTGCCTCCGGATTTGTTATTGGGGATTCCTAGTAACCCTTAGGGGTCCCTTCTGTCGGTTCCCCCGATGGAGATCCCGATGCTGACACCAACTCGGACGCCTGCCGGTCTGATTTCTAATCCATTTCTTTCAGGTCTCTAAGGTACGGGTTCTGGAACATCCCAGTGGCTTCCATCAGAACCGTTGGCGCCCACCGTCTGGTCCTTCATCGAGTTACCCCCCGCTAAATCCTCTGTCAGAGTATCCCCCAATGGGTCTTCTGTCGGGTTACCCTCCGTCCGGATACTCGAAGCCACATTTCCTGTTGTATCGCCCATCAGGTTATCCCCCGTCAGGCATCCAGATGCCAAGGTATGCACCAGCTTATCCTTCTGGGTACCCGTCGTACTCCTTTTTTATGCCGGGGTTCACTACTGGTTACCAGTCGGTTTACCACCCACCCCCGCCTCCTCCTCAGGCCCTGATGGACTTTAGGGCTGTACTCCAGTCCTGTTGGTCAGAAACTAAGGTCCAGCTCGTGTCAGAGTTGGATAACTGCCATCCCTCTAGAGAGGAGCCCAGGATCCCAGGGGTACAACTGCCCAGGCCTGCCCCAACACCTACGCAGCCTCCGATGTCGGGCCCTGAGAAGGAACAGACATCTGGCCAGACGTTAGAAAGATTGCCTTCACAGCCTTGGAAACTGGTGTGTCCCAACACCTGGTCCTCGGACTCAGACCCAGACTCCGACTCTGACTTCTCCTCATCAGCGGCATCAGGGTTTGAGACTCCCCCAATTGGAGAACCTCAGCCAAAGGAGTCACTGAAGTCTCCTCCAGAGGATCCTTCTTTCTCAGACCTGCTCAGAAAGATTTCAGAGGTCTATGACTGGAAATCCGATGCTCAAGACCCAAAAAGACAGCGGCTGGCTGAGCATCTGGACATGCAGGAGGCAGCACCTATCATTAACCCATCCTGGCTGGAACCGCACGAGGACCTGGCATTTGCTATCTGGATGATGCCCTCCTCGATACCAGCGATGGCCAAGAAGGCCGACCGGACTTACCGGGCGCCAGAGGAGAAGGACCACCTCAGCGTCCACCCTAAGGTGGACTGTGTGGTTATAGCAGCTGCCCATGATCAATCCTCTAAGCCTAGGCACATGAGTACCTCTCCTCCTGACAAGGAGTCGAGGCAGCTGGACCAGTTCTGGAGGAAATTTTATTCCTCTTCCACATTGGCCATGCGGGCCCTCGACTATGTAGCCCACATGTTGGTCTACCAAAAATCCTTGTTCGCTCAGCTGGAGCCAGCCATTGAGGCACTCCCAGATTCTGAGTCAAAAAACATTTTGGCAGACTCTGTTAGATCTGCCAAAGTGGCTTGTAGGCACTCTCTCAGGGCCACCTATGATGCGGTGGACTCCTCGGTCAGGGGTGATGCCACAGCAGTTAGCCTTCAGAGGTTCTCATGGCTGAGAATGTCGGGCCTAGCACCGGACGTGCAATCAGCAGTTCAGGATGCTCCCTTTAGAGGTTCCATCCTTTTCAGGGGTGATGCTGAAGATATCACCAGCCTGCAGAATAAGGGTCAGGCCCTTAAGTCGGTCCATACCATGTACCACCCTAAGTTTCAGGCCAAAAAGCCTTTTCTTCGCCAAGCAAAGTGGCAGATGAAATAGCAGCAGATGACCAGATGTCAGCCCAAATGTCGGGCCCCATCAGCAATGGCTGCCCCTCCTGCAAAGGCCTAGAGAGACTCAGGTGCAGCTCTCCCAAACCCCACCCCCCCCACATGACTTGCAGTCCACCCCCCCTCCTGCATGTCCACTGGGGGAGCTGGGGAACAGAAGATTCACCAGTCATCTGTCAGGGTGGTGGGCTGTATCCACCGACTCATGGGTACTTCAGATCTTACTTCGAGAGGTTTCCTGCAGTAGGTGTTCACTGATAGGACTGCACCCGCTGGCATCAGGACCGCACGGCAAACTTCTAGCTAGCAATACATGGCGGGGGACAGCCCCCAGCATCACAAGATGGGACGTCAGCGTGACAATATATAGGGTGCAGTCCCCACATCTGCCCTGCAGTTCTTTCCTGCCATTGACCTTTATATGTCGGACCTTGCGATGAACTCGGCTATAGTTGACCGCCATATTTCCAAGTATTTCTTGTTCTTTTTCTTTTCTAATAGTTAATGCATGTCTTCGCGTAAACCTAAGAAGAAGTGCTCACAGTAAGGCGCTCAGATTCTGCACGGGGGCCGATCACTCTAGCTGCATCCTCTGCTTAGGCCAAAACATCGAGTTGACGACTGCGACATCTGCCAGTCCTTCAACCAGGCCATGCGCATCAGGCACCAGAAAGTCCTTGATGCCCACCTTTTGAATAAACACCTTGCATCGATGAAAAAGGAGCTTCAGAAACTGCAGAAATGTTCATCCTCTCCCACCTCATAGTGCAAGAAAAAGAAGAAATGCCGGTGCCGGTACCGGTTCCCTTCTACCCAGTGTTGCCTGGCAGCCGAGGCTATTTCAGGTGGGGTGTCCACAGCGGTGAGTGCTCCTCCTCCGTGGTCCTTGGTCAGTGGGTGACAGGGGTGTTCCTCCCAGGAGGATTCTTCTTTGGGGCCTGTTGATTGCTCTCAGGCCAATCAGTCACCCTCCGGCTCCGTCGCCAGGTGCACGGCCTCAGTCGGTAAGCCAGACTCCAGTTCCTCTGCCATCCGCCTGACTGAGACTGATAAGTCAGACGCCGGCTCCTCCAACGTCCACTCAGTTGAGGCTGATCAGTCGGTCACCGACCTGTCCAGTGACCGCGCGGCTGAAGCTCTCCCGTCAGGCCTGATTTTATTACCTGACGTCACGCAGAGCCAGACTCCAGGCAACTGTTTGTCTCACGATGGTTCTCCCTCCCAGGACTCACTGACTCAGCCCAACCCCTCATTTTCCATGGACCTCCGGGACATGAGTGCTTCTGGCCAGGGGATTCCTTCCCCTACTTCAGGTATTTTGTTTGAGTTTCCCGCTTCTCCAGCGGACCCATCAACAGGAGTTTCTATTCCTCTCCTTCCTTGCCGGTCTCAAATCAGACGTCGGGGCCTCTCAGACCCCTGATGCCAGGCCACTCTCCTGCCTACATTCCTCCAGACTCAGGAATGGCCTCTGGATTTCTCACTCCGATGCCGGAGACCCCACCTGACACTTCACGGATTCCATCCGGGATCCCAGGCTTGCCGACAGACCCTCATGCTCCCAGCGTCCCTCGGCCCTACTGCCTCCTGGGCCTTCAGCCCCTCTGCCATCCGGCCCTACAGGCTTGAACCCCAGCTACCCACCACCACAGTTCCCCTATTACCTGGTGCCACAGGGCCCATCACCAGGCTACCCGGTGCAAGGTGGGCCGTTGCCCGGTTAACCGTCGCTAGTGCCAACGCCAGGGTACTCGACGCTGGGCCATATGTATCAGGGGTACCATCTTCACTACCATTATTGGTACTAGGCTCCGGGTTACCCCCCCCATATTCTTCCTCGGGGTTCCCAGGATACCAGCCTCCTCCATCCCCCCGCCTCCTCCTCCTCAGTCGGAACCACAGGGGTCTATTCTGGCCTGGTGGAAAGATGCCAGATTGCAGCTCCTGCAGGAGCTGGGCACCCCCATCCGGTCATGGTTTCTACCCTGACCCATAGGGTAATTTCTAGGAGCCCATCCCGGTCGACCACCGGCCGTCGGACAGGGACTCAGGCAGGGGCCCTCTCGGGCGTCAGGGTTATGGAAGAGGTTCCAGATATTTCTGTGCCTAGCAGACCGGAGTCTTCAGACTCAGACAATGACTCTAACTCTGAATCTCATTCAGAGCCTCATTCTCCTATGGAACCACAGTCCAAGGAGTCTCCCAAATCTCTGCTGGAGGACCTGTCTTTTGCGGCACTCCTTAGATCCATCCAGCAGGCTTGCGGTTGGGCATCCCAGGAGCTAAATCCAAAAAGGAAGAGGCTAGATGAGCACTTGGATTTAACTAGTGTGGACCCCCTACCTATCCCACCTTGGACGGGGCCGCACAAGGACCTAACGTCCACAATATGGCAACAACCATCCTCTATTCCTGCAGTCTCAAAAAAGGCTGACAGGACCTGTCATCCCCTGGAAGGGGCTAGCCACCTTACGAGTCTACCCAAGGCCGACTCAATAGTCATCACAGCGGCCCACAATAGGTCGGCTCAACCAAAGCACTTGAGTGCCTCACCTCCAGCCAAAGAGTCCAAGCAGATAGACCAGTATGGCCGCAAGGTCTACACTTCCTCCACCTGCACTATCCGGTCTTTTAATTATGTGGCCCACATGATCTATTTCCAGAAGTCCTCTCTGACCGACTTGGAGAAAGAGCTTCAGTCTGTCCTGGATGAGGAACTCAGAAATAAGCTGCTGGACAAGGTAAGACTTAACAAGTCTTCTTTCCACCATGCACTGCATGCCACCTATGACTCGGTGGCCCAATGCACCGCTTCGGGAGTTTATCTGAGATGTCTGGTATGGCTCCGTCTTGCGGGACTGGCACAAGACGTCTAGACCACTCTACTGGACACCCCCTTCAGATGTTCCGTCCTGTTTGGTGGCAATGCAAACAGTATGATAATTGAGCTACAGGAGAGTGGCAAATCCCTGCGGGACGTCCACTCTATGTATCACTCAGGCCAAAAACCCAAGCAGCTTTTTCGTCGCCCACAAAAGAGATGGAACAGACAGAACCAGAACAGATGCTAGGGCAAGCATTGCGCCACTGGTTCTGGTACTCAGACCCCTCAGGCAAAAGCCCAGAAGGCCACTGGAGGCAGCAAAGCAGCCCTCCACCTCCTCCAGTCTTCTCAGAGGAGCCTGTTGGGGGAAGGTTCACCCTCCACCTGGACGGGTGGGAGGCAATAAGCACTAATGCATGGGACCTTTAATTCATCGCAAGAGGGCACTCAGTCGACTTCCTGGATGGGCTCCCGGACAATCCTCCGGGCAGGTCTCACTACCCGTCAGGTCATCTGCTTCTCATTCAGCAGGAAATCCAGGCTCTCTCAGACAAGTCAGCCATAGAGACGGTTCCTCTAGGGCAGACAGGAAGGGGATATTACTCCCATTTCTTCCCAGTGCCAAAAAAGATGGGTGATCTAAGGCCCATGCTGGACCTCGGCCTGCTCAACCTCTTTGTGGAATACAAGAGATTCCGCATGCTTACCCTCCAGGGACTCTTACCCCTACTCCAACAGAATCAATAGCTGTGCTCACTGGACATGCAGGATACCTACCTGCACATCCCTATCCTCCAGGCCCACTGCCATTTCCTTCGGTTCACCTTTCAGGAGAACCATTATCAATTAAGGGCCCTTTCTTTTGGCCTCTCTATGGCACAGTGGGTTTTTACCAAGTGCCTGATGGTGGTAGCTGCAGCCCTACGCTACAAGGGGATTTACGTGTTCCCATACCTGGACGACTCACTGTTGTCTGCCTTGTCCCAGTACAGTCTGATGGAAGTGCTCTCCACCACCCTGTAACTCTTTACCCAGCTTGGAATCACTGTGAACTATCCCAACTCTCTATTCTGTAGTTTGGGTAATAAAGCACCCTCACTTAGGTTCTTGGTTGGAACTGCACAACAGTGAAGAAACACAGATGAGTGGTGTCTACTATAAAGGATTTATTACTGGTGATAAGCAGGCTTACAACCAAACAAACACAGTGGAAAATCACACTGAGGGAGAATATCTGCAGTCTTCCTAAAGCTTACCTAGGTAGCACATTGATCAGGTCTCATCTCTTCTCAGAGAAAAATGCATAATGCAATAGGTATTATACTTCTGATAACTACTATAGCAACCAGCAAAAAGATATATAAAATACATACTATTGGACAATTAGGTGTCTGGCTAGCCTGGGAACACTTGCTGATCCAGCATAAAACTTGGATATCACAAACAAAGACATGTCTCATAGTCAAGGTCATCTTACAGGATCTCACATAATTGCTTGGTAATAGGTATTCTGCACTAAGCTGTAGATGGCAGTGTTGCCTAACTAATGATTATACAACGATCCAAAGATGCTCCTAAGTATTACAATTAGGATTACCATACAATAGAATGATTATATGACAATAAAGCATAATAGAACTCAGATCCTGACACTTATGCTTACACGATAAGTGCCTGTGCCCTAAGTATTACTGTCTGTGAAGTAGGGGGCCAATCAGGGGTGCTGGATCATGTATAACATTCCCCCCCTTGGTGCCTCAAAAGGGGCACCAATGCCAAGTAGGTATGTAGGGATGGAGCTAAAAGTCATTTACAAGCCCGACAATTGAGCCTTGTAAAGGAACTGGAGATCTTATCTGTGTCAGTCTTCACCATTCATCACGTTTGGGTATATGGCCGGAGGTCATGACCCCGCAGGAGTTTATTTATTTTTTTGGACGGGCGGAGTCAACGCACCTTGGCTCTGCCCTCGGGGCGGCCTTGCTGTGGCTCGCCAGGGTGTGTCCATTAGGTGCTTCAGCTCCGCCCTCCTGCCAATTCTTCATCTCCCGCCATCGAGGTCACCTCGTGGGAAGCTAAGAAGAGTTTGAGGCCTACCTGCTTCGTAGTTCAACTCCATCGTTATTTTCAGTTTCGGTGCCAGTTCATCGGTTCCTTCTGCCGGTTCTGTTTGCCATACTCGACATCGCCCGGTAAGACCTTTCCATTATACTATTTTCTGCGACATCGAGTCTGTTTTTGGTGTTTTTTTCTCCGTAGGTCATGTCTCGGTCGGAGGGCAAGAAAATTTCCAGGACGGGTCGGCCCCCCATGTGACGGTGCCCATGCAGCCGGAAATATTTCATCACCAACCAGCACGACCGTTGCCTCACGTGTCTTGTCCCACTTCACGGCATGGATTCGTGCGACACCTGTTTCTCCATGGATCGGAGAGTAATCGAACAACATGCATGAAAAGTGGGGTGGGCTCCGCCGACTTTCGGGGGTCGGGTTCACATTCGTCGGGCCAATCCACGTTCTGTCGGCCTTTCCTCCGGGTCCCCTCCCGGTTCTATACGAACTGAGGAGGAGGGAGCCTCGGCTTTTCCCAGCCTAGCCGTGGCCTAGGCTCCTCCCATGGTGCAGGAGGCCCAGTCTGTTTCCCCCGGGAGATGGACGGAAGGCACCATTATGGCAATCGCCCTTCGCGGGTGAAGGCTCCCCCGGTGTCGGACCCGCGGCTTGGAAGGCCTGGGTTGGTGCCGTCCGTAACGCCGTCAGTCAGCGCCGTTTTGGGCCTCGGCGCTGTTGGCGATGCCGGCCAGTTGCTTGGCGCCGTGGCTGCTGTCGGCATCATTCGCGGTGCCAGTAGTGCTAGCAGTGCCGTCAGAGTTTCTACGGCGCCGTCTTCATCTCTTTCTTCTGGCACCGAGGTTGAGCACGGCGCCATGTCCGCCTCAGGAGTCGTTCGTGGCTCCGAGCAGGGTCACGACACCGTGGAGGTTCCGGATCTCAGCGCACCATTGTCAGTGCCGCTTCTGCCCTCGGCACCGCTCGCAGCGCTGTGGAGCAAAACGGTGCCGATAGGACTGTCGGACCCGATGTCGGCGCCGTCTCTGTCCCCAGGGCTGTTCGCAGTGCAGTGGGGCAGGACGACGCTGTGTCGGGTTCTGACACTGGGATTGCTGTCCTTGTTGGGACTGTAGCTCCCTCTGCCACCGTTTGCAGTGCTGAGGGGGGCATTGGAACCGTCTCAGGTGCAGTCTCCTTTTCTGGTGCCCTGTTTGGTCGAGATGGCGTGGAGCGCCCACCGACTGTCTGGCACAGGACTTTGGTTTCCTCTTCGGAGGAGGAGTCAGAGTCGGATTCTGGGTCGGACAGGCAGCCTAGTTTCTCGGAGCTAGTTGCCCAGGTGGGCACTCTAGTAGTATCCTCGACAGGCCACAACCAGACCCCCTCTGAGGACCGGACAGCGGCTACCATGGCCAGGGTCGGGGTGCTGACCAGCAGGCAGTGGTGCAGGCCACTATTGCTCTGCAGTCTGGCCTCGGAGGGTTTGCTGACCCCTCAGTGATGGTACACCCTCGAGTGGTGTGCCTAGATCGCCCAACTTTGGGGCCGACCGGAGCACCCACAGGAGGGGAGGGCAGTGCTCCTTGGATAGTTCCTTCGGGGGCTGACCAGGGTTGTCAGCTGCCTAGGCTGGCTCTTTCAAGGAGGAGTACACTCTCGGATTCCGAGGGGTCTAGGGGTATGAGTTCTGTTCAGCGGCCTTTTTACGGAACCCACCCAGGCTCTTGGAGGAGCCATAGTGCAGATCTCCGCTTTTCCCCCCTCAATCTCTTTGAGAGAGCCCAATTCTTTGGAGGTAGGGGACCGTCCTTCTGGATCTACAAGGTCCCGGTCACCTCACGGGGGGAATCTTCCGGGCGCAGCCAAGGCAGTTCTGAAATGGTTGTTCACCTGTCGGCTGTGGAGTCTAGCAGAGCTCCTTCTTCTTCTTCTGGAGCTCTTGATCCGTTCCCTAGCCCAGGCGGAGGTCAGTCGACTTCTCTTCTTGGCTCTGTCACCATCCCTCTGCTGCATTCTCCGGAGCTCCCTGGTATACTTAGTCCTACCGGGCCTCTCACCTGGGAGCAGTTCAGAGCCGTGGCTGCTCAGTTCCCCGCTTACGTCAGGGCCATGGACAGACAGGTTTTTCAACCTCCCCCTGGGCAGCCGTGCTCCGAACAGCTTAGGTCCTCTGACTCCTCATCCCCCTCTTCTGGGGGAGAGGAGCCTTCTGTCCACATTTCTCCAGCTGCTGATCTCACAGAGTATCAGCGATTCCTTGTGAGGATGTTGGAGGACCTATGTATCACCCCTCCCATTCAAAGCAATCCAGAGCACTTGGCGCACGTCTTTTTAGGCGATTTCGGCGAGGACACCTTGTGGTGCCCCCCGGCCTGCTTCCTTTCGGGAGGTGGCGTTGCGTTCCTGGCAGAGACCTTTTCCTGGATTTCCTGCCCCCAGGGATCTCTGCCGGCGGTATTGCACCCCTCCAGAGTCTCCAGGTTCCATGCCTCATCCTCAGTCAGGATTGACGCAACTGGACACTCCCGATGGGCTTTGCGCCCTTCACCGTGACTGGCTACCAAATCAAGACTCCTCGGATTTTGACTGCTTGGGTAGGAGGACTTTCTACTCGGCACGGTTGATGCTCTCTATTGCAGCACATCAGGCCCACTATGCAACCTATGACAGGTTCCTGTGGTCCAGGCTTGGTCAACTCCTAGCCTCTATGCCTGACACAGAGCAAACCAGACAAGCCATTGCACTCTCTGGACGTGGCCTGGAGCTAGCAAGGCACCAAGCAAGGGCATCCTACGATGCCAACGAGGTAGCTACCAGGGTCATAGGGACAGCGATCTCCACTAGGCGGACGGCATGGCTGCGTCTTTCCTGGTTGTCACCCTTGGCCCGGCGTAGGGTGTTTAACTCCGCCCACCAGAGAACTTATCTCTTCTCCCGTAGAGTGAGACGGCGTTTGTCGGGACAACTTCTTTCCCCCTCCGGGGGGTTCCCGTCTCACTCTCCCTACTCTGAGGCCTCTCCAGGCCCTGAAGGTGCTCCCTCTTAGTGTGTCACCCACTGAGAGCTAAGGGACCCTGTCCCTTAGGGTTAAAAGGAAATCCCCTTCGGGGGGGCTCGGCACTCACCCAAACTTGATGAATGGTGAAGATTGACACAGATAAGATATGAAAATTACGTATCTACTGTAATTATGATCTTTCTGTGTATCTTCACCATTCATCATAATCCCACCCTCTATCCCCTTGGGGCCTCAGTCTCTGGGTCCCCCTCCCTCTTTGTGCCCAGCTCGCCCCCCCTCCTTTCTCTTGTTAGGAGTGGGGTAGACAGGGGCACATAGGGGGATGTTGTTTCTAGAGGGATAGTGGTTAGTGTGGGGGGCACTCCTTCTCTAGTGCTCTAGCTCCACCCCTGTGGTGTGGGAGTGGACAGTTGCCCTCCATTCTTCCTCCTCCTCGTTTCCTGTCCATCTTTTGATTTTCTTTGTCCAGTGGACATGTTGTGTTAAAAAAAAAAAAAACTATATTTTTTTCACCAAAAAACCCTTTTTTCCCTGAGAGGGGGAGAGTTTTCCTGTGTCCTGTCTTTCTTCCAGAATAGCCGTTTTCTGCTTTGGAGTTTTTGCCAGTGATTCCGTGCCTTGAATCCAGATAATGAGACCTTTGGCTACTCCTTGCATTCCTATACAATCTGGAGATGAGTCAAGGTCCTTGATATGGTTGTCACCTTTCTTCTCCTCCTCTCAAGCTTATCCTAAATCCTTCCTCTCTCTCCTTTTTCCTGTTTCCAGGGATTGGGGCCCCTACCCAATCCCCTTAGACTTTCTTCTTCTTCTGTCATCTCAATCATTTATCTCTCCTTTTATTTTATATATCTTTTCCTTTGTCTGCCTTGGACTTCCTTACCCTCCCAACCCTTTCCTTACCTCTCTGGTGACTCAGAACTGGCGGGAGGTGGAGCCATTTCAACATCAATGGCCAACCATGGCGCCACACAGTGTGTCGGCCTCGAGGGCGACACCGATGGTGCGTCGACTCTGCCCTCTGGCCATATACCCAAACGTGATGAATGGTGAAGATACACAGAAAGATCATAATTATGGTAGGTACGTAATTTTCATTTTTCAATATTGTTTTAAGGTACATCACAGATAGCAGGGTTAGTAATAATGATATATAATAAAAATAAAAATGAGGTTACATGGGTGATGGATAATCACAGATTGAAACCTAAATGTAGACAAAAATGTATGTCATTTGTAAAAAGCAGACAGATAATTAGGGTTACTGTCAAAAATGGGCCTGTTCAGGAGTTGGTACAGGGTGGTCACAGATGGAGCAGAAATGGTGTGTCTGTAAAACATAATGCAGAACTTTTGGATGTCAACACCACAATGGAGATATGTGAAAACAGGTTAACATGTAATACCACATAGAACAGAATATGACATAACAATGCCTGTCGATGAAGAAGAGTTTATGGAATCCACTTTGGGAGTGGATAAGGTAGACGCTACCTGGTGTTGAGGTGTGGCACACCCTTGGAGCTTGATTGAAGAATCTGTTGATAATGTCTCCTGACAGAGAGGTCCTTATAAAACATAGATGACCAGTTTAGAAAGTTCATGTGAATAACAGTCCATAAAGTTCATCGTTTACAGAAAGGTGGTAACCCCACAAGGCACATGGGGCTATGCAGATGGTATTTGAAAGATGAAATACCATCGTAGTAAGAAAGGCAGTGTTCATGTTGCTGGATGGCTAGATTGGCAGACGCCTTGGCAGGGAGTGCATTAGATTGTGCATTGAGTCCTTTAAGGAAATATCCACACACACTGGCATAGCGTTTGTGTTGTTGTAGTTGATCACACCCTGGCACAAAGATTAACAGTTTACAAGTAATAATCAGTCTGTATAAGGTGTCAGCCAGGCTTGGAAAGACCAGCAGTGGAGATAATGGATGTCTTGCTTGAAGATCAACTGAAGAAGAATCTTCTTGCTGAAGTTAGGGGATTGCCCCTACCCCAGGATTTGCTTAATAGTAGGCAGACACAATAGGCTTGATTGTAGAGTCTGAATTGGTTGGACCTTGTTTAGTTGATTTAAAGGTTTACAAACAGGTGTAATTCTGCTGAAAACATTACACTTGCACAGGTAAATAATATCCTGTTGCATGTAGTAGTCCTTATGTGGAGTCAGTCAGACACAAAGATGGTAATAACATTGAAGCTGTGGCAGCTGTTTTCTTTTCAGGAAAAAGATGAATGTTTTGGCAGCTTAGACAAAAGTGTTACTGCTGTTGTACATGAAGATGTTGTGTGTGCCACACTGTGGAAACCTGCAAACTTGTGAAGTGTGTTAGAAACTGACTTAAGAACACATAAATAACAATCTGTTAAACCAATGACCTTTTTGTTTTATAAAGAGTGGTGTGACAGAGCCTAAATTTCTGACAATTGTGGAAAGAGAAAAATAAAAATGGGGCGTTGACAGCACACCTGGGGGTGCAGGCCAAGGTCCAGTAATACCATTTGACCATCTGTGAATCCATGACAGTGTCATAGTTACACCCTGCTTTGAAATCGTAGAAGAAGCTATGACAGTGATGAACATGATTTTCCTGTCTGTTTGTTGCTGGCAGGCCTAACTGAGGCCTGTGTTATAAAATCTTGTAATGTTATAATAACACACTCCAAACATATAGTTTATGGCGATATGCCCATTACACTATGCAATAGTAGGACAAATATATATATTGTTGGCCTGTGCCAACTAATAAAAGTGCCTATTGCACCTGTGACAAGTGAAAGGGTCTACCTTATTTACACTGTATAGTGAAATACTCCAAAGTACGGAGTGAAGTAAGGTCTACTATAGAACCTTGAAGCATAGGTTCTGGAGCAGAATCTAAATTCTGCCACATTATAATTGTTAAGATTTAAAATTGAAAAACCTGCATAGAGTGCATTTTATTTTCCCGGGGTACCTGGGAGTGATGAGACAAACAGAGCATTAATTTGTCTGGGTTTTGCTTGGAACATAGTGTAGGGGTGAGTCAGCAATGCTGGCCCTAGTATCTAGGTTTGGTTATGGGCATTAAAACCTTCATAAATGTGGAGCAGTTTGCTAAATACACACTTGATAAAGTGTTGCAAGATATATATCAAATCATAATAGCATAAACATAAAACAAACTTTTTTTTTGCAATAGAACAATGTTAATATTGAGCATAATGCATAAAAAACATTTTAAATAAAACAAATGTGGACTGCAGGTTTAGTTCAGAGTCCAGGAATCTTAGAGCATTGTGAATTTATTTATGTTGAGCACGACCATGGAGTAAGTTGCAGAGAGTGAGGCACAGTTTAAGTTTGTAAGTTGCAGTCCTTGGTAAAAACTACTTAGTTTGGGTTGAAAGAATTATTTGAGCAAGCCAGCACTCTGTTTTTTTTGTTAACTTGTAAGGCTTTTTCAGGGTATACGATGCTTTAGAACTTTGAAATTATAGAAACGTGTTTGTGCTTATAGAAGGCAGATGATTGCATCCATTGCTGTAAGGCTATGAAAAGTTGGTTTGTATTTGTCTGAATAGGATAAAAAAAGCTGAAAAGAGAATCAAAAGATATGAATATGTGGAAATACATACACAATCCCCCCCCCCACCACCACTACCACCAGCTCAGCTGGACTGAGCTGGGTTATACTGTTAGAATACAGTGGGCATTTTTAGAACTTGTAAATAACAAATAGTTGTTAGCAAATACACATTTTCCTTTATTTACCCCTATAGGAAGAAAGGGATGTACCTTGCAACCTCTGTGGGTGTTGGCACTGCACCTTAAAAGGTGTACACTGGATAGATGGTAATGGGGTGGCCCCGTTGCTTTCCCTGATAAATGTTCTTTTCCAAGAGATGGGAGCTTTCTTTTTACCTAGGAGGAAAAAAAGAAGGAAAAAACAAGCAAACAACATAGACAACCTGAAAATAAATTAGGATTATTTTGATAGGATGAAAGAAGCCAAGCGCCCCTGGGTTCCCTTTATTTATTTATTTATTTATTTAAGGGAATCAGATACACCTTTGAGCCAGGGGCTCTTTTACAAAGGTTCCACATCACGTCCCTTATCCTAAACATTACAGAATGTCAACTGAGTTGATAAAAGATCCGGATTAAGGGTAAAACTGTACGTACGTATATCTTAGAATGCATTCTTCAAAAAAAAAAAACATGAGCACACCATGGTCACACACAAAACAAAAAAAAGGTTATTGTGTTTAACTGTAGATGGTAAACTCTCTTAAAAACAGCTGTAATATTTGTTTTTAACAATATACTGTATATATAAAAACAAAACAAATACTGGGGGTGGTGAGTACCCCCGGGCGCCTTGCATAGTATGGGAATCATGTGTTATTGTTCAGGAACAAAGGAGCTGTGTTACAACCAAACCTTCAAGAAGGAAGGTCTTGGGCGTTGGCTGTGTTGGCTGCAAGCCCAGAAGAAAATGTCTGCCCTTTTTGCTTGGACAGAGTCCAAATACTGTATAAAAAAGTAAAATTGTAGGGTTCACCCTTGGTGCAGTTCCATGAAAACATACATTTTGAGTGGAAATGGATGCTTTAGGTGGGAACGCACATCAAGTTTGAACTGGTAGTGACAAAGGATTTTGAAACACAAGAAGGTCAAGTTACTTGCTAAAGGTCACATATTTTGAAAATGATGGCTGCTGGGAATCAAACACAGCCATTTAGGTTTGAAACAGTAGTGCAGTCAATCACCGAACTATACTAAGGTGTATCTATATTGCTATGACACCAAGAGCAAAGAAAAATGTACATACATGTGTTTATGGATCACAACTGTTACTGCAGAGATTTGAATCCAGTCACGAATAGGGTTAAGTGATTTGGCTGTCAGCCCAGAGGAGCTGGCAACAGTCCTAGCTCCCATGTGGGGATGCATTTAGCAGTTGTTGTACAAGTAACCTTAAAATGAGAATTTTTTTTTTAAATGTATAAAACAACAAACCGTTGTAAGCTGAGCCCACATTAAAAACACTGACCAGTCATAAACACATGTTTGAGACACAGTAGGGTACACATTTTAGTAACTCGGAATCTTTGTAAACAAAGAATTTTTTAGCACGTCTTTCTTTTTCAAACACGGTCGGTATTGACCTACACGAACAATCAGCAACATGCCATGCCCTACAGAATCCCTATGCAATCAACTGAGACAACAGGATTCCAACCATAAGGAAAATCTTGTACAACAACCCCCTATATCACAAAAATCAAAAACAACTGGCTAGTGATGACCCTGAAACATAGATAACTACACCAATAATTAGGCACGGAGCACAAAACAACCGTAGTATATACCATTGAGTCTGAATGCATCCTAAAGTGAATAGCAATAACAATTGAGTAAACACATATATATCACACCCAAACTGTTGCAGGCGACATTAGAACAGCTTTAAACATTTACCCAAGGTAAGCAGTGGTTCTGGAACCATAAAAAAAAAGGACGGAACACAAAAATAGGGAGTGAACTGTAAGAAAACTTACCAGGTAGCAAGTTGTAAAGAAACAGCTGCTTGCCCTCCAGGGTCAAACAGGACATTTTTGAGTTCCAAAATCTCCAATTGTTTGGCGACAAACTGAACGAGCAGTACGTCTGATCGAAATATGCTGCATGAATGTAAGTCTGTCAGCATTTCACATTCATTTCTCAACCTACAAATTTCACACTCAGAGACGTGAGCAGTTTTGGGTCCTGGAATCCCTATGATGGTGGGCATCCTACCACAGTAATGCTTGTTAGTAGCAAACACACCAAGATGCTGTTCTAGCAAGAGTGCCAGCTCAATATACAAGTCATGACTTTTGAACAAATCTATGACGTCATACTCCTTGTTGTTGTGTTTGATGGCTGCCACCACATGTGAGTCTTGCACAGGTAAAGCTACAGATCAAAACGTTTGTAGATGGGCTCCATCTACACCATGTGTACTAGTCTGCCAGCCGGTGAACCAGGCACAAGTGGCTGGGTTCTCATCATGGAGAACTGACATGGCTGCTCCTGTGTCTAGAAACATGTCGAGTTGGCGGCCCCCAACTGTGGCCCTTACACAAGGCTGTCCGTTTGTGTCAACAAGCAAGTCACTCACAATCCGGACTGGGGCCTGTAATTGTCAATCTAAATGATTACCTAATTTTTTCTCATCCTTTTGTCCCTGGGCATTGCGGCCTGTAGGGACACTCCTCCCCCCCAACCCCAGGGCTTCACAGGACAGGAACAGTGTACCTGTGATGTCAGAGCTGCAATTTCCACTTGCTCAATGGGCAGTTCCTCAATCACTGCACTGGCCTGACCAGTGCCTGGTACTGCAAAGGGATTTGTCCCTCGGCCATGCGACCTTGCTGAGGGCGAAGGCCTGAAAGGGTTTGTACTGCTGAATGGTGCCAGGGCTGTAACAGAGCTGCCTGCAGTGCCATCCGTTCCAGCAAAGGCCTCCTCCAGTTGTTTACGAAGGTTCTCATTTTGATCCTTTTAATTCCCTATAGGCAGGGCCCCGATTTTTCTGCGGCACATCGGAGCAAACTTCTGCGGCACTCAACACCAATTTCTGCGGCAATTCTGCGGCACATTTTTACCCTTAATTTTTTTCCTTTTTTTGTTTTTTTTTGCCATATCTGACACAATGCACGCTCGTAACACAGTCATTTTATGGGTGTTTGTCACCAAATTTTCAACATAGCCAGTTTAAGACCTCTGCTCATGAACAGTATCACTGTGATTTTATTAATCTGTCTGGAACATTGATTTCGCACACCGACTGCGCCATTCTGCGCTACAAGGGTGGAAACACATTTTAGGTGAGATGTGAAAAATGACAGCTGTACTACTCATAAGACAGTGTGGTGAAATGGCAATGTTGAAACTCTGGAGTGAAAATATTGAAATTATACAACTTACGCCCGCAGAACCTCGCCGCCGCGCAACCACACCGCTAAACAGTCATTTTGTGAATTTTTTCACCAGATTTTCAACATAGCCATTTCAAGACCTCTGCTCATGAACAGTGTCACTGTGATTTTCTTAATTTGTCCCGTGACATTGATTTCCACGATAATCCACTCGCCCATTCTGCGCCTACAAGGGTGGAAACACATTTTGGGTGACATGTGAAAATGACAGCTGTACTACTCATAAGACAGTGTGGTGAAATGGCAATGTTGAAACTCTGGAGTGAAAATATTGAAATTTGTGAACTTACGAGCCTGCGTAGGAACTGCTAGCGCATGCTTCGTTAAACAGTCATTTTTGGAATTTTGGCACAAATTTTCAACATGGGGTTTTGGGCCCCTTCTCCATGAATGATGTCACTGTCATGGCGGTGATCGGTCCCGAAGGGTGATTTCGCAGTCACTGCGGCGAAATCACCCCTTCGAGCCTGAATAACGCCATGACAGTGACAAATCATGAGAAGAGGTCTAAACCATGTTGAAAATAGGCAAAATTCTCAAAATGCCTGAGATATGGAACAAAAGTTGAACCCCTCCTATCTAGCCCATTATACAGCTTACCGGGCATTTCTCAGTTCACGGTCGCCTTTGAAGAGTGCAGAGCGTGTTTCCGGTCCACCGAAGATCGTCGGCGCCGAGTCCGGAGGTAAGTATGAGGTGGGGGGTGTGGGGAGGCTGGAGTGCGCCGTGGGTGGGTGCGGGATGTGGGAGGGCTCGGGAGGCGCCGTGGGACAGTTTTGTTTGGGGAAAAAAAAAGGCGTCGCGGGACCGCTTGCCATGCTGGGGTGGGCTCCCAGCGTGGCACAACGACTTTGAGGCGTTCAGCCGGCGAGAGTTGGGCACCCGTCGGCAAAATCATTGATTGCGAGCGTGGCATGTAAGCATTTGGAGGGGACAATGAAGCCGATGGGGATTGGGCACCCCGTCGGCAAATAGGCGGACGTTTGTTCCGCTGGCGGCCACGAATTCCGCGGGTGATGGCAAATTCCGCGGATATTTCCGCAGTTTGCCGCATCTGCGGAATCGCAGAAAACTCGAGGCCCTGCCTATAGGTAGGCCCATTACGGTACTTGATATTGGGATTTGTGTTTTGCCAATTTTGGTGGTTGTTATTGTTATTTCGATTGTTTTTGTAGTTATGGTTGCCCCCCCCCGTGGGCCTGGGCCCGACGATCATCAGAAGGGGCTGCCTGCTTGGTAGTTCCACCTTCCACAGTGTAGTGAGTGGGGGCAGGATTGACCACAGCAACTTGGGCTGGGTCCACCTGGGGTGTGTTAGTGATGACAGCTCTCTTCTTGTTGTTGTTTTTGCCTGAGATGAGGTTGCAGAGGTAGACCTGAAAGGCTCTGTCTGTCTTGGTAAGGATTTGTTCAAAAGTGTCATTCTGTGGGTAAAAACTGAGTTCAGCTTTTTCCCTCAGGCCTGGAGTCATGTCCCTGAGGAACAAATCCTTGTACTCAATTTGGTTTTTACTAGTAGTCTCATCTGCCAAGCCCTTGCAGCTTCATATGCAAGCCACAGCCTTTGGTGATAAGCTGCTGGGCTTTCTTTTACATTCTGCCTAACCTTGTAGGCCAAGCAGGCTCCAACAACACCTGGGGCATTGGCTGAGAGAAGGGCCTGGGAAATGTCATTAAAATCAAGCATGTCACAGTTACGGACAGCCTCTGGGAGCTTGGCCCAGAGGCTAGGCTCGATGGTTTGTCTCAGGACTTGAACCTGGTACTGTGGTTGGAGAGAAAGCTTCTCCGAGAGGGAGCGCACCTTCTCCAAATGACAGCTGAGGTTGTCAGTGGGACCCATCTGTCCAATGCCTTGGGCAGTTTGTTGAACAGAATGAGCAACCTGCAGGGGATTGGATGTGTGTGTCTGGGTTATAGTGGCTAGAGCACCACTGAGGGCAGCAGCTGCTGCTGCTGCTGCTGCTGCATCAGCAACTGTTCTGAGCACACTGTTCTGACTAACAGCATTCTCAATCATGCGTTGAATTTGATTATGCAGGGGTGATGGTGCATCCAGTGTGGTAGAGGTAGCTAGAGTGGTAATAACCTCCTGCACAATGCCTCGCACTATTGCACCATCCTCCCTGGTAAGGGGAGCCAGTGGGGTGGTGTGAACTTGTGGCCTGCTGACAGGAGCCATTGGGGGTGCATGGCTAGGTGGTGGATGGCAGGGATGAGTGGGTAGTGGTGGGCCTCCTGTGTCATGGGGGCTGACATGTTGGTTGTGACATGGCAACGTGGGTGACGTGCCAACATGGGGGCCATCTTGGGGATGGCTAGTGAATGCCACCGCCCTGTGGGGCGGGGACTTGGATGTGACGAGGCACTCCAGGTCCCCGTAATCCGAGTCATCATCTCCTGATGACAGGATGTCAATGGGTGTATACTGAAAACCATTCATAGCTTTAACATAGCCAGCAAGAACCTCTCTCTGATGGCGCAGTTTCGTCATCTTTGCCTTACATCTGCTATGACAGACTCTAGCAGTGCCCTGCTCAGTCCCTTTCAGAATCTCTCACTCTGCAACACTCTATACACCTCGCCCAATTCAACATTCTCCCTAAGCTCCTGATCTGATTTATTAGTCTTGCATTCTCCTCTTTCAATTCCACATTCTCCTGTCGCAAACTCTCATTCCTATCAGTCAAAACATCATTTAAATAACACAGCTGTTTTTATCACAGTTTAACCTTTCAGTGTCCTGTTTTACCATGCAATTTTCACGTTCTGTTTCCTGAGCAGTGCAATGCAACAGTCTGTTATTGTGGTCACAGAGGGACTGTGTCTCCTCTGCCAATTTCTGTTCCCTTTTCAAGAGTTCCTATGCTTACAACCTCCCCTCTTTTTATGTTTGCTTGCACGCATGTGCAAGAAACATAGTGCCATCATCCGAATTTTCGGAGATGTGGCAGCCCTCTTCCAATTCAGTCAGTGTGTTTGCAGGCGCAGCCGCAGTTCTCCAAGGCCTGCTGGAGCTGTCTATGACAGCAGTCCAAAATGCAGTGGTGTACAGTTGAAAGGGGGAGCTACGCTTCAATGAGCAGCGATAAGATATCGCCTGCTCATGTGCACTCCCCCTACACACACACACAGGCACGCATACTGCGTGCTACTTCCGCACTGTATAGCCCGACGGGAGTGCCCAATCCCCCATCGGGCTGTACTGCGCCCCCAAACAGAGTTGTACATGCCATGCTGGGTGCCCACCCCAGCGTGGCTTTATGTATAGCCGGACGGGGTGGCCAATCCCCGTCGGCTCCACTGTCTTTACCCCCCCCTTCCCCGCAGAGTACAGGGTGCCACGCTGGGAGCCCACCCCAGCGTGGCAACAGATGCTGTCGCTGACAGGGGTGCCCAGTCCCCCGTCGGCTCCATGCTGTCCTTGTGCCACGCTGGCAGCCCACCCCAGCGTGGCAAACGTCCCGTGTCGTCTCCTCCTTTGTTAAAAAAAAAAACCTGCAACAGAAAAACGGTCCCTCACTGTCTCTGCCCCACCCGCGCCACCCACTGCGCACCCTGCCTCCTCACGCCCCCTCACCCCATACTTACCTCCGGATGATCTTCGGTGGACCGGGAACACGTCTGCACTCTTCAAAGCCGACCGCGAACTGAGGAAATGCCGGTAAGCTGTACAATGTAATGAATAGGGTTTTTTCAACTTTGCTGCATGTCTCAGGCATTTTTTGGAATTTTGGCACCAAATTTTCAACATGGGGTTTTTGGGACCCCTCCTCATGAATTCTGTCACTGTCATGGCGTTAATCGGGCCCGAAGGGTGATTTCGCAGTCACTGCACGAAATCACCTTTCGGGACCGATTAACAAAATGACAGTGCCAGTGTTCATAAGGTGGGCTCTCAAAAAGCCTATGTGGAAAATTTGGTGAAAAAATTCCTAAAAATGACTGTTTTACGAGCGTGCATTGCGCTGTTCCTACGCACGCTCGTAGGTTCGCGAATTTTCAATGTTTTCACTCCAGATTTTCAATATTGCTATTTGACCACACTTCCTTATGAGTAGTACAGCTGTCATTTTTCACATCTCACCCAAAATGTGTTTCTGAGCATGTAGCGCACAATGGCGTAGTCGGTGTGCGAAATCAATGTTCGACAGATTAAGAAAATCACAGTGACACTGTTCATGAGCAGAGGTGTTAAAATGGCTATGTCAAAAATTTGGTGAAACAATTCCCAAAAATGACTATTTTACGAGCATGCGTTGCGCTGTTCCTACGCACACTCGTAAGTTCGCGAATTTTCAATATTTTCACTCCAGATTTCCAACATTGCCATTTTACCACACCACCTTATGAGCAGTACAGCTGTCATTTCTCACTTCTCACCCAGAATGTGTTTCCGCGCATATAGCGCACAATGGCACAGTCGGTGTGCGAACTTAATGTATGGGACACATTAAGAAAATCACAGTCACACAGTTCATGAGCAGAAGTGTTAAAATGGCTATGTTAAAAATTTGGTGAAAAAATTCCCAAAAATGACTGTTTTACGAGCATTTGTTGCGCTGATCCTATGCACGCTCATAAGTTCGCATATTTTCAATATTTTCACTCCAGATTTTCAACATTGCCATTTTACCACACCTCCGTATGAGCAGTACAGCTGTCATTTTTCACATCTCGCCCAAAACATGTTTCCGCCCATGTAGCGCACAGTGGCGCAGTCGGTGTGCGAAATCAATGTATGGGACACATTAAGAAAATCACAGTGACACTGTTCATGAGCAGAGGTCTTAAAATGGCTATTTTGAAAATTTGGTGAAAAAATTCCTAAAAATGACTGTGTTACGAGTGAGCATTGCGCAGTTTCTACGCACCCTTGTAAGTTCATGAATTTGTAATATTTTCAATCCACATTTTCACCAGTGGCATTTTTCCACACTTCCTTATGAACAGTACAGCTGTCATTTTTCACAACATGCCTGAAATGTGTTTTCACACTTTCAGCACAGAAATGCGTTGTCACTGTGGGAAATCATTGTTCGGGACAGATAAAGAAAATCACAGTGATACTGTTCATGACCGGAGGTCCCAAAATGCCTGTGTTGACAATCTGCTGTAAACAATTCCCAAACTAATTACATTACGGGTGCACATTGCACAGTTTCTACGCACGCTCGTGACTTCACCAATTTTTTTAATATTTTCACTGCAGATTTTCAACATTGCCGTGTTTTACACCTCCCCATGAACAGTACAGCTGTCATTTTTCACATCCTGTTCAGAATGTGTTTTTGCACCTGTGGTGACAAATGCCGTAGTCACTGTGCAAAAGCAGCTTTCGGCTAACAAACTGATATTGCCACTGTTCATGAAGTGGAGGTCACAGAAAACCCACGTTGAAAATTTGGAGTGAAAATACCAACGAATGCATGAGGCGTTAGGGTTTACGACCATAACACCCCACCCTATAGAGAATGACAGGCATCAGGGCTGTGACTTGGGATTGTCACCTGCAATGCTCATACCATTCCACCCCCACCCACACCCTGCAGCCACTGAGAGGCATCGAGGTGTGCCTTGGACTCTTCGGCCCCCAAGTTCACCCCATTCTCCTATACCGCACCCATCTCGCCAATATTTCCTGATGGAATGGGTGTGCATAAGGGCCAAAGACCCAAGGCACACCGTGACACTTGTTGGTGTCTGCACGGTTGGGTGTGGTGAAATGGTGTGGCCGTTATGCCTGATGACCCAAAGGCACACCCCAGTGCCTGTCACTATCTGCAGGGTGGTGATGGGGTTGGCTTCAGTTCAATACTTCACTGCCATTCCTATTATGCAGCTCTGTAACTCCTACACTACCAATGCCAGTGCCAGCAAGCAAACATTCGGCATTGACAAATGCTTTTTTTAGAGAGGCATTTTGCAGCTCAAGAGAGGCACAACAGGCAAGTAGACTGTTTACAGCAGTGTGAGGTGCTGCTACTAACAAGCCCTTTAAATAATATATATTTTCTTTTTGCTTGGACTGACGATATTGTTCTGAGATGGCAAGCAAGGGGTCTTAGCTGATCTTGCGTCCAGCCCAAAATCAGTCCATCCTCCGTGGGAGGTGAGGTATTTTGAGACATGCAGTCTCAGTTGTATACACAATTCAAACATTAGACACAAAGGGGTTAACACACAAACAAAAGGGAAAAAAAAACCTGAAAGACTGCTATAAATCCTTGGAGCTGTAACCCAACAGCTTTTTGGTGCCCTGTGGGAAACAGTTTAGCCAAGGAGGTACGCTGCCTACTCACAAAAGGAGTATACCAGAGGTATGGGGCGGGTCTGCCACTCCCGAGACCGAAGCAAAATAAGTTTGCTGAAGAACAACCACCGTAAGTTCAAGCAGGACCGAGTGGTTAAATTGCACCACACTGCTTGACATTGAGTTCAAAAGAACTGTAATGGAATCTTTATTTTGTACATTCCAAACCTGCACACAGTCGCCAAAATGTAGTTTGGGTAATAAAGCACCCTCACTTAGGTTCTTGGTTGGAACTGCACAACAGTGAAGAAGCACAGATGAGTGGTGTCTACTGTAAAGGATTTATTACTGGTGATAAGCAGGCTTACAACCAAACAACCACAGTAGAAAATCACACTGAGGGAGAATATCTGCAATCTTCCTAAAGCTTACCTAGGTAGCACATTCATCAGGTCTCATCTCTTCTCAGAGAAAAATGCATAATGCAATAGGTATTATACTTCTGATAACTACTATGGCAACCAGCAAAAATATATATAAAACACTTACTATTGGACAATTAGGTGTCTGGCTAGCCTGGGAACACTTGCTGATCCAGCATAAAACTTGGATATCACAAACAAAGACATGTCTCATAGTCAAGGTCATCTTACAGAGTCTCACATAATTGCTTGGTAATAGGTATTCTGCACTAAGCTGTAGATGGCAGTGTTGCCGAACTAATGATTATACAATGGTCCAAAGATGCTCCCCAGTATTACAATTAGGATTACCATATAATGGCATGATTATATGACAATAATGCATAATAGAACTCAGATCCTGGCACTTATGCTTATACGATAAGTGCCTGTGCCCTAAGTATTACTGTCTGTGAAGTAGGGGGCCAATCGGGTTGCTGGACCATGGATAACAATTCTCACTCTCTCAATGCCTCCAGTTCATTGGAGCAGTGTTGGATTCGGTCCAGGGCTGGGCCTTCTTACCTCTGGACAGGGCGGATACTCTGAGTCAACAAGCTTTGTCTGTGTCCAACTCTTGTTAGACCATAGCATGCTCCATCCTCCCCCTTTTGGGTCTAATGGCGGCTGCCATCCCCACAGTTCCATTGGCCAGACTGCATATGAGGGTGACCCAGTGGACCCTCAGAGTCCAGTGGGACCAGCGCTCGGACGACATGGACCACAAGGTCCTGATCTCCAGCAGTATGAAGAGGGATCTTCTCTGGTGGCAGGAGCCGTCCAGCCTCTCCTTGGGGGCCCCTTTCCATCCCCCGTCTCCTTCCATGACCTTCTCAACTGATGATTTGGGTCAAGGTTGGGGAGCCCACCTGAGAGAACATCGAACTCAAGGGAGATGGTCTTCTCAAGAGGAACACTTACACATAAATGTCCTAGAGATGAGAGCAGTGCTGTATGCTCTCCAGGCGTTCCAGCCCCTCTTACATCCGGGAACACTCCTTATCCAGACTGACAACACTGCCACGGTCTGGTACATAAACATGCAGAGAGGCACCCAATCATACCCCGTCTGCAGGGCGGCGACGCGGGTGTGGTACTGGGCAGTCAAGCTCAGCCTGTCTCTGACAGCAGTCCTTGTCCCAGGAGTTCACAGCGTCATGGCGGACAGTCTCAGCCACACCGTTGCACGGGCTCACAAGTGGGAACTAAAGGAGGAGGTAGTGCAAGATCTCTTCAATCAGTGGAGTCGGACAGAAATAGACCTGTTTGCCTCCCCATCCAATGCAAAACTACCCAACTTTTGCTCGCTCATTCCCGGGCATGGTATTTTTTGGCAAGATGCACTGTCTCTTTGTTGGACAGGGAGGTTTCTGTACATTTTCCCTCCCTTTCCGACTCTGCAGAAGGTTGTGCTGAAGCTCCAAGCAGAAGGTGCTCGCATGATTCTTATAGCTCCCCTCTGGCCTCAGCAGATCTGGTTCCCCCTGCTGCAGCAGCTAGCAGCAGAACCCCCAGTACCTCTTCCTCTCCTCCACTAACTTCTGTCTCAGGAACAGGGCAGCCTGGTGCACCCGAGCCTCAGGTCTCCCCACTTGCATGCGTGGCACCTTTTAACGTAGCAGTCTCACATTTTGGGGTCTCCGCGCGAGTCGCTGAGGTCCTAGTGGAGGCAAGAAAACCGTCCACTAGATCTGCGTATGCTATGAAATGGAAGAGATTCACCATTTGGGCCATGGGCAATGGCCTACACCCATTCTCTTGCCTGGTGTCCCAGGTCCTTGAGTACCTCTTACACCTGTCTGATTCGGGCCTCAGTTTCTCTTCCCTGAAGGTCCATCTTTCAGTGGTTTCCGCCTACCACCTTCTGGTAAGTGGGAAAACCCTAGTGCAGTTGGAGTTCTCTAAAACCTTTCTGAAAGGGATACTCCACTTAAAACCTCCGGTCCATAGTCCACTTCCCCCCGGGGACTTAAATTTTATTTTAGAGAAACTTACTTTGCCCCCTTTTGAGATGGTAGCAAGGTGCGACATGCATATTTGTCCTGGAAAGTGCTCTTTTTTAGTCGCTATTACCTCAGCTCGAAGAATTTCAGCGCTTCAGGCCCTAGTTTGCAAGGAGCCTTATTTAATTTTCCACAGAGACCGGGTGGCTCTGCAGACTAATCCTTCCTTTCTACCGAAAGTGTTTTCAGAATTTACATTGAACCAAGATGTTCAACTGCTGGTTTATTATCCCGGGTATTCCAACAGGGGGGAATACCTTTTGCACATGTTGGACGTGCACAGGATATTGAGATACTATATCTCTTGGACCAAGGAGGTGCACAAATCTAACCAGTTGTTTGTGGCTTTCACCCCTAGACATAAGGGTACGGCCATTTCTTAACAGGGCCTGTCCAAATGGTTGGCTAATTGCATCTTGTTCATCTGTCAAAAGTACGAGAAACCCCTTCTGGGGGAAGTTAAGGGTCACTCGACCCATGGCATGGCTGCTTCCACAGACTTCCAACAAAACGTGTCCGCTTCAGACATTTGTGCCGAGCCCACTTGGTCTTCAGTCCATACTTTCACCAAGCATTACAGTCTGGACATTTCCTCTAGGCGCAGAGCCAGTTTCGATCTTACTGTCCTGCAAGACCTCTTATCATAACAAGCTCTAGTTGGTAGACATTCCGTCTCGCGGACCGTGGTCTCCAACTTGTTTTTCTTGACTGCTTGATATTCAGTCGTATCAGTGAAGACCTACTGCAGGAACCCTTTCAAAGTAAGATGTAGCAGTTACGTAAGAAATTACCGTAACAGTAGATCTTCAAGAGAGGTTCCTGGAGTAGGTCATATTTTCCCTCCCACCTTCCCCCAGCTCCTGTTTTTTCCTATCCCTTTTCAGGACTACAACCAGCAGCTCCGGGCTCTAGGTGTTATGTTCCTTTCTCCCGTCATCCTTACAGGGATCTTCTGGCGGGAGAACAGAAGGGTGGGCATGAGGACTGCCCCTATATACTGTCACTTTGACGTCCCATCATGAGACGCCGGGGTCGGTCCCCCGCCATGTATTGCTAGCTAGAAGTTTGCCGTGCGGTCCTGATGCCAGGGGGGTGTATTCCTATCAGTGAAGACCTACTGCAGGAACCTCTCTCGAAGATCTACTGTTACAGTAAGTTCTTACAGTAAATTCTTACATAACTGCTATTTAATAGGACAAGACCACACTCTGGAGTTTTTAGACAAACTTCCAGACAGGCCATCAATCATGTCCCACTATCCAAAGGTGTACATTCCTCTGATAAGAGAGGAAATCGAGGCTCTGTTACTAAAGAAAGCAATAGAGTCCATTCCATCTAGTCAGGAAGGCAAGGGGTATTACTCCCACTTCTTCCTGGTCCCCAAAAAGATGGGAGACTTGCACCCCATTTTGGACCTCAGTGCTCTGAACCTGTACATAGAGTACAAGAGGTTTCGAATGCTGACTCCCCCCCCCCCACCGAGCCTGCTGCCCCTTCTGCACAGGGGACAGTGGCTTTGCACTCTGGACATGCAGGATGCCTACCTGCATATTCCAATTTTTCAGGCCTACTGCCGATATCTTCATTTTGCCTTTCAAGGGGAACATTTCCAGTTCAACGCCCTCCCCTTTGGCCTGTCCTTAGCACCCAGGGTCTTTACCAAGTGCCTGGCTGTAATGACGGCGGCCCTGAGGTGTCAGGGCCACTCTATGTTCCCTTACCTTGACAACTGGCTTCTTTCAGCCCCATCGAGGGAGCAGTTGGAACTATCGCTTTAGTTACCATGGATATCTTTGTGCAGGTTGGGATCACTGTGAACCTCCCAAAATCCCAACTTGCTCCCTCACAGCACCTCCAATTTATTGGAGCAGTAATGGACATAGTTGAGGGTATGGCTTTCCTCCCTTTAGACAGGGTGGAAACCTTGCAGACACAGGCTCGTTTTGTAGTCTCCAACAGAAAGGTCTCGACCAGGTCAATTCTTTGACTGTTGGGCCTCATGGCTGCGGCCATTCCCAGTGTTCCTTTAGCCAGGCTCCACACGCAGATTTTGCAGTGGACGCTCAGGGCACAGTGGGATCAGTGGCTGGATGACCTTTATTTATTTTATTCATTCTTGGATTACAGTACCTTTGAGCACATAACAGCTTTTTTACAAAGGTTCCACATCAATGGGAAGGGTGACAGACATACAACAGATGGTATTATTTATAATTTTGACAAGAAAGTATTTAAAATAACAATACAACATTAATATTGCAATTAAAATTAAAACTATGAATCGGTAGGAAATCAAAAATAACCTAATAAAAGGAGGCAGCCCAAGGTGCTTTGTCAAATAGGTATAGGTAGATTTGGGTGAACAAAAGTTCAGGTAAGTGAAGATAAACAATGGAAAGAAGGTGGAGGGTGAAGAGGGGTGAGGTGAAAGAAGGATCAGGGAAGGAGGCAGGAAATAGGGCAGAGCAGTTAGGGTGAATGTGGTCATTCTTAGAGAAAGGGGGTACACAAGGATGTGTCAATACTGCTGAGGTAGTGCCTTGTCAGTTGAAACAGTCGCAGGAACTGTTAACTGTAAGATGCTGATGAAGAGTGCCTTTAAATGGTCCCAGTTTTGGTAAGGAAAATATATCATTGGGCAGCGCATTAAACCATAAGGGTGCTCTGTATGCAAACAATTGTTGCCCTTGTGTAGTCCGGCATCTTGGGACAGAGAAGAGTTGGTGGACTGAGCTTCGCGTGTGTTGGGAGCTGCAAGAGGGGTTGAGTAAGTTTGTAACACCAGAAGGCAGGAGCCAGAGAAGTCCCTTTTTAGTTAGCAAGCAGGTTTGATAGTGAATCCTCCCATTTAGCTGAAGCCAACCTGTTTGCGCATAAAGTTCACATGTGTGGGTAAGGCGTGTTGCTCCAGTAAGAAGTCGTCATGCTTTATTGAGTGCCACTGATATTCTGTGGAGGGTAGCAGTGGAAGCTGAGCCATAGATAACCAGACCATAGTCAACAATGGATACTATGGAGCTATAGATAGCTAGTATAAGGGCTTCAGGTATTAGAGTGTGTTTATGTCTATGGAGTAACCCTATCTTGATACTGGCAGATCTGGCAACACTCTCAACATGCTGGGCATATGATAGTGAGCTTTCCACGGTTACCCCTAGATACTTAAAATGTTGAATTTGTTCACGCAGAATGCCAGAGGAGTTCCTGATGATTAGAGCACTGGATCTGTGTTTGCTGCGAGCACCGCTGAACAACATGACTTTCATTTTTTTGTAGTTCAGAATCAGCTTGTGTTTCCTGAACCAGTCCTCCTCTTCCTCAAAGCTGTGTTGATGTTGGTGGTTCAGGGTCAGTGTTGCTAGTGTATATGACCACTTTATCTGCATAGAGGTGGATCTGCTGGTGACAGGAGCGAGGGAGATTGTTAAGAAAGATGCTAAAGAGACGTGGACCCAGTATGGAGCCCTGTGGTACTTCAGAGCAGACATGTTGATGGTCAGAGGTGACATTAGCTATCTTCACCTGTTGGGAGTGGCCTACAAGATAGCTTTTGAACCAGGACACAGTATCTGCAGAGAGGCCAATTAAGGACAGTTGCTTGAGAAGTAGAGTGTGGTTCACTGTATCAAAGGCCTTTGTGAGGTCTATGAAGGTCGCGCCCACCAATCTACCTTGATCCAGAGATTGTTGAATGTAACCAGTGAATTCTAGCAGTGCTGTGGTAGTGCAATGTCACTTTCTGAATCCATGCTGCTGGGGGCACTGGATCGAGTATTTTTCCATATACTCCACCAGCTGATCTGCAGCTATGCGCTCAAGTGCCTTAGACAGAGGTGGAAGTATAGAGATAGGTCTACAGTCTGTGTGTATAGTGCGGTCTCCACTTTTGTGAACAGGGGTAACAAGGGCTGACTTTCAGATTTGGGGGAATTGTGCCAGTCTCAGTGAGAGGTTCAGAATCTTTGCAATGGGCACCAGTATTTCTTCAATGGTAAGGGCAACTAATTTGAGGTCTAAGGAATCACCGCTATGCCTTGACTTAGGCATAACTGAGTACTTTTACTAGGTATTTTCTGACCATGTACAGTGAGACCTCTTTGAAGTAGAAAGGAGGTGGTCCAGGAAGCGAATCATCTGCCCGCTGTTCAGTGTCTTCAGTGATGTCCTTGAAGAAGTCTGGTGGGAGGACACTGCCCAGGTCAATGAATGCATTATTAAAAGCATTGGCTATGGTCAATGGGTCAAGGGTGAGGGCTCCATTAATATTTAGCATGGTGGGTGCAATCTTTGCATCTTTACCTGTTACATCTTTTATTTTGTTCCAAAAGTTCTTACTGTCACCCCAAGTGTTAGCAAGCTGTTACCTATGGTACTAGCTTTTTTCAGTGTGAATAGCCCAGATGCACTTATTCCTGGCAGTTTTATATTCTTGTACAGCTGCATGCTTGCCAGTAGCCTTTGCACGATACCAGAGGTGATTTCTGTGATTCATGTGACTAATGAGGTCGGCGGATAACTAGGGATTGATGGGTGCCTCAGATTTTCATCCTTTTCAAGTGGGCATGGATATCGAAAGCTTCATTAAACTGCTTGATGAAGTGGTTCAGAGCTATATTTATATCCTTCATGGCATCAAGTAATGATCAGTCAGTGCTACGGAGGTGTTGTTTCAGGTGTCCCCACTGTCCCCGCTTTAGCACCCTGCTGAAAATTGTTTTGGTGTGAGGTTTATTGAATTTATTTGACCAGTTACAGGTAATAGGGGAGTGGTTGCTTAGTGCATCAGGGAGAACATTCACGTTTGTGATACGATCTGGACGATTGGACAGTATCCAGTCGAGAAGGGTACTCGTATCCATCTTATAATTAGCTTTAGTAGGTGATGGAACAAGCTGGGTAAGGTTGAGTGCGGAGATTGCATCCTTAAAGGAACCTACTTTGAGGGATGCCAGTTGACATTGAAATCACCCATAATTATCGTCTCAGCATTATGGGGCAGGTTCATAACGTACTCTATCAAGCTATGGAAGCCTGTGAATTGGTCCTTAGGTGGTATGTAGACAGACACAATTGTTAGAGCTTTATTTTGGGCCCCAAATATAACATTGATGGCGAACGCTTGGGTGGCATTGCCTAGACTGTCCATAGGTAATGTATGTCCCATGAGTGTATCCTTGATGTATATGGCACAGCCACCCCTCATGGTCTCCAGTTCAATGCAGTGGGTTCTGTTATGGTGGCAAGATGTCACCAAAGGGGTCCCCTTCCAGTCCCCTTCTCCCACCCAGAATCTAACCATAGATGTGTCAGGGATGGGTTGGGGTGCTCATCTTGGGAGCCACAAAACCCAAGGTCTGTTGTCCCACTCAGAGCTCTCTCTGCACATCAACGTGTTAGAGATGAGAGTGGTACTGTATGCCCTTCAGGCTTTGCAGCACCTGCTCCACCAGGGCACACTATTGGTCCAGTTGGACAATATTTGAGTAGTCTGGTACCTCAACAAGCAAGGAGGCACTCGCTCATATCCCCTTTGCAGGGAAGTGATGTGGGTGTGGAATTGGGCAGTTCTGCATCTGGTTCACCTCACAGTAGTTCACATTGCAGGCATGCAAAACATCCTAGTGGACAGTCTCAGCCGCACCAGAGTGAAAGCCCACAAGTGGCAGCTCAAGCAAGAGGTGGTTGACCACATTTTTGACCTATGGGGTTGGCCAGAACTGGATCTGTTCGCTTCCCCATAAAACGCAAAACTACCCAAGTTTTGCTCACTCACTCCCGGGCATGGTGTTTTTTGACGAGACGCACTATCTCTTTGCCGGACAGGGAGGGTTTTGTATGCCTTCCCTTCCTTTCCAGTTCTTCAGAGGGTGCTGCTAAAGATTCAGGCTGAAATGGCCCACATGGCACTGATCACCCCATTCTGGCCTCGTCAGATTTGGTTTCAGCTACTTCAGCAGCTGGCAGTAGAACCTCTGGTTCCCCTGCCCCTCTGTCATGATCTCCTGACTCAGGAGAGGGGGAATGCTGGTTCATCCAGGGCTGAAGGCACTTCACCTTTATTCGTGGCACCTCAGGACATCGCTGTTTCACGATTTAGAGTCTTTTTTCAGAGTGGTGCAGGTCCTGGTAGAGGCTAGAAAGCCATCTACAAGGACCACCTATGCCATGAAATGGAAACGTTTTTCCATTTGGGCCACCTCTAAGGGTTGGGATCCTTTTTTGTGTCCAGCTCCTCACGTCATGGAGCATCTCCTGCACCTCTATGACCTCGGCCTGAGCTACTCGTTTCTGAAGGTACACTTGTCAGCTGTTTCTGCCTACCACACGCTGGTGGAGGGCAAAACAGTGGCCCAATTGAAGGTATCCAAGACCTTCCTTAAAAGAATTCTCCACCTGAAACCCCTGGTGAGCAACACCGCGCAACCTTGGGACCTTAATTTTATTTTGGAAAAGTTCACTCTGCCACCGTTTGAACCGGCTGGGTCCTGTGATATGCGTTACTTGTCCTGGGAAGCCCTTTTTTTAGTGGCAGTTACCTCTGCTTGAAGGATGTCTGAGCTTCAGGCCCTGATTTATAAGGAGCCTTATTTAATTTTTCATAGAAACCGGGTGGCTCTTTGTACCAACCCTCAGTTCTTCCCAAAAATGGTTTCAGAGTTTACGTTGAACCAGTCGATTCAACTTCCAGTATACTACCCTGAGCATTCTAATCGGGAGGAGGCAATTCTCCATACACTGGACGTTCACAGAATCTTACGTTATTATACCAACAGGACCAAGTCTGTCCGGAAAACGGGCCAACTATTAGTTTCTTTTGCACCCAAGAGGAAAGGTGCTGCAGTTTCCAAAGTGTTTATCCATATGGTTGGCAAACTGCATTGTTTTCTGTTACCAGAAGTATGGTAAAACCATCCCGTCGGAGGTTAAGGGGAATTCTACCAGTGGTATGGCTACCTCAGCTGTTTGCTTCAGAAATGTGTCAGCCGCTGATATTTGTGCCGGAGATACTTGGAGTTCTGTCCACACTTTCACAAAATATTACAGCTTGGACATTGCTTCTAGGCACAGGGCAGGCTTTGGCCTAGCTGTCCTTCAGGGTCTCCTGTCCTGATTTGTCTGCCTTTAGCAGTTCAATTCCTACATCCCATGTTTTCAGTTTTCTTTCTGATTACACCGCTTGGGACTCAGTCCTCAAGGTGATTACCTACTGCAAGAGCCCTGTCGAAGTAAGATAGTACAGATCTTGCCGAGACACAGCTCTTGCAGCAGGTTACACCATTAGGACTGGAAGCCGGCAGGCGCCAGGACCCATGGAAAAATTCTAGCTAGCTATCTTCAAGCGGGATCACCGACGTCCGGTCCCGCCCGACGCCAGATGTAGATATAAGGGGGCGGTCCCGCCAGATTCCCCAGTTCTTTCCCTACCGTCGACTTGTAAGTCCTTCACTCTTCGTTCACAGTTCTAGCGCCGTACGGGTAAAGTTTTTCCTTGGAAAATTTTTTTCATCGGTCAGTTTATTGTCTGATGTCCTCTCCAACCTCCGGTCATTCTTTGAAGTGCGCCTGTGGGAAGCAGATCCCCTTCAAGTATCCACATTCGGCCTGTGTCCGGTGCCTAGGCCCAGACCACGACACCCGGTCCTGTACCTTCTGCCAGGGTTTTAACAGCAGAACCCGGATCCGTCACCAGAAGGCCCTACAGGCATTCCTCCTCAAGGAATAACTCAAGACCATGGCTTCCAAGGGGGATTCTTCGAAGAAGGCCCGCAAGCATGCTGAGAAGCATAGAGAGAAGGCCCCTTCAGGTCCCCATCTAGGGCCTCCGACTCGAGCAGCTCCAGCTCCAGGTCCCACCGCCTCCTCCCCGGGCCAGCTCTCAGCCTCCCCGCTATGTGAGAAAGTCTTCAGGCTCCTCTTCTCAGACCAAGACTCCCAGGCCTTCCTCTTCCTCCAAGGCCTTGGCTAAGTCGGGGGATCGTCACCATCACCACAAGTCGGGTTCCCGCCATTCTGAACCCGACGTCAGGTCCGCTTCCTTGCCTCCTCCTCTCCAGCAGAAGACCAAGGAGCTCACCTCACTTAAGAAGCCGTTGGACCCGACGCCGGTTCTCCCGACGTCAGCCTCTCGCCACAGGTCCCCAGAGCCGTTGTCCGTCAGAAGACCGTCGCTGGCCAAGCCTCATCACCGGACGCCGGTAGGGGAACCGGCGCCCGCTCCAGTCGAGAAGGGGACCCCGACGCCTCCGACCGACGTCGGTCAGGAGACCATCACTGAGGAGGAGTTGACTCAGCCCAAGGACCTGACGGGCGACCCCGGTCCTGTCGAGACTCCCAGGGAACCCTCTCCACAACCCGAGACCCCTGTGGAGCCGACACCGGGACCCGACGATCGACCACTGGCGCCCGGTCCGTCGTCGGGCCTTTCTTCTTCAGAGGTGAAGGAGCTTTTCACTTACTGATGGGATACCATCAAGAAGGACATGGTCCCCACTCCACCTCCGCTTCCACCTCCTCCTCCTCCTACACCGGTTACTCCTCCGGTTCCTGCGCCCCCTTCTCCATCTGGGTCTGCAGGCCGGTTACCTCCTCCCCGGGTGCCCAGGACCCCTCCAAGGGGGAGACCAGACAGAAGGAGACCTCCGTCCAGATCCTCTTCTAGGTCACCCAGCCCTAAGAGACCTAGAAGACGCCACCGTTCGCCTTCGACGGAGGACACGGGATCAGAGTTTTCAACATCCAGATCCCCATCTCCTCTCTCCATCCCTTCTCCGGACCCACGTGAGCTTCCAAAGTCTCCTCCGGATGACCCTTCGTTCTCGGATATCATGAGACACTTCCAAGAGAACATGGGATGGGATGCGGAAGAGTTAGACCCCGAAAGGCTACGCCTTGCGAAGTATCTTCGACAGAAGGACCCCAAGCCTGTGGTGGTGCCACCCTTGGTAGACACTTTCGTGGACGTTACCAAGGCAGTGTGGAAGCGTCCACATTCACTCCCGACGATGCTGAAGAAAGCTGACCGCCTGTACAAGGCTCCAAGGGAAGACCAGTACTTGACTCAGCATCCTCAGGCCGACTCTCTGGTCATAACAGCCTCACATGACCGGTCCCAGAGACCGCAACATTTGAGCACCCTGCCACTGGACCCATAGTCCAAGCAGCTGAACGCCATGGGCAGGGCACGTATGCTTCCGCTACCTGCGCCATCAGATCCCTGAACTATTTGACCCACATGGTACAGTTCCAAAATGCTGTGTGGGAGCAGGGTCTGGATGTGGCTGAGAAATTGCCAGAAGGTGAGCAGAAGGAGGAGATGTTGCGGCTCCTCCGTAGGGGTTCGGACATGGGAACCCAAGTGCTACGAGCCGCGTACGACTCCGCGGACTCTTGGCCCGAGCAGCAGCTTCAGGCGTATGCCTCCGGAGGCACTCTTGGCTCTGTGTCTCCGATTTTACCCCGGACGTCCAGAAAAACATCATGGATGCCCCATTTGAGGGAGAAGTTTTATTTGGTAAACCCTCTGAGAAGATAATTACCAAACTCCAAGAGGCCGGGAAGGCGGTGAGGTCGGTTCAGGCCATGTACGGCCCAAGCTTAGTTCCTTTCATAGGAACCAAAGCCGATTTCGTGGATGGACGCAGAGACAACAGTCCCGCCCTGCTCCACAACCAAGGGGTTCCGCTCTTCAAGAGAGCCCAGGAAAACAACCCAGGTCGAGGCCAGCGCCTCTAAGTCGCCCAGCCAGCGGGCCCCTCAGCCGCCACAGCCTGACTCCTTTCCGGCCCCCGCCCCTCAGGATCAACGGGATTTCATGGTCGGGGGTCGCATTGCAAATTTCCTGCCAGGATGGCAGTTTATAACCACCGACAGGTGGGTTCTCCAGATGGTTGGAAGAGGCCACTTTACAGAATTCACAGAAAGGCCACCCTCGAGGTCTCCTTTGCTCTCCTGGTACTCGGGTCAGCACAAGTCATTGATCAGACAAGAAGTACTCGCGCTCCTGCAAAAGGGAGCGATAGAGTATGTCCCAGAGAACCAGAGAGGACACGGATACTATTCCCACTTCTTCCTGGTTCCAAAGAAAACAGGGGACCTCCGTCCGATTCTGGACCTCAGCGACCTCAACATGTCGGTCGCCTACAAAAGATTCCGCATGGTGATTCTTCCGGGTCTTATTCCCATGCTAAAGCAGGACGCCTTCTTAGCGTCTCTAGACATGCAGGACGCATACCTGTACATCCCTATAGCTCAAGCGCACAGGAGGTTCCTGCGCTTCGAGTTTCTCGACCACCATCTTCAGTTCCGTGCCCTTCCATTCGGGCTGTCATCGGCACCCAGGGTCTTTACCAAATGCATGGCAGTCGTGGCAGCATCTCTAAGGAGACAGGGCCATTATGTGTTCCCGTACCTGGACGATTGGCTTCTCATGGCCGCCTCCAGAGAGGCGTTGTTACGGGCGATCCAGAGTACCCAGGACCTGTTTCAATCTCTGGGCATATTAAGCAACCACGAGAAGTCTCTCCTGGTACCGTGGCAGAAACTGCAGTTCATAGGTGCAGTTCTGGACACCGTTCAGGGAAGAGCTTTTCTTCCAGATGACAGAGCGGAGCGCATGAGGTCCCTCATCAGGGATCTTTCGTCGAAGAAGACCGTCCCAACCAGGTCGGTCCTTCGCCTGCTCGGACACATGGCTGCGGCCATTCCGACCATCCCTTTCGCAAGGCTCCACATGCGGGTAACCCAGTGGATGCTCAAGGTGCAGTGGGATCAAAGGCAAGACCATATGCAGCATCCGGTCAGAATCACGAACGCCGTGATTCGAGACTGGCAATGGTGGCTAGACCCACGGACACGTTGTACGGGCGTCCAGTTTATAGCACCATCCCCAGAGGTAATCCTCACCACAGATGCCTCAGGGCTAGGGTGGGGAGCACACCTGGATGGGGTGAAGTCCCAGGGAACGTGGACCCCTCAGGAGGCTCACCTCCATATCAACGTCCTAGAGATGAGGGCGGTCCTTTATGCCCTGCAGGCATTTCAGTCAGAGATCCCGCCGAGTACTCTCCTGCTTCAGACAGACAACATGGCGGTGATGTATTACCTCAACAAACAAGGAGGCGCACACTCTTACCCCCTTTGCAGGGAGGCCATGAGGGTGTGGGATTGGGTAATCCGACACGGCGCGAACCTGATCACAGTACATGTTCCCGGGGTGGACAACACAATCGCAGATGGCCTGAGTCATTCCCAGGCCAGAGTCCACGAGTAGGAACTTCTTCAGGAGGTAGCAGAGGATCTGTTTCTTCGATAGGGAACTCCAGAATTGGACTTGTTCGCTTCCCCATCCAACGAAAAACTGCCCAATTTTTGCTCGCTAGATCCAGGGCCTGGTGTTTTCTGGCGAGACGCGTTGTCCCTCTCCTGGGCGGACAGATTCCTCTACGCTTTCCCTCCCTTTCCGTTGATCCAGAGAGTTCTTCTGAAACTGTGCAGGGAGCATGCAACAATGATCCTGGTGGCCCCTTTCTGGCCCAGACAGATCTGGTTCCCTTTGCTAATACAGCTATCCAGGGAACCTCCGCTCCCATTGCCATTCAGCTCCCATCTCTTGTCTCAGGAGGAAGGTTCACTGGTCCACCCGGACTTACGCTCACTGAACCTGCATGCATGGCTCCTA
Source organism: Neoceratodus forsteri (assembly GCA_016271365.2). NCBI lineage: Eukaryota > Metazoa > Chordata > Ceratodontiformes > Ceratodontidae > Neoceratodus > Neoceratodus forsteri. The sequence goes on along the minus strand of CM057453.1, from coordinate 57,655,548 downwards.
GAGACATAGCCATTTTGCGACACGGGGTCTCGCAACAGGTTGCGGAAGTTCTTTCTGCAGCCAGAAAGCCGGCAACGCATGCGACGTATGCCATGAAATGGCGCCATTTTTGTCTGTGGTCGCAAACACGCGGCCTTTCCCCTTTAGGTTGTCTGGTGAAAGTGGTGTTAGAGTACCTGCTCTCCCTTTTCCGTTCGGGTCTCGCCTACTCCTCTATTAAGGTGCACCTCTGTGCCATTTCAGCTTATCACCTCCCGGTGGGACAGTGCACAGTGGCACAATTAGGTGCCTGTCGAGAATTCTTGAGAGGGGTCTTACATCTTAGGCCGCCCATTAAGGACCCAGTGCCTCCATGGGACTTGCTCTTTGTCCTGGAGCAACTCACGCTCCCCCCTTTTGAACCTGCCACGGATTGCGAGCTGCGTTTTCTGTCATGGAAAACATTGTTTTTGGTTGCTGTTACGTCAACAAGAAGAGTTTCTGAGCTTCATGCTCTCATGTGCAAAGAGCCTTATTTAATTTTCCACCGGGACACAGTATCCCTGAGGACGAATCCAAAATTTTTGCCTAAGGTGGTTTCCACACTCACTTTCAATCAGGACATTGACCTGCCTGTCTACTTCCCTAATTATTCTAATAGAGGAGAGGCGCTGCTCCACACCCTGGATGGTTCACCGCAGCTTAAGATACTACCTGAGCAGAACTAAGCAGCTTCGTAAATCAGAGCAACTTTTCATTTCCTTTTCTGAAAGGTTGATGGGCCAACCAGTATCCAAACAGTCCCTGTCTCGCTGGCTTGTCCAGTGCATATCATACTGTTATCATATCAAACAAAAGCCCCTTCCGGGTCCTGTCCGGGGACATTCCACTAGGGGAGTGGCCACCTCCTTTGCAGCACTTCGAAACGTCTCCACCTCTGCCATTTGTGCTGCAGCCACTTAGAGCTCTGTACATACCTTTATCAGGCACTGTAGCCTGGACATCACTTCACGGCGAAGAGCCGGCTTCAGCCTGACTGTGCTACAGGGTCTCCTGTCCTAGAATCAGGACCTGGAATGAACTTTCTAGTTTCCTCCTCCCAGAGTGTTTGCAAGCGCTACTGCTTGGGAATCAGTCCTAATGGTGTAACCTGCTGCAAGAGCTGTGTCTCGAAGTAAGATAGTACAGTTACGTAAGAACATACCGTAACAGTAGATCTTCGAGAACAGCTCTTGCAGCAGGTACCTTCCCGCCCACCATCCCCCTTGGAGGAGGCATGGCTCAGCCTTTCTGAACAGGGATTTATACCCTTCTGTCTTCTGATGGTGGATCTCGATCTCCCATTTCTATGTCAGCCCTGCGGCGGAAGTCTCGGCGGGAGAACTCAAGGAATCTGGGCGGGACCCGGCCTCTTATATGCCGTCTGGCGTGGGGCCGGGACCGGCGTTGGGGGGGGCAGTCCCCGCTGAAGATAGCTAGCTAGAATTTTTCCATGGGGTCCTGACGCCTGCCGGCTTCAGTCCTAATGGTGTAACCTGCTGCAAGAGCTGTTCTTGAAGATCTACTGTTACGGTAAGTTCTTACGTAACTGTACTTTACGTAAGAACTTACCATAACAGTAGATCTTCGACAGAGGCTCTTGCAGAAGGTAACCTTTTTCCCTCCCTCCATCCCCCACATTTGGTTCTTTGATTGTTCTTTCTCTATGAGCTCATTCTGGGGCTTCAGGAGCCTCTTTTCCATTATCCTGTCACTCCTCGGAGGTCTCCGGTGGGAGAACTGGAAGGCAGGCGTGGGAACCGCCCACTATATAGGGTCATGCTGATGTCAGTCACGTGATGTCGGATGGGCTGTTCCCCATCAGACACTGCTAGCTAAAGTTTCCGTGTGGTCCTGACACCAGAGGATGCAATTCTCAAGGTGATTACCTACTGCAAGAGCCTCTCTCGCAGATCTACTGTTACCGTTAAGTTCTTGCATAACTGTACTTTATAGTGTTTAAAGTCTTTGCCAATCCTTACACTAAACATGTATGATTTTTCACAATTTTTTTGTTTTCTCCTATCTGTAACTGCTCTCCCCTTGCACTGCTGAAATGCCTGAAATAATTTTCTAGTTTACAATCCTTATTTAAAATCATGTAATGTATTTGTCTCCTTGTCATCGAGGCACAGGTCAGGAAGCATAGGAAAACCAGGAGCAGTTTCAAAATTTGCAAATAGCGTTTTATTTTTCTCATTAACAGCAAAATAAAAATGTGTTCAGTATGACTATGTATGATGGCAATACAGAAAAAACAAAGTCCTTCATCAGAGGGCTTATTTTCAATTCCAGTTTCAGTCTCTCAGTCTCTCACTCTCATTGTCTCTCTAGCAAAAATATTGCTGCTCTTTTTATGTCTTTGAGAACTCGTTAAGAGAGCCTGCTTCTCACAGAATGTTCTTGTAAGTTTACAGAATGTTCTTGTCAGTTTCGATGTAGGTGCAGCAAAAAAAAACATAGTGACCCAGAACCTAACCTCTTGTTTACAGCTCTGCAAAAGGCTTAAAAACTGCATCTCAGGTTAACCCTTTGAGTTACATATAGCTTTTTGCAATCATTTCGACACTATAACTATATACAGTTTTAAACAAAGGGATCCCAGTATCAATGACATTTCCACATAAAGATTCACATATATTTTTATACCCGCAGATATGCAAGGGGAAGAAAAGACAGAAATAGCAAGGGAAGGCAGAGAAATAGCGAGAGGTGGAGAATTGCAAAACCGTTGGAGTGATCAATTCCTAGGTCCCACAAGAAAATTTAGTTGCGCAACCAGACAGACAAAAGACAAAAAAGAAGAAGATAGAACAGACCCTTGCATTTAAACTAAATAGGGCAGGGCCTTATTCAACACTGTCACTTACCCCTCTCTTTAAGAAGAAACCTGTTTTACAAAAACAGGTTTCCAAAACTTTTCCTTTAATTATCTTCTAACATTAGCTTATAACTTTTGCATTTCAGTGCATATGCAGCATAGCAAACAAAGAAGTTTCAACTCACATTTTTTCAACCTTTGGAATTCTTTTTTTTTATTTATATTTTCTGGGCCCTGCCTACCGTCAGGCATCCGCCTGGTCATGGACCATCACAGCTGTGGCTCCCCCACATTAGCCACTCTCCCAGGACCCCCTAGATTACCCCCCAGGGTGGGGTTATGGCACCCCACCCTAAGGTGCCACGAACGACGGGATAGGGCAGGAGTCGGCCTGGGGGAGCCAAGTGCTGCCGGGGGCAGGCTTCATACATGTGCAATGACGTCAGCATCTGTCACACCCCCAGTGTTCCTTGTTGGCGCCGTCTGCTGTGGATCCCCTGGCCTCCGCCAGGGGTCCTCCATGCACCTGCGACATCCCACGCTCTCCCCCTGGAGAAGGAGAGCAGTCCATAGGACGCTCAGTTCATCTCCCCCTGGCCAGCCCTCCGACGACCCACGTCTGTTCCCCAATCCAGGTCGCCGGCGTTGCAAACAGAAATCCAACCGCTGTGCCGATGGGCTGGCTTAACTTTTGGAATTCTGAATTCCTGATCCATATCTTGACAGAAAATCTGCATTGACATTCTCTTTCCCAAATGTGTGCATTACTTTAAATATATAATAGCTATAGTGCCAGATACCACCATGTGATTCTATAATTTTTATCCTTCTTTTGGTTAAGCCAACAGAGAGGATTGTGATCTGTTTCAAGTACAAAGTCAGCTCCTAGTAAGTAAATCTTAAGGGACTCCATGGCCCACTTTGCTGTAAGGCATTCCTTTTCAGTTGTGGAGTACCTTTTCTCTCTGTCGTGCAATTTGCTACTTTGAGTATGTACAGAATATGATGTTATTTCCCATCTATATGCTGGCTCAAGACTGTATCTAGGCCTACCTCTGATGCATTAGTCTGTAGCAGAAATTGTTTCTCAAAGTCTGGGCTTCTTAAAACAGGGGCTGAACATAATGCAGCCTTAATGGCCCAAAAAGTCTCGTCATACTCTGGTCCATTTCACATTATTCGGGACCCGTTTCTTTGTGAGTTCAGTGAGGGGAGCAGCTAACTCGGCAAAGCTGGGAAGAAATCTCCGATAATAACCAACCAGCTCTAATGAACTGACTTGTTTCTTGGTGTTGGGGACAGGGCTGTTAGCTACAGCTTCTATCTTGGAAACCTCTGGCGTGACGTCTCCAATTCCAAAACAAAGCCCAAATATCTAGTTTCCTGCATGCCCAATGCACACTTGGTAGGATTAATTGTCAGACCTGCCTTTTTGAGCGATTGAATAACTGCTGGTAAGTGTTCCATGACATCATCCAGGTACACAGCACAATCACCAGTGTGAGGGGATAAAATTACATCTATGTACCGCTGGAATGTGGTGGTGCACCATGTAAACCAAATGGCATGGTGGTGAACTGACAGAGTCCAACAGGGGTGGCAAATGCAGTTTTGTCTCTGAATTTTTTAGCTAGAGGGATTTGCCAGTAATCCTTGGTGAGATTGAGGTACTGATATAGTTGGCACTTCCCAATTTGTCCACCAAATCATCTATTCTGGGCATAGGATAACCATCAAATTCTGACACTTGATTAAATTTCCTAAAATCATGGCAGATTGTTACACCCACTTCATTTTTATTTACAATCACCATTGGCGATGACCAAGCACTTTTTGACTCTTCTGTGATACCCAATTCTTTCATTTTTTTGTATTTCCTTAACCACGTCTGCCCTTAACCATGCTGGTAATCTGTATGTCTTGTCTAATAGGGCGAGCATTCCTTGTCACTATTACATGCTCAACCCCTTTTGCTCGGCCTGGTACTGTGGTAAAAGTACTGTGGAATGTCTTTAGTGAATTACGAATTTCTGCGGTTTGTTTGGAGGTTAAGGAAACATTCACCTGTACAACATCAGAAGTTACAGTTTGTTACAGTCTGTCATAAGCTACATCAATATCTTCTTTATCAGTTTCTGATAAAACTAGCAAAGCAGCCAGTGGTGTTTTTTCAACCCATTTTTTCAGGAGGTTAGCATGGTATATTTTCATAGGATTTTTCCTATCGGGGTCTCAATCTCAGCTAACTGTGCCAGTACGTCTAAGGACTTTATAAGGACCTTGCCACTTCATTAACAGTTTATTTTCTGTAGTGGGTAACAGTAGCAAGACCTTTTCACCTGGCTCAAAAATGTTTTCTTTTACCCCATGGTCATAATACACCTGATGGTTTTGAGCCTCTTCTTGTTTATTATGGTCGATTTCAACATATTTTGCCAGCTTCTTTCTCAGGGCACACAATATAAGATGTAATTGTTTCTGACTGGGGTTATCTTCCCATGTTTCTTTTATTGCATCTAGTGGCCCTCTAGGTTGTCTACCATACAGCATTTCAAATGGTGAAAAACCTGTTGAGGCTTGTGGCACTTCTCCGTAATCAAAAAGCAGGTAAGGTTAGTATTGGTCCCAATCTTTCCCTTCCCCTTTTACAAACCTTTTTAACATGTGTTTTAGGGCTTGATTAAAACACTCAACAAGACCATCTGTCTGAGGGTGATAAGGGGAGGTTCTTATGGCACTGATACCTAGTAGTCAGTACAGCTCATAGAAACATAGAAGTTGACAGCTGATAAGGACCGCAAGGCCCATCCAGTCTGCCCTTTTCTTTTTCTACCTTATGAGTGTGCCATTGACCTTTGCTCTGTCAATGGCCTATCTATTCATACTCATCTGTATTGCTCCCTTATGCCTATCCCATGCCTGTTTGAAGCCCTGCATTGTAGTCATATGCACCACTTCTTGAGGTAGGCCGTTCCATGCATCCACCACCCTTTCTGTGAAAAAATAACTTCCTCACATTACCCCTTAATCGGCCTCCCTCTAATCTCATGCTGTGTCCTCTTGTCCTGCTATTTTTCTTATATTGAAACATGTTAGACTCTTTCACCCTGTTAATGCCCTTAAGGTGTTTGAATGTTTCAATCATATCACCTCTCTCCTTCCCTTACTCTAGGGTATACATATTGAGCTCCATTAATCTGTCCTCATATGTTTTCTGATGCAGTCCCCGCACCATTTTGGTTTCCCTTCTCTGACTGCCTCAATTTGGTTAATGTCCTTGTGAAGGTGTGGCGTCCAGTACTGCACGCAGTACTCCAGATGGGGCCTAACCAGTGTCTTTTAAAGAGGGATTATTACCTCCCTCTTTTGACTTGTGATACCCGTACTAATACTCCCCAATATCCCCCTAGCCTTACCTACTGCTTTAGTGGTCTGCTTGGATGATTTCAGGTCATCTGTGACGATGATGCCCAAGTCTCTTTCTTCCTTTGTGACTGCCAGCAATTCCTCTCCCAACCTATAGGTGGCTTCAGGGTTTCTGTTCCCTATGTGCATGATCTTGCACTTATTTGCGTTAAACCCCAGTTGCCACTCTTCCGATCATTTTGCCAGTTTATCCTGATCTATTCTCATTCTACCCACCCCATCTGGATCATCTACTCTAGTGCAAATCTTGGTGTCATCTGCAAACAGACAAACCTTACCCTCCAGTCCATCTGCAATGTCACTGTTGAAGATATTGAAGAGGACTGACCCCAGGACTGATCCCTGAGATACCCCACTTGTGACATGCATCACTTCTGACTGTATACCATTTACCACCACTCTCTGTTTTCTGCCCGTGAACCAGTTTGCCACCCAGTCGACCAACTTCTGACCCACCCCAAGCCTACCCAGCTTATTAATCAGTCTTCTATGTGGTATAGTATCGAAAGCTTTGCTGAAGTCAAGGTAGGCGACATCAACTGCTCCCCCTTGGTCCGCCACTCTGGTTACCTAGTCAAAGAAATCTATGAGATTAGTTTGGCAGGACCTTCCTGTTGTAAACCCATGCTGTCTTGGATCCTGTGCTCCTATGGATTCCAGGTGTTGCACTATCCTTTCCTTAAGGAGTGCCTCCATAATCTTGCCCACTACTGAGGTAAAACTGACTGGTCTGTAGTTCCCTGCCTCCTCCCTTCAGTAATGCAGCACCAAAATTACTACCCGGATCAGTAATAATCTCTTTAGGTATGCCCACCCTGCTGAAAATTATGGCAAGCTCTGCTGCCACTTTTGGGGCTGTGGCAGTCCGCAGTGGAACTGTCTCTGGATATCGAGTAGCATAGTCACATACTACCACAACGAATTGATTACCTTTTTTACTTTTGTCTGAGGGGCCAACCACATCCATTGCAACTCTCTCAAAAGGCACATCTATCAAGGGTAGGGGCACCTTGTCTTTTTTAGTTACTTTCTGACACTCTGCACAAGAACTGCACTAGGTAACAACATCTTCATGAATTACAGGCCAGAAAAATCTGTACAGCAATCTGGCAAGGGTGCGATCCCTCCCTAAGTGACCAGCATAGGACTATCATGTGCTATCTGTAGCAACTCAGATCTATACTTATGTGGTATAACCAATTGATCTTACTTCAAGTGGGAGCTCTTGCAGCAGGCTGTAACCATTAGGACTAAAGCAGCAGGCCTTAGGACCCACCGGAAAAATTCTTAGCTAGCAGTACCCAGCAGGGACCACCCCCTAACGTCGGCTCCACCCCGGCATCGGTCACGGTACATAAGGGGGCGGACCCCAGATCCACACCAGTTCTTTTCCAACCATGACCCGCTCACGTTGGGGAAATTCATTGTTGACAGAGCAGTTTCCAGCAAAAATTTCATTTTTTTTCTCGGATTATTGACGTTTTCTGTCCCTTGTCGACTTCAGTGAGTATGTCGTCCCCGTTGTCGGTATCCTTCTCCGGTCCAAAGAGGAACAAGTGCGATTGTGGCCGACAGATGCCAGCCAAAGATGGTCACTCCAAGTGTGTCTTCTGCCTGGGTCCAGACCACGACAGTGCAGCCTGCAGCACTTGTAGAGGCTTCACCAGCAGGACCAGGATTCGATGCCTGAAGGCCTTAAAAGCCTACCTCCTAGAAAAGAAGATGGATGTCCTGCACACCTCGGGGAACAAGGATAAACACAGGGACAAGCCCAGTAAGCATTCCTGGGACAAGGACCGTAGCCAGTCCCATCATCGGTCCCGTCCCCCCCCCCAGAAAAGCCTCCTCATCCTGTGGCTCGGGAGAACATCTCAAGGACCTTAAGAAGCAGAGTCCTCCTGCCAAAAAAATGACGCCAGCCAAGGTGGGACCATCCGGCGACAAACAAGTGAAGCCTAAGGTAGCGCCGCTTCGAGTGACCAAGGCCTTTTCGGCACAAGCCTCGGCCCTGCCCAAGAAGGCCTCAACTACGCCGGCTTCAGACAAGCCACTGGGTGGTACGGACACCCAGACACCGCCTCCGGTAAAACCAACGCTGGTCCCGGCACCGACGCCAGTGGAGGTTCCTCCTATGGAAGACGCTCCAGGGGATGGGGTCCCCGCTAATGTCCCGGCAACCCCCAGATCTTCCACTCCACAAGGCTCCTCAGGGGACTCCCCCCACTCATGCCCTCCCAGATCCTCCGGCTTACCTGGGTCCCTTAACGGGAAGAGCAGCCGCTCTTTTCAGCAAAGAAGAACTGCAAGAGCTCTTCTCCTTTTGGTGGTCAGGTGAAGAAAGAGGAGACGCTACCGAAGCCAGACCCGACACCGGTTCCTGATCAGCCAGACAACCTTGAACCTGAGGGCCTTCCCGCTCCTTCTCCACAGAAGACCCCCGGGCGGCCGCTACCTTACCCGCCCTCGAAGGTTCATTCCCGGTCCCGGTCTGAGGACCATTGTCAGGCCCTTCTCAATCGGGCAGCTGTTGTCAGTCCCGGTCTCGGCCCAGGAGCCGATCCCTCTCTCCCAGGCAGGCCCGCTCCCGAAGCCGGTCCCCAGGTCAACGTCATTCATTGCTCTGTTGTCTGTCCCACAGCTATCGTCGGTCCTCGGACCGACATCGGTCTGGTAGCTACCGACACTCGAGCAGGGGGAGTCCTAGACGCAGCTCAGGCCATTCTAAGCCCAGTAGCAGGTCAACTTCTCCTTCTTCTGCTTCCTCATCTCTCTTGGGGGTTCCCCGGGGGAGAAGGAACAGCCCCACTCGCCTCCTGACGATCCGACCTTTATGGATGTCATGAGGCACATCCAGGCCTCCAATGAATGGGAGACAGAGGACCTGGATCCGGAATGCCATCGACTGGCCCGTTACCTGAGGCAAAAGGAGCCCAAGCCTCTAGTGGTGCCTCCATTAGTGGACACCTTCCAAGATCTCACCAGGATAACTTGGAAGTATCCAGCCTCAGTCCCGGCTGTTCTGAACAAGTCAGATGGGCTGTAAAGAGCCCCAAGGGATGAGCCTCTCCTGGCGGAACCCCCTTAGGCAGACTCATTGGTCATTACGGCTGCTCACAAGTCTAAGCAGCCTAAGCACCTAAGCTCCCAGCCTCATAACACAGAATCCCGCTACTTGGACCAGGTGGGCAAGAAGGCCTACTCTGCCTCCTCCTGCTCCATTAGATCCCTCAACTTCCTCACGCATTTGGTTCAGTACCAGAATGCATTGTGGGAGAGAGGGCAGGAGCTAGCCAATGCCTTGCCAGACTCCACACAAATGATGGAGCTCCTGGACATATTAAAATTGGGCTTGGACATAGGCATGCATGTTCTCCGTGCCTCTTGCGACACTGCAGATACGGCGGCCAGGGCGACAGCATCAGGTGTTTGCCTCCGGCGCCATGCCTGGTTGAGAGTCTCAGGTTTTCACCAAGATTTGCCATCCGGAATCCGGGACCTTCCATTCCAGGGTTCCGTCCTTTTTCCAGGAGTTGGGCAAATCTATCTGGTCCATCATGCAGATGTACAGAGGGGACCAGAAACGAGTGAGGCAACGGCCATTTTGTAAGCCCTCAGGTGCTCAAGCCCATGGAAGCTAACAGGGCCAGAGAGGTGGCTTCAAAAGGAAAGCCGGCAACCAGCAACCAGCAACCTGAAAGCACTCCTTTTCATGACCCCAAGTCCTCCAAGCCTCTCTGCCCACTCCTGGCTCCACCCAATGACTCCCTCCCGGACCCCCTCCAGAGGAGGAGGTACCAAGTGAGGCAATAGCGGGTCACTTCTCCCTTCACCTGAAGGGTTGGAACTCTATTACAGCAGACCAGTGGGTCCTAGACATTATAAGGAGGGGACATACACTGGAGTTCACCGAAATTCCCCCAGACACTCCACCAAGGTCCTCAAGATACCCTCCTTCTCACATACCTCTCACAGAAGGAGAGATTCAGGCCCTCTTGCGAAAAAGGGCGATAGAACCAGTTCCTCTGCAGCAGAGGGGAAAGGGATATTACTCCCACTTTCTCCTAGTTCCAAAAAAGATGCAAGATCCTGGACCTCAGCTCTTTAAACAACAATATATAGTTACGAAGGTTCAGGATGGTGACCCTTCCAGGTCTTATTCCTCTGCTGCACCAGGGAGACTGGCTCTGCTCCCTGCACATGCGTACATGCACATCGGGGTCTTCCCCACCCCACAGGAAGTACCTTAGGTTCCACTTCCAGGGGGAGCATTATCAGTTTCGGATTCTTCCGTTTGTCCTCTCCTCCGTCCTTGAGTCTTCACCAAATGCTTGGCAGTGGTAACTGCAGCTGTAAGGCACCAGGGGCATTATGTCTTCCCTTACCTCGACAATTGGCTGCTTGCAGCCCCGTCAAGGACACACCTCCTTTAGGCTCTCAGAGACACCTGTACTCTGTTCCGAGAGGTAGGGATCACCCTGAACCTTCCAAAGTCATCCCCGGAGCCCAGCCAAAGATTCGTCTTCATAGGGGCAGACCTGGACTCAATCCAGGGCATGGCTTTTCTATCTCCAGAGAGGGGTGATCATCTGTGGGAGATAGCCGGATCTGTCCTAGTAACCCCTCACGTCCAAGCCAGGACCTTCCTCAGACTTCTGGGACACATGGCGGCAGCCATCCCTGTCACTCCTTTGGCCCATCTCCACATGAGAATCCTACAGTGAATGCTCAGGGTGCAGTGGGATCAGTGCTCAGACGACTTAGACCACATGGTCAGAGTCGCAGAGCCAGTCAAGAGGACCCTACTTTGGTGGCTGGACCCTCTCAATCTAGAGTAAGGGGTCCCTTTCCATCAGGAGCCCTCAAATCAGACCCTAACGACAGATGCATCAGATTTGGGATGGGGGGGTGCACCTAGGGGCGCGCCAAACACAAGGGGTCTGGACGCCAGAGGAGCACGACCTCCACATCAGTGTTCTGGAGATGCGAGGCTCTTCAATGCGCTACATGCCTTCCAAGAGGACCTTGTCCTAGGTTCTCTCCTAGTTCAGATGGACAACATGGTGGTTGTCTTTTACATCAACAAGCAAGGGGGGGACTTCCGGTGACATCACGGCACCAGTAGCAGCCTAAGAGTTGAACTTTCTCCCTAGGAAGAATCGTAAACCTCTGAAAAAGTTTACTTGCACCAAAAATTCTTATCAAGAAGCCACCTGGAGGTACAAAAAAACGACAGAGGGGACAAATTTTTGACAGAAAACGGCTAATAAAAAGCCTGATGCAAATAGATCAAAGGACAGACTGCAGGCATGCAGTCGGAGCGCCTCCCCAACCAGCCAGCATGGCTCCGAATACGATACCGAGGGTGAGTCGGAGATTTTGTCTCAGTCACGCTTTGAAATGCTTCTAAAAGAGATTCAGGACTCTAGACTTGAAAATAAAAGGGAGTTTCACAGTTTATCATTGAAATTTAATAAAATGGAGCAGCAAATAGAGTGGGCTGAACAGAGAATTGCACAAACGGAGAACAGTGGAGAACTGCTGAGTCAGGCCGTGGGCTCGCGGTACCAACAAACTCTGGCCCTGCAAGCACAAGTGTACCGACCTGGAAGGTAGATCAAAGAGGGACAAACTCCATCTCTACGGCTTAGCAGAGGGTGCTGAGATTCAGCCAATGGCTCCTATCATAGATGATCTTTTTAGAGATATATTGGGGCTACCAGAGGGATACAACATAAGAGTCAAGCTGGCCCATCGATCCCTGGTAACTAAACCCTCTGACCCGACGGCCAGACCCCGTTCCATAATAATAAAATTTGCAAGCTACTGGGTCAAGGAAGATATTTTAAAGCGTGCATGGCAAAAGAAGGACTTAAAAATATCTTAACTCTCGTCTGATTCTAGATCAGGACTACCCTCCGATACAACAGGCTAGACAACGCTGGGTACCTTATTTTAAAATCTGCAGAGAAAATCAGCTTCGTTTCCAGACCCCTTATTCAGCGAGGCTCCGAATATTCTGGGCAGAAGGAGCACGAGTCTATAACTCATCAGATGAATTAAACAAGGCTTTGGTCAAGAAGGGTATCACTCCACCACAATCGGAACCGGATCACCCTAAGCGGAAACAGACGGAGTGCTCAGACTGGTACCTTGTTGCGGGCAGGAAGAAGACAGGCTCTGCTTTGGAATCAGCCAGGTTGTTTCTGGAAAAGGTGGCTGAGCTACAGAAAAAGAAGAAAGAACGAGACCTACAGCAGGATTCATCACTTTCATTGGGCTGAAAGCATTAGGGAGGTATCTCTGGACAGTTCCTTTTTCTATCTCCTTTCGGGACTAGTTGAGAAGCACACCTAGTGGACTGTGTTCCTCTAGACGCGAGGCAGCAGATTTGGAGCTGTTGGGTCTCCTTCATTCAGGGGCTTTGGTAGAGCAGCTGTAGTCCCTGATGGGTCCTTTGGTGTGCACTTCCTGTGATGAACTAGAGACAGAACTTGCTGGCTATGGGATATTCCTCTCACCCGATGGTTTAATATAGCCAGCTCCTCCTAAGGGTCGAATTTGTTTTTCTCCTTCTGGTTACCACAAAGTAGTCGTTATACGAATCGATTTACTGAGGCTCTTTTCCCTTCACTCCACCCTTTGCTTACAGGGGGGAAGAAGGTCCTCCTATTAGTGTTAGATTAAAATGTGGGATATTGTTGGTTGCGGTATGGGAGAGGGGGGATCAAAGCTAATTATTGAACTGGAGTTTAAAGGATTTACTGAAAGGGGTGGGGCAAAGAGGATTTAAAGATGAATAACAGGTACTAAACAAGTTGTACAAAGTTATAACAGGGGATGCACTCTGGGTTTTTTGTCTTTGCCCCCTCTGTAGAAGTACAATATAAGTGGGGGAAGGTGAAATAAAAAGTTTTCCTGGGGGGAGGGGGAGAACCTCTACTGACACTGCTGTTTAATCCGAATGAAGGCTGCCGTGACACAAGTTCTTAACTTAAATGGGGGCCATTATCAACATCAACAACCCCAGAGGAGGGCCCCACTCACATGGGGCATTTTGAGTCCTCCTCTTCTCCCCCCCCCTCCTGAAAAGGAGGGGGTTGGAGAACAGAAACCTGAAAATTCAGGTTTCCTACCTTGGAAGCAAACAAGGCTGTTTTTTTATTTTGTTATAGTTACTGCCCTGTTAGCAGAATGTTGTATTGGTTCTAAAGGTTTCGGAACACAGAATAAGTGGTATGTTGGTGGCTGGTTTCTTGGGGGAGGAGGGGAAGGCACCTACTGGAGAAATATAGGGAAGATGAACAGAAGGAAGGTTAAAAATTCTATCAATGGCCAGAGATAGGAAATTCTGTTCATTCAATGTCCATGGCTTGTCTAGCCCAGTCAAACACACCAAAGTTTTGAGCTATATGAGGAAATTGGAAGTGGACTTCATATTTTTACAGGACACATACTGTAGAACTTGAAAGTATTACTGTAAAAAAAATATCGCTATTATCGCGCTGTACCTTTAATGCGCGACATTATGTTTACCGCACTCAGTGATATTCACTAAGCGACCACGTGGTGCTGTTGTAACTTGGCAACACGAACCTCAATTCAAAAACAACATGGATGCGAGTGCTTACTTTTAGTTTTTTATTTGTCTTGCCACACAAACAATCACCTAAAACTTAAACCCTAAATCACCCGAATTCTACCACCCTAATACTGGTACATTGCTACAGTAACTTCTGTAGCCTCGAGTCCTGAGTCATTAACGGACGCCATCGCTGCTGTCATCATCAGCGTTGTTACCAGGTACAGCAGTCTGTAAAAAACAAAATGAAATATTGTTTAGTCTCTGAATAGTACTATAAGTGTGTTCAAAAAGTGTAGGTTTGATTTGTTTACTTCAGTTCTCCATGACGGTGCCGATAGTGGTCTCATGAATCTCCCCAGTGTCCTTGTTGTCAGCCTGTGCATTCTGTTAGGGAGAAAGGTCAGTGAGTGGCAGTTAACAGGTACATTTTAGATACAGTAATTACAGTAGTTGGCAAAAGAACATCAAAATGATATTTACTGTACTGTCGAGGCAGTTGTGTGCTTGCAGTATGCCTGCCTGCTGGAAACCCTGGATACACTCGTCAGTTCGTGTGTACAGGCTAGCCATGCTTGTCGCCAGCCACTGTGCGTGATGAGACTTTAATGGTGCGGATCTCAGGTCTACCTTAATCTGCGAACTGCTGCTCCCGACCTGAAGTTGGTCAGAGATTTGTTGTGCATACCAGTCAGTGAATTGTATTTTGAGCAAATCTTTAAATATTTTATTTATGGATATGTCCAAAGGTTGTAATAGGTCAGTGCAAGATGCAGGTACGAAAATTGGAATAATGTTCTTTGCCTCGAAGTTTGCAAGTACATCTACAGTTGTATGGCCTCTAAACAGATCTAAAATCAGTACTGTGCGCTGCTCATCAGGGAGATTCATTTGTGCTTTTACTTTATTGATGCATGGGAGAATCACTTGGTTCGTGTATAGCACAGTGGTGTTAGAATTAGCCCAATGATTTCAGTATGGGTAATGCTTCAATCAGCAGGGAATGAGAAATGTGGGTGGCATTGATCAGTTTTCCGCTGGTAAATTACCTGTGGAGGAAGGTAATGATCAGACAGAGAAACGCATAAACACCACAGTGACTTGTCGTTTGTCACCGTGACCAGACACTTCAATTTGCTTCTTACCGATACTGTCCATTGTCCATTGGAAACACGGTATCAAGTTTACACCTGTTTCATCTAGGTTAAGAATAAGTTCTTTTGGGACAAGTTCTTGCATTGCTGCTGTTGCAATTTGCTTCAAGAATTGTGCCTTTAGGTCTGGAAGTCAGTAGGGGTTTTCGGGCTGCTTTTGTGCCTTTCTTTTACTGAACCCCATGCGGTTAAAGAATCAGGACCACTGCGAGAAAATGTAAGGGTGCCACCATTTTCAACCAGCATATTTGGGTGTGTAGTTTTTACAATGCCAGTCGCTATTGCAGCCAAAACATGACCATTTACTACAGCACCCTCTGCTCGGAGAGACTTAATGATCACTCTCAATTCCTTTTCCACATCCTCCATAAGGCATGGTGGGCGACCTCGGGGTTTAATGGGCAGACTTTTCTCTAATGTCTGGGGGTCAGGGTTTTCTTTTAGCTTCAGCAGGTAGTCTCTTTTAAAACTTTTTACAGTACTTTCATTGATTTTAGATTTGTACTTAGTGTCATAACATCGTACTGCATTCATTACCCCATGCTGAACTGCATATTGGCCAACCTCAAAACGGACCTCAGGGGATATACACAACGGACCATTTTCCTTTTCTTTGGAGGGGGAGATGCATTAGCAAGCTCCTCTGTGACATTCTCTGCCATGAGCCTTGAGACACCAGCAGTAACACTCAGCAACTCAGCGTTAATGCTATCTGTATGCAGTGCTGAGTAGTCACGCTTTGTTTTTTTCTTATCGGGGTGTGTAACCACTTGAAGAGCGACATGATGCTGGTCAGTAATCCAAATGAACGGGCAACAAACAGAGCAATGCTGACCACAACATACTTTAAATACTGTATAAGACACCTATCAGATGTAAGCTAGCTGTCTGCCAGTAGCAGAGCGCAATGGTAATTTGACGCGCTACTGCACAAGGTAGTCAGATCGCGATATAAACTCGACACGATATTAAATAGTTTTACAGTATTTGTCTCCACATGAACATTCTAAATTGATCTCTGTGGGTTTTGGTAGTAGTGCAACTCCCTTCATATAAGACGGGACGCCGGGGGGGGGGGGGGCGCAATTTTGGTGCCCAGACAAACGCCTTTTGGAAAAACAGATGAGTTAGCCGACAGGGAGGGAAGGTATGTCCTGATGAAGGGAACCCTGCAGGGAAAGCAGCTGACCCTAGCATCAGCA
This sequence comes from Neoceratodus forsteri, assembly GCA_016271365.2. Lineage (NCBI taxonomy): Eukaryota > Metazoa > Chordata > Ceratodontiformes > Ceratodontidae > Neoceratodus > Neoceratodus forsteri. Next base: position 57,639,348 of record CM057453.1, on the reverse strand, counting down.
TATTTTCCTCCCAGTTCGGACTCAGCCCTTTACCTGAAATTTCTCACTACTTTACAAGAATGGGCACAGGGGGAAGTGATTAGGGAGGTGATTTAAACTTGATTTTTAATCCTGCTTCGGATTCTTCTGCTCAGACCCCACGGAAAGAACATGGTACGGCCAAACGAGTTAAACGAGTGCTGAATGAACTAGGCTATGTAGATATATGGCACCACTTAGAGGGAAGAAAGAGAGATTACACATTTTATTCTGCAGTACACCAAGTTTATACTAGATTAGACTATTTTATGGTTCCCAAAGAGTTGGTGGGTCAGGTGCAGGGAGTTTCAATTGGGGATTTTCTGCTCTCTGATCACGCCCCAATATTCTTTACCATAAGGCTAGGGGAGGTCAGGAAAAACACCTTTTGGAGATTGAACTTGTCCTTGCTACAGAATAAGGAGGTGACAGATTCCGTTCTCCAGACTGTTGAGGATACCACGAGGGACAATGATCTCCCAGGGACTTCCCCGGAAATACTTTGGGGTACCCTAAAGGCTGCCATACGGGGTATATTCATAGAGTGGTCGATTAGAAGGAAAAGAGAGAGAGAAACTAGAAAGTCGAAATTAATAAATCAGATACAGCAACAAGAAGCACAGCAAAAAATTAAGATAGATAAAGAAAGAACCAAGACCTTAAAGCAACTGAAAGCTAGGCTTTTGACTATGTTGGACTATGCAGTAGAACAAAAACTGCTGTTTTTAAAACATTATTACGAGGGGGAGCCCTAGGTCCCTGAGACTTCTGGCCGGGAGGCTGAGGGTTCAACGAGGTGGGGCAGTTATTCAGGCTGTACAACATCCTGTCTCCCATAGGATAGAGAAAGGAATAAGGGGAATCGCCGACTCCTTTCGAGAGTACTATACTACCTTATACAAACAGGGTCCACAGCCCTCTAGAGATCTTATTAAAGATTTTCTGGGGAAGTTGGGGCTACCTGCAGTCTCACGGGAGCAGGCTGAACACCTGAATCGCCCTATTGGAGATGGGGAGGTTGACATCACAATAAAGGGACTTAAGTCCCTTAAATGCCCGAGTACCGACAGACTTCCCAGAGAATTTTATAAACAGTTTAGGCCAGAGGTCATCCTCTTACTGGGTAGGGTGTTTCGCACTTTACAGTGAGCGGAAGAACGAGTTCCCCCCTCATGGACACAGGCCATAATTTCTGTAATTCCCAAACTGGGGAAAGACCCCCTTCTCTGTTCCTCATATTGCCCTATCGCAATACTAAACATAGATTATAAAATTTTGACCTCCATTATAACAAAGAGGCTTCAGATACTGATTCCAAACTTAATTAATCTGGACCAGACGTGTTTTATCCAGGGGGCGTCAAGCCCAGGATGATCTCCGGAAGACCATTCATATAATAGACAGTGGCGGAGCCAGGTTTGGGAGAGTCTGGGAGCTGGGGAAGGCCATTCAATCAATCATGGGCTCTGCAATGCACACTAAACAGTGAATAAAGATGGTGGTGGGGCACCACTACTCACACTGGGGCAGCCAGGAGGGGCAACCGCCCCCCCCAGCCCTCCCCGCTCCGCCACTGATAATAGATCACTTAAATATCACAAAAAAATCTGCTATACTGGTCAGTGTCGAGGCAGAAAAGGCATTTGATAAAGTGTCCTGGAGGTTTCTACAGGAGACCCTGGCTTGCTTTGGGTTGGGGGATTCTTTTTTAACATTGATTTCTAAACTTTATAAAACACCGACAGCATATGTCAGAGCTAATTGGCACCATGAGCAAAGATTTCCATTAGAACGAGGGACTAGACGGGGTGCCCAGTGTCCCCCATTTTGTTTGCTTTATATATCAAGCCCTTGGCCCAGTGCACCAGAAGGGATGGGGAGATCAAGGGGGTCCAGATAGTAGACTGTCAGCATAAGATTTCTTTATGTGCTGATGATATATTACTGTATCTGGAGGACCCTGAGAAATCTTTAATCCAGACAATTAATAAATTAGCTCAGTTCTTTTCATTGGCTGGCTACTCCTTGAACACCTCCAAGACAGAGATTTTAACTTTTGATTTTACCCCCCCCTTCCCAAATGAGAACTGTCTATCCCATGAGGTGGGACTTGCAGCAAATGAAGTACTTGGGGATAAACATTAGTAAGCTTCCCTCACAGCTATATCAACTTAATTTCATACCAATGGTTTAGCAATTTAAACGGGACTTCCAAAGATGGAGTCTATTACCACTTTCGCTTCATAGTCAAATACAAGCAGTGAAGATGAACGTATTGCCCCGTGTTTTTATATCTCTTTCAGGGTACTCCTTGTATTATGCCCAAGAAAGATTTAGAGACTTGGCAAATATTAATTTTGAGATATATATGGGCAAATAAGAGAGCTTGAGTTAGGAAACAAACCATGTTCTATCTAAGGAACAGTGGTTTGGCCATACCATGCCTTGAAGGTTATTGGGTGGCATCTCAGATGAGGATTGGATTGCTGTGGGGTCACCTGACGTATAAAGCCACTTGGAAAGAGATTAAGATGGGGAGAAGTGCCTTCCCTCTCTTGTCTGCACTCATCTTTCACCCTAAGGAGATTCCCAAAGCCCCGGGGGGAGATTTACTGCTACTCAAACCACACTTGAGGGTTGGAGAAGGGGGACCCTGGATAGGGTGAGACCCTCTGGAAATTGGAGGTATAGATGGCGGATGTTGGATCCTGCATTTAGACTGGCGGCTTTAGACCCTTGGTTCCGCCTGAAGGCCAAGAGAGGTTTGCATGCACATTGGCAGTTGTTGCAAGAGGGAGGCCTGCTCCCTTTTGAAGTTACCCAAAGGCGTTTCAACCTTACACCAGCGGATAAAATGAGATACCTCCAAATTTGTATTTTTATCAACCAGAAACTTAAACAGAATCAGCTCGGGGTGCCCCGGGAGTTAAAGAGGAGATTTTTGAACAATTTTGGAATTCAGAAAATGCCTTGAGAGTGATATCTCTTTTATATAGGAGATACATACAGTCCACTACATCTAACACAGACTGTTTACCTTGCCTTACTGAAGAGAAGGTAGGGCAGGGCCCACAGCTCAGCACCATGGACACAGGGGGAGGGAGGTGAGCACTAGTCCCTTCACAAAAGAAAAGGTCCTGCAAGAGCTCAATAAGCTTAGGGTGGACAGGGCGATGGGACCTGATGGCATACATCCCAGGGTACTAAAGGTGCTAAGGGTGGAACTAGCAGAGCCATTATCAGAACTGTTTAGTGAGTCTCTGAGCACAGGAGAGGTCTCAGAAGACTGGAGAAGGGCTGATGTGATCCCACTCCACAAGAGTGGTAGCAGGGAGGAGGCAGGGAACTACAGACTAGTCAGTCTTACCTCAGTAGTGGGCAAGATTATGGAGGCATTCCTTAAGGAAAGGATAGTGCAACACCTGGCATCCATAGGAACACAGGATCCAAGACAGCATGGGTTTACAAAAGGAAGGTCCTGTCAGACTAATCTCATAGATTTCTTTGACTGAGTAACCAGAGTGGTGGACCAAGGGGGAGCAGTTGATGTCGCCGACCTTGACTTCAGCAAAGCTTTCGATACTGTTCCACATAGAAGATTGATTAATAAGCTGGGTAGGCTCAGGGTGGGTCAGAAGTTGGTCAACTGAGTGGCAGACTGGTTGACGGGCAGAAAACAGAGAGTGGTGGTAAGCGGTATATAGTCAGAAGAGATGCAGGTCACAAGTGGGGTACCTCAGGGATCAGTCCTGGGGCCAGTCCTCTTCAATATCTTCATCGGTGACATTGCAGATGGACTGGAGGGTAAGGTTTGTCTGTTTGCAGATGACACCAAGATCTGCGACAGAGTAGATGATCCAGATGGGGTAGGCAGAATGAAAAGAGATCAGGATAAACTAGCAAAATGGTTGGAAGAGTGGCAACTGGGGTTTAATGCAAAGAAGTGCATGATCATGCACATAGGGAAGAGAATCCCTGAAGTCACTTATAGGCTGGGAGGGGAGTAGCTGGCAGTCACAAGGGAAGAAAGAGACTTGGGCATCATCATCACCGATGACCTGAAATCATCCAAGCAGACCACTAAAGTAGTAGGTAAGGCTAGGGGGATGTTAGGGTGTATTAGTACGGGTACCACAAGTCGGAATAAGGAGGTAATAATCCCTCTTTATAAGACACTGGTTAGGCCCCATCTGGAGTACTGCGTGCAGTACTGGAGGCCACACCTTCACAAGGACATTAACCCAATTGAGGCAGTCCAGAGAAGGGCAACCAAAATAGTGCAGGGACCGCATCAGAAAACATATGAGGACAGATTAGCAGAGCTCAATATGTATACTCTAGAGCAAAGGAGGGAGAGAGGGGATATGATTGAAACATTCAAACACCGGACATTAACAAGGTGAAAAAGTCTAACATGTTTCAATATAAGAAAAATAGGACAAGAGGACACAGCAGGAGAATAGAGGGAGGCCGATTAAGGGGCAATGTGAGGAAGTTCTTTTTCACAGAAAGGGTGGTGGAAGCATGGAACAGCCTACCTCAGGAATTGGTGGATATGAATACAGTGCAGGGCTTCAGACAGGCATGGGATAGGCATTAGGGAGCAATACAGATGAGTATGAATAGATAGGCCATTGACAGAGCAAAGGCAGATGGCACATTTATAAGGTAGAAAAAGAAATGGGCAGACTGGATGGGCCTTGCGGTCCTTATCTGCTGTCAGCTTCTATGTTTCTATATCAAACAGGAATGGGAGTGGGAAATTAATATAGCTATCACAGAAAGGCAATGGGAAAAGGGATGGAAGAGTACTTGGATGGTGACCTTCTCTCCCTTATGGAGGGAATTTATGTGGAAACTGTGAACCAGATACTTTAGGGTACCATTGTTGGTATCCAAGCAACACCCAGGGGCCTCCTCACAGTGTTGGAGACAGTGCAGTGAAAGTAGAACAATGCACACACACATTCTTTGGTCGTGCCCTGCTTTGCAACACTTTTGGACTAGTATAACTGATGCATTAAGGCAGATATTTCAAATACAAGGCCAATTAGGACCGGAATTTCTGATGTTGGGGGAAGTACCTGCTGAAATCAGGGGACAGGAGGCTGTTTACCTCTGGCAGATTCTGTCAGTGGCAGCATTGAAAACAATAACCAGAAGATGGTTGCAGTCATGCCCTCTGACAAAACACGACTGGCTCGAAGTGGTTGCGCAGATACAACAGCTTGAGGAACTTACCTTCAGGCTGCAGCAGAGATCGTCGGCCTCTCAAAACCGATGACTAGATGGGTGGTTTGGCTTGGGCAGGACAATTAATAGAAAAACTATCAGAGTGGGTGCCCTCCCAATTTCCTCTCCCCAGCAGATCTGTGTGAGGGGCCCCCAGCAGATCTGTGTGAGGGGCCCCCCGCCTCCTAGGCCTAGGCAAAGCTGAGTGCCTAGTGCCGTGGAGGTTCTGGGGGAGCCTTACTACATTCGGGTTTAAGAAAGAAACCTACAATGACCACCATGCAACAATCAATTTCAAAATTCTCTCACTAGGAGGGATTATATACAGTAAACTTTGTTAAAGAAAATGAGACCTTAAACGAGTTGGTATATTTTTATTGAAATTATTAACAGTTATAATTGTTTTAACAATATTCAGAATTCTTAATATTAATAATTAACTCATAGGAAATGAATACTAAAGTTAGACATTGCTTACATGCCCACAACACCAAGGCTATGTTTTACTGTTGCTCTGCTTAGCCTATTTGCATGTACCCCAGAAGAAAAGTTAAGATAGATAGAGCAATGTATATCTCCAGCGGACTTTAACTATTCAAGGCTTAAGTGCATGGGTAACATTATTGTTCTGTAAATTGAAGCCTGTCTGTAGTTGGTGGAATCAATAAACATGAAGTATAGAAAAAAAAAAAACAAGCAAAGGGGAATGCACTCCTACCCCCTATGTAGGGAGGCGATGAGAGTCTGGTACTGGGCACTGGAGCGTCACATCTCTGTGTCCGCAGTGCACATTCTAGGCATCCAAAATGACTTAGCAGACAGCCTGAGCAGGTCTCAGTCCAAGGCGCACGAGTGGGAGTAACTACAATCAGTAGTGGACCAGCTCTTCGACACATGGGGTCTTCCAAAGCGGGACCTCTTTGCGTCCCCACGTAACGCCAAACTGCCAGCTTTCTGCTCACGAGAGCTCACGCCTGGTGCTTTTTGGCTAGACGCGTTGTCCCTTTGTTGGGCAGAGAGGTTTCCTTATGCCTTCCCTCCCTTCCCTCTCATTCAGAGAGTACTGTTGAAGATACAGACGGAGGGGGCTCGGATGATTCTAATCGCCCCATTGTGGCCTCGGCACATTTGGTTCCCACTACTTTAGCTGTTGTCCTGGGAACCTCCAATCACGCTGCCAATATGCTCACAGTTGCTGTCCAAGGATCAGGGCATGCTGGTCTATCCAGATCTCAGGTCTTTGCACCTTCATGCTTGGCTCCTGCAGACATAGCAAAATCCAGGTATGAGGTCTCCCAGGAGGTAGCAGACATCTTCGTCTCGGCGAGGAAGCCCTCTACTCGCTCCACTTATGCTATGAAGTGGAAGCATTTCTGCTTATGGGCGTCATCTCACTGTCTGGACCCCTTTACCTGTCCGGCGAACTCAGCATTGCAGTATCTCCTGTCCTTATACCAACAAGGCATGAGCTACACTTCCATAAAGGTGCACATGTGGGCCTTTTCTGCATACTATGCCCTCTTCAGGGATATAACCTTAGCCCAATTGGACGTGGCCCGCACCTTTTTACAGGCTATTCCGCATTTGAGACCTACCATTAGGGATCCTATCCCTCCCTGGGACCCCCTGTTTGTGTTGGAGAAGCTCACTGTCCCCCCTTTTGAGCCAGCGACTGATTGTGAGTTGTGTTACCTTTCCTGGGAGGTTTGGTTTTTAGTAGCTGTTACCTCAGCTCGAAGAGTTTCCGAGCTCCAAACTCTGATGTGTAAAGAGCCTTATTTGGTTTTTCACAGGAAAAGGGTTTCCCTTCTAACAAATCCTAAGTTCCTTCCTAAAGTGGTCTCGGAGTTGACCCTCAACCAGACGGTTGACCTTCCAGTTTATTTTTCTTCTTCCAATAGGGGAGAAGCTCTCTTTCACACACTGGACGTTAGCAGGACGCTGAGGTACTACCTCAAGTGCACAGCTGCACACTGTAAATCGGATCAACTGTTTGTGGCCTTTGCACCATAGCACTTGGGCAAACCGGTGTCCAAACAGACGATTTCTAAGTGGCTTGTCCACTGCATTATGTTTTGCTATGAAAAGCACAGCAAACCCCTTCAGGACCGGTTAGGGGTCACTCCACCAGGGGAGTCTCGGCTTCTTTTGCCGCCTTGAAGAATGTCTCTATAAAAGATATCTATGCAGCAGCGACCTGGAATTCTGCACACACATTTGTGAAGCACTATAGCCTGAACATTGCATCCAGACACCATGACGGTTTTGACTTGGCAGTCCTTCAGGGACTCCTGTCCTGAGTTGCTGTGTTGCCAGCATTATTCCATCCTTCCTCCTCCTCCTGGGGTTAGGCGCCTCCTTGGCGCGGGACTGCTTGGGATTCAGTCCTAATGGTTATAGCCTGCTGCAAGAGCTCCCACTCAAAGTAAGATAGTACAATTACGTTAGAACTTACAGTAACAGTAGATCTTACTTCGAGAGGGCTCTTGCAGTAGGTAATTACATATAGAACTGACGCCAGCAGGCGGCAGGACCCCACAGAAAAATTTCTAGCTAGCGGTCCCTGGCGAGGGACCGCCCCCACATCAGGTGATCGGTGTCCGGCGACGTCGGTATAAAGGGGTGGTCCCGGACGCCCGCCTTTCAGTTCTTTCCTGCCATTAGCTCGTGCAGTGCCTCGTGGAAAAGTTTGTGCTTCGTCATCCCTACCTTCATTGTTTTTTTTTACCGAACAATCTTTATTTTTTTCGACTAACGTCAGTACTAGCGTCGGTAGTTGTCGTCCCCACCCTCCAGCACAAGAATAAGTGCGATTAGGCACTCCAACTACCGCTGGGACGAGCCCTCCCTATGCCTGTTCTGCCTAGGCCTCGATCACTCGGTCGAGAAGTGCCAGCACTGCCTCAGTTTCAACGTGGCTACCCGGAAAAGGCGGCAGCAATCCCTGGAAGCCCATATTCTAAAGAAGAAAATGAGTTCTATGGAGAAGGAAGTCAAAAAACTGAGGCAGGCATCCATTTCCCCTGAAGTCATCGGAAGAAGAAGGAGAAGGAGAGGCACCGGGACAAGGGCTCCTCCACTGCGTCTCCCTCGGGAGTCGCTGCGACACAGGTAACATCCCCTCCGGGGGATCGCTCCTCGACAGCCGCCTCGAAGGTTTCCGAGGGGGCGTCGGCCCGCCCGTCTGGCTCGGGCCATGCGGGCGCCTCCGGGCAGTTGGAGGCCTCTGCCCCTGGTTTGGCCGCAGGCTCGCAGCCTACCATTGTGGGCGACTCTGGTAAGCCGGGCGTCGGCTCCTCTGATGTCCGCCCGGAGAGGGCCAGTAAGGTGTCCGACCCTCCGGGGCAACGCACGGCCTCCTCTCCACCAGACCAGGCCAATCACGCTACTCGGCCTGCCTCCGGTGATGGCTCTCGTAAGTCGGATGTCGGCTCCTCCGGCGCCCGCCGAGAGCTCGCCACTAAGCCTCACGTCGGCTCCTCCGACGTCCGGCCGGTGAAGTTACAGACGACGGACCACTCCACATCCGTCGTACCGGTTCCCCGCAGCCTTCGCTGCCGTCTGGGAAACCAGAGTCTCCCCAGCCCGACCCCGGGGACTTTTCCCCTCCGTCCCCGGGCGAAGCTGGGGATCTTTTGCCTCCATCAGTCCTTCCTCCACCTGGAGCGTCGGACCGGACATCGGCTCCCCGGACGCCGGCTCCGACGCTGGCCCCTCCGACGTCAGTACCTCTGGTACCAGGGCCTCCGCCGTCAGCCTTACCAACTCTGGGAGGCATTCTGCTCCCATCAGGCCCTCCGGGCTCTCCACTATGGACCCACCCGTGAGGCCTCCGGCCGGGCCATCTGCTTGCCAGCCCCGGATCCCAGGTATCCTCCGTCCTATTCGACGCCGGTGTACCCGGGACCACAGTATCAGCGCCACAGTACCCGACACCGGGCTTCCCGGCGCCACAGTACTCAACTCCACAATACCCGACACCGGGCTACCCGCAGCCAGGTTTTGGATACACTCCATAGGGGTATAACCTGTATCCTTATCCACCGCCCTCACGGCCGCCGGTGGACCTGCAGGAGACTCTGGCCTCCTGGTGGGCTGAGGCCAAGGCTCAGCTCACCAAAGAGGTCGAGAGCTGCCTTCCGGCGACTGTGCCATCCCAGGTTCCCATACGTCCGAAGTGGCACACTCCCTTCCCACCTCCGGATTACAGGGTTCTTCCGTCTGGGTCCAGAGAAGGGCAGGACACGCTTCCCCGGGGACTTCCCAAGGGGTCCATTTCTCCCCCGGGTCGGCAAAGGGAGTATTTTTCCTCTTCATCCTCCTCTTCACCCTCGGACTCCTCGGATTCTTCTGACGGTTGCTCCGAGAGAGACGATGAGCCACGCACTCTGTTGAAGCCCAGGCCAAGGACTCCTCTGAAGTCTCCTCCGGAGGATCCCTACTTTTCTGGAGTTGCTTGGGAAAATCCAGGAGGTTCATCAGTGGCACTCCCTGGGACAGATCCTCAGCGTCTGAAACTCGCTGAACATCTGGATCTGCCGTGACAGCTCCTACCTTGGTGCCACCTGGATAGAGCCTCACGCCGACCTCGTTACCTGGCCATGGAAACAGCCGTCGTGCCTTCCACTTCTAGGAAGTCGAACCGGCTATCTATCAGGCTCCGAGGGTGCTGATTTCCTGGATTCTCACCCTCGTGCCGACTCGGTCGTGATTAGCGCCACCACGGCGGTCGGTGAACCCCTAAACACCTTAGCTCGTCACCTCCTGATGAGGAATCTCCGCCTTCTGGACCGTATGGGAGAAAGATTTACGCTTCCTACCACACTGGGAATCAGGGCCCTGAACTATGTCGCACGCGTGGGGGCGACCAGAAACCATCCTGACTCAGGCGGAAGCCAAACTGGACTCCTTGCTTGACTCCCAAGTCAAGCAGGAGTTGGCTGATCTCGTCCACTCTGCTCGTTTGGCCAGTCGACACATGCTACGTGCGACATACGATGCAGTGGACACTGCTGGGCGGAGCCTAGCTTTTGCTGTAGGCCTACGGCGTCATGCTTGGCTCCGTGTGTCAGGTTTGGTCCCGGAGGTGCAATCTGCTATCCAGGAAGCACCCTTCCGGGGGTCGGTGCTTTTCCGGGGTGATTCAAGGACATCATCACCGATTTGCAAGAGAAGGGGACGGCTCTGAAGTCAGTTAATTCCATGTACCATCCCCATCAGATACAGCGCTGTCCCTTTCGCAGACGGAATCAGCCAAAGGCGAAACCTCAGGAAGGCGGGCCACAAAACGCCGGTCCCCCGCAGCTGCCAAGCCCCCCCCCCACCCAAAAAAGCAGTGGGTGCTTCAGCTGCGGCACTGCCCCACACCACCTGACTCCTTTCCTCTCCCACTGCCTCCGGACTCCCCGGAGGAACCGGTGGGAGGGAGGTTTCCCTCCACCTTCCGGGATGGGAGAGGATAACCACAGATTCTTGGGTGCTCCAGCTCATAGCACAAGGACACTCCATAGAGTTTCTTCAGAAACCACCCCACCACCCCCCTCTGAAGTCGTCGTATTCACGGGAACATCTTCTCTTGGTCCAGGAAGAAATCTCGGCTCTTCTGCTGAAGCAAGCGATAGAGCCTGTCCCCCTTCATCTACAGGGGACAGGTTACTATTCCCATTTCTTCCTGGTCCCAAAGAAGACAGGAGATCTCAGACCAATTTTGGATCTCAGTTCCCTGAATCTTTACTTAGAGTACAAAAGGTTCAGGATGCTCTCTTTGAAGAGCCTTCTGCCCTCCTCCGGCCGGGTCAATGGCTTTGTGCTCTGGATATGCAGGATGCTTATCTGCACATTCCCATTCACCCATCTCATCGCAAATACCTTCGTTTTGCGTTCCAGGGGGTCCACTACCAGTACAAGGTGCTCCCGTTTGCTCTATCCTCGGCCCCCCCCCCCCGAGTATTACCAAATGGCTGGCAGTGGTGGCGGCCCACCTGCATACCAAGGGAGTGCAGGTTTTCCCATACCTGGATGACTGGCTCCTGGTGGCCTCGTCCTGGGAGGAATTCCTGCGTTTCCTCTCCCTTACCAAGCAGGTTTTTGCCTGCCTGGGTATTACCATCAACCATTCCAAGTCTCATCTGGATCCATCCCAGAGGCTACAGTTTATTGGGGCGATCCTCGATATGACCATGGGCAAGGCTTTCCTGCCTCCGGACAGGGCGGCCACCCTTCAGACCCAAATAAGTCTGTTGTCCGACCACAGGATGGTCCCTGTGAGGTCGGTCCTTCGCCTTCTCGGGCTCATGGCGGCTGCTATTCCGACAGTACCTCGTGCTCGACTCCACATGAGGATCTCTCAGTGGACTGTACACTCTCAGTGGGATCAGCTAGTGGACGACCTAGGTCATTCAGTTCTGATCTCCTCGCCGATGATACGAGACTTGCAATGGTGGATGGTTCGAGAGAACCTGTTTCGGGGAGTTCCTTTCTTTCATCCTCCCCCCTCCCAAACTCTAACCACAGACGCCTCAGGTGAAGGTTGAGGAGCCCATCTAGGCCCTCATCGGACCCAGGGCTCCTGGTCCAAGCTAGAACAAGCTCTCCACATCAATGTGCTTAAGCTTCGGGCAGTGTTGTACACTGTCCGAGCCCTTCACCAATACATCCTTCCCGGCCACCTAGCCGTCCAGACAGACAACACGTGCGTGGTGTGGTATATCAACAAGCAGGGAGGGACTCGGTCCTACCCTCTATGCAGGGAGGCAATGAGGGTTTGGGATTGGGCAACACAACACGACCTTCACCTCACGGCAGTTCTCGTTCCAGGAGTCAACAACACCCTGGCAGACAAGCTAAGTCGCTGTTCTGCTCCGACTCATGAGTGGGAACTGGATCAAGGGGTCCTAGACAATATCTTCCAGCTTTGGGGAACACCACAGGTCGACCTGTTCGCATCACCCCTAAATGCAAAACTTCCCATCTTCTGCTCGCTCGTTCCAGAGCGAGGCGCTTTTTGGAGCAACGCTCTGTCTCTAGACTGGATGGACAGATTCGTCTATGCCTTTTCCCCAATTCCACTTATCCCACGAGTCTTGCAGAAACTAGCTTCAGAAGGAGCGAGAATGATTCTGATCGCTCCTTTCTGGCCCAGACAAATCTGGTTCTCTCTTCTACAACAATATTCAGAAGATCCTCCTCTTCCTCTTCCTCCATCTCGAGGTTTGTTGACCCAGGATCAGGGGACCCTGGTCCATTCGGGCCTCAAATCCCTTCAACTGCATGCATGGCTCCTGCAGACCTAGCCCAATCCCGGTTTGGAGTGTCTCCCGAAGTGGCAGAGATTTTAGTGGAGGCCAGAAAACCCTCCACCAGATCCACTTATGCCATGAAGTGGAAAAGATTCACTATTTGGGCCGCTTCCAAGAACGTGGAACCTTTCTCCTGTTCAGTGAGGCTTCTGCTGGAGTATCTACATCATCTGTTTGACCTGGGTCTCAGCCATTCCTCTCTGAAGGTACACATGGCGGCCATTTCAGCCTATCATGTTCCCTTCGCAGACAAGGTTTTTGCTCAACTGGAGGTCTCCAAGACCTTTTTCAGAGGGGTCCTCCATCTGAGGCCCCCCATCCGTACTCCTGCTCCCCCTTGGGACTTTAACTTTGTTCTCGAGAAACTTACTCTTCCTCCTTTGAACCTGCAACTTCTGCGGATTTGAGTTCCTTTCATGGAAGGCGGCTCTTCTTGGTGGCCATTACTTGGCTTGAAGAATCTCCGAGCTCCAGGCCCTGATGTGTAAAATCTCCTACTTGATTTTTCACAAGGAACGAGTGGCTCTTCGCTCGAATCCTAAGTTTCTACCTAAAGTAGTAGCAGTCTACCTTAAATCAGTCCATTGAGTTACCTGCCTTTTTTACACAGTACTCTAATCAAGGGGAGTATGTACTCCATACTATGGATGTTCACCGGATTCTGAGATACTACACCAACAGGATGAAAGATCTCAGAAAGACTGATCAGTTGTTCATCTCTTTTGCTCACAAAAGGGAAGTCAATGCTGTTTCCAAGCAATGCCTGTCTAAGTGGTTGGCTCATTGCATCACTTTCTGTTATGACAAATACAACAAGACCCTCCCAGGTCAAGTCAGAGGTCACTCCACAAGACGAGTAGCTGCCTCTGCGGCTTGTTTCAAGAATGTGTCTGCGGCAGACATCTGCGCTGCTGCCACCTGGACTTCTGTCCATACCTTTACGAAACACTACAGTTTGGATGTTGCCTATCGCCGTAGAGCAGGCTTCGGGCTGGCTGTTTTGCAAGGCCTCCTATCTTGAGACTTGCACAACCAGAACTACCTTTTGGAGTAGTTTTCCTCCTCCCAGTGCCTCTCTTTGTTCCAGACTGCTTGGGATTCAGTCCTATATATAATTACCTACTGCAAGAGCCCCCTCGAAGTAAGATGGTACAGTTACATAAGAACTTACCGTAACAGTAGATCTTCGAGAGAGGCTCTTGCAGTAGGTAATACCTTCCCGCCCTCCATCCCCCTAGGCTTTTTCAGCTCCTTTTCCATCGAGAGAAATATCTGCTCCTCTCTCGTCTGGCCTCTTTTGGCCTGTGGCGGGAAAGAATTGGAAGGCGGGTGTCCAGGACCGCCCCTTTATACCGACTTCGCCTGACGCCGGTCACCTGATGTGGGGGCGGTCCCTCGCCAGGGACTGCTAGCTAGAAATTTTTCCATGGGGTCCTGCCGCCTGCCAGCATCAGTCCTATATGTAATTACCTACTGCAAGAGCCTCTCTCAAAGATCTACTGTTACAGTAAGTTCTTACGTAACTGTACTATCTTCGAGAGGAGCTCTTGCAGCAGGTGCTGCTTTCCCGGCCTCCATCCCTGAATGAGGTGTTCAGCACATCATCTACAGGCTTCGCTTCTTTCTCTCGTTGGGGCCCATTACATTGGGTCTTGGCAGAGGAACTGGGGTGGAGCAGGGGTCCACCCCCTTATGTACCATGACCGACGGGGTGGAGCCAGCGTCAGGGGGTGATCGCTGCTGGGTACTGCTAGCTAAGAATTTTTCTGGTGGGTCCTAAGGCCTGCGGCATTAGTCCTAATGGTTATAGCCTGCTGCAAGAGCTCCTCTTGAAGATCTACTATTACGGTAAGTTCTAACATAACTGTACTTTCTATCTGGTCCTGTGCCTCATGGTTAACCCAAACTCTGTACAGTAGCCCATTACATTTTATGAACATAGGTTCACCATGTTTTGGTTTCACCCCCTGCTGCTTAAAATAACCCTGGAGAGAAACTTTGTTAGCTTGCTCTGAAACAAAATTACAATCAGTTATCAGTTTAGTTTCAGCATGTTCATACATTAATCCCTTATGTCCATCAGTCTTTTGTTGCCACTGTTTCTTCAGGCATTGTCTTTTTTTCCTGGACTTTCAGATCTTGGTGCTGTGCTCAAACAAGTCCGAATCAAAATCAGCAAAAGGAAAAGAATTCCCATCATCTGAGATTTTCTTTGCCTGAGCTCTTGTCATCACTGCTGCTGAAACATCAGGATTTACTCCCTCTTTGATTAACTCAGTAAATCCTGGAAAGTCATTTCCTGTAATCACAGGTATAGGTAACTTAGGTTTGGTGTGACACCCCATTAATAGTCAGAGTCACTTGGCTGGAGGGATTGTATCGAGTGTCCTCGCGGATGCAGATAACACCAGTACCTGGTCCTTTTGGACATTGTTTTTCCAGCACTTCAGTATGCACCAGGGTCTTTCTGCTTCCCGAATCTATAAGTCCCTTCACAATCTTATCTCCCACCTTCACATCTGTTAAGTACTTGCCCCAAATTGCTACGGACAGATCTGCTCCAGTGTCACTCTTCTTACTATGGCAATTTCTTGCAATATGACCTGGCTTATTACAGTTATAGTGTAACCTCTGAGCCACTTATAGCAAGTCAGATACCCCCCATAAAATCTGGCACTAGTACCCACGTATGGCATACCATTAACTTTTAGCAGAAAATTCAAAGGTTGGTGCCACCCTTGACGTTAGGATGTATACCAGACTCATTTCTAGAGGAAGAGGGATGGGGGTACAAGAACAAAAAATACATGAGCCTTTGTATATTACAACCAGGTCCATGGTAGAGGTTGCTAGGCGTAATCTAGATCTAAATTGCTGAGGGAGGGGGCCCCAGTAATTCCACACCAGAAGCAAGAATCAGATGGTCCAGAACAGGAACTGGGATTGTGCAGTATGGCTTTATTTAACAGATGGCAACTAAAGCAGGTAGTGGACCCCCGTGGGTTGGTCAAGGCAAAACAGGTACACCTTTCATGAACTCTCCTTGCATGCAGAACAATTTGAGAGACAAAACATCTTCCCCATTCCCAGTGGTGAACATATCTGGATCTAGCCACACACCCAAACTATTTCTCTCTCTCTCTCTCTCTTGGGCAAAAACTGAACATGTCCTTCACTCACTGGGGTAAACATTAGACATTTCCTTCACACACTGGGGTGAAGTACTGAATTCCCTTTCACACACTTGGGTGAACAAGGGGCACTGATGGGTGTGGTCTAACCTTCTCTAAGGGCACACACACACACACCCGAAACGAATCCCCTAATGTTATGAAGAACTTGTCTCCTAAAACAGTACTTACTGACCAGTTATTCCTTCCACTGGGCAGGGAGCAACTAAAGAACACCTCTTACTAGGTCGCATTTCAGAAACAGTCTCTACAAGTCCTGCCCAAAGGCAGCTGAAAATGCACATGGATCATCAGGGGATTGCCCCTTGGACCCACTGAGATAGCAGAGCTGACTTCGATGGGGAGCTCTTGCAGCAGGTAATACAATTAGGACTAATGCCAGGCATTAGGACCCCCACATAAAATCTTGTAGCTAGCAGTCTGTAGCGGGGGACCACCCCTGATGTCGGCTCCGCCCAACGTCAGACGTAGTATAAAGGGGGTGGTACCCCGGCGCCATCTCAGTTCTTTTCCCACCGTCAACCCGCTCAGTTCGGCTCCACAGACACCTTTCAACGCAGTTGACTGCTTTTCCTAATTTTTTTAAATATTTCGATTTTTTTCAATTTTGTCCTTCAACTATTCTTATCTCCTTGCATGTCATCGCCCTCTCCACTGCGGTGCGAGTCCAAGTGTGCGTGCAGCAAACAGATTCCGGTGAAAGATGGCCATGCGGCCTGCCTCATCTGCCTAGGCCCCGACCATCGGCCCGCCGACTGCCCGCAGTGCCAGAAGTTCAACTAGAAGACCAGGAGAGCCAATGCCCTAAAAGCCTTTCTCCTGGAACAGAAGGTGGCAACCATGCAGCGGACTTCGGAGCACAGCTGTTCCTTTCCCGCCGAGGACTCCCCACCCAGAGAAAAGTCATCAGGAGGAAAACATTATCAGCACAGGGAGGAGGATAGGGCCAGGTCTGAGTCCTGCCCCAACTCGCCTTCTAAGACACCTTCTTCTTCAGCCTCTGGTCAGAGGTCGGACTCGGTCCCGTCTAATGCAGCTGAGTCCTCGCTGAAGTCGAAGCCAGCTCCCA
This sequence comes from Neoceratodus forsteri, assembly GCA_016271365.2. Taxonomy (NCBI): domain Eukaryota; kingdom Metazoa; phylum Chordata; order Ceratodontiformes; family Ceratodontidae; genus Neoceratodus; species Neoceratodus forsteri. Next base: position 57,622,540 of record CM057453.1, on the reverse strand, counting down.
CCTCTTCTCAGGGCAAGCACAGGGAGCCATCTTCCTCTGGGTATTCGCCCGTTCATCCTTCCCTGGCCCACCGACCCCACAAACAGTCACTGTGGGAGAAAACAATGGAACTAGTCAAGACTCTGCCAGACTCTGACACTAAGGAGGAAATCCTAGACTATGCTCAGTCTGGACTGGATGTAGACAAGCATGTCCTAAGATGCTCATAGGACTCAGTGGACATGGCTTTCCGGGTGGCTGCTACGGGAATCTATCTGAGGAGGCATTCTTGGCTCAGGCTTACAGGGGTCCGCCCAGATTTCCAAGAATCTATACTGGATGCACCCTTTCAGGGCCCAGTACTGTTTGGCCTGGAAGTGGAAACCCTGGTCAAGGAGTTACAGGAGTCGGGCAAAGCCATAGCGGATGTAAATCAAATGTACAAATCAAAGCCTCAGGGCCCCTGCCATCAAGGGGGCAAGCAACCCCGGGGAAAAGGGTTTAAGCGGCATGGTTACCCTGCCGTCCCAGGCCCCAACTGGCCCAAAGCTCCTAGGGCACAAGGCCCCAACCCCTCCACAGCTGACTCTAGGCATCTCCCTCCTCTCTCTCGGGAGACACAGGGTGAGAAAGTAGGAGGGAGATTCTCCCTTTACCTTGCAGAATGGTCAGACAATCCCCCCCTCCGCCTATTGCCCACCAGCCCATGCCAAGCTTCTGGCAGACGAAATTCAGCTGCTGCTTGAGAAAAAAGCCATCCAGCCGGTGCCACAGGCCCAAAGGGGTACGATTTTCTACTCCCGTTTCTTTCTAGTCCTGAAGAAAATGGGAGACCTTCGTCCCATTCTGGATCTCAGCCAGCTCAATCTCTCAGTCAAATACCAGAGACTCTGGATGGCAACACTGGCAAACTTGCTTCCCCTTATCCGTCAAGGGGATTGGTTATGCTCCCTAGATGTGCAGGACGCCTACATGCATATCAAGGTCCTGCGTCCCCACAGGAGATTTCTCCGGTTTCGATTCAGGGACCAGCATTACCAGTTCCGAGTTTTGCCCTTCTGCCTTTTGTCAGCACCCAGGGTTTTTACCAAATGCCTGGCAGTAGTGGCAGTGGCCCTCCGAAGGAAAGGCCACTTTGTCTACCTCTACCAGGACGACTGGGTCATTTCAGCCCAGTCAGCAAGCCAGTTGAGAGTCGCCCTGGAGGAAATGGAAAACCTCTTTCTCTCCCTGGGCATCACTATAAATTGGCCAAAGTCGCAACCTTGGCCCTCCGAGAGGTTGCAATACATAGGGGCCATCCTGGACACTGTTCAGAGGAAAGCCTTTTTGCCTTCAGACAGGGCAGATCACTTGATGGACCTGGCGTGCAGAGTCCAAGCAGCATCTTCCATCCCGGCGAAGGTCATCCTTCAACTTCTGGGCCACATGGCTGCGGCCATCGCTATGGTCCCCCCTTGCCAGATTACACATGAGGGTTCTGCAATGGCACCTCAACATCCAGTGGGACCAGGCGGTGGACGACTTGGATCAGCCGGTCAGTGGCGGTCCATCACTCCCTCAAGTGATGGCACTGTCTCCAACATCTGGATGGAGGGGCCTCCTTTCAGAGACTGCCCCCATCACAAACTCTAGCAACAGATGCCTCATTGTCAGGCTGGGAGGGCTCACCTAGGGGAACACAGGACCAGAGGGGCCTGGTCCCCCACAGAGCGCTCTCTACACATCAACATTCTGCAAATGAGAGCCGTTCTGTATGCCCTGATGGCATTTCGAGACCAAGTCTCCCCAGGTACTCTCTTGGTGGAGTCAGACAACACTCCGATTGTCTTCTACATCAACAAGCAAGGGGGCACTTAGTCATGCCCCCTTTGCAGGGAGGTCATGAGAGTGTGGGACTGGGCAGTGGAACATCTTCTGGATCTCACAGCTGTACACCTGCCAGGAAGCCAGAATGTTCTCGCCGACAGTCTCAGGTGCTGTCGTTCTCTGAACCATGAGTGGGAATTGCTCCAGGAAGTCGCAGACGACCTCTTCGTTCGCTGGGGCCATCCAGAACTGGACTTCTTTGCGTCCCCGTGCAATGCCAAACTGCCAAATTTCTGCTCGCTTGATCCAGGGCCTGGTGTTTACTGGCGAGATGCATTGTCCCTCTCCTGGACAGGAAGGTTTCTGTACGTCTTCCCTCCCTTCCCTCTCATTCAGAGAGTCCTGCTCAAACTACAGTCAGAGGAAGTCAGAATGATTCTGGTGGCCCTGGCAAATTTGGTACCCGCTACCACAACAACTGACCTTGGAACCTCCCGTGCAGTTGCCACACTTCACTCACTTGCTCTCTCAAGAACTGGGGACACTAGTCCATCCTGCTCTGCAATCGCTTCACCTGCACGCCTGGCTCCGTAGCAGAAGAAAGATTAGTGGTGTCAAGCAGGGTGGCAGATGTCCTGGTAGCAGCGAGGAAACCCTCCACTAGGGGAACTTATGCCGTGAGGTGGAAATGTTTTTGCCTCTGGGCACTGGCTCGTACCCTAGATCCCCTGGATTGACAGTCAAGCATGTGCTGGATTATCTTCTCCACCTCTTGGACCTGGGCTTAAGCTACTCGTCCATCAGGGTACATATGTGTGCGGTCTCGGCATACCATGCACCATATCGGGAGAGGACTCTGGCACAGCTCAACATGTGCAAGACCTTCCTTCGAGGGATTCTTTACATCAGACCTCCCAAGAGGGACCCGGTCTCATCATGGGATTTGCTTTTCGTTCTCGAGAAGCTCACCCTGCCTCTCTTCGAACCAGCCACGACCAAGCTACGCTTTCTTTCATGGAAAGCATTATTTTTAGCTGCTATTACTTCCATTCGAAGGGTTTCCGAGCTTCAGGCCCTTATGTGTAAGGAGCCTTATCTTGCTTTCCACAGGGACATGGTAACCATGCCTACAAATCCTGAGTTTCTGCCGAAGGTGGTGTCCGCATTGACTCTGAACCAGGACATCAACGTTCCGGTTTACTATCCAGAGTTCTCTAAGCAAGACGAGGCCTTCTTGCATACTCTGGATGTACATAGAATCCTTTGTTATTACATCCATAGAACTAGTGCAACGAGGAAAACGGACCAGTTGTTCATCTCCTTCGCACATAGAATGATGGGGCCCCTGTCTCCAAACAGTCACTAACGCGTTGGTTAGTGCATTGTATTTCATTCTGTTATCAGCATCATGGTAAACCCTTGAGGGGCACGATCAAGGGTCACTCCACCAGGGCTGTGGCTGCCTCATTCACTTCCTTGAGGAATGTATCCTCAGCAGATATCTGCGCTGCCGTGACCTGGAGCACAGTCCATACCTTTATTAGGCATTACAGCCTTGATATTGCTTCTCGGAGGAGATCAGGTTTTGGACTGGCCGTCCTGCAGGGCCTATTCTCTTAAAGCTGTACAGCCATTGTTTTTTCTTCTCCCCTTCCTGTCAGACCTGGGCATATTCTTGGGTACTGCTTGGGACTCAGTCCTAATGGTATTACCTGCTGCAAGAGTTCCCCTATGAAGTCACATAGTACAGTTATGTAAGACCTTACCGTAACAGTAAATCTTCAAGAGGAGCTGTTGCAGCAGGTAGCTTTCTCACCCTCCATCCCCCAGGAATCTGTGATTTTACCCTTATTCAGGGTTGGGGAGATCCTGTCCAGTTCTCCAGTCTTTTCAGCCGGGTCTCCGGCGGGAGAACTGAGATGGCGCCAGGTGACCGCCCCCTTTATACCACATCTGGCAGAGCCGACGTCTGGTGCAGTCTCCTGCTACAGACTGCTAGCTACAAGATTTTCCATGGGGTCCTAATGCCTGGTCGCATTAGTCCCAATGGTATTACCTGCTGCAAGAGCTCCTCTTGAAGATCTACTGTTATGGTAAGGTCTTACGTAACCATACTTTCCTTCCACTTAACTTAGAAAATCCTGCTGATGAAGGTCTCCACCATTTCACAGGAAGCTGGAAATTGTAATCCACACTAAGGTGAGAAATCCTGGGCCCTTAACTCGGAGCCCACTGGCAATCCTCCTGCCACTCTCACTACCAACTCAGCAACACTCAGACTACTCTCAACATTTCAAAGCTCCCCAGAGCAGCTGTGCCAGCAAAAGGGTTATGCTGCTGCGAGAGTTCTAAATGACATCATCATTCTTCCCTCAGGCTAGCTGAGTAAACAATGATGTCATTGTGTAAGAAGCCCCTGATGAGCTCCCTACCAGCTGCCTGCTACCTGCTTAACACTAACTCTGTTAGGATTCTAGTAGTCCCAGGGGACTGGATGGTTGCAATAGCAACTAAAGTCTTTGGGTGCAGATTTGTTACCCCCACCAGAGTTCTTATCAGACTTGGGGTTTAAATTGGAAAAAAGTGTGTCTTACCGGTGCTTGGCTGTTACCTCGCTGCTGTGACATCTGGCCATTTGGTAGTCTTCAGCCAAAGAAACAGTCTTTTCCCCACTTTCTGGTCAGTGTTCTTTTACCCAAACCTTGTACGTCTGTGGTTAGGATGTTGATGAACTGCTCCATTACAAATGTTTCAGTGATCTGTGGGAGTGTTTTTCCCTCTGGTTGGAGCCATTTCATAAGGAGTTCTCCGAGTCGGGTGAAGGCTTCTTGAGGATTGTCGACTGAGTTGTACTTCAGAGACCGAAATCTCTGCCTGTAGGTCTGTGCTGAGATGTCATATCTTTTTTTTTTTTTTACCCTTTCTTTATGCTCCTATCTTCCTGCAGTTGCCCCTTTCTTCAGGGGCCCTATGCGTCCCTGCGTCGGAGCTCCCCCGAGGTTCGACTGACCATATGGGTGCCCTGCTCCTGGACCTGAGCACACCGGATAACCCCCTGGCTGGGGTGGAGGAGTCCTCCTAACTCCCCCAGACCTATAACTGAGCGTGCACCTTGCACTGTCTTTTCTCTTGGGTTCCTCCGATCGCCGGCACTGGGACTGTCTACCAGCGCCACTGCGGGGTGTTTTCCTGGTTTTCTTTCACCCCCTGCGGGCATCAGCACACTGGTAGGGCTAGTGAGTCAAAGGCACAGTGAGATGTGCCTTTGCTTTGGCCCTCGGCTTATGTCCGCCCCTCCCAACACATCTAGCTGCCTCCTTATGCACCTTCCACCCAAGTTCCCCCAAGTGGCGGTATTGTAGCAAGGTCTGCCGTCCTCCCCACCAGGAGAAGGAGAGCAGCCGTTGGGTGCTCAATCCTTCTCCTCCCCTGCCGACCCCCAGTGGCCCATGCTTATTCCCGAACACAGGTCACCAGCATAGTGCGAGATAAGGTGTCCAGCGCTTCAGCCCTGAGTGCCACCGGGCCAGCTGAGATGTCATATCTTTTAAGGACCTCTCGATTCACCGGGTCATAGTTTTCTGACTATGCAGTGTCCATATTGCTATAGGCAAGTTGGACTTCTCCTGTCAGGTAAGGTACCAATCTGACTGCAGGTTGCGGCAGCCCTTTCAAAAGTTGTCAAGTATGCTTCGATATCATCCGAGAGACACAGTTTTGTAAGTTTAAGGTATTTTAAGTTGTTGGTGTTTGGTTGCTCCACTGAACCTGTGCCAGAACCTCCAGCTTTGATAGCTTGCAAGGCACCCAGTCATCGCTGCTCCGGGTGCTGCTTCTCTTCTCTTCTCTGCTTCTCGAGTTGCTGCATCTCTTCTCTTCTCTGTTTATCCTTCTCTTTTTGTTGTATAGCCCATCATTGGAAAAAGGCAGTCAGGCTTTCAGGTTCTGTCACTGCGTGTTCTTTTTTTCACCATCTCTGGTTCTGGCTGAACAGTCTGAGTTTGGTCTTTTGTTTCTGCTTCTAGTTTGACTGCCATTCTCCTGGTAACGACTCCTGGGCTTGCTGCTGCAGAATCCATACCTTTCTGCTATGCTTCCCTGGTACCAGGTCTAGTACCCACGTGCAAAACTCCTGGCTTAAAGTATGCACTGCGTACATACCACTTAGGCTGACACCATCTGTCATCGAGGCACAGGTCAGAAAGCATAGGAAAATCAGGAGCAGCTTCACAATTCACAAATAGCATTTTATTTGTCTCAATAACAGCAAAATAAAAATTAAACATCTGTTCAGTATAACCATTTACAAAGGCAGTGCAAACAGAGAAAACAGAGTCCTTCATCTGAGGGTTTCTTTTCAATTCCAAGTTTCAGTCTCTCACTCTCCTTGTCTCTCTAGCAAAAACATTGCTGCTATTTTCATAAGTCTTTGTCTGGGAACTCATTAAGAGAGCCTGCTTCTCACAGAATGTTTCTGTAAGTTTACAGAATGTTCTTGTCAGTTTTGAAGCAGGTGCAGTAAAAAGGACATAGTGACCCAGAACTGACCTTTGTTTACAGCTCTGCAGAAGGCTTAAAAACTGCATCTCGGGTTAACCTCTTGAGTTTCAAATAGCTTTTTGCAATCATTTCAACAGTATAACTATATGCAGTTTTAAACAAAGCGATCCCAGTATCAGTGACATTTCCACATAAAGATTCACAGTTATTTTTATACCCGCAGATATGCAAGCGGAAAGAAAAGACAGAAATAACAAAGGAAGGCAGAGAGATAGCAAGAGGTGGAGAATTGCAAAACCATCGGAGTGATCAGTTCCTACTGTAGGTCCCACGAGAAAATTTGGTTGCGCAAACAGACTGACAAGAGACAGAAAAGAAGAGTATAGAATAGACCCTTGAGTTTAAATGGAGCAGGGCCTTATTCAGCCTGTCACACTCCTATATTGCTATTTCCTCTGTGTGTAACTCTCCCGGATCGTGCCTGAAAAAGTTTTGTCTGGTGCACTTACCTGGGAAACAAAAACTAAATAAATAAAGGATTCTCGCTCAAGGTATGGTTTCATGCTAATTTTTTTTATTACAGCCGAGTCTAGAAGGTGCCAGTCCCCACTGACTGTATTGTCGAAATGTCACACTTACTCAAATGACACACTTTTACAGTACTTTTGTATGGAATAATATGGTTGTGTAAGTTTTTTAATATTAAAATAAGGGTGTGTGTGATTATGCATAATTGTTACAAGGAACCCAAATCACACACAAAATCTGAGGAGATATGTTTTGTGCAGTACAAGCTGCATTTGCTTGCTTTCTTCACATCTGTCCTCAGGTTTCCTGGTACTGACTGGTCCAGCGTGCATCATATTAGTAATTGTTTATTTGTTTAAACTGCCCATTTAAAGCTCAGATCACTTACAAAAAAAGAGAAATGCAAAATAATACATCAGTGAAACCAACAATGTACAGATAAATGAAACACCCTAATACAAAAATAAACTTCCTACTGAGTATGGAAGGAGACAAACACTCAGCTCAGTCCACCAAGCAAAAGTCTTGTTTCATCAAATAAGATTTGAAAAGATGTTTAAAGGAGAACTGTCATCTTCAGGATTTCTTAGTGTCTGAAATTCCATAAAAAGCTAATTTGAGTGAGCCATTGTACCTACCTGTGAGTCTTAGCAGTCCAGAGTTATTCATGTGTAAATCAGCCTTTATTAAGTACTGGGGGCAGCCATGTGTTTTAGGCTCCTGACAGGCAATGATGTCAATGAGGGACTTAGCCTTGCTTTGGCTGTAGATAAGCAGGTAAAATAGGAAAACATATGTTTTATTAAGTGTGTTTTAAGGTGTTATTGCAACACTTTCTACATTTATAATAATTGTTTTGTATGTGCATTGAAACTAGTGAGTTATCACCTTTACATTTCAAACTAATAGTAAAAATAATCTAATAGAATTCTGGTATTTTTTACGGTAGAAAATCACATTCCATCCAAAGTATTTTAGTAAGAAACTGTTATACTTTTAACGTTATCAAAAGAAGTAAAATATTCTTTGAATAATGCAGTTCAGGTTATGCATGTTTTACCAATGGTGTCCATCTATGTGTTTTTGTAATTAATAAAGAAGTAATTGTGTCCTTTTTTTTTTCTTTTAAGTCAAATCTGGATAGAAAGCGTATAATATTTTCAGAATCATAGAACACATGCTCAGATTGTTTTACTGTCTTTGCCCAGGAAAGGCACACTGAGCAACAGCTTGTTCCCGGGTGTGTTTTGGGAGCACAGGGAGGTTAAGTGACTTGCTCTGGTCACACAATATACAAGTAGAGCATGTTGGAGTCAAAGCCCATTCTGCTGGATGAACGAAGCATTTTCACAGCTCTTTGCTTTAACCGCTAGGCTGTACTGCCAGCTGATAATCAAAAACTATACATTTCAAGGCTGGCCCCATGATGCCAGGCCTGTAGATATGTAGCTACATTTGCATTTTGTAGACCTGAGTTCACACCCGAAATTGTAAGAGAAAAGGCTGTATGAGAGGGAATGGAAAATGACAGAAGTTGGTGCTGTGGCAGCCCCAGAAATCTGTTCTGACATGAACACAGCCAGAGTTTAGAAAACCTGATATGGGGCCCCAATACCTGTTGGCACCACAGAGCCAGCCTTGAGATGTGTGGTTTTTGATGATCAGCTGGCAGTATAGCCTAGAGGTTAAAGCAATCCTGAAGATGGATTATTTTTACTAACAGTTTGAAATGTAAAGGTGATAACTCACTAGTTTCAATACATGTACCAAACAATTATCATAAATGTAGAAAGTGTTATAATTATAACAACTTAAAACACACTTAATAAAACAGACGATTTCCTATTGAACCTGTTGAATTATCTACAGTCAAAGCAGGGCCAAGACCTCAGTGACATCATTGCCTATCAGGAGCCCAACACACATGGCTGCCCCAGCCCTTAATTAAAGGCTGATTTACATATGAATAACTCTGAACTGCAAAAACTCACAGATAAACACAATTGCTCACTCAAATTAGCTTTTTATGGACTTTCAGACATTAAGAAATCCTGATGATGACAGTTCCCCTTTAAAGGATGTTTAAAGAAGGACTGTGGAGTTAAGGCTCTCGTAAGTGGCATTGATGTCACTTCCAAGTGCAGCCACTTGGTGTACTCATCCACCCATTCTGGCTGGAGAAATGTTATGGATTTGGTCTCACAGGAGAGGGGCATGCTTATTAGCCCCATGAGAAAGTGTAATTCTCACCACAGGTAGGCCCCTTGAAAGGAATTCCGGGCCTTGGGGAAAGTTCAGACTCTGCGGCCCCTACTAGCTCGCCTCCCCTTCCCTGCATACAGTATGCTGGGAGGCCTGGGCCTCTCTTGGTGCTGGGCCCCGGGAATTAGCCCCTGCTCCCCCACCCTCTCTAGGGCCTTGACTCCAGGAATCCCTCAGTATTCTTGACTATAGCAGTTAGCCAGCTGGGTTCAGCTGGCCTCAGAGGAGGGGTTTATGTAAATGATTAAAACTAAACTACCAGTCAGAGTGTAGTAGGCGATTACTGCCTGTAGGTTGTGTTGTTTGCTAGTCAGATTCTTTTCTCCGCCTGCAGTGGACACTTGGCTTCGGAGTGTCTGTCTCTCTCTTCACTTGAAGGAAGTTCTTTTATGTTTATAGTGTATTATTTTTCACTTTTACTTCCTTTTTTCAACTTTTAGTTCAAAGTTTCCCTCACGGCAGTTACATCAAGTTTTCCTTCATGTATTCTCTGACTGGAAACTACATATTCTGAGGTAAAAACCTCATTTTTTCTAATTTTAAACTTATTTTCTACTGTTTTACCCCATTTTTAGAGGAAACTTGTTTATTTTCAGCTCTTCTTTTTGTGACCTAGTTTTAGGAATTGTTTCTACAGTTCCACAGCACTTGGGACATATAATTTTACTTTTTTAGCTCCCTTTGGGAAACATTTTTTCAGTCTTCTGACTTTTATTTTCTGTCAGACTTTTAAACTGAGCTGGACCTACAATTTTTTTTATAAAAATCTGTTTCATTTATTTTTAATCGTGTTCACTGCTGATGATCATGAGCTTGCTGTTTTTCCTGTGGGTCCACTTTTTTATTATGTGCCTTGTATTCAATAAAAAAAAATAAAAGTTGAATAGAGGTCAGACTTATGGCTTCTCGGTCTCCCTCCCCATCTACTAAGCCCATTGAGGAGGGGACTTCTTCCCATAATAGATATAAAGATAGATCCTCCAAGGACCCCAGTGAAAATAAGTCTGATAAAAATAATGTTGATCAGGCCAAACATTAAAGACATTCTGAACAGATTTCCGATTCGGTGCCTGCCAAAAAGAAACAAAAGATAAACCTATCGCTGCCCCTCCTGCCTAATGGTAAAGGGAGACACCAGTGACAAATCAAAATATGCCTTCTGCTGAGGAGTTGGCAAAGGCTTGGCAAATGTATAAGACATTCCAGGCTATGGGCAACCTGTTTGGAGACCCACTTGGGCCATGTGCCCCCGCTCCATCTCGCCCTGACCTAAGTCAAGGTTTTTATTATGATGAAAATGAAGAGCAGTAGGAGTATGGCATAGAGCTAGGCCAGTCCCCTGACCAGGAATTTGACCCCCACCCTTACCAGGTAAGGAGGATTTAACCTCTCACTACACTTTTGTCCAGCTGATGGTGGACACCCTTAACCTCTCTATTCAAGACGCCTCTGATGAGGATGAGGAGGCAGACTTTTTAGACATGATGGTCTCCCTCCCCCCAAGAAATTGCTCATGCCAGTCCACGAGTCCCTTCACAAGGCAACTTTTCAGCTGCTACAAAGCCTAACGTCCATCCCAGGGGTGAACAAGAAAATAGAGAAAAAGTACCAGCTTCATAAAAATAATGCTGACTACCTTTATACTCATGCTGATCATGAAGGTGTTGTGCAAGCGGCAGCCTGTGACAGTGCTAAAGTACCCTTATCATCATAGCCTCCTGACAAAGAGTCCGGAAAACTGGATGCCATGGGCAAGAAATCTTATACTACACCCTCCTTGCTGATTCGCCTGGCCACATACTGTATAGCAGTTAGTATTAGCGCCAGATATATTTCGTGGCACACACCCAGTCATACACATTCATGCCCGACTGATTTAGCACTCCAGGCTTACCGACAATTACAGTAGTACCAAGCACATTGAATAAGCAATTACTGGCTTCTGGATTTGCACTAATCGGCAAGGCCACTGTTTTTCGGTTTTTACCGGAAAATCCGGTAAAATTCCGGAATTAGGGCTGCCTGAAGACTGGTAAAAGCAAAGATTTCATGGAATCTGGCATTTTATATCAGATCAGTAGATCTACAAAACTTGTGTTTTTCTTTTAATTCCTTCCTGTACTATTTTCAATTTGCTCTATTTAATGCTCTGTATATTAAGCCTTCTTTAATTCTGATTACTTATGCACATACTAAAAGAATGATAGCAGAATCCCGGTAAAATCCGGAAATTAGAGTAACAATCACCGGTGTAATTCCAGAATCTGAAGTCTTGAAAATGGAATTTCATTATTTTAATCACTGTAAATCAGTGGCCTTGCTAATCGGTAAAACACTCTGATTGCCAACAGCTTACAGACACCTTACAGCATTCTTTCCCTTACAAGATCTCTGCCCCTTAGACTTGTTTCCCCTTTCCCTGTAGTATACAGCTCGCTTGTACCTGGCTGTTACATTTGTGCACTCTGTTGATTTACAGTGTCTCTGCTGAAATGGATTCAGTCCTCTCAAGTGAAGAAAAAGTACCCAGTGGAAACTAGCACTTTATATGGACGAGACGGGTTAACAGGATCTCTGTCTCAGAATGGACTTTGGAGGCTACTGGGGTGAAGCAGGTTTCAGTAACTGGGCTAGGAGATAAAAAGCAGATCTCTATTGTGCTAGCCTGCACCCTGACTGGGGATATGCTGCCACTGCAACTCATATACAAAGGGAGAAGTTTAGCATGTCACCTAAAACGTAAATTTCCGAGTGAGTAACATGTAACACACTCAAATATTCACTGGGCAAACATGGAAGCAACCATTCAGTTCATTGATAATGTACTGGTGCCCCATGTCCGATCACAAAAACAAGCGCTAACACTACCAGAAGAACAAAAGGCTTTGCTAATTCTTGATCTCTACAGAGCCCACCCCACCCCACTGAGGCAGTAATTCAGCATCTCGAGGAAAACATCATCATTCCAGTGTATGTATTGGCCTCCTGCACTGATGCCCTGCAGCCACTGAATGTTTCTGTAAACAACATTTTTAAGGATTATCTTAAAAGCCAGTTTACCAGCTGGTATGCGGGGATGGTGTCTGACAGACTTGTGGCAGGTGGCACTGAAAACCTGAGCGTCAATCTACGGCTACAAAACTTAAAAGAACACCATGCTCGGTGACTTGAGATCAGCTTTCAGGCACTGACAGCACGCTGCAAGGATATTGTACGCAGCTTTCACAAGCAGGAATCCACGATGCGCATGATAACTGCCTAACTGATGTAAGTCCACCAATTTTTTTTTTTTTATTATTATTTATTTATTTATTTAGTTTTTGTTAACCGGGTAAGTGCTCTAGCCAACAGGTGACTATTTTCAGGCACGACCCAGGAGGCACAGTAACAATGCAGAGTACAGTTTAAATACAAAGAGGCACAGCAACAATGTAAAAGTACAGTTTCAAAGACAAAGAGGCAGGGTTACAGGTCAAAGTGTGACAACTGATTTACAGTTTACAGATAGCATGAGAGAACGGGTACTGGTATCAGGACAGACATAATGTACAGGCAGGTAAGGTGAGGGGGAGAAAAGGGGGGACATGGTGAAGGAGGGGGCTAGGGATCCATGAGAGCTAGTAGGGACAGCTCTCTGGCGGCATTAGCGGTAAGAGGCAGGGACTAGGAACCGGACTCGTGGGTCCGCCAACGGTGAGAGGTATATAGACGGAGGGGGGGGGATGAGAGAAGGCAACCTTGCGGCATCGGTGGCCGAAAGTAAGAAAAGTGTCCGGGCCACTGGTACTGTTACCGGGTATGGGAGCCGTGATTCAGTTGGGGGTGCAAAGGGAGTTTAACGGTTTTGCAGCAGAAGGCTGTTGTAGGGACCGGGTTTTGCGGAACCGCTTAACCGTATGCGAAAGTACGAAAAGCAGGTCGGGGGGTGAGATGCGCAGAAAGAGCGGTCGAGAGTGCAGGAAGTGCCTGGACTAGCGGTCTGTATCTGGGCATGGAACGGGTGCACAGTCTGGGTAAGTGGGGGATTACGGCGGTCAGGCAGTAATGGAAGTGGACAAGGCCCCCTGTAGCGGTCTGTAGAGGGGCATGGTAGTGGCGCGTAGGAGGGAAAAAAGAGGGGGGACAAGAGGGAATCGGAGCTGGCTGGCTGTGCCAGACAAACCTGGGAGGACAGTAGCAAGGGTGGGGGGGATGAAGGTAGGGACTTGTAACCAGACTCATGGGTCCGCAGACCGGAGGGAAGTGAAAATAGGCAACGGCGGCCAGGGAGAAAAAAGTGTCACAGGTACAGTTACAGGGCAGGGAGTTGAGGTATCGGTCAGGGTGAGAAGGGACTTTGCGGCTTTAGCAGCAGAAGGCTGCGAGAGGAGACCGGGTTCATGGAACCGCTCGCCGGCTGGAGAGAGCCCAGAGGGCGGGGTTCAGGGGTGAAATACTGCAGGTGAGTGGTTTCAGGTCAGTGTAGCAGCAAGTGCCCGGATCATGGTTCTGTTCCCGGGCGAGGGATCGGTGCTCAGTCGGGGGTTACGGTGGTCCACCGGCAATGGAAGCTGATTGAAACATCCTGGTGATGGGTCCATAGGGGGGCGTCGCAGCGGCACAATGGCAGGTTTTAGGAGGAAAAAATGTAGGAAGGAGGGGAGAAAAGGGTGTTGAGCCGGGCTGGCTGGGCCGGAAAACCAGGGGTGGAAAATAAAGGGGGTAGGGAGGGGAGAGGCTGAGTCCTTAGCTATGCCAGTACCTAGTACACAGAAATCATCAGCTAAATATTTAAGTAACAGTTTGAACAGCATTTAACAGGCAAAACAGTGTGAAGGGCAAAAGGCAAGGTGCAGACATTATAACAGTAAGGTCTAATTACATATAACACATACATTGAATAGTGCAATAGGCTTCATAACCAAGAAGTTATAATCCTTAAGAGCGCATAGGGCAACATATATCAAGAAGTTAGTGTAGTCAACCAATGCTGATAGGGTAAGTCAGAGATAGGAGGAGAGTGGGGGCTAGCATGGGGGATGGGGCAGGAGCAAGGGGGTGGTAGGACAGGCTCAGGTGGGGTCATAGCAGGCACATTGGTCCGTTGAAACAAGGTGGTCGTGTGGCCTACGCTTAAAGAGGTTGTGTGACGATGTTTGTCTAAGATCGAGCGGCAGCAGGTTCCACATTTGTGGGGCAGTGTACCCGAACGCACCAGACCTTTTTGAGGTACTGCAGTGGGGTACTTTCAGGAGGGATTTATCTGATGATCTCAGCTCACGCGGAGAGAAGGCGGGCTGAAGCAGTTCAGTTAGGGATGCCGGTCTGTCAAGTCTAAGGATGGACTCGCAGAGGCAGCCCAGATAGTAAAGTCTGGTGGCGGAGGGAGAGAGCCAGCCAAGGTCTCTATACAATTGGCAGTGATGCTTGAGCCGAGGGGCTTTGAACATAACGGCATACATTGTTGAAGGTGACATCCCATTTTTGTAAGGTAGATTTGTGCGCCATGGTCATGATGGGAGCGCAGTAGGTAAGAGCGGGCAGGAGGAGCCCCCTGGCAATGGCCAGCTTGGCAGCAGGTGTAAGCATATAGCTGGTTCTGTAGGCAGCCCCCAGTTTGCAGTTCACAGATTTACAGGTTTCTTGAATGTGCAGGTTTAGGTCCAGGGATTGATCTAGTAGGATGCCAAGATAGCGGAAAGTGCTGACTTCCTCGAGGGGGGTCCCATCTAGCTCCAGGATTTTTAAAGGAGAGGAGCAGGACCTTATCTTGTGGGCAGTGCCCAGTAGCATTGCTTTGGTTTTGCTGGAGTTCAGGATAAGGCGACGGGAGTTTAGCCAGTGTTGAGCAGTGTGGAAAGCAGAGGTCAATGTCGTGTTAAGTTAGCCAACATTATCAGAGCTAGCGTAGATAACCAGGTCATCTACGTAGAGAAGAGAGGCACAGGACACAATGCAGCTTGGCAGGTTGTTAATAAATAATGAGAATAGGAGAGGGCCCAGTATTGAGCCTTGTGGCACTCCAGTGTTGATAGTGGTACAGTCAGAGATTGCGGAGTTAAGTTTGACAGCTTGGGTCCTGTTTGTTAAGTAGCTTCTGAACCAGCTTGTGACGGGAGGTGAAGCCAAATTCTTGGAGGGTGGACAGGAGTAAGGGTGATCCACGAGGTGAAAGCCTGTGGTGAGGTCGATGAAGATAGCACCAGTAAGCTGACTTTTGTCCAAGTTTGTGAGCGTGTCTGAGGTGAATTTAGCTAGCGCAGTTGTGGTGCTATGGTTTTTCCTGAAACCATGTTGTGCTGCACATAACAAGTTTGAGGTTTCAAGGAACTCAGTGGTCTGAGTGGCTACAAGTTTTTCTAGGATTTTGCTAAGGACCGAGAGAATTGCTATTGGTCTGTAATTTGAGATATCGCTCTTGTTTCCCTTTTTGAAGATGGGGGTAATTCTTGCGGATTTCCAGATGTCAGGAAAGGTACCATTGGAGAGGGATAGAGTGAACACCTTGGCTAGTGGATAGGAGATGAGATGAGCAGCTGCCTTTAGAAGGCGTGGTTCCAGTAAGTTGGATCCCGGGCTGGTGGTGTCAGATATGTGTTTAGTAGATTAAAGACTTGCGATTCGGACACAGCTTTGAAATAGAAGGGCTTGGTTGTTTCAGGCACAGGATTATTGATTGGTGGGTCGGCTAGTGCACCAGTTGCAGAGGGCTGAGATGCCACAGGTGCAGGTGAAAGTGTAGATGTGTAATGGGACAGGTCAGAGAACATCTTATTGAAAGCACTTGCAATGGTAAGGGAGTCATTACAGTGGATACCATCTAGAATCATTTCCGAAGGGGTTACGGATTGCTGTGTACCCAGGAAGGTTTTGATGTGACCCCAGAATTTGCGGGATCATGGGCTGAGCTGGCTAGTAGGTTCTGGCAGTGTTTGCTTTTGCTAGCCTTATTTGCTTTTTACAGGAGTTTCTATGTTGCTTGTAGATAGCATGGTCCCTGGGCAGACCGTACTTTTGAAGAGTTTCACAGTTTATCCCTTGGTTCTGAGTTGTCAGAGAAGGTCTTTGTGGAGCCATCTCGCTTGATGACCCCTGACCCTTCTCTGCACTTTCGGTGCATGCCTATTCTGTACATCACTGAACCTGGTTAGGAACACGTTTAGGGCGTCTTCCACTTTTGTTGCATGGTAGATTTCGGACCAGTCAATGCAGGATACGTCTAGGAGAAAGGCATTTAGATCCAGGTGAGCAAAGTTGGTAAATGTGACCAGGCGGGACTGAGGAGAGGGTGTTGGACTGGCACGCCAATGGCAGATAGTGGGCGAGTGGTCGGTTATCGCATCAGCCAGGATACCTGCCTCTGTCATACGGTCAGGTCTGTTTGTGAGAATCCAGTCTATCAGCGTGCGTGATTGAGAGTTTATCATCCTGGTGTTCTCAGTGATGAGCTGGTGGAAGTAGTGGGAAGTGTAAACTGATTGTAATTCATTCATTCTTCTTTACAGACAGTTCCTAGGGAGAAGGAATGTGATGCAGACTTATGAAACATCACCTGACAAAT
Organism: Neoceratodus forsteri; assembly: GCA_016271365.2. NCBI lineage: Eukaryota > Metazoa > Chordata > Ceratodontiformes > Ceratodontidae > Neoceratodus > Neoceratodus forsteri. The sequence goes on along the minus strand of CM057453.1, from coordinate 57,605,922 downwards.
CAGAAGGTTGCGAAGCACAGTGACTGAAAGGGAGATTGATCAGGAGAACTTTTTTTTGTTTATTTTTTCCAAATGAAATAAAGTACTGAATTTTACAACACATCTGTTGCGCTGGTGCTTCAGTAGTTGTACAGAGCGTTGGTTGCTGAAGTCACACTGCATTTTTTTTTTTGATTATTGTTTTACCTCCTTCCATGGGCTCCCATCCTCCGGTTCGACTCCCAGCTCATCTGCCCCCAAGGTTCCCCCTCCGTGGCAGGGCCAGGTGGTGGTGCTGGCATTCCCCCGTCACCCTGGTACGGCTTAAAATCCACAGTGGCGGGGCAGACTCACCAGAAGCGGTTCGTGCCATCATGGGTCTCATGAGGAGCCCTGGCCTTTTTCCATTTTCTCTCCTCCCTCGCTTCTGATATAAGTACGTCGGCTTTCAAGCCTCCCGACTCAGACTGCCCTTCGCCACCGCCAGAGGGCAGTCACCGAGCAGGACGACTAGTTCCTTCCTCGAGAGAGGAGAGAGAGCAGTCCTCCGACACTCAATCCTCTCTCCCCATTCGACCTCCGCGCCCAGGCTTGTTATCAAACCTGGGTCGCCGGCATCTGGCGCGAGTGTGACATCCAGCACCTCAACCCTCAGCACCACGGGCAAGTTGCACTGCATTTTTAAAGGAAAGCTGTATAAATAATATGACCCCTGCAGCCAAAGCTTCACTCTCCATTTAAGCTTTCAGTTAAGAAAAGCTCACTTTAGTAGTTGGTACTTACTTTTATTTTAACTTTGAAAAGTTTGGGAATCAGGAAGATGGCAGACGGTGTGCAGCTCCATTTAGAGAGAAAGTGCAGCACTGCACCGCTCTCTGCAGTACATTTATATTGCAGTGAGCAGTGCGGCACTTTCACTCTGAATGGAGCCGCGCACTGTCCACCATCTTGCCGACTCTTGAACTTTTAAAAATTAAAATAAAGTAACTAGCAGCTGCTAAAATGAAGGCTTTTCTTTGCGGAAAGCTTAATCGGGGGTAAGCCTTTTGGGGATGGGGGTCTCTATTATTTGGGCAGCTTTTCATTTAAAACTCATGTAATGCCCGGTAATTCATAAGTTACAGTACTGTATACAGAGCATTTGTTGCTAAAGTTGTGTGTCCAATTATATTAGTCTTCTGTTTAACTTCGTGGATAAATGACTTCAGCTATTAGAGCAAAAATAAACAGAACACGAATATAATCTGCTATACAGTATATGGCATACTTCAGTCAATCAATCAATCAAACTTTATTTGACCAGGCAGTTACATCATTGAGCAGGCTCATTTACAAGATGGTTCTGGACACATAGGACATATTTGATAATAAGACATAATAGTTTGTGCATGACAGATAGTAAGAATGTGTAATAAAAAGTCAAGACAACTTAACTTAGCTTAGATGGTGAATACAGACACAGACAGATCGCCTAATCTAAAATTCAACCTCATGCGGGGGAGAGGAGACAGATAAGGTTAGAGGGGTGACAAACAAGAGAGAGAAGGAGGGCAACACTAAAGGGAGGTGGCCTCCAGGAGAGCTAGCTAAGGTTGGGGGGAAGGGCCAAGGGGAGTATATTGACCCTAAAGAGATGCTGCAACAGGGGAATAGGGGCATACTTGGCACAGTACCAAAATGTTCTGTGGAATGCCGTTCTGGCTATTAGCCAGAAGCGCCCTGGATGCCACCAGGTATCAATTTCACATGGCTGTGGATATAGACGATACCGCCTCCAGGGCAATGGTGCAAGCTGTCTCTGTTAGGAGATTTGCTTGGCTATGGACTACTAACCTTACTCAGGATCCCCAGAATAAGGCCATGGATTTTCACTGTGAGAACAATTCACTTTTCGGGGATAATACTGATGCCTATAGGAAAAGGTGGATGAATACAAAACCACCTACAAGAGCAATGCAGCTAAGGAAAAGCTTCCACTTCCTACAAGCCCCAGGGACAGGGAACCAGAGGCAAGGGTTACTACCCAAGAGCTTTCTGTCCAATTCCCATACATACTGTGTGCCAATGGACTACTCTCAAATGAGGGGTTTCTTTAGGGGGAGGCAGAAGAACCCAGAAGCATGCTGACCCTGCCCCTTCCACAAAAACCCAGTCTAAACAAAACTCCTGACAGGAATGTGCAGGTCGCCTTCCCTCTTCTAGTAGGAGGAAGGCTCACACACTACCTCCACAGTTGGCAAAGCATCACTACAGACAGGTGGGTGCTGGAGGTAGTGGGGCAAGGTCTTACCCTGCAGTTCAAAACTTCCCCACTCAGCAGGGATACAGAAGTTTCAAACCTCTCACCCCAACAGAAAAGATTCTGCTAGAGTTAGAAGTAAAGTCCCTCCTGTCACAAAATGTAGTAGAGAGAGTACCCCTTGCCCAGTGGGGAAAGGGCCTCTACTCCGATACTTTCTCACCCTGTAGAATAATGGGGACTAGTGGCCTGTTCTGGACCTCCGATACTTAAACAAGCATCTGCGCAAACCAAAGCTCAAAATGGTCACTCTGTCAGTGATCATTCCTTCCTTGCAACAGGGAGACTGGCTAGCCTCCCTAGACCTCAGGAACACCTGTGTTCACATTCCAACACAGCCTTCACACAGAAAGTACCTCAGATTCAGATTGCCTTCTGGACACTATCAGTTTACAGTCCTGCCTTTCTGCCTTACCACAGTACCCAAGGTTTTCACAAAGTGCCTGGCTGCAGTGGTAGCTTACCTCAGGAGACAGCATGTCTCAGTTTTCCCTTACCTGGACGACTGGCTTGTAGTAGGCAAGTCTTCTCAACAGCTCAGAGACTCCCTAAAGCTCACTCTGCTCACCCTGGAGTTCCTGATCGTCTTGCAGAAGTCTCAGTTGGAACCAGTCCAAATACTAGAGTTCATTGGAGCGGAACTGGACATCCGGCAGGGAAAGGCTCTGCTTCTGTTGGATAGGATTCAGAATCTCCAGTCACTGGCAGATATTTGTGCTAAGCCGGTCAAGGCCAGCCAGGTACTTCCTCAGGTTTTGTTTTGTTTTTTAAACTTATTTTTCCCTCCGGTCACGGTCAGCAGGGGCTTCTCTCAGGCATCCTGCTGGTTCCTGCCCAGCCTGAAGTCCTCCTTGCCTGTACCTTCTCTCTCCTCCTCCTCAACACCACACTCGGCACCCCCAGCTTAACTCCTCCTGGGTGGAGCCACGCCTCCCTTGGGCGCTCTTCTTAGTCAGTCTCGGTGGCAGGACCCAGAGTGGAGGGAACCTGGGAGGTCAAACAGGCCAGACCTGGCTGCAGGCATGGGGGCAGGTGCCTTCGCGTACACCTGCCGACCGGGCTTTTCCTTGTTCTGGTGCTCGCATCCCCTGTCCCCTTCCCCCACGTGGGCACGCCCCTGAAGCAACCGCGAATGGCAACCCTACCTTGCATCAAGCTACGCTACTTTTGCATGCTGCCCAGCGTGCTGCAGTGCTCCCAGTCTCCACCAGGAGCTGCTGGCACCCCAGGACTCCCCCGATCTTCCCCCCCGGGGAGGAGAGCAGCCCAGCAGGCGCTCAATCCTCATCCGCCCCCTGCCGACCCCCTGCGCCCGAGCTCGCTCCTGAACTTGGGTCACCAGCATAACGTGAGGTGTTCCATCCAGCGCCTCAACCCTCAGCGCCACCAGGCCGGCCACTTCCTCAAGTTATTAGGTCATATGGCCTCTACCACAGCAGTGGTTCCAGATGTCAGGTTACAAATGAAGGACATTTAATACAACCGCAGGGTGCATTGGTGTCAGAAAAGATCCTCCCTGTCAAAGCTAATTCCAGTCTCAAAGGTGCTTCTTCAAGCTCTGGACTGGTGGAAAGACAGGCAAAATCTCAGGGAGGGGGTTCCCTTCCAGCAGAGGGAGCCCTCCAAGGTCCTCACAACAGATGCCTCCCTCCTAGGTTGGAGGGCCCATCTGGAGGACCTGTCCATAAGTGGAGTATGGTCCCCTGCAGAATCCAGCTGTCATATAAACCTGCTCAAGCTCAGAGCTGTGTACCTGGCCATTCTCCTGTCGGGCAAGGACAATGTCCTTGCAGACTCTCTGAGCCATATCAGCCAGGACCACCACAAGTGGACCCTGAACAGCCAAGTACTACAGTAGCTACAGTGTTCAGGAGATAGAGCACTCCAGAAATAGACTCAACAATGATCCTAATAGCCCCAGACTGGGTGAAATGGCCTTGGTACCCCCAGCTTCTCCACCTATCAGTTCAGCAGCCTGTTCATCTGCCTCCCAGTCACAGTCTCCTGACTGCATCAGAAGGCAGTCCCATACCCCGGCTTCCAATCTCTTCACCTCACTGCCTGGTACTTGAGGAGCTGGACTTCCCTGACTCTCAGTATTCAGAGCAGGTTCTGAAAATCCTCAGACTAGTTAAAAAGCCTAGCACTAAAAGACATATGCCCCCAAATGGAAGAGATTTTCTTTCTGGTGTAAAGATAATCAAATTGATTCCATGCAGTCAAGCCTTTCCTCTCTTCTGGATTACTTGGTGTACCTACAGGCCTTGGGCCTGAGAGCCTCCTCTCTGAAAGTTCACCTGGCAGCAATTTCAGCTTACCTTTTGGTGGGCAAAGAGAAAGCCGATATTTCTCACGTCATTTTTAAGAAATTCTTTAAAGGTCTGCTGCACTTTCAACCCCCATTTAGGGAACCTGTGCCTCCCTGGGATTTGAACCCATGTATAGCCATGTTAATGGATGCCCCATTCAAACCTATGGCTACAGCAGAGTTAAAGTATGTTATCTGGAAAACAGTATTCCTTGTAGCAATTACTTCTGCCAGGAGAATTTCAGAGCTGCAGGCTCTCTGTACAGAACCCAGCTACATTGTCTCCCACAGAGACAAAGTGGTTCCCAGAACCAATAGGAAATTCCTTCCAAAGTAGTTTCAGAGTTCCGCCTCAACCAGTCTGTCTCCCTACCTTTCTTCTTTACAGACAGATCTACCCCAGGTGAACGCAGGCTTCATAGTCTGGACGCTAGAAGGGCACTGACCTACTATCCAGAGCGCACTAAAGAGCTCAGGGCCTCTCATACCCAGCTTTTCTTTACCTATGGTGAGGTAGGCAAAGGTAGGCCAGCTTCTAAGAGAACTACCTCTCACTGGATAGTTTCCTGCATTCAATTTTGTTACTATAAAGCTGGCAAGCAGCCTCCCCAAGGCCTCAGGACCCACTCTACTGGGGCACTGCAACCTCAGTGTCTGTTCAAAGAGACATTCTCTTGGACCAGCCCAGTGGCATGGAGGGCTGAGGCAGCGATGCCTTACGTCCTGCCACACCGGCGACTCGTGTTTGCGGTGCAAGTAGGCCACCAAGGGTCGGCTGGAGAGGGAGAGGATTGAACTTCTGGAGGACAGCTCTCCCCTCCCGGGGAGGGAGAACTGGTGCTCCTGCCAAATGACCACCCCCAAGTAGAGGCTTGTGGGCAGTATGGGTCTGTTGGGCGCCTGAAAGGGGAGGGCGCTGCGGGACTTCTGCTGATGTGCACGCTCCTCCATGCACATACATCTGACTGTGTGCACCCCAGCAACGGGGAAAAGGGAACAAAAATGGAGGAAAAACCTGATGGCAGGATGACATCTGACCCTCATCACCCAGCGACCGAGCTAAAGGTAAGTCCCAGGGATACCGGGGTGATGGGGCTGGGGGGGTCAGACAGAAGGGGGCAGCTGGTGACGAAAGGAGATAAACACAAGAAGGGAAAAAAAAAAAAAGACATTCCTTTGCTTGATATCTGCAAAGCAGCTACTTGGAAAACTGTATAGACTTTCATAAAGAACTACTGTTTAGATGTAAAGTCTAGATCAGATGCTAGAGTTGGCACAGAAGTTCTGCAGAACCTGTTCCCAAAATAGATTCTGTTCCCTTCTCCCAACTGCACTGCTTTGTAATCTGCTGTAGTCAAGAATACGGAGGGGGTTCCTGGGGTGAGAAGAAAGAATTACTTGCCTTAGTAATCTTGTTTCTTCCAAGGGATCCCTCAGTATTCTTGACCTCCCACCCATCCTCCCCTCACAGAACCCCTCTGTTTGAGGTTCTACAGTCCTTTACTCTGGCCAAATGTTTTCTTGTAGAGCAGCATTTTTGGTACAAGGCTTCACAATTCATGCAATGTTTTATTTGCCTTGAGCAGTTTGGTGTTTTTTCTGGTTCCTTTTCATGGGTTGGCAGTATAGCCTAGAGGTTAGAGTAACGAGCTGTGAACGAGCTTGGTACGTCCAGCAGACCAGACCTTGGTTTGATTCTCACAACCTCCACTTGCATACTGTGTGACTCTGAGCAAATCACTTAACCTCCCAATGCTCCCAGGTCACCCCTGAAAACAGGCACTTTTGCCTAGTGGGCCTTACCCGGTTAACAAAGACTAAATAAAAATAAATAAATAGATTGTTCTTCTTAGGGCTGCAGTGGGCGCAGTCCTGCAGACCTCTTGCTATGAGAAAAGGACTCCTGCATTCCTTCCGACGAACAACATGTTGGGAATGGAGCACAGTCATCCCTAGAGCACTCCGGTCCTTATCTGAACTGGCACTGCATTGTTTTTGCCTGATCCACAAGACTGGGGGATTGGACACACCCAGTGTCATTCTTATATTTCCGGGGCGCGAGGTGGTAGGTGCTGTGGGGGATAGCTATAATTTAAAGAAAAGAAAATCAGCAGTCACGGCACAATGCACCGTGTCCAAGATGGCCACCACACACCACTGTGCATGCGCGTCCACCAGCACATGTGCAGTGGTGTTTGGCAGCCATCTTGGACATGGCGCATTGTGCCATGGCCGCCGATTTTTTTTCTTTTAAATTATAGATATACCCCTCCACCCGACCCTCCGTCTCAGCACCCACCACCCCGCCCCTCCAGAAACATAAGATCGACACTTGGGGTGCCCAATCCCCCAGTGTTGCAATCAGGATGCCCCAAGTTTTGTTCTTCCATATCCCTCCACCCAATCCTCCCTCTCAGCACCCCCTGCAGAAACTTAAGAATGACACTGGGGTGCAAATCCCCAGTGTCATGGTTCAAGATGCCCCAAGTTTTTTTTCTTCCATATTCTCCTGCCCGACCCTCCCCTCAGCACCCACAACCCCACTCCCCCAAAGAAGCGTAATATGACACTGGGGTGCCCAATCCCAAGTGCCGAAATCTCGGTCTGTGACACTGGGGGTGCCCAATCCCCCAGTGCGAAAATCCTCAGTCTTTTTTTTTTTTTGTACCTGTAAAAAGAAAACAGTCCATCAATGTCTTTTGTGGCCAAGACTCCCTCCATCCGACCCTCCCACTCAGCACCCACCCCCAACCCCAAGCCGTTACTTACCAATCAGTGGTCTGATTTCGTAATCCTCTCTAGACCACGGGCACGTCTTCACTCTTCAATGCCGGACTGCGAACTGAGGAAATCTGGTATGCGCTTCAGTGTATTTCTGTGGGATTTTGAACTTAGTAGAATAACTTGGCCATTTTTCATTATCTTTGCCCCAGATTTTCAACATACCTTTTTTGGGACACCACCTCATGAACACTGCAAGTGACATTAGGTAAATCTGGCCCAAAAGGAGATTTTGTGGTCATTGTACAAAATCACCATTCGGGCAGAAGTTGAAAATTTTCTCCACCATTGTTCATGAGGTGGAGTCATAGGATGGCTATGTTGAAAATTTGGTGTAAATATATTTCAGAAACAACAAAGTTATGAGCTTGTGTTGAATTTTGCAAACGCAGGCTCGTAACTTTGGTAATTTTCAATATTTTTACCCCAAATTTACAACATAGCCATATGTTTACAGCATCTCATGAATGTGACAGCTGTCATTTTTCAAATCGTGGTCCAAATGTTTTTTTTTACATCCCGAAAGGTGATTTTGTGTTCCCTGCGTAAAATCACCTTTCCGGCAGGAGTTGAAAGTTTTTTCTGCCATTGTTCATGAGGTGGGGTCATAAGAAGGCTATGTTCTAAATTTGGTGTAAAATTATTAAAAAAACAAAGTTACAGGGATAACGTTGAATTTTGCAAACACAGACTTATAAGATTGGTAATATTCAGTACTTTTACCCAAAATTTTCAGCATAGCTATTTCTTTACCGCTCCTCGTGAATGTGACAACTGTCATTTTTCAGCTCCTGCCCAAAATGTGTTTTTGCGTCCCAAAAGTTGATTTCGCAATCCCTGTGCAAAGTCACCTTTCAGGCAGGAGTTGAACATTTGCTCTGCCCTTCTTCAGGAGGCAGGGTCAAAACAAAGCTATGTTCAAAATTTGGTATACAAATACTACAGAACAACAAATTTATGAGCCTACATTACATTTTGCTAACGCATGCTCATAACTGTGGTAATTTTCAATATTTTTACCCCAAATTCCTCAGTTGTAGCCCTGTTGGCTATGGCCGGAGCTTACTTCGTTAGGCATAGGGTTTAGAGTGGTGCCTTTTGCCCCTTTTCAGCTTTGAAAAAATCTGACTAGCAAACAGCACAGCCTACAGGCAGTAATCGCTTACTACAATCTGATTGGTAGTTTACTTTTAATCATTTAAATAAACTTCCCCTCCTCCGGGGCCAGTTGAACCCAGCTGGCTAACTGCTATAGTCAAGAATACTGAGGATCCCTTGGAAGAAACAAGATTACTATGGTAAGTATTTTTTTAATTATTTTCCATAGTAGCTGTCAAAGGCAAAAGGATGAATGAAGAAAGAGAAATCACAGAACAAAGATGTACATATTATGAATCTAAAAAGCTTTCTTTCAAATCTGCGCCCTTAATAGAGATATGAGGCCAGATAGTCAAAGCATTAGAATGTGTATTTGTGTTGTGTTGGCTCATGCAGCAACATTTAAAACATTTTTTCTCATATAGTCAAGGTTCTGAACTGGCTTCTAAAGGAAGAGAGCTTGCATATCATTTCAGCACAGAAGGGACTCCAGTAATGATTGGTAAGTGTTGTAGAGTTTGACACGATTTTTCCTTTTTCTAGCCTCCTTTTCCAAATTTTGCTCCAAACCACGCTTTAGTATTTCCCTCAGGCAAATGTGAAAAGATGGGGGAGGGGTGATGAGCAACAAAAGCTTGGAAGTGCTCTACTCCCTTCCCCATTACCTGATTTTTCTCTTTTTCTTTTTACAAACGTATACTGTATATTTGTTTTTATATGGTCATCTTTTCTTCCTTGTTTTTCCTTCTTGTGTTTTTTTAATGTTTCTTCCCTTTGTCCCCTGATCCAACAATCAAGGCTACCATGGCTGCTTCCTTCACTCCATAGTCAGCCAGTAGGATATGTAAACATGCCAGATTGCTTGCACCCTCATTCCTTGGAAGCGGAGTACCACATCTCCACAAGACACCTGGCACGGATGGAGAGAGATCCGTCGTGATCCCCTAAGGGAGACATGTAAAATCCCTGTAAAGCAGACTGTACAGACCACAAGGCCTGCTTCAGTCAGCGACTTTCTGTTTCTATGAAACCTAAACCCAATAGCAAACTGGGGTCTTCCAGGTGGTGGGGCAGAGCACTGCCACTTCACAACTGAGTCAGCCCATTTGCTTTTCCTCTGGTGTCCCTCACGTCCTGTAACAGCACTGGGTAACACTACTCTCTCCTTTTAGTATTGTGGTGTTGCAGAAGCATGCAGGTATGGGTGCGCCACAATGCATGTTTCGTTTTTTAAGTAATCTTTTCTGTCCATTCCATTTTTCTTTTTGCATCTTGGCACCATGGCAACAGTAGTGGTTGCCATGGCTGCACCCTACCTCCGAGCAGGAGGGTTGGTGAGTAGTTACCTTTCTAATCGGCTCCAGAGCCTTTCCTTGGTTGGCCGCAGGGTTGTATGTGCGAGTGTCTCAGGGGTGGCACTCCCTCCCATGTCAAGAGACATGCATCTCCCCTCTGTGATAAAGATGTTACCCCAGTCTGGGATTCTAGGGGCTCACATTCAAATCCCAGTCTACCAGATGGTAGCATAATGCACTGCTGCTATGCCACAGTCTGGGATTCTGGGGAGCTCACATTCAAACTTCAGTCTACCAGATGGTAGCATAACGCACTGCTGCTATGCCACAGTCTGGGATTCTGGGGAGCTCACATTCAAACTCTAGTCTACCAGATGGTAGCATAATGCACTGCTACAACGCCACAGGCCTGGCCTGACAGAAATGCTTTAGGAAACCTTTGCCTGTTCTAGGCCTGCTAGACTGAGAAGAACCGGGGAGGGGGGGTTATTCTTAGAATTTTATTTATTTAGTTAGTTAAGATTAGTTTGTCAGATTAGACCCACTGAGGTGAAATCTCATTTACAGGCATACTCAAAGACAGCAGCAGCAAGCAAGACAAACAATGAGCGTGATCTAATAGGTACATAACGTTTTATAAAAGGCCTTCAGCACTGACATCACTGTATTGAAGAAATTTGAATTTCACAATGAAGGAGATAAAAAGATGCAGCAGCTGCAAATGCATGTGTAATTATGTCATATTGTACTCTGACCTTGTGTTTGGCACAACCACTGATCTATTGTGTTAAGTCCATAAATTGATATCCGTTTTGCATGTAGTCAGCAGCTGGCTTAAGTAGGGCACTGATTGCTTTATATACCACTTTTACTAATCTTGTGTTGTTTGCGTCTATAAAATGGCATGCATAAAAGAAACCATCTGATTGGCTGAAACAAGTCACTTGACCATATAATTATTCCCCTTAATTACACAGGTTCGGTGTTTAGTGCATTTTAATGCTTTAACAGCGAATTGTTTTAGAACAATAAAATACTTCCAGGATGTGTAATTACAGTCAGAAATCATACTTCTCTGCTGTGTTTGTGCCTCGTGCATAATAACATCACCAAGGCATGCGATTATTGGCCAGTAATTGCACACACTGTCTTGTCTTCCTTCTTGTATAAAACAAGCACATTTGTTTGGCTCATAGTATTCCATTTGTATTCAGAATACTTAGTTTTCTAAAAGTACAGTAGAACCAGGAAGCCAAAGCCCTGCTGTGTAATCAAGAGATAGAAGTGGGGAGGTGCCTACTCAACCGCATCAGTGACATGCAAAAAGAGAGAAAGTTTGCATGCATGCAGAAACAAGATTCATAATCTTATTTATTAGCAAGTCACCAGTGTTACAATCTCTTGTACGGAGCATCCAAAGCACAGCTGACATCTTGCTATACACTTCATCAGGGCCAGTGATCCCTAGAGCCTATCATTGTATTGATTGGCAGATCATCTAAAAGTCTTCATTTTCTTTTTTTCCACAAATGTTTTTATCCTCCCTTGCAGACCTGAGCAGCTGTCAGCCTTGTCCCCATGCTTGGTGGCTGTCCTCACTTCACTGCTGGTCCGAGAACTAGTTCCCCCATGGTAAGGGGAGGGGGAGGGCTGTCCCCCCTCCACACACACACACACACACACACACACACACACACACACATTCAAATCACTCTAGGACCAGAGTAGTATGATGGACCACTGAGATGCAGGCTGGACTTCATATAGCCTAGGCTCCTAGATCTTCCTTCTGATTTTTCCTCCTTACCCGTTGTTGGGGGCAGGCATGTCGACGAGTTCATGTAGAGGCACACACATACCACGGAAGTCCTGCAGCTACCTCCCGTTCTTACTGCTCCCTACCCATCCTACCACCAGGCCTCCACCTGGTGGCAGTCACGCGGCAGTGCCAGTAGTCTCCCTTCTCTAGGAGAGGAGGGCAGTCCATCGGATGCTGTATCCTCCCCCTCCCCCCGCTGCCAGCCCCCAGCAACCCGAGACCACTCCTGATCCCAGATCACCGGCATGGCAGGCAGTAGCACCACCACAGTGCCTCTGGGCCAGCCTTAATTCTTCATTTTCTTATAAGAACACAGACTATACCTCGTCCCAGTATATAGCACTGGGACATGTGCCTTGGAAACCAGAGTTGTTAATATCTCCAGTTACACAGGGTATCTGTGGACGTGCCCACGGCTGCTCCCTGTGTCAAACATCATACTGGGACAGCCGTGGGTGGTTGTGGGCGTGTCGTGGGCTTCAACATGCCGGCAGGAGGGATGGAGGCAGGATCAACCGGATACAAGTAAAATATTTCAGCAACTATAAGTGACAAAAATCCTTATACTTTGCAAAAAAGCTAATCGGGCCTTACCTTACACCCAAGCATGGCCCGAATACAGCGGGACTTTTCCCCTTAAAGGAAACCCTCTTTTCCCTTATGGCAATGTCAACTTCAGCTGTAAACTACAGTGATTTTTTTATAGTTATTCCTTTTCCCGTTCTGCTTAAGATGGGTATTTGTGACATCTTGGACCCCATCTCGAATTATTGATCATTTTTTTCAACCCTTGTGGTGCTGAGTTTTTTACTTTGTAAGTATAGTTCTTTGTAGTTTATTAAAGTGGTTTAATTTCTAAAAACTTATATTCAAAAATGTTTAGTTTGAAATGTTATTATGCTGTACCCTTTACTTAAATTTGCTTGTGTTAGTATTCTGTTTCAGGCCTTCTGGTCTTTATTACTAAATGATCTTGCAGTAGAGGCCTGGAGACTGTGTGATCAGTGCTCAGATTGGTTCAGACTACTCTGACAGTCCAGGCAGAGAGCACTGCTTAAAGTGGTAATCAAATGAAAAAAACCATCAATTCGAAGAACTATAGTCACAAGGTAGGTAACTTTTTCATCTCTCTTTCCCCGAGGTGGAGGAGTTTTAGCACACACAATATTAGGGGTGACTTGGAATGAAGCTACAGGACAGATCAAGTTCCTAATTCTGGATCCACATTACACAGGAGATGAAGATCTGCAGGTTATCCAAGAAAAGGTATGTATTGAGTGGGAACTCTGCAAACAAACTCTGGACAGAGCCGGTACGGCTGCAGCTGCGCTGAGGGAGGAACATGGCATTGTCTGCCGTGTCCAAGTTGGCGGCGGAGTTTTGTGTGCATGCGCGATGACTCGTGCATGTGTAGAGAACTCCAGTGGCCATGTTGGAATCAGTGGACCATGCCGCCCGAAGTTCAGTGCGCATGTGTATAGAACTCCGCTGCCATCTTGGACACGGCAGACAGTGCAGTGTTCTACCGCTACTGACAGACAAAATAGTGCTGTGAACGCTCAGTGATTGCCATTCATCTCCACTATTTAACATATGAACATACGAAGAAGCCAGCTGAGGAAGGCCATTTGGTCTATCAATTCTGCTCGTGTTGCAGGGTCCACAGCTTGAGCTACTGTCCCTGCCCCCTCGCCCCACTCCTCCGATCCTCCCTACCCATAATCCTTAACAAGTCCAGTCAGTATCTGGAAAGCTTCTTTTTCTCTATGTGCTCACGAGATGGCTGCAGGGCTATGCCTGCTGCAGTCATAAAAATGCAGCACTATGTGAAAATGTTTACCTAAATTGCCTTTTGGGTTTCAAGGATAGTGCTTGCATCTCCGGTACAGTAACAAAGTAATTTAAAGGGGAGCATTCATGGACAGTGACGATCCTAGTTTGAAAGTCCACAAAAAGCTCTTTTAAACAAGGTATTTAACTTAACTGTAGCTAGCAGGAGTCAGGAGACATACATGAATAATTCTGTCCAGTTTTGATACTACGCTGCCACCGTTTTATGGAACTTTGTGATGTCATGAAGAGACAAACTTTGCCTAACTTTGCATGTCAATGACAATGCTTGTCCCTGCATGATATTATGAGGTTATATAAAATGATGGCAGTGTAGTATCAGTATTAAATAGACTTAGTCATTTATATCTCCTGACTGCTGCTAGCTACAGGTAAGCCAGATACCTTGTTTAAAAGCTTATGGCCACAGTTCATGAATGTTCCCCTTTAAGGTCGAAGGGACTTTTCATCCATCAAGTCTCCCCCCACCTCCCCCTGGCTTCACAAACAGGAGCCAACAGCATGAATGCAGACATGTACTAATTTATAGAGATTTCTCACCCTACTACCACCCAAGGTACCCTGTAATTCCTTTAGTAAGCAGAAATGTGGTCCATGTTTACCTTGAAGGCCTGTACTATATTTATGTCCATAGTCTCCACTGGTAGGCTGTTCCAAAAGTTCAGGAAATTGGAGGGGGGGCATCCATGCGTCCAAGTAATTTTGTTCAGTATTCACAGAAGAAGTGTAAGGGGAGGGACCAAAGTTAGGCAACGGAAGCGCCACTGGGAGGGAGGTGGACACCAGTTCATTTAAGGAGGTGAGGGTCTTAAAGGAGCTTGCTAATCTGAAAGCGGACAAGGCAATGGGGCCAGACAGGATACATCCCTGAGTGTTAAGAGAACTTAGGGAAGTGCTAGCAGCACCACTGGCAGCTCTGTTCAACAGTTCGCTGGAAACAGGTGTGGTACCAAAGGACTGGAGGAGAGGCAAATGTAGTCCCTCTCCACAAAAGTGGAAGCAGGGAGGAGGCTGGTAGTTACAGGCCAGTCAGCCTGACCTCGGTGGTGGGGAAACTAATGGAATCACTACTAAAAGAAATGTTTGTGATATATCTCAAATTCAACAGAGCACAAGATCCGACACAGCATGGATTCACAGCGAGAAGAACCTGTCAAAAATATCTGATAGAGTTCTTTGACTGGGTGACTAGCGAGATGAATCGGGGAGGTCCAGTGGATGTGGCCTACCTGGATTTCAGCAAGGCCTTCAACACCATCCCACATAGGAGGCTAGTAAACAAGCTAGGCAACCTGGGAGTGGGTCCCAGGGTGGTAAACTGGGTCAAAAATTGCCTAAGCGATAGGACAGAGAGGATGGTGGTGAACGGAGTTCAATCCGAAGAGAGGGGGGTGACCAGTGGGGTCCCGCAGGGATTAGTGCTTGGACCAGTCCTCTTTAATGTCTTCAGAAGCAACATTGCAGTGGGTTTGGAAGGGAAGGTGTGTCTCTTTGCAGAAGACACAAAGATCTGCAACAGGGTTGACACTCCAGGAGGGGTAGAGAAAATGAGAAGAGACCTAAGCAAGCTTGAGGAGTGGTCAAGGGTGTGACAGCTAAGATTCAATGCAAAGAAGTGCAGGATCATGCATTTGGGGCACAGAAATGTGGGGGGAGGAGTACATGATGGGGGGGTAGGTACTGACGGCCACCAAACAGGAAAGGGATCTGGGAATAATCATATCTGATGATTCAAAGAAGGGCAACGAAGACAGTGCAGGGCCTGCTCCAAAAGTCACATGAGGAGAGACTGGGAGACCTCAATATCTATACCCTGGAGGGGAGATAAGATAGAATCCTACAGATATCTAAAAAACATAAATAGCGTACCGGAGGGTAGCATCTTTCAGAAAAGGAGATGTCCAGGAATGAGGGGTCATGACATGAGGTTGGAAGGGGGTAGACTAAGGGCTAGCTTGAGGAAGTATTTCTTTACAGAAAGGGTGGTGGATGTATGGAATAGACTCCCAGTGGAGGTGGTGGGGGCAAATATAGTGGGGGGATTTAAGCATGCATGGGACAGGCATAGGGGAACCCTAGCAATAGGAACGAGGAGGTAAAGCTAGAGATCAAGTAGGGTCTGTGGCTTTTACAGTAGGCAGGGAAAATTGGCAGACTAGATGGGCCTAGTGGTCCTTATCTGCCATCAATTTCTATGATCTAAAGGTCACCAAACAATGTGAGAAGGCTGTGAGGAGAGCCAGTGAAATGCTGGGGTGCATAGGGAGAGGCATCACCAGCAAAAGGAAGGATGTGGTGATGCCATTGTATAGAACATTGGTGAGACCTCATCTAGAGTACAGTGTCTAGTTCTGGAGGCCACATCTCCGGAAGGACATAGAAGTGGTTCAGAAAAGGGCGACAAAAATGGTGCAAGGGCTGCACCCAAAGTCATATGAGGGGAGACTGGAGGATCTCAATATGTATTCCGTGGAGGAGAGGAGAGAGAGTTGGGGTGGATATGATAGAGACTTTCAAATACCTCAAGGGTGTAAATAAGGTACAAGAGGGTAGCACCTTTCAAAAAAAAGATGTTCAAGAACAAGGAGCCATGATGTGGAACTAGAGTAGGATAGATTTATGGGTAACGTGAGCAAGTGTTTTTTCACAGAAAGGGTTGTGGCTCCATGGAATAGCCTCCCAGCAGAGGTTGTAGGGGCCAAAACAGTAGGGGAATTCAAAACACATGGGACAGACATAAAGGAGCTCTAACGATAGGAAAGAGGGGGTATGCCGCAGATGATTTAGGATCTGCGGTATATGAAACAGGTAGGGAAAATGGGCAGACTAGATGGGCCAAGGAGTCCTTATCTGCCATCAAATTCTGTGTTTCTATGTTTCATGCAGACTCATGTCACATAGAAAAAAAAAGAAAACACTGTCTACAACTGTTACAGGGAGAAGTGCTTATCTAAGACCCATTCTGACTGCATTATTCAAAAAAGACAGGCTCCTTGCTCACCAAAGCATTTATACAATAATGTTATTCAGATGACTGTCCCAACATTTTCAAACCTGGCCACATATAAATAGCGAGTGTTTCACCATGAATATAACTTTGTCAAGGCTGGTGGCCTACATAATAATCATGTAATAAGAATGTTTTTAATTCATAATATGTGTACTGAAATTATTTAAAGTAAAATTACTGAAATGTTTTACATACCCTTTGTGACGTGCATACAGATCTCAAATTATAATACAACATTTGCAAGAAATTGGTACTGGTCCTTGCTATAACAAGAAAAATTAAGAATACATTTACTATATGTATATCACCTTTACTGTAGTTTATTCCACTTCAAGGAAAGAGAGCATAATACTCAACTGCTTTACCTTAGAAACAGTGACGGCAGAAAAAGTCCAAAGGTCCATCCAGTCTACCCATAGCAACCTGTCAAGCCCAGGAACCTATTATCCATATCGGGTTTTATCCCACACTGTCCATCCCCATGCTGCTGCCCTACTGCTACCACCCTGAGCAACCAATAAGCCCGTCACTCTGTCCTAGCCAGGCTTGAAACCATTCATAGTTTTGGTGCCAACTACATCAGCTGACATACTGCTACACCACTCTCTCTGTAAAATAAAATTTTCTGACATTTCTCTTGAACCTTCTCCTGACAACTTCCAGTTGTGCCCCATGTTCTTGATTCACTACTCATGCTAAGTAATTTACTCATAGTTTACCTTGTTGATTCCTTTCAGGAACTTAAAAGTCTCTATCTGGTCTTTAGTGAGTAGGTGTTCAGTGCCTTGAGCTGATCCCTGTAAAATCTGCCCTTCTGGCCCTGAATAATTTTGGTCACTCTGTGCTGCCCCATCTCCAGGCTCTTCTTATCTTTCCTTAGGGGAGGATTCCACAACCGGGCACAGTATTCCATGTGCAACCTCACCAGTGCTCTACAGAGAAGTAATAATACCTCTTTTCTTCTACTGTGAATACCCCTTCCTATACATTCAAGCATTCCGTTTGCCTTACTGTAGGCCTTGCAACATTAGCATGATTGTTTTAGGGAGTAACTAATGATGACTCCTAGGTCTCTTTCCTCAGTGGTAGTGCCCAGCTTTACTCTCTGACCCAGTACTCTATCCTGGAGTTCTTGTTTCCTAAGTGCATCACCTTGAACTTTTTTGACGTTGAATTTCACCTGCCAAACCTTCGAACACCTCGCCAGTCTTTGTAGGACCCTCTGCATCTCCTTAATCCCCTCCTCCAGGCCTGGTCACCCAAACTCTTCTGTCTAGTCCTCGGAACCCTGAGGCAGCCCTCACTGGCTGAACAGAGTGGACGAACAGGGGTGTGTGGATGCAGGAGCACTGCCAGGTAGGCTGGAGCCAGTCAATGTAGGGCTTTATAGGTTAGAAGACCTATTTTATTTTATTTTTTTTTTAATTTCTTTTAGCCTTACCTCCTCGGCTGGGGTGTTCCTATGGTTCCCCATATCAGGTCTTCAGCTGGCGGCTCCTGCATCAGTCGCCGTGCCCAAGCTACCACCTCCTCACCTTCACCCTCTCTCTAGACCACATCGTGGTCCCCAGTCATGGAAGGCCAAGGGATCAGGGCCAGAGGGAGCTCCTAGAAGTGACTGGTGCAACACCGTGGCCCAACCCTCATGTGTCAGAGGATTCAGCAGATTTTAACCCCCAAGTCCCCCTCACAGCACAGGTGTGCAATGACGCCAGTGACGCAGCAGTGCACATTTCCACACACCACTCATTGGACGTCTGCTGTACCGACTCTTTCTTACTCCGCGACTTGCCCCAGCCCCCAGCCACCGCTAGGAGCCAGCACTTGTGCGGGTGTCCCTTCCCACCCTCCCCGGCAGAGGAGAGCAGTCCCTGGGACACTCAGTCCTCCTCCTCCTCCCCCCGGCCGACCCCCAATGACCTGAGCTCGTTCCCGAAACCGGGTCGCCGGTGTGGTGCGAGGTGTGGCATCCAGCACCTTAACCCTCAGCAGCACCAGGCCAGCAGAAGACCTATTTTAAATGAGATACGCTACTTCGCTGGCAGCCAGTGCAGATCACTCAGTGCTGGGGAGGTGTGGCTTGATCTTGGTAAGCCTGTGAGTAATTGAGTAGCTGGGTTCTGCAGCAGCTGCAGTCATCATAACTTACCCCCACTAACCCCAAGGTAGAGAGCGTTACAATAGTCCAACCTTGAGGTCACGAATGCATGGCTCAGTGTGGCCAGGTCCTGAGGAGGGATACAGGATGGAATCTGTCAGACATTCCAAAAATGGAACAAGCCGTTCTGGACTACAGCCAACACCTGATCCTCCATTGTCAGACCTTCAACCAGGATGAGTCCCAGATTCTTTACCCTCGGGCTGACTAGCAAACTGGAGCCACTGATCTGAAGCCCAGTCTCTCCTGTGCCGGCTGCCAATCCCCCCTTTCAACCTGGCTGAACCACTGGAACCTTAGTCTTCTTGGGGTTCAGTCTCAACCTGCTAGAAGCCATCCAGTTCTGGATCTTGGCCAGACATTCATTAAACACGTCACCTGCACCCTGAGTCTCGGAAGCAAAGGACATATAGAGCTGGGTATCATCCACATAGCAGTGAAATCCCAGCCCAAAACATCTAATGACTTTGCCCGGGAGTAGCATGTATACCGCGAGCAACATTGGTGACACGACCGACCCCTGCGGTATGCCAAAGGACAGAACCACAGGGTTCAAGGAAAAATTTCCAAGAACTATCCTCTGGGTTCTATCACATAAAAATGACTCAAGCTAGCAGATGACAGTGCCAGTGAACCCAGCGTACCCCTTACGAGGGGTCCAAAAGTACGCCATGATATCAAATGCTGAAGAGAGATCAAGGAGGATGCGAATCAATCGATCCCCTCTATCCCTCACCCTGAGCAGATCATTGAGCACCCTGACTAGTGCCATCTCTGTGCTGTGCCTGGCTCTGAAACCTGACTGGAATGGTTCATTAATGTTAGAGGCTGCTAGGTGTTCCTCCAGCTGCAGCACCACAATTTTCTCAATTACCTTCCCCAGAAAGGGAAGGTTAGAGACTGGATGATAATTCACCAAAACATCTGGGTCTGGAGGTTTTTTCAGAAGGGGCTTTACCAGTGCGCATTCAAGTGCTACTAGAACTAGCCCCTTCTGCAGCGAACATTGGGCCCAGATGATCAACACAACTCACTAAGAGTACTTTCTGGCCTTGGTCCAGTTTGCAGAAAGTTGGGCATAACTCCAAGATCACCTAGCAAACCTCTTCCAATGTTACCAGCCAAAACTCACCCTAAGAACACCTAATGCATTCCCGGCCCACAGGCCAACCACTGCTGGGCTCCAAAGGTCCCATTGCAA
This sequence comes from Neoceratodus forsteri, assembly GCA_016271365.2. Classification (NCBI taxonomy): domain Eukaryota; kingdom Metazoa; phylum Chordata; order Ceratodontiformes; family Ceratodontidae; genus Neoceratodus; species Neoceratodus forsteri. The sequence continues at coordinate 57,586,123 of CM057453.1, read as the reverse complement.
TAATTCCGGTCCTAATGGACGACACCCTATCCGAGAAGAACCGAGCAAACTTCTCACATTTTGTGAGTGAAATTGCTCTCACGGGCTCTAGACAGGCAGGGTGGCGAAGCTTATCTACAGTCTGGAAGAGCCAAGCCAGTCAGTTCTTCCCAGTAGCAATCTCTCTCGACAATAATTCTGCCTTCTTCTGAGAGATTGCCTTCTGATATTCCTCATAGTGGGAAATCAGAACTAGTTTGTCCTCCATGGCCTTAGACTTCCACCAATGATGCTTCAACCTCTAACCCCTGGATTTAAGTGCTCTCAGTTCACCATCAAATCACAGCAAGCCAAGATGTGACACCAGGGGACGTACACAGACTGGTGCTAGAAGGTCGAAGGCCCCAGTGACAGTCTTATTATATGCTGCCACTGTGGTCTCCAACCTCTTGGCACCTGCTGCCAACATTTCTGACATGTCCAGCACTGACTTAAGTCCTTCAGGTCCTAGATCTCTCAAAGGTCAGTACTGAACCATCTCCACAGGGGATGGACTACAGGGAGGAGCCCTGAAGCAGAACCTGATGACACAATGATCCAGCCAACTGACCATATCAGTCTCGAGCTCATTCATCTCGAGCACCAGGGAGAATATGTGGTCCAAGGCATGGCCATGTTGATGTGTCGTGGTGGTAATAACCTGTGCTAGGCCCAGAACTTCCATCGTCTGGAGAAAATCCCTACCAAAACGGGATCCTTTGTCATCCACCCAGGATCTGAAGTCCCCTAGGATAAGCCACCTAGGCGACGCCAAGACCAGGTCAGCGATGTAGGACATGATTTCCTGCAGAAACTCCCCATTGTAATCTGGAGGCCGGTACATGAGGAGGATTTTGCAGCCTGCGCCCGGACCACCACTCACTAAAAAGACTCAACATCTCCCACTGGGTGTGCCACCAAGTTCAGCTCAATTCTGAATAGATGCCCCCCCCCCAAAGCAATCCTTTCTCTGGCAGTGCACCACCGAGAAGCCAGCCAGGATCGATGCCTCCAGAACTGGCCCAGAAACATCCTCCAGCCAGGTCTCAGTAATGTATGTCAGATCAACAGAGGAAATAAGATTTTCCGTAATTGCGGTCTTATTCTTCAGTGAGCTGACATTGCATAGCATTGCCTGAAGAGGAAGGAACGAGCCAGCAGGCCCAATGCCTGCCTGCCCACTCAGTCCAGCAGGATCCCTGTGCACAGGAACCAGCCAGGATGGACCTCTCTCTAAACCTCTTGACCCTAGAGCATCCCCTGGTTCACACAGCCCCAGTAGAGACCACCCCCTTATTTCTTCCCAAACTACAGACTTTTGTTCTGCCCCTCTGTGCAATAACCTCCTCCCTGCATCATCGGCACACTTCTGCCAATAGCAGGAGGGGTCAAAAAGGAGCAGATCTCTAAGCCAGGAAGGGGAGTAACACAGCCTAAAGGACTCAAATAAACGGCAGATCTAAAACAAGCAAAACCGTAAAATTCCACCACTAACCCACGCATGCCACCATACAACTCTTTCTGTAACTGCACACTCATTCTTCATTCACACCAGCTACCTAAACCCCCATTACCACCCTTCCCAACTATAAAAAATTTCACCCAACAAATTACTGTATTGCAGCCAATAAGAGAACCCAAAACCTATATTGAAAGTGCCAGTAGTCCCAAGAGTAAAGGAGTCCTAAAGTATTCTAGGTCCCAATGTGAATAGCCAGTGTAAATAACCAGATATTCTAGGAGCGTGGATATGTTGTTCATCCACACTGTCTGGCATTGTCCCTTTCCCCTTTAAATCTTGAACCGGAATTCTTCAAGCTGGCTCCTCCCACCCACCCAGGTGGTAAATACCTCGGCTCCGCCCCAAGACACCAGATCTTCCTTTCCGCTGGAAGATACAGGTTCCCTCATGCTACCTTGCAGTAACAGAGGCCCTGGAGTCAAATCAATGGTTTTCGCCGCACTTACTCACCTTAAAACTCGTAAGAGTGTACGATTCAGATCCGAACCCTTCAGATATGGAGGACAAGTCATTCCCCGGGTTTCGCCGGTGTCCTTGTGGACAAAAAATGTCTCGCAACGATCCCCACCTCTCGTGCGTATACTGCCTCGGCACGTGCATGACACCTCGGCATGCGCCATCTGTTCAGCCTTTCATCCTACCATTCTGGAGGACCATAAGGCGTGCCTTAAGTTGGGGAGACCGGAGCTTCGCAATCCACGGTGAAATCGAAGGGAGGCCAGGTGGGCGGTTTCATGGCTACAGAATCCTTCCCGAGGCAGCTCGAGCAGATGGTGGCCTTAAGAAGAAGCTGCCAGGCTTCAGCCAACCGAAGCTTCTTCGTGCCGCTCAACTTGGGCTCCACCTTCATGGGATCCTTCCGGGAGTTGTGCCAGTCTCTCCCTACTAAGGGTGAGGCGCCCTCGGTCTCGCATTCCTCCCGATCCAAGAAGAAGGATAAGGATCCTAAACCATCTTCTTCTACCCAAAGAAGACGCTTCTGGGACCGAGAGTGGTTCAACTCTCAGGAGCAAGGGGTCTCGACCACGGTCAAGATCGCCTCCTCGGCTGCTGGCTTTTCGGAGCTTCCGTCAGGCCAGGGCACTGAAGCCGAGGATATGGCAGAACCGGCCGAGATTTCTTTTGACCCGATCGAGCCGTTGTCGCTGATGCCTGTCAACTACTCTCTGGAGAGGACTCCTATTCTCTCCTTCTCCGACGAGGAGACCCGTCCTTCGGGCATCCCGATCGAGGGACAAGAGCCGGAACCCCGGTTCTCGCCTAATCTGGCTAATCCCCACCGACAGAGCCGACGCCGTCGGTCTCGATCGAGGAGTAGGACCCCGTCAGTCGAAAAACTGAGAAAGGGCCACAAACACTCCCAGAAGAGGTGCCGCCACCGGTCCTCATCCTCCTTGGACGAGGAGAGACTTAGATGGAAGCTCCGTCGACGTTATGAGGACCTCATGTGGCAGCAACTTCTTTTAACAGGTCAAAAGCTGGCAGCCCCGGCGGTACCAGCCATTACTTGGCCTCAGCCTCTTTGGCCGACACCGACTCCCTCGGTGCCGAGGACGCCGGTTCTCCCTCCGGTGGGTCTGGTGCGCATTTCAGCTCAGCCTGTTACGGGCTCCCCACCAATTTTGGTGGAACCACCACCAAAACAGCCTCAGGGAGGGGTTCCCTCTAAGGAGGACCGACCTCGGGCCTTCCCCATAGGTTGTCCATCATGGTCACTCCTGATCGCCCTAGGCGTATCGAGGGGGATTTGGGTGGGAGACCCTTGTATCCAGACTCCTCGGATTCGGATACTACTGGCCTTCACTCTCATGATGAGCTGTCGGTGTTAGGCATGGAGGAAGGGCCTTCTTCCTTCCAGGGCATCCTTCGACTCATTTCAGAATCCACAGGTATGCCTCTGCAGCCCATTCAGAAAACAGAATATCCTCTCATGGATATTCTCAAGAGGGGGGATACCCTGACGGAGACCTTCCCAGTGGCCGAAGCCATAGTTGACCGGCTCTGGACCTTTGGCAGCGTCCAGCCTCTTGCCCAGCTCCCTCTGCCTGCATGGCCTGCAAGTACGTGGTGCCCATGGGGTCTTTGGCGGGCTTCACTGAGCACCCCTTGGCAGAAAGCCTTGTGACTGCCTCAGTGTTTAGGCGAACAGGCAGCTCTATGGATACTGACCGCCCTCCGGACAAGGAGTCCAAACTCATGGACCACTCGGCCCAGAAGGTCTACGTGGCATCTTCCTTAGGCCTTCGTCAGGCTAGCTCTGCAGTGATCATGGCACACTTCTCTCACGCCCTTTTGGGGTCGCTTTATGAAGTTCTCCCTCATCTCCCAGCTGACATGCAGACCACGGTCAAGCAAGTCCGGAACCAGGGCCAGGCTGTTGCTAAACAACAGCTCCAGATGGCCCTGGACATTGGTGATTCCTGTGCCCGTTCACTAGCTGCCGCAGTAGCCTCTCGCTGCAGGGCTTGGCTGAGGTTATCCTCCTTTCCTGCGGATACTCAGCACAAGCTAGCTGACGTGCCCTTCCTTGGCACCGACCTCTTCGGTCCGGGAGTGGCAGGTCCTCTACAGCGCATTGAGCAGTCTAATGCCACCTTAGATGCCACCTCTGCTAAAGGTTCTTTGGGCAAGAACCAGCAGAAGCGCAAGAAGAAATCCTTTTGGCATTCTTTTCCTGCGGTCAGACAGCCCTCCTTCCAGGGAGGTCAACAATAGCAGCAGACTCAAGCTTGGCGCCTTAGGCCCAAGCAAGGTCCCCAACAGCCCCGCAAAGGAGGCCGAGGTGCTGGTCCAGGTGCCTCCTCCTCCAAGCCTGTACAGTCACTGGTTGGGGGTGGCCTCCCCTGCACCCGTCACACCAGTTCTGGGTCCTCCCGTGGGGGGCCGGCTCCGCCTGGTCCAGTATCACTTCGGACAGGTGGGTTCTGGAAGTGGTCAGGCAGGGACTGCCTCTAGAGTTTGAACAGTAACCCCCAGCTGGGCCCGTGCCCCACGGGAGGAAAGGATCTCAGTAGGCGCTCAGTCAGCCCTTCGGGACGACATTGTTCAGCTCCTCCTCAAGGAGGCGGTAGCTCCAGTGCCGGATCCTCCTTCAGACCTAGGCTTCATCTCCAGGTACTTCCTGGTGCCCAAGCGGACGGGGGGTTGGTGCCCCATCCTAGATCTCCATGACCTGAATCGGTATCTCAGGTCTTGCACCTTCCGGATGGTAACTCTGAACCAGATTATACCATCCCTGGAGCGAAACATGTGGTTTTGTACACTGGATCTTCAGGATGCATTCTACCATGTCCCAATCCATCCGTCCCATCAGCGGTTCCTCCACTTCAGGGTCGAAGGGACCCTGTACAAGTTCAGAGCCATGCCGTTCGGCCTGTCATCGGCCCCAAGGGTCTTCGCCAAATGCATCGCAGTGGTGGCAGCCCATCTACGACATCAAGGGGTTCGCATTTACCCCATCTAGACGACTGGCTCCTGGCAGGTTCCTCCCTTCAGGACGTGGAGAAGTTCAGGGACCTGGGCCTCCTAATCAACAAGGCCAAGTCAGGACTCGTGCCTTCTCAGGTGATGGGCTTCATCGGGGCAGAGCTCAACTCTTGTCAAGCCAGAGCTCGGCTCCCGGCAGACAGGGTGAAGGTTCTTTCCTTCTTTGCCCAATCATTTCAGGTTGGGCACTTGCGCCCTGCCCGGGACTTCCTGCTTCTCCTGGGTTACATGGCGGCGTGCACCTCAGTGGTCTGCTGGGCCAGACTGCACATGCGCCCCCTTCAATGGGAGCTGGCCGCCCAGTGGTCTCAGCGTCAGGGTCTCTTCAACCAGCTGGTCACGGTCACCCAGAGGATGTTGGATGCTCTTCAGTGGTGGACGTCCCGAGTCACTTGCAGGAAGGTATCCCGTTTGTCCGGCCCGAGCCGGCGGTCGTTCTTATGACCGATGCCTCTCTCATGGGCTGGGGAGCCCACATGGGGGACCACAGAGCTCACGGGTTCTGTACCCCCGAGGAGTCCCGATGCCACATCAACCTGTTGGAGCTCAGAGCAGTCAGACTGGCCCTGTCAGCTTTCGCGCCTCAGCTGCGGGGTCAAGTGGTTCAAGTCCAGACGGACAATACCACGACCGTGTACTACCTCAGCAAACATGGCGGCTGCACTCCCGTCTGCTATGCAAGGAGGCGTTTCGGATCTGGACCTTCGTCAGCCAGCTGAAGGCTGATCTCCTAGCCATCCATGTGGCAGGAGTCTCGAACCAGCTGGCGGATGCTCTCAGCTGCATAGGCCAGACATCCCACGAGTGGTCTCTCCATCCAGAGGTAGCTTACGATCTGTTCTCCCATTGGGGCAAACCATTAGGGGATCTGTTTGCCTCCAGGGAGAGCAACAAGCTGAGGCTGTACCATGCCTGCCCCCCCCCCCAGCAGGGCTCGCTGCAGGGGATGCCTTCTCGAGGCCGTGGACCCCAGGCCTCCTCTATGCCTTCCCTCCATTTCCCTTGATCCACAAGGTGTTACTCAAGGTGAGGAGGGACAAGGCGAAGGTGATCCTGGTAGCCCCAGATTGGCCACGCCAGTTCTGGTATCCAGATCTCCTCAGCCTCAGCTGCAGGGTGCCGGAGCGGCTTTGTACACGCCTGGACCTGATATCATTGAACCAGGGGAAGGTCTTCCACTCGGACCTTCAATCCCTGCACCTCACAGCCTGGCTCCTGAGCGGCTAGAGTTCCAGGCTTTGGGTCTTTCTGAGGATGTCTACACCGTGGTAGAAGCATCTCGAAAAGAATCGACCAGAAAGTGTTATTCCTTCAAATGGAAAAGATTTTCCATTTGGTGTCAGAGAAAGGGCCTGGACCCTTTATCCTGCTCTGTGGCTAACATTTTAGACTACCTTTGGTCTCTCTCTCAAAGGGGTCTTCAGTCATCGACCCTTAGGGTGCACCTGGCAGCCATCTCTGCTACGTGGGGCGGTCAGCCACATTGGTATACAGGATACGCAGGCTTTTTCAGAGGCCTGGACTCGCACTTCCTCTGGTGCGTGAACCTCCATCATAGTAATAGTAGTTCTAGGAGGTGGTATATGTTGTTCATCCACATGCACCCATCCGACTCCCCCGCTTAAGGCGCATAACCTGGCTTCCAGCGGGCTAGATGTGGCGTCATGGGGCGGAGCCGAGGTATTTACCACCCGGGTGGATGGGAGGAGCCAGCTTGAAGACTTCCGGCAAGATTTAAAGGGGAAAGGGACAATGCCAGACAGTGTGGATGAACAACATATACCACTCCTAGAACTACTGTTACAGGTGAGTAACCTGTTTTTTGTGCCCTGCTGCAGGAAATGGGTGGCCCCTTCCCACACCGCTGCACAAACTTTTTAAGTTCCGGTACCAGTAAATGGCCAAATTTTGTATAAAACTCTGTAGAATTGCTATCAATCCCTGGGGCTTTGCCATTTTTCACATTTTTAATTGCTGCGGTCTAGTGGGGGGGGGGGGAGTTAAATGCAGCTTGGATGAGCAATTCATCTAGCAGAGGGGAGGCTGTAAAACCAAGGGAGGTGACAATTGCCACCCCCAATTATGAAGCAGTAGGGAGGGAGCGAGAGCCCAAGGGGCATAAGCATCCCAAGGAAGGGGTGCAAGAAAACAGGAGTGGGGACAAGACAGAGGGCAAGAGGGGTATAAATCAGGAAAGCCAAGTAGAAAGGAGTAAAGGAGATAGTTAAGAGAGAAGGTATCAAGGGAAGAGGGAGGTCAGGGGGAGCTGCAGAGATGAGCACTGGTAGAAGGGGAAGCAAGGAAGAAGGCAGGGAGGAAGTAAGGTATGGAGAGTCACGTGTGCCAATGCAAGGAGTCTGGAAAATAAAATTCCTGACCTGGAGGCTATCATGGTAGTGGTTAGCCAGGATTTGGTGGCCATAACAGAGTCTTGGTGCACGGATAGCCACGACTAGAACATTGCTGTACTGGGCTACTTTCTGTTTGAGAGAGGCAGGGAGATGGAGCTGTACTACATGTGAGGTAAGGAAATCAAGGCCACGGATGTACAGGGGCACCGTGAGAAAAAGGAAGGGCTGAAGATGCTGTGGGTCATCCTGGATTTGGTGGCCATACCAAAATCATAGTGCACTGACAGCCATGACTAGAACATGGTCATACTGGGCTTCTCTGTGTTTAAGGGAGTCAGGGAAGGGAGATGAAGTTGTACTGTATGCAAGGGAGGGAATCAGGGCTATGGAAGTGCAGGGGCACCTGGAGGAAAAGGAAGGGCTGTAGGTGCTGTGGGTCATCTTGGAGATTAGTACCGGGGCTGGTATCTGTACAAGGGTAGTATACAGACCTCCAGCACAGGGAGAGGAACTGGATAAGGCACTTGGGGAAGTCATGATCAGGATGGCAAACATAGGGAGATGCTGGTAGTTGAGGACTTCAGTCTGCTAGATGAGGACTAGAGCCTTCCAGCTGCATGTTCGGCAAGGAGCAGGGCCATCCTTGACTTCCTGCAAGGGTTTTTTCTCAGGTAGCTAGTCATGGAACCATGTGGGCAGACTGGGTAGGCCAAGTGGTTATTTTCTGCCCTACTAGGGACAGGGCAGTGCTGGACCTGATGCTTACAAACAGGACAGCATACAGACATCACAGTGGACAGTCCCCTAGGTACTAGTGATTACTGTATAGTGTGGCTTAACATTAAGATGAAACAGAGGCAAACCACACAAAGAAGAGGGTCCTGGACATTAGAATGACAGATTTTAAAGAACTGGGAGACTGCCTCAGAAACTGTCTCATGGGGGGAAGGGAATTGCCAGGTAGGGGTAAAGACACAGTGGGAAAAAATAAGGGAGGGCATAATTAAGGCAACCAACATCTGCATGGAGGTGAGTAAAAGCAGAAGGAAAAAGAGACAGTTATGGTTCTCTAGGGAAGTGGCCAAGGTGTTGAGGGGAAAAAGTGTGGCATTCAGAAGGTATTAAGAAACGCAGAGGGAGGAAGACAGGGAGGTATACCAAATAAAAGAGAAGTAGGCAAGGCAGTGAAGGGAGCAAGGGTGAAGATAGGGAAAGTATAGGGATAACTAAAAGGGATAAAATTTCAGGTACATAAGTGAGAGGAGGAAAACAAGGAGACAGACAGTGAGGATAAGAAGGGCGGTGGGTTAAACTGTTCAAAAGAGGATCAAGAAAAAGCAGACATCCTGAACAGGTACTTCTGCTCAGTCTTCACAGTGGAAGCAGGGGGAGCAGATCACCAGGGAACAGCAGGACCAAAGGATAGGGTGGACGCAAGTCCATTATCAGAGGAAAGAATACTGAAGGGACTTGCAGCTCTGAAAGTGGATAAGGCTATGGGACTGGACGGGATACACCCAGGGGTACTAAATGAACTCAGGGAGGGTGCTAGCTGCCCATTGATGGACTTATTCAATAGCTCATTGGAGGTGTGATTCTGGAGGACTGGAGGAGAGCAGACTTGATCCTTCTCCGTTAGAGCAGCAGCAGCAGCAGGGAGGAGGCTAGCAACTGTAGGCCAGTCAGTCTCACATCCGTGGTGGGGAAATTAATGGAAACCCTGTAAAAGGAAAGGTTGGTAGAGTATCTTGAATCCAGTTGACTACAAGACCAAAGGCAGCATGGATCTGTATGATTGATTTCTTTGATTGGGTGGCCAGGGCCATAGGTCAAAGGAGGGCTGGGAATGTGGTCAATCTGAACTTTAGCAAGGCTTTTGAGAGTGTGCCACACAAGAGACTGATAAAGAAATTGAGCAGCAGTTCCAGAGTGGTGAATTGGGCAAGGAATTGGTTAATGGGTAGTTGATAGAGGATGGTGATTAATGGTGCACATTCTAATGATGTAAGAGTGACCGTCAGAGTGCTGCAGTGCTCAGTACTGGAACAGGTCATAGAAGCATAGAAACATAGACTTTGATGGCAGATAAGGACTGCTTGGCCCACTTAGCCCGTCTGTTTCCCTACCTATTGGATAAGCTGCAGATTCGAGTTAACAAACAGCCTACTTCCTCCTACCCACCACTAAAATTGCCTCATGTCTGTCCCATGCATTCTTGAATTCCCCCACTGTTTTTGACCCCAATATCACAGGAAGGCAGTTCCATGCATCCACCACCCTCTCTGTAAAAAAATATTTCTTCACACCCCTGAGTCATCCCACCTCTATTTTCAGATTGCGCCCCCTTGTTCTAGGGACATGGATATGTTGTTCATCCACACTCATTGGCAGTATCCTTGCCGCTTTAAATCTTGCCGGAAGGTCTTCAAGCTTGCTCCTCCCACCCACCCGGGTGGTATAACTCTCGGCTCCGCCCCATGACGCCAGATCTTCCTTACCGCTGAAGCTCAGGTTCCTCCTTAACGCTCTCGGCGCTTGCGACTGGTTCCTATTTCTCCGCTTATGGATTTAAAATAAAATTTTGCAAAAGACTTCAGTCTTCTATCCTCGCGCTGCGATGGACAAATCGACTCGGATTTCGGAGATGCCCATGCGGGCAGAAGATGTCTCGGACGGATCCACACTCCGCAGTGTCTACTGCTTAGGCCTTGAGCACGACCCGCAGGCTTGCGACCTGTGCTCATCTTTCTCGCCCACGCCCTCGAAGACCGTGCATGCCCGATTGCAACTGGGCCGCCCCGAGAAGCTGCCTCCGTGAAGTCCAAGGAGGCCCGGTTGGCGGTGTCCAGCGGGCGGTATTTCGGCGGATCAGCTCGGCGGATGGTCGCCTCGAAGAGGAGGCGGCGCGGGCCGATCTTCCTCGCCGCTGCATTTATCCCGCCTCTCTGGGTTCTTCCTACACGGCTTTTTTTGGAGCTTTGTCTGTCCCTCTCCACTAAAGGAGAAGGGCCTGCGCCTGCTGGACCTTATTCTCGGTCCAAAAGAGGGACAGGGTAAGTCCCTCCGTCGGACGCTCTTGGGAGCGGGAAAGGTCCCTCTCCCGGCGGCCGACCGCCGGCTTCGGCCGACTGGCTGCCGCCACTGGCCTCACGGTGTCCCGCCAGGTCAGTTGACCGAGACTCCCACTGATGAAGTCGAGATTTTCTCGACCCATTGACGGGCTGTCGCTTTAGCAGCCGAGATTCCTCTCCCGTTCCCCGGGAGGAGTTGAGGATCCCGTGGGCTCGCCTGTGCCTCGGTTCCGGAGCCCTCGGATGGACCTTCCGAGCGAAGGAGTGCGGTTCCGGCCGACACCTCCCGCACCGACCCGGAATTCCGGGACTCTCGGTCTCGGTCTCGGACCTCTTCAGCGGTCAAGCCGTTCCCACCGTCATAAGCGGTCTCGGTCTCGACACCGCGGTAGCGGCGTCATTGCCCTCGCCTCCTCCTCGATGAGGGAGGCTTCGCGAATTACGCCGACGGTACGAGGACCTTATGTTGCAACAGCCCTCCTGGCCGAATAAGCCGACCGCGCCTTCCCCGCCATTAAGGCTGTCACCGAACGGCCGACAACCCTCGACTTGTCCGAGGAGCTTCATACCCAGGCCGTTGTTCGGCAAAACCAGCTGCTCCACCGATTCCGTGGAACCTCCGCCTCCACAGCCACCACTGGGGCTCCACCAAGGATTCTCGGTCGGCTAAGGGTTTACCCCATCGGCTGTCAGTTACCCTCACTCCCGACCGACCTCGGCAGGTGAAGGTGGCTCAGGCCAGAGGCAGCTCTTGAGGACTCTTCCGAGTCCGAAGATGATTCCTCCTTCTTCTCCAAGCGACTGGACTTGGAGTCTTCAGGAGGTCAGTCAATGGACGATAGCCCGTCGTCTCTTCCTAGGACTGCTTCGCTCATCTCGAGTCTACCGGGATGGAGCTCGAACCGCTTCCAAACGGGCCAGGTATCCTCACGGAGATTCTGGACCGAGGGATTCTGACGGAGGCCTTCCGTGGCCGAGGCCATAGTGGGTCCGGCACTGGAACTTTGGCAGCGCCTGCTTCCTGCCCTGCGCCCGGCCAGGATGGCCAGGAAGTATCGCGGTCCCTACGGTTCCTTGTCCGGTTTTTGAACACCCTCTGCTGAGGGGTTGGTTACCGACAGCTGCTGCCACGGCAACGCCAGGGATGTGGACAAACCTCCTGACAAGGAGTCCAAGAAATTGACTATGTCGGGCTAAAAGTCTACGCATGGCCCTCTCTCGCCTTCGCCAGGCCAGTTCGGCCGTCCTCATGGCACATTTTTCTCATGCCCTGTTGAGCTCCCTGGATGAGGTCATCCCTCATCTTCCCGCCGATCTGCAGACTACGGTTAAGCAGGTGCGGGACCAGGGCAGGGCAGTGGCCAAACAGCAGCTCCAGACTGCTTTGGATATAGGGGACTCATGTGCCAGATCGGTGGCGGCCGAGTGGCTATGCGTCGACGAGGTTTGGCTGAGGATATCCACCTTTACTCGGATACCCAGCACAAGTTGGCGGATGTTCCTTTTGGGACTGACCTCTTCGGCCCTGGGGTGGAAGGTCACCTGCAGAGGATCGAGAAGTCCAATGCCACCTTGGACTCGGTCTCTTCCGCTCAGAAGGACAAAGGCCGCAAACCACAGCCTAAGCCCTTTCGTCCTTCTGTGCCCCCGGCGCGCCCGGCCCAGCAACGTCAGGGCCAGCAGGCTCGGCCTTGGCATCCCAAACCCAAGCCGCCGGCTTCCTCTAACAGGAGGCAGGGAGGAAAGGGCCCAGGAGGTCCCTCGGCCGGTCCCTCCTCCAAGCCTGCCCAGTGACGGGCTGAGGGGTGTCGCCCCCATCCCCGTCACCTTACCCCTGGGTCCCCTGGGACGGCCCGCACTTCCGCTCCGCCTGGTCCACTGTTACCACGGACAGGTGGGTCTTGGAGGTGGTGGGAAGAGGCCTGCCTCTGGAATTCGAGCAGGCACCACCCTTCAGAGCCGCCGCCCCTCGGGGGGCTTCGGGATCCCCAGCCTCACTGGCGGCTCGCCGAGCCGACATCGCCTCCTCCTCCAGAAGGAGGTGGTAAGAGGTGGTGGACCTCCTTCAGACCCAGGGTTTGTGTCCAGGTACTTCCTGGTTCCGAACGGACGGGGCTGGCGCCCATTCTCGCTCCACACGACCTAAACAAGTTCCTAAGGTCTCGAACCTTCAGGATGGTCACTCTGGCTCAGATAATACCATCCTTGGAACGCGGCATGTGGTTCTGCTCTCTGGACTTGCAGGACGCGTTTTTTCACGTCCCTATCCGTCCGTCTCACCAGAGATTCCTTCGCTTCCGAGCGGAAGGATCCCTCTCGAGTTCCAAGCCATGCCCTTCGGCTTGTCTCCAGCTCCCAGGGTCTTCACCAAATGCATGGCAGTGGTGACAGCATTCCTCGGCGCCGAGGGGTCCGGTACCCTTACCTGGACGACTGGCTGATAGCAGCTCCTCCAGGAGGAGGCGGAGGGTCCAGAGATCTGGCCTCCAGGTCTGTTCTCAACTGGGCCTCCTTATCAACGAGGCCAAGTCGAACTCGAGCCGAAGCAGGTGATTCTATTCATCGGGCGCAGCTCGACTTCTCTCAGCCAGAGCTGCCCCGCGGACAGGGCCGAGGTTCTTTCCTCCTTGCCCGATCATTTCTGGTTGGGCAACCGCGCCTGCCCGGGACTTCCTGGCGCTCCTGGGTCTCATGGCACCTGCACCAGCGTGGTCCGCTGGGCCTGCTGGAACATGCGCCCCTTCAGTGGGACTGGCCAGCCAGTGGTCACAACGCTACGATCCCTTGACCAGCTTAGTCGGTGACACAGGGGATGTGGAACGCTCTCAGTGGTGGACCGCTCCAGATCATTTGCAGGAGGGCATCCCGCTCGGTCCGCCTTGAGCCGACGGTCTCTATCGACCGATGCCTCTCTGATGGGTTGGGGTGCTCATCTGGGGAACACTGGGCTCATGGCCTCTGGTCCCCCGGAGTCCCGATGCCACATCAACCTGCTGGAGCTCCGGCGGTCCGCCTAGCTCTCACCGCCTTTGCTCCTTCCTCCGGGGTCAAGTGGTCCGAGTCCAGACGGACAATACCACGCACCATGTACTATCTGAACCGCCAGGGGCGGACCGCCCATGCTTCTATGCAAGGAAGCTCCGCAGATTGGTCACTCGTGGCGCAGCCTGGAGGCGGATCTCCTAGCCATTCACGTGGCAGGAGCCTCCAACACCCTGGCCGATGCCCTGAGCCAGATAGGGGCTGCATCCCACGAGTGGTCTCTCCTGCCGGAGGTAGTAGACATCTGTTCTCCCTTTGGGCACCTCAGGTGGACCTGTTTGCCTCCATGGAGAACGCGGCTGAGTCTGTTCCATGCCCGCCTCAGCAGGGCTCGCTGCAGGGGGATGCCTTCTGAGGCAATGGACCCCGGCCTCTTTACGCCTTTCCCCATTTCCCTTGATCCACAAGGTGCTTCTCAAGGCGAGGAGGGACAAGGCGAGGTGATTCTGATAGCCCCAGACTGGCCTCGCCAGTTCTGTACCCAGATCTCCTCAGTCTCAGCTCCAGGATTCCGCGGCAGCTCCAGCTCGCCTCGACCTGCTCTCAGTCAATCAGGGAAGGTGTTCCATCCGGACCTTCAATCCCTGCACCTGACGGCCTGGTTCCTGAGCTGCCAGAGTTCCAGGCCTTGGGTCTTTCCGACGAGGTCTCAATGTAGTTGAGGCGCCCGTATGAGTCGACCAGAAAATGTTATGCCTTCAAATGGAAAAGGTTTTCCATTTGGTGTCAGGGCAAGGGCTTGGACCCTTCCTCCTGTTCCTTGGCAAGCATCTTGGACTATTTATGGTCCCTTTCTAGTCAAGGGCTTAGGTCGACGACCCTAAGGGTGCACCTGGCAGCCATCTCTGCTTACCGGGCGCGGGCCGGGAAGCAGTCGGTGGCGCAGGAGAAGGTGGTCTGGCGCTTTTTCAAAGGCCTTGATCACATTTCCTCCAGTGCGGGAACCCCCACCGTGGGATCTACTGCTGGTACTGGCAAAGCTCATGGGCAAGCCTATTCGAACCTATGCACAGGTGTGTCTCTCTCACCTGTCGTGGAAGACCGCCTTCTTGGTGGCTATCACGTCAGCCAGAAGGATGGGAGAGCTCCAGGCGCTTTCCATCGAGTCTCCTTACCTGGTCTTCCACAGGGACAGGTTGTCCTGCGCCCCCACCGAAATTCCTTCCGAAGGTGGTGTCGGAGTTTCACCTAACCAGGTGTTGACTCTGCCGTGTTCTACCCCAATCACACCTCGGAGGTCGAATATAGGCTCCATACTCTGACTCTAGAAGGGCGCCGCTTATTATAAGGAGCGACGGCTGAAATTGGGAGAGGTTCGCCAGCTGTTTGTCACTCACGCTGAAGTCAGACATCTGGCAGACCTGCAGCCAAGCGGACTATAAGCAGGTGGGTAACCTCCTGCATAGATCTCTGCTATAAGTTGGCGGGCATGGAGCCTCCCAGAGGATAAGAGCTCATTCTACCCCATACTGCTGCAACGGTGGCTGCTTCCAGGGACGCCCTATCCAGGAAATCTGCAGGCTGCTACCTGGAAGTCAGCAAACACCTTCATTACCCACTACCACATCGACCTTGAGTCACGCCGGGATGCTGGTTTTGGGCCTCGGTTCCTCAGTCTCTTTCCCAAGTAAGTATATGGGGTGCGTCTGCTCCCCTCCTCCCGGAGAACTGCTAGAGTCTGCCAATGAGTGTGGATGAACAACATATCCATGTCCCTAGAAATACAGGTTACTCACCTGTAACAGGAGTTCTAGGAATGGTATATGTTGTTCATCCACCGACCCACCCGACCTCCCCGGCTCGACGCGACAACCTGAGCTTCCAGCGGCCAGATCTGGCCATGGGGGAGCCGAGAGTTATACCACCCGGTAGGTGGGAGGAGCAAGCTTGAAGACCTTCCGGCAAGATTTAAAGCGGCAAGGATACTGCCAATGAGTGTGGATGAACAACATATACCATTCCTAGAACTCCTGTTACAGGTGAGTAACCTGTATTTCTTGCACATCTCTTTTTCTGAAAGATGCTCCCCTCTTGGACTTTGTTGATTTCCTTGAGGTACTTGAAAGTTTCTATCATGTCACCCCCTCCCTCCTTTCCTCAGGGGTATACTTATCAAGCTCTTTTAGTGTCTCTTTGTATGGCTTCTGTTGTAGACCCTGCACCATTTTAGTTGCCCTCCTCTGGTCCTCCTCCATCTTGTCTATGTCCTTGCGGAGATTAGGTCTCCAGAACTGCACACAGTACTCCAGATGGGGTCTCACCAACTGTCTGTACAGAAGGATAATAACTTCCTGTTTTCTACTGGTGATGCCTCTCCCTATGCATCCCAGTATCCTCCCAGCCCTCCTTAATGTCTTCTCACGTTGCTTGCCTACCTTAAGGTCATCTTATATAACTACCCTCAGGTCCCTTTCCATTTCTGTTGTTGTTAGTGCCTTCCCCCCCATTGTGTACTGTTCCCCTAAGTTTTTGTTTCCCAGGTGCATTACTTTGCACTTCTTGGCACTGAATCTAAACTGCCATACTTCTGAACATTCTCCTACCTTGCCAGGTCCCTTCTCATCCCCCCCCCCCACATGTATCAACCCTGTTGCAGATCTTTGTGTCATCTGCAAAGAGCCATACTTTCAAACAACATGAAGTCTTGCTGTATTCTGACAATTGCAGTGATTCCCAACCTTTGAACTGCCCCGGAGAACTAAGGGTTAACTTTCCATGCAGGGCATGGAACGCTGAGCTCGAGCTGGGTTGAAGTCTCTGCCTGGAGTGTTTTGAACTCAAACTGTCAGATTCTTTAATCTGCCTCACTGAACAGTCACTCCGGAGATTTCTCCTTCAGCTCGGTTCAAAGTCGGGTAAAGTTTTCAGTTTTTCATTGGTTTAAATTGAAAAAATGTATCCGCATAGTCAGTTCAGTCTCTGTCTGTGGTGCTGTGAGTACTAGATAGGAATTGTTCTATTTTTCTGTGTGGAACTTGTAAAAGTGCAGTCAGTTCGGCTGAACCGACCATTTGATTGTGAATTTTGATATATTTAGTGTGTGGTTAACGGTTCTAAAAAAAAAACGTGTTTTAACCATTTTTTTCCAATACCCGTGACACGGTTAGGAACCAATAAGGGAGTCTTGCCTAGCGGTTGACGAAAAAAGGGGTAAGTTTGGTTAGGTTAGCCATGTCTGAGAAAACCAAAAAAAAAAACGGGCCCATTGAGTTTCAACACTACAATGAGTGTGGGGAGGTCTTTGCCAAGGCCGATCCCCACATCACCTGTGTTTATTGTCTGGGGTTTGACCACCTCGATTCAGACTGCCAGATATGTAAAAAAATGTCCAGAATCTACCCTTGAGAAGAGATTAGGTAGACTGAGGGAAAAGGAGGCCGAGAAGGCCGCTGACCCAGATGGCCAGCCCGGTTCGGTTTCGACTGAACCAGAAGGAGTGCCCTCTGACCAGGGCGATACTTCTTTGGGCAAAAGGAGAGCCGATTCTGAGGGATTGGTTCTGACAAAAAGAAAGCGCAAAGATGAATCGACCAGTTCAGATCCAGAGGTTCATGTTCCGACCGCCGAAGAGATAGCCAGGGTGATTCAGATTGTGGAATCGCTCTGTCCAGTTCCAACCGATCCGGCTCCTTCTGGCAGGGGTTCGGTTGGGTTGGTTCCCCCTGTTCAAGAGTATATCCATTAAAGATTTTTATGAACCGGAGTTTGAAGAAGAAAGGGATTTTGAGGATTATGATGTAAGTGAAGGTCTGGATGTGCCTGTGGAACCGGACATCTCCCCAGACAGACCATCAGGTGTTTCCCCTCCTAGGCTTTCTGAGTCCCCTTCCCACTTTATGTTTTACAGAAAAGTGGCTGAAACCCTCCAGCTTCCTATGGAGGAGGCTGTGGAAGATCAAGAAGAGCCTGATTATGTAGAGATGATGGATATCCCAGAGTCCAGGAGACTGTCTATTCACCTCCACAAATCTTTTGGGAAACAGACACAAAAAATCTTAGTCTCCTAACACTATACCTCCTGTGGATAGAAGACTGGACAAGAGGTACACACTTTCAGGCTCAGACACGGAGTTCTTATATCAGCAATGCAGCCATGTTGGGGTAGTGCAGGCTGCTGCCTGTGACAAGGCAAATATTCCCTTGGCTTCACACACCCCCTGACAAGGACTTCAGGAAGATTGATGCCATGGCAAAGAAGCAGTACATGGCATCTTCTTTGGGACTCAGGCAGGCGAATGACATGGCCTACACAGCAAGGTACCAGAAGTCCAGGTGGGACACTGTACTGGCACTGGCTAAACAGGCCTTCCCCCAGCTAGCCAAGGAGCCGGAGGCGGTGGCTGCAGATGGGATTGAGGCTTCTAAGGTTCAGTTTCATGCTGCTGTGGACTCTAATGATGTTTCATCAAGAGTCATGGCTACATCTGTGGCTCTTCAGAGGATGGCTTGGCTCAGATGTACTAGCCTCTCGCAGGACACCCAGGCTAAGGCTATGGATTTTCCTGTAGTGGGTAATTCTCTGTTTGGGGAGCAGACAGAGAATTACATGAAGAAAATGGACGAGTACAGGACAACTTACAGGAGTGCTCAGGCCAAGGAAAGGCAGGCAACTCCTCAAAGGCAGCTGTCATGGGACAGGGGCAGGCCTTTTCATAGGCCTTTTTACCAAGCACAAGCCTCTTCTTCCTTTTCGCAGAGGGGGTTCTTCAGAGGGAGAGGCAGAAGGGGGATGAGCAGGCCTGCCTCCACCCCTCAGCCTAAAGCCCCTGCCAAGCAGACACCCTGATGAGTCTGCCTGGGTCATCTCTCCTATTCCAGTAGGGGGCAGACTGGCTTACTTTGTCCAGGACTGGATGTCTGTTACATCAGCCAGGTGGATCCTGGAAGTAGTAAGCCAGGGACTGGTTCTCAGCTTCAAAAACTTTCCAAAGATGAGAACCAGATGTTTTCAACCTGCATATTTTTCGGAAACCCTTGCCCTAGAGGCAAAGGTTTCATCTCTCCTAGCTTTAAGAGCTGTAGAGAGAGTACCTACCCTACACTGGGGCAAAGGGCTGTACTCCAGGTACTTCCTGACCACCAAAAAGACAGGGGAGTGGCGACCCATCCTGGATTTAAGATATCTGGATAAACATCTTTTAAAACCAAAGTTCAAAATGATAACTCTGGGAATAATCCTTCCCTCTCTAAGGTCAGGGGATTGGCTAGCCTCCCTAGACCTCAAATACGCCTACCTTCACATTCCCATCAGGTGCTCCCACAGAAAGTACCTCAGGTTTGAGTTGCCCTCAGGCCACTATCAGTTCAAAGCAATGCCCTTTGGCCTAACCTCAGCCCCAAGGGTTTTCATAAAGTGCCTGGCAGTAGTAGTTGCCCTTCTAAGAAGGCAAAAAATTTCCATATTTCCTTATCTGGACGATTGGCTATTAGTGGGTCAGTCTCCAGACCAAGTCAAGTCTCACCTGCAAGTGACCCAGCAAGTGCTCACTTCCCTAGGATTTCTTCTCAGCCTTCGCAAGTCAGTTCTCGAACACGTCCAGCTCCTTACCTTTATAGGGGCAGAACTGGACACACTCAGAGCAAGAGCCTTTCTTCCTCTAGAAACGGCAAGGGCTCTTATGGAACTAGCTTCTTCCTTCAGCCTTCAGGTATCTCGACCAGCAAGGCATTTCCTCCAGCTCTTGGGCCACATGGCAGCTATAACAGCAGTGGTCCAAGGGGCAAGATTCCAGATGAGGGATATTCAGTTCCACCCGAGAGCTTTCTGGTCTGAGAGAAAGGACTCCCTTACCAAACTGATTCCAGTGACTCTGACCTTGATCCAGGTCCTCCAGTGGTGGCAGGATCAGGACAATTTAAGGTAAGGTGCTCCTTTTGTTGCTCAGCCTTGTTCAGTGGTCCTTACCACAGATGCTTCTCTTCTGGGCTGGGGAGCCCACCTGGGGTCCCTTACTGCCCAGGGCCTGTGGTCCCCCCAAGAATCCCTTCTCCACATCAATCTTCTAGAGTTCAGGTCAGTTTTTCTAGCTCTAAAAGCATTCTCATAGTTCAGAACAAGGCGGTTCAAGTCAGAACAGATAACACTACCACCATGTAATACATCAACAAGCAGGGAGGCACTCGGTCCATGGCCTTGTGCACAGAAGCCATGAAGTTGTGGTCCCTGGCTTATTTATTCCCTGCAAGCCTCTCTTATAGCAGTTCACCTTCCAGGCAAGGATAATGTGCTAGCAGATGCACTGAGCAGGATTTCTCAGGGCCATCACGAGTGGTCCCTGGACCCTCAGGTTTTGAAAGTGATTTTTTTCAAGGTGGGGCACTCCAGAGATAGATCTGTTTGCAGCCCCAGACAATCACCAACTCCTCTCTTTTATTGCAGACCTCCAGTCTTGGACTCATTCCCCCTGGACACCCTGATTCTGAATTGGGAAGGGAAGTTTCTGTATGCTTTCCCCCCCCCTTCCCACTCCTGTTCAAAGTTTTAGTCAGAATAAGGTCTCAGCCTTGCAAGGTGATTCTGGTTGCTCCAGATTGGGCCAGACAGCCCTGGTACCCCCTGTTGCTGTCCCTAGCAGTCCATCTTCCCCTGTCTCTTCCCAGGAATTACAACCTGTTAACATCCTCTTAGGGGAGGATTTGGTACCCCAATCTTCAGTCTCTCAATCTCAAGGCATGGCTCTTGAAGAGTTAGAGTATGCAGATCTGCATCTTTCCCAAGGGGTTCTGGACAACCTCAAGGCTTCTTGAAAGCCCTCCACCAGAAAGACTTACAACTCCAAATGGAAAAGGTTCAGCATTTGGTGTTCTAAGAAGAATGTTTCTCCAGACACTGCTGAATTGCCTACGATTCTGGATTATATGGTCCATCTTAATGGCCTAGGCCTCAGACCAGCTACTCTCAAGGTACACTTGTCAGCTGTTTCTGCATTTTTGTCTGCGGGGAAGCCTTCCTCACTATCTTCCCATCCTGTGTTCTGTAAATTTTTTAAAGGATTGTTTCACACCAATCCCCCTTTTAGAGACCCTGCCCCTGCCTGGGATTTGAATGTTTGCATTGCTCAGCTTATGCAACCCCCCTTTGAGCCTATGTCGTCAGCAGAGCTTAAGTACTTGACTTGGAAAACTGTGTTCTTGGTAGCCATTACCTCTGCCAGGCATATCAATGAATTGCAAACCCTGTCAGTGGAACCTGATTTTATCTCCTTTCATAGGGATAAAGTGGTCCTTAGAACCAATAGAAGGTTCTTGCCCAAAGTGGTTTCAGACTTCAATTTAAACCAGTGAATGTCTCTTCCTGTTTTCTTCACTGATCATTCTTCCTCAGGAGAGAGAGGAGGCTACACAGTCTAGATGTCAAAAGAGCCCTTAGTTACTACATAGAGCGTACCAAGGGTCACAGGTTTGACCCCCTTCAGTTGTTCCTCACTTATGGAGAAGTGGGAAAGGGCAAACCTGCCACCAAAAGATCTATTGCCAGGTGGATTGTGTCTTGTATACAATTCTGCTATGAAAAACTCCACCCTCAGGCTGGAGGGTTCATTCCACAAGAGGTACAGCTGCTTCCCTGGCTACAGCCAGGGATATTCCTCTCCTAGAAATTTGTCAAGCAGTCACCTGGAAAACAGTCCATACCTTTACCAAGCATTACTCTCTGGATATCCTGGCTAGGAGTGATGCTCGGTTTGGCAGAGCAGTACTTCAGAGCCTATTCCCAAAGTAGGTTCTGTCTGTCCTCCTTGGAGGTACTGCTTTGTAGTCTGCAATTGTCAAAATACAGCAAGACTTCATGTTGTTTAAAGAAAAAATTACTCACCTTAGTAATTATATTTCTTCTAATGGAGTCTTGCTGTATTCTGACCTCCCTCCTTGCCTCCCCTCTCAGAACCTGTTTTTGGGAAGTGGGTGAGCAGGTGCAGTGTTGCACCCCAGGAGTGTATTTGCTTGCACCTTCCTCCCTTTTTGTTGGGTGCTTATTTATTATTATTATTTTTGAGTGCATTGGGTTTAGTTTTTGGGTTTCTTGACTTGAGTCTTCCTTGGGAATCCAAAACTTTTCAGCCAGTTGGCTAGTAGAATTTTTACAATTTCCACATATAATTTTTAGTTTAGTTGGGCTCGTAAGAATCTAACAGTTTGAGTTCAAAACACTCCAGACAGTGACTTCAACCGAGCTTGAGCTCAGCGTTCCATGCCCTGCATGGAAAGTTAACCCTTAGTTCTCCGGGGCAGTTCAAAGGTTGGAAATCACTGCAGTTGTCAAAATACAGCAAGACTTCATTAGAAGAAATATAATTACTAAGGTGAGTAATTTTTTCTTGCCTTCCAGCCCCTCCGCAATGTCTTCTATAAAGACATTAAAGAGATTAGTCCCAGTACTGAACCCTGCGGTATTGCAGGGTCCAGTACTGGGACCAGTCCTCTTTAATGTCTTTATAGGGTCATCATCAGTGTCTTCATAAGTGACATTGTAGAAGAACTGTAAGGGAAGGTATGTCATTTTGTTGATGACACCAAAACCTGTAATAGGGCAGACACTCAGTAGGGGGAGGTGAGAATGTGTAGGGACCTTCGGAAACTTGGGAGTGGTCAAGAGCATGGCAGTTGAGGTTCAGTGCCAAAAAGTGTAAAAATTAGGCACCTAGGGCATAGGAACCCAGAAACTGAGTATAGGATGGGGCGAGGTACTGACAGTCACTAAGCAGGAAAGGGAGCTTGGGATCATCATATCTTAATGACCTCAAAGTGATCGGGCAGTGTAACAGAGTAGTGGGTAGGGCCAGTGGGATGCTGGGACATACAGGGAGAGGTATCTCCAGCAAGAGGAGGGAGGTGGTATTGCCACTGTATTGCTTACTTGTGGGACCCCACCTGGAGTATTGTGTCCAGTTGTGAAGGCTGCACCTCAGAAAGAATATAGACTGAATGGAGGAAGTCCAGAGGAGGGCAACTTAAATAGTGCAGGGGATGCATCAAAAGCCCTATTAGGAGAGACTGAGGGATCTCAACATGTACACCCTGAAAAAGAGGAGAAGGGACATGATAGAGACCTAACAAGTACCTGATGGGAGTGAGCAGGGTGCAGGAGGGGAATCTTTTTCAAGTGAGAAAGATCACCAGGACCAGAGAGCATGTGATGAATCGGGGGGGAAATTCAAGAGGGATGATGTGAGCATGTACCACTTCACTGAAAAAATAGTGGATTCCTGGAACAGACTACCAGTGGAAGTGGTGGAAGTGAAAACTGTAGGGGGCTTCAAGCATGCATGGGATAGACAATACAGGAATATTAGTAAATAGGCACGGAGGAGGGAGGGTCACCAGAGACCAGTTAGGGTCTGCGGAAACAGACTAGGCAGGGACCATGTGGGCAGACTGGGTGGGCCGAGTGGTTCTTTTCTACCTACAAATTAGGTTTCCAGATCGATGATGAAAATGTTCAGAAGTTGTGGCCCCTTCACTGATCCCTCAGGGATGCTGCTAAATATACCTCTCCACTCATAATGCAAGCAAGACAGCCAGCCAAAAAATGTTATTTAATGTAGCACCTTCTCCCAGAGGATTGAGGCGCTTTACGTACTTCAGCTACAATTAACAATTTCAAACATCCTAAAATAAATAATGCAATAACACCTGATACCTCTGTCACTGTAAGACATAATAAAAATAAATTAAATAAATTAAGATTTAAGACAGTAAAAGAACCCTCAGATGCCAGTGAGAAGAGACATATCTTCAGTGTCCTTTCAAAAACTTCAGCAGAAGGCTGGCCCAGTGGCATAGAGGGCTGAGGCACCTAGCATCTTACCGCTTACCATACTGGCGACCCGAGGTTGGGAATGAGCTCAGGTCACCAGGGGTTGACTGGGGGGATGGGAATCTGCAGGACAGCAGTCGTGGTGGGGAGGTTTGTTAGCTCGGCCCATGGCTGTCTCCCCCCCCCCCGGTGGAGGCCTGGAGGTAGTGCTGGCAGCTCGAGCAGCATGCCAGGAGGGGCCGTGATTATGTGGTGTGAGTGCGCCTCCACACACACGCGCTTACATGATGCTGTGGCTGGGGATTATGGGGAGAAAATGGAAAATTGGTTGGCGCGGGCTACATGAAGCCCTGCCCGCCTGCCTCCATCCCTACACTGTCGCCTGGTCTCTGGCCTGAATCTGGATGTGAGTCTCTGGGAGGGGGGAAGATGGCCCTCCCCTTCCCAGCCCGACCACAGGTGGCAATCCATGGGGGATTGGGGCTTGAGACCTGGGAGAGAGAGTTACTGGAGAAGAGGAGGCGGGGACAGGGCTGAACGTTTGTCCCCACCGACCAGCAAGGAGAAAAAGCTATATGGAAAAAACCTTCAGCAGAGGAAACCAGATGCGATAGATTTGGTAGAGTGTTCCACAAAGGAGGGGCAGCAACTGAGAAGGCCCTTTCTCCAGAGGTTTTCAGACTAGCCCATAGAACTACCAGCAGATTTTCTCTGCTGATTTGTGGCCGAGCTAGAGTATAGGGGAGCAGGAGGTCTTTTTTGTAGTCTGTACCCAGTCCACATAGGCAGTTAAAAACCATCAAGCAAATTTTGAAGGTAGTGCTCCATCTAACCAGTGCAGTTTGTGCAGCACTGGTGTGATATGATTGAAAATGCTTGGACCAGGTATCAAGTGGGCTGTCATCAATGCACCAAACCTCCAGAAAGTCCAAAATACAGTGCATAACAGTAATCCTAATGGGAGGTTACAGAGGCATAGATTATAGTTACTAGCTCATAATAGAGGAAAAAGGGCTTCACCTGGGCAGTGTTTCTCAAATAAAAATAAAAAAAAATCCAGTATGGTTGACATTCAACACATAATGTTCAAGAGTCAGTCTGTTGTCTGTAATGATCCACATGTTTTTAGCCCTATCCACAGCTTGGAAGGTAGAACCACTGAATGACGGAGTGGTGAAACTAACCCTCTTCATTGCCAACTTCTGAGATCCTGGTTCTATAATCAGCAGTTCTGTTTTTCCTGGATTTAGACTCAACCAGTTAGCACTCATCCAGTCACTTAGGTCTGACGAACATCAGCTTATCACAGCTACAGGTCTGCCCAGATTTGGTGTGAAGGCGAGGTACAACTTGGTATCATCTGCATAACAGTGAAAATCCAGACTATACCATCTCACATTCCCTCCCAACAGAAGCATATATACCACAAACAAGACAGGGGACAGAATCAAACCTTGAGGTACACCGCAGGGAACAGTCAACATGGAGGAAAGCCCCCAGGGTTATCTGCTGACATCTGTCAGCAAGAAAGGACTCTAACCACTGGAACACTCAACCTCTGAGTGCTTCATAGTATCCAAGGCAGTCTGTCGTATGTTCCCTGTTATCAAATGCAGAAGAAAGATCAAGGGGAAGCGATTATTCCTTCAATCTCTTGCCAGCAAGAGATCATTTAGCACTTTTTCTAGGGCAGTCTCTATCCTGTGTCGAGGTTTAAAACCTGACTGGAACAGCTTGAATATATCGTATTGTATCAAGTGAATCTCGAGTTGCAACACAACCACCTTCCCAGTAACCTTCCCTAAAAATGGGAGGTTTGAGACAGGCCTGTAGTTGGACAGAATCTCCAAGTCCAACGATGGTTTCTTGAGTAGCGGCTTCACCACTCCATTTTTCAGTGCCTTCAGGGAACAGTGGATGATTTCTGTCACCACTGGTGTCAGGGTTTCCCAAAAGGCCACAACAAGTTGGACTGACACAGGGTCCAGGCCACAGTAAGTAGGTCATAACCTGGATCTCACATGTGATATATCCTGAACTGAGACTGGCTGAAACTGTGCCCAGTGGATCGAAGTGCCTTTGCCCAGACTGTCCTCATCACATCTGGGACCTGTGCTGCCCTGGGAGATCACTGCCCTAATAGAGGACACGCTGTCAAGAAAGAAAGAGACTCAAACAGTTCACATCTTTGTGATGAAACTACTCCCTTGACTTTAGAATGGTCAGATATAATAACCTGTCAGCATTCGAAAAAGGAGTTGAGTTGCTGTATTCCTCCCTGCAGCAATCAGCCCTGACAGAAACTCTGTCTTCTTCTTGTAGATTGTCCAGAAGCCCCAACCCTCTGCTTTCTGCATCAAGCCAGTTCGTAATCCAGTAGTAGAATGTATTTATTTATTATTTATATATTTATTTGAGTTTTGGTGACTGGGTAAGTCCACTGAGACAATTACAGTCCCTTTTTCAGGGTTGACCCAGGGCCGAGTAACTTGCAGAAGCAGTACAATAAATCAGAGAGGTAATGCATTACGGAACAATAATTGTCAAATAGTAATTCAACAAATACACTGGTGAATATTAGCACATGATAATGAGTTTAAGCAAATCATTTTTTTTGTCTTGTTTTTTGTAGTACGTATACAATTGAGATCCTGAGTGTTCTGTATGGGGGGGATAAGGCTAGGGACAGGGAGAAAGGAGGGAGAGGAGCAGAGTAAGGTAGGAGAAGAGGAGGTCACAGAGAGTCCAGGGAGGAACATCAGTGGAAGCAAGAGCAGGATGAGGAGGCAGATAGAGAGGCAGACAAATTAGACTGGAACAGAGAAAGAGAGGAGCAAGACAGGATGGTGAGAGGAAGAGCATTCTAGTCAGAGAGCGCGGCAAATGAAAAAGATCTCCTGGAAATGGATAGACGCAGATTTGGAATGACAAGAAGGGGAAGTGAGGCAGAGCGTAGGGTACGCGGCACTTGTCTGAGGCATATTAGTTCACTGAGGCAAGGAGGCTTAAATTTGTGGATGAGCTTAAATGTGAGACACAAGGAGGAGTACCTCAGTTTAGCATCATATGGGAACCAACCCAGTGAGGAGAGGACATCACAGTGATGAGAACAGACAGAAGCCCCCCAAGGCAAACCATCCCACCCGGTGGTAGGCCTGAGAGAGGAGGGACAGGGAGAAAGAATTAGAGGAAAGCAGCAGGGGAGCACCATAGGTTAGGAGGGAAAGAGGAGATGAGGTCATTTTCTGGCATGATGCAGACATGAGAAACAGGCAGATCCAATAGAGGAGTCCTAATTTCTGGTTTAGAGATTTCACAATAATTGAGGCATGAGGGTTGAAAGAGAGAGATGGGTTTCACCTTGGACCCAGGTATTTAAAGGAGTGGACTACTTCTAAGGTATCGCCCTTGAGGGTTGTAATACTGGGGGGGGGGGAGACTAAGCTTAGGTGAGAGACGATGAGAGAATAACATACATTTAGTTTTTTTTGGATTAAGAACAAAATGATCACTGTTGAACCAGTTTTCAAGGGAGGCAAAGTCAGAGGCAAGGTCTCGGTTGATATGGTCAATGTGTGGGGAGGGGCAATATGTGATTGCGTCATCTGCATATAGATGTGCGGAAGCACCTTCACAGAAATGGGGGTGGTCGTTGATGAAGAGCGAGAATAAGATAGATAGAACCCAGAATGGATCCTTGTGGAACGCCGTGGGTGACTGGACGCAGTTTGGAGAGGGAGCCATCCCACTTAACTCTCTGGGAGCGACCGGACAGATAACATTTGACCCAGCTCAGAGCATTGTTGTCCAGACCAAGGAGAAGAAGCTGATGGCACAGAAGATCGTGATTTACCAGATCAAATACTTTGGTGAGATCAATGAAGATGGCCCCTGTGGTGAAGCCTTTGTCTATAGCATGGAATATGTTGTAAGTTATTTTTATCAGGGCAATGAGAGTACTGTGGTTCTTTCTAAAGCCATGCTGACAAGGGGAAAGTAGATTGTA
The DNA here is from genome assembly GCA_016271365.2 of Neoceratodus forsteri. Lineage (NCBI taxonomy): Eukaryota > Metazoa > Chordata > Ceratodontiformes > Ceratodontidae > Neoceratodus > Neoceratodus forsteri. The sequence continues at coordinate 57,558,873 of CM057453.1, read as the reverse complement.
TGAGTTGAGGTAGTCTTGAAAGTGGTTATAAACTATGCGTTCTTGGATTTTGGGCAGTGGACAAAGGATGGAAACTGGTCGGTTGTTGTCAACAATAGAGTTGGACCCCCTCCCTTGTGAACTAGAACAACTACCGCCACCCTCCATTTATCAGGAATGGAGTTAGAGATGAAGGACCGGTTTAATAGGTCACGGATAGGACGGGCAAGGGCTGGGGTACCCAGTTTGAGAAATTTTGGTTCTAGGAAGTCATGTCCAGGAGAGCTCTCAGGTTTCAAGTTAGAGAGAAGCTGCTGCACTTCTTTGAGTGAGGCCAGTTTCAGGTGGAACTCAGGACACGCCCCAAGGGTAGATGGGGGGAACAGAGTTAGGAGAGGAGGAGTTATGGAAGAGTGAGGTGTATTTGTGGAAATCTGTAAAGAAATTATTAAAACTGGTGGCGATAGAGGCAGGATCATCAAGAGTAAAGCCATTGGCAGTAATAGAGCTATGGTTTCCATTGTCTTTCCTTTTACTAGGGAGTTGATTTGCCTCCAGAATTCCTTAGGATTGCAAAGGTATTCCACTTGAAGGGATTTGAAATGGTGGCGCTTGGCTTTTTGGAGTGAAATTTGCATTTGAATGTGTATTTGTTTCGGAGTTGTCTGTAGACTTGCCAATCGTAAGGAAGTCCATTCTTTTTGTACGTGCGTCGTGCTTTGTCACGGAGAGACATTTGCATCCTAATCTCCTTGGTAAGCCACGGAGCCTTGACTCCCTTGGACCTACATTTTTTCAGGGGGACATGCTGGTTAACTATTTGAGTGAAGGTGGAAATGAAGAAGTCCAAGGCTTGACTTATATCGGGGAGTGTTTTAATGGGGCGCCAGTCAGTGTTGTTGATGGAGGTGATAAAGCTGACAGCATCAAACCTAGACATGTTCCGAACTAGGGAGATCTTAGGAGGTGGGTTAAGATAGTTGTTCCCTACACACAAAAAGTGGGAGAGTGATCACTTATGCAGTCTGATTGCATGCCTGCTGCTTTGATCTTCTGCAGGCAGTTATTCCGAGACTTGGTGTTAATTCGCATAGGATCTTGGAGGAGTTGAGTAAGGCTAGAGTCTGCAAATGAGGCACGTAATTTCTCTGCGTCTGGGTGTAACCAGTATAAGTTAAAGTCTCCACAAAGTGTAAGATCATGGCTTGGAAGGTTGACAAGTGAAGCTAGGAGGGAGGGCAGACCAGAGGAGGCGTGGCTGGGGGGCATACATATATGCATCCAGTGATGAGTTTCTTAACATTTCAGCAATGTCTAGACCAGATCTGTGGTAGGTCAGAGTGCCTCCACCCCGCTTACCTATTCTATCTTTTCTGAGAATACCATAACCGGGTAGAGACACCACATTCTGTTTAATAGCAGGTTTTAGCCAGGATTCAGAAATGCACAAGATGTCAGGTGATATCTGGGTGGCCCAGGCTTCTAGCTCGTCCATTTTGGGGCGTAAGCTACGAATGTTCATGTGAGTGACTTTTAAACCCTTAATCAGAGGTATGGACAGTGAGGTGTGGGTGAGGGGAGTAAGACCTGAAGGCCCAGGGTTGGTCTCAGTGTCCCCAGCCTGGACCAGCAGGAGGAGGGCAGAAACACGTGCCCACGACAAGGCACAGGAAGAGAGCATTTAGAGGGCGGGTGTCATGTTCGGTGTGCAGAAGCGTTTTTGGAGACAGTGCCCAAGTAATGCAATATCCAGTTTGGTGATGTAAAGGAGCGCAAATGAGGATTTCGGGCCTGAGGTGACAAGGAGGGGGAGGAGAACTGCTACCAGTAGAGTGATGCAAGGCCTCAGCTATGCACTGGTCTGCACAGCAGCTGTGGAGAATTAGGCAAGATAGAGAAGTCAGCAGAGGTGGCCCTCCCATGATTGGGGACAAAGCAGGCATTGTGGGACGGAAGGAATAAAGGAGGGGAAGTAGGTTAAGGCAGAGCAATGGGGGCACAAAAGGAGAAGAACCAGCAAAGGGTAAAGGAGCAATTAAAAAACAAAGGACGCTTATTACCAAGTTCAGAGAAGGAAGGGAGGGATAGACACTGATACACAAGCAGTTGGAATCAGTGCTGTAGAGACGCAAGTGAGAAAAGGGGTGATCAAAACCTTGAGATGTGCTGGAGAGAGGGCAATTGCCAGTGGGGAAGAAGGGGCGGAGTCCTATGCGTATTTGATAGAGGTTGGGGCAGGTGGGCAGGAGAAATTATACAGTTCAAAAAAAGGATTGAGCAGCACAGCAGAAGCAGACAAGAAAAAGCCGTAGGGAAAAGGCTACAGAGAGCTAGGGCCAATCACAGAGAAAGCCGTAGTAGTGGGGACCAATCGGGTGCCGTCTGGAGGGCGCAGCAACCACTGAGATCCCTAGGCGGGTCCCCGGGCAGAGAGGCAGGCTTACCCAGACACTGGTGTACTTGAGGCAGGCCGAGGAGTGTTTGCGGCCGGCTGGTTTATCCAGCCACGGCCGCCGAAGATGAGCGGTCAGCCTGGCCAAGGGCACCTGTATCCACATTGTATATGGATTGTGTATACTGCACTGGTGCAGTTTAACCAGAAACGTGTCATGCACCACATGGCAAAAGCCTTGTTGAAGTCCAAGTTAACTAGGTATATGGCCCTGCCCCTGTCCACTGCCTTGGTCATTTCAGTTTAATTCAATTTATTAGGAATAACCATTGAGGCAAGTCTCATATACAGTGGTGTCCATCAATAGTTCCATCTCCAATCATTACAAAAAATTGCATAAAAATACAAAAGACAGCACAGTTTACATTTAAACATACATAAGCTTCACATAAAACTGTTTTTACAAAGGAACTTGTAAACTAGTGACAAAAAGAAACTGTTTCATTATTCACCTGTATTGATGTTTAAGTACTTAAACCTCAGTTTCTGGGCAACAAATGTCATATAAGGGTAATGAACCTTAAGTCATGCTACAAGAGAGGACATGGTTTAAAGGTTCATTACCTCACAGACTGTGGCCAGGATGGTTTGGCATTATCTGCCCCTCAGAAAGCTAGGCGGGGGGGCCGGGGAGAACCTTGTCCTCAGTCGAGCGATCCAGTATGCTCTTCTTGATAATGAACACAATTGCCTTGCCCAGCACTGATATCAGACTGACCAGTCTAAAGTTGCCCAGGTCTGACCTGGACTGTTCTTGAAAATGGGGACCACAGTGGCCACTTTTCAGTTCTCTGGCACCCCACCACTACAGACAAACTCATGAACGACTGCTACAAGTTTTTATTACTTGTTAAGGGCTGACAGTTAGCCTAGCCTAGAAGTTAGAGTAGTGACCTGTGAATAAGCTTGGTACATCCAGCAGACCTCAGTTTGATTCCCACAGCCTCTATTTGTATACTGTTTGACTTTGAGTAAGTCACTTAACTGCCCCAGTGCTCCTGAGTCACCCCTGTAAACAGGCCTTGTGGTCCAGTGGGCCTTACCTGGCTACCAAACTAATAATAAAAAAAAACTATTTTAGAGTCTTGTTTGATTTTAGAAACTTGTTTGTTGAAAATCAAAACCACTGCTCAAATGAGATATTTAAAAGTGACTAAAAATGGACTTCCTTTTACTTCTATGGCACACGTTCCCATGCTTTCCCAACTGAAACATCACAAAAGGCATCGCTCTAGGAAGTGTATGGGTTCAAGCTGCTAGCTCCATGGAGCCCAAATACAATCCCTTCCCTTCCGTGTACACAGGATTTAAAGATTCATTTTGCTGTACCCTGTGCCTTACTGGGTGATAAGGTTGTTCTGTGGTAGTGTGGCTCATTTTATAACTCTTAAGCACAATCTGTGCTCCTAAATACAAGGGTGAACAAGATATTAGTAAGCAAATAAACTGTAGTAAAATGACCTTTAGCTGACACTAGAAAACCACTCCCAAAACTCTGTGCTACTGATGCTAGAACCAAAGAATACATTTTGCACATATTAGTAATAATTGATTTGTCTCTTTATTGGTTGTTCTCTAGGGCTGGTGTGGATGGAAAGGCCCGGACTTCTGGGATCAGAATGCATACTACAATCTATGTCTGCCTCAGACACCGAAGGTTATTTAGTGTTTATGCACATGTGTATATATTAGACATTCTCAATAAAATCTGGACATCTGAACTGCATTGCAGCTTTGTGTAAAAAATTTTTAAATTCTCTATTTAAATGCATACCTCAACACGAATCAGTATGCTATACAACAAAGACATAATAATTACATAATGTTGAAAACATAAGTATAATTTAACAGTACGCAGCATGAAGAAAGCTACATGAATTAATAATAAAATAAACAGTAAATGTCGAACAAAAATGTCTTAAGGGCACAACAAAAAGCTCATCGCAGCTGAAGGCTGATGACTGTATAAAGGCAGAGAATTCCACAGAACTGGCCTTATATGAGAAAAAGATGCAGGAGTAAACCAGTTTAACCTACAGTAAAGGGCAAACAAAAGAACAGTGTTACTAGAACAAAAGAGTGCATGAAGGTGTATACCATTTAAAGCAGTCAGCTAAGAAAGAAGCTTGACCAGAATTCAGTACAGAAAATAAGAGGACCACAATTTTGAACCAAATCCTGAGATTCACAGCAAGCCAGTGAAGAAGTTTAAGATGTTGCCATTTTGGGTCAGGATAAGCATTGGGTGGTTCTGACGCCATATGGCACTAATGGGTAGAATGGCTTTTAAAAACAGGAGTAATATGATCACGGCATTCAGCATCAGAAATCTCTCGAGCAGCTGCATTTTGAATACACCCGAAGTGGAGTGGTTGCCGTGGCTGGATGGCAAATAACAAGAGTTACAATAATCTAAATGAGAAATAATTAGTTGCATGCAATCATTTTAGCCACAACATCTGTTAAATACCTTCTAATATGCATATTATTTCTCAGCTAAAACCAGCAGAAATTTGACAGGAAAAAGGAAAATGAGAATAAAAGACACCCAGATGTTTAACTTTGTTGGGAAAGACAGAAGAAACATGACAGCTACAAGCAGAGCCAGTAGTCTCTCAAGACTCAACTGAGCCTGCAAAGGGAGAAATTTACAAAACTTCATATCTTCCAAGAATCAGTCTTCCCCATAGATTCCTACTAATTGATCTGAGATGGAACTGCTAGAACCCTGTGGAAGCTGGAACTTTCTGGTGGGGGCTGGTGACATGAGTAGGCCCAGTGCGCATCATTGCATGTGCTCTGTGGTATACAGCCGCACTGCACCAGCCCCCAGTTGCCTCCCTTCCTTTTTTCCTCACAGTCGAGTGCACAGCTGCATCACGGCTTTCCTATTGGGGTCAGAACTTCACTGTCTGTATGACGGCAATGTTCAGTTCTTCAGTTTAGATTTAAATACACAAGACTTTGTTATTTTTGTGCCAGTTTAGTTCAGTTTACACACAAAACTCTACAGTTTTGTCTCAGTCCTACCTCATGCAAACAGTTGACAACCACAGAAGAAGGTAGGGAGCATGAAAAGGCAAGTTGCTTCAGCAGTGAGGCTGAGTTTGGCCACCTCTCTCTGGTCAGGTGCTTTGGCAGTGGGCAGTCCTATCAGAGTAGCAAAAAGAATTGGTCCAGATCCCACACACACTAGGCATTGGGGTATTTGTACTGTTCGGCCTCAACATCTTCCTGCAAAAAGCATAAGGGGAAGAAAAGGTACCAGTTGAGGTCGTTCTCTGGTCATTCTGCTGTGAAATACTCTACTTCTGAAGACCTGGGTACCCCACCACCATCTTTGATCACACTGGGGATGTCTAGGCCTGCAGGGTCAAGGTCTCTGTCCCAGACTCCATCTCTGCCCAATAGAGGAGACTTTGGTGGGCAGTTTGGCCTTCGGGCAGATCTTACAGAGCAATGGATGCTTCGTATAAGTTCTCTGGCACTGTTATTGGTGCTGTCTCCTAGCTTTTTGAGGTCAGTTTGGCCAACACCATCTTCAGTGCCGTTGGACCTAGGCACGTGACTGACTTCAGGTCCGGCCTTGGTGCTGGGGCTGTTGTCAATGCTATCAATGCCTGCTCCACGTGAGATGTCATCTACAACCCCACCAGGGACAGAGGCAGCCACGGTGTTGGAGCCCTCAGTACCATTGTAGGTGCTGTAACTGGCACTGATGTTAGCCCCTTCAGAGACTACCTTGGTGCCAATGGTAGTGCTGCCTTCAGTGCCATATGGTCCTTCAGTGCTGGGGTCTGGCCCTTTGGGACCATTCCCAGGGCTATCCTCGGTGTGCCAATGGTGCCATTCCTGGGACACTTTCTGAAGCTGGGTCCAGTACCACCTGTGTTGCTAAGGCAATGACTTGCGCTGTCACATTTTTGACCCCCTTCCGTCTACTCCCCCCGGACAGTAGTAGGAGATTAGTCCAATCCAGACTTCATCATTACTGATGGAGAGGAAGATGATTTATGCTACAGTCCAGAGAACCCTGATCCAGTTCCTGTCACCATACCTCAGGAGGATCTTTCCCTTCAGGCTCTTCTCAAAAACATTACATTTTAAGCCAGGGGTCTTCTGGTGATGTCAGCAAAGGAACTGGAGAGCTAAGAATGCAGCTCTACTCCTGAGAAGTTTAAAAGCACCAAAAATGGGAACATATCATCAACTGCTTTCACATCATCACATTGCACAAATCCAATGGGTGGCTCAGAAAAAAAAAAAAAAAGAAAACGAGATGGATTGCTCTGGATTAGCAGCAGTGAACTCAGGAGGCAGGCAAAAAATGCACAAGATGGTGGGCGCTGCGTCACCCACAGCTCAGTCAATTAATGTGGCTATCTTCAAGGATCTCAAAGATTTCCACACAGAAATCAGGTCCCTGCACTTCAAACAACATGAAGTCTTGCTGTATTCTGACAGTAGCAGTGAGTCCCAACCTTCGAACTGCCCCGGAGATGAAAGAGTTAACTTTCCACGCTAGGCATGGAACACTGAGCTCGAGCTCGGTTGAGACTCGTGTCTGTTGCTGTTTAAACTCAAACCGTCAGATTCTTTACTCCGTCTCACTGAACAGTCGCTCCGGAGATTTCTCCTTCTGTTCGGTTCAATTTGTTGGTTAAAGTACCGTTTTTCTTGGTTTTCGACCGAATTTAAACCGCAACCTGTCAGTTCAGTCTCTGTCTGTAGTATTTGTGAGTACTAGATAGGTTATATATTAATTTTTCTGTGTGGTACTTGTAAACGGTTTATCAGTTCAGTTTGAACCGATCAAGTTGTTAGAAAATCTTAAATTGTACTTTTAGAGTGTGGTTACCGGTTCTTATCGGTTCTAAAAAAAACAGATTTTATTACGTTTTTTTCCATAACCCGTGCGTGACATGGTCAGGAACCGATAAGAGGGTCTTGCCTGGCGGATTGCCATTAAAAGGGCAAGTTTGGTTAGGACTGGCACAATGTCTGAGAAACCCAAAATTAAAACCGGGCCCACTGGGTTTCAACACTGTAGTGTGTGGAGAAGTCTTTGCTAAGGCAGACCCCCACACCACCTGTGTTTATTGTCTGGGGTTTGACCACCTCAATGCAGACTGCCAGATTTGTAAAAATTTTCCTGCAGCTACCCTAGAAAAGAGAGTTGGTAGGCTCAGGGAAAGGGAGGCCAAAAAGGCCGCTGAACCGGATGGCCAGCCCGGTTCGGTTCAAACCAAACCAGAAGGAGTGCCTTCTGACCAGGGTGAGACTTCTTTGGACAAAAGGAGATCCAATTCTGTGGAGTCGGTTCCAGCAAAGAGAACTAGAAAGGAAAAATCAGCTGGTGTGGAGCCAAAACTTTCCTCTCCAACCGCTGAAGAAATAGCCAAAGCGATCAAAATTGTCCAATCGCTTTCCCCGGTTCCAACCGAACCGGCACCATCAGGGAGGCGCTCGGTTCGATCGGTTCCACCGGTTCAAGATTATGATTTAGAGGAGTATTATGAACCGGAGGAGGAAGAGGAGTATGAGGAAAGTGATTGTGGATTTGAAAGTCTGGATGTGCCCATTGACCCGGACATCTCCCCAGACAGAACTTCAGGAGTCCCCCTCTCATTTCATGTTTTATAAAAAAGTGGCTGAAACCCTCCAGCTTACTACGGAAGAAGCTGTGGATGACCAAGAGGAGCCTGACTTTGTGGAAATGATGGATATCCCAGAGTCTAGGAGACTGTCTATTCCCTTGCACAAATCTTTTGGGAACAGACATTTAAAATTTTAAAGACTCCTAATACTATACCTCCTGTGGATAAGAGAATGGACAAGAGGTATGCATTGTCAGGCTCAGACACGGAGTTCCTTACACAACAATGCAGCCGTGTTGGGGTAGTGTAGGCTGCAGCCTGTGACAAGGCAAATATTCCCTTGGCTTCACACCCCCCAGACAAGGACTCCAGGAGGATTGATGCCATGGCAAAGAAACAGTGCATGGCAGCATCCTTGGGACTCAGACAGGCCAATTATATGGCTGGGACACTGTCATGGCTTTAGCAAAACAGGTCTCTGGCCAGCTTTCCAAGGAGCTGGAGCAGGTGGCTGCTGATGGTATTGAGGCATCCAAGGTGCAGTTCCATGCTGCAGTGGACTCAAATGATGTGTCATCAAGAGTCATGGCTACATCTGTGGCACTTCGCAGAATGGCTTGGCTCAGATGTACTAGCCTGTCACAGGATACCCAGACTAAGGCCATGGATTTTCCTGTTGTTGGTAATTCTTTGTTTGGGGAGCAAACGGAGAATTACATGAAGAAAATGGACGAGTATAGGACCACCTACAGGAGTGCCCAGGCCAAGGAAAGGCAGGCCACTCCTCAAAGGCAGCATCCCAGGGGCAGGGGCAGGCCTTTTCATAGGCCTTTCTACCAAGCCCAGGCCTCCTCTTCTGCCTATTCTCAGAGGGGGTTCTTTAGAGGGAGAGGCAGAAGGGGTACCAGCAGACCTGCTTCCACCCCCTCAGCCAAAACCCCCTGCCAAACAGGCACTCTGATGGGTTTGCCAAGGCTGATTCTTCACCACCTGTAGGGGGGCAGGCTGGCTTATTTTGTCCAGGACTGGAAGTCTCTAACATCAGACAAGTGGGTCCTGGAAGTAGTAAGCCAGGGACTGGTTCTCAGCTTCAAAAGATTTCCAAAGCTGAGAACCAGATCCTTTCCACCTGCAGACCCCTCAGAGGCACTTGCCCTAGAGGCAGAGGTCTCTTCCCTCCTAGCTCTCAGAGCTGTGGAAAGGGTTCCACCCCTACACCAGGGCAAAGGGTTGTACTCCAGGTACTTCCTTACCCCAAAAAAGACAGGAGAATGGCAGCCCATCCTGGATCTCAGATACTTAAACCAGCACCTTTTAAAACCAAAATTCAAAATGGTGACTCTGGGAATAATTCTACCCTCTTTAAGGCCAGGGGACTGGCTAGTGTCCCTGGACCTCAAGGATGCCTACTTCCATATTCTTATCAGAAGCTCCCATCGAAAGTACCTCAGGTTCGAGCTGCCCTCAGGCCATTACCAGTTCAGAGCAATTCCCTTTGGTCTCACCTCTGCTCCAGGGGTATTCACAAAATGCCTGGCAGTAGTAGTTGCTTCTCTAAGAAGGCAAACGATTGCCATCTTCCCTTACCTGGACAACTGGCTTATAGTAGGTCAGTCCCCAGACCAAGTCAAGTTACACTTACAGATAACTCAGCAACTGCTGGGGGAGCACCTGGGTAACAGTGACCACCAGTCATTGTGGTTTGAAATCACAGAAAGAGCAGAACCAAACCACACAAAAACACGTATCCTGGATTTTAGGGGGGCAGACTTTGGGAAAATGGGGAGATACTTGAAAGAGGCATTAAGGGAATGGGACAGGAATCAGGGGTTGAGGAACAGTGGGCAGTATTTAAAATGGGGATTATAAGAACAACAGAATTATGCATTAAGCAGGTTAGCAAGAGGAAAAGGAAGAGGAGACCATTATGGTTTTCCAAAGAGGTAGCAAAGAAAGTGAAAGCCAAAAGATTGCATTCAGGCAATACAAAAGACACAGGCAGAAGGGGATAGGGAGAAGTACCAGGAGAAACAAAGGAGGCAGGGAAGTCAGTAAGGGAAGCCAAAGCTCAGACAGAAGAACACATTGCAAAATCAGTGGTTAAAGGACAAAACCTTTACAGGTACATAATGAAAAAAGAAAGACAAAGGAGGGATAGTAGACGAAGGGGAGGATGGAGTCGCTTGGAGGATGACAACAGTAAAGCTGACATATTGAACAGGTATTTCTGCTCAGTCTTTACTGAGGAAGAGGTGGGTAATGGGTCTGAAGGGAGTACAAGGGTGAGAATGGTGCAGAAATGGACACAAGTCCCTTTACACGAGAAAGGGTCCTGAAGAACTGGAAGTAATAAGAGTTGACAAAGCAATGGGGCCAGATGGGTGCACCCCAGGGTCCTAAAGAACTAAGAGAGGTGGTGGCTGAACCTCTGGCTATCCTGTTTAGCCAATCACTGGAAACAGGAGGTACACAAAGACTGGAGGACAGCAGATGTAGTCCCTTTATACAAAAGTGGGAACAAAGAAGAAGCAGGGAACTACAGACCAGTCAGCCTCACCTCGTAGTGGGAAAGATCATGGAAGCACTACTGAAGGAGAGATTGGTGGAACATCTGGTTGTCAATGGACTACAGGACCCAAGGCAGCATGGTTTCACCAGGGGAGGTCAGTGTCAGACCAACCTCATTGAATTTTTGACTGGGTGACTAGGAGGTAGATCAGGGAGGGCAGTGGACATGGCCTATCTGGACTTCAGCAAGGCCTTTGACACTGTGCCACATAGAAGACTATTACATAAACTGGGGAATATGGTGTGGGCAGGACAGTAGTGTGGTGGGTAGGTAACTGGCTGGGTGGCAGGACCCAGAGGGTGGTGAAATGGCTGTCACCCACAGAGGGAAGAGGACCAGTGGGTACCACAGGGATCAGTGCTGGGACCGGTCCTATTTAACATCTTCATCAGTGACATTGCACAGGATCTAGAAGGCAGAATTTCACTGTTCGCTGATGACACAAAGCTCTGTAACAGAGTAGACACACCAGAGGGTGTAGACAGAATGAGAAGGACCTGCAGAAACTTGAAGAATGGTCAAGGGTTTGGCAGTTGAAATTCAATGCAAAGAAGTGCAAGATAATGCATATCGGCACAAAACCCTGGCACAATATATCAGTTGGGGTGAGGATATAGCATGCACCAAGCAGGAAAGGGATCTTGGGGTTGTCATCTCTGATGACCTCAAGGTAGGAAAACAGTGGACAAGGCATCAGGTAAAGCAAATAGGATGCTGGGATGTATAGGCAGGGCATCACCAGCAGGAAAAGGGAGGTCATAATTCCCCATACAAGATACTAGTGAGGCCCCACCTGGAGTACAGTGTACAGTTCTGGAGACCATAACTCACGTAAGGACATAGACAGGGTAGAGAAGGTTCAGAGGAGGGCAACAAAGATGGTGCATGGATTGCATCACAAGTCCTATGAAGACAGGTTGAAGGAACTGAACATGTACTCCTGGAGAGAGGAGGGAGAGAGGGATATGATAGAGACATACAAGTATCTTACAGGAGAAACAGGTGCAGGAAACACTATTTTTAAGCTAAAAAGGTGTTCCAGGACTAGAGGGTGGGATGAAGTTGAGGGAGGACGATTCAGAGGAAACATGAGAAAGAATTCTTCACAGAACGGTGGTGGACAAGTGGAACACCCTGCCAGAGGAAGTGGTGGGGGCTGAAACAATCACGGGATTTAAAAATGCATGGGATAGACATAAAGGAATTCTAGAGGTCAGGGGTAAGGGGAAACGGACTTCTAGGAAAACAAACTGAACTTACAAGCTCAAATGGGCAGACTGGTGGGCCATAGGCCCTTATCTGCCAACACTGTCTATGTATCTATGCTCACCTCTTTGGGTTTCCTTCTGAATCTTTCAAAGTCGGTTCTAGAGCCTGCCCAGCTCCTCACCTTCATAGGTGCAGAGCTAGACACAGAAAAGGCCAGAGCTTTCCTTCTCCTGGACAGGGCAAGGACCCTTATCTCTCTGGCCTCCTCATTCACCCTGTGGGTGTCTCGACCAGCAAGGCATTTTCTACAGCTGCTGGGGCACATGGCTGCTTCCAGAGCAGTGGTGCAGGGAGCAAGATTTCAGATGAGGGACATTCAGTTCCATTTGAGAGCCTTTTGGTCTCAAAGGAAGGATCCTCTGACCAAATTGATCCCAATGACTCGAACCCTGATCCAATCCCTACAGTGGTGGCAGGATTAGAACAATCTGAGACAAGGAGTCCCCTTTGTCACTCAGTCTCACTCTTTAATCCTTACTACAGATGCCTCCCTCTTGGGGTGTGGGGCTGACTTGGGTGACCTGACCACCCAGGGGTTGTGGCCCCCTCAGGAATCTCTGCTTCACATCAATCTGTTGGAACTCAGAGCAGTGTTTCCAGCACTTCAAGCCTTTTCCAGATCTGTTCAGAACAAAGTTACCCAGGTCAGAACAGACAATACCACCACAATGTGGTACATCAACAAGCAAGGAGGCACTCGGTCTACGGCCTTGTGCACAGAAGCAATGAAGTTGTGATCTCTGTCTTATTCTCTGAACACCTCCCTCACAGCAGTTCACTTTCCAGGCAATGACAATGTCCTGGCAGATGCTCTCAGCAGGATATCCCAGGGCAATCACGAATAGTCACTGGATTCCCTGATCTTGGAGGTGATATTTTCCAGAAGGGGCACCCCACAGATAGATCTTTTTGCAGCCCCAGACAATCACCAACTTCCCCTTTTTTGCTGCAGGTCCCCAGTGTTGGGCTCAGTCCCCCTGGATGCCTTAGTTCTCAGTTGGGAAAGGAAGTTCCTGTATGCTTTCCCCCGTCTTCCCTCTCCTGTTCAAAGTACTAGTCAAAATCAGATCTCAACCCTGCAGGATGATCCTGATTGCTCCAGACTGTGCCAGACAGCCTTGGTATCCACTCCTACTGTTCTTAGCAGTCCATCTTCCCCTGTGTCTTCCCAGGAGTCACAACCTGTTAACCTGTGCTCAGGGGAGGGTTTGGTCCCCGAATCTCAAATCTCTCAATCTCAAGGCCTGGCTCTTGAAGAGTTAGAGTTTGCTGACTACACCTCTCCCAAGGCATAATGGACATTCTGAAGGCTTCTAGGAAACCTTCCACCAGGGCTACTTATAATTCCAAGTGGAAAGATTTTCCATATGGTGCTCTGGAAATCATACTTCCCCAGAGTCTGCTGATCTGCCCACAGTCCTTGATTATATGGTCCATTTAAATAGCTTGGGTCTTAGACCAGCTACACTGAAGGTGCATCTGGCAGCTGTCTTTGCTTTTATCTCAGCAGGTAAGCCCTCTTCTCTTTCAGCTCACCCTGTATTCTCCAAGTTTTTCAAGGGATTGCTTCACACCAACCCTCCTTTCTGGGCCCCTGCCCCTGCTTGGGACCTTAATGTTTGCATTGCTCAGCTTATGCAACCCCCTTTTGAGCCTTTGTCTTCAGCAGAGCTTAAGTACTTGACTTGGAAAACTGTGTTTCTGGTAGCCATCACCTCTGCCAGACGCATAAGTAAGTTACAAGCTTTGTCAGTGGAGCCTGATTTTATCTCCTTTCATAGAGATAAGGTGGTCCTCAGGACTAACAGGAAATTTTTGCCTAAGGTGGTTTCAGATTTCCACCTTAATCAATCTGTGTCTCTTCCTGTGTACTTCACTGACCATTTCTCCTCTGGCGAGAGGAGGCTCTACAGTTTAGATGTGAAAAGAGCCCTTAACTACTTCATAGAACATACCAAGGGTCACAGGTTTGACTCCTTCCAACTGTTCCTCACTTATGGTGAGGTTGGTAAAGGGAAACCTGCCACTAAAAGATCCATTGCCAGGTGGATTGTCTCTTGTATCCAATTTTCTTATGAAAAGCTGGGTAAGGTTCCACCATCAGGCCTGAGGGCTCACTCTACCAGAGGTACAGCTGCTTCCCTGGCTGCTGCCAGGGATATCCCTATTCTAGAGATCTGTCAAGCAGCTACCTGGAAAACAGTTAACACTTTTACCAAGCATTACTCCCTGGGTATCCAGGCTAGGAGTGATGCTCAGTTTGGCACAGCTGTGCTTCAGAGCCTATTTCCTAAGTAGGTTCTGTCCCTCCTCCATGGAGGTACTGCTTGGTAGTCTGCTACTGTCAGAATACAGCAAGACTTCATGTTGTTTGAAGAAAAAATTACTCACCTTAGTAATGTTGTTTCTTCTAATGAGTCTTGCTGACTCTGACTTCCGGGGCTTGCCCCTCTCAGAACCCTGTTTGGGATGTGGGTGGGCAGTGCAGTGTTGGCACTCAGTAGATGCCCACCTTGTTGTTTTTCACCCCCTTTCTTGGGTGAATTGGTGTTGTGCTTTTCATATTTTGGGTCTCCTGACTTGAGTCTTTGTTTTGGGACCAAAAAAATGTGTTTTTACGTTTAGTAGCCAGTTGGCTAGTGTAGGTTTACAGCTTCCACACAGGACCTTAGTGAGTTTGCTCGAAAAAATCTGACGGTTTAAGTTTAAACAGCAACAGACAGAGTCTCAACCGAGCTCGAGCTCAAAGTTCCATGCCTGGCATGGAAAGTTAACTCTTTCATCTCCGGAGCAGTTCGAAGGTTGGGACTCACTGCATATGTCATGATATAGCAAGACTCCATTAGAAGAAACAACATTACTAAGGTGAGTAATTTTTTCTTACAGATGAGGGAAAGTATCAATGTTTTAGAGGGACAAGTGAAAGACTTAGGAACCTATGCCAAAGACTCCGATGCCAGCACAGACAGGCTTAATTGGGTTGTCCTCCACATTATAAAAGAGAGCCAACAGCTTGCAGAGAAATGTGAGGATTTGGAAAATTTCTTATGCTGTAACAACATGAGGTTGCACAACATACCAGAAGATGAGGAGGGTTGTAATACGGTGGGTTTTCTGAACAAATTCCTCACAACAGCACTTGAATTAGACCCTGAATTCCACTGAACATCTTGAGGGCGCACAGGGCTTTCGTGCCTAAATAAATGGGGTTGGGATCCAGGCCTTGCTCCATAGTTCTTAAATTTTCTGAACTTTGGGACTAAAGCAAGAAGTGCTTATGAGGCTTGGAAAATGAAAGAAATAACATTCAAGGAAAAGAAAGTGTATTTTGACGCTGACTTTCTCACAAAGTGCATTTCCCCATACTCAAAGAAGCAGTGTTTGTTAGTCAGCAAAAAATGTTATATAGCTTTTTAGCAAAAATGTATTTCTGACATCCTAAGTCATGCTCAGCATATTTTCAGTTTTCTCAGACTTTGTTAAAACAGCTTTTACAGCTAATTTTATAATTAATGGCTCACATTATTAAAGATCGCCACCACTCAGAAGTTTTAAAAATCCCTTCCACTGAGGTTACCTGTTAAATGTACATGCTAGATCCATACTGTAGATTTATTAGGATGGTGCTACGACATGTTTTGGTGTGTATGTGTGTGTGCTTATGCGCCTCCATGCCCACCGGCACCCCTCTCCTTCGAGCCACTAATGCCACCTCCTCTATCTGCCAGACTCACCCTCGCATCTTCAGCTACCACTGAAGTCTTCCTGCAGTCTTTCGTCTCCTGGGCTGGCTTGTCCCTGCCGGTGGCATCCTTTGTCGGTCATGGAGGGGAAAGACGCTTGGAGCCTCCCACCTTCCTCCAACTGGCCTGCATATCCTTGTCGAGGACCTCCCTGCCAACTACAGAAGGAGCACATAACCTGGGCCAAGGCTGACGTGCTGGGGATCAGTTGGCATGGAATGGGACTATACGGCTATGATCCGGTGTGCCATTGGTGTGGCAGTTTTTCCTCCTTTTTCGCACCACCCACACAGCACGCATGCTACAGCTGACCTGGAGAGGGGGTGCCTGAGGGCATGAGTTCACCCACGCTGTCAACGGCACCAGTGCATACTTCCACCAGGAGTCACTACAGAGCAATGCAGTGTGGACCCACACACCCCTCCATGCCGCAATGCAGCATCCCTGCCCCCCAAGAGCATCCATTTGATGTGTTTGATCCTGTCTGCTGGCTTCCATTACTATCGTTCCAGGCTCGGGGCGCAAACCCGGGTTGCCAGCATGCCAGAGTGATTTTACATGTTTCTGATAGTAAACAGCACAGCACTGTACCAAAATATTTAATTTTTTCCATGGTGGGCATAGCACAGGAGTGGAACATTTCAGTTCCTGATTGCCACACCCTGCAAGCAGAGTTTGGAAACAGCCTTTGAGCTCCTAATTTGACACCTGTGCTTTATCCTTAAGTCCAGTATGTTTTTCTCTCTTTGTTCTGTCATCTTGGAGATTCCCATCACCAGGAAGGTTGCGCTAGCTATACTGGCTGAACATAGTTCACTAGCCAGGGCCTTCCCATCTCCCGCTTCCATTTCACTGGCTGGGCTCCATGGCAAAAGTGCAGACAGACCTTAAAGTATGTGTGCCTGTATCACATCTGTTTATGCAAAGCAGTTTAGAGGGCACCACTGTGCAAGCCCTCTGAGCAACAGCGCACTTAAAAAAAAAAACATGGGTATGTGATTTCTCTGATATCATACCGAGGGCTCTCGTCAGTTATCACCAAAGTTTCCCTTTTTTAATTTAGTATTTTTTTTCCCTCTTTTGTCAGCCAGCCATCATTGGTCCTGCCCACTCACCCAATCCCTCACCCAGCTTCTCTGGGACTTACCTCACCTCCTTGACACCCTGGCTTACCCCCAGGGTGGGGCCTTCAGGAAAAGGACTCTACCTCCAACAGAGACTAGATAGGTGCTACATAGGAGAGTACCTCATTTGGTGGTGGGAGTCTGCAGCAAGGTGCGGACGTCATCTTGCTGCATCTGGCCATTTTCCAGTTTTCTGACCCAGCCTCCTGTGGGATGCCAAGAGGAGCTCTTGATGTGTGTAGCACATCAGAGCATGTCAGCGTCCGTCCTGGTCTTGCAACTCTGCTTGCACCGCCATCTGTGGTCACCCAAGTGGCAGTAGCACAGCCGCTGCCATCTTCCCTCCCTCAACAAGGTGAAGAATGTTCTCTGGGTTGCTCCTTTCACTTCCCTGGACAGGCCCCCCCGCCTCGGGCTTGTTCCCAAACCCAGGTTCTCGGAGTTGTGAGCAGTAGCACTACCATTGCACTGGCGAGCCAGCCACAAGAGATCCCTTGCCCTACCATAAGGAGCGATGCACAGATCACAGCAGTGGCAGAATTAGTGTGTGTAATTACAGGAGCGAAAATCCCTTTCACCTTTCTGTATTTTCCTCTCACCCGTCTTGTACTTGATTTTACTGGGTGCACACTGAGCATCGCCCAGTACTGAGAGAGCGTTCAAGTATTATATGTCACTGTTATTTGTGCTGCTAAAGCACCCAGGAGAACAAAAGAGAGTTGGTGGGTCCCCTCCCAGCCAATATGCTATACAGTTTGTTGTGGGGCTGAAGTACAGATAATCCAATGTTTAGAAAATGAAGAAAGCCAGCCACTCAATATTTTCTTAAAAGCTGATTTTTTATTTTTTGAAGTATTTCTTGGAATCAACGATCCCCTGTGCTTGCCCAACATTTCACCCACATCGGGCTTCCACAGGGGCCAGGATCTGTGATTCTGGAGTTGATTATTTTCCAGTGGTATGTATCCTCTCAGTTTCCAAACTGAGCTTTTCTGAATAGTTTTTCCCCAATTCTGGCTTGAAAGGAGTGTTGGCCCTGGGGTTGTCTTTTATATATTTACGTAATCATACTGGAGCTTTTCTGCTTCCCTCTGGCCGTGTCTAACATGATGGAAGCCGAGACACAGCCAGAGGGAAGCAGAAAAGCTCCAGTAGTCAACTATGATGATGTAAATGATGTTTGAAAGACAACCCCATATGCAGCCCTCCAGTGATTTACCGCAATACAGTGGATGCAATTATATATCCTGTATCATAGGGGATTAATTTCCCCACTGGTCTGTTATTCATATATTGTCTGTTCACTGTATGCTAAGATATATATTGCAAGATATATGATATAAAATAGAAAATAAAGTTTTAAAAAAAAAAAGAAAGACAACCCAGGGCCTACGCTCCTTTCAAGCCAGAACTGGGGAGAAACTATTTAGAAAAGCTCATTTTGAAAACTGAGAGGATACATACCACTGGAAAATGATCAACTCCAGAATCATAGATCCTGGCCCCTGAGGAAGCCCGATGTGGGTGAAACATTGGGCAAGCACAGGGGATCATTGATTCCAAGAAATACTTCAAAAAATAAAATAAATCAGCTATTAAGAAAATATTGAGTGACTGGCTTTCTTCATTTTCTGAACAAAGCACCCAGGAGAGCTCTTCTGAGAGTGAACTCTCCCCTGGTGAGAATTAGAACACCATTACACAATTCTCTGGGACTGGAGCTACAGCTCCTCCAAATCTGTATTAGGGGAAACCATTTATCTTACTCAAGTAACACAGAAACAGAGTATTTGTTGGCAGACAAGGACTGCTTGGACCATCCAGTCTGCTCATTTTGTACCTCCCTATACTGTCACTACAGCTCCTGCCTGATCTCTGGCTATCCCACCTCCTTTCCTACCAAGATTCCTTTGTGCCTATACCATGGATGCATGAAGCTCACCACTGTTTTTAACCCACCACCTTCCGCTGCAAGACAGTTCCAGGTGTCCATCACTCTTTCAGTGGAGAAGTACTTCCTCACATCCCTCCTAAATTCTCCCCCACTCCAGGTTCTTTCATGCCCCTTTTTCTCTTGTACCTTCTCTTTTGAGAAATACCCCCCTCCTGTACCTTATTTACCCCTGTGAGGTACTTTTAGATCTCTGTTATAGCCTCCCCTTCAGGATGTACATATTGAGATCCCTCAGTCTCTCATCATAGGGCTTCTGATGCAGCCCCTGCACCATTTTAGTTGCCCTCCTCTAGACATCCTCCACTGTCTATGTCCTTCCATTTTTTTTTTAATTTCTTTATCCTCCTGTGGCAGGTCTACCATCGCCGTCCACCAACCTACCGGTCTCGGGATCCTTCGGGGGCTTATAGCGCAATGAGTGCCCCGGCGCATCCCCAGAGCTGGTCTGGAGGCATCATCCTTGGTGGGCCCCCACTTTTTCCTCCATTTCTCCCGTGAATGTGGATACTCCCTAGACCCCCAGAAGTGATAGTGCATGCTGGCATGGCAGCGCACTCACAGATCCAGATGGGGTCTCCTCCTACCTCCCGGTCGACCCTAACGCCCGAAGGTCCTCCGAGTGACACTGCTTCACCGGCCTCCACCGGGGGCGGCCGAGCTCCAAGGACACCTGCAACCCTAACCCGAGGTAGAGGGCCGCCAGCCGGCAACCTACTGTAGTCCTCACCCTCCTCCCCGCCGACATCCGATGACCCAGGCTTGTTCCCAAACCCGGGTCACCAGCGTGGCATGAGGTGTGGTGTCCAGCGCCTCAACCCTCAGCGCCACCGGGCCTGCTTTGTCTATGTCCTTCCTGAGATGTGGTCTTCAGAAATGGACACAGTACTCCAGGTGGGGTTTCACCAACGATGATACAGTGGTAACACCACGTCTCTCCTACTGGTGATTCCCCTTCTGTGCACCCCAGTATCCCACTGGCCCTGCCTACTGCCTTGTCACACTGCCCCGCCATCTTGAGGCCATCAGATATAATAACTGCAATGCCCCTTTCCTGTGTAGCAACCATCAGTACCTCTTCCCCTCTTTTATTCACCACCCTGGGCTTCAGTGCCGTAGGCGCATGATTTTACACTTTTTGCATTAAAACCCAGCTGTCATATCCTCAAATCACTCCAAGTTTTCTCAGGTGTCTGCTCATTCTCTCCATTCCCTCCAGAATATCTACTCTGTTCCAGATTCTGGTGTGATTTGCAAAGAGGCATACCTTCCCTTCCAGCTCTTCTGCAGTGTCACTTATGAAGATATTGAAGAGGACAGGTCCCAGTACTGAACCCAGAGGTGCCCCACTAGTAACTCTCCCTTCATTAGAGTGGGTGCATTTACCACTACCCTCTATCACCTATCCATCAACCAGTTCCATACCCAATTTACCACCTTGTGTCCCACCCCCCAGCTGCCCAGTTTCTTTATAAGCCTCTTTTGTGGTACAGTGTCAAAGACCTTGATGAAGTCTAAGTAGGATGCATCCACTGCCCCACCCTGATCTGTTTCCCTGGTCACCCAGTCAAAGAAATCAGTCAGGTTAATCTGACATGACCTGCCCCATGAATCTGTGCTGCCTCGGGTCTTATAACCTACTGGATTCAAGATACTTCAGTAGCCTTTCTTTTTAATACTGTCTCCATTAACTTCCTCACTATTGACATTAGATCGTCTGGCCTGTAGTTGCCAGCCTCCTCCCTGCTGCTGCTTTTATGACGTGGTACTGCATTTGCCCTTCAGTCCTCTGGAACCACTCCTGTTTCCAGTGCACTGTTAAATAGGGTGTCAGAAGTGCAGACAATACTTCCCTGAGCGCCCTTAGCACCCTAGGGTGTACCCCATCCAGCCCCGTAGCTATATCCACTGTCAGATTCACAAGTCCTCTCAGGACTCTTTCCTCTGTGAATGGATTTGTGTCCATGTTCCTCTCCCAGTGATCCTGCTGCTTCTGTGTGGTCCGTCTCCCTCTCCCTCCACTGTGAAGGAAGGCTGAGCAGAAGTATCTGTTCAGGATATCTGCTTTTTCCTGATCCTCCTCTGCAGTCTCCCCCTGCTTTTCTTAACCTCACAATCCCTCATCTTGTCTTACTCTTTTCACTTATGTTTCTGAAAAAGGTCTTGTCCCCTTCAGCTACCCTTACAGCTATCCTTTCCTCTGTTTGCTCCTTTGAACCCCTCACCTCCTTTCTTGCTTTCCTTTGCTTTTCCTGTCCTCCGCCCTCTGCATCTCGTGAATGCCACTTCATTACAGTGCCTTCAGAAAGTATTCACCCCCCCTTGGATTTTGTCACATTTTGTTGTGTTACTACAAGAATTTTTAATGCATTGAAATGATTTTTCCCCCTTGATTCACACAGCATACTCAACAATTTAAAGGGGCCAAAATATTTTTATTGTGTAACAAAAATTTATGAAACATTAAAAACTGAAATATCTTGTTTACGTAAGTATTCACCCCCCTGAATCAATACTTTGTAGAAACGCCTTTGGCAGCAATTACAGCTTTGAGTCTTCTTCGGTGTGTCTGTATCAGCTTTGCACATCTGAATTTGGGGGGTTTCGACCATTTTTCCTTGCAGATTTGCTCAAGCTCTGTCAGGTTGGATGGGGAGCGTTGGTGAACCGCAATCTTTAAGGCTTTCCACAGATTCTCAATGGGATTCAAGTCTGGGCTTTGGCTGGGCCACTCAAGGACATTCACCTTCTTGTTCTGAAGCCACTCCAGTGTTGCTGTGGCTGTATGCTTGGAGTCGTTGTCCTATTGGAACGTAAATCTTCGCCCCAGTCCAAGGTCTGTTGCAGACTGATGTAGGTTCTCCTCAAGGATGTGCCTGTATTTGGCTCCATTCATTGTTCCCTCTGTCCTGACAAGTGCCCCAGTCCCTGCTGCTGAAAAGCATCCCCATAACATGATACTGCCACCACCATGCTTCATGGTAGGGATGGTGTTACATGGGTGATGAGCTGTGTTTGGTTTGCGCCAGGCATAGTGCTTTGCATTCAGGCCAAAGAGTTCAATTTTTGTTTCATCAGACCAGATAATCTTTTGCCACATGGTCTCAGAATCTGCCACGTGCCTTCTTGCAAACTCCAGGCATGCTATTATGCGGCCTTTTCTCAGGAGTGACTTCTGTCTAGCCACTCTCCCATAGAGGCTACATCTGTGAAGTGCTGCAGAGATTGTTGTCCTCTGGACAGGTTCTCCCATCTCAGCCATGGAACTCTGTAGTTATGTCAGGGTGGTCATTGAGTTCTTGGTCACTTCCCTGACCAAGGTCCTTCTTGCCCGGTTGCTCAGTTTGGGAGGACGGCCTGCTCTAGGAAGAGTCGGAGTGGTTCCGTAATCCATCCATTTCCTAATGATGGACTTGACTGTGCTCCTGGGAACTTTCAACACCCTAGAAATGTTTTTATACCCCTCCCCAGATCTATGCCTCCTCACAATTCTATCACGGAGTTCTACAGACAGCTCTTTGGTCTTCATGGTAGAGTTCTGCTCTAACATGCACTGTCAACAGTGGGACCTTATATAGACAGGTGTATTTCCTCTGAAATCATTTGAACTGACCACAGGTGGACTCCATTCAAGTTTTAGAGTGATCTCATGGATGCATCTGAGCTCAATTTGGAGTGTCATAGCAAAGGGGATGAATACTTATCAAATCAAGACATTTCAGGTTTTTATTTTAAATTACATGTACAAAATATTCCAGAAGTTTCATTCCACTTTGACATTATAGAGTCATTTGTGTAGATACGTGACAAAAAAATCCCATATAAATGTATTTTAATTTGAGTTTGCAACATCACAAAATGTGACAAAATCCAAGGGGGGTGAATACTTTCTGAAGGCAGTGTAGCCCTTACCTTTGCAACCGCTTCCCTCGAGAACCATAGAGGTCTGTTGTTCCTCCTGTTTTTCCTCACTTTTTTCACACAGAGGTTTGTTGCTTTCACTAACTATTCCTTAAAGCAGCAGTGCATGATAGCAGCGAAAATTTTGAACTATATTTTTTTCCTCTGTTTCACTGTGGCCCTTATCTCCTGACTTGTACGATACCATTCAAACAACATGCAGTCTTGCTATATTCTGACAAAATGCAGTATGACCAACCTGTTCAGCTACCCCAGAGAACTAAGAGTTAAACTCTATGCAAAGGCATAGAACGTTGAGCTCGAGCTTGGTTTTCAAACAACTGTCCTCGGTACATTCTATGAAACTGACCAGATTCTTTATTCCGCTCTCCTGTGAAGATATCTCTGAGACTGCTCCTCTTCTTCAGTTGAAGTGTGAATTTCGATATTTTTTTAAACCACTGTTTATTTCTTTTGTTTTTCAAACCTCTGTCCTTCGGCTACAGGTTAGACTAGTCTAGGTTTACTTCAGTTTGGGTAAGTTTTCAGTTTCCAATCAGTTCTCCATGATGGGGAGGAAACCGAAGATACTTCTTTACTTTTTTGAGATAAAGTGTTGTGTGAAGTTGTTTGTACCGTATTTGTTGGGATCTAGTTCAAAGTTTCGGACTAAAAACCAAGACTTTTCTCAGTTTTTAACGTGGGCGCTGAACTGCTTGTTGTCTAAACTTTGTCTCTCTTTTTACCCAGCCTAACTAAAGCCATCAGGGTAAATACATCTGTTTTTTCTTGTTTATCCAGGCCTGA
This sequence comes from Neoceratodus forsteri, assembly GCA_016271365.2. Taxonomy (NCBI): domain Eukaryota; kingdom Metazoa; phylum Chordata; order Ceratodontiformes; family Ceratodontidae; genus Neoceratodus; species Neoceratodus forsteri. The sequence continues at coordinate 57,535,482 of CM057453.1, read as the reverse complement.
CTAGGCCACTTACGGATAAATCTTTTGATTGGAATTGCTTAATCAACCTAACTAAACCATTGGGTTAAGCAATAAATAAAAAATAAAAAAAAGGTTTATGTCACAGAAACTCAAGAGAAAGAACTGTCCCACTGGGTTTCAGCGTTGCACCGAGTGCAGGGAGCAATTTGCAAAAGTTGATTCACACTTGGTGTGTCTGTATTAGATTGACGGAAGTTTTTGCAAATGTCACAGTCTGATTGCAAATGATCAAACCCTTCTGTCAATCTACCCTAGATAGACGTTTGGGTAAACTGAGGGAGAGAATGGAAAAATCTTCCGACGAGGTCCGGTCCGGTTCAGAAGAACACAATGAACCAGCTACCGAACACTCAGACCAAAGCAAACCCTCATCAGGCAAAAGACAAGCGGATTCCACCCCAATGGTCCCTGCCAAGCAGACTAGAAAAAGTGGTTCAGAACCACGGAAACAAGCAGTTGCGGTTCCAATCACTGAAGAGTTCGCAAAGGCCATACGCATTGTTCAGTCGTTGCAGCCCGGTTGGAGTGAACCGGCTCAATGACCGGTTGCAGATTCCTCGGTTCAGGTGCCTGCCAGTTCAGTTCCTTCAGGCTGTCTGGACCCAGAGGAATATTATGAATCTGAATATGAGGATTATGAAGATGAGGGAGAGTCTATTGAGCCTGAGGTTTCTCCTCAACATCCTCAGTACGAAGCTCCTCCTCACCCTTCCAGAGAATCTACCTCTCATTTTTCTTTAATGAGACAGGTAGCAGAAACATTACAGTTGTCTGTCCAAGAGACCAGACAGGAGGAGGAAGAAGAGGATGACTGCAGGGAGATGGTGGATCTCCCTGTTTCCCAGGGACTCATGATCCCCATCCATAAGTCCCTCAAAAAGCAGGCCTCTAGAATCCTTCAGACCCTGAGTTCTGTCCCTCCAGTAGATAAGAAAATGGACAGGAAGTGCATGTTGGCTGGCAATGGCACCAAATTCCTGAGCAGCCACTGCAGCCATGTGGGGGTAGTTCAAGCTGCAGCTTGTAAAAAAGCTGGCACCCCTCTTGCCTCTCATCCTCCTGATAAGGACTCAAGAAAAGTTGACTTCTTAGCAAAGAAGAGCTATCTAGCTGCCTCCCTGGGTATGAGGCAGGCGTCCTACATGGCCTATGTATCTAGGTATCAGAAGTCCCTCTGGGAGTCAGTGGGACAATTAGCTAAGAAGGCTCTCCCTGAGCTGGCAGCAGACCTGCAGGAGCTGGTCAGTAAAGGGGTTGAGTCCTCCAAATACCAGTTCTACATGGCAGTGGATGCTAATGATGCAGCCTCTCATTCTATGGCTTCTTCCATTTCCCTCAGAAAGTTTTCTTGGCTGAGGTGCTAAAACCTCTCTCAAGGCACACAAAACAACGCCATTGATTTTCCCCTCACACAAAATTCTTTGGGGAACAAACAGAGGCATATGTGAAAAAGATGAGTGAGTACAGGGTAGCCTACAAGAATGTGGCTGCCAAAGAAAAAGCTGCCACCCTTCAGAGGCAACAGGCCAGAGGAGGCAGAGGTAGGCCTTACCCCAGGCCTTTCCATCAGGCTTAAGCCTTCCCCTCCAACCAACACCTAGGGGTTACTTTAGAGGTAGAGGCAGAAGAGGCACTGGCCATGCTGGTTCCACCTCTCAGTCCTCTGCACCCTCTAAATAGACACCCTGAGATGTCTGTCTGGGCCGCCTCTCCACTTCCAGTAGGGGGCAGGTTGGCTTACTACCTTCAGGCTTGGCAGTCCATCACCTCAGACAGGTAGGTCTTGAGGTAGTAGGCCAGGGTCTTGCTCTCAGTTTCAAGCTGTTCCCAAAAATGGGAGCAAGATCATTCAAACCTGCCACCCCCTCAGAAACAGCTCTGCTGGAGTCAGTTTTCCACCCTGCTTCAGGTAAAGGCAGTGGAGCCTGTTCCTCATCAGCACAGAGGCAAAGGGTTGCACTCAAGGTACTTCCTAACCCTAAAGAAAATCTGGGAGTGGCGGTCCATCCTAGATCTGAGATACCTGAACAAACACCTTACAAAGCCAAAGTTCAGGATGGTCACTCTGGCTGTCATTCTACCTTCTCTCAGACAGGGGGACTGGCTAGCATCCCTGGACCTGAAGCATGCTTATTTTCACATTCCTGTCAGGCAGTCCCACACAAAGTACCTCAGATTCAGACTGCCTGGGGATTTTACAAAGTGCCTAGCAGTGCTCGTGGTGCACCTAAGAAGGCAGGGAGTCACAATTTACCCCGACCTGGACGACTGGTTGGTGGTGGATCATTTCCCCCAACAGGCAGAGGAAGCCCTAGCCCTCACACAGGATACCCTCCAATCTCTAGGTTTCCTGGTGAATCTCAATAAATCAGTCCTTAAGCCCGTCCAAGTCCTGGATTTCATAGGGGCAGAGCTGGACACAGTTTAGGCAAAGGCCTTTCTGCCCCCAGGAAGGGCGGTCGCCCTCATTCAGTTGGCAGGGTCCTTCCATCTTCAGGTTTCTTACCCAGCATGGTACTTCTGTAGCTCCTTGGCCACATGACTGCTACCACAGCAGTGGTCCCAGGTGCCAGATTTCAGATAAGGGACATCCAGTTTCACCTGAGGTCCTTTTGGTCTCAGAACAAGGATTCCCTGTCCAAACTAATTCCAGTGACTGCTACCCTGCTGCAAGTTCTTCAGTGGTGACAAGACATTGACAACCTCAGAGCAGGAGTGCCCTTTCTTTAGCAGGTTCCTTCAGTACTGCTGACCACAGATGCCTCACTACTAGGATGAGGAGCACACTGCTTGTGGAACATAGCTCCAGCAGGAGTCTCTGTTGCACATAAATCTTCTGGAACTCAGAACAGTGTTCCGAGCACTTCAGCCATTTGCCAAGATGCTACAGGGGAAAGTGATGCAGGTCAGAACAGACAACACCACTACTGTGTTCTACATCAGCAGACAAGGAGGGACAAGGTCCTCAGTGCTGTGCACGGAGGACATGAAGATCTGGAGTCTGGCCTACTCCCTAAACATTTCCCTGTCAGCAGTTCACTTACCAGGGAAGGACAATGTCCTGTCAGATGCTCTCAGTAGCATCAATCAGGGCCATCACAAATGGTCCTTGAACAGACAAATCCTTACGACAGTCTTCAGCAGATGGGGCATGCCAGAGATAGACCTCTTTGCAGCCCCAATCACCAGTTACCTCAGTTCTGCTGCAGGCCTCCGACACTGGGCTCAGTGCCCATGGATGCCCTGCTTCTGGATTGGTCAAACAGATTCCTGTATGCCTTTCCTCCATTCCCCCGACACCCAGAGTCTTGATCAAGCTCAGGGTTTAGTCAGCCACCATGATTCTGATAGCTCCGGATTGGGCCAGACAGCCATGGTACTCGATGCTGCCGTCCCTTTCAGTGGCCAGTCCAATTTGCCTCCCCAGGAGGCACAATCTGCTGACATTGTCTCAAGGGAGGATCCTATATCCCATCTTCGAGTCCCTGCGGCTCAAGGCTTGGCTCTTGAGGACTTATAGTATGCAGGCTTGCATCTCTCTGAAGCGGTACTGGACATCCTTTGGGTCTCTAGAAAACCTTCCACCAGGAAAACATATTCCTCCAAATGGAACAGATTCTCCATCTGGTGTTCACAGAAGGGCAAGGATCCACAGGAGGATGGCCTAGCAGTCCTACTGGATTACTTGGTTCACCCGCAATCCTTGGGCTTGCAGCCCTCCACCTTGAGAGTACACTTGGCAGCTGTTACTGCGTATCTGTCAGCTGGGAAGGGTCCTTCCCTAGCTGCCCATCCTTTATTTAGGAAATTCTTCAAGGGGTTGCTCCATCTTCACCCTCCTCACAGGGAGCCTACCCCTTCCTGGGACCTTAATATATACATAGCACAGCTCATGCAGCCCCCTTTTGAGTCCTTGTCCTCAGCAGAGCTCAGATTCCTGATGTGGAAGACTGTATTTTTGGTGGCCATTACCTCAGCCAGGAGGATCAGTGAGCTTCAGGTCCTATCAGTGGAACCAAACTGCATTGCCCCTCACAGGGACAAGCTTGTTCTATGGACTAACAGAAAGTTCCTCCCCAAAGTAGTCTTGGACTTTCACTTGAATCAGTCCATAACATTGCTTGTCTTCTTCACTGATCATTCCAGTTCAGGTGAACGCAGGCTTCATTGCCTGGACGTAAAACGATCCATCAGCTATTACATGAACAGAACGAAAGACCACAGGAAGGACTGTACACAGCTGTTCCTTATCTATGGGGAAGTGGGTAAAGGCAGGCCAGCCACAAAGAGGACCATCACCAGGTGGATTGTGGCTTGCATTCAGTTCTGCTATGGCAAGCTGAGTAAGGAGGCACCAGTGGTCTTGAGCGCTCACTCTACTAGGGGGACAGCTGCCTCCATTGCAGCTGCCAGGGATATCTCCTTGCTTGACATCTGCAAAGCAGCTACCTGGAAAACTGTTCATACATTCAATAAGCACTACTGCCAGGACACCCAGGCCAGGAGTGATCCCAGGTTTGGCACAGCAGTACTACAGAGCCTATTCCCTAAGTAGGTTCTGAGTCCACCTCCATGGGGCACTGCTTGGTAGTCTGCATTTTGTCTGAATACAGCAAGACTTTATGTTGTTTGAAGAAAAAATGACTTAACCATAGTAATGTTGTTTCTTCTAGTAAAGTCTTGCTGTATTTTAAACTCCCACCCAGCCTCCACTCTGGAACCAAGGGAAGCAGGGTCTCTGCACTCCAGTTGTCAGTCCCTTTACCCACCAGTGGGTGGTGTTTTCTCTGGGCATCAGTGACTTGAGTCTTCTTCATGTCTTTGTATGTGTATTTACCTTTGGGGTGTTTAGTTATAGATTATTTTATTAACTTCTTATGAGTAGCTTCGTAAGAATCTGGTCAGTTATGTAGAATGTATTGAGGACAGTGGTTTGAAAACTGAGCTCAAGCTCAACGTTCTGTGCCTTTGCATAGAGCTTCACTCTTAGTTCTCCAGGTCAGCTGAACCAATCGGTCATACTGCATTTTGTCAGAATACAGCAAGACTCCACTAGAAGAAACAACATTACTATGGTAGGTCATTTTTTCTTCTTTCCCCATGTTGAGTCTGTTCTAGCACTTTTTTTCATATATGAAATAAAAGGAAGGCTGTTTTTAATACAGCTCAGGCCAGGTTTTCATCAGTATTTTCAGCTGTTTCTGTACACTTGCTGTCCCTTAAGGTCAGGGAGCAGATTCTGGTACATGCTAGTTCCTTTTACTCACAAGGAAGGTGATCTTAAACAGTGGGTGTTCAGGAACATTTTCAGTCACAAGAGTGTGGTGTGCATATTTATGGAACACATACAAACAAAGGAGAGAAAGAAGTCCCTCAGCTGGGACTTGAACCCAGGCCACCCAGAATACTGTTTAGGTTGCGCTACCAGCTGTGCCACCAAGGCAACTGGAAACTTGGCCATCCCAGAGCACATTACTCTTTCTCCAGTACACAACCTGGTGCTGCACAGATAATTACATTTTAAGTCACAGACTTGTGTAGGCTGTCCACAGGCCCATTGACAGGGACTACTAACACACTTTCCCAGTTGCTGCACTCTGATATAGTGCAGAATAGACCTCCCCAGCCACCGCTGATGTGGCTGTTGCATTCCTCCATTCCCGTCGAGGAGAGATACGGTGACGAATATGAATACAATCCTGACCTTAGAGGAGGGGAGGAAGACTCTGTTGAAGAATCCACAACCTCTTCCCGGAGTGAGGACTCGGTGTTTACTACTCACAGATCACCTCCAGGGGAGCTTTCCTTTTCTGTCATGCTGTAGCAGTGCAAGCTGCCATGGACTGAACAGTAGAGGAACAGGATTCTACTAAAAAGAAGCTACTGGAGCGTTTGGAAATTCCAGACTCTCCTGTTTATTCAAACAACATGAAGTCTTGCTATATTATGACAATTGCAGTATGACGGTGGGTTAGAACTGCTCCGGAGGTGAAATAGTTAACTTTCCATGCAGGCATGGAACTTAGAGCGCGAGCTCAGTTGAAAACTCTTGTCTGGTGTGCTTCAAACGCAAACTGTCAAATTCTTTACTCCGCCTCACTGAACAGTCGCTCCAGAGATTTCTCCTTCTGCGCGTTCATTTTGTCGGTTTTAAAAGTATTATTTTTCGGTTTTTAGCCAAAATTAAACCGCAACTGGTCGGTTCAAGCTCTGTCTTTGGTAATGTAAGTAATAGATAGGTTTTACATTTATTTTTTCTGTGTGAAACTTGTAATCCTTTATCGGTTCGGTTTGAACCGATCAGGTTGTATTTAAAATCTACTAGTCCTTTTTTAGAGTGCAGTTCCCGGTTCTTATCGGTTCTAAAAAAACCGGATTTCATTATGTTTTTCCACGGCCCGTGACCGCGGTTGGGAACCGATAAAATTGTCTTGCTTTGTTGGATTGCCATAAACGGGCAAGTTGGTTAGCTGGCATTATGTCTGAGAAACCCAAAATAAAAACCGGACCCACTGGGTTTCAACACTGTAGTGTTTGTGGGGAAGCTTTTGTTAAGGCTGACCCACACACCACATGTGTCTATTGTCTGGGGTTTGACCACCTCAATTCAGACTGCCAGATTTGTCACAGATTTCCCTGCTGCCACCATAGATAAGAGAATTGGTAGGCTCAGGGAAAGGGAGGCCAAAAAGTCCGCTGACCCAGATGGCCAGCCCGGTTCGGTGCCAACTGAACTGGAGGGAGTGCCCTCTGACCAGGGCGATACCTCCTTGGGCAAACGAAGAGCCGGTTCTGAGGAGCCAGCTCCAGCAAAAAGGACTAGAAAGTCAGCTAGTGTAGAGCCAAAAGTTCTCTCCCCAACTGCTGAGGAAAAAGCTAAAGCAATTCAAATTGTCCAGTCTCTCTCTCTGGTTCCGACCGAACCGACACCTTCAGGTAAGCATTCGGTTCGGCCAGTTCCACCGTTCAAGATTATGATTTTTATGAACCGGGGGAAGGGGAAGAGGAATATGAGGAGAGTGAATATGGTTTTGAAGATCTGGATGTGCCCATTGATCTGGACATCTCTCCAGATAGACCCCTAGGGGTTTCTCCTCCAAGGCTTTCTGAGTCCCCTTCTCATTTCATGTTTTATAAAAAAAGTTGCTGAAACTCTCCAGCTTCCTGTTGAGGAAGCTGTTGATGACCAAGAGGATGTAGAAATGATGGATATTCCAGAGTCTAGGAGACTGTCTATTCCTTTGCATAAATCTTTTCAGAAGCGGATAGTAAAAGTTTTAAAAACTCCTCACACTATATCTCCTATGGATAAAAGGATGGACAAGAGGTATACCTTATCAGGCTCCGACACTGATTTCCTCACTCAACAATGCAGCCATGTGGGGGTAGTGCAGGCTGCAGCCTGTGACAAGGCTAATATTCCCCTAGCTTCACACCCCTGAGAAGGACTCCAGGAAGATTGATGCTATGGCAAAGAAACAGTACATGGCAGCATCTTTGGGACTCAGACAAGCAAATTATATGGCTTATGCTGCTAGGTACCAGAAATCCAGATGGGATACTGTGCTGGCCCTAGCGAAACAAGTCCCTGACCAGCTTGCCAGGGAGCTGGAACAGGTGGCTATGGATGTTATGAGGCATCCAAGGTGCAATTTTATGCTGCAGTGGACTTTAATGATGTTTCATCAAGAGTCATGGCTACATCTGTGGCACTTCGCAGGATGGCTTGGCTCAGATGTACTACCCTGTCTCCGGATACCCAGTCTAAGGCCATGGATTTTCCTGTTGTGGGAAATTCTCTAATTGGGGAGCAAACAGAGAATTACATGAAGAAAATGGATGAATATAGGACCACCTATAGGAGTGCACAGGCCAAGGAAAGGCAGGCCACCTCAAAAGCAGCTTCTAGAGGCAGGGGCAGGCCTTTTCATAGGCCTTTTACTAAGCCAAGCTTCCTCCTCCGCCTATGCTCAGAGGGGGTTCTTTAGAGGGAGAGGCAGACGGGTACAAGCAGGTCTGCTTCCACCCTTCAGCCCAAAGCCCCTGCCAAGCAGGTACCCTGATGGGATTGCCAGGGCCGATTCTCCTCTACCTGTAGGGGGCAGGCCGGCTTACTTTGTCCAGGACTGGAAGTCTTTAACATCAGAAAAGTGGGTCCTGGAAGTAGTAAGCCAGGGACTGGTTCTCAGCTTCAAAAAATTTCCAAAGCTGAGAACCAGATGTTTTCCACCTGCAACTCCATCAGAGGCACTCGCCCTAGAGGCAGAGATCTCTACCCTCCTGGTTCTAAGAGCTGTGGAAAGGGTTCCTCCCCTACACCAGGGCAAAGGTTTGTACTCCAGGTACTTCTTTACCCCCCAAAAAAGACAGGAGAATGGTGGCCCATCCTGGATCTCAGATATTTAAACAAGCACCTTTTAAAGCCAAAGTTCAAAATGGTGACTCTGGGAATTATCCTACCCTCTCTAACGCCAGGGGACTGGCTAGCTTCCCTGGATCTCAAGGATGCCTATTCCATATTCCCATCAGAAGCTCCCCATCGAAAGTACTCAGGTTCGAGCTACCCTGAGGCCACTACCAGTTCAGAGCAGTGCCCTTCGGCCTCACTTCTGCCCCAAGGGTATTCACCAAATGCCTGGCTGTAGCAGTTGCCTACCTAAGAAGGCAAATGATTGCCATCTTTCCTTACCTGGACGATTGGCTCTTAGTAGGCCAGTTCCCAGACCAGGTCAATTTACACTTTCAGATAACGCAGCAACTGCTTACCTCTCTAGGTTTCCTTCTGAATCTCTCAAAGTCAGTTCTAGAGCTGGTTCAGCTTCTTACCTTCATAGGTGCAGAACTGAACACACAGGAAGCCAGGGCCTTCCTCCCCCTGGACAGGGCAAAGACCCTAGTCTCCCTGGCATCCTCATTTACCATGCAGGCCTCCTGGCCAGCAAGGCATTTTCTGCAGCTCCTAGGACACATGGCTGCTTCCACAGCAGTTGTGCAAGGAGCAAGATTTCAGATGAGGGACATCCAGTTCCATTTGAGAGCTTTTTGGTCTCAAAGAAAGGATCCTCTTATCAAGCTGATCCCAGTAACTCGAACCCTGATCCAAGCCCTACAGTGGTGGCAGGATCAGAGCAACCTGAGACAAGGGGTTCCTTTTGTCACTCAGTCTCATTCCTAATCCTTACTACAGATGCGACCTCTTGGGCTGGGAGCTCACATGGGCGACCTCACCACCCAAGGTCTGTGGTCTCCCAGGAATCTCTGCTCCACATCAACCTGTTGGAGCTCAGAGCAGTTTTCTAGCACTTCAAGCTTTTTCCAAATCTGTTCAGAACAAGAGTATTCAGGTCAGAACAGACAACAACACTACAATGTGGTACATCAACAAGCAAGGGGCACTCGGTCTACGGCCTTGTGCACGAAGCAATGAAGGCGGTCTCTGGCTTACTCCCTAACACCTCCCTTACAGCAGTTCACCTCCCAGGCAAGAACAATGTCCTGGCAGATGCTCTCAGCGGGATTTCCCAGGCCACCACGAATGGTCACTGGATCCCCTGGTCTTGGGAGTAGTATTTGCCAGATGGGGACCTGCAGATAGATCTTTTGCAGCCCCAGACAATCACCAACTTCCTCTTGCTGCAGGCCCCAGTGTTGGGCTCCTCCACTGGATGCCTTAGTCTCAGTTGGGAGGGAAGTTTCTCTATGCCTTCCTCCCTTTCCTCTCCTGTTCAAAGTGCTAGTCAAAATCAGATCCCAATCATGCAAAGTCATTCTGATAGCTCAATTGGGCCAGACAGCCTGGTATCCACTCCTGCTGTCCTTAGTCCATCCTCCCTGTCCCTTCCAGGAATCACTGTCTGTTAACCTGTGCCCAGGAAGGGTCTGGTACCTGAATCTCAAATCTCTCAATCTCAAGGCTTGGTTCTTGAAGAGTTAGAGTTTGCTGATTTACACCTTTCCCAAGGTGTAATGGATATATTGAAGCCACAAGGAAGCCTTCCACCAGGGCTACTTACAATTCCAAATGGAAAAGGTTTTCCATATGGTGCTTGGAAAAGCATATTTCCCCAGTCTCTGCTGATCTGCCCACAGTCCTGGATTATATGGTCCACCTGAATTCTTTGGGTCTGAGACCAGCTACCCTGAAGGTGCACTTGGCAGCTGTGTCTGCTTTTATTTCAGCAGGTAAATCCTCTTCCCTTTCAGTTCATCCTGTATTTTCCAAGTTTTTTAAGGGGTTGTTTCACACCAACCCTCCATTCAGGGATCCTGCCCCTGCCTGGGATCTTAATGTTTGCATTGCTCAGCTTATGCAACCCCCCTTTGAGCCCTTGTCTTCAGCTGAGCTCAAGTACTTGACTTGGAAAACTGTGTTTCTGGTAGCCATCACCTCTGCCAGACACATAAGTGAATTACAAGCGTTGTCAGTGGAGCAGGAGTTTATCTCTTTTCACAGAGATAAGGTGTTCCTTCGGACTAACAGAAAGTTCCTGCCTAAGGTGGTTTCAGATTTCCACCTTAATCAATCTATTTCACTTCCAATGTACTTCACTGACCACTCCTCCTCTGGGGAGAGGAGGCTGCACAGCCTAGATGTGAAGAGAGCCCTTGGTTACTACATAGAGCATACCATGGGTCATAGGTTTGACTCCCTTCAACTGTTCCTCACCTATGGCGAAGTTGGTAAAGGGAAGCCAGCCACTAAAAGATCCATTGCCAGGTGGATTGTCTCTTGTATCCAATTCTGCTATGAGAAGTTGGGTAAAGTTCCCCCCTCAGGCCTGAAGGCTCACTCTACCAGAGGTACAGCTGTTCTCTGGCTGTTGCCAGAGACATTCCTATTCTAGAAATATGTCAACAGCTACCTGGAAAACAGTTCACACTTTACCAAGCATTACTCCCTGGACATCCAGGCTAGGAGTGATGCTCGTTTTGGCACACCGTGCTTCAGAGCCTATTTCCTAGGTAGGTTCTGTCCCCTCCATGGGGTACTGCTGTGTAGTCTGCAATTGTCATAATATAGCAAGACTTCATGTTGTTTGAAGAAAAAATTACTCACCTTAGTAATGTTGTTTCTTCTAATGGAGTCTTGCTATATTATGACCTCCCTCCCTGCCTGCTCCTCTCAGAACCTCTGTTTTGGGGATGTGGGTGGGCAGTACAGGGTTGGCACTTTTTTGATGCCCACCTTGTTGTTTTTCACCTACCTTTTTGGGTGAATTGGTGGTGTGTTTTTGCATTTTTGGGTCTCCTGACTTGAGTCTTTGTTTTAGGCCAAAAATGAGTGTTTATGTTAGTAGCCAGTTGGCTAGTGTAGGTGTGCAGCTTCCACACAGAACCTTAGTGAGTTTTAGCTCGTAAATATCTGACAGTTTGCGTTTGAAGCACAACAGACAGAGTTTTCAACCGAGCTCACGCTCTAAGTTCCATGCCTGCATGGAAAGTTAACTATTTCACCTCCGGAGCAGTTCTAACCCGTGGTCATACTGCAATTGTCATAATATAGCAAGACTCCATTAGAAGAAACAACTTTACTAAGGTGAGTAATTTTTTCTTATTCCTCCCTTGTGTCCAGCACTGGAGGATGCTACATGTGCAGCTTGGTATAAGCCAAATACCATACCAGCTGTTCCTAGAAGGGCTGACAAGATGTACTGTACCCCTTTGGGTAAGCCTTTCTATTCCAATCAGCCTGAGACTGATTCAGTGGTGGTCATGTCTGCCCATGATAGGTCCAAGGCACCATGACACTTTAGTTCCCTCCCTCCTGATAAGGAATCCAGGAAGCTGGACATCTTGGGTAAATGTGCCTATGCTTCTGCCTGTCTGGGCCTGCGTATAGCCAACTACCAAGCTCATATGATCAAATATCATAATATCCTCCGGAGAAAGGCTAAGGCTGATACACAGGCCTTGCCTGAGGGTAATGTCAAACAGGAATGACTTAAAACCCTTCAAACATGAAGTCTTGCTATATTATGACAATTGCAGTTTGTCCCTCCATTAGAACTGCTCCGGAAGTGAAAGAGTTAACTACCATTCTGAGAATGGAGTTTAGAGTGCGAGCTCGGTTAGAGAAGCTCTGTCTGGATAATTTCAAACCTAAACTGTCAGATTCTTTACTCCGCCTCACTGAACAGTCGCTCCGGAGATTTCTCCTTCTGCTCGGTTCATTTCTCAGTTTAAACAGTATTTTCTCGTTAAATTCAACCGTAGTATTATTATTTTAACCGCAAACCCATCGTTCAAGCTCTGTCTGTGGTATTGTAAGTAATAGACAGGTTTTATTTCTGTGTGGAACTTGTAAATGTTTATCGGTTCGGTTTGAACCGATCAGGTTGTTTAAAACTTTAAAGAAGCTTTAAAGCTTTTAGAGTGCGTTCCGGTTCTTATCGGTTCTAAAAAAACGGATTTCATTACGCTTTTTTCCACGACCCGTGACTTACGGTTGGGAACCGATAAGGGTGTCTGCTCTGGCACTGCCAAGCAAAGGGCAAGTTTCTTGGTTAGGCTGGCATCATGTCTGAGAAACCCAAAAGAAAAACCGGGCCCTCTGGGTTTCAACACTGTAGTGTCTGTGGGGAAGCCTTTGCCAAGGCTGACCCACACACTACATGTGTTTATTGTCTGGGGTTTGACCACCTCAATTCAGACTGCCAGATTTGTAAAAATGTCCCTGCAGCCACCCTGGATAAGAGAGTGGGCAGGCTCAGGGAACGAGAGGCCAAAAACTCCGCTGACCCGGATGGCCAGCCCGGTTCGGTGCCAACCGAACCGGAGGGAGTGCCCTCTGACCAGGGCGAGACTTCCTTGGGCCAACGTAAAGCTGGCTCTGAGGAGCCAGTTCCAGCAAAGAAAACTAGAATATCAGCAGGTATGGAGTCCAAAATTCCTTCTCCAACTGCTGCAGAAATAGCAAAAGCTATACAAATTGTACAGTCACTTTCTCCGGTTCCGTCCAAACCACCTCTGTCTGGTAAAAGGTCGGTTTGGCTGGTTCCACCGGTACAAGAATATGATATTGGAGATTTTTATGAACCAGAGGAGGGGGAGGAGGATTATGAACAGTGTGAATGTGACTTTCTGAGTCCCCTTCTCATTTTTTGTTTTATAAAAAGGTTGCTGAAACCCTCCAGCTCCCATTAGAGGAAGCTGTGGATGAGCAAGAGGAACCTGATTTTGTGGAAATGATGGATATCCCAGAGTCTAGGAGATTATCTGTCCCCCTTACATAAATCTTTTAGGAAGCAAACAATAAAGATTCTAAAAGCCCCTAATTATGTGCCTCCTGTTGACAAAAAGATGGACAGGAGGTACACTTTGTCAGGTCCTGATACAGACTTTCTTCCACAGCATTGCAGTCATGTTGGGGTAGTTCAGGCTGCAGCCTGTGACAAAACTAACATTTCCCTGGCTTCACATCCTCCTGACAAGGACTCCAGGAAGATTGATGCCATGGCTAAAAAACAATACATGGCAGCGTCCTTGGGACTCAGACAAGCAAATTACATGGCTTATGTGGCAAGGTACCAAAAATCTAGATGGGACACTGTCATGGCTTTGGCCAAACAGGCCCCCTGGCCAGCTTGCCAAGGAGCTGGAGCAGGTGGCTGCTGATGGTATTGAGGCACCCAAGGTGCACTTCCATGCTGCTGTGGATTCTAATGATGTATCCTCTAGAATCATGGCTACATCTGTGGCCTTTCGTAGGTTAGCTTGGCTCAGGTGTACTAATTTGTCACAGGATACCCAGACTAAGGCTATGGATTTTCCTGTGGTGGGGAATTCTCTGTTTGGGGAGCAGACAGAGAATTACATGAAGAAGATGGATGAATACAGAACAACTTATAGGAGTGCACAAGCCAAGGAGCGGCAAGCCACTCCTCAGAAGCAGACCCCCAGGGGTAGAGGTAGGCCCTTTCACAGGCCTCTTTACCAAACCCAGGCTTCTTCTGCTTATGTTCAGAGGGGGTTCTTCAGAGGCAGAGGCAGACGGGGTGCAAGTAGGTCTGCTACCACCCCTCAGCCCAAAGTCCCTGCCAAACAGGCACCTTGATGGGGTGCCCAGGGCCGGTTCTCCACTACCTGTAGGGGGCAGGCTGGCTTACTTCGTTCAGGACTGGGAATCTCTAACATCAGACAAATGGGTCCTGGAAGTAGTAAGCCAGGGTCTGGTTCTCAGCTTCAAAACATTTCCAAAGATGAGAGCCAGATTTTTTCCACCTGCAAACCCTCTAGAGATCTTTACCTTAGAATCAGAAGTCTCAACCCTCCTAGCCCTCAGAGCTGTAGAAAGGGTTTCCCCCCTACACCAGGGCAAGGGTCTGTACTCCAGGTACTTCCTTACCCCAAAAAAGACAGGAGAATGGCGGCCCATTTTAGACCTAAGATATCTGAACAAGCACCTTTTGAAACCAAAGTTCAAAATGGTGACTCTGGCAATGACTCTACCTTCCCTAAGGCCAGGGGACTGGCTAGCTTCCCTGGACCTCAAGGATGCCTATTTCCATGTTCTAATCAGAAGCTCCCATCGAAAGTACCTCAGATTCGAACTGCCCTCAGGTCATTACCAGTTCAGAGCAATGCCCTTCGGCCTCACCTGTGCCCCAAGGGTATTCACAAAATGGCTGGCAGTAGCAGTTGCTCATTTAAGAAGGCAAAGGATTGTTGTCTTTCCCTATCTAGACGACTGGCTCATTGTAGGCTAGTCTCCGGAACAGGTCAAATCACACCTGCAAGTTACCCAGCAGCTGCTCACCTCTGTGGGCTTCCTGCTCAATCTTCCAAAGTCAGTTCTGGAACCTGTTCAGGTACTCACCTTCATAGGTGCAGAATTGGACACAAAGCAGGCCAGAGCCTTCCTACCCTTAGAGAGAGTAAGGAACCTGGTGGCCCTGGCCTCCTCATTCACTCTGCAGGTCTCTCGACCAGCAAGGCACTTCTTACAGCTTCTAGGACACGTGGCTGCCTCCACAGCTGTAGTGCAAGGAGCAAGATTTCAGATGAGGGACATTCAGTTTCATTTGAGAGCCTTTTGGTCTCAGAGAAAGATCCCTTTCAAGTTGATCCCAGTGACTGAACCCTGATCCAGGCCCTTCAGTGGTGGCAGGATCCGAGCAATTTAAGATTAGGGGTCCCTTCATCCTCTATCTCATTCCTGGACCCTCACTACGGATGCGTCCCTTCTGGGATGGGGAGCTCACATGGGCGACCTCTCCACCCAGGGAGTGTGGTCCCCTCAGGAATCTCTGCTCCACATCAATTTGCTGGAACTCAGAGCTGTCTTTCTAGCACTTCAAGTGTTTTCTGCATCTGTTCAGAACAAAGTGGTACAAGTCAGAACAGACAACACCACCACAATGTTGTACATCAACAAACAGGGGGGCACTCGGTCTTCGCCTTGTGCACCAAGCAATGAAGTTGTGGTCTCTGGCTTATTCCCTGAACACTTCCCTCATAGCAGTTCACCTCCCAGGAAAGGACAATGTCCTGGCAGATGCTCTCAGCAGGATTTCCCAGGGCCATCACTAATGGTCACTGGATCCCCAAGTACTGGGGATAGTTTTTGCCAGATGGGGCACCCCTCAGATAGACCTTTCGCAGCCCCAGACAATCACCAACTTCCACTGCTTTGTTGCAGGCCCCAGTGATGGGCTCAGTCCCTCTGGATGCCTTTCTCTAGATTGGGAAGGAAGTTTCTATATGCTTTTCCTCCCTTCCTCTCCTATTCAAGGTGCTGGTCAAAATCAGATCCCAGCCTTGCAGGATGATTCTGATTGCTCCAGATTGGGCCAGGCAGCCCTGGTACCCTCCTTCTGTCCTTAGCAGTCCATCTTCCCCTGTGCCTCCCCAGGAGGTACAATCTGTTATCTTGTGCCCAGGGGAGAGTTTGGTATCCGAATCTCAAATCCCTCAACCTCAAGGCCTGGCTCTTGAGGAGTTAGAGTTTGCTGACCTACACCTTTCTCAAGGTGTTCTCAACATTCTGAAGGCTTCTAGGAAGCCTTCCACTAGGGCTACTTATAATTCTAAATGGAAAAGGTTTTCTATCTGGTGCTCGGGGGAAGCATATTTCCCCGGTATCTGCTGATTTGCCCATTGTTTTGGACTATATGGTCCATCTTAATTCTTTGGGCCAGAGACCAGCTACCCTGAAAGTACATTTGGCAGCTGTCTCTGCTTTTATTTCAGCAGGAAAGCCCTCTTCCCTTTCCACTCACCCTGTATTTTCCAAGTTTTTCAAGGGATTACTTCATACTAATCCACCTTTTAGGGACCCGACCCCTGCCTGGGATCTTAATGTTTGCATCGCTCAGTTGATGCAACCCCCCTTTGAACCTCTGTCTTCTGCAGAGCTCAAGTATTTGACTTGGAAAACTGTTTTTCTAGTAGCCATCACTTCTGCCAGGCGCATAAGTGAGTTACAAGCTTTGTCAGTGGAGACTGACTTTATTTCCTTTCACAGGGATAAAGTAGTCCTTAGGACTAACAGGAAGTTTTTGCCTAAGGTGGTTTCAGACTTCCATCTTAACCAATCTATCTCCCTTCCAGTGTTCTTCACTGACCATTCCTCCTCTGGTGAGAGGAGGCTGCACAGCTTAGATGTTAAGAGGGCCCTTAGTTACTATATAGAGCGTACCAAGGGTCATAGGTTCGAATCCCCTCCAACTTTTTCTCACTTATGGTGAGGTTGGAAAAGGTAAACCTGCCACTAAGAGATCCATTGCCAGGTGGATTGTCTCTTGTATCCAATTTTGTTATCAAAAACTGGGAAAGGTTCTCCCTTCAGGCCTGAGGACTCACTCTACCAGAGGTACAGCTGCGTCTTTAGCTGCTGCCAGAAACATCCCTATTTTAGAGATATGTCAAACAGCTACCTGGAAAACGGTACACACTTTCACCAAGCATTACTCCTTGGATATCCAGGCCAGGAGGGATGCTAGATTTGGCACAGCCGTGCTTCAGAGCCTATTCCCTAAGTAGGTTCTGTCCCTCCTCCATGGAAGTACTGCTGTGTATTCTGCAATTGTCATAATACAGCAAGACTTCATGTTGTTTGAAGAAAAAATTACTCACCTTAGTAATGTTGTTTCTTCTAATGGAGTCTTGCTATATTATGACCTCCCCCCCAGCCTGCCCCTCTCAGAACTTCTACTTGGGTATGGGGTGGGCAGTCCAGTGTGGGCACCGGTTATGCCCATTTTATGTTTTTCACCCCTTCTTGGGGTTTTGGGGTGTGGTGTTTTATTTGACCTTACTTTATTATTTTTTGGTTCCCTGACTTGAGTCTTTGTGTTGGGACCAGGAATATGTGTTAATATTTAGGTAGCCAGTTGGCTAGTGTAGGTTACAGCTTCCACACAGAACCTTAGTGAGTTTTTGCTCATAAAGATCTGACAGTTTAGGTTTGAAATTATCCAGACAGAGCTTCTCTAACCGGGCTCGCGCTCTAAACTCCATTCTTAGAATGGTAGTTAACTCTTTCACCTCCGGAGCAGTTCTAATGGAGGGACAAACTGCAATTATCATAATATAGCAAGACTCCATTAGAAGAAACAACATTACTAAGGTGAGTAATTTTTTCTTACTGCTGGTGCAGATGCAGGTAAACTTTTGATCCGAACCGCCTACAATGTCTCAGATGCCTCTGCCAGAGTTGTTGCCTCTGGCATCTACCTCCAATGGTACTCTTGGCTTAGGGTAGTAGGTTTTGCCACAGGTGTCCAGCAGACGATCCTTAATGCCCCATTAAGGGGGCAAAAGCTGTTTTGGACATGATGCTGAAGAAGTTTTGTTACATCTTTAGTCATCTGGCAAAACTGTGAAGTCAGTCAAATCCCTGTACCATACCCCAGGCAGAGGTGAGGGCGGAGATAATTTTCATCCCTCCGTCATCAGAGGACACCCTCAGGCCTACTGACAGCACAGTAGAGGCAGAGGTGTGGGAGCCTTGCCAGTCCCCCTCTCCACCCTAGGTGCCCATGCAAAAGTAAATAAGGTCAAAGGAGCTGGTGGTTCTGCACCCCCCAGCTCAGCATGACTCCTGATACACCCCCCCAACCATAATTACCTCCATGGGTGATTGTAGAAGGTTGTCTTTCCCTCCGTCTGGATCAGTGGAGGGTGGTGAGTACATATGAATGGGTCCTAGAGATCATAGAGAACGGCCATGCTCTGGAGCTTCTGGACAACCCTCCAGATCATCCGCTGATTCTAACAACCTACCCACTGGGACACCTTGAGGATTAATAGAGATAATTATTGCCACTGTTTTTTAGAGCATAGGGAACATAGTATATATTAGATTATTTATTATATTTTTATGGATGTTGGATGTATGACTTGATTGCATTATGATGTCATATGTTGTATGGGCACCCCGAGCCTTTGGGGAAGGACACCTTAAATAAATAAAATCATCTATACTGCATGTCCCTGTTGCTGGAGAAAAGTACTAACACTGCTTCAAAAATAGGCCATGGATTTTACTCCAGATATTTCATAGTCTCTAAATTGACTGCGGAACTCCATCCCATTCTAGACCTCAGGGACCTCAAGTTCTTCATAGAATACAAGAAGTTACAGATGGTCACATTATAGGGTCTCCTTCCCCTGCTACAAACAGGGGATTGGATCTGCTCCCTGGATATGAAGGATGCATACTTCCATATCAGAATTAGGAAACCTCACAGGAGATGCCTGTGGTTCCTCTTCCAGTGGAGCATTACCAGTTCAGAGTATTGCCCTTTGGCTTATTGTCTGTCCCACAAGTCTTTACCAAATGCTTGGCAGTGGTGGCGGCAGCCCTTCGCAGGTAAGGCCTGTATGTCTTTCCTTACCTGGACGACTGGCTATTTAAAGCCCCCTTCAGGGACCTACTGCTGCAGACTTTAGCTCAAACCAGACAAATGTTCAGTGCTTTGGATGTGACATCCCAAAGTCTTTACTGACACTATGCCAACACCTACAGTAATAGGGACAATTCTGTATATGGCTCAGTGTTCTGCTTTTCTGCTGCTGAACAGAGCAGAATATTTGATTGCATAAGCACAATTGATACATGACAGCCGTCATGTCTCAACAAGGATGTTTTTATGTCTTCTGGGTCTTATGGAGGCAGCCATTGATATTGTCCCACTGGCCAGGATGCACATGTGGATCCCACAATGGATGCTGAGAGTCCAGTGGGACCAACTGATAGATGATCTAGAGCAAATGTTTCTAGTAACATCTCTCTTAGAAAAGCGCTCAAGTGGTGGATGGAATGCAGCAGCCTGCTTAAGGGCGTCCTCTTCTTGATTTCCACCCCACATCAGATCCTCACTATGAATGTCTCAGGATCCAGATGGGGAGCCTTGGGAAACAAGGTAAATGGACCCAAATACAGCATGCTCTGCGTATCAATGTTCTGTCCTGTATGGACTCCAAGCCTTCCAGAACCACTTGTTCCCAGGTCCTCTGTTAATACAGATGGACAACATCAGTGTGATGCATTACATCATCAAACAAGGGGGGACTCATTCTTACTTGCTTTGTAGGGAAGCAATTCAAGTGTGGTATTGGGTTCTGCAGCACAGTCTAGAACTATCAGCAGCACATGTTCCAGGCATCCAGAATGTCTCGGCAGACAAGTTAAGCAGGTCACAGTCCAAAATGCATGAGTGGGAACTGCTGACCTCGGTGGTCAAGGACCTGTTTGCAAGATGGCGTCATCTAGAGCTGGACCTTTTTGCATCCCCACACAATGCAAAATTGCAACGTTTTTGCTCACTCACTCCAGGGCCTGGAATTTTCTGGCGAGAAGCATTGTCCCTCTCCTGAAAAGGAGGTTTCTGTATGCCTTCTCTCACTTTCCACTAATTCAGAGAGTACTACTCAAGCTGAAGATGGAGGGGGCAACTCTAATACTCTTTGCTCCCCTATGGCCTTGGTAGATATTGTAACACCTGCTGCTACAGTTGGCACTGGAGCCCCCAGTATCTCTTCCTTTGTGCAAAGGTCTACTGTCACAGGAACAGGGCACCGTGGTTCATCCAGACTTTAAGAGGCTCCTGAAGACATAGCTGTAGCTCGCTTTGGGGTATCACAGAAAGTGGCAGGTGTTCTGGTGGCTGCTAGAAAACCATCCACCAGACACACCTAATTCATGAAGTGGAAGCAGCTTGCTTTGTGGGCCGATTCATATAATCTGGATCAGTTTACATGCCCAGTCAATCAGGTGCTAGATTGTCATTGTCTGCTGTCCTTATTGGATTCAGGCCTCCAATAATCCTCAATCAAAGTGTACTTCACTGCTGTATGGCTGCTCAGCTGTAGGTGGCCTGTACATTCTTGAGAAGCATTTTACAGATAAAGCCTCCCATTCAAAATCCAGTCCCGGCTTGGGACCTGAATTTTGTTTTGGAAAAACTGATTGGTTCCTTTTGAGCCAGCCATGACTTGTGGCTTACGCTTTAAATCTTGGAAAGTGTTATTTTTAATTGCAATCACTTTTGTTGCTTGTTTTTAGAATGTTTCTGCTGCAGAAATCTGTGCAGCAGCCACATGGAGTACTGTCTACACCTCCAGTACTGTCCACACTTTCATTAAGCAGTGCAGTCTGGACGTTGTCTTTCATAGAAGAGCTGGGTTTGGCCTAGCTGTGCTGCAAGGCCTGCTATCATAAGCCTATAGCCTTCAGCTGCCCAGACTGATAACTTTTGGTACTGCTTGGGACTCATTCCAAACATGTGGCCCAATGAGATATATCCTACAAGAAGACAGAATATTTACATAAGAACTTACCACAGCAGCCAATCTTCAAGAGAATCTCTTTCATCAGGCCATGTCAACCCACCATCCTTCCCCTTCAGGATTGTGACAAAGGATCTTTGTACTGCTGCCACAATTGCCGTCTTTATCAGCATTCTATTTTACTTGTTATATAGAGTGCCGGGGGCCCTCCTGGTTCCCTAGATGGAAGTTCTTTGAGCCTGATCTCTGCCGGAGAACTGAGATGGGGAGGGGCCACCTTCATTTATGTAGACGCTAATGCATGACATCATCATGGGTGGCCCCTGGCCAACTTCTTACAAAAGCTTCCATGTGATCCTACTGCTGACGCAAGTATAGTTGCAAAAGTGTAGCCTGATGACGAAGATCCTCTCAATGATCTACTGTTATGGTAAATTATTACATACGTGTTCTGTCCGAGGACCTCAAGGTGGCAAGGCAGTGTGTGACAAGGCAGTGGGTATGGCTAGTGGAATGCTGGGTTGCATAGAGAAGGATATCTCCAGCAGGAGGAGGGAAATTGTGTTGCTGTTATATTGCTCACAGGTGCAGCCACACTTAAGAGCACTGTGTTCCAAGTTTGGTGTGTTAAGTTTTGGAGATGCACTTCAGAAAGGAGATAGACAAACTCCCAAGGGCATGTCCCACTTTATGTCCTGCTACAAGGCATTATATCAAAAGTAACAAGCTGACCAGCCGGGGGATGGTGGGATTCAAGATTCTTTAAGTATGGTAGAGCTTCCAGGCCTGGCAGCAGAAGACAGTGACATGACTGATGCCCCTATAACACTGGCAGAAATAGAGATGGTAATAACAGATATGCAGTCAAGGAAGTTGCCTGGTTCTGATGGGTTCAGCACAGAATTTTACGAAACCTTTAAACATCATCTGGTAGCACATCTCACTAGAGTATTTAACACAGGGGAGAGCCCGGTTTACCTTCCTTCCTTATTCATGGCAATCAGCTTTTGTAACAGTGATACCTAAGCCAGACAAACCGTCAGACTGGTGTGAATCATACCATCCAGTCTCACTACTGAATATGTACTCAAAAATTTTAACTGAAGTTCTAGCGATCAGGTTGAACAAGGTTCTGCACAAACTGGTAGACCAGGACTAATCAGGTTTCATACCTGAGAGGCACCTCTCTGACAACAATAGACACTGCCTCAACATATTCCAAGAAGGGAAACAGGTCAAATAACAACAGACTGCAATCACTATTGATGCAGAAAAGGCCTTTGACAGGCTCAGGTGGAAATTTGTTTTTGTGGTGTTTTCTAAATATAGATTTGGTGACAGGTTCTGCTGCTGGCTTCAGGATATATGTTTGAGACCCACTGCTCGGATGAAGCTACATGGCAGTTTCAGACCCCCTGTCCATTGGTAGGGGTGCCCCTTATCACCCTTGTTGTTCACACTCAGCATAGAACTTCCACCAGGAAGGCAGAGGTCATCCTGCCACTGTACACATCACTGATAAGACTATCTGGAGTACAGTTTTCAGTATTGATGCCCATATCTCAGGAAGGGTATCAGCTTGCTGGAGACGGTTCAGAGAAGGGCATCCAAGATGATCCAGGGCCAACTGGGAGCACTTGTGACGAGAGGCTAAGGGGACTCGACACGTAGTCTCTTAAGGAAAGAAGGGAGAGGGGAGACATGATTGAGACCTTTAAGAACCTTAAGGGTATAGACAGGGTGTGCACTGAGGGCCTCTTCAGCCTTGGTGGGAAGAAGAACACTAGGTGACACAGCCTAAAGCTGGTGGAGGGAAGGATCTGGAGGGAGATTAGGAGGTAATTGTTTACCAAGAGGGTGGCAGCCAAGTGGAATCAGCTGTCAGAGGAGGTGTTATCCCTAAAAACAGTGGGCAGCTTCAAGAAGGGATGGGACAGGGTGAAGAGGAGAGCTGTGAGTAGAAGTGGGCTGAGTGGTGAGGGGGAGAGGGAAATTGAGGGAGGTCAGAAGGGAAACTGGGGGGGCAGTTCCCTCTATGTATTTATTGGGAACTGCAGACTAGACAGACCACAAGGCCTTTATCCACTGGCATGTTCGTATGAACGTATGTAACCACTGGCAGCAATGGTGCGGGCACACCCATTCGTTGAAGGCATTAGAGTGGGAGAGGAGGAAAACTGGATATAAGTATATGCTGATGATACCATGCTGTATCTCAGGGACCCCGTGCGCACCTTCCCACTCCTTCAGCACATTTTACGGGAGCATGGGGATATCTTAGGGTTCACAATAAATGAAGGGGGGACAGAGATGGTTTTAAGGGAGATTGCAGCAGAGGAATAGACCTTCTCAGCTTTCTCGGACTGTGGATAGGCTTCTCCATCCTGCCTGTCTACAGCCGAAGACCTTTTCAGCCACCTTGTGTGAAGAGTTCGCTCTGTTCTTCTCTGACAAGAGTGTCTGTCTGGGAGGCTTTTGCCTCGCAGTGGTTGGACTGGTAGGAGCAGAGGCACTCTGTCTGGAAGGAGTTTAGGCCAGTGGAGGTGACTGAGGTGATCTTAGAGCTGAAGCACACATTTTGTGAACTGGACCCTGCCCCAGCGGGTTTCTTAATGGGATGCGCCGAGGCTGTTGGCCCGGTGTTTGCCAGGATTGCCAAGTGATTGGTGGTGGAGGGGGTATTCCCAGCAGCTTTGAAAGAAGCACTTGTGAGACCCCTTCTTAAGAAGTCTTCCCTTGACCCAGACATCCTGGCGAATTACTGTCCAATCTCCAACCTGCCTATTTTGAGCAAGGTTGTGAAGAAGTCAGTGGCTCAACAGCCCAAGGATCAACTCATGTCCTTCGACATCTATGAGTCATTTCATTTGGGTTTTTGGGCTAGACACAGCACAGAAACAGCTGTCTGAGTGCATAATAATCTGCTCAGGGCTAGAGATAGCGGAGACAGGTCAGTTCTTGTGCTCCTCGATCTCTCATCAGCATTTGACACTGTGGACCACATTGTGCTTCTTGATCGGCTCTGTGAGATTTGGAGACTCACCGGCACTGTCATCAAATGGTTTAAGTCCTGTCTGTCTGATAGGGTGCAGCAAGTAATGATGGGGAATTTCTCCTCCTCACCAATGCCTCTGTCATGTGGACTTCCACAGGGTTCGATCTTGTCGCCGATACTGTTTGTGGTGTACATGCTGCCCCTTGGTGAGGTCATTCGGCAATACAGTGTGGCATTTCACTGCTGTGCAGATGATACCCAGCTGTATTTGTCATTTGCACCCGCAACATCTGATGCTGTCAATGTGCTTAACGTCTGCCTGGCTGAAATCAATGATTGGATGGCTTCCAGCTGGCTGTGACTAAACCCAGATAAGACAGAGGTGCTAGTGATCGAGCCAGGTTGTGGGCGTGATGGGTTGCAAACTGGAGCGGACACAGGTCTTTTCCTGGGGTCTGCTCCACTGGTTGCTTTCCCGAGGGTGCATAATCTAGGTGTGATCCTGGATAGCAGGCTGACCTTTGAAGATCAGGCGTCATCTGTGGTCAAGAGTGGTTTCTACCACTTGTGGAACATTGCTAGGATCAAGCCCCTCTTTCCGCCCAAGGATCTGCTGACTCTGGTACATGCCTTTGTTACCTCTAGGCTTGGCTACTGTAATGCTCTTTACTTCAGGGTCACAGGAGGGACCCTCTGCAGGCTGCAGCTGGTGCAGAATGCCGCAGCCCGGTCGCTGATGGGCTTGTCTAGGTCCTGTCATGTGGCCCTGGTTCTGCGTGCTCTGCACTGGTTGCTGGTCAGAGGAGGGTCCTTTTCAAGGTGGGCTTGCTCACCTATAAGGCCCTATATGGGCTGGGTCCTGGCTACCAGTTGGAGCTCCTGACACCCGCAACCTCTGCCTGCTCCCTCCACTCCTCTTCAAGGGGCCTTCTGGACCTTCCCAGGGTTCGACTCGACATCTGCTGATTGAGCTTTCAGTGTCTCTGTGCCAACCCTGTGGAATGCGCTTCCATCTGCAATCCAGGAGGCCCCTTCGATTGGTGTTTTCAAGCAGAGGCTAAAGGCCCACCCCTTCAGTCTGGCATTCGCAGAGTAACCAGCATTATTATAGTGAATTTTATTAATTGCATTCTGACTTTATTTGTTATTTCTGGATTTTAATAATTGTTTATCTTGTAATACCTGTTAGGCGCCCAGAGCCTCTGGGATTGGGCACCACAAAAATAACATTTGCCTGGCCTTAATCAGCAGTACATTAACACCAACCCTAAAACAGAAGATCCCCTTCAAATGATTACCTCTCAAATCTGTTACCAACGTATACTTGTCCCCATAGTCTTGAAGGGAATTTATCAAGCAAATAATGGTGGACTCACAAATGAAGTCTTATTAGATCTGAAATGTTGGGGAGATTCTGCCCTGGTCCCTGTTTGGAAAGGCGCACTCCATACATAAGAATGTCTTACCAAGTTTTTTGTTTCTTTTCCACACACTCTCTTTTAATATTCTCCAAACAAACTGGATCAAATGAAACAAGGCCTTGCACCTATTTATTTATGGAGCAACAGAAAAAACAATAGCAGGATCTGCAGAGGCCCAGGGGACAGGGAGGGTGAGTCTTCCTAACCTCAAGATATACCATTAGATGGCACAGTTGCTGCCCTGGATCGATTATTAGAAAGTAACCGTGGGTCACCTAGGGAGATATTTGATACAAGTCTCCATTCTTGCAGCAACAAATCTATGGCTCAAACAACTGTACGCTAAGTAGAGAAAGGTAAGATGAAAACTGAATACTAACAGTTATGTAATGCACCTGGGAAACAAAAACCCAGGGGAAGAGTACACAAAGGGGGGGGTGAGATACTGACAACAACAAAAATGGAAAGGGACCTTGGGGTAGTCAAATCAGATGACCTAAAGGTGGGCAAGCAGTGTGAGAAGGCAGTAAGGAGGGCTGGGGGGGGATACTGGGATTGCACAGGGAGAGGAATCACCAGTAGAAAACAGGAAGTTGTTGGTCCTCTGTACAGACAGTTGGTAAGACCACATCTGGAGTACTGTGTACAGTTCTGGAGACCCCATCTCCGCAAAGACATAGGGTGGAGGCTGTCCAGAGGAGGGCAACCAAAATGGTGTAGGGTCTGCACTAGAAGACATATGAAGAAAAACTAAAGGAGCTTAAGATGTATAGCCTCGAGAAAAAGAGGGAGGAGGGGGGGGACATGATAAACATTTTCAAATACCTCAAGGGAATCAACAAAGTCCAAGAGGGTAGCATCTTTCAGAAAAAGAGATGTGCAAGAACAAGAGGGCACAATTTAAAGATAGAGGGGGAACATCTCAGAGGTAATGTGAGGAAGTATTTCTTCACAGAGAGGGTTGTAAATTCATGGAATGGCCTTCCTGAGGAGGTTGTAGAGTCAGAAACAGTGGGGGAATTCAAGAATGCATGGGACAGACATAAGGCAATTCTAGTGGGGGTTAGGAGGAAGTAGGCTTTTGGTTAACAAGGATCTTCAGCTTATCTATTAGGTAGTGAAATGGGCAGACTAGGTGGGCCAAGCAGTCCTTATCTACTATCAAATTCTATGTTTCTTGCTCAGATAGATGCCTGGTCTTTACCCTAGCTCGAACAGATGTTACTTTCCTCAGATGGAGGAGGTTGGGTCTTACCCAGTTCTCGTAGTTTGTGCACAACAAAGTGATCAAGCCTTTTGCCCACATGCAAATCGAGATCATTTTACACAGGTCTGACCTATTTCAGTATCTACAAGTTACTTCATACCTTAGGGCCCTAAGTTGAAGGACCTGGAAACGAGCCTCAACTCAGTGTGCCTTTCTTGGTTACCAATTTTGAGATAAATAAATATAAACTTAAGATCTTCCCTTGTCAATCTTCACCATTCATTACTTCCTGGGTGTAAGCGGGCGCACCTGTCACGAGACTTTTTTTTTTTAAAGTTTGCACTACTTGGTGCCGCCCTCGTGGTGGCGTCATCGTCATGCGTGACCGATAGTAACAACCGACTCCTCCTCCAACTCAGTTCTGTTTCTCCGCCCGTCGAGGCAACACCTGTTCGCGTGGTCTAGCGTGTATAGTGCGTAGTTCGGCCGACTCCTTTTTTTCTACACTCGACGCCTACGGTAAGACTGTTCCTTCTTTCTTTGTACGGCGCCGGGTGTATTTCCGACTGTGTTTAACCTTGTTTATTTCGAGCGTTATGTCCGGTTCTGGAGCGAAACGTTCTTTTAAGATGGGCCGTGCCCCTATGCGTCGGTGCTCCTGCGGCCGGCATTTCGCCGTCTCGGACCAGCATGACATTTGCCTTCGTTGCCTGGGACCTAACCACGACATGGATTCGTGCGACGCCTGTTTCTCCATGGACCACCGCGTCCTGAAGTCCGCGTTCAAGCTCGGCAAAACCCGCCGACCTGGGGGCGGCGTCGATCAAGGGGCGCCCAGGTAAGGTCTCTTGACCCTTCCCGGGTCCCCTCCGGGCCTATCTGATGTCCAGCGGAGGAGGGTCTCCTCGTCTTCTCTTGCGAGGAGGCCCCTTCAGCGTGTCAGAGGCGTCGTGGTCCCTCCCAGGATAGCGGCGCCGACACCGCCTCGGCAGTCACCTCTTCGAGTGCAGGCTCCCCGTGGCAAGGCCCTCTTCTGGTGGGCCCTAGCTCGGGTGGACCCTCGGCCCACCCTCCGGCGCTGCCTGGGTCCCGGTGCCACCTGCGGTGCCGGTGATCGGCCGGCGCCCGTTCAACGCCGTTCGGATCCCGGCGCCATTCGCCAGTGCGGTGATCGCGTGGCGCCATTAGCACCGCCTTCTTCCAGGCTACTGTTCGCGGCACGGTGATCATGGCCGGCGCCGCTGGCAGTGCCGCTGTAGGCCTGAGCTGCCGTCCACGGACCCGATGGCCTCGGCAGCGCCCGCGGCGCCGCCCTCGGCGCTGCGGTGCCGTGGGCCTAATCTTGCCCCTTGTGGCGCCAGTTCATTTTCAGCTCCGGGAGCGGTGCCGTTGGTCCTGCCGGCGCCGTGGGGGCTTGGGACTCAGGTCTGGCTGCTGCCGGTGTTGGGGAGGCGGGCGGTGCCGCCCTTGGTACCGGTGCCGTTCGCGGCACCGTGACCTCTGGGACCCCTGGGGTGGCCAGTATTGAGGTCCAGCTGGTCTCGTCTTCCTCGGAGGATGATGACTCAGACGTGGACCCATCCTGGCACCCCCACTCTTCGGGTCTGGGTCCCCTGTGGTCAGAGGTACCAGGCGGCGCAGGGCCCTCCTCTGTCCCCCCTTCTGTTGTCCCTGAGGGTTCCCGGCTGGGGTGGCCGGGGCCCGGGGGCCAGGCGTGGGGCGGCGGAGGAAGCTCCCCCCTCTGGAGAGCTGGGTACAGCTGCTCCCCAGGTGCTATTGCCCCCTCTGGGAGGGGAACCACTGCCATCGAGGGCGAGGCCTCTCGGAGTCTGAGGGTTGAGGGCAGGGGTCTGCCTCTCGAGCTTCCTTGGCCACCTCGGGGGTGGCCAGGAGCAGGCGCAGAACCGCCCCTCCCTCCGGGCTCTAGAGTGCCCTCTGGCGGCGTTCTACTGGGCTGCCCTTCTGGAACCATGCAGTCTAGGGCGTTGTCACAGGGAGGTTCTCCCCTGGGCTCTTCAGGCTCCGCTTTCCCAGTCTTCGGTCCTGCGGCCTGGTCTGATATCCGGGACTCTACACTTGGGGCTCCGTTCCCGGATTCAGAGCCCTGGCAGAGAGCTGCTGCCTCCTAGAAGGTGCCCTCTCCCATCTCTCTGCCCTCACCACCCGCTCCCCAGGCCATATCGGGTCCCTACGGGTCCGTTATCCTGGGAGCAGTTCAAGGTTCTCTGTGACCTTCCCTCCTATGTTAGACACATGCATGGCGGGTCTTTCGACTCTCCCCTCCGCGCAAGAGTCCTCTGGACAATCCAGCTCCCCCTCATCCTCGTCTCCCTCCTCTGAGGAGAGGAACCTTCTGCTCATCTCTCCTCCGATGCTGATTTCACTGAATATCAGTGATTCCTATCGAGGATGGTGAGGGACCTCAGGATTTCCTACATTGGAGGAACAATACCGAGCAAGGCAGCGTGAATTCCTTGGTAGAATTCAGTGCCCAGCATCTTGTGGTACCTTCCTGCCAATCCCCTTCCAGGAGAGTCTATCCGATCCTGGCAGATCCCAACTGCTTCTTCCCCAGCCCGGCTGACTGTCAAGCGTGGGTATTGCGCACCATCTGAGTCTCTAGGTACCCTTCCCAACCCCCTTCTGGTTTGGTCTACCTAGACACTCCTTCCGGGCGCCGCTGCCTGGCGCGACCACCACGGATTCGGACTCTGTCAGTTAGGCCGTTGGGAGCGAAGGTGTTCTCTTCTTCTCGTGCGGTGGCCGTGTTGCATCCATCAGGCTCACCACGCTACCTATAACCGCGCACTTGTGGTCGATGATGTCCCAGCTGCTGGCATCAATGCCTGACGCAGAACAAACCAGACAAGCTGTTGCCCTCTCCAGCGGTAGGCCTGGAGCTGGCAAGACACCAAGCAAGGGCATCTTACGACGCCAATGAGGTGGCTTCCAGGCTTTGCGAGACAGCGATCTGCATCAGGCGGGGCGGCATGGCCGTCTTTCAGGTGTCACCCTGGCCCGGCGTAGAATGATTTGCTCCGCCTTCGGGGGACCCGCCTTTTTCTCATCCAGGGCTAGGGAGGCTTTTACAGGGGCTCCCTCCGTCTCCTCGTCCTCAGGAGGCACCCTCTTAGCTCTTCCCCACTTAGGCTTTCTGATTAAGCAGGGTCCTCTCCTTCTGTTTCTCATCAGCAGAAGGCTGGGGTCTTGTTCCCTCAGGGTATGGTACCTCTTCCCCGCTCCGGAGAGAGAGAGCAATACTCACCCAGAGTAATGAATGGTGAAGATTGACAAGGGAAGATATGAAAATTACGTACCTACCGTAATTCCTGATCTTCTCTTGTATCTTCACCATTCATTACTGACTCCCGCCCACCATCCCCTCAGTGGCTTCCTCCTGTGGCTTCTCCCCCTCCCATCTCCTTCCTCTCTCTGCAGTTTTAAAAAAAAAATTAAAAAAAAAAAAAAAAGGGGGGATTTCTTCTTTCCTCCAAAAAAAAAAAAAAAAAACAGAGGGACAAAGGCAATTGCTATATCCTTCCAAAGAGGAGATATATTCTTTCTCCACAAAATTATTTACTCTAAGGTTTTTGGGCTGAGGGTTCTGGATTTGCAAATCCGATCAGACTACACAACTTCCTCTTGCCACTCCGTGGCAGATGCCTCTAAGACCTTAGCCTGTCTCGGGCTACTCAGTCCTGATCTGACAGTTCCCTTCTCCAGCTGTTAAGCCTTAGACTCTCGAAACCCTTGTGAATTCTGCATGCAGAGCAGAGGAACGAGTACGTCTATTCCCCTTTCCTCTTTCAAAAAAAAAAAGAAAAGGGAGGAGAAACAACTGCAAAAGAAGCTGAGGGAACTCTCTCCGACTGCTGTAGAGCAATCTCTAGATTACTTCATGTCCTAGCCTATTTTCCTAAAAAAAAAAAAAAAAAAAAAAGGGAAAAGAAGGAAATAAGTGGAAACAAGAGCGAAGGAAGCCCTTCTCATAGTTCTTGTTGTTTGTTTTCCTGTTCAGTGTCTCCTGGACTGTTTTACAGAAAAGCAGTGTTAGTCATGACTAATCTTGCCAGCATAAGCTTCTGGCCTGCCTCAGCAAGTCTGACTGAGTCTGCCGCTATACCTATAGCCTTATGGGCATACTTTTTCATTCCTAATCCCTGCGGCAGCACTCTCTTACTGCCTGGGATTATCCTTCCTCCTCGGGTGTCCTCAAATTAAAGGCCTCTCCTCGGTCTGGAGCCCGAAGTTGGAATCAAGGACCATGGCATGTTGGAGATTTGGACTATGCCCTTTGAGTCTGTCTAGCAGGTTCAGTGAACCTTCTCTTCAGCTCTATCCCGGGGATTCTTGCTTCCCTGTTAATTGAGCCTTTAGCCTTCAGCTAACTATGCTCATAGGGCATTTTGAGTCCCTTCAACATCCCATCTTCTCTTCTTCTTCTTCTTCTTCTTCCTTATTACCTTCCCTCTCTCTCCTCCTAGAGTTGCCCAGGTAAGGAGGCCCTGCGGTCCCTAGTTTAGGAATAATCTTACCTCCTCTGTCCTTTCTCCATCGGCTTATTCCTTTTTCAGTTCATTCTTCCTTGCTTTGCTATCCCTTGGCTATCTTGCCTCGCTATCTCTATTTCTATGCTTTCACTTTTTGCCTCTCCGGCTCACAGAACTGAGTTGGAGGAGGAGTCGGTCGCTACTACCGGCCGCCCCTCGCGCATATGCGTGTAAGCGTCACCCGCGAGGTGGCACCGATAATGCAAACTTTAAAAAAAAAAAAAGCTCCCGTGACAGGTGCGCGCCTCCGGCTTACACCCAGGAAGTAATGAATGGTGAAGATGCAAGAGAAGATCAGGAATTACGGTAGGTACGTAATTTTCATTTTTTGAGATTAACAGTTCAAATATGACAGCTATTAAAAAACAATTTCAAGCGTTCTAAAATACCATAAAAGAATATTTCTATTTCTAGTGCTTGCTTTGGCAGCACATATACTAAAATTGGAACGATACAGAGAAGATTAGCATGGCCCCTGCGCAAGGATGACATGCAAATTCGTGAAGCGTTCCATATTTTGAGGCTGCCAAAATAGCACAGCGGTAGGAAGTCTGAGTTTGGTATAGAAGGTTGAAGGTTCGAGCCTGGGTAAAAGGGTGAATAAAATGAAACCTGGTAACAGGATGGATAACCAGCAATAAAGATAATTCGCTGATAGCGTGAAACTTTGTTGAAGGAACTGAACATGTACTCCCTGGAGGAGAGGAGGGAGAGAGGGGATATGATAGAGACATACAAGTATCTTACAGGGAGGAACAGGGTGCACGAAAACACTATTTTTAAGCGAAAAAGATGTTCCAGGACTAGAGGGCATGGGATGAAGTTGGAGGGAGGACGATTCAGAGGAAACATGAGAAAGAATTTCTTCACAGAACGGGTGGTGGACAAGTGGAACACCCTGCCAGAGGAAGTGGTGGGGGCAGAAACAATCATGGGATTTAAGAATGCATGGGATAGACATAAAGGAATTCTAGAGGTCAGGGGTAAGGGGAAACAGACTTCTAGGAAAACAAACTGAACTTACAAGCTCAAATGGGCAGACTGGGTGGGCCATAGGCCCTTATCTGCTGACACTGTCTATGTATCTATGTAATATTTCTAGGGACGTGGATATAGTGTGCCATCCACACGTTGGCAGTCTTCCTCTGACTTTAAATCCAGCTGGAACGTCTTCAAGTTAAGCTCCTTCTGCCCATTTGGGTGATATCCTCTTTGGCTCTGCCCCGCGATGTCATGTCTTCCTTTCCACTGGAAAAGTCAGGTCTCCTCCTTTGCAGCTCTCCACGCGCTGTGTAGGCCCATTACTTTGATTTCCATCTTTAAGCGTTGTTTTCCCTCATGTTGGTTTTCTTCATTCCAGATCTCCTTAATATGGAGTGCAACGAACCCCAAACTGGTCCAGCGTTCAAATGGTGCATGGCATGCAACCAAAAAATGTTGCGCACTGACCCTCACACCTCATGCATGTACTACTTGGGGACAAAGCATGACCCGCAGGCCTGCGGTCTATGCAAGACCCTGCTCCACTCCTCTCTTGAGGGCAGGTACGCTTGTCTCCTCTTTGGCTGGCCGGATGAACAGTATCCTCTGGTTTGGTCAGTGGGTGCCTGCAAGGCCATTTCAGCAGCATCAGGCTCAGCCTCTCAGCTGGCCGCCATTGAACAGGTGGTAGCCTAGGCTGCAGCAGTCTCTTCCTCCACCCGGGCACTACTTTTAGCAGGTGCCTCTGCAGGGACTTCCTTTTCGGGGTTTTCAAGACTTTTGCTAGTCCCTCCAGACCCTCAGGGAGGGCTGTTCCCAAGGGGAACATTCCTCTAAGGTTGGGCTCAAGAAGTCCCACCATAGGTCGTGGGACTGGAAGCAGACTTTCTGTTTGCTTCCATGACTCCTTTGACCTCTCAACTGTCAAAGCAGAAGGACAGGCCACTGGCTCCTCTGTGTCCCCATCGGACTTGCTGGCCGAGATGCGAGCCATCCAGCCAGCTGAGATTTTTCTCAACCCGGTCAACCCATTGTTGGACAAGTTGGAGGTGACTCTCCCGAACTCCAGTCCTCTCGGCCCACACCCAGGATGGTCAGAAAAGTCTGCTGACCTTGCTTTCTCCTCCCAGGAGATTCCCCCTTGGGGGGTTTTGTGGCAGGACCCAGTCTACATGGTTTACATGGCCCCCATCTCTTGCTTCCCCTCGACAGTGGCATTCTCATCGCTGGTCAAAATGTAAGTCGAGGACCCAGTCCCTGCCTTGAGATTTGGGTCGTTCCCATTCTTTACTTCGATTCTTCTCTTCCTTATCATCTTTGGACGAGAGGCTCTGCCACAAATTGCGATGGTGGTGCAAGGAGCTCATATGGCATCACTGGGTCCTGGGGCAGGGCCAGTCTTTCCAGCAGGCCTCAGCACTTCTGTGTTCTACCCCAATGTAGCCCGTTCTGGTCCAGCCCCATCTGGTCGAGACTCCCCTAGCTTCTTAACCTATTTTAGTGGAGCTTACACCCAAGCAGCCCCTGCATGGGGCTCCATCCCAGGCTGCTCTGCCAGCCTCCCCAGCTGACTTTTCGGTGCAGATCACCCACTCTGATGAATCCAGAGTGGTTCACGGGGACAGGGGACTGTGGACAGTATTCAAGGAGTCATCGGACATGGATGGCTGCTCCATGCATTCCTGTAGGACCCCGGGCTTTGATCAGGAGTCCTTCAAGAACCTTGCCTCCAACCAGGGCCCTGTTTCCTTTGGGACCTTGCTCCAGCTTATCTCCCAGTCTATGGAGATCCCATTGGAGCCGATCCAGAAGTGGGCCAAGTACCCCTTGACAGAGATCCTTGACCAGGCTGACTCCTCAGGAGTGGTCTTTCTGGTGGTGGAAGCCATCCTGGGTCCTGCCTTGGAGTCATGGCAGCATCCAGCTTCTTGCCTTATGCCTTCTGCCCATATGGTCCACAAGTACGCAGTCCTGACTGGGACCCTCCCTGGTTTATCCAGTCACCCCTCAGCCAAGAGGTTGGTGGCAGATTTTGTTTTGAACAACATCAGGGATGTCAAGCCCCACGACAAGGAATCAAAGAAGTTGGAACACACAGTGAGAAAGGTGTACATTGCATCCTCCTTGGCCTCAGGCAGGCAAGCTCCGCCATTACGATGGCTAACTTCAGCCACATGCTTATGGGGGTCCTGGACTACATCATTCCTCACCTTTCCGTGAACTTGCAATCTGTGGTGTAAGCGATCCCTGACCAAGGCCACAGTCTTGCTTAGCAACAGCTCCAGATGGCCTTGGACATTGGTGACTCCTGCACCCAGTCCATGGCGGTAGCTATGTGCCACAGAGCCTGTCTTAGGATCTCCACCTTCACGGCTGCTACCCAACTTAAGCTGGTGAATGTCCCCTTCTTGGGCACTGACTTCTTTGGGCCAGGTGTGGAGGGACACCTTATGAGGACTGAGAAGTCCAGTACCACCCTGGACTCTGTCACGTCCTCACAAAAGGACCCCAAGGGCCAGAGGCCAGAAAAGAAGCCCTTTCTAGGGACATGGATATGGTGTACTTATCCACACTTCTGACGGCGTTCCTTTCCTATTTTATATTCATTTAGAAAATGGACCAAGAAATCCCTAGGCTCTGATTGGCTGATGCCCCTGGCAAGGTGGGCATCTATTACACAACAGAGCCCGTGTAAAAAAAAGTGCCAGTCTCACAGTCTCAACTGACCTGATTTAGTTCCAAAGTCCTTGTGCAAATGGAACTTTTAATTTCAAATTGCCGCCATGTTGTTCTCTCGCTTAGTGAGAGATATCCCCCACACACCGCACACACACATTGTGTCGGCACATCACAGTAACGGTAACGTTTTTTTAAAAAGTAAAAACTGTCCGTGCATCTTTTCATTTTGCCCCAGACACAGAAAACAGCTCTCTCTTTTTATATTACCACCGGTAGCATGTTGCGTGCTCAGCACTACTGCTCCACAGCATTTTCTCCCCAACTTCCCTCGTTCTGTGTCCGCTCAAACAGAACTACAAACGTGAGGCTTTTTTTGCGTTAGAAAACTAGGTTGCGAGTAACTCGTAACGTCCCCTCCCTCTCGTAGCACTAGCATATCTTTCAGCGCTACACACTCGAGATCCTGTGACCGTGCTGACTGTGATGCTCCTCCACATTCCCTCAAATGAAATTCACTTGTCATCTTTCCCGACCGTTAGCAGACATAAAACACCCCTTTCACTTCACTCGATTTCACATTTCTCCACTCTTCTGTCGGCATTGTAGGTCTCCATTTCATCAACGTTTTCATTAAATGTTTTTCCTGGTTTCTTTCTTTTGATTTAGCACCCCGCCCGCCATTGCGAAAGCCCCGATCCGACCGCATGCACACTGAACTGGGTGATACCTGTAAATTGCGGGTTCCGTCATAGACGACTTGAGTGCGTGCCTGACAGCAGTTTAAATCAAAGTGCATGTTTTCTCAAAGCCCCTGTACCCGACTGCACATCACTGATCACTCTCATACCCTTCTGTCTGACCCTCACACTGCCCTGCAGCCGTGCTCATCTCTCTCTAACTCAAAAAAAAAAAAAAAAAACATTATTCTAATGCAGGCGGAGAACTATTTTTTACAAAATTACTTTAAACTATTTATTTATTAATTTCTTTTTATTTAACTTATGTTTTTGGTGCCCATTTTTCTAGCGCAATAATACCCTCAGGGTGGGCGGTATTGTGCTATACGGACCTTCCAGGGCTAAGGCCCTCCGCCTGCGGCGTCGGGCCTCATTCGCCCCTGGGCGGTCGATATAACCTAATACCGCCCTGTTCAATATTATTGCTATATCTTTAATGGTTTTTCAGTTTTCTCCCTGCCCAACCGAGGCCACGGCGTACACATGCATGTCCATGCATGGAGGTGCATGCACATGCCAGGATCCGGTGGCCCCTTCCTCCCCTTCCCTGACTTGCATCGGCACACCATGTCACCTACGTGCCCACCAGACCTCCACCCAGTGGGAGCGGGACTACAGACGGGCAGGCATCCACCCCTTTGGAGGGGAAGGCCGTGGCTCAATCCTACTCCAACCCACCCCCAAGCCGGCATCCCGGTGACCCGAGGTCATTCCCGAACCCAGGTCGCTGACGTAGCACAAGGTAGGGTGCCAGCGTCTCAGCCCTCTGTGCCACCATGCCAGCTGCATTCCTTTCCTTTTAAGGCTTGCTGGAAAGTCTTCAAGCTAGCTCCTCTCACCCACCCAGGTGGTAACTCCCTCAGCACCACCCCATGATGTTAGATCTTCCTTTCTGCCTAAAGAAGAAGAAGGTTCCCTACTTACCGCTCTCTGCGCTGAGTAGGTCCTTTGCTTTCAAAAGTTAGCAGTTGCTAAGTCCTCCATTTTCAGGTGATTTCTGCTACTTCTCCATTATGGACGAGACAAAGTTGGCACTGGGATTCAAGAAATATGCATGTGGGCAGAAGATATCCCAGACGGACCCACATACCTTGTGCGTCTACTGCCTAGGCCACGAACACGATCTGCAGGCATGATGTGGCCTTTGTCTCACCTTCCATCCTTGAACATTGGAAGGGGAACCACAGAGTCCATGAACTTTGGACCCCCAAGGAGTCTCCATGCCATATCAACCTGCTGGAGCTTCAGGCAGTTCAGCTGGTACTGACAGCCTTTGTTCCACACATTCGGGGTCAGGTCTTTCAGGTCCAGACAGACGACACCATGACCATGTACTACCTCAACAGGCAGGGCAGGATGCATTCCCTTCCTCTCTGCAGGAAAGCTTTCTGCATCTGAGCCCTCGTGCTCAGCCTGGACCCCAGTCTCCTCACCATCCATGTGGCCGGCATCTCCAGCCAGCCGGCGGATGCCCTCAGCCGTATGGGCAAGACATCCCACGAGTGGTTCTCCATCCAGAGGTGGCACTCAACCTGTTATCCCAATGTGGCACCCCTCTGGTGGACCTGTTCACCTCCAAAGAGAACGCAAAGCTGAGGCTGTATTGTGCCTATCCCCCTCAGCAGGGAATGCTGCAAGGGGATGCCTTCTCAAAGCCCTGGACTATGGGCCTTCTCTATGCCTTTCCTCCATTTTCCTTAATCCACAAGGTGTTGCTCAAGGCCATGAGGGACAAGGCACGGATGACCTTGGTGGGTCCGAACTTACCCCACCAGTTTTGGTACCTCAGTCCCCTCAGCCTATGTCCAGACCTGCCCTCTTGCAATCAAGGAAAGGTACTTCATCCAGACCTTCAATCCCTGCACCTGACATCCCGGTTCCTGAGCTGCTAGAGTTCCAGGCTTTGGGTCTCTGACGATGTCCTCACTGTGGTCAAGGCTTCTCGGAAGGAGTCAACCTGAAAATGCTATGCCTTCAAATGGAAGTGGTCCTCCATTTGGTGCCAGGCTAAGGGCTTTGACCCTTTATCTTGTCCAGTGGCTAGCCTTCTCGACTATCTCTGGTCCATATCTCAGTCGAGCCTCCAGTTGATGACCCACAAGGTGCACCTGGCTGCCATCTCTGCTTACCGGGTGTGGGCTGGTATGCAGTCAGTGGTGCTGGAGAAGATGGTCTGGTGCTTTTTTTTTTAAAAGCATTGACCACATTTCCCCTTAGGTGCGTGAACCGCCACCACCTTGGGACTTGTTGCTGGTATTGGCAAAGCTCATGGGCAAACCATTCAACCCAATGCACAGGTGTGAGATTTCTCACCTGTCGTGGAAGACCGTCTTCCTGGTGGCCATCACATCAGCTAAAAGGATCAGTGAACTCCAGGCGCTCTCACTGGCATCTCCTTACCTGGTCTTACACAGGGACATGGTTGTCCTTCACCCCAACCTGCAGTTCCTCCGGAAGCTTGTGTCTGATTTCCACCTTAACCAGCTGATTAATCTCCCAGTGTACTTCACCAACCACACCTCGGAAGCCGAGTACAGGCTTCATGTGTTGGACCTGCGGCAAACGCTAGCCTACTACAAGGAGCGCATGGCTAGAGTTCAGGAAGAGATTCACCAGCTATTTGTCACCTATGCTGAAGTTGCACCTGGTGGACTGGCAGCTAAGTGGATGATTGGCAGGTGGATTGTATCCTGCATGACCTCTGTTATAGGTTGGTGGGTAAGGAGCCTCCCATTGGGCTAAGTGCTTATTCCACCTGTCATACCGCCGCCTTGGTGGCTGCTTTCAGGGACATCCCTATCCAGGAAATCTGCAGGGCTGCTACCTGGAAGTTAGCACACACCTTCATTTCCCACTACCACATCGACCTCGAGTCTCACTGGGATGCTGGTGTTGGGGCTTCAGGTCTCCAGCCTCTGTTTCCTAAGTAAGGGTGTGTGCCTTGCCCCCTCCTTCTGGAGAACTGCTAGGAGTCTGCCAGAAGTGTGGATAAGTACACCATATCCACATCCCTTGAAAAACAGGTTACTCACCTGTAACAGTAGTTCTAGGAGTGGTATATGATGTACATTCACACTGACCCACCCGACCACCCTTGGCAAGTGGCACACCTGTCTTGCTTCCAGTCGTAGTATCTAACTAATGTCACAGGGCAGTGCTGAGAGAGTAATCACCCATGTGGGTGGGAGGAGCCAGCTTGAAGACTTTCCGGCAAGCCTTAAAGAGAAAGGAACACTGCCAGAAGTGTGGATGTACACCATAAACAACTCATAGAACTACTGTTGCAGGTAGTACTAACCTGCTGTTCTGTTTTGGCCATCTCAATAACAGCAGCCCCAGTCGAGGTAGTCCCAGGTCTGGTGATCCAAGCCCAAGTCAGTCAACCAGGGCCCCAGGAAATCCAGAGGCTGGAGCACCAGTGCTTCTTCAGCAGCTGGCGCCAGATCCTCCTCTTCCATGGCTTCTCAGTGACAGGATGAGGGGCGTCTGCCTTCCGCCTGCCACATTCCTGCCTCAGCTTCCCATGGGAGGTCAGCTTCACTATTTCTGGCTTGCCTGGTCCACTATTACTAGGGACAAATTGGTGCTGGACGTGGTAGGTCAAGGTTTGCCTCTGAACTTCAGGGCTCTCCTGCCCTTTCGGGCCCATGCCCAGTGAGAGTCTGTGGCTTCCAAGAACATGGTGTCTGCCCTCAGGGAGTACATTACCCAGCTCCTCAAGAAAGACACTGTGGCCAGTCAGGGCTTTGTGTCCAGGTACTTCCTAATCCCCAAACTGACAGGGCGTTGGTGCCCCATATTGGATCTGCACGACCTGAACCAGTTTGTGAGAAGCCACAAGTTCAGAATGGTCACTCTAAACCAGATAATGTCTTCTCTGGATCAGAGCATGGGGTTCTGCTCTCTGGACCTCCAGGACACCTTCCACATCCTAGTCTGTCGATCCCACTGGTGGTACCTTCAGTTTCACGTGGAGGGGTGCTGTATGAGTTCTGAGTCATGCCTTTCAGCCTCTCCTTGGCCCCCAGGGCATTTACCAAATGCATCAGAGTGGTGGCAGCATTCCTGAGGTGCCACAGGATCCAAGTCTATCTATACCTAGGGGACTGACTGATTGCCAGTCCATTCCTGGAAGTGATGGAATGGTCCATGGATCTGGCTCTCCAGACTTGCTTGGCCTTGGGTCTACTTATCAATCTAGCCAAGTCTGATTTCATCCCCTTGCAGACCATCCACTTCATTGGGGCAGAGCTCAACTCCCTCCAGGACACCACCCAACTCCCAGCAGACTGGGCAGCGGACCTTACCTCCTTTGACTGATCATTTTAGGTTGGGCACTCACGCCCTGCCCAGGACTTCTTGCAGCTGCTGGAGTACATGGTGTCCTGCACCAGTGGGGTCCAGTTGGCCCACTGGCAGATGCACCCCATGCAGTGGGAGCTGGCCCTCTAGAGGCCTCAGCACCTCAGTCACCTGGACCAGTTGGTTATAGTGATGTAGCCAGTGTGGGATGTTGAAGGAGTCCCATTCATCCACCCAGAGCCGACAGTCTTTCTGACGGTTGACGTGTCTCTGGTGGGTTGGAGAGCCCACTTGGGGGACCACAGACCCCAAGGGCTTTGGATCCCCAAGGAGTCCTGATACCACACCAATCTGCAGGACCTCCATGCAGTGCATCTAGCTCTGACTGCATTCGCTCCATCAGTTCGGGGTCAGATCGTGCAGGTCCAGACAGACAATACCACAACCGTGTACTACCTCAACAGACAGGGTGGAACACATTCTCTCCAGCTGTGTGGGGAAGCCTTCCACACCTGGGACCTCATGCACAGTCTGGACGATGATCTCCTGGTGATCCATGTGGCTGGAGCCTCCAACCAGCAAGCAGATGCCCTTAGCTAGGTTAGTGAGGTGTCTCACAAGTGGTCCTTTCATCGGGAGGTGGTGAATCTTCTGATCTTACCCAAATCAGTCTTCACCATTCATAACAGATGGGTCATAGCTGGAGGCACTGGACCCTCACAAAAGCATTAGCTTTAAGAATTTTGGGGTGGGGGAGCTGACGTCAGGAACGACACTGTTCACGAGGTTGACATACTATGTGGAGCTCATGGACTGGCCAGTAACTAACGTTGGCTCTCCCTAGCCCTCAGTTCTGCTTTTCCCGGCATTGAGGCAGCACCTTGTGAGGAGCACAGCATGTCTAACTGCATCTCGGTCTGCTCAGCCTGCTAGCCACCGAACTTTGTTTGGTACCATGTTAGTTTGTCGGGTAATCTTATTTTCCATTTTGCTCAGTGCGGTGTTGAGTGCTTTTCTTTCATTTTATTGTTTTTTTTTTCATCGTGGTCATGTCCGGCTCATGGCCTACCAAATCATCTAAGGCGGGGCTTGCCCCAGTTCATTGGTGCCCCTGTGGCAAGCCGATGACCGTCACTGACCAGTATGACTACTGTTTTTTCTACTCGGGTCCCCAACATGATATGGATAGATGTGATGCCTGTTTCTTCATGGATTTTGACACCCTCTGTATCTGCGTAGCAAAGCTGGGATGGGACCCCCAACTTTAGGAGGTCAGCGTCGCACCAGGGATGCCAAGGTCAGGTCCCAGGGCCCTTCCCCCGGGCCTCTCCCCGGTACTGTATGCACCAAGGGAGGGGGTGCAGGCCTTCATTTCTGGTATCACTGAGACCAGAGACCTGCGCAAGGGTTCAAGTGGACAGTCATTCCCCTCTGGGGGATTAGCTGAGCACCCAGCGAAGTCCGGTACCCCTTCGGAGGTTCAGACACCCCCAGTGTCAAGGTCTCAGCTACACATTGGGCCTGCTCCACTGCTTCTCTCAGTGATGCTGCCTAGTGCTGTCTTGGCCCCTATGCCACTTCTGGTGTTGGTGATCAAGACGGCACCACTGGGTCCCCTTCAGACACTGCTCAGGGTTCTGGGAGAGGGAGGTTTTCTGGGGTTGCCTCTTTGGAGATTTCCCTGACCTCATCCTCCTCAGATGAGGATCAGGATGATCCTGACTGGTGGCCTAGCTCTTTGGAGCTAGGAGACTTTCCTAGACCCAGCCCAAAGCCTTTGCTGCGGTCAGCTTCTCTGCCCTGCATCGTTGACGGTGCCTCCAAGTCTTCTGGTGTCATTCACAGCACTAAGGACTCCTTCCATGCCATTTCAGGTGCCGATTGGAAGGCAGCACCTTATCCGATGCCATGTCTTGGTACCGCGGTCATTCCTGGTGTCGGGCCTGGCACCAGTTTGGCTGGCTACACCATGGCCAGTGCCAAGGAGGATTCTGGCACTGACCTCGGTGCCAGATTCTCTCTTTTCCCCCCTATCTTCTGACTGCAGCTTTGTGAAGGGTTCCCTCGAGTGGTGGGTCTCAGCTGGAAGGGCAGGAGTTTTGAGGCCACGGTCAGCGCCCCTGACAGTCCCCAGAGTAGCTTGAGGCTCTGGGTGGAGTCGGAGTACTGACCTATGCCTTCCCCACTCCCTCTGATCAACAGCAACCCACAGTTGGTGGTGACAGGGGCCATCCTTGTGGCCAGAATGGCTCTGGTCTCCTCACCAGAGAGTTTCCCTCCTCAAGGGCAGCACCACCTTTGCCCTTCCCCAGTTAGGCATTCGCATGTGTGTGGGCCATGCAGTGCTGTCCCTCGGGAGGTTTCTTCTGCTCGTTCCCACAACCCCTGGCATAGGTTCAACTCCGGCCTCCCATGACCATTCTCCCTCTTCTTCTCCTCTGCCTCCTCCTCTCCCCTCCTCTTCCATGTTTCTCTGTCCCTAACAGTCCCATGACCTGGGATCAA
Organism: Neoceratodus forsteri; assembly: GCA_016271365.2. Classification (NCBI taxonomy): domain Eukaryota; kingdom Metazoa; phylum Chordata; order Ceratodontiformes; family Ceratodontidae; genus Neoceratodus; species Neoceratodus forsteri. Next base: position 57,493,354 of record CM057453.1, on the reverse strand, counting down.
TTCAGGGCTATGGTGGACACATTACCTATATACCTCAGGGCCATTTATGAGGTCATTTTTACACCTCCATCTCATGCTATGCCACCCCCTGAATCCAGCTTCTCTGCCTCTTCAGCTTCCTCCTCTGAGGGAGGGGATACTTCTGGCCATATTTTCTCAGGTGTTGATTACATTTCGTATCAGTGATTACTCTCAGAGATGATGCAGGAGCTGCACCTTCTTGATTATTTGGATGCAGTAATGCATGTGTGACGCTGTCATTCCTGGGGGAATACAGCTCTGAATCCACTATGATCCCTCTGTGGCCGCAACCCTTTATGGAGGAGTCAAACAGTGCCTGGCAGCACCCCTCAGCCCCTTCTCAAGACCACAAGGGGCTGTCAGTGCAGGTACTGCATGCCCCCAGGTCTCCAGGAGCTATGCCCCACACCTCTTCGGGTTTGGGGTTACTAGACAACCCCTTCGGGCATTGTCGCCCTTTGTCATGACTGCCCCCCAGAGTCTGACTTGGCCAAGTTTGACCGTTGGGGTAGAAAAGTTTTCTTGGCGGTGCAATTCCTTATGTGCATTTCAGTGCCCCAGGTGCACCAGGTAGCCTATACCACGTGCCTGTGGATGACGCTGGGGAAAATACTCGCATCCCTGCCTGATAGCAAGGCAACCCGACAAGGCACTGCACTTTCCATGGGGGCCTAGAGCTAGTGAGGCAGCAGGTGAGGGCATCGTATGATCCCAACGCAGTGGCCTCCAGGTTGGTGGGAACAGTAGTCTGTAATAGGCGTATGGCATGGCTTCATCTCTCATGGTTGTCACTCTTAGTGCAGCATAGGGTGAGTGCCTCGCCTTTCCAGGGGGCCCATTTTTTCTCCTGCAAGGTCAGGCATGAGCTATCAGGGCACCCTTCTTGTCTCAGGCAGCGGTAGTCTCCACCTGCCTCTGATCAGACACTAACCGAGCCAGACCCATAAGGGGCCCCTGCCTCCTTGTGCTCTTCCCCTACAGCAACTTAAGGGATCACTTCTCTCAGTGGTTGCCAGGCACCACTGAAGGTGGTAGCTTGGCACTGTGACCCACCAGTTATGAATGGTGAAGACTGACTTAAGTAAGATAGAAAAATGACATACTCACCATAATTGTAGATCACCATTCATAACTGTGTCCCTCCTTCCATCCCCTCAAGGCCAGGCTTCTGGGGTGTACCACCTCCCTCCTTCTCTCTGGCTCTTCACAGTGCATTTTTCATTTTAGCAAATTCTAAGGGATACAGAGAGACAAAACTTTCTGGAGCAGGCTTAGTTCAGCCTTCACACTATTCTTATAGGGCAATATGTGCTCCCTCTTTCTCTTACTATGGGATTTTTATGCTTCTTTGCCCTTATATCCAATTCGATCCCTTGGGACCACCCTTGTTTTCCAAATTTCATGCTTGAGGGATCTCTTAGACCCTCTCATAAGACCCTTATTTTCTTATACAGCTAACACCTCGGCATCCCTGAGGCTGTTCAGGAGACATTTCTGACTCTCCTACCCTCTCCTTTTTTTTCTTTTGGTATAAAAAAAAAAGAAAGAAAAGGGGATGGACTTACCCTGTTGCCTAAGGAGGGAGGCTCTGGACTTTTTCCCTCTGCATTGGGAGACAGAAAGGAACACAGTTCCCTTATTTATCTTTTCTTTTTTGCTTCCTTGGTGCCGACTGTGGGACACTTCAGTCAAGTATTGATAGTAGAGGTTCACTACACCTCTGAGGAGCTTGTGAGGCTACCTCACAGTCTTACTCGCAGTGTCTGGAGTTGTTGCCCTCGAACTGGGTTCTTTGGCTGTTCCAACCCCTTCACAGCGCCTTCTCTTCTATCCCCAAATTCCTTATCCTAAAAAAAAAAAAAGAAAAATAAAAAGGGCACAGAATCCGCAGGTAAACTTACTTTAGTGCACAGCCACTCCTGTCTGCCCATAACTCTGCAGCCTATCCGGGGGGGTCTCTGTCGTGCTTCTGTTTTTCTGACATCCGTAAACCTTTTGGGGCCACATAACTCTCCTTGCTACAACTCTGAGGAGAACCAGGTATCTCCGTCTCCCTACCATCTTCTCCCTTCTTCCTTTCCTGTTGCATCCACTGGGTCCGACAGAGGATCTGGTCCCCCTACACCACCTAAACCCTCCAGCAATATTCTTCTTCTTCCCTCTCTCTATTCTCTATCCTTCTTTTGACTTTTATTGCTTTTCTTCTCTTCCTTTCTTTATTCTCTCTCTTTGGCTCTTTGCCCACGTCCCTTCATATTTTTCTCTTCTGCTTTATTCTCCTCTCTGGTGAGCAGAACTGAGGACTAGGAGAGCTGGTGTTGGTTAGTGGCCAGTCTGCGAGCACCACATAAGACGTCAGCCTCATGGGTGGTGCTGTCCACGACGTTGGCTCCCCCAGCTCAAACTTTTTTTTTATCACAACTTTATTTATGCACCTTGTACAGGCTTGCCCCCTTCAGCATGACTGACCCCCTCCCAGCTCTGACCCCTGGAATTACTGGGGTCCACCATATTCCTGGCCCGGGAGCAGTGCCTGTGGAGAGTCGGGTGTCATCTTGCCACCAGAATTTTTCTCCTCCATTTTTTACCCAGGGCCCCAGGAGTAGTTGCATGCGCATGGAGGCACACATGCCTACTACAGCCCCAGTAACAACCCCTTCCGTCCTCCCATCGGCCTAACACCTATGCACTCTCAAGCCTGTACTTCTCCTGGCCTCCACCATGGGGCAGACGATAGCCAAAGTGTGCCACCGTCCCTTCCCAGAGCGGAGAGCTACCGAAAGGCCACTCCATCCAGCTCCACCCTCTCCTCCCCCACGACCTCCGACGGCCCGTGCTCATTCCCGAACCCGGGTCGTTTGCATTTCACAAGATAAAAGATCCAGCTCCTTAGCCTTCAGCACCACCGGGCCGGCCTAGCCCAAAAGTCTTAAAGCTAACGCTTCTGTGAGGGTTCAGCACCTCCAGTTATGAATGGTGAAGAATGGTAAAGATACTCAGGAAGAGCTACAATTATGGTGAATACATATTTTTCTTTTACCCAGTGGGGCACTCCCCTGATCAGTCGGTTCACTTCCTGGAAGGACGCAAAGCAGACGTTGTTCTGTGCCCCACCCTCCACAGTGTAGAACAGTAATGGAGGATGCCTTCGAGAGGCTCTGAAACCCGGGCCTCTTTTACGCATTCCCTTCCTTTCCCCTAATCCACTGAGTGCTGCTCAAGGTGCCGAGAGACAAGGCACAGGTCATCCTAGTAGTCCCAGACTGGCCACGCCAGTTCTGGTACCCAGATTTCATCAGCAGCAGCAGGCCTCCATAGCACCTGCCTATATGTCCAGACCTGCTATCCTGTCACAAAGGGACAGTCTTCTTCAGGGGTATCTCAGTCATCAGTTAACACTGTAGAAACCTTCACCATCTGTGAAGGGGAATGCACACGGAAGATTTTCAGCAGTACAACTGGGGCCACCCATGCTGTCGATGTCCGTCGATGTCATCAACCCTATAAAGATGTGAGCAGCCCAGCTCCCTCCTCAGTGCTTTCCTGCCGTCAGCTCACTCACATGGTTCTCCAAAGAAGTTCCATCGCAGTATTCGTGCCTTTTTTCACCTACAGCTTTTCTAACGTTACCTTTTTAGAATCTCATTTTTAAAAATTCCTTCAACTTATGTCGAGAGTTAATCCTTCATCTTCTCTCTTCCGTCACTGCTGCTGCAGAAAGAAGATTGCTTCCATAGACAAACACTCTTTCTGTGTCTGCTGTCTTGGGCCTGACCACAAAGTTTCAGACTGTGAGCTCTGCCAGAAGTTTAACCAAACAACTCTCAGGCGACGCAGAAAGGCTTTTAAGAATTTTCTGATGGATCTACAGGTAGCCAGTTCCGGGCAGGGGTCCTCCGGGGTCCAGGCCTCCAAGTCACTAACTGGCTCTTCGCATTCCCAGGTCTCCAAAGCTCGAGACAAGTCCTCAGGATAAGTCACAAAATGACCAAGATTACCGCCATTTCCCCTGGCATTGATCTCATTCCCCATTGGCCTCTCCTTCTCCTTGGGGATCTTCATCAGCTGCTGCTGCACTGATGAAGAAATCTGTTGTCCAGGTCTCTGTGTCCACCAGACCCATACTGACAGCACCTCCGCTCAATTCTCTGGGTAGCCAGCCATCAGCCTCCAGGTCGTCTGCCCGTCCTTTGTCAATGAGGGGTTCATTGTCAATGACTATCCCATCAAGGCCTGCCCCTTCTCCCTCCAGGGCAATGGGCTCCTCAGGTTCCAGTGGCTTAACAAATGGGTCATCGACACAAGTGCCATTGACCCCCACCTTCCATCGATGAACACCGTCGACTTAAATGATATCCTGATAAAATTCACTTCGGTGACTGTCCAGGCATTTAGGCCCTCCTCACTGACGCCTTTGACAGCCACTTCATCATCGATGCCTTCTCATTGGCCCCAGGAAGCTTCCTGTGGACCGTTTTCAGTGCACCCGATGCCAGACCCAGATGCTGAAGAAGTTGCCGTCGAGAAGGAGTATCACCTAGACCTCATTCTTCCTGAAGATTGAGAAGGATGAAGAAAAGATCCTGCTCTCTGACAGATCTATAGCCTCTTCTGTCAGTGAGGATTCTGTGACACATACCCCCAGGTCTCTTCCTGAGGACCCCACATTTTTCAGTGTGATAAAGTAGCTGTCCTCAACCATGGGCTTCCACACTGAGGAAGAGGATGCCAACAGAAAAGAACTGATGGATTTCCAGAAGAATCCAGAATCTCCCCCAAAGATCATTCCTCCAGTGCTGCCAGCCTAAAGGAATGCAGCCATGGCAGCCTAGCACAGACCAGATATGGTGCCAGCTCTGCCCTGCAGGGCAGACAGACTTTATCATGCCCCCAGGGTCTTCCTTGTTATGCTACCCAGCCTGAGATGGTAGCACACCACAACAACATTATGACAATGAACACCACCACAGCGACAAATCACGCCAGGTCGCTGTGGTGGTCTGCTGTCTACTGAAACTGTGATTCTTGGTGTCTCGCCCCCACCCTGAACCAGTTCCCACTGAGAGTTGGTTAATTAGAGATGTGGGGATGTCCCCATGGAAAACTCAGGCCCTTTCAGGAACACCTCACTCCAGGTCAGCTGCTGGTGCAGTTGGACAATCTAAGCACAGTATACTACATCAACAAGCGGGGGGGGGGACTCATTCATACCCCCTTTGCAGAGAGGCCATGAGAGTGTGGTACTGGGCGCTGGATCACGGTCTGACACTCTCTGCAGTCCATGTACCAGGTGTGTTAAACACTCTGGCGGACAGTCTCAGCAGGACTCAGTCCAGCATGCACGAATGGGAGCTTCTTTCATACATTGCAGAAGACTTGTTTGACAGATGGGGTCTTCCAGAGCTGGACATTTTTGTATCCCCACTCAATGCAAAACTGCTTAATTTCTGCTCACTAGATCAAGGGCCTGAAGTTTTCCGGCAAGACACATTGTACCTCTCTTGGAATGGGAGATTTCTTTATGCATTCCCTCCATTTCCTCTGATCCAGAAGGTGCTAATCAAGTTGCAAATGGAAGGGGCCAGCATGATCCAGGTGGCTCCATTCTGGCCTCGACAGATTTGGTTCCCTCTGCTTCAGCAGATGGTGGAGGAGACTCCGGTCCCTCTTCCTCTCTTCAGGGATCTGCTGACCCAGGCTCAGGGGACCCTGGTCCTTCCCATTCTTGGATCCCTCCATCTGCATGCCTGGCTCCTGAGGACATAGCCATTGCCAGGTTCGGGGTCTCTAATAGGATGGAGGACGTCCTAGTGGCTGCCTGGAAGCCTTTCATGCATGCCACATATGCCATGAAGTCGACATGGTTTGCCATCGGCCTGCTAAACATAGATCCTTTCACCTCCTCGGTGAACCATATCTTGGACTACCTGATCTCACTCTCCCACCTTTATGCTGTTTCTGCATTTCATGAGCCCATGGGTGACCACACGATTGCTCAGCTGGATGTCTCCCGTACCTTTCCCAGGGGCGTCCTGCATCTGAAACTCCCAATCCATTCTCCTGTCCCAGCTTGGGATTTTAATTTTATTTTAGAGAAGTTGACCCTGTCTCCTTTTGAGCCAATCGCAACTTGCGATTTACACTTTCTCTCTTGGAAAGCATTGTTTTTAGTTGCAATTACTTCTGCTCAAAGAATTTCAGGAGCCTTATTTGATTCTTCACAAAGACATGGTGTCTTTGTCTACCAATACTAAGTTTCTCTATAAGATGGTCTCAGAGTTTTCTCTCAGTCTATCCACCTTCCTGTTTATTTTCCCGAGCATGCCAGTCCAGGGGAAGCACTGCTCCATATGTTAGATGTGCGTGGAACTTTGAAGTTCTACCTGCTTAGGACCAAGGAGTCTAGAAAGTCAAAGCAGCTGTTTGTTTCCTTTGCCCTGGGTAGAGAGGGCATTTCAGTTTCTAAGCAGTGTTTATCCAAATGATTGGCAAATTGCATTGTGTTCTTTTACAACAGGTATGTGCTATCAAAGCTCATTCCACCAGAGGAATGACTACCTTGGTGTCTTGTTTCTGAAGGATCTCAGCTGCTGACATTTATATGACTGCCACCTGGAGTACAGTCCATACTTTCAACAAGCACCACAGTCTAGACATTGCCTCTAGAACCTGTGCAGGTTTCAGCAGGGCTGTGTTACAGGGACTCCTGTCTTAAGTTTATGGTGAGCCCTCCTCCCAGACTGTTTGTTTTGCACTTGTAACTGCTTGGGACTTCTTCCTACAGTGTTACTTGATGACTGAGATACCCCTGAAGAAAAGCAGTTATGCAAGAACTTACCGTAACATTAGATCTTCGAGGGGATCTCAATCATCAGGTATGCTTTCCCTCCCACCATCCCCCTTCTTGGGACTCTGTCTAGGAAATGGCTGTCTGGTGTATCCAGCCTTTCATTTAGGTCTGGGCATCTCTCTCTCTCCCCACCCACCCACCCACCCACCCTCGGTCCCCATGGTTAGATCCTAGCTCCCTTCTCTGGGAGAAAGTACTAAGGAGGGAGTAGGACTGCTCACACCTTTATAGGGTTGATGACGTCAGTGGCGTGGGTTGCACTAGTTGTACTACTGAAAATCTTCCATGTGGATTTCCCTTCACCAATGGCAAAGGTTCCTACGGTCTTACCTAATGACTGAGATCCCCTCTAAGATCTATTGTTACAGTAAGTTCTTATGTAACTGCTGTGTCTTACAACTGGACCTTCACTCATTGCACTTGACAGCCTTTTTCCTGAGTGGCTGAAGTTCTAGGCTTTGAATCTTTCTGAGGAGGTTCTCCAGGTTGTGGAAGCCTCCCAGAAGGCGTCAGACTGCCAGTGCTACACCTTCAAATGGAAGCACTTTTCCATTTGGTGCCAGGGCAGGGAGCTAGACCCCAGTCCTCTCCCCTGGCTAGCATCTTGGACTACCTGCGGTCCCTCTCCCAATCAGGCCTTCGGTCAGCGATCCTTAAGGTGCACTTAACAGCCATCTCTGTATATCGGGCATGGGCTGGAATGCCAACGATGGGTCAGGAAAGGGTGAGTGGGCACTTCTTCAAGGGCCTTGACCACCTGTCCCTGCTGGTGCATGAACCATCAGCCCCATGGGACCTGTTTCTGGCCTTGGCGATAGTTATCACCCCCGCCAGAAGGATCAGTGAGAACCAGGTGCTCTCAGTGGAGTCTCCTCAGTTGGTGTTCTGCAGGTACAAATTTGTCCTCTGCCCCAACCCGAAGTTCCTCCCAAAGGTTGTTTCGGAGTTTCACCTTAACCAGGTGATCAATCTCCGGTGTACTTCACCAATCCAACCTTGGAGGCCTGGCACAGGCTCCATACATTGGACCTGAGGCCAGCACTCACCTATTAAATGGAGCACATGGCTGAAGTTCGGGGAGAAGTTTGCCAGCTCTGTTACCTATGCTGAAGCCACTCCAGACAGATTGGCAGCTAAGTGGACAGTTGGCAGGTGGATTGTATCCCGCATCGACCTCTGCAATAGGTTGGCTGGTAGGGAGCCTTCCGTTGGGCTCAGGGCTCATTCCACCAGACATACCGCTGCCTTGGTGGCTGCTTCTAGTGACATCCCTATCCAGGACATCTGCAGAGCTGCTACCTGGAAGTCAGCACACACCTTTATTTCCCATTACCACATTTACCTTGAGTCACACCAGGATGTTGGTTTTGGGACTTTGGTTCTCCAGTCCCTTTTTCCCCAAGTGGGGGGGGGGTGTGCCTTGCCCCCTCCTCACGGAGAACCGCTAGGAGTCTGCCAATGTGTGGAGAGTGCACCATATCCACGTCTCTAGAAATGAGGGTTACTCACCTGTAACCATAGATATTCCATGGAGTGGTCTCTTGCAGTAGGTAAGTTCTGGTCCAATGACTAAGGTTAGGACTCCTTTGGTACCTCGACTTCCCCTCGGTCCTCGCTTTGCAAGTTGAATCCAGCAGGAGAGCTGAGGATACCAGGTACCGCCCAGACTTATATAGGAAACAGGAAGCTGATGTCATGTGTGGGTGGTCCCTGGTGAAAAACTGCTAGAAGAGCTGCTGTGCACCACAACAATCTCTGCTGGATACCCAAAGGTATTACCCACTGCAAGTGACACTCTCAAAGATCTACTGTTACGGTAAGTTTTTACGTAACTGTACTTTCTAGAATTGGTATATGGTGCAGATCCACACAACCCACCAGGCCTCCACTGGCAAGTGGCACATGGATCTGTGCTTCCAGCATGCAAGACCTGATGTTACAGGGTGTAACCAAGGAGGATACCAACCAGGAGGGTGGGAGGAGCTTAGCTTGAAAACATTCTGACTAGATTTAAAGGGGAAAGGAAGACTGACAACGTGTGGATGTGCACCATATACCACTCCTAGAACTACGGTTACAAGTGATTAACCCCCATTTTTGGAAATGGTTGGAACATATAGTGGTTATTCTGGCTAAGAATAAACACATTCTGTTCTAGTCTTAAGTTTGTTTATAAATTAATTCAATCACAAAGGGGATAAACAGAAGCAAATTAAAGAAACACCAGTAAACAAAAGAAGATAAACCTCTCCTCTTTCTCAGTGAGTCACCTGAGTTTGTCAGTCTTGTTCAATGTTTCACAAAGTCTTAGTACTGTAACCACCAAATACTTTAATAGCATTTTGCTTTACCTTCTGCTTGGCCACTGAAACATTCTGAAGTAACTCCTGATAAGTTACCAGGAGTTACCTCTCTTGGCTGTGTGGTGAAGACACACTGTGCCTGCCATATACCCTCCCTAGCCACATCTCAGAAGGGACTGCGCACTCACCTCCTTAACCTCAGTCACTGCTCCTGTACTGATGGCTAACTTAACCTCACCCCTGCAGTCTGGCCACTCACACACACACACACAAAAATATTTGTAGCCTCTGTTGAATTATGTCAATGTATTATACATAACTGCTTCCCTCTAGGGAAACTGTATACTGTCTTTATAACCCTGTACCCTATCTTACACTGTATTTCTTGTATGTACCTAATGCATCTAGTGCCCCAACTCTATCTGCTGCCCCTGTTGTATTCTGTAAATGTGATGTACCCTACAGCCCTCTTCCATGAAAACTGTACACTGTCACTGTTATCCTGTATGATATGTCCTACACTGCATTACCTGCCTGTATGTGCAAACTGTATGTAACTAACTCTAGGTCGCCCATGAAAAAGGGACTTTCGAGGCCCAGTGGACTTACCTGGTTAACAAAATTTAATAAATAAATAAAATATATAATATTAATTAACAAGTCCTTGTAATATGACCAGTGTGTTGAACTTGTGCCCAGAATAAACACTGGGTACAACAGTGTTTTAAAGGGAGGCTCTCGCCATTCCTTAGCCAACCAGGACCAAAACCCTACTATGTGCGGGATGTCAAAAATAAATGGACTGAGTTTCTGAAATCCCAGTGCAGGCTGACCGTGGACAATTTAATTCCTCAGTCTTTCCATGCTTTAGGGACTCTTTTAACACTTAACTAACTTCTTGTGGCTACTGAGCCATAAAACATCCCAAGCATGAATTGAAACTCTGTTATTATTTAATTGGTCCAAAACCAGTTGTCTCATATCTGCTGTGCAAAGCTTTTATTTTTATTTTGCCATTTCTGACCAGGAAAGGCACGGTAAGCTATGATAGTTTGTTTCCAGATGTGTCCTGTGGGGGTGGGTTGCATGGACCTGTTTTATTGACAGTGGGAATACTGGCCATGACACCAGGGAAACTCCCCTGCTCTTCTTCGATAACTGCCGTGGAATCTTTACTTCCACCTGGACAGTGAGTGACCAGAGATGGGCAGAAGGGACTTCAGTTTAACATCTCATCAGAAGGACAACACGTCATGAGTACAGTACCCCTTCATACTACACTACACTACACTGTCAGGTCTGGGTATTAACTAAAGTACCTAATGTGGGGCTAGAATCCACAACCATCTGATCTTCTGGCCTTAGAGGCGAGTGTGCTAGCTACTGATACTCCAAAGCTTAAAATTAATCTCTGTCTGTGGGACGTCCCAAAATCAGTGAGTAGAAGTGCTTACTCAAGTAACATAGAAACATAGAAGTTGATGGCAGATGACTACAAGGCCCATCCAGTCTGCCCATTTTTTTCTACCTTATGAATGTGCCATAGGCCTTTACTCTGTCAATGGCCTATTTATTCACGCTCATCTGTATTGCTCCCGTATGCCTGTCCCATGCCTGTTTGAAGCCCTGCACTGTATTTGTATCCACCACTTCATGAGGTAGGCCGTCCCATGCATCCACCACCCTTTCTGTAAAAAAATAACTTCTTCACATTACTCCTTAATCGGCCTCCCTCTGATCTCATGCTGTGTCCTCTTGTCCTGCTATTTTTCTTATATTGAAACATGTTAGACTTTTTCACCTTGTTAATGCCCTTAAGATGTTTGACTGTTTCAATCATATCACCCCTCTCCCTCCTTTGCTCTAAGGTATACATATTGAGCTCCCTTAATCTGTCCTCATATGTTTTCTGATGCAGTCTCCAAACCATTTTGGTTGCCCGTCTCTGGACTGCCTCCATTTTATTAATGTTCTTCTGCAGGTGCAGCCTCCAGTACTGCACGCAATACTCCAGATGGGGCATAACCAGTGTCTTGTAAAGAAGGATTAGTACCTCCCTCTTACGATTTGTGATACCCCTACTAATACACCCCAACATCCCTCTAGCCTTACCTACTGCTTTAATGGTCTGCTTAGATTATTTTAGGTCATCTGTGATGATGATGCCCAAGTCTCTTTCTTCCCTTGTGATTGCCAGCAGCTCTCCTCCCAACCTATAGGTAGCTTCAGCGTTTCTCTTCCCTGTGTGCATGATCTTGCACTTCTTTGCATTAAACCCCAGTTGCCACTCTTCTGACTATTTTGCCAGTTTTTCCATGTGTCTTCTCACCCTGCTCACCCCATCTGGATCATCTACTGTGTTGCAGATCTTGGCATCATCTGCAGACAAGCAGACCTTACCCTCCAGTCCATCTGCAATGTCACTAATGAAGATATTCAAGAGGACTGGCCCCAGGACTGATCCCTGAGGTACCCCACTTGTGACTTGCATCTCTTCTGACTGTATACTGTTTACCACCACTCTCTGTTTTCTGCCCACCAACCAGTTTGCCACCCAGTTGACCAACCTCTGACCGACCCCGACCCTACTCAACTTATTAATCAGTCTTCTATGTGGAACAGTATCGAAAGCTTTGCTGATGTCAAGGTAGGCGACATCAGCTGCATCCCCTTGGACCACCACTCTGGTTACCCAGTCAAAGAAATCTGTGAGATTAGTTTGACAGGACCTTCCTGTTGTGAACCCATGCTGTCTTGGATCCTGTACTCCTATGGATTCCAGGTGCTGCACTATCCTTTCCTTAAGGAGTGCCTCCATAATCTTGCCCACTACTGAGGTAAGACTGACTGGTCTGTAGTTCCCTGCTTCCTCCCTGCTACCACTCTTGTGGAGTGGGATCACATGAGCCCTTCTCCAGTCTTCTGGGACCTCTCCTGTGCTCAGAGACTCACTAAACAGTTCTGATAATGGCTCTGCTAGTTACACCCTTAGCTCCTTTAGTACCCTAGGATGTATGACATCAGGTCCCATTGCCTTGTCCACCCTGAGCTTAATGAGCTCTTGTAGGAACCTTTCTTTTGTGAAGGGACTTGTGCACACCTCCCTCCCCCATGTCCATAGTGCTGAGCTGTGGGCTTTGCCCTACCTTCTCCTCAGTAAATACTGAGCAGAAGTATCTATTTAGGATAGATGCTTTTCCTTGGTCCTCCTCCACACACTCCCCTTTATCCCCTTTGATCTTAGCAATACCTCCCCTGGACATTCTCATTTCACTAATGTATCTATAGAAAGTCTTGTCCCCTTCTTTTACTGTTCATGCTAGTGACGTCTAGGTCTGGGCCTTTGCCTGTCTTACTGCCTTCCCTGCTTCCCTTAGGGAAGTTTGGCATGCCTCCCTATCTTCGTCCCGCTGCATTCCCTTATATTTCCTGAAGGCCAACCTTTTGGCTCTGATCTTTTCTGCTACTGTTTTTGAGAACCAAAGTGGTTTCCTCCTTTTTTTGCTCTTGCTTTTCTGCCTAACACAATGGGATGTTGTTTCAAGTATTGCATCCTTAATGCTTGCCCAGTTTGCCTGTACCCCCTCACCTGTATTTTGTCTTGCCAGGGTTAGCTTAACTCTATTGGCCATCTTATCAAAGTCAGCTCCTCTGAAGTCCCATGTTTTTTCCTTGGAATGGGACGATATAGTTCTAGTGGCCAAATTGAACCATACCATGTAATGGTCACTGGCCCCCAGGTGACCTACTTGGAGATCTATGATCCTTTCCCCATTAGTCAGTATTAGATCCAGGATAGCCCTGTAGCTTATGGGTTGTTGTACCAGTTGTTTGAGGCCCTCCCCCTGCAAAGAATCCACTATGTGTCTAGTTCTAGTGGATGTTCCTGCTGGTATTGACCAATCTGTATCTGGCATGTTGAAGTCTCCCATTATCAGAACCTCCTCTTAAGAAGTCACGTGTTGTATATCTTCTAACAGTAATGTGTCTATGTCGTCCCCCTGGTCTGGAGGCCTGTAGACAACCCCAGTTCATATGGTTGTCCCATTTCTTGTTTCCAGGGTGACCCACATGTTCTGCTGGAAATCAGCATATATCCTCCCTCTATTTAAATCTGGTGACCCATGCAATGTAAACAACTAGAGGCCTATCTCCATATTGCCTATCCTTTCTAAAGTTCTCAAAAAACTGATCCATATTCAGTTAAAATCTCACTTGGAAACCTTCTCTCTCATTAACCCAGCTTAATCTGGCTTCCGGGCTAATCATAGCACAATCACTGCACTAGCAAAAGTAACCAATGATTGGATCTCTGCTATAGATGCTAAGAAGGTAACTGGTGCAGTCTTTTTGGACCTCAGCAAAGCTTTTGATACTGTTGATCACAAACTATTAGTCAATTGCCTTGCAAAGTTGGGTCCACATACCATACCACCCAGTGGTTCTCTAGCTACCTAACTGGAAGATTCCAAAAGTAAAGGAGAAGGCTTTTTTTTCTGCTGCCTTGTCAGTTGCAAGAGGAGTCCCCCAAGGATCCATCCTAGGCCCTATCTTGTTTTCTCTGTACATTAATGACTTAGATGCCAACATATCTACATCCAATCTGCACTTTTTTGCAGATGATACTGTGTTGTATACTTCTGGCTCATCGTTATCTGAAGTCAAGGGAGTGCTTCGCACAACTTGAGCATAATCTAATAAAGGCAAAGCTTCTGCTCAATGCTAAGAAGACTAAAGCGATGATATTTTCCCGCAGTGAGGTCACAGACCCCCCCAGTACCCTTGCCCAAGACTTCATTGTCACCACGCTAAACGAGCCTCTGGAAGTTGTAACCAAATTTAAATATCTAGGTATCTGGATCGACAATAAATTATCTTTCAGTGACCACGTCAAAAATATCTCTAGAAGGTTAAAAGCAAGGTTAGGTTTCTTCTACAGAAATAGCCCCTTTTCCCTTGAAACCTCGAAACAAGCTTGTACAGGCCACTTTTTCTCCCCTACTCTACTATGGCGATGTAATCTATTCTCCACCACTCTTGCAAATCTAAGTAAACTGACATCCTTAATCACCGCGGCGTTACGGTTCATTACCAACCCCTCACTGCTCACACCACTGCGACTTATATGCAGCTGTTGGTTGACATCCCTTACTACTAGATCGCCTGCTCCATGCTGGGCTATGGACTCTTAAACTACTCCTGCAGAAATTGCCAAGCTATCTCTTCCCTTATTAGTATCTCACATAGTGCATACTGTTAAGAAAATCTGACTTTATTATGCTTGATATACCACGACGACGACTTCCTTTGGTAAACGTGTATTGCATATGCTCTTCCCTCCATTTGGAACCAATTACAAACCATACTGAAACTAACTAGCACAGTTTCAATAAACTTCTACAAATCGCTAAGTTCAGCCTAAAATAAAGACACCTGTAACTGTCATTAAGTCTCTTCCTTCCCCATGTGTGCCATATTTATCCACTGGTAAGGTATAATTGATTTGTCATATTAACTGCTTTCCTTCCCTTCTACTCCTGGCTTTATCTTTGCTTACACTCCACTGCTACTCTATCAAATCACTCCTCCCCCATATCAGTTGTAGACTGTTGTTTGTTCTAGCTGCCAAAATACGTGTGTATTGCACACACCAGTCATCATGTTTCATTTATCAGTATGCAACCTGTAAGTCGCTTCCCTGTTTCATATCAATGTTTACCACCTGCGGTCACCCTATGTGGTACCCTTGTATGTATATCCAGCCTGTATCATGTAACGTGCATTTCATATATATACTGTTATTACCTATCTGTGTTTGTACTCTAAGTGTTTATGTCACAGGACCTCCTTGTGAATGAGCTTGCTCAATGGAGTTTTCCTGCAATAAACTTGAACTTGGCTCCTTATGTGTGTTCTGAATTTCTGTAGCTTTGATATTTTCATCAGCATAAAGGGCCACTCCACCCCCCCCACCATCTTTTGCACCTCAGTCTCTTCTGAACAGTACATAGCTGGGTACTGAAGTCTCCCGAGTGTGGTTACTGGAGAACCATGTCTCGCTAATGGCTACTATGTCCACTTTAGCCGCTGTCATTGTTTCCTCCTGGTCTGGGATCTTGTTTCCCAGACTGCGAGCATTTGTGAACATGATTTTCCATTGGCCAGATTTCGGTGCATTAGTTGTTGGGTAAGGTCTAGCATTTCCCCTGGGCGTCGTATCAGGAACAGAACCTTTTTCCTTACTGGTGATGCGAATGAACTGCAAACATGCTGAACACCTGTTTGATCACTAGCTGAGGGGGGAGGGGTGTTCTTCCTGTTCAATATATTGGGTGCTGCACCCTCTCCCCATTTGCTAGTTTAAATATTCTGCAAAGATATCAAACTTCTGCCCCAATGCACAAGCATGTCTCAGATTGTTGGATCTTTAGTCTCCATCAATGGATTTTTATCATGGGCCCTCTATTATATATGAAGGAATTAAGAGTGTGCGAGTAACGGAAAGTATTTCCCAAATACCACAAATGACAGGCTATTTGTTACTCAGGAAGAAAAATGAATAATCTGCACTTTGGGGCTATTCAACGTTTTGCTATTCGACAGAAGTTAGACGTCTGAAGGCTTCCTGTCCAATCAGAGGCCAGTTTGGAAGCTTTCTGAAGGCAGCTCATGTGACCCAGCACTCTCAGAACCCACAGGCAAGAGGATAAGATGTCTGAGTTGCTGTGAAAGAGTAATCTACTTCTATCCACTTGATAAAATTAGCCAAAAAACTGAAATCTTGATAGTTTTTGTTTCCTTTCTAAATCTGAAGCTGAGAGGAATGATTTACAGTATTTCCATTTGTGTGAAAATCAAGACATCTGCTAGAAGGAAAAGAAAATAAAATTAAAGAAGGGCTGTTTGCTGAGAAACACAGGCAGGACGCCAGCCCAGCAGACACACACAGCCTGTGTGTGTACTAAAAACCAAGTTGTAGTGTTTTAAACAGTTTCAGGGAGTAAGAGATATTTTGTAGGGGTTTAAATAAGTAGAAATTTTAAGTTTTGTTTGTAACTTAGTTGGACCTGTCTGAAACAAAGAACAAAGCAAAGTAAGCAGTATTTTGTTTCAATAGATTAACTGAAATGTAGTGAAGTGGAGAATTGCACTGAATAAATTTATTATTTTGGAGGGGAAAGGCTAGAGTCGACTAACTCTCACCACTACTGCTTCTGGGCAGCTGCCATTTTGTCCTGTGTTTGTGTGCAGTACTGTACTGTGCACTCTGTGCAGAGCACTCAGCTCAGCTGTTATGGACCTTTTAGTTTTTTGTACTGTTCATGGCTTCCTGCCAAAGAAGAAATTTAAAAAAGACATTTTGTAGTAAGGCTTGCCCATTAGTGAGAGAGACATGTCAGCTCACTAGCAGTGTCGCAGTGAGTTACTACTACATTTCATAATATAATATAAATGTAATATTAGACACCATCCTGTGAAGAACTCGGTCTCGGGTCCCTTCATGGCTATTTGTACAGCTTCGAGTGCATTGCCATATTTGTTAGCTGGTAGGGTGGAACTAGTTGGATGGCTCCCACTGCTTCTGAGCAGCTAGCTGCCATTTTGGGGTGGTGTGTGTGTGTAAGAAAGTAAGTTAGCCTGGCCCAGTGGCACTGAGGGTTGAGGCGCTGGATGCCACACCTCACGCCACGCCAGTGACCTGGGTTCAGGAATGAGCCTGGGTTGTC
Organism: Neoceratodus forsteri; assembly: GCA_016271365.2. Lineage (NCBI taxonomy): Eukaryota > Metazoa > Chordata > Ceratodontiformes > Ceratodontidae > Neoceratodus > Neoceratodus forsteri. The sequence goes on along the minus strand of CM057453.1, from coordinate 57,476,453 downwards.
AGGGGTCGGCAGGGGAGGGAGAGGATCAAGCATCCGGAGGATAGCTCTCCTCTCCCGGGAAGGAGGGGGAGTTCCCGCTTGGCACTTGGCTGGCCTCTGGCAGAAGCCAGAGGCATAGCAAGCATGCTGGAGCATTAAAAAAGGGGTCGGAAGTGGCCGAAGTCGGTGACAACGCCTTGACATGAGAGCGCTAGCCACTCCCTAATACAGGAGGAAAAAGCCCTTCCAGCTCTGGCTGAGACGGATCACCAGAGCTTGCCCTCGATTTGCGGCTGCCCTCCTGGCGCCTTCCCAACTGACAAGACAAGAGGTTCAGGGTGTTGGGGCCCACCCCGTCCCCACCGGGGAGGGAAGGGTAAAACCGTGGCTACATGGGCAAAGGAAGGTCGATCAGGTGAGGCAAACCGCAGAGGGAGGACTCCTAGGTGATGCCGAGGAGACCAGAGCCGGTGGGGGGGGGGGGTGGAGAAGAAATAGTAAGTTAAAAAAAAAAAGTAAGTAAGTTAATGGTATCATTCCTAAGAAATAATTTAAAACAATTTTTTTTTTATTATGTTACTATTTAAATTTCATTTAATCTTCCTGTGAGGAATATAACCAGGGCAGACAGGATGTACCAGAAAATGTAACTGGTCCAACGCTCAGGATGCATTCACTGTTTACTGTGCAAAATTATGTTTTACCCCGTCGAAGCCTACTACCTCCAGCACCAGTATAGCATAGACTGACACCAGGGGAAAGGGACATTGTCATTAACTGTCACTGATACTCGTAATCAGCCAATTATGATTGAATTTTAGGATCTGGGATTTTAGAAACTTCTGTATCCTAATCCAGTTCAGTTTCATATCCGAAAAGGACCTAAAAATCTAATTTACGATTCAGATTTGAAATCCTACATATTAACTGCCTATGTAAAATACATTTTAGGATTCAGTTTAGGATTTAGGATTTTCAGACAGAAAATCCAACAATCCTAAATCCAAAATCTACACAAGGGACACAATACCTGGACATGCACTCCCCAACCCTGCCCTTATAAATGGGGCCCAGGCTCTTACCCTCAAACTCACCCCAGACCCCTCTAGGAGCCCTCTCTATCTCACCACAGCCTACCTTCCCCCAAAGAACCAGCACCCGGCCCTGGTATCTTTAACGGACTACCTGGCCACCCTCCATCATATGGCGGAACAAATCCTAGTGGGGGACCTTGATGTAAATTGGCTCAGCACCTCCTCATCCGCGATCAGAGACTCATTTGCCGCCCAAGATCTGACGCAACTCGTCACCCAGCCCACGAGACTTAACCCTAAGAGAGGTACCAGCACCCTTCTGGATGTTATTATAACTAACCGACCCCATAAAATCCAAAACATCCAGGTCCTCCCAGACTCCCTAAGTGACCACTCCCCTATCCTATTTCATTGGGCAGTCCCCAATCCCAAACCCAAAGCCAGGCCCACCCCAAGAGGCTCCTCCGCCCTGGTGGGCTGAAAAACTTAAAGTACTCCTCACCCAGATAAACTGTCCCCATTCAGCTGCAACCAACATTGACACTGCCCCCGCCTTCTTCACTCACACACCTTCAACATGGCCTGTGACTCTTTGCACCCTTCACCAAAATCCGTCCAAAAACAGAACGACCTGGGTTAGCCCGGCCCTTCTACAATTACTAGAAACGGGATAACCTCTGGCACCTTGCCACTGAAACAGGTCGCCTGTCTGACAGGCAGGCCTACAATGCAGCCCGAATAAGTGCTCATGGGCCATCAGGAAAGCCAAGGCAGACCATTACCAGGCCTCCCTTACCTCCTCCTGGGCTCAGCCCGGACCTTCTGGGATAATATTAGCAACTCAATGGTAAAGCTTGCCCCTGCCCCATCCCAGCTCACTAGAAATGGCACCACCTCCACCGAGCCTGCCACCATAGCTAACTGGTTCAACACCACTTTCACTGACCTTAGCTCAGTCCTCCCTAGTAATTTCTTTGACCCTCCCCCCAACCAACCTCCCCCTGTCCTCCAGCACCCCAGCTAACACCTGCACAAGATTTCCACCCGGGAAGCCAGACCCATCCTAATCAAAGCTCTCAATGGCAACAATCCCGGCAGTGACTCACTGGACCCCAGCATCCTCAGGCTGGTACTAGATGAAGTCCTTGCCCCACTCACCAGCCTAATTAACCAGTCACTCTGCCTGGGACAATTTCCCACAGCTTGGAAAACAGCCATAATCACACCAATTCATAAAGGGGGTGACAGGTCGTCGGCCAACAACTACCGGCCAATCTCCATCCCCCCATCTCTAAAGCCCTGGAGAAAGTGGTGGCCATTCAAATCACCGATTATCTGGCTAAGCATAACATCTTATGCCCAGAGCAACATGGCTTCCGTGCTGGTCACAGTACTAGCACTGCCCTTATTGAATTCTCCAACTTTCTACACTCCTCCTTGGATACCAGCTCCCTAGCTGGTGCAGTGTTCATTGACCTCTCAAAGGCTTTTGACACCGTCTCCCATCCACTTCTGCTGAATGCACTCTGCCACACTGGTCTCTCAGCTGGCCCCCTAGCATGGTGCACTAGCTATCTTGACGCTCGATCTCAGTGTGTAAAAATTAATAGCACACCTCTGATACCCGTCCCATTCTCTCTGGGGTCCCCCAAGGCTCCATCCTAGGCCCCCTTCTCTTCTCGCTCTATCTGAACACCCTGCCCAGTGCATGCCCTGGCAAAATTCTACTGTATGCAGACGACGCTGTCCTTTTTGCCACCCACCACAATCCCAACTCCCTCCAGGACTCCCTACAGCAGTCTTTCAACAGTGCCGAGGCTTGGTTTAAGGAGCGCAGACTCGTCATCAATCTTAATAAAACCAAAGCTATGCTCTTTTCCCACCCCCAAAACAAAGCTAGCAACCACCCACTCTATATCCTTCCAAGTACCGATCAGCCACTGGAACAAGTCTGCTCCTACAAATACCTTGGGGTTACCTTCGACTCAGCCCTCACATTTCACAACCACATCGACGCCCTAACATCCACACTAACACACGGCTTGGCATCCTCTTCCACCATAGAACCTGCCTTCCCCCAAATGCTCTCTGGCTCGCTGTTACATCATCCGTTCTGTCCCTTGTAGACTATGGTCTACCAGTATATGGTGCTGCCGACACCACTGCACTCAACAAAATTCACTTAACCCTGAATAAAGCCTGCAGATTGATTACTGGTGCCCCCAGGCTCACACACACCTGTCAGCTGTATGTCGAGGCTAACCTGCTTACCCTGGATGAACGGCTCCGATACCAAACCTGTCTCCTCACAAAAAAAACCCCTCTGCTCTCCCCCTGGGGTAACGGCATCCATCCACCAGAGCCCTCCCACTATTGCAACACGGTCTTCCTACAAGACCACTCTAATGGTCCCCAGATCAAGACAGCCAGCCAGAGGTCCTTCTGCTATAGAGCCCCAACCTGGTTTAACTCTCTCCTGCCCCCATCACCAATGCCACCACCATCTCCAAGTTCAAAACCACCCTTCGAACCACATCATCAGCACTGTAACTGCTCCTGTCTCTGAAAGTAGCCTCCACCTCTGCTTCTCTTGACAACGCCTCCAGGCAGCTCTCCACCTAGCCATCCCCACCCCCACTTCCCTGTACACCATGCCTATGTTTAACCTGGCCAGTGCCAGCTGTTTCAGTGTTTACCAACTAGATTGCTCACTTGATACCAACTTGTGTAACACCTGTTATCAATTACATGTACCCTGTAACCTAATTGTATTTGTCTGACCACAGTGTGACATGGCGCCTCTGTTGAACGCCTATTGTTTTGCAAATCTATGCTATGTAACCAAAAACACAATGTATGTCTTTATGTAACGAAGTACTTTTGGAAACGAGCCTCTGGCTCAAAGGTTGTAAACTGATTCTTACAAATAAATAATAAATAAATAAATAATAAATAAAAATCAGATCGGATTCTCACAAATCCGATTCCATGTGGCAAATTCCAAGCAACCCTACACTGATACCACCAATGTGAATGTGTCCTCTTCATCCCATGCCAGTGCCACCAGTACCAGCTTTACCTCATCCTTAGTAACCACCACTGCTGTGATCCACCACCCATCCACTGTGGCTGCCAGCATTCCAACATCTCCTGCAACGGTAGCTCTGCTAGCCACTCCTGACACTGTGATCCAAACCACTCTCTGTTAAGGAGAGACAGGGAAGGGAGGATGGGTTGTACTGTGTTTGAAGGAGGGAATCAAGGCCACAGAGATACAGGGGCACCCAGCAGAGAAAGAAGGGCTGAAAATGTTGAGGATCATCCTGGAGACAGGCTCTGGGGCTGCTCTGCAAGATGTACAGACCTCCAACACAGGGAAAGGAGTTGAATAAGGCACTTGGAGAAGCCATCATAAGAAGAGTGCCGCTAGATGGTGACTTCAATCAGCTGAATGTGGAGTGGAACCTTCCAGCTGTGGCTTCAGCAAGGAGCAGCACCATCCTTGACTCCCTGCTGCAAGGGGCTTTTCTCAGGCAGCTAGTCAAAAAATCCACTAGGGCTGGGACAGTGCTGGACCTGGTGCTTACAGAGCCAGCACAACAGGCATCACAGTGGGTAGCCCCCCTAGGTACCAATGATTACCGACAGTGTGGTTTAACAAAGACATGGGCAGAGGTAAACTACATGAAGACAAAAGCCCTTCACTTTAGGAGGGCGGATTTTCAAATTCAAGTTTAGTTCAAGTTTATTTACAGGAAAACTCCATTGAGCATGCTTACTTACAAGGAGGTCATGGTAGGACAGCTTGGTACAAAGTATACACAATATTACAATACAATATAGTACAATTGTGATACATCAAGTTCGAACAGTGTTGAGACAGGTAAACAATGTACAGTAGTACAATATAGTACAATTGTGATACAGCAAGTTCAAACAGTGTTGAGACAGGTAAACAATGTACAGTAGGAGGGGAGTTATGGCTAAATTATATACATTTTAGGAACCAAGCTAACAGGCAGGAAAGGAGAAAATGGGAAACATGAAAGAAGTTTACATTCAAGTGCTTTATGAGACTGTAATGGTTTCTCTGCTAGGGGGGCTACTAGGTGCTTTGACAGTGGCAAATTTACATAAGTGTGGTGTTGGCCAGGGTTTTAAATATGTTTAAGGAGACTGGTTTGGGGAGTTTTAGTGTGGCTTGTAGTTTGTTCCAGGTGGACTGGATTACATGTCTAAACACAGTTTTACTACAAAGTGTGTGGAATTTGGGTACTTTTAGTAGTATGAAAGCATTTTTTCTAAGGGCGTAGGAGCAATGATAACGATGAAATAGGGAGGTGATGTAGGAAAGGACTTTGTTCTGAAATGTTTTAATAGCCCAGATACTAATGTGTAGTGTCCTTCTTGCAGCCAGGGAAGCCCAGCCTACAGCCGCGTAAAGGGCACAATGGTTGGTTCTGTAGGGTGCGATAGTTACAAAGCAGATCACATGGTGAAACAGGATATGAAGCTCATGAAGGCTGGTTACTGTGCTGCTATTATAAATGATATCCACATAGTCGAGTAAGGGAAGAAAGGTGGCTTGAACAAGCCTTTTCCTAATTTCTAAGGGAAAAGGGATTTGTTTCTGTAGAAAAAAACAGTCTTATTTTCAGTTTCCTAGTGAGGGATTCAGTGTGGTATGTGAAGGATAGTTTGCTATCTAACCATACTCCTAGGTATTTGAATTGATCGACTGACCCTAGTGAGTCTCCTAGTAAGGTTAGTATAGGCGCAGATGTGGCCTGTCCACGTAGAGAAGTTGGGGCATGCAGGGGTAAAAGTACATAATTTTAGTTTTCTTGGTGTTTAATACTAGTTTTGATCTTAGCAGGTTTTACTCCAGTTGACTAAAATCAGACTAGTTCTGTGACGATGACGGACAGTGAGGGTTTGGATGTATAAAGGACGGTTTCATCCACAAAAAAGTGTAGTCTGGAGTTATGGATGTTGTCACTAAGGGATTTGATGTAAATTGAGAATAATAGGGATCCAAGAATGGATCCCTGGGGTACACCTCTAGTTATCGGTAGGGAAGAGGAAAGGAGTCCGTTGGTTTTGATGCATTGGAGTCGACCAGTAAGATAGCTAGTGAACCAGTTTAGTGAGCAGTTATTCAGACAAAGGTCTTTGAGTGTGGCTAACAAAATGTTATGATCGACCATGTTGAAGGCCTTGCTTAGGTCTAGGAAGACAGCTCCAGTAGAGTTTTTATTATCCAGGACAGTGAACCAATCATTTGTCACTTTGGTTAGAGCTGACACCGTACTATGGTTTTGCTGGAAGCCAGATTGGAAGGGGTTAAATAAATCTGATTTTTCAAGGTGATCCTTCAGCTGAGTATTGACTAACTTTTCTAGGAGCTTCAATAGGATGGGCAAGATGGAAACCGGTCTGTAATTATTAAGGTCACGGGGTCTCCTCATTTAAACAAAGGTAGTATAAAGGCTGTTTTCCAGCAAGATGGGACTGTTCCGGGTGTGATTGGTAAGTTGAAAATATGTGCTATGGGGGCAGTTAGAAAGTGGTACCCTAGCCTTACATTTTAAAGAAACTACCTTGTTTGGGGGGGCGTGATTGCCAGGAAAGGGTAGAGGCACAGTGGGGAAAAATAAGGGAATATAATTAAGGCAATGAGCCTGTATGAGAAGGAAGTGAGTAAAAGCAGAAGGAAAAAAATAAACTGCTATGGTTCTCTCGGAAAGTGCTCAAGGTGATGAGGAAAAAAAGGGTGACATTCAGGAGGTATAAGAAAACCCGAAGGAGGAGGACAGTGAGGTATACCACATAAAACAGAGGGGAGCAAGGTGCAGACTGGTGAAAGGACAGCCAAAGGGGTAGCTAAAGGGAATAAGACTTTCTTCAGATATGTATGGGAGATGAGGAAAGCAAGAGGAGGGATAGTGAGGATTAGAAAGGCAGAAAGGGGAGAGTGCACAGAAGAGGACCAAGAAAAAGCTGCCATCCTGAACAGGTGCTTCTGTTCAGTAGTCACAGTAGAGGGGGGAGAGGGACAGACCACCAAGAAGTAGCAGGAACATGAGTGGATACCAGTCAGTTTTCAGAGGAAAGAATCCTGAAGGGTCTTGCAACTCTGAAGGTGGAAAAGGCTATGGAAAGGGAAATTGTTTAACCAGGAAAGGCACACTAAACCAAGGCTTGTTTCCAGGTGCAACCTGGGAGCACAAGGAAGTTAAGTGACTTACTTAGGGTCACACAGTATGCAAGTGGGTGCTGATGGGATTCAAACTCAGGTCTCCAGGTTTGCAGCTCAGTGTCTTTAACCACTACACTGTACTGCCTCCACTACTGGCTCTGGAACTGGATGGGATACACACAAGGGCCCTAGAGGAACTTTGGAAGGTGCTAGCTGCTATATTGGTAGCCTTATTCAACAGTTCACTGGAAACAGGTGTGGTTCTGAAGGACTGGATAAGAGCTGACATGGTCCCGCTACATAAGAGTGGCAGAAGAAAGGAGACTTGGAACTACAGGATAGTCAGTCTTCAGTGGTGGGAAACAATGGAAATCCTGCTAAAGAAAAGACTGGTAGAGTATCTTGGATCCAGTGGGCTGCAAGACCACACAGGCAACATCAATCCATGGGTGGGAGGGGGCTATGCTAGACAAATCTGATTTTTTGACTGGGTCACCAAGAAAATCAGGGGATGCTGTAGATGTGGCCTATCCAGACTATAGCAAGGTCTTTGGCACTGTGTTGCACAGGAAACTGATAAAGAAATTGAGCAACCTAGGGGTGGGATGAAAAGTGATGACTTGGGTAAGGATCCAAGGCAAGGAATTGGGTTAGAAACTGCTTAACAGATAGAGGAAAGAGGGTTGTGGTTCACAGCACTCACTCTAATAATGGGACAGTGACCAGCAGTGTGCAGCAGGGTTAAGTACTGGGACCAGTCCACTTCAGTGTCTTCTTAAGTGACATTGCAGAAGAACTGGAAGGGAAGGAGGCTCTTTTGCAGATTATACCAAAATCTGCAATAGGGTGGACACTGGGGTGGGGAGATGGGCAAGATCTGGGAAACTCAGTGAGTAGTCAGGAGCATGGCAGGGTTCAATGCCAAAAAGTGCAAAATCATGTACCTAGCGCATAGGAACCTAGGAGATGGGTATAGGATGGGGGGAGGTACTGACAGTTACTAAGCAGTAAAGAGACTTTAGGGTTATCATACCAAATCAAATCAAATCATCTTTATTTATAAAGCGCCTTTCAAAACCAAGGCGCTATACAATAAATTCACATATATATATAAATTAATCATAAATGAACAGCTATAACTACGATATGCTAAACTGAATAAACATGTCTTTAACTCATTTTTGAATTTCTCGATGGTTGGACATTCTGTCAACCAGTGAGGCAGAGAATTCCACAGGGTTGGTGCTGAAAAAGCAAAGGCACGAGATCCTGATGTTTTCAATCGAACCCTGGGAATCTCCAGGAGTCCCTCATTGGTGGAGCGGAGAGGACGGAGGGGGCAATAGGGTACCAGGAGATCTTTCAGGTAGCCGGGTCCCTGATCATGTAGGGCTTTAAAGGTTAGTAAACCAACCTTATAGGTGATCCGCCACCTAACAGGCAGCCAGTACAGTTCGCGGAGCACAGGCGTGATATGGCTGGATCTAGAGATCCCAGTCAAGCCTTTGCCGCCGCTGCTTGCACCAGCTGCAGGCGACGGATATCAACCCCAGATAGCCCTAGGTAAAGGGAATTACAGTAATCAAGATGGGTAGTGATAAAGGCATGGACCAACGTTGACAGATCACCCGGTGGGACCAGTGTTTGACCCGGGTGATATTCCTCAGATGAAAAAAAGAGGATTTGACTACGGCTGATACCTGAGATTTTAAGGTCAAGCCATTGTCAAAAATAATGCCCAGGTTTCGTACCCGATCAGAGGTAGTGAGCGACATACCACCGAGCAATAAGCTCGGTGGTTGGCCAGCCCCCCAAACCCACCACTGGATGACCCGGGTCCACTACCAACATCTCAGTCTTATCAGGATTCAGTCTCAGCCAGCTAGAACTCATCCATAATCTGATTTCAGTAACGCAGTTATCTAGCACGGAGAGAGCACCATCTTGCCCGGGTGGAAAGGACAGATACAGCTGAGTATCATCTGCATAGCAGTGAAAACCCAGACTGTATCGACTAATGATATCTCCTAAAGGCAGCATATACACTGCAAACAACATGGGTGCTAAAATGGAACCCTGCGGTACCCCACAAGGCAGGAAGTGAGCACCAGAGGAATAAATTCCAGTGGTAACCCTCTGAAACCTGTCCGTGAGGTAAGATTGAAACCATTTGAAGACTGTTCCAGACAGTCCGCAATAAATCTGCAGGCGCTCCAACAGCACACCATGGTCTACAGTGTCAAATGCTGCAAAGAGATCGAGAAGGACCAGAATGGTACATGCCTTTCAATCTCTAGCCATTAGGAGGTCATTCAACACCCGGACAAGGGCAGTCTCCGTGATACGCTTCTTCCTAAAACCAGATTGGACAGTATCATAGACATTGTGAGTTGTAAGATGATCATCCAATTGTAATGCAACCACCTTCTCAATAACCTTACCAACACAAGGCAGGTTAGAGATAGGCCAGTAGTTAGCTAGACAGTCTGGATCCAAGGAGGTTTTTTTTAGGAGTGGTCAAACTACCGCCTCCTTAAGGGGATCAGGAAAGACCCCCCTCTCCAAGGATTTCCAGACAATGTCAGCAAGGATCGGGCAGATAACCTCTACACATCCTACTAAGAGGGGTGTAGGACCCAGATCCAAACTACAACTGGTTGGTCGCAATATTTGGATGATCTTCACAATGTCAGTGAACTCCAGCCAGCAAAACTCTGACCAGACAGACCGGGTGGATAGCACTTCCCGTCGACAACTGTAATTCCTTAGAGGAGGAGTCGGACCGATACCAGACCTGATGCTAGCAACCTTATCTGCAAAGAGCCGAGTGAACTCCTCGTATCTTAGCTGAGAAAAAGCTTCTCTGGGCTGGAGACAGACTGGATTGCACAATCTGTCAACAGTCTGGAAAAGCTGAGCCGGTCGATTCCGTGCAGCAGAAATCTCCCTGGACAGGAACTCTGCCTTCTTACGGTTGATTTCTGATTGATAGCCATCATAATGTGCCATCAACCTAAGCCTGTGTCAGCATCATTACTGGACTTCCGTCAGACTCTCTCCAACCTTCGGCCAACTCTCCTTAACTCCTTCAAGGAGCCGTAAAACCAAGGGCTCCTTGAACGGAGGGTGAGAGGCCGAACACGAACAGGAGCAGTCTTGTCCAGAGCATCTCCCACAGCCTTATTATAGGCTAATACAAGATCATCTGGACTCATGCATTCACCAGACATGCACGATAGATCCAGTACCACCATCAGGTCAGTGGGACTAATACCCCTTAAAGGGCGGTACTGAACCATCTCCGTAGGGGCAGACCTATTAGGGGGAGCCCTAAAACAGTACCTTATGGTGTGATGGTCAGACCAGCTGACTGGTTCCATCCCCAAGTCAGCAATCTCCACATCCAAAAGGAAGATCAGATCCAATGAATGACCTTTTATATGGGTTGAGGAGGTAACAACCTGTGTTAGGCCCAGTGAAATCATCAACTGGAGGAGATTTTGACCAAAATGAGAGAGTTCTTCATCGCACCAGGCATTGAAGCCCCCCAGAATTAACAGTCTGGGGGACCGCAATACCAGGTCGACGATGAAGTCTGCTATCGCCTGCAATAATTCTCCACCATCCCCTGGTGGATGGTAGATGAGAATTCTGCAACCTACACCCTCACCCAAGATATATTCAAAGGATCTGGTACTTCCTAAAGGCACATCCACAAGGCCCAGCTCAGTCTTAAACATAATGGCTACACCCCCACCCCTATGATCCAGCCTTGGACGGTGTATCACCGAGAACCTGGCTGGTATTGCTGAAGCCAATACAGGGCTTGGATTTTCATCCAGCCAGGTCTCGGTGATGCAAGCCAGATCTGTTGATTCAACAAGATCAGCTATTATAGCTGTCTTGTCTTTAATAGATCTGGCATTGCATAACACAGCCAAGGCTGGATGAGCTGTCTGGGAAGACCTCGGCTCCTGCCTACTAAAATCAGAACCCTTGGATATGGGAACAAGACAAGAATGACCTCTATCTTGGCCCAATTTCACCCCAGGGTGTCTCCTGGATCCCACCACCCCAATCCGCCCTCCCCACTCCTGTCCCCCACCAGGCTCCGCTCTCCATTTTCTTTTATGTTTCCTTAAAATGCCCAAAGCACGACACCTAAAATAGGTGTCAGATGGTAATGGTGGACATTCAAAGGGGCGCAATTCCCTGAGTCTGGTGGGGGAATAATGCCCAACCGTCGCTAAATCACCCCAACACATTACAAAAACAACAAATTACAATAAACAAATCAAATACAAACACATAATATATAATCAACCACTTATATGAAATAAAAATAAAATAAATCTCAATTGACAAGCATTCCCAGATATAGGCAGCTTAAAACTATTACCTTAAAATAATCAATTAAAACAATCCAAAATAAATTATAAATCAAACAAACCGAAAAGAAACCACCCTTAAGAATCCATTTCTTAAGAGAGTTCAAATCCCAAAAAATAATTAAATAAACTTACAAAACAATAATAAATACAACAAATTTTGAACCCCTGGTACTCTCACTATCCTGGGGATCAAAAACATATAATAAAATAAAACAATAAAAATTCCCAGGTACTCACACTACCTGGAAAAATAATAATAGTTTGGGCACTCTCACTGCCCAAACACCAACACAAATAACAAACAAAAACATAAAAATCAAACAACAGGAAATGTTCTCTCCAAAAATGTCTCAATAGTAGTTCTTCTTTAAATTCAGCAGTTCATGGTCCCAACTCCTATTAGACTCCAAATCTCAGAATCGAGTCAATAAATAATCCAGTGATTTAATCAGCCTTTAAAATCCATTTCCATTTAAAGGGTTATCTGGAAAAAGGCCAAGAGTGTGCAAACCTTGTCAAATAGTAAAAGGGATATCCCAAACCTCCCCTCCACATCACCCGGACTACTCGGATCCCCTACCACTTGTGACCCGCAACTACAAATGTCCTAAGGGTAAACAACAAAGTATACCCCCAGGGCAACTTAGGAGAACCTCAGATCCTCCTCTGACTCCCCAAAGGCAGACGAGGAAACTCCCGTTCGGTCAGAGGCAAAGGGGAAAGCAACCTGAGATGTAGGGAGGAAGGGTTCCCACCCTGCACCACTCAATGACCCCCAGCACCCCTAAACTCCAAACAACAGCAGACAAAATCACTGTAGAGATGTTAGCTCACAGAGGTTCGAACTTGAATCGGAACAGTCATAAGGGATTCAGATTACAAAGATGCGCAAAAAGCGCTCTCACCACACCGCTGCTCACACATAGATGTAGTCTCCCTGGATACAGTCAGTCAAACCAGTAGTTCACACGAAGTAACAACAGTTCCAGGCTTTCAAATTCAAGCAGGCAGCAGCTCTCACAACTCCACCGGTTTGGCAGCGGCTCCACAGGACGCAAATCTTAACAGGATTTGGGCTCAGTTTACTGAAGACAACCATTACATAAATCAACTTAATAATATTAAGGTTAAAATACATGCGGTTTCCGGCTGTAACCACAGCCGTAACTGCAACAGTGGCTTAAGCTCCCGTATAACAGGGAAAACAGCCAACCTGAACGATAAACCGAAAAAGCCAGAAAAAACGCTCGAAAAAACTAAATTACCTCACTAAAGCAACCCTAACTGAACTAAGATTACACAAACTTAAAAAAAATATATATATATAAAAACACTCGAACTAAAGATATAATAAACACAGCTTCTAAACACCAGCCTCAGGCAGCTCACACACCGCCGCCATCTTGGATTCACATCATACCAGTAGCAACAATAAAGCACCCACCAGAAAAAGAGGTCCACACTCAAAACAAGCATTTGTCAATGCCAAATGTTGCTTGCTTGTATGTGCTGTTTAGGTATTTGGAAGTGATAGTTCCATGCTTTCCTCCCAAGACATCCACTGTGTCTTTCCATTCAGTATTCACAGAAGAGTGGGAGGGGCAAGGGCCACAGCAGTACAGCAGTTGCCAAGGGGATGAAGAGGTGAACAATAGCCCATTCAAAGGCAAAAGAGTCCTGCAGGAGCTCACTAAATTGAAGGTGGACAAACGATGGAACCAGATGGCATACACCCAAGGATATTAAGAGAACTGCAAAGGGCGATAGCAGTACCTCTGGCAGCCATGTTCACTGAGTCATTCAACATGAGTGAACTGGAGAGGGCACATGTGGTCCCTCTACACAAGTCCAGCAGCAGGGAGGAGGCGGGGAACAATAGGCCGTTCAGCCTCACCTCAGTAGTAAGGAACATTATGGAGACATTGCTTAAAGAAAGGACAGTGGGGCACCCAAAAGCCGTCGGAGCCCAGGACCATAGACAGCATGGATTCACAGTGGGGACATCATGTCAGACAGATCTGGTTGATTTCTTTGACTGGGTGACAAAAGAAGTGAATCAGGGTGGGGCAGTGGACAACACTTACCTTGATTTTAGCAAAGCCTTTGACACCATCCCAGATAGGAGGCTGATAAACTAGCTGGGTATGCTGCGCATGGGGAAAAAGGTGGTAAACTGGGTTAGAAACTGGCTAACAGACAGGAGGCAGAGAGTGGTGGTAAATGGGGTGCAATCTAGGGAGAGGGCGTGACCAGTAGGGTGCTGCAGGGTCTTCATTAGTAACATTGCAGATCGGCTGAAGGGAATTTTTTCACCAAATTTTCAACATAGCCATTTTAAGACCTCTGCTCATGAACAGTGTCACTGTTATTTTCTCAATCTGTCCCAAACATTGATTGTCCACACCGACTGCGCTATTGTGCGCTACATGCACAGAAACACATTTTGGGCAACATGAAAAATGGCAGCTGTACTGCTCATAAGGAGGTGTGGTAAAATAACAATGTTGAAAATCTGGAGTACAAATATTAAAAATTTGCGAACTTACAAGCGTGGGTAGGAACTGCGCACAGCACTGCGCTTGTAAAACAGTCATTTTAGAAAATTTTTACCAAATTTTCAACATAGCCATTTTAAGACCTCTGCTCATGAACAGTATCACTGTGATTTTCTTAATGTGTCCCATACATTGATTTCACACACTGACTGCGCCATTGTGCTACCACATGGGCAGAAACATGTTTTGGGTGAGATGAAAATGACAGCTATACTGCTCATAAGGAGTGTGGTAAAATGGCAATGTTGAAAATCTAGAGTGAAAATATTGAAAATTCGCAGAACTTACGAACGCGGGTAGGAACAGCGCAACGCATGCTCGTGAAACAGTCATTTATGGGAATTTTTCACCAAATTTTCAACAATAGCCATTTTAAGACCTCTGCTCATGAACAGTGGCACTGTGATTTTCTCTTCATCTGTCCCAAAACATTGATTGGCGGTAATCGACTGGCGCCATTAGCGCAGCACGCACGGAAACACATTTTGGGCGACGTGAAAATGACAGCTGTACTTCTCATAAGGAGGTGTGGTAAAATGGCAATGTTGAAAATCTGGAGTGCAAATATTAAAAATTTGCGAACTTACGAGCGCGCGAGGAACTCGTACAATGCACGCTCGTAAAACAGTCATTTTGGAATTATTTCACCAAATTTTCAACATACTCTTTTTGAGAGCCCACCTTATGAACACTGGCACTGTCATTTCGTTAATCAGTCTCAAAAGGTGATTTCGCGCAGCAACCGCAAAAGCACCCTTCGGGCCCGATTAATGCCATGACAGTGCAAGAATTCATGAGGAGGGGTCCCAAAAACCCCATGTTGAAAATTTGAGCCCAAAATTTCCCAAAATGCCTGAGATATGCATCAAAGTTGAAAAAAACATTTTTATGCCATTATACAGCATTTCCTCAGTTCGCGTCGGCTTTGGAGAGTGTAGAGTTCCCGTCCACTCAAGATCATCGCGCCGGACTCGGAGGTAAGTATGGGGTGGAGGGTGTGGGCGGCAGGGTGCAGTGGTGGTGCGGGTGGTGGTAGGGAGACGGAGACTACGAGGGACTGTTTTTTTGTTTACTGTTCATGTTTTTTAAAAGACGACACAGGACGTTTGCCACGCTGGGGTGGGCTGCCAGCGTGGCAGATGGAAAGGCTGTTTGGAGGGGCTGGAGCCGAGGGGGGATTGGGCACCCCTGTCAGCCATAACAAGCTTTGCTACGCTGGGGTGGGCTCCCAGCGTGGCACTTGGAAAGCTTTTGGGGGGGCGTGCAGCCATGGAGCCGACGGATTGGGCACCCTGTCGGCCATAACAATTTTTGCCATGCTGAGGTGGGCTCCCAGTGTGGCACCTGGACAGCTTTTGTTGGGGCGAGGCGTAGAGCCGTTGACGGATTGGGCACCCCCATCAGCCATACAGTGTGTGTGGGGGGGAGAAAGCGCATCAGCACGCCATATATGTGCTTGCGTGCATGCGTGCATGTGGGGGGGAGCTCTGCTCACTGAAGCGGAGCTCTCCCTTTCAACTGTATGGCACTGCATTTCTCAACTGCTGTCATAGACAGCTGCAGCAGTCATTGAAGAACTGCAGCTGCGGCCACGCCTGCAAACACACTGACTGAATTGGAAGACGGGTGCCACACCTCGAAAACTCGGATGATGGCACTGTTTCTGCATGCATGCAGTTAACATAAAAATGGCATCTGCTGCTTTATTAAACTAGACTCTGAACCACACCACGCCTAACATGGACATTAGAGTCAGCCAATGTCACATGATTACATTTCACAAAGTGACTACTGAGCTTCATCTGATGTCCATGTGATGGCGTGGTGTGGGTTCAAGTCTGTGAACTTGGATATGAATAAAACGGTTCCAGTGTAAACCATTTTTTGAGTGTGCACCTGTTTTTCTGGTGGGTGCTTTATTGTTGCTACTGGTCGATTGTTTTTTGTAGTATCACCAGTTTATCCTGGTGCTGATTATTTTTCTTTTGGGTTATCATAGCCGATGACCTCGGTGTGGTGGGACAGTGTGACAAGGCAATGGGTGGGGCTAGTGGGGATGCTAGGATACATAGGGAGGTGTATCTCCAGCAGGAGGCAAGTGGAGTTGCCACTGTATTATTCATTGGTAAGAACCACCTGGAGAACTGTGTCCAGTTTTGGAGCCTGCACCTCGGAAAGGGCATACACAGGGTAGATGCAGTCTAGAGGAGGTCAACTAAAACAGTGCAGGAGTTGCACGAGAAGCCATGCAAGGAGAGACTGAAGGATCTCAACATGTACACACTGGAAGAAAGGAGAGTTAGGGGGACACGATAGAGACCTACTAGTACCTCATGGGTAAACAGGGAGCAGGTAGGGTCACTGGGGATCACTTAGGGTCTGCAGATATAGATTAGGCAGGGAACATCTGGGCAGACTGGGTGAGCCAAATTGGTCTTTTTCTGAGGACATCAAAGTTTCACTCCTGCCACTGTGACTGAGACCACTTCTGCCACTGGAACTATGGTGACCAGCAGTACTGCCACAGTGACACCAGCTTCTACTACCACTGTGGGCCCAGCCAGTTGCACAGCTATTTCCAGTACTTTGTACACCCCTACTGTGACACCTCTTGTTTCTTGGCCTGTTTGCAGTATTGTAGAAGTTGCATATAAGGAAGGACACGCATCCAGTCCTGGGTACTTTTCACCAGCAGAGGAACTGCCCACTGACACATCATCTGAGGAGGCTAACCTAAGCAGCTCCGAAGATGAGGCAGAATATTGGGAGTACCTTGAGAGGCGTAACACAAGAAAGTCTGTTGGCAAAAATCCTCAACCATTCGAGGTTGCACTGGAAGGAGAAAGAAGGATATGCCCCTCCTTGTGAGAAAAAAAAACAAACTCTGCAATCTACCCTTCAATACTTTGTTCAGCAGGCCCCATCCCAGCCTGAACAGCTAAGTGGAATAGGTGCAGGGCACCAGTGGTGCCATGAAAAGCTTGCTGCATTAGGTCCAAACTAGAAAGGCAAGTGTGGGCCAGAAGAGTGGTGCTGCTGGTACTGGTGGTGATACTAGCTAAATGAGTGGTGTCGCAGCCAGCAAGAGCATGGTGTGGCTGCATTTCACACTACTAAAAGAACAGAAAACGTTGTGCACATTGTACAGCACCGTTATCAGCAGGGGGAAATCTCTGGCAAATTTAACTACCACCTCCATAATGAACTACCTAAATATAAAGTATCCCCAGGTTTTTAAAACATTAGCGTTTGTGCCTGTGGTTCCATCAGACCCTTCCAGGACCGGTAGTAATGAAGCAAGCAATAGTGCTAGTGGCAATGCCACAGATCTTTCTGCCTCTGAAAAAAAATGCTGGTGCTACCAGTCCTTCCTCCTCAACACAAAAGCGTACACAACCCCAAGCACTCCTACCACTGCCAGGCACCAGTCCCCTATTTCCACACTATCTAGCAAGAGTAGAACATTCCTCCATCCACAGTCGAGGCCAATAGTGGAAGTGTTTCCGGCCAGAACTAAGTACCAGTCTTCCCATCCTATAATTCAGCACATCACACAGCTCATAGGTGAAATGATGGCATTGGATTTGCCGAGCCAGGGGTGATGCTGGGGCCCCTCCTGACACTGTTTGCAGTGTCAGGAGATGAAACAGCACTGAGGCCATTGGCTGCATTGTTGCCATGTGTTGTTACTGTCTATGGTGTCACTAGTAATACCAAGGAAGGTGGTAGCTCGAGACACAGTGGCGGAGGCAGTGACAGCTATGGTGTTGGTCCTAGGTCCAACTGCGGGCAAGGTATTCATGAAAATGTCTTAGAGGTTGACCCTGAATCTGGTGTCATTCGCAACACCGAGGAAGCTGATGGCTCCAGGAGTGACGTTACAGTCAGCACTGAGCACTGTGTTAATGGTGCTGCCAGCACCAGCCATTATGACTGGGATGACCCTGTCTCTGAGGCTGCTGCTGATCCTAAGCCCAGTGTTGGAGGCCCGGAGGTAGATATTTCTCTAGAGCCGCTGGACGTCGCTGCTACCAGGGAGGACCAGTGCCATCCTGTGGGACCTATATGGCTCTGCTTTTCTCACCTGGAAGCTTCCCCTGTGGGCACTGATGGGGTCACTCCTTGAATGTAGGAGGACAACTTTCAGGTGTATCTGCTAGGCCCTACCCTCAGGTGTGGCCCTCTATGCAGTTCAGCAGCCCAGGCTGAGGCCACCAAGACCAGAAATCTTGACCCTTTTTAGTAGGGCCTTCCCGTTTCCTGGAGTGGTTGCCTTGATTCATAGGCCCTGAGGTGCTGTTAATGTGGAAACAACATTTGGATTTCATTGATGCCTTAGTCAGCTGGAACAGGAAGTCTGACAGGGCCCAGTACAGGCCCTTCTCCATGGCACCAACAATTCTAGGCATTGGTGCCTCGTCTCCACTAACATTCTCCTCAGAGGGCAGTGAACCATCTGTCCACCTTCCTTCAGCTACTGATTATGCTCTGCATCAGCAATTCTTAATGGAGATGCTCCAGGCACTCAACTTACATGCTTTTATAAGCTGCAGTTTGGCAGCCTATCATTGGGACTCCTTAGAGTTCCCAGTCTAGATGTTTCCATCACTTCTCTATGGTCTAGAGCTTTTGAAGAGACGTCTAGGTCAATGTGGAGATGTCCCTTCTCCAACCCAGCCATTCCCAGGGACCTCCTCACTCAGTATAGTGCACTCTCAGGGTCCACAGATGAGGTACTCCACCCCTCCTTGAGGCTTGAAGTACTGCAGACCCCGTCAGGGCCACAACGTCTCGCGCATGAGTGACCTCCAGAGGCTGATGCCACTATGATGCCTTGGTGGAAAGGCTTTCTCCAGGGCACGCACCCTAATGTGCATTTCTGCATATCAGGCCTATGGTGACCTATAACTGAGTCAGGTGTTAGCTAGGCTCAGTTCAAATTCAAATTAATTCTTTACCAGGAAAATTCACCATTGAGATACTAATTTGCAAGGTGGTCCTGGATGGATAACACAAGGTACATTCAAGGACAAAAACGTTATACAGTGCAAGCAGTTCTGCTTAAAGTTGAACCAGCATAACATGCTGTGGTGATTTGCATATGCAGCCCATGATGCTTTGCATTGTGTGGGCATGTGTGATTTTGTATTTTCTTATACAGTACAAGGAGGATAATACCATTCAGCTACACGATATAAGTTCATAGTTGGAATACTCATTTACAGGGTGGTCCTGGAGGGACAACACAAGATATTTACAGTGACAGAAGTTTATACACTACAGGGCGGTGTAATCCAGAATGTATCATTTCAGCTACACGATGAGAAAAGGCCTGATTTGTAATGTGGTCCTGGAAGAACAACACAGGGTGTAAATAAAGACAAAAATTATACAGTACAGGGAGGGAAATACAAAATATACAATTCAGCTATACAGGAAAGCTAAAAAATTGCCTAAACGGTTGCTAAAAAAAGAACAGAGGTACAATTAGGTAGAGGAGTAGGGAGATGAAGGGGACAGGAGGTGTAGGGTTTGGGGTAAAGGTAGGGCTAAGGTCGGAGAGCAAGGAAGGGGATGGAGGAAGTGCAAGAGCTAAGGGGAGATGGGAATGGGAATACAAGAAAGGGGAAAATGGGGTTACAATCAGGGGAGGTAGGGAGCTGATGGGGAAGTGCAGGGTAAAGATCAGTGCAAACTCTTGATGGTAGGGTTAGGTGCTAACACCTGTAATTTTCTTTCAGTATGGGTTTAAGTAGCATTTTGAAGGAGGATAAGCTAACAAGACAAATCTGTTTTAGAGTATCTTGCAGGGAATTCCATGTCGCTGGTAAAGCATGACTAATGGCTCTGGTGCCAAAATGGGATCTGACCCTAGGGATATCAAGCAGGATGTATGTGTATTTCCCAAGAGAGTATGCACAGGTGGTAAACTTGAAGAGGCTGGAGATATAAGGAGGTAGTTTATTGGTAAGGGTTTAAAGGTTCAGATAGAGGCATTTTGCCACCTTCTGGTAACTAAAGAAGTCCAGCAGAGTTGGGTAAAGAGCGAACAGTGGTGTGTTTTGAATGGACAGTCCATTATAGTCTTTAGGGCCCTATGATACAAGATATCCAGCTTTGCAAGAATACAATATATATATCTTTTTTTTATTAGTAGTACTTTTATGGGTTTTTCTGTGTTTTCTGCTGACCTACGCCCACACATCCCTGATATGAAATACATGTGTGGGGGCACGTACACACACGTCTTGCAGGTTGCCCCACCCTACCGGTCACCTGGTACCACCTGCGCTCATCATCGAACCTCCATTTGGTGATGGTGGGACTACAGGTGAGTGACCCCCCCGCAAGACAGGAGAGCGAACACTCAATCCTGCCCCCACCCCCCGTGCCAGCACCCCGGCAACCCAAGGTCATTCCCGAACCCGGGTTGTCAGCATAGTGCGAGGTAAGGTGGCCAGCACCTCAGCCCTCAGCACCACCAGGTCGGCCACAAGAATATTCTTACGGCAGTAGTTATAAAAAAAAAGGTCTGGCAGAGCCACTATGACTGTGAATGCATTAACTAGATAAGGGTGTTTCATGGGCTTAAACATAAACATTTATTTAAAAAATATCAGATTTACAAACCTTTGAGTCAGAGACTCATTTACAAAAGCACCTCATCGAAACTAATACAAAGACAGCACAGTTAACAAGTCCAAAAACAATCGCTCGGAGAGCAGACAGTTATAACAGTTATTCACTGGAGATACATGGGTAGCAGTAGATAAACAGATTACATAGTTTAGGCACACAGGCATCACATCAAGAAGACCAAAGCAGTTCAAACAATATACCATAGCTAAAGCAAATAGACATCAGGAGTCAAAGAGAAGCCCAGAGTGTTCACATGAAGGTTATTGCATACACTAACTGAATCAAAGTATAGTACATTGAGAAAGGGCATATTTAAACAATAAGGCACAACAGGGTGTGTGTTATCATGTAATAACATCACTCCTGGGGTGGGTTGAAGCACGAGGCAAAGCCGAGTATTTATTTATTTATTTGCACGTATTTATTTGATCCACTGGATCAGCAATATTTGCACAAGCTGTGCCCAGTGCAGATTTTACAGCACTGGTCCTGGTCTGGTGATTTGGGTTTTACCCATACCACACTGCATGTGGCTTAGTGATATACTGTATAGATGGCTGCAAAGTCTAACCCATTGAAGGCTGAAGTTTCAGAAAACCATTATGCTACAAATATCAAGACTCACTCCCTCCCTCACCGCCCAGTCACAATTAATCTTCTGCCAAAGTCATACTTAAATACTGGTGCCTCCACAGCCACGTCACTAAGCTTTTAATGCCAACATGCTTCTTCTGCTGCTGTGAGTTAAACTCTTTATTTAAAAAAAATTTGTTTTAGTATATCCATGGTCAGGAAAAATGAATTTGTAAAAGAAACCAAAATTCCCATTTATCAGTTCATTGAATCACAATACAGCATGTTATGAATTTTTCAGATTCTATGTGTAATCTACAGTAAGTCAAACAGAAATTAGACACAAATGCCTACCTATTTGTAAGTGAAGCAAATGTGGTTATTATCATTCAGTTGTAAACACCTATAGTCACAGCCAGGATTCACATTGCTAGACCCTGGGTAAGTATGACAAGTTTCCTAAATACTGGTACCTTATTCAGCTGTGTTCTGCTTGGGGGGGTGCGTGTGTGCGTGTCTGTGCATGTGTGTGTGTGTATGTGTTTAAACATGTAACTTTCTATAGTATATTATATAGCACTGTGAATCCTGGCTGCAGTGTTTTTTCTCTGCTATGGCTAAGCAAGACACTGTAACAAGACACTGGCGTGCTGTAGGGGCTATTAGACATCAAATCAAAGGGTAAGCTGTGAAAACTAACTTGGAGATGATGCAATAAAACAAACTTGAATGACAGCCCCCAGACATCATAAAGCACCCAGGGAAAATTAGAAAAACTCCTCTAACAGCCTAGGCAGAAACAAAACTCCGGATTGAAGTGAGAACTCAAAACTGGTAGTAATATATTCCTGATTTTAACATGCAGTTTTCCTTTAAGAAGATTCAGTAGAATATAAATAGTAGCCCAGAACTGCCTGCCTGAGAATGAAGTTGGTATATCATATGGAAAAAGGGAAGGCTAGGTCTCTTGCTATGCAGTGTCCTGTAAAGTAACACACTGACTGCTCTTAAGATGGTAGTGTCAAATGCTGTGAGGTGCCATGGGGAACTTGTTATGCAGAAAGTTCCAGGAAGTGTTTAATCCATTCTACTTCTAATGGTGTCTGTACTATCCATTTGTGCAAGGCAACTCCACTTCTCAAACTTAAAAAGAAAAATACACTTCATCACAGACTGTGTTTACCAAGCACTTTACCCATGATTAAAATAATTTTAACCCCATCCCCCCAAAATGTGCCCTCACATGAACATGCATGATTTATCTGTGAAGACAATTTAAAAAAAAATTCTAAATGCATTAGTAACACCAATGCTTTCAAGATTTTGAAACTACTAAAAAGACAAACTATATACATAGATAGATAGAATATGGTAAACAAATATTGTTAATCCCAAAATCTGAACTTTGTTTTTAGTATATAAATATTCAAGAAATGCCTGAAAGCTGTCTATTTTCCATAGTTTTTAGATACTTCTTAGTCTTTCCTTTTGAGACACAAGGTGACCCTGATAATCATTTGTTCCAAGGGTTTTTAAGTCAGTTTGAAGGCATTTTAAGTATATTCTGTTCTAGTCCTTAACAAAATACAGGGACTCAACAGACTTCTGTTCCTTGGTCCATATCCCAAACATGTGAGTCTTCTTTCAGGATGATAGATCCACCTCATGCCCCTCCCATGTGAATAAAACAAAAAGGTGGGATGGACCATTTGGAGCTTCTTGGGTGGAGGTGGGGTGGACCTTACATCCTCCAAAAAAACAATGCTGCCTCCCACTACTCAGGTTCCAGTTCTTGTACCCCCCCATTTAAGAAAGAAAATAGTACCCTGCAACCACTGACTAACATGAAAGCATATTTATTTGAGGGCAGAAAACATTTCTTGGAGGAGGGTAAGACGAAGGAGACTATTTACACCGTCAGTCAGTTCCACGGACAGAAAACATGACATCACTCCTTTTGTACATTCAATACTCCTGTAGGCTCCTCCCACAGTCGTGAAAAGTCTTGAGTAGTCAATGAGTGGCAGAAACATTGATTGCACTAGTCTTATCTTTGTTTCATGGGTAAGCAAACATTTGAGATGAAAAAATAGTCCCAGCCTTTGCTTTAACTTTTTAGTAAGTTCTTCGATATGGGGAGTATACAAAAGCTTGCAATTGAGCCAAAAGCCAAGGTATTTGAATTTGTCCACTTTTTCTAGGTTTTTGCCCATCACAGTTGTTATATTGGTGATGGCAGGTTGTGTTCTAGCAGAGGTTGTTTTAGTGAATGGGGAGATAAACATGGTTTTGTTTTGTTTTTTTGCCATTGAGTAGAAGTTTCACTTGTAGTAGATTTTTCTGTAGCGTATTTTATTCTTTCTGTAATTCCATACAGACGGATTTAATAGTGGGCCAGGCAATACACATTACAGTATCATCTGCAAAAAGGTGAGCACTGGCAGTGTTGATGCTGTGGTCAGTGTTATTAATATAAAACGCAAATAGTAGGAGGCCGAAAATGGAACCTTGGGGGACCCCTCTCAAGAGGGTTTTGAGAGGAGAGCCATCACCCTGTGCTTTCACCTGTTGCTGCCTACTCATGAGATAGCAGAAAAATCATTTGAGAGTAGCTTTATCTAACTCAATATTTTGCAGTTATGTCAGTAATAGCTTGTGATCCACCGTATTGGATGCTTTGCTTAGGTGAAGGAATGGAAAGGTTACATGATTTTTAGCATCGAGGGCAGTTCGCCAGTCATTAGTGACCTTGGCTAGAACAGAGACCGTGCTATGATTAGGCCTAAAAATGGACTATAGGAGATTTAATAGATTATGAGTCTCCAGAAGTTCTCTTAGTTGGGAGTTTACCAATTTTTCTAATAGTTTTGACAATGTGGGTAATAGGCCTGTAGTTGTTTAGGTCGCTCGGCTCCTCAGATTTGAGTAGTGGGATGACATGGTCTGTTTTGCATATGGGCAGGAGTGCCCGTTCAGTGAAGGACATATTAAATAGGTGCGTGATTGGCGGGGCCAATTGGTAGTAGACTAATTTTAGGAAGGAGGGGTCAATTTGGTCAGCCCTTGCACTTTTTTTTGATATCTAGTGAGTTTAGATCTTTTACTTGCTTGGGTGTGATGGGCATAAAGTTAAAACTGGCCGAGCAGGTGGAGGAATTGAAAGGAGGCCAAGACTTGTCATTATTGTTTTGTAGGTTTAGTAGTTTACTTATGGGTGAAGTATCAAATTGGTAGCACATCAGCCTGTGGGTCAGAAGGTTGTGGGTTCTAGTCCCACACCAGGATTGGGCTTATACCTAAATGCTGGCACCTGAGTGCAGTAGTAGGGAGGTGCTGTATGCTGTACTGTTGGGGTGTATCATCCTTCTGATGAAACATTAAACTGAGGTCCCTTCTGTCACAGATCCACTCAGCAGGTCAGGCCCCCTACTCCCAAAGTGCCAACCTCTGAGCACAGTCTTGTGAACAGTGTAACAGACAAGGTAACCCTCTTGTCTGTTTTTGTGAGTTCGGATCAACCTTTGGTCTCAGTTCTGGAGGGATTCAAACTGTTAACCTCTTGCTAGCATACCCAATGCACAGGCTCAGATATAGCTGTCTTCGGGGGGCCAAATATCTTTGCCTACGGGCACCTAACCAGGTATTCAGAGATGAACCCTTTAAAACTTAAGAAAGACCTCAAATTTAAAATGCTTCTGTTTCCAGTTTTCTACCACCATACAAGCTATATGTCTGCTGAACCATAAATATTTCTTAGCAAAAGAAAGCAATTCAAAGACAGACCAGGTTGGCTCTAAAATTAGAGTTTTTATTAAAATATATAATAATATGTCAAACATATTATACAGAACTGTTATAACACAAGACATACATGTCTTTAAACAAAACAAGGTATAAAACAGTGCAATTCCTACAACTATATTTCAATTTTGTCTAGCTTTCTAAATACCTGTTTTCAGTGCTCAGATGTTTCCTTAGTCAGTGTCAGATACAAATGCATCTCTATAGTGAAAGAGGATAATCTTTTCAAGCAGTATTGGCCAACCCCTTTTTAGATGAAGTCACCCAGCCCCTCCGCTGGTCAAATAGCTAACAAAAATATATTTTTATACAACCGCAGGATGTAATTTTATTAATCTATACTATACAGCTATACAGGATGTATTAATTCTGCAACCTTAGCATAACTCAAGTTTCAATGACACCTCTTTTGATCTCATGCTGTACCCTCTTCACACAGGCTTCATAGGGTCATTTACAACCTTACGCCTCTACGTAACATCCTAGCTTCCCTTATTTTAACGTCATAAACCTACTTTATGATTTCTCTCTTAACAAAATTAACTTAACAACTCTGTAATTAGCTCAGAGAAACAGGATCCTTAATAAAAGTCTTCCAGTGACACACTGTCTCTAAAAAACTGAGTGTGTGATACATACTGTCAGCAGTTCTCTTGGCCTGCAACTGTCAGCTGAAATCTGTGTGGGGGGGGGTGAGAGAGGTCATTCCTAGAGCATTTGATTTTCTGCAGAGACAGTCATAATACATTTTATATAAAAAAATATCCAGCACTCAGAACTGGCTGTCTACGTCACACTCCTCCCCACCTAGACTGAATTTGGGGGATCTATCCCCTACATGGGATGAGCTTCCCAAATCAGTTCACTCCTCATAGACCCTAGACAGCCCATCGGAGTTCTGATTCTTAATGCCTGCCCTATGTATGATTGTCAGATCATATCCTTGCAAAGCAAGACTCCATCTTAGAGTCTTCTATTGCTCTTTCCCATCTGCGTCAGCCAAACCAGGGGGTTGTGGTCAGTCTGCACCACAAAATGCTGCCCATACAAGTATGGCTCTAATTTCTTCAGGGCCCATACTATGGCAAAACACTCCTTTTCCACCGTGGAGTACGCTTGCTCCCTGGGGAGCAGCTTTCTGCTCAGGTACAAAACTGGGTGATCTGTCCTTTGCCTAGACGTCTGGCTAAGTACTGCCCCAATATTCATGTCTGAGGCATCCGTCTGAACTATAACGGTTTTGTTATAGTCCAGACTTGTCAAAACAGGAGCAGTGCACAGTGCCTCCTTCAGTCTGGCAAAGGCTTCCTCACAGGCTGGGCCACAAGTAATTTTCTTTGGCATTTTTGTCTTTGTCAGGTCAGATAGGGGAGCAGCCAGGGCACTGTAATTAGGTACAAACTTTCTGTAGTACCCCACTGTCCCTAGAAAGCTCCTGACCTGCTTCTGGGTTTCTGGTCTGGGCCATGCCTGAATCACCTCTATCTTTATTTGGTTAGGACGGAGCTGTCCTCGGCCTACCAGATGCCTGAGGTATGCCACTTCCCCCATGGCCACCTGGCACTACTCGGCTTTGACAGTGAGCCCGGCCCTCTGTATCCTGCCCAGCAATTCCCTAAGGTGTGAAAGGTGTTCCTCCCAGCTGGTTCTGAAGATAGCAATGTCATGCAGGTATGATACAGCGTACTCCTCAGCACCATTCAACACCTGGTTCACCAACCTTTGGAAAGTGGCCAAGACATTCTTCATTCCGAAAGGCATTACTTTAAATTCAAATAAGCCTATTGGAGTGATGAAGGCCAACCTTTTCCTAGCTCTGTCTGTCATTCTACCTGCCAATACCCCTTGGTCAGGTCAATAGTCGTAAGGTAGGTCGCCCCTCCCAACTTGTCCAGGAGTTCATCTATCCGGGGCATCGGGTGGGTGTCGGACTTCGTGACTGCATTCAGTCCACGATAGTCCACACTGAAATTAGTTCAGCCATCTGGCTTGGGCACAAGGACTACGGGTGAGGCCCAGGGGCTGTGGGATCTCTGGATTACTCTTAAATCCAGCACCTCCTCCACTTCCCTCCTAATGTCCTTTTGGACAGTCTCTGACACCCGATATGCTGTTTGCCATATGGGCGTCTGTGTCCCTGTCTCCACATCATGTGTCCCTAAGGGGGTTAGCCAGTCTTGGCGCTAAACAAGGGGGCACAGTCTGCTAAAACCTCCCTTACTTTCTGGACCTGGTCTGGGATCAGCTGGGGAGACAATTTTACTGCCTCCACAGAGGACTCCCACTTACTCTCTTCCAGCAAGTCCAGAAGGGGGTCTCTTCATCCGTCCCCTCCCCATGACTACACACTGCGAACACCATGTCAGCCCTATTTGCATATGGCTTCATCTTGTTGACATGGTACATCCTTTTTGTCTGTCTACGGTCAGGTGACTCCACAATGTAGTTTACGTCATTTACCTTCCTAATCATTTTGTACGCTCCTGCCCACTCAGCTTGCAGCTTGTCTTTCTGGACCGGAATAAGGACCATGACTTCCTGACCCACCACGTACGAGCAAGCTCTGGCTCTGCCAACACCTTTTGTCTCTGTTGGGCAGCTGCCAGGTTGCTCTGGGCTGTCCCCATAAGCTCCTTCAGCCTTTCCCTAAACATAAGGACATAATCCACAATGGGAGTTCCCTGGGTGGTGTGCTTGCTTTCCCAGTCCTCCCGGATTAAGTCTAGGGGCCCACGTAGCCGGTGTCCATATAAGAGTTCGAAGGGGGAAAATCCTGTCAACTCTTGGGGCACCTCCCTGTATGCAAACAACAGGTGGGAAAGGTATTTCTCCCAGTCCCTCCCATGCTGTTCAGCAAACATCCGGAGCATTGACTTTAGGGTACCATTGAAATGTTCCACAAGCCCATTGGCTTGTGGGTGATATGGTGTTGTGCATCTCTGTATCACCCCACACTTCTCCCATAAACACTTCATCAGGTCTGACATGAAGGAACCCCCTCGATCAGTGATTACCTCCTGCGGAAACCCAACATGGGAGAAAATCCCAATTAAGGCATCTGCCACTTTGTCTGTCCTCAGTGAGGATAGGGCGACTGTCTCTGGGTACCGGGTGGCATAATCCACCACAGTGAGGATGAATCTCTTACCTGAGGAGCTGGGGGTATTTAAAGGCCCCACAATATCCATTCCCACCCTCTGGAATGGCTGCTCCACTATGGGCAAGGGGATCAGGGTGGCTTGGATTTTCTTGCCTGCCTTCCCTATTTCTTGGCACCGGTGACAAGACCTGCAATACTCCTTCACCTGCTGGGTGAAGTTAGGCCAGTAAAAATTCTGGGCCAACCACTGCATAGTTCGTGCGATTCCCAGATGACCAGACAAGGGAACATCATGTGCAGTTTTGAGCAACTGCTTATGATACCCCTGGGGAACGACAAGTTGCCTGCCTAGCATCCCTCCCTCTGTCTGTACTGCCTGTGTATACATAAGTCCATTTTCCCAATAAACCTTATATCTGCTGTCACCTCCCTGTGTGCCCTCAGAGTCTGCCCAAGCCCTCAGCTTCTCTAAACTAGGGTCACTCCTCTGAGCAGCTGCAAACCCCTCACACAGTCCCAAGGCATGGGACAAGTCCCCTTCAGTCGCTAAACTAGGGTCCCTAGCACTAGCGTCAGGGCCCTCAGGATCACTGTCAATCCTAACCCTCTGACAATTGGTCACCCCTCCCTCTTCAGAGTAACCTTTCACAGCGGCGTGATCACTCGCTACCAGGGAAATTTCTATCCCCTTTTTATCAGTCTCCCCATCTGGAGACACAGGCTGGGGAACCAGCCTCTCTGTGGTTTCCACACTGGTTTTTGTGGGGTTCAGGGAACTACTATTTCCCCCTGCCACCTGACTACGGGTAACTGCACACCCCATCCCCTGTTGGAGATTGTTACCCAGGATCACATCCACTGCTAACATTTTAGCTACAGCAACCTGTTGCACAGTTTCCCCTGTTTCACACCAGTCCAGGAGAACACTGGCCAGTGGCAATGTTTTCACTTCACCCGCAAAGTCCTGTACAGTCACGTATTTGTTTGGGATAAGCTGACCAGGCTGTACCAGATCCCCTTTACCAATGTCAGGGATGCCCCTGTGTCCCTTAACCCCTGTGTCTGTACACCATTTACCATGACTGGGTGCATGTGTTCCCTCATGTTCACTGGCATGCTCCCAGGAACACACAAACAACCCACTTCTTTTCTGGTACTACTTTGCATATTATTGCATGCCCTTCTTGGACACTGTCTGGCAATCAATGTGCTCAGTTTCTTTACATAACCAACAAGCATTTCTTACTTCAGAGAAATCTTTTCTTGGAAACCTGGGGCTAACTGGTTTCGGTGGAGGCAGTGAGGGTTTTAGCTGCCCTGAAGGCACGCTTTTCCCTTTCTACGCTGCCACGCCGCCCTATTTGCTCTCAGAGCAGGTCTGCTCTTGGCATAGCAGTCCGAGAGTTCAGCAGCCTCTTGCACTGTTTTTGGATCTCAGTCCTCTAGCCAGGTTTTTAACTCTGTTGGGCATGCCCAATAAAACTGTTCTAATAAAATCACATTTTCAGTTTTATCAACAGTGTTTGCCTCAATTCCTTCCCGCCAATGTTTTAAAAACTGACGTTGTTTCATGGCTAGCTCCTCGTAGCTCATAACAGGGCTTCTCCTGAGCTTATGGAATTTAGCTCTGTATGATTCAGCAGTTAATTCAAACATTTTTAGTAGTGCCACTTTTAACTTGCTGTAATCATCACTGTCTTTATTGTCCATTTGACCCAATGCATCCCGAGCTTTTCCAGTAAGTAGCGAGGATAGCTGGAAGCTCCAGGACTCTCTAGGAATTTTAGCCTGAATACAAACTTTTTCAAAAGAATTTAAAAAGACATCTATATCCTCCCTGTCCTTAAAGTCAGCTATTAATTTAGAGTTCAATTTGTAACCCAGTCCTGCAGTCCCAGTTAAACCCAGGCCACTTACCTGCTCTGGTGCCACTGGTTGGAGTTGCATCTTCTCCAGCTCGTGTTGCCTCTGGCACTCCTGCTCCTCACTGTCTGCATCTCGGCATTCTCATTCTCTCTTCTCCTCTGCATCTCACTGGTGCTCATGCTCCTCATGGTCTGCCTCCCTCTGTTGTCACTCTGCCTCTCTGCGTTCTCGCTCTGCCTCACGGTCCGCCTCTCACTTCTTTTGCTCTCTCCTCTCCTGGGACTTCAGCTGCATCCTGCGCAACTCAAGCTGCAACCGGAGAACTTCCAGATTCAGGATACTGGTGAATCGTCCCTGCTGCTGTGGCCCTTCACTGACAGTGGCCCTGCTGTCCACCTCATTGGCTCAAGACCCCTCACTGGCCGCTAGTTCTGCCACACTCGAGGTCTGGTCCCTTTCAGTCACAGTCTATGACTCCCTGCTCTCAGTATCTGCTACCATCAGGGTCTCTATGAGGTTCTGCTTACTGGCTTTCACCTCGAACAGGACTCTTCTGTCTTCGCACAACTGTTTTATAGTGTGCCTGATGTAGTAGAATGCCATCTTAGCTAACTACTGCTACTCTGACTTTGCACTTTACAAAAAAAATAAAATAGGTAGGAACTTGACTGTATATCAAGTGATAAATAGTTCTGTTTTCTTATTTTAAAATAAAACTCTGTATTTTTCTTTCTTTGCAAGAGATCTTACGGTCTCAGCTGACAGAACAATAAAGCTTGTGATACCAAAATTATGCTACCGCTGCCAACCAATCTGTTACAAATTCACTCAGCAGATCAGGCCCTCTACTCCCAAAGTGCCAACCTCTGAGCGCAGTCTTGTGAACAGTGTAACAGACAAGGTAACCATCTTGTCTGTTTTTGTGAGTTCGGATCAACCTTTGGTCTCAGTTCTGGAGGGATTCAAACTATTAACCTCTTGACAGCATACCCAATGCACAGGCTCAGATGTATCTGTCTTCAGGGGACCAGATATCTTTGCCTATGGGCACCTAACCAGGTATTCAGAGATAGCCTTTAAAACGTAATAAAGACCTCGGATTTAAAATGATTCTATTTCCAGTTTGGTACCACCATACAAGCTATATGTCTACTGAACCATAAATATTTCTTAGCAAAAGAAGGCAATTCAAAGACAGACCAGGTTGGCTCTAAAATTAGAGTTTTTCACTAAAATATATAATAATATGTCAAACATACAATACAGAACTCTTATAACACAAGACATACATATCTTTAAACAAAACAAGGTTTAAAACAGTGCAATTCCTACAACTACTGTATATTTAGATTTTGTCTAGCTTTCTAAATACCTGTGTTCAGTGCTCAGATGTTTCCTTAGTCAGTGTCAGATACAAATGCATCTCTATAGTGAAAGAGAATAATCTTTTCAAGCAGTATTGGCCAACTCCTTTTTGGATGAAGTCATCCAGCCCCTCCTCTGGTCAAATAGCTAACAAAAATATATTTTTATACAACCGCAGGATGCAATTTTATTAATCCATACTATACAGCTATACAGGATGTATTAATTCTGCAACCTTAGCATAACTCAAGTTTCAATGACACCTCTTTTGATCTCATGCTGTACCCTCTTCACACAAGCTTCATAGGGTCATTTACAACCTTACACCTCTATGTAACATCCTAGCTTCCCTTATTTTAACATCATAAACCTAGTTTATGATTTCTCTCTTAACAAAATTAACTTAACAACTCTGTAATTAGCTCAGAGAAACATGATCCTTAATAAAAGTCATCCAGTAACACATTGTCTCTAAAAAACTGAGTGTGTGATACATACTATCAGCAGTTCTCTTGGCCTGCATCTGTCAGCTGAAATCTGGGCGGGGATGAGAAAGGTCCTCCTAGAGCATTTGATTTTCAGCAGACAGTCATAATACATTTTATATAAAAAATATTATCCAGCAGTCAGAACTGGCTGTCTATGTCACACCTTCTACCCATCATGGTGCTGTCCTGGTGGGTGTCCAGGTGCAAGTAAAAGAACCCAAGGCTTTCTTTGCAAAGAGTAGGGGACAGTCCTGGTGTCCAGGCCAATATTCCCCTTCCAATAGAACTGGTTCATGCAATTGTCCAGGCTGTGTGTGGGTGCTGATGTGCGATATGGCTGCCACTACACATTCAGTCACTTCATTACCAGTCTAGCATTGCTTGTAAAGCACTTTGGGATACAATGTGTATGAAAAGTGCTTTATAAATGCTGATTCTTCTTCTTCTTAACTGTCACCTATGGTTGCAATAATTGCACTGTTAGCTACCCTGTTACAGAGCAAGACAGTCAGCCAGGCAACTGACCTTTCTACCTGAGGCCTGGAGGTAGCACGGCACTAATTGAAGGCATCTTATGATGCCAGTGAGGTGGCCTCTATGTTGGCAGGAGCTGCAGTCTGCATCAGGCAGACCGCATGGCATCACCTCTCCCAAATGGCACCTTTGGCCTGGTGTAAGGTGCTTAACTTGCACTTCCAAAGGTCTGATTTCTTCTCACCCCCGGGGTCAAGTGGGAACTGTGGGGAACCCTCCTGCTCTTATGCCACAGGAGTCCCTGCCTGGCCCTGACCAGTCTCAAATCCTGCCAGACCTGTAAGGAGCCCCTACCCTCAGGTGTTCTCCCCCCCGCACAGGGCTAAGGGTATCTGTTATCTACAGGGTGTGCCACATCCTCCCTCGTAAATGAATTGAAAGCTTGGTACTCAGACCAATAAGTGGAAATCAATGGTGAAGATTGCTTCTTGGAAGACAGGAAAGTTACGAACATACCGTAACTGTTGATCTTTCAGAATATCTTCACTATTGATTGCCAGACCTGCTCTAGCAGAGCCAGGCCCCTAGACAGCTCACCCTGTTAGTGATGGCCAGCACCATCTGGTGCCATGGCATCTCCCCAGTTGTACTCCCTATGAAGTAGTTTAAACAGAGTTTGGGGCCTACTGCAGGGTTTCCACTCCCACAAAAAAAAAGGAATCTTAAAACTGGGGTGAGCGTTCCTTTTAGTGCACTCATACCAATCCCCAAAAATGTGAGCCAAGATAGCTCCCTTCCTCCTTTTCCTTTGTAGGTCTCTTTCTCCCTGCCCAGGTTATGTCCCTTCCTAGGGAATATGTCTGTTAGTTGCTAAATGCACTGTGTGCCTCTGGACACTTTCCAGTCTAAGTCCACGTTGCAGTTGCAGTCTATGGAACACTGCTGTGCACTGGATTTAATCAATTTCACCATCTTTCACACAAGGTACATCCCTTTTATTGCATGAGAAGCAGGTCCTTTTCTCATTTTTTTCTTCTGGCCATGCCAGACTATCCTTTTGATTGGAATGCTTTTCTTCTTCTCTTATGCCAGCTGGGCTGGTAGCCCACTACCATAAGGGGTGCCAGGGGAAATGAAAACATCTTAACTCATTTCGACTGTCCTGTCTTACAGCTCCACATGCACCTAAGAGTCCTTCCTTCATTCCTTGATGGAAAAAAGGGGAACATATTTTAACTAGCTATTCAGGCAGTCCTCCATCAAGCAGCATGGGGTTGGCCGGCCTGATGACGCTGAGGGTTGAGGCACTGGATGCCACACCTCGCACCACACCGGCAAACCAGGTTCGGGAATGGATTCAGGTCGGCAGCGGTCAGTGGGGGAGGGAGGGGATTAAGCGTCCAGAGGACTGTTCTCCCCTCCTGGGGTGGGTTCTGGGATATGCCTCACTCCATAGTGGCCCCTGGTGGAGACCAGAGGCCCTACTGGCAGCAAGACTCGACATCTGCATGTTAGGTGCGCTGACGTCATTGCACATCCATGCTCCGAGGGGACAACACAAGGAAACACTCTGGTGGTGCAGTGGGGGTGAAGGGGGCCTGGAGACCTGCCCACATCCCGCCGCCGGACCTGCCTTACTGGATCTCTCAATCCTGCCCCAGTCCCACAGGCTATCCTTCTAACTTCAGAAAGGCCGCCAAGGGTGGGCAGGGGCGGGCCCTCCCCCGGTGGGGTTATCCGGGGGTTGGGGTGGCCCTCCCCCAGGGGAGCGTTATCCAGGGGGCTAGACAAGCCTTGGGGGCTGGATGGGTGACCATATGAGGAGGTTTCAGGCTGGGAGTAGCAGCAGTTGTCAAGAGGGTACCCTGGAGAGATGCCCTGTACCTCCAGAGAAGAAAATAGAATTCAGAAAAAAAAAAAGTAGCATGGGGCTTGGTTTTTCCAGAAGTCTGTGTGATTCATTCCTATTTTGGTAGATTATGCCATCTCTGTTGCAAGGTAGTCCCAAGTCTGGGCATCCCCGCTTGCCTTTTCTGCCAGAGCCAAATGCTTCAGGGCTACTTATCACCATCCATGTCCTGCCTAGGTAGTGATGTAGGGCTCTGGTTTCATACCCAGTTACCCCTTTTGGCCACCTAGTGTGCCCTTTTTTTCTTTATTCAAAGGTTGGTAATCAGGTTTTATTTTACTGTTTATATTTCCTATATCCTTTCCCTTTCCCTGTCCCTTTGGGCTAGGGAAATTCTTAGCCCTCTTTTTCCTTCCCACTTTGTTTCTCTCCTGGCAAACAGAACTGAGGTTAGTGAGACAGCCAGCAATAGTTCTCGACATACGCGAGGCAACACGTTTGGGGGGTGCAGGCACCATGGCCAGTAGCCGTGGCCAGCATCCTGGCAAAAGCTTCGCTCCCAAGGTAGTCCTAGTGTCTCCAGCCCAAACCCATAAGTGGTGATCAATAGTGAAGATATTCTGGAAGACCAACACTTAACAGTAAGTACGTAACTTTCATTTTTAGGGGGTGCCAGGAAAAACTTGGAGTAAAGCCCTTCATTTACAGTAGAGCGAGCAATATCCAAATTTATCTGAAATGGTAAACAATCCCATATAAAAAGAAGCCTTCTGCACCTCAGCAAAGACATAGGAGGACTAGCATTTTCAAGCCTTAAGGATTATTAGTTAGCAGCCCAGATAGACCCCATTCTAGCAATAATAAAACATAAAACAGATGCAGGGTGGCTTGAGGGGGAAAAAAAGACACTAACAGATGCACTCCAATTGGTTCCTCTGCTCCAAAGACCAGATTTACGATTAGTGAAACCCCAGACTCCATGGATTTACCATTCCCTCCAGATGTGGATAAAGTTTAGGAAACAAGTCAAAAATGCAGGAAGACAGGGCACACTGATCAGAGGAAATGAGGAAGTGAAGCCATGGTTTACCGACCCAGAGTTCGGGGCCTCAGGAGATAAAGGAATTCACACCACCGGTGAACTATAAGAACAGGGAGTGATTAGCTCATTTACCCAACTGAAAAATATCTACTACAGGGATTCCACTTCTACAGGTTTTTACAGTTAATCTGCAGACATAGCACAAGACCTTTCATGCAATCTCACGCCCCTTAAGTAACGGATTAGAGTTTAATGGTCCTGTTCATTAGAATCACACCAAATTTCATAACTATATAGTTTGCTTCAGCAGGGAAGGACACAGTGGACCCAGAAAACATGGGAGATCTATGAAACAGCTTCATGTGTAGTTATCAATTCCCAAACTCAGATGACTTGGTTAGAAATGTACAGGACAACTTATTCCCAAGAACAGAGAGAATTCCACTGAAAAACAGTAGTGAATTATTTTACAGTACCTACCATTACAAAACACTTTATACCAGGAGGACTAGAGAAATGCTGGAAAGGATGCAGTGGCTCAGGAGACTATTACTGTACCACACATTTTGGGCACATCTGGTGCTAGACAACTTCTGGGCAGATTTTGCCACCACATTCTCAGAGGTGATGGAATCAGAAATACCACAGACATCTGAGCATTTCATTCTAGGAATAGTACCACAAAGGTGAATGAAGCGACCCTCAAAACGATTACCAGGCACTGGTTATCTCCTCAGTTACCAACTAAAATGGAATGCATTGCCCTGATCAGGGAAATACAGGTAGTGGAAGAAATGTATATGCCCATAAACGTCAAATATACTGGGGAGGAGAGCAGTACCTTGACTAGTTGGTCTAAATGGGACCCTTACCATCACACAAAACACAAGTACAAACTATAAAGTGAGGAGGTACTGAACACTGTATAAATGCATAGAAGCCGTAAGAGGAAACGGACATATGGGGCCCGATTCTCAAACGCTGCACCAAGACACAAGGTGCGTGCACCAAGCAGCAGGACACAATCAGCACGCTGCGCCAAGACACAAGCAAGACGGGATTCACAAACACACCATGCAGGAATGCAAAGACCCACTGCATCAAGCACCCCATGTACCAGCACAGCGCCAGATGGCAGCTACCACCATGATGCATGGTGCGTTGCGACAGAGGTAAGACATGCAGGACAAAGGAGTGCAATTCACAAAGGAGCACCTAACAGCAGATATCAAACACCTGTTACACCACACAGAGCTGATCCAAGGGGACTTAGAAAAAGGAAGGGAAGGGACAGGGTAGTGATACAGGACTGAGATGCAGAACTGCAGCAGGACAGAGAGACAGATGACTTCCAGGAAGATGTTAGCACCACAGGCCGTACTGGGCATACAGCTGGCCATGCAACACCATAGGTGATGTGCCCGTCAGACTGCACAACAAGGTGACACTGTACAGCAGGTGCACAGACAACAGCAACCCAGACACAGGAGGCATGCCATGCATATGTACCGGCCACGCACCGCCCTCATGGACCTGACCGAGGAGCAGTGCATCGCACAATATCAGCGTGGCAAGGCAGCCACAGCACAGCTATGCTAGAAACTTGATGCTGACCTGAGAAGCAGGACCCAGAGAGGCCATGCCATACCAATAGAGGTGAAGGTATGTGCAGCCCTACAGGTAATGACCGCTGGTGAATTCCAGACACCAAGCCGCAACACCATGAGCATCTCACAGCCTTCCATATCACGGTGCCTGAGGGCAGTCGTGGATGCCCTCATACACAGGTCACACCAATACATCCACCTACCCACAGACACCCAGGAGCAACTGGCAATCAAGCAGGGATTCTACAGCACAGCAGGATTCCTACATGTGCTTGGTGCAGTAGACTGCACACACATTGCCATAAGGGCACCACTGGACTAACCAGAGACCTATGTCAACCGGAAGGGTTTCCATTCCAAGAATGTACAAGTCATCTGCGACAGCAGGTGCAAGATCCTCAACATCGTGGCAAAGCATCCTGGGTCCACACACAATGTGTACATCTGACAGGAACTGTGGAGTGTGGGAGGCCTTCCAGAGTGGGACACTCACATATGGCTGGCCGATTGGTAAGACACACACGGACACACACAGCATGGGTGGGCATGGGACACATGGGGGCACAACACTAACTTTCACCCCCCTTCCCACAGGTGACAGCGGATACCCACAACAGCCCTGGCTGATGATAGCGGTGAGGCATCCACAGAGTGCGGCAGAATAACGGTACAACGATACCCACACAGCAACATACAGTGCGATACAGTGCACATCTGGCATCCTCAAGATGGGGTTCCAGTGCCTTGACAGATCGGGGGTACACTGCAGTATACACCAGTAATGGCATGCAAACTGTTCATAGCATGTTGTGTGCTGCACAACATAGCACTTGAACATGGCACACCACTGGCAAAGGATGAGGAGGTGCCCAGCGAGGATTGTGACACTGCAGGGGGGGGGAGGAAGAGGAAGAGGCAGCGGGGCCTGCCTATGACTGGTGACAGCAAGGCCAGGCACAACACACACTAGCTGGACAATGAATGCATGTGCAGCTCATTGTGTCACACTTTGGATGAGCACACAACAGCATTTGCAGTTTGCATGGACACAGGTACGCCAACACCACCATGCTGTGTGCTGGCTATGGACCATAGCCTCAAGACCATGGGAAGACCACAAGCATGCAGCAACTACACACACAACAGGCACACTGGGCAGCAGTGCCATGGCATTGCGGGGAACAACAAAGCAGTGCCAGGAACGCAGGGACCACAGTGGAGAGCACACATTGCAGGTGGACCGGAACAGCTGTGGCGATACGGAGGTGTCGCCGCCTGGGCCATCACACAGGCAGTGGCAGCACATTTGACACAGATGTTCCCACCGTCTGTGTGCTGACCCAGACGATGCAATGCACAGTGACATGGACAGCAGCATGACCGGCCGGGTGTCCATTGCTAGCAGGGGTGACGTGGATGAGCAGTGTAATGGGATGGTGGGATGTGTGGGGTCCCATGCACAGCAGCCACAGCACTAGGCAGCACAGACTGCACAGAATGGGAACAGCACTACGGTTATGTGGCATGCAGCACACTGGTGCCAACATGCAATGTCATTGCGCAGTGGGCACCAGAGGTAGGCAAACGGGGATATGGAGGACAGTGTGGGTGGGAGGCTGCACACACCATGCAGCACAGCTGCAGGTGTTGTACACGGGTGGGTGCAGTGCACCTGAGGCTGCAGGACATGGTTGTGTTGTGGCACACCCATAGGGCAAGCCATGAGGATTGGCACAGTGTCACTGGAGGCATGCCCCCCCCAAGCACAGCTGTGGTACCCTGCACAAGCACAGTGTGCATAGACAGGGGGGATGACTACCCATGCACTGCAGGTTATGCTGTGCAACAACAATGGGAGGAAAGGCGCATGGGTGTGAGAGTGGCAGCCACAGCACTACTTGCATGCAGAGCTATCCATACGCAGCTCAGAGTGATTTGCGTGCTGCGTTATGACGCATGCTGTGTCATATAATGTGCGTCTGGCGAGTGACTGGTGGGGAAAGCAGGAACATATGGAGCTAGTACCAGCACATGCAGTCTTCAGTAGCATGCTAAGCCACAGTAGTGTAGCACAGGACACAGCTCAAATGCACTGCAGAGGGAGGCAAGGGACTAAGGTAGTCACAAGGGCAAACAACAGGTGGCAGTCCCAGTTGCAATGGCACGCTGGAGCAGGGCACCTAACTTCAATGATGATGAGACAGTGCTTCTCATCAGCCTGGCTGAGCAGTGGAGCAGGGTGCTGTTCCCACAGGGAGCACAGCAGTCCAGCCCAGCAGACAGGGAGAGGGTGTGGTCCACCATAGGCAGCAGGCTTCAGGCGGTGTCTGGAATCAAGAAGACCATGCGGCAGGTCAGACACTGATGGAATGACCTGGCCTGGTGGGAGGGGTGGCTCCTTGCCCACCTGAGGAGGATGGCATGAGAGTCAGATGTCCAGATGCATGGAGGACGGCAATGCCAGTCAGGTATGTGACACCAGTAACATGTATGACACACAGCACACTACAGTGACCATGACTGCACAGATGGGTACCAATGATGTCACATACCATTATGTCTCCGCAGGAGAGGGCAGTGACACCGAAGGCCAAGGCAGGCCCAGGGAACCCGGACTGGACGGACATGGCAGATGACCCCACAGAGAGCAGCATCACCAAGGTAGGTGTACAGCAGTCATGACATGTATGCAGCTGTGTAGGCTACTGTGTAGGGACCAGCAGGTGGGGGGGGGTTACGCACACACACACACACACACACACACACACACACACGCACACACACTGGCAGGGCCAGCACAGGTCGCCGTGGCTGGTGGTTGCTTGTAGGGCACATGCACCATGGACACATGTGTGGGTGTGCCCCACACATGTTCGGTGCATGTCACAGTCCATGCATCACGTGCCATGGCATGGTGATGGCCTGCCGGGCTTGCATTGGCGGTCGGGGCAACATGCAGTGAGGCAGTGCATGGGTGCGTGGTGCACTCACTCACAGGCTGTCACATTGTTTTCCAGGTGCCAATATGGTGGTGCGAGGAGTGTGCAGCAGGGCTGGGATGCACGGTGGCATTCCCTGGAGTGGGCGATGCGACACCTGAAGTGAAGTGATGCACGGGCGTACACAGCCAGGACCCGGATGATGGCCCAGGGCAGGCAACAGGTGGCACCACAGCAGGGTGCAAAGGACACAACAGATGAGGAAGATATGGAGGAGGTGGAAGAGGATGTCCCGGGTGACCGACAGGAGCATCACCAGTACGCAGGGCCAGGCGACAGTGCTGTGGGACTGCCTGCGGCAGGTGCCACGGCTGATATGTCAACAGGCGGTGACACCCGTAGTACAGCTGGATGGGTGAATGCTGACCAGACTGGGGATGGTGATGCCTCCATGCATGGTGGTGGTGATGCAACCACCGAACATGGTTCAGGACAGCCCGTGATTGACAGGGACACATCGCCAGACAGGGACACGAGGAGTGACGCCGACATGCAGCCCCAGCCGCACACCCTCCATGACTTTGCTCAGGGACTCAGTCTGCCCATCAGGTCCATGGCAAGGCTGCTGACCAACCTACATGATACAGTGTAAGACCCACTGGACTACCTGGACCAGACTGGTGGACATTGAGTGGTGGGCATGTGAGTGCAACATTGTCTTGTCATGCAATCGCAGGCATGCTATGGACAGGGCTCATAGGGTAGTATGGACACAGGTCACTGGGACTTCAGGAATATAGTAACTGAGCATGCAATGCAGTTAATTGCATCACCATTGTAACACTATTGCCATGTGTGGAGCTGTGCCCGTTGCATTGTGTACCTCTTGGTTCACCTTAACTACTGATGTCCTGTTTTGCTTTTGTGTTCCTAATACATTGTTGTTCCATGTGCAAGCTGTGTGTGTGTGTGTGTGTGTGTGTCATTCTGTACTGTGCATGCTCACCACCTGCCTATGCTGTGTACTGGTCGGTGCTAGCCAATGTGTGGGTACCAGCCCAAAAGGCCTACGCAGGGCACCATGTGGACAACAGGGACTGCAGCCCAACAACATGTGGTATGCACCACATTGTGCCACAGGTATTGTTAGTGCAACATGATGGGCACAGTGTCAGGACACTGTATCCCTGTGGGCCTGTGCCACCCAGTGTTGGGGTCCTCTTAGTTCCACAGTGGCATGCCACAGTGGTTAAGCCAAACCACCAGTCGACAAGGTGGGACCCCACGGTTTGGGCCTGCATGTGTTGTGCATGTGTCGGTACCAGATGTGTGGGGTCGGGTGGTGTATCATGGTATAATAATAATAATAAAAATTTATTTAATTAAGCGCCCTTCAGAATTTCAAAGTGCTGTACAGTAATAATACAAAACAAAACATATATTCAAATACATATAATATAAAATCAGGATAAAACAGGAAACGCCTTTCCCCATGAAAAAGTCTTTAGTGCCTGCTTAAAACTCCCCACTGTTCTGCACTCCACAGGGCTGCCCAGTGGACTGCAGTGCGCAGCTGTGTATGGCTGCTGTGGTGGCATGCCCCACGGTGGGTACTCTGTGTGAATGTTGGTGCTGGGTGGTATGTGGAGCCCGTTGTGTGGTGGGGAGGCAACAGCCCTGCAGAGGCCATGCACCTGGGTGTGGGGGCATGCATGGCACCATGGGTAGGTATAGTGCCATGTGTGCCAGGGGGCACGCCTGTGCTGGTGCGCCATGCCATGGTGTGTGCACCCACTGCTCCCTCTGGTCACATGGGGAGGCTTGTCTAGTTGGCGGTGGTTGGTGGTGCATGGGTGTGGGTATGCAGTGTGAGCGGTCTTTGGCATGCCATGGTGTACACACCCGGATACATGCAACTGATCCCAGGGCTGGCACTGGGATCTGTGCAGGTGTCCAATATGTGCCATCTGGGATGGCGGGTATGCATATAAGCTGGCGTGTGGGGGGGGTACCAGTGCATGGGGATGCAGGCTTTTGTGCGTGTCCCATGCTGCGGTGACATGGCAGGGTGTACCATGGCCGTGGACACTGTACAGGGGAAATGGGGTACATGTGCATGAAGCACAGGTATACATGGCACATGCACATCCATGTGTAGTGTGTGTTGTGTTGGGGTCCCTGCCTATGGTCAGGTGTGCGCACTGGACCATTGCATTGTGGTGGCCAGTAATGTTGGTCAGCCCCCCTGATGCGCATGCCTGGCATAATGCGCGCATCCTACTGGTGTATGTGTGCTGGCTTCCCCTTCTGGCCTATGGTGGACGGTGACTCACTCTGTGCAGTGCATGGTGGCTGTACCACCGTGATGCTGCTCTGTGTAGCATCCTGCAGTGTGGCACACCCTGTCTGCACCTCTGCCACAGGCAGCACTGTGTGCACCCTGTGCCTCTGTGGACGACGTCGTGTCACTGGGGGTATCTGTTGTGCTGCAGCAGTCCCTGACATACTGAAGCTGTTGTCCCCTCTCCCTCCAATCCTGCTGCCAGCTACTGCCATCTGTGCAACAGGTTCTGCTGCTGGTGCTCCTTGCCTGGCCATCTGCCCTTCACAGGCCTTTCTACCTGCCTCAAGGTGGACCCTCTTTCGGCCTTGGGATCGGGCTGTCATGTGTTATCCCAGCCTCCGTGCTGCACTGGATGTTGGAATGTCCATGATGTGGTCTATCACTGTACTGTTCCATGCCTGTCCGGACTGCTCCATGTCACTGGCAGGTGGGTGGATGTCCACCCCCTGTGCTCATCATGTTGCAGTACCCCATGTGCCTGTGCACACTCTCAGCAGTGTTACTGGGTGTGTCGCTGCGGATGTCTCCTGTGCCCTGTGCAGCTGTGGCCCCCTGCAGTGTGAGCCCCACTGCACTACAGCCATCTTCCACACCAGCATCATTGCATGGCTCCAGCCCATCCCTGATGTCTGTTGGGCCCACTTGTCTGTCTTCAGAGGCCATTGCATCCACTTGCTGTTCCCCACTGTCTGTTTGCCTGCCATGTTTCCCACAGCCCTGTCCTCAGGCATGGCTGTGCATGTTATGTGCTGTGTCAGCACTGTGTCTGGCTGTTGTCCCGTAGGCCTCAACGGCTGCCCTATGCCTTGTGCGCCATCATGGCTCTGTCCAGCATCGTGTATGCTGGCTGTGTTCCCCATGCTGTGGTGGTCGTCTACAGCCCATCTGTTGTGTCGCCACACATTGCAGTCTGGACATACCTGTGGGACCGGTGCCACACTGGCTGCTTGTTGTTGCATGTATCTTGCAATCTCCTGCAGTGCTGTTGCCATTGCCGTTGTTGCGTCTTTCTGGGTGATATGCAGCGCCATGCTGCGTTCCATGATCATGGTCTGCCATTCTATGGCATCCGTTTGGTGTGTGGTGCACAGCCATATGTCCTGGAGTAGCCTTGTTGTCTGTGTTGTTTGGCATGCCCCTTCCTGGATCCCATGTATGATGGCTGCATGGATATCTGCCACTGTTAACTGCAGCTGCCCCATGTGTGCAATTGTGACAGTGTGTTCCTGTATGCTGTCTTGTATCCCTGCCAGCTCACACTGTGCTGCCTCCTGGGTGAGCAGGACATCCTGGCAGTATTGTGACAGATCTTCCCCAAGGTCATCCTCCAGTGGCAGTGGTGTCGCACCATGTTCGCCTGTCCCACCTGCACCTCCACGGTCCAATGTGGTGGTGCTGTGTGCCTACCTGTCACATCTTACAATGGTGAGTGCAATATTCACCTTTCCTGCCACAGGGCCATCTCCTCTGTCCCCCTGCTGCTGAATGTCCACCGTGGTAAGGTGCTGGTCTGCAGTTCTGGCCACAGGTGTGCTATGCCCAATGGAGCTGCTGCTGTTGGATGGCATGGCATTGCTGTTGGTGTCACTTCACTGTTGGTCATCTGCCTCACTATCTGTCACCCTCCTGTGGGCCTGGCTCACTGTGCTGTCGCTGGTGGATACCTGCTGTTGTTCCTCATCACTGCTGCTGTGTCTGCTGTGCTCCGATGCTTCACTGTCACTGTGGGTCACAGCATGGCGTTGTGGTGGTGTTGCCTGCCTTGCTGTGGCATGTTGTCTGGTCGCTGTGGTCTGGGCACCTGCTGGGTGTACAGACAGAAGTGCACAGTGCATTACCTCAGATGCCCACATGCTGGTATGTGTCCAGTGCCACAGTGCATGTCCAGCCTGTGGCGCCCAGTGGAGGGGTCGCCTCCTGCATCTCCTGCTTCTGCATGGTGGCCCAGCCCACACTGTGTCCCTCTGCATCTGACCCCTAGGTCCCTGTCCATTTCAGGTCCCTGGTGCCCATGCAGTGCGTCGGCCTCCACTGGTGGTGCCACATCGGCTGTCTGCACAGTGGTGCCACCCACCACATGGATGCCCGGTGCTTACCTTGTGCATGTTGTTGCCGATACAGGTCTAGCTCAGTGTCACCCTATATGCTGTACGTGCAGATCTGTGCCACTACAAGCTACTCATGTCTGCTATGTGGGTCCTCCTCCCATTGCCATTGTGCACCTGTTGTGGGCTGCCTTCTCCTTGGCATGGCACTTGATGTCACAATGCCACTTCTGCAGCTCCCTCACACTGCACCTGCTGGGTGCCACTGCATTCACCAGTCTGGCTGCCTCATTCCATGCCTCCTGCTGCTGTGTCCACACCTTCTGGTCCCCTTCCCGGGACAGTAGCAGGTCTGTCTGTTGAATGTTGCACACAGGTCAGGGCCTTGCACCATTGGCCATCATGCTCATGTGCTCTTGTCACCCTCTGTCATACCTACCTGGGCCTCTATTGCATCCAGGAGGATGTCTGTCTCCTGGTCCATGAAGTTCTTCTTCCTGG
This sequence comes from Neoceratodus forsteri, assembly GCA_016271365.2. Lineage (NCBI taxonomy): Eukaryota > Metazoa > Chordata > Ceratodontiformes > Ceratodontidae > Neoceratodus > Neoceratodus forsteri. The sequence continues at coordinate 57,431,662 of CM057453.1, read as the reverse complement.
AGTGCCCAGTCTTCTTCCTCCTTGTCCCTGGGGTTGGCTGCCCTCTCTCTTCTTGCTGCGTCCTCCGTGGTTTAGCCATTCCTCCGCCCCTTGCGTTTGGATGCTGACTGTATCTTGTGTTTTGCCTACACTATTTATTTGATGCACTATGCATTCTTACGCCATGTGTGCTGCGTCTGACGCATGGTGTGTTCCTTACAGAATAGGGCGCATTGCCGATGACGCAGGGAGCTTTGGCGCACGGTGCATCCAACGCACCTTGTGCCGCTCTACGGTCATCTTTGTGAATCGGGCCCATGAAGTGTAAACAAAATAGCAACATGACAACATGGGAGCCAAAGAAACTTGTACGCAGTTGTTATATTTGTCTTTATTGTAATTTCTTTTCTGTTAGAAGCTGTTGTGAGTGAACTCTAATGTACTGTACCATAAGATTTCAATGAGAAAAAAAACCTTGATTTAGTTCCACTGGAGGACCCAGACAGATAGCTTTCTTGTGCAGTAAAACCTGCACCTCATCCCACAGGGCCATTAGGTGCTCAGGGTAGAGTAGTGACAAGGTCTGGAAGGGTTCGCCGGGGGTTGTGATGCTAACTCCAGAGTTCATTTGTCTGTGGTCATTATACCACTAGGGCTGAAACAGAGAGATCATTCTCCCCCCCTTCCTCCACCCAAGTCCTCAACGAGGGATTCCGAAGGGGGAGGTAACAAGTCAGAAGGAGGGAGTAACTGATGGCCACCTTTAACACATCTTCTTGAGGCCCCAATGAACTACTGCAGTTGCTGATGCTGGGCACATAACCATGTTCCTGACAACATGGGGTGGGGGTGTAAGAGGTGTGGGAAAGGAAGGACACAGGCACAGATATAAGGTTCCACAAGACCCAAGATAGTGGGTCAAGCTATTTTTATTATTACTTAAAAAGCGGACTTATATTCGACAAAACAAAAAAATTTTTTTTTTTAATTCCAGATATAGCTCATAGCGATATCACAGTTCCAATCACTGTTCAGCTTCTGAAATAGGCTATAATAGTACAGAATGGGTAGTTATCCCACCTGTCACCTCAAGGTCTGAATGGTGCTGCAGACCTCATACCCTCAGCCTTACTCTGAACCTCTAACTCATCTAACTAGAACATCTGAAAACATCCCTTATATACCTAGTGTTTGTCAGATGACCACCCTAAACTCCACCCTCTTCCTAATTTAACTTAAAACGTTCCTTAAACACAACACTAGTGTCACTGGAACATTACTATGGAATATACTGTGATAACAGTGTTTATGCAGAGGTTCATAACATAAAAATAACATTTATGTACAAACATTTGCAGAAAGTAGCTCACACAGGCTCCTCCCTCAGGCAGTCAGTGCATAAAAATAGGAAAAAAAATGGCCGGCCGGCTCTTTAGAAACAAATTGAGCAGCACTGGGGTAGGACTCTGAGACACGACTCTAAGCCTTTGGTAAGTGAATTGCATAATTATAGAAGAAACAGTAGTAAAACAGCATAACATATTTGTATTCATTCATTCTTACTGTATCCTGTGAACAAAGGAAAAGGAAAACATTTGCAAACATTCCTGTATTTAGTCTAGCTGTGTTTTGAGGCCTATACATTTTAGCAGAGAGTTTGCATTTTACTAGCTGTTGCTTTAAGAGCCTGCAGTACATTATCTATATTTGACAGCATGAAAAGTCCAAGCCTTTATTTTGTACAGCATGCCTAATCAGTAGTAATACTAAGAGGAGAATTCAGTGCTAAGCAGTTTTTATTTTCAGCAGGCTGGTTTATTTCAAATGAATTGCTTTTAGTTTAATATCCTGCTTGCTTTCCATACAGGAGCACAATGTATTCAGAGGAGTGAGTGTTTCAGCATGTGATTCAAACAGGGTAGTGAGGGACAGAAAGGCAAGAAGTTGCAGTTTAAAGCTCAAACCACAAGTTTCAACTCGCAAGCCATCTGTCTCCTCGTAGTGTGTATCATACTTTACTTGGGCCAGTCTCTCTTTAGTTATGCTTGTGTACAAACCGGGGGGGGGGGGACAATATTATCACACGGACCAGACTGAGGCACGCATTGCATACACAGCTCGCACAGCGTGTTCCTGGTCAATCTGTGAGATTCAGAAGATACTTACTTTTATTTTTAACAACCTGTCTGCCTTTGCCTTTTTATTAAATTTACACGGCGGTTTTAAAGCATACCGCCTCGCTACCTCCGGGGCACATTACCAACAAGACTGTGGGGGAGCATAGTGGACATAAAACCTTCTCAAGACTCAGAAACAGTATATAAAAAGAAGCGGATAGATGAGGACTTTCTACAGGTGGCCTTCCTGTAGAAAAGTGAAATACAGCAAATTAAAAGGGTAGAAGAAAGTAGAAAAAGTGTAAGACCGGTATAGATGCTACTGCAGTAGTCCTGAAAGAAATAGATGAGTATGGGGGGGTTCCACTATGATAGGGGGTAAGTGAGGAAGCCCCTACAAAATAAGCCTCTACCATGGCCTTACTGAAGGTCATTTAGAGTTCACCAAATAGTTCTTGCAGGCTTCTAGGTTTCAAGCTTATTCAGAATGGTTTCTACCTTAGAGCAAAACAACTTATTATCCTTAAAAGGAGCATTCCGTACTGACTGCTGCACATGCGGGCAAAACCAGCAACTCAGAGCCAGGAGTGCCATCCTAGAAAAATGAAAGCGACAACTGCGCTGGCTACAGTCTCCAAGGTGCCTTAGACCATTCTCAGGAGATTCTTTCCAGCTTCAAAGACCTGTAACACATTTTAGGGCTTCTGTTTTATTAGACCCGTCAGGCAAGCCATTGTCAATACTGCTCAGATCTCTCCACATGCGATTCTGATACTAGGTCACATAGGCCTGATAATTAGTAATATGCAAAGGTGAAAGCGCATTTGCCCATAACTTCTAGTTTTCTTGATTCTTTTATCAGGTATGCTACTTATCCTTTGAAAGGCCTGAGACTTGTCACGTGCAAGTCATGATAACAACTGTATCCATATCAGGCATGGTGAAATAATACTTCTTGTCCCTAAGGGCTAGATGCTGCTTATCTGTCTTCCTATGGATGAGCTGGCAAAGTAGTTGTCCTGTGCCAGATGGTCAATCTAGCATCCTCCCAGGCAGCCTAAATGGGAGGGATGACCACTTCAGAGGCACTTTCCACTGCCAGAAAATTATACAGGTTCTTCTTTGAAGAATCATTTTTCCAGTGAAACATTTTAAGTTTCCTGGATTTGCCACATTAAGGTCTGAAAGGCAGGATCCTCAGAAGAACAAGGCCTGTACAAAACAGTGTCTTCATGCAGAGAGGAAAACATAGATAGAACTTGCTGAATTTTCCAGCCCTAAGGGGCTGGAAAGATCAGGGTCCACTTCACCACAATCCTGCTCTTCATCTGGAGGTCATAATTGTACTTCTTATCTTCCTCTTCCTCTAGGGAAGGAGAATGGGGAGTTGACCTGAGAGGAGGGGCCTCTGGAGGTATTGTAGGACCAGCCGACATGGTGACCTGCATCATCGACTACAGCAGACCTGGAAAATAATCTCTCAAATCAGAATTGTGCAAAAACAGCTGGAATGCTGACAGCTAAGGCATTCTAAAATGAAGGAACCACTCCCATTGAAGGTGTCAGTGGTGCTGGCCCAGTGGTGTTGAGGGCTGAGGTGCCGGACACTGCACCTCACATCACGCCGCGACCAGTGTTCAGGAATGAGTATGGGTCACCGGGGGCTGCCAGGGGAGGAGAAGGATTGAGCATCCGATGGACTGCTCTCCTTCTCTGGGGGGGGGGCCACAACAGTCAGTGCAGGATTGCCCCCTGGCAAAGGCTGGAGGACAACACGCTCTGCTGTACGTAGGGGAGGAGCTGGGGCAGACGTCTGGAGGGGGTGCATGCAGATGCATGCCCGCTGTCATCTGGTGGCATCACTGCACGTCCTCGGCTCTGGGAAAAAAGTAATCAAAATAAGAAAAAGGGATGGCGCCTGCATCGAGTGGCTTGATGGCCATCTGCGAGTTTCACTGTGGTTCTGTGGCATCTCCTGGATCCGTGTTCTGTGGGGAGTCGGGGCTCCCTGCAGCCCCCTGGTGGGGGTAAAACCACAGGAGTAAGGTGCCGGGCTGAGGTGGACGGCAATTAGAATCCCCAAGAGAAGATGTGACGACAGGGGGAGCAGACCAGGTGGCCAAGAAGGTAAAAAGATATAACAAAAAAAAAAAAGAAGGTGCCAATGGTACCACTCCCAATGACAGCATCAGTGGGATCACACCTGCCAATAAAGTTCTTAAGACGCTTGTAGAAGGCTTGGACAACAGATCTGTGCCTTTTTCAGGCAGAGGTTCTGCCCCTGGAGAAGATAACCTGCCTGGTTTACCAGCGTACCAGACACATTATTTAACTCATGATCCCCTAAAGCACTGCCAACTTAACATACGGTAAGTAGTCCAACTCCCATCAGCTTCTGTGTCTCTTGGTCAACAAGAAGATTCAGGCAATGGACCTGGCCTGTTACAGTGTTGTAAATTTATGTAGTGACTTCAGCACGCATCCCTTTTTCATCTATGACCTGTCAATGGCATTGGATTCAGTTGTCTACTGTAGCAGACACTGCAGTATTCTTGCCCATTTTCTCAAGAAAATGTTCTGAAACTTTATGCCAATGCCTCAGCAGAGTCTAACTAAAACCCTGGCAGATGCCACTGATTTTTATGTCATGGGATAGGTACAAAATGAATGCACAACTCCTCACAGTAAACTGGGTTTCCTCAGTGATAAACATGAAAAAGTGCTTCACCTGGCAATGACATATTCAATCGATCATTCCCAAACGAGTAGCTACTATACAAAAAATTACAGTGACAAATACTCAGCAACAGAAAAGCAGCTGTCCCTGGCCCAACATTCCCCATTTTGACAGCATGACGAAAAAGAACTAAGTGATTGGAGCATGCCCATATTATGTAGGTAATACTGTGTGCTGCTGACTTGTACTCAGGGAAGTCAACATGAGAGGCCCCCTTATTACAAAGGCTTCCTGCCAGGTCCTGATGCTGGTAGTTTACCGCCCTATATAAAATAGTCAGAGGATTCAAGCAGGGATGGGATATAATGAAGGGAATAGTGGTTACCGGGGGCGACAGGACCAGGGAGGAGAACAGATAGATGACAGGCAGGGTTAGTATCCTGGAGGAACAGAAGGTTTCAGAGATTATAGGGAACTTGGGCAGACTGGATGGACCTCTGGTCGTTTTCTGCCATCCCATCACTGTCTATGTTTCTATGTATGTTTATTATGGCTCTATGGAGATACCCTCAAAGATTAAACCTAGTTCAAAGTTACCCCATGCAGGGCATCAGAATATAATGGGAGTCAAATGCACAGATACTATTAAACATATAGGTATTCTTATACCACTCCAGTTATCCAACCAAACTAAGGTCGCTAAAATACACCCCCTTGATTCTAAACCTCAGCAAGACTGACAGGTGAAAGACGCTGCACCTTACAATAATTTAGCAGGTCAAGGCAGTTAAAATTAGCGTGCTTCCAAAGCTATTGTACATGATTCAGGCCCACCCAGTTCCAGTTCCCTAGTATTTGTTTTTGTTACAAAAATCAGCTGCCACCTCCTTTTTTTGGTGAGGTGAAGCAGTTTGTATTAAGCAAGCGCTACTGTGTCATCTCATATACAGGAAGGTGGACTGGCATTGACAGAGTTCAGCTGTTACCATCCTACTGCCCAGCAGGCACATATTTATTGCCCCGGCATGCAGCAGCAGTAGGCATGGAGACTCATGGATGCAGAATCCCTAGGTACATCTCTGTTGGATGGTCTCCTGAGCCCAGGTCTTCGCACCATGCAACCAAGGCAGTTGTTGAACCCTTGCACAGCCAATACAATCACCCTTTGGTTTGAGACTTGCACATTCATAAGACACAATCCAAAACTCTCACCTACAGCCGGTTAAATAGAAATACTGTCTTCCACTATGTTAGATAAGCAGGCCCTGTATAAGGGTTGCAGAAGTGTAAAGGCAAAGGAATTGAGGTAGTGGGAGATATGTACAACAGAGGGGTGCGCCAGTCCTACTCCATGTTCACACAAAGGTAGTTTGGACCCTTGCTATTTTTTGTGTGCCTTCAGGTGCGACATGAGATCCTTAAACATATGGATACCTCTCACTGTACCCCCCAGCGTTCCCTGCAAGAAGTATTAGGTTCCAATGGACAACCGACTTTGGCAACCATCTTAGCAGGATTGCTGCATAGCCATACAATTCACTATAACCTGTTCTCACAGTAAGACTGAGGCAAATTCAGTACTTTTTTTTAACAGTGTACTGTACTTTGTATCTATCCATTTACATACACTTGATCCCAGTCTATCTGACTTCTCTCCCAAATGCCTAGTTTTTTGGTTTTATTAATTCTGTTTCCCTCTGGTCACCGGCTTCTGGACCTCTCTCAGTCACCCAGCTTATTCTCACCCTGTCTGAGATCTTCCCTGCCTTGTGAACTCTCGGACCCCGACCCACCCATGACTCACCCTCAGGCAAGCCCCTAGCTTGTTCCCCCCAAGGTGGGGCCACCTTCAGATCCTTGGTGCTCCCTGTACATGAAATCTAATTATCTTGAGAGTGGAGGTGAAGGTCGGGAGGCATCGAGAACAAGGAAGGCAGGATCTGACAATGGGCATGATGCTGGGCCGACATCAACTATTCAGAAACATAGAAGGTGATGGTAGAAGGAGACCGTTAGGTCCATCTAGTTTGCCCTGTGTTTTTGTCTTTTCCTACCCCGCTAGCTGCCCTTTAGTGTGAGGGCTCCCTTGTGTCTATCCCATTCATTCTTGAATTCCCCTACCATCTTAGCCTCCACCACCCCTGGGGGCAGACTATTCCATGCCTCCACCACCCTCTCTGTGAAGAAGAACTTCCTGACATTGGTAGTGAACCTCCCTCCTTTTAGCCTCAGATCATGCCCCCTAGTTTTACTGCCTTCCTTGAAGTGAAAAAATTCCTGTGCCTGCACCTTGTTTACGCATTTTATGTATTTGAAGGTTTCGATCATGACTCCCTTCTCCCTTTTCTGTTCCAGGGTATACAGTATACGCAGTATAGCGCAGTGGTTTAAGGCTCTGAGCTGCAAATCTAGTGACATCCAGCAGACCAGACCTGGGGTTTGAATCCCACAGCTTCCACTTGCATACTGTGTGACCCTGAGCAAGTCACTTAACTTCTCTGTGCTCCCAGGTCGCACCTGTAAAAAAGCTTTCAGCTTAGTGTGCTACTCCTGGTTAAAAACAACTAAAAAAAACCTGTTTAGTTCCCTCAGTCTCTCTCCTTATGACATCTGATGCAATCCCCATATAATTTTTGTCTCCTTTCTCTGCACTCTCTCTATCCAGTCAATGTCCTTTTTGACGTGAGGCCTCCAAAACTAGACACAGTACTCTAGGTGCGGCCTGACCAGAGCTCCGTACAGCAGCAGGACCACCTCCCTCCTCCTGCTTATGATTCCCATCCCAATGCATCCCAGCATTCCACTGGCCTTTAGTGCCACCTTCTCGCACTGTTTTCCCACTTTCAAGTTGTCTGAGATCATGACTCCCAGATCACGCTCCTGGTAGGAGGCAGCTAGTCTTTCCCCACCCAAGTAATACGCCTTCTTTGTCTTTTTCCCATGTGCATGACTTTGCACTTTTTGGCATTGAATCTCAGCTGCCATGCTCCAGACCATTCTTCAAGTTTCTTGAGGTCAGCTTCCATCTTACCTACTCCCTCTGTGGTGTCTACCCTGTTACATATCTTGGTGTCGTCCATGAATAGACACACCTTTCCCTCTAGTCTATTAGTGATGTCAGCTGTGAAAGCATTGAAGAGCAGAGGCCCCAACACCGAGCTCTGGGGACACTCCACTGGTCACCCTACCCTCTGATGATAATGCACCATTTACTTGCACCCTCTGGGTTCTGCCTTGCAGCCAGTTTTTTACCAATTTTTCCACTTTTTGTCCAACCCCTGTGTAGTTTTCTTTACTAGACTTCTGCGTGGAACTGAGTCAAAGGCCTTGCTGAAGTCCAGGTAGACCATATACACCACCCCATCATCCACAGCCTTGGTAACCCAGTCAAAAATCTCAACCAGATTTGTTTGGCATGACCTTCCCATTGTGAATCTGTGCTGTTTGAGGTCCTGCTGCCCGCTGGCTTCAAGGAATGTTATAATCTTCTGTTTGAGCAGCGACTTTATCAATTTTCCCATTATAAAGGTGAGACTTACTGGTTGGTAATTTTCTGATTTTTTTCCTGCTGCCCGATTTGTGGAGTGGGACTACTGTTGCCCGTTTCCAGTCTTCAGGTACCACTCTGCTCACCAAGGATTTGGTGAATGGTTTTGTCAGTGGGGCTGCTAGCTCCTTCCCCAGTTCCTTTGAGATTCTGGGATGTATCTCGTTTGGTCCCATGGCCTTGTCCACCTTCAGTTTATTCAGCGCCTCTAATAATTGGGCCTCTGTGAATGGGATAGTGTTGACCCGTGGTCCAAGGGTGCTGTGTTTTGTGAGTGCCAGGCCATTTCCCGGATCCTCCTCAGTAAACACTGAGGAGAAGTACCTATTAAGGATTTCTGCTTTTTACAGGTCCTCTTCTGCTAATTTCCCTTGCCTTGTAGCAATCCTCACTATACCCCCTTTTGCCTTCCTTCTATCCCTAATATAACTAAAGAAGGATTTGTCACTTCTCTTTGTTCCCTCTGCTATCTTCAAACACATGAAGGCTTGCTGTATTCTGGCTATATGCAGGTAGCACAAGCATTTGAACTGCTCCGGAGAGGAAAGAGTTAACTGTATGCAGGAGTATAGAATGTTGAGCACGAGCTCGGTTTTCAAACCTCTGTCACTGGTACATTCCTATGTAACCATCAGATTCTTTACTCCGCCCAACTGTGAAGATGCTCCGGAGATTTCTCCTTCACTGCTTCGGTTCAGTACCAGTAAATCGGTCGGTTTTACTCAACGTTTAATTTCTTTTGGTCCTCAAATTTCTGTCTATGGTACAGGTAGTGTAAGGGGGTAGATAATGATTACATAGTGATAGAAATTGTTTTTCTTCGGTTTCCCATTGGTCGGTCCGGTTGGGAACCGAAACAATTCTAGTTTGTTTTGATTTTCTTACTTTCTCTGTGGTGTCCAGTACTTATCGGTTTCAAAAAAATGACGTTTCATTCCTGTTTCTTAAACAACCCGTGACACGGTTGGTAACTGATAAGTTGGTGTTACCTGGCTTGAAAGCTTTTAAGGGTAACTTTTCTTTATTAAGGCAATGTCCTTGAAACCCAAGAAGAAAACTGGTCCCACTGGATTTCAACACTCTACTGAATGTGGGGAAGTGTTTGCTAAAGCTGATCCCCACCTCATCTGTGTTCACTGTCTGGGGTTTGAGCACCTCAAAACAGACTCTCAAATATATGCAAACTTTCCCAAAGCCACTCTTGAAAAACATTTTGCTAGGCTGAAGGAAAAAGAGGTCGAAAAATCCGTTGAACTGGAGGGCCAGCCCGGTTCAGTTCCGACCAAACCTGAGGAGGTGCCTACTGACCTGGGTGATACCGCCTCAGGCAAACGGAAAGCCGATTCTGAAATTCCATCAAAAAAGAACAGGAAAATCAGCCAGTTCAGATCTAACACCTCAGATCCCAACCGCTGAGGAAATTGCGAGAGCGATGAGTATTGTTCAATTGCTTCGCCCGGTTCATCCAAACCGACTCCTTCTGGAGGCAGTCGGTTCAGACGGTTTCAGCTCCTTCGGATTATGATCCAGAGGATTTTTACTGTGTTGAGGAAGGAGATCCTGAGTATCCAGACGATGATGATTTTGGAGGCCTAGGTGAGCCTGTAGAGCCTGACATCTCCCCAGACAGACCTTCCAATGTTTCTCTTCCCAGGCTTTCTGAGTCCCCCTCCCACTTTTTGTTTTACAAAAAGGTGGCAGAAACTCTCCAGCTTCCAGTTGTGGAAGCTTCTGAAGAGGAGGAAGACCCTGACTATGTGGAAATGATGGATGTTCCAGAGTCAAAGAGAGTGTCTATTCCCTTACATAAATCTTTGAGTAAATGGACACAAAAAAGATTTTATAGCTTCCCACTTCTGTATCCCCTGTGGATAAGAAAATGGACAGGAGGTATATGCTGTCAGGTTCTGGCACAGATTTCCTTTATAATCATTGCAGCCATGTTGGGGTAGTGCAGGCTGCAGCCTGTGACAAGGCTAACATTCCCTTGGCTTCACACACCCCAGATAAGGATTCCAGGAAGGTGGATGCCATGGCCAAAAAACAATACTTGCCATCTTCTTTGGGACTCAGACGGGCAGCTTACATGGCCTATACAGAAGTCTAGGTGGGATACTGTTCTGGAACTAGCAAAGAATGCCCCTCCCCCAGCTTGCCAAGGAGCTGGAGCAGGTGGCTGCTGATGGCATAGAGGCATCCAAAGCGCAGTTTCATGCTGCTGTAGACTCCAACAATGTAGCATCTAGAGTCATGGCTATATCTGTCTCCCTGTGGAGATTTGCTTGGCTTAGGTGTACGAGCCTTTCACAGGATACCCAGGCTAAGGCCATGGATTTTCCTGTAACTGACAATTCTCTGTTTGGGGAGCAAAGAGAGACATATATGAAAAAGATGGATGAATACAGGACCACCTACAGTAGTGTAGTGGCCAAGGAAAGGAAAGCCACTCCACAAAAGCAGCAGTCTAGAGCTGGCAGGGGCAGGCCTTTTCACAGGCCTTTTTACCATGCCCATGCCTCCTCTCCTTTCCAGCAGAGGGGGTCTACAGAGGGAGAGGCAGAAGGGGGATGAGCAGGGCTGCATCCCCTTCACTGTCTAAGGCTCCTGCCAAACAGCCTCCCTGATGTGTCAGACCGTGTCGCCTCCTCAGTTCTAATGGGAGGCAGGCTGGCTTACTTATTCCAGGCTTGGAAGTCTGTCACTTCAGACAAATGGGTCCTGGAAGTAGTAAGCCAGGGACTTGCTCTCAGCTTCAAAAGATTCCCCAAAATGAGAGCAAGGTCCTTCAGTCCTGCCACACCACAGGAAACAATTGCCTTAGAGGCAAAGGTTTCTGCACTGTTGCTCCAGAACGCTGTAGAGAAAGTGCCTCTGCCTCACAGAGGGAAAGGTTTGTATTCAAGATACTTCCTTACCCCGAAAAAGACAGGGGAGTGGTGATACATCCTAGACCTAAGGTATCTGAACAAACACATCACAAAGCCAAAATTCAAAATGGTGACTCTGGGAATAATTCTTCCTTCTCTAAGGCCAAGAGACTGGCTAGCTTCCCTGGACCTCGAGGATGCCTACTTTTCACATTCCCATCAGGTGCTCCCACAGAAAGTACCTCAGGTTTGAGTTGCCCTCAGGTCATTACCAGTTCAGAGCAATGCCCTTCGACCTAACATCTGCTCCATGGGTGTTTACAAAATGTCTAGCAGTAGTAGTAGCCTTCCTCAGAAGGCAGGGAATCTCAGTGTTTCCTTACCTAGACGATTGGCTCATTGTAGGCCAGTCCTCAGACCAAGTCAAGTCAGCTCTGGGGGTGACCCAGAGGCTTCTGGGTTCCCTAGGATTTCTTCTCAGTTTATCCAAGTCAGTTCTGGAACCAGTTCAGCTTCTTAGCTTCATAGGGGTAGAACTGGATACTATTCAGGCAAATGCCTTCCTTCCTCTCTCAAATGTGAAGACTCTTATAGACCTGGCTTTTTCTTTTCAGCCTTTGGTGTCTCGGCCAGCCAGACATTTCCTCCAGCTTTTAGGCCACATGGCAGCTTCCACTGCAGTGGTCTAGGGAGCCAGGTTCCAGATGAGGAACATTCAGTTCCACTTAAGGTCCTTCTGGTCCCAGAAGAAGGATCTTCTCACCAAGCTAATTCCAGTGACTCAGGCTCTTGTCCAAGCTCTACAATGGTGGTTGGAGCAGGACAATCTCAGACAGGGTGTTCCCTTTCTCAGTCAGACACCTTCAGTGGTTCTCACCACAGATGCCTCTCTTCTGTGGTGGGGAGCCCACCTGGAGGACCTCACTGAGCAGGGCACTTGGTCACAGCAGGAGCCTCTCCTACACATCAATCTCCTGGAACTCAGAGCTGTGTTTCTAGCCCTCCAGTCATTCTCAGAATCAGTTCAAGGGAAAGTGGTGCAAGTCAGGACAGACAACACCACCACCATGTGGTACATAAACAAACAAGGGGGGCACTCGGTCCACGACCTTGAGCACAGAAGCCGTGAAGGTATGGTCACGGGCCTATTCTCTCCAGACTTCCCTGATGGCAGTGCATCTCCCAGGGAAAAACATTGTGTTGGCAGATGCACTCAGCAGAATTTCTCAGGGTCACCACGAGTGGTCCCTGAATTTCCAAGTTCCTCAGATCATTTTCAGGAGACGGGGCATTCCAGAGGTAGATCTCTTCACAGCCCCAGACAACCACCAGCTTCCTCTGTTCTGTTGCAGACCTCCTCTGTGGGTCTGTTCCTCAGGATGCTCTCCTGTTGGACTGGACAAATAGGTTTCTGTATGCATTCCCTCCTTTTCCTCTGATTTTCAGAGTACTGATAAAGATCAGGTCTCAGCCCTGCACAGTGATCTTAGTGGCTCCAGATTGAGCCAAGCAACCATGGTACCCCCTGTTGTTGTCCTTGGCAGTGACAATTCCTCTCTCCCTTCCCAGGAGGTATGATCTCCTGACCTCCTCTCAGTGGAGGATTTGGTATCCCAATTTTCAGTCTCTCAGACTCAAAGCTTGGCTCTTGGAGAGCTAGAATGTGCAGGTCTGTGTCTTTGTCAAGGGGTATTGGATATCCTTAAGTTTTCTAGGAAACCTTCCACCAGAAAAACTTACAATTCCAAATGGAAAAGATTCAGCATTTGGTGTTCCCAGAGGAACATTCATCCAGATTTGGTGGGCATTGCCACAGCCCTGGATTATCTGGTTCATCTAAACAGTTTAAGCCGCAGGCCTGCTACTCTTAAAGTTCATTTAGCAGCCGTCTCTGCTTTTCTCTCTGCAGGGAAGGGATCTTCCCTAGCCTCTCATCCTGTGTTCAGTAAATCTTTCAAGGGTCTGGTTCATATCAACCCTCCATTTAGGGAGTCTACTCCTGCTTGGGACTTGAATATCTGTATTGCACAGCTCGTGCAGCCCCTCTTTGAACCCTTATCTTCAGCTGAGCTAAAGTACTTGACTTGGAAGACTGTGTTCCTGGTAGCTATTACTTCTGCCAGGAGAATCAGTGAATTACAGGCCATCACCATAAGGGTGAGTAGAGACCTGAGGTGTATATATATATAGACTAAACTACCTACCAATAATAGACATTATATGGAAAAACTTAAAGAGATGGAGAGCCCTGCCCATCTCGTGGATGGGTAGGATCAATCTACTGAAAATTAATGTGTTACCAAGAATCTTGTATACCATGCAAATGTTGCCCTGGGGACTCACTAAGAAGGATATAAAGCAATTTGAAAGGGGCTTCACAGATTTTATATAGCAGGGGAAAAGACCACAAATTAGTTTAGCTCGGCTAAAAGCCGACAACCTAAAAGAAGGATTGAATTTCCCAGATATTAAGGGATATTAGTTGGCTGCACAATTTCGCTATCTATAGAAATGGGTTAATGGGGGAGGCAGCAAACAGGCTTGACCTGGAGGAGAAGGATAGCCCAGGGAGACTGTCAGTGTACTTGGGGGGGGGGGACAGACTAAGAGCTTATACAGCTCTGGAAAATCCCAATCCCCTGGCTGTGACCAGCCTGGAAGCTTGGAGAGAGAGAGATAAAAAAGTGACAAAACACAACCAGAATTAATACCCTCTTGGTACCTGTGGCCAACAACCCAGACTTCCTGCCTGGATTGGAGGACGAGGGATTTAGGGATTGGCAAAAAAAGGGGCTTTGATGTTTGGGGGACTTAACAGAGAAAGGAGAATTACATACCTTTCAAACTATACAGAATGCTTTAAATATACCAGTGTCCCATCTGTTTAGATATTTTCAGATAAGGAACTATTTAAAGAGATTAAACAGACCATTAGAGCAAGAGTCGAATATGAAAGAGATATAAAGATTAATCCTAGGAGCAAGAGAGAGGGAAAAAGGACTCACTGGAAGAGCAGCAAAGTTTGACAGGACACAGTTCTAGGGAGAAACATGAAAAGTAAATCAGAAATGGTTACGAGATCTGCGTTTTAGAATCCCGATGACAAATTGGGAGATGCTCCTGGGCACTCATATGGGGCTATTGCTATGCAACAAATTTAAGGAGCTGCAGTATAAATTCCTGCACAGGCTCTATTACCCTCCGAGCATGGTGCATAATATTTGCCCAGGAGTATCCCCCTTATGTGGGAAATGTGGAACTGCCAGGGGTACATTTATTCACTACTATTGGGAATGTCCAGGGATTCAAAGATATTGGAGAGAGGTATGGGGTGAATTAGTCAGAATGGGGTGGGGGACTGGATTTCTCTCCATGCTCCCTCCTAATGGGTATAGTTGATGTGGAAGAAGAAGAATGGGAATTGTACCCCAGATCGATTAGAATCTTGCTGGTTATAGCCCAACAAGGCACACGGAATTTATGGACCATGAGCCAGACTCCAACAATGAGCCAATGGAAAAACTTGGCCATCAAGACCCTCTCGACTGATAGGCTGGAAGGGAAGAAGCCTTTCTAAACATATGGGGAAGCTTCCTAAGTGTGCTCTCACCTGGAGAAATCTCTGTCTTACAGGAAGTCAGAACAATTTGAATGTAATAATCACACAGGAAACACTGTTTAGAAAGATGACAATACTCTGTCATTCCTCATGGTTTTATTAATTTAATCCAGTTAAGGAACATATGGTCAATCAAAATAATGGTTTCAAACACAGTATACAGCCACTACTCTTTATACAATTTCTAAGCTGGTTACAATCTATTTCCTACTTGATGAATATAGCTTAAGCTGAAATATTTTCTACTTTAAACTTTTTTCTTTTAAGTAGGAGGCTTTATAATTAGTCTATTGAGGTACATATGTAAACCTTCTGTGATAAGGTGAGGGAACATGTATGGAGTTATGACAAGGCCTCACTACCCCTATTGAGAGATAGATGCATAGAAATTGAAGAATATGTTTTAAATATGATTTGATTGATGTAACTAAGAACTGATGACGTGCCGTGAGCTAGCAGTAGAACTGATTATATATAATGTGTTTGATACTGTAAGTGATGACATCTATGAACTATCTCAATAAAAAAAATATTATACAAAAAAAGAAAGTTTCTTCTCAAAGTGGTTTCAGACTTTCATCTGAATCAATCCATGTCTTTGCCTATATTTTTCACTGACCATTCTTCTTTGGGTGAGCGAAGATTGCACAGTCTAGATGTGAAGACGGCATTAAGCTATTATACAGAGCATACTAAGGCCCATAGGAATGACTGTACCCAGTTGTTTTTCACTTATGGAAAAGTGGGGAAAGGTAAACCTGCCACTAAAAGAACTATTGCCAGGTGGATTATTTTTTGCATTCAGTTCTGTTACTCAAAATTGGGAAAAGAGCCTCCCTCAGGCCCGAGGGCTCACTCAACCAGGGGTACAGCTGCCTCCTTAGCAGCAGCTAGGGATATTCCTCTAGTGGAAATCTGTAAATCAGCCACCTGGAAAACAGTTCATACATTTACTAAGCATTACTCTCTGGACATTTAGACCAGAAGTGATGCTAGGTTTGGCACAGCAGTATTGCAGAGCCTGTTCCCAAAGTAAGGTTCTATGATTCCCTCCTCCAGGGGGGAAACTGCTTGGTAGTCTGCATATAGTCAGAATACAGCAAGACTTCATGTTGTTTGAAGAAAAAAATGACTTACCATAGTAATGTTGTTTCTTCTAATGGAGTCTTGCTGTATTCTGACCTACCTCCCTGCCTCCCCTCTCAGAACCTTATTTTTTTGGGGATGTGGGTTGACAGGTACAGTGTTGCACCCTATAGGTGTGCCTTTTGCACTCATCCTGGCTAGGCTGGGTTATTTTCTTTGTGTTCTGTTTATTGTTATTCATTATCACTATCTACATAAGATTCTTCTTGGGCTCTCGACTTGAGTCTTACAGACCCAAGTATTTTTTTGCCTATGGCTAAAATTTTAAACAATTTCTGTAACTATTTAGTTAGTTTAGTGCTTGTAAGAATCTGATGGTTACATAGGAATGTACCAGTGACAGAGGTTTGAAAATCGAGCTCGAGCTCAACATTCTATGCTCCTGCATAGAATTAACCCTTTTCTTTCTGGAGCAGTTCAAGTGTTGGGGCTAACTAAACAGAGATCTGCTCTACATGGTGTTAGGACTGGGTGGTGTCTCATTTCAGCCTCAGAGTAATCCACCAGCCTTATGACTTCTGGGGCCAGATATTCAAAATGGCAGGCAAAGTGACAGTGCCTGTTTGCCTGGGGTTTACGCCTGTCTGTAATATTCAAAGGGGACTGTGGTGTGCACTAAAAGAGTTAGAGTGCACACAAAAAAAATAATCTATGTGGTGGGCAAAGGAAGGGTAGGGGACAGGAATACTTGCGAAGTGTAATATTCAGTGCATTTGTGCGGTGTAAAAAGGTTATCAGAGAACACTCTGTGCAGTGCAAATACCACTGAGAAGAAGTTCGACTTACTCCAGGCAATCCTAGTGGCTGGTTGAGCAACTACAGCTGACAACCACATTGGAGGTGGGGGAGCACACCTGCTCCCTGGTGGCTAGTGGATTCCTCCACCCTCTGATCACCATCCCGTACAGTTGTAAAACTCTCCCTCATGTCTAGTGGTCCCCCGCCCTTCAATCGCCATCCCAGCAGAAAAAAAAATTCTCTGGTACCCACTGGTCCCCCCCCACCCTCAGATCACCACCCCCAGTACTACATGACAGCTCCCTGGTGCCTAGTGGTCCCCTGCCCTGCCCTCTAATTGCCATCCCCAGTATAAAATAATTGGTGCCTGGTGCCTAGTAGGCCCCCTCCAATTACCAGCCCCAGTATACAATTATAGGTCAATGGTGCCTAGTGCCCCCCCAACCCTCCAGTCACTGGCCCCAGTATAAAATAATAGGTCTCTTGTACCTAGTAAGTAAATAGGTTTATTTATTTATTAAGATATCGGCTAACACATTTGAGCTTGGGTTCATTTACAAAGGTTCCTCATCAGGTAACAGAAACGTAAAAGGAACAGACTTGAGTAAGGTAACATTCATACAATAAGGGATAAATAAAGAGGCATCAAATAAATATTTACAAAAGTTTGAGCATAATTCAACCAGCAGGAAATAAATAGTAGGTATTGTACAATGTAAGCCAGGGAGGTATTGCTTAGGTGGTAAGTGCAAGAGGCAAAAAATAGGGATTAGTAAGGAAGAGGTGGGAAGAGGAAGACAGCTCAGGGAGCATTGTCAAGGGGAAGATAGGGAAGTAGAAGGGAATTAGTGAGGTAGAGGTGGGAGGAGGAGGAGGAGGGCAGCTCAGAGAGTATTGTCAAGGGAATATAAGGAAATAGTAAGGAGGGGGATGAATTGGGAGTGGGTAGGAGAAAAAGAGGGCAGTTGGGAGAGGAGGGGGAGAGGGTATATATAGAAGATGGGAGGAAGGTGGTGATGGGCAAGAAGAGAGTGGGAGGGAGTAAAGGGCAAAAGGGAAACTTGGAGTGAGAGAGGAGGGATTGGAGGCGGAGCAGAGTATGGAGCACTGGGGGAAGAAAGAATGGCAGTACGAGAAGATGACAGGGATGGAAAGGAGGTAGTGCTAGCCTATTTTGTCAGTGGGTGTAGTACCCGGGGAGGGAGCAAAGAAATTTGAGGGTAACACATGAGTAAGGTCCAAGAAGGTAGAGTTAAAGGCATTTGCCATAGTAGCTTGGCCTAGGGTGGAGGTGCCATCGATGTTTAGCATTGTGAGTGCCCCTTTGGGGTCTTTCCCTGTAATTTCAGAGAGGCTGCTCCAGACTTTCTTCCCATCTTTCCATGTGCTAGCCAAGGCGCGCTTATAATAGTTGACTTTCTCAAGATGAATGGCTCTAGTGCAGGTGTTTCTTGCTCTTTTGTATGCCTGGGTGTCGGCCTGGGTGCCAGAGGCCTTGGCTCGATACCAGAGATGGTCTAAGCTCTTCATTTGCTTAAGACTTTCCAGAGTGATCCAAAGGTTGGAGACACCCTTGATCTTACGTTTTTTGTATGGGGCATCGGCATTGCAGGCAGAGTTGAAACTGGAGATAAAATACTCAAGCGCAGCATCCACATCAGGGGTTATGTCAATATGAGTTCAGTCATGTTCCTGGAGGAGAGTTTTGAGGGACTCTAGCCGACCAGGGCCAGTACATGGCAAATTATGGTATTTGGAGGGAGTTGGTGAATTTGTTAGACCAAGTGCAGAGGACTGGGGAATGGTCACTTAAGGAGTCAGTGAGAACTTCTGTTTTGGTGATGTGATCCGGGCAGTCGGTAGGCACCCAATCATGTAGTGTGCTAGTCCCTGTTCTATAATTCACCCTGGTAGGTGAATTTACCACTTGAGAGAAATTGTCTTTGGAGAGAGCATCCTTACAGTTACTCACATTTGGGGCCAGCCAATTGACATTGAACTCCCCAAGCATGATTAATTCCGTATTTTGATTTAGGAGTTGATGCAGTCAAAGAGGAATTGAACACCCTGATTAGTCAGCTTGGGTGGTATGTAGATTGAGGCCATGGCTAAGACCTTGTTTTGAGCTCTGAGCAGTACTTTTGTGGCAAGAACCTGAATGTCGTTCCCCGAAAGGGATGTGGACAGAATATGTCCCATAATGGACTCTTTTACATATAGCTAACAGCCCCCTCCTTTTTTAGATTGCCTGTCCTGCCTGTAAACAGCATAACCAGGAAAAGAAACCGTTGAGTCTGGGATCTTTGGGAATAGCCATGTCTAAATCACCGATAGGGTGTCTGGGTTGTGCTGGGAGACCCAGGTGGTAAGGATGTCTAGTTTAGTGATGAGGCTGCAGATGTTTATATTGGCCAAGGAGTGTGCCCCAGTCTTACAGGTGCCCCTAGTGCCAAACAGTGGGGGCCAGGAATGGGGTGAATGTTGCCGGAGATGAGCAGTAGCAACAAGATTAGGTGTTTTAAGAAAGTTTTGAGTAGATTCCTATTTGGTAGTAGGGTCCTTTTTTTTTTAAATTATTTTTTATTTAAAGGGGCAATTTACAATATATTGTTGAGTAGAGCAGTAATCAGTTAATAAAAGTGATGAGCTAATGAGCAAGGGAGTATGAGTAGTGGGAGGAAAGAACAGAGATGAAGAGGTCTGGGTGAGAACTGACAAGCAAGAAACTGGGGGTAGTGGTTTGTGGATGTCACATGTAAGGACTGTATGGATTCATTAACAAAGGCTGGAGACAGGTTATGAGTGGGTTGACCTTCCCAGCCAGAGTGTGAGAGTTGGGTATGTAGGGTAAGCAAACTTAGCAGGATACAAATTGGTCTCAGCCTAAGTGTTGCCCAAAAGAAGTAGAGCACAGGCTCACTGTGGAAGTCCTTTAAGAGATAGGGAGTGTCTGAAGCTGAGTAGCCAATGTATGTGGAAGTTGGAGAAAGAGGGCAGGATTTAGTTGTTTTTAATAGAGGTTGGGGCCGGGGACAGGGCAGGTGGGTGGGACAAAAACCAGCCAGTACAGGTGTGTAGAACACAGACAGATAAGTGGAAACAGAGAGAAAAAAAAAATAAGCAGGGTCAGAGGCCAGCAAGGGGACAATCAATCAGAAAGCGATACAATAGTCCCAGCGAGCGGCCAATCAGGGAGATCCAGCAAAAGGCACCTGGAAAATTGAAATTTCAGCAGGCAGAGTTGGGCCGTACCTGCAGGAAGGCTCCCCGGGGAGGCAGCAGTGGTAGCGGGGGAGGGGTAAATCTTTAGTTTTCAAGCGCCCATTCCTGGGGACTTAGAGTGCTATAAAGTATCAAATATCCTACACATAATAACAAGACAACCCCCTAAACCAAATAAAACAAATTAAATAAATAATAATAATTGATAGTTATACAGTCAATAAAATCAACAGCTAGTGAACGTGACGAATTTACAGTACAGGGGATTTGCACTCCCTGTCATCACATACAGCGATTGGTTGAGGTGGTGAGAGGAGGGCTGTGCCAGTCACCACATGGGCTCACGCAGCACTGGTGCATCAGGAGAGGGAGGGATTGGTAGAGTGGGTTGTCAGTGCTGGTGGTGTGAGGAACAGCCGCTAGACACTGGGGACTATGTGATGTGTAAAGGGATGAGCACTGGTGGGTGGAGGGGTGTCACTATACCCCAGGGGATTATTATTTTATACCAAGGCTGACAATCTGAGGGAGGGGGTATCACTGGATAACAGGGAATTCTGATCTACTACCAGGGCTGCCGTCTGGAGAGCAAGGGGGGGGGCATTAGGTACCAGGGACCTATTATTTTATACTGGAGCTGGCAAGCGGAGGGTGGGAGAGACCACTAGGCACCAGGGACCTATTGTTTTATACCTGGGCTGGCGATTGGAGGGTGGGGGGACCACTAGGCACCAGGGACCTATTAATCTTCTTCAAGGATATCTCTTTCATCAGGCCACACCAATGGAACTATAGCCACCAGGCACTAGGACCACACAGAAACTTTTTTTTGCTAGCAGTCTACTAGGGGCTGCCACAGCGATGTCAGACATTGATGTCCTGCACTACCTAAATGTGGGCGGCACCCAGCCCTCCTCAGCTCTTTTCCCACTGTCAACCATACTTGCCAGACTCCACGGAGATATCGCCACTACAGTCGACCACTAAACTTTAATTTTGTAAGGTTTATTATTTTTCTCACCCTAGTATGTTATCACTTTATTTCTAAAATGATCGCCATCATTGTGTATGTTAACAAAATACCCCGCTAAGCTCTTTTGTTATTGTGAGTACAGTAGAAAAAGCTACTCTCATGATGACCATGATGCCTGTGTCAGTTGTCTCGGGTCATCACATGACGTCAAGGAGTGTGAAATGTGCCTGAAATTCAATCAAGCCACTCGGCGACATCATCAGAAACACCTGCAATCTTTCCTCCTAGAGCAGAAGGTAACAAACAGAAAAGGCAGCACACAAAGTTTGTAGAAAATATTAGGCAATCACAACAAATGCAGTTAAATCAATGCCTTTTAATGTAAACGCTCAATTAGCATAGCAGGGCATCTAAGCAGCCCAATCAGATAAGAACTGATCTTTCTAAGATGGTGGAAAGAACTGCGAGTACTACTTAATCCTGTAGTGAACCCCTTTTATAGGCACACTAAGTTGTGGTATCATTTCATGATGATTGTGTCTGTGTCTGGGAAGTGGATGAGCAGATAATTGCTGAATTTGTTAAATGACCGAACCAAAATGATCTGAACTTAAGGCTTAACATTTACATCTAACAAACAATGCATAAATTTCCTAGATTTGGAACTCTGTGGTGTACCAGGTGAACTAGTACAAACTAGCTGCTTCAGGAAATATACTGCCACTAAGTTGGTGTTAAGAGCCGAGAGCGCCTCTCCCCAACTCAAGGACTCCATGCCACTCAGCCAGATGCTTAGACGGCATAGAAATTGTAGCAGTGTGGCTATGTTCCTGAAAAAGACAGCAGATTTAGAAAGCAGGTTCATTCAGAGAGGCTATGACAGGTATCTTTTGGTAACTGCAAAAATGAAAGTACTATTAACAGGAATGAAGAGTTACACGTCACCCCACAGCAAACAAAGTGCATTCAAGGAAAACAAACCTATCAAATTTGTCACTGAGTTCAATGGTCTGGCTGGAAGGACTGGTAATGTGGTGCATAGAAACTAGGCGATCTTAAAGTGAGACAAGGAAGCTTCTGTGGCTGTAGGGAAAAAACCCAGAGTTTCCTTTAGCAGAGCACTCAATATACAGGTAAAAGCCAGGGTAGTGCATAGCAGGTTGTCCCCCCCCCCCACACACACACACACACACTAATAGGAATTATTTACCTCAAAGGTCACCAGTGTTTTTCAATGCAAAAGGTGTTCTGTTTGTAAATATGCACAGACAGGTAAGAAATTTGAACATCTTCTTCATGCAAGCATGACGACAAAGCTTAGGGAATGTATCACATGTGCTACACTTTTCACGGTCTATGTTTTGTGGTGCCCATGCAAGTTAATTTATGTAGGTTGCACTATCAGACCTTTTAAACAACGTGTTCAAGAGCACATTAGGTCTATCATTAATTACAGACAAGATACACTCGTAGGAATACATTTTAGTGAATATCATGGCTCGAACTCGGATCAGGTAAAATTCAGAGGCATTGACCATGTCAAACCTTTGAAAAAAGGTGGTAACAGGAAAAACTAGCTTCTAAAACGAGAACATTTTTGGATTTTTTCCATAAACAGTGTTAAAGCTCGTGGTTTAAATAATAACTGGGATCTCAAACCATATTTGAAATGAATAGACCACAAAAACACTAGATCTTCTTTGGGAGTATCTGAGTCATCAGATCACACTGTAGGAACTTCACCGTTGGTGAAGTAGGATCCACATGAAAGATTTTCAGCAGTACAACTGGGGCCACCCACGTCAACATCTACCGATGCCACCAACCTTATAAAGGCATTAGTGGTCCGCTCCCTCCTTGGTCCTTTCCCGCCACTGACTTGTTCGCATGGGTCTCTGCAAAACTCTTATTCAGTTTTGTGCCAATTTTTGCCTACGGCTTTTTTTTCTACCTATTACTTTATAATCTCTTTTTAAGAAAAGATTTATTTTGCTTACGTCGAGAGTTAATCCTTCGACTTCTCTCAACCGTAGCTGCCACTGCGGAAAGAAGATTGCCTCTACAGATGAACCCTCTCTCTGTGTCTGCTATCTTGGGCCTGACCACGAAGTCTCAGTCTGTGAGCTCTGACAGAGGTTTTTACAAACAACCCTCAGGCAACACAAGAAAGCTCTTAAAATTTTCTAATGGAACAACAGGTAGCCAGTTCCCAGGCAAGGCTTCTCCAGGGTCCCAGCCTCCCAGTCTCTGGCAGGGTCATTGAGGCCTCTAAGGCCCAAGACTAGCCCTCAAGGAAAAGTAATAAAAAAAGACCGCAATCGGGACTGCTTCCCCCGGCAGCAGTCCCATTCCCTAATGGCCTCTCCTTCCTCCTCTGAGGGTTCTTCATTAGCTGTGCCAGTGTATAAAACTGCTGGCCAAGTCTCTGTGTCTTCTAGACCCATACTGACAGCACCTCCGTCCGATTCACAGGGTGGGCGGTCGTCAACCTCTGGGTCATTGCCACCCTTCAGCATGGATGGCCCTCCCGTCAGGCTCTTCAGGGTCCCAGGGTACTTCTGGTGGGTAGTTGCTCCCTGCACTGTTGATACCCCCCTGTCGACGAAGTCTTCAATGCTCGTCAACCTCAACAAGATTTTAACTAAATTTACCTTGGTGATTGTTCACCAGCTAGGTGCATACAGGCCCACATTGCCTGCCCCGTCAATGGCAGCTTTGTTATTGACTCCTCCTCGATGGCCATGGACTGTCATCGGTGCCTCCGTTGTCATCAGACCTTGATTTGGAAGATGTCAACATTAAGGAGGAGTACCACCCAGATCTTATTCTTCCTGATGAGGAGGAGGAAGAACCCCTCACCTCAGACAGATCCATGGCTTCCTCAGTCAGTGAGGACTCTGTCAGACACACCCCTTGGTCTCCTCCAGAGGACCCCACCTTCTTCAATGTGATGAAGCAGTTGTCCTCAGCTATGGGGTTTCATATTGAGGAAGAAGAAGTCACCAGGAAAGATCTGGTGGATTTCCTGGAGATCCCAGAGTCTCCTCCTAAAATCATTCCTCCTGTTCTGCCTGCTTTGAGGAATGCTATCACTGTAGCCTGGCACAGGCCTGACATGGTGCCAGCTATGCCCCACAGGGCAGATAAACTTTACCATGCCCCTCAGGGGTTTTCTCAGTATGCTGCCCAGCCTAAGAAAGATTCAGTGGTGATAAAGGCAGCTCATGACAGGTATAAGGTGCCTAAGCACCATAGCTCCCTCCCCCCAGACAAAGAGTCATGTAAAATTGATCTTTAGGGCAAGGGGGTTTATGCCTCCTCTAGCCTTTGGCTGAGGATTGCCAGTTACCTGTCCCATATGGTAAAGTACCAGAATACCAACTGGAAGACGGGCAAGGATGCTGCTCAGGCCCTCCCAGAAGGTACACTGAAGCAGGAGGTGCTTCAATGCTTGCAGACTGCTGAAGATGTTAGCAAACACCTCCGGCGGGCCCTCTACGATATCTCAGACCCTGTTGCCAGGGCTGCTGTCACCGGCATTTGCCTTTGTAGGCACTCTTGGATAAGAGTCTCTGGCTTTGCTGCTGATGTGCAACAGAAGGTGCTTAATGCCCCGTTCAGTGGCTCTAAGCTTTTTGGGCCAGATGTCCAGGATATCATTAATGACTTGCAGGCATCTGGCAGGGCTATCAAATCTGTCCACTCCCTTTATCACACACAATCTAAGGGTAGACAGCACCCTCCCTTTTGTAAGCTGCCCAATAGGCCAGCAGCAGCAGCGTCTCAGCCCCAGGGCAAAAGAAGAGCTTCCACTGCCTTGCCTGCCCCCTCCAATGCTGGAGCTGTCGCCAAGTGTCCCAGAGGTGATGGACCAGCCCCAGCAGCTGGATCTGCCTCCGCTTCACGCGTTGCCAGACCCCCTTCTGGTCCCCAACCAAGAGATGGTGGTTGGAGGTCAGTTCTCCCTCCATCTCAATCAATGGAGAACCATAACATCAGATGCCTGGATTCTTCAAGTCATAGAAAGGGGTCACACTCAGAAGCTTACTGAGCAACCCCCAGAGACTCCTCCTCTGCCCTCCAACTACCCCTGACCCACTTGTCTGTTCTCCGGGAGGAGGTACAGTCTCTTCTGCACAAACAGGCCATCGAGCTGGTGCCCAGGTGCCAGAGAAACAAAGGATTTTATTCCAGGTTCTACCTGATCCCCAAAAAGACCGGGTATCTGAGACCTGTCTTAGACCTAAAGGACCTCAAAACACTATGGGCTGGATATTCAAACTGCGCCCAAAAAGTGCGCAATAGCAGGAGCAAGCACAAGTCCATTGTGCCCATGCGCAATAGATGCTATATTCAAAAAAGGAGCAAGCCAAATTGCACCAACAGCCAACTTCTGAATATCGCACAATCTGCGCCATAGCGCAACTAGGAAGGGGAAGCTGAGCAGATACGATGCACTATGGTGCAACAAGAGCTGCCCAGCTGAGCAGCCCAGAGGCGCCATAGCGCAAGCAGGGAGCCCCCCAGCAGCAGAGCGATGTAACTGCACAACCAGAGAGGTAGGTAGGGGCCCACCACCCATGCCACAGATGGGCACAGGAACACACTGCAGAAATGACAATGCACCCCCACACCCCAAGCACAGCACAACTGGTGGAGGGCTGGAATATCCACTGGCCCATGGGGACAAGCAAACAAAGCACAGCTGGGCCATGGTGCTTCATCACCAACAACATCATCAACAATGGCAGACACAGTACCAACATGCACAATCCCCTTGAGGCACATCTGAGAGACCGAACATGTGTCAGCACAAGAGGTACCCCACACGGGAAAGGGCATGCCCCTGACACCACCACCATTGATACAGCACCCTGCACAGTAGACAAGTGTCACAGCCCGACCCACCACAAGCCACAGCAGCCAGCACAGACAACCACAGTGGTGCGTGGAAGCATGCAGCACACTGAATGCAACACAGTGCAGGAGCAAACACACACCCATACCCATGGGGACACTAACACAGGGACGCAGTATGTGTGGCAACCAAGCCCCCAGTGTGGGCCCATGAAAACTGTGCACACACAGCCTGCAGTCTTCCATGGCACAGGGGTGACACCCACCCTGTGCATGAACTGTGGCCCTGTACGCCACCAGCATATGCCTGGAGCACAAGTCACAGACAGTGGTGCACAGCCCCTGCAACACACACAAGCCACAGCATGGAGGTGGGACAGCAACTGCGGAGGTCACAGTGTCACCCAAGGCAAACATGCACCACACCATTGACAGGAGGCAACCCAGCATTGTGACGGTCACAGTGGATGACCTGCAGGGACAGCCACCACTGACAGGCAGCAGACCTCGCAGGCCACAGACATGCAAGGGTGTCAGCTGCACAGGCCAAGGACGGGTTGACGGGGCACAATGGACACAGAGCATGCACCATGGACCACTGCACACAGTAATGCGATGCACAGAGAACAACACACACCACAGATACCGACTGATAGCCACTCCCACACCAGAGACACTTCCCCACGCACACACACACATACCCATGACTGAACCACCCCAGATGCCATGCACACCATTGCAACTGAGCACCTATAGCCAGCTGCAAATCAGAGCCCACCATAGTATTTATATCAAAATAGCTGTATTCAAAAATATAACAACAACAACAACAACTATTTACAACTATGTACAAACATGGGGCGGAGGGACAGGAACAAGGTAGGGATGGGTAAGGGGCAGGGGTGAACATATGGGAGAGGGAAGGTGGGGTGTGAGGGTTGGTCAAAGGGGGGAGGTTGTCTGCAGTTACTAGCAGCCAGCCTGGTCCTCTGCTGCCTGGGGCTGTTGCATGGGTTGCCTCCTCCTCCTCCTCACCCCATGCTGCTGAAGATCTCTTAGGATGGTGAGGGACTCTTGCGCCACCCGCAGAAGATCCTGGATGGACTGCTGAATTCGCAGGAGTATCCGCACACCTAGGACAAGGGATCACAGTCAATGGGTGTGACTGTCCATCCCCCTGCAGCCCACCCATTATGCATGGCATACAGCCATGTGCCACGCTCCTGTGATGGTGTGCGCCCACCCACAGTGACCGTGTCCACAAGACATGCCCAACCAGGCAGCAACAGCCATGTGTACCACTGCACACACCCACCGCCTATGTTCAGCACAGCACAACCAAGGCCGTACAGTAACGTGGCTATGCGGTGGGCAGGCAGTGCCACAGCCATGTGCATGCATGGACCACCATTGACGCACTCCCAGACATGCAGTGCCACTGGACAGTGCTGTCACATGTCGCATGCATGGCAGTGGTGTCCATGGATGGTGGCCATGCCCTGCTTCCCACCCTGTCACACAGCATGCAGTAGCAATCATGGTGTCATAGCACTCACCCTCATCGGGATGTTGATGGTGTTGGGGTTGGTCCCCGACATGCCCCCGTGCAGTGTCCTCTGCCCTCTGCTGCCACTCCAAAATCCTCCTCCACTCGGCCACGCCTCTGGGAGACAAAAGGGGAGAAACACATCAGTACAAACCCAAAGCATATTCCCCCTGCCGCAATGTGTGTGCCCACCCACCCAGCCAGACCCACCCATCCCATACCCTGTAAACACTGTCACAGCCAACCCTAGACTATCCCTCCCCTATGTGCTGGACACATAAGACAGTGTTACCCATCTGGACCATACAAGTGTGTAGATGTATCACCCACCTGGACGAGGCACCACGCCCCTCCTGGCATGCTACTGCAGAAGTGCAAGTAGCTCCGGCTCCCTCCGTCTAAGGTCTCCATACCCGGTGCCTGCACTGTTCGGCCGTTCTCCTGCAGCCAGTGGCCGCCTCCAGGTTAGTGGCCACCTCTTGCCAGACCTGGGTCCTGGCCCTGTCCAGTGGCACCTCACCAAACAGTGGGCCATAGTGTGGCTCCACAATGGCCACAAGGTTGGCCAGCTCAAGGGCACTCCACTGAGGGGCTCTCCTGCGTGCCATCTCTAATGCTATAGTAGGCAATATGGCATTCTGCAGTGCGGTACATCGCCACCATTCCCTATCACGCTGTCGGTACAGCGCCACCATTCCCTATCGTGCTGTCACCGAACAGCATGATAGAGGTGCAGCCATGCCAGACGTATAGCGCCAAGGGGGCAAAGGTCGGGCACAGGGTCATGGGTCTCTGGCGCAAGGCCACGCCACAGCGCCATTGGACATCTATGCATCTAGCACGATTGGTTGCCTGTGTGCCATCACCACAGTGAACTACTGCGCAGTTGTGCCACAGTGCCATGTAGTGACCCTCGCCATAGCGCCACTGGCACAATGGTGGTCGTGCCCTGAATTGCCTACCATGCACAGCACGTCATCAGCGCAGCAGATGCCTGCGTAAGCTACCTGGGCATGTGCAGTGCGGTGTACTACACAGGCCACAGATCTCCGCCATTGGCTCAGCATGTTCAACACAACTGCGCAAAATGCAAAAGCGCGATATTCAACCGTCATATGCAAATCATCCGATCAGCCATGCAATGGCGCAGCAGCATGATTTGCATCTCATTAAAGTTGCTCCACACCTAATTTGCATGGATCGCGCTATAAAATTGCAACACTGCTCTGCAGTGGCCTTATTCGGTTACTGCAGTTTATTGGTGAGTTGCATGCTGTGTGGTGTTTGGACTGTGGTATCAGGGTCTTGCTTTGTACTGCACAGTCACAGGTAACCACTGTCACCCATACAGGCTGAATAATGACCGAGCGAGGACTGGGTGAGGAGGACAACTATGGTGGGCAGAAGAGGAGGCCCAATTTCACCAAGGCCGAGATGGAGGCACTCTTTGAGGCCTACATTGATCAGGAGCCACTGCTCAGTGGACGGCGGGGCACCCCTCAGGCCCTTGCTGCTGCATGGGAGGGGGTGGCACGTGCCGTCAACCTGAATGGCAGCCACCAGCGCTCTGTACAGGAGTGTAAGAAGAAGATGGGTACCGACAGGAGGAGGGTGAAGGAGAAGGTGGCTGCCGTCAGGGCGGCATGTGCTGCAACAGGCGGGGGCCAGCCGGAGGTAGTGCAGCTGACTCCGGCAGAGGACAGGCTTGCTGCAAGCATGCAGCACAGTGCCATTGAGGGCATTCCAGGAGGTGGCTTCCAGACAGGTGGTAGCCTATCACTACATGGTACGTCATGGTCTGTTGGGGGGGAGGGTAGATCACATGCACTAATGTGTCCTTACTTTCTGTTACAGATCCTGTGCGTCTGCAGGGGTCAGCAGTAGAGGGCCTGTCTACTGCGGACAGTCATCTGGAGTTGGGGGAGGGACCATCCACCTCTGCAGGTAGCCGGCGAGCATTGCAACAGTGGGTCCGCCTGACTGCCAACACTGAAGTCGTTGAGACAGGTGTGGGGGAGGCCCTTCCTGTGTCTCAGCGGTCTGGCGTCCAAGGATGCCAGCACGCTGTGGCTGTGGCACAGACCTGCACCATTGATGATGCAACGACCATTATGGGGAGTGACATGTATGTGTCATGGAATGGACACACAGCAGGCCAGCTCACGCCCATGGACCTGGCTGGTTCCGACATGTGTGCCAACATGTCAGCACAGTCCCAAGCTGTGCCTGTCAGCACCAGTGGGGCAGCACCGGTGGCTGGTCAGGTCAGTGGCACTGTTGCGGCCACAGCAGCGGAACAACCGATCCCTTGGGCACAGCAGGTGGAGGGGCAGCAGCAGCAGTCACCCACCAGGACTGGGGGTTCAGGGTTCAGCGGTGGCATCTGTGCACCACCTGTGGACTTGCCCATACCTGGTCCTGGTGAGTAGCACCCACCCTCAAGGGGTGCTGAACATCAGGCCCTTCCATACCCTGAGGGACAGGTTGCCGAGGTGGCAGACAACCTCTTTGATAAGCACACCCACCTACTGTAGGCATCAGTACAGCAGCAGATGCGGCTTGCAACGTCCATGGAGGCACTGTGTGTAGCTCTGGAGCGGATCGAGGAGTGACACAGCAGGGACACCAATAGGATCCTGTCACGGATTGACCATTTGCGGGAGGATGTGACCACTGCCATTGACAGGCAAACACAGGCATTGGTCGCTGTCATGGCCACAATGGGCACACAGTCAGGTGCCCATGTGTTGCTCACATCGTGCAGTTTGCTATCCACTCCCCATTCCCGGCGTCATGCGACACCCACCCTGTCGACGCCGGGTTCAGCTGTGGGCATCCCGAGCACTCCTGGTGCAGGTATGTTCGGTGTGCTGCAGACCCCTGTGCAGGCACGGTCGCGTTCACACAGTGGAACCCCTGGTGGACCATCAGTGCCACCCCATGAGGCCTGTGGTCAGCCTGCCAGTTCTGCTGGGTCTCAGCGGGGCCACCCACGCTTCCGAGGCGGATGTGGCACTGTGCCGCAAAACTGACCTGTCTCCCAGTGCGGGCACTGTCTGGTGCTGCACTGTGTGCATTGTGTGTTTTGGTGGGCAGTGCACCGGTGGGTGCCCAGCCCTACACGCAGACACACTGTCCACCTGCACACCCTCCCGACTGCTGTCCACAGGTACGTGTGCATGATGATGCCTGCATTACGCTGTACACCAAAGTGCGATGGTGCCCAGCATCTCACACATGCACATAGACAGTCAGTGGACGTGGTGGCTTGTGGACGTGTGTTGCTAGTGCTTGTGTTCCGGCTCTGTTTTTCACTTGACCCCTGTTCACTTTGTGCCTATTGTGTGTGCATGTGTGTGTGTCCGCCCATGTAGCGTGTTACTGTTCACCCCTCCCTGGTTGTGTGTGCTTCTGTTCCCTGCCACATCCCTTGCCAGCATGCACCCCTGGTGTGTTTCCATGTGTGTATGGGGGTTGTGCCCTAGCCACTGGTGGTTGCACATGGCCCCATGACTTACCTGTGTTGGCTGAAGTGCTCCTCTGTGATGGTGTCCCGGTGCAGCTGGGCCAGCCGGATCAGTCAGGGATCCCGTCGGCCAAGGGGGGGCTGCCAATCCCCATCGTCACCGGCGTCACCATCGTCCCCATCGCTGTCCCCCTCTTTGACCTGTACGGCTATCCCACAGTCTTTGGCAATGTTGTGCAGGATACAACAGGCCAGGAATATCCCACAGGCCTTAGAGGGGCTATACTGTAGGGCACCGCCAGAGGTGTCCAGGCAACGGAAATGCGCCTTCAGCATCCCAAACACCCGCTCAGTGATGTTGCGTGTCAGGGCATGTGCCTTATTGAAGCGTTGCTGCGATGGGGTCGTGGGCCGCCGGTAGGGTGTGAGCAGCCAGGGATGGAGTGGGTATCCACTGTCACCTGTGTGGAGATAGTGGAGGTTAGTGTTTTGTTCAGGCTCAGACTCCCCCAAACCTTGTGTGCCACACCCATGGCACCTCTGGCTTACCCCCCCTTGCCCACGATTTGTCAGTTCTACATGCATACTCACCCACTAGATGACCTGTGGGGATGTCCCCACTCTTGAATCGATGACACAGTGCCGACTGGTACCAGAAGAAGGAATCATGTGCTGCCCCAGGGTGCGTGGCACAGACATTGATGATGCGCCCACTGGCATCACACACCACCTGGCAGTTGACACTGGCATATCCCTTCCGATTCATGTAGGTGGCCCCATCGGGGCCAGGTGGTGTGCGAATGGCCACATGGGTGCAGTCTATCACCCCTAGCACACCAGGCATATGTGCTACCTGTGGAACTCTGCATGTTTGCTGTCGCTCTGCAGCGGTGCTGGGGAAATGGATGTACTCTGCAGCATGTGGCAGCAGTGCGCTGAGGAATTGGGTGAGGATGCATGACATGGCTGACTGTGTTATGCCTGTGGTGTCCCCTGTTGGTCTCTGGAAGGTACCCGTGGCGAGCAAGCACATGCAGGCTGTTACCTTTGTCTCCACTGACAGAGCATGACTCCGTCATGTGGGTGCCTGCATCACATCACTGCACAGCTCACAGAGCCGCCTCAGTATTGCCCTGTTCAGGTGGTACTGGCCCACAATCTTAACATCTGTGTACAGCTCAAAGCTGGTGCAGGTTCGGTACTGCCTGTTGGGGGCATACCGCCGACGGCCCTTCCACGGCCACGTCCCCCTGCAGCATGTCTTCTCACCCCCCCACATTACAGCTTCCATGTGGAAGGTGGCACTGTCCATGTCCCTGGCTTGTGTTCCCCCCCAGCTGTTGTTGCCTTGTTCCCCCACTGTCCTGACTGCTACCTCCACTGCACCAGGTACACCTACTGGCCTCTGCACTCTGTGGCCTACACACCTTCCTTGCCCCATTCTGTGTTTTGTTTCCTGGCCTGCCCTCTTTCCCCTCTTTCTCTGTCTCTCTCCCTGCCTCATGTGGCTTCCTGTGAGCGTTCTTGCACCTCTTCCTTGCTTCTTTTATTTGGCTCATTTCCGCTTAGGCACAACTTCCGCCTGCTCCACTGTTGTGCATTGCGCAAGTCTTTGAACATCGACCGCGCACTTTATGCATGGTTCCACCACCTTTGGTTGCACATGCCTTCATTATCATTGCGCTGTTGCTCAGCGTGTTTTCAGTGACGCAACTGCCTCCTGCTGAATATCGCAGAATGGCGCATTTTCTGACTTGCGCTGGCGCAACCCTATTGCGCATTGCGCAACCCTTTTGAATATCCGGCCCTATATCTTTAATAAGAGAAAAAGTAAAATATAATTATAGATAACAATTTAATAATGAGTATTCAAATCATAAATCTATTAATGTTGCAGCCGTTGTTATGTCTAATGACATGACCTATGAAGAGACCTCCTTGAACCACTCTCAGTGTTTGTCTTATTCTTGGTCCTTTCAGAAATCACAGGAGCAAAAAGAGGAGATTCCTCTCCCCCATAACCACTCTAATTCAGTTTTAGAACCTGATTTCCATGAACGAGTGGAATCAGGGTTAATTAATTATGAATCCTGCAAAATATTGGAAAACAACAGCAGAACAAGAGAATCTACCCTTCCTCCCCTATCTCCTCCCTAATTACCTAAACATTCTAAATATTCTAATCATTACAGACAAGGAAAATTACTGAGTATTTCCATTTTTCCAAAGTAAAAACTAACAAATCGAATGAAAAAGGGGAATGTAGTATAAACATGCAAGAGATAGATCTAGATATGGATATGGACAAGCGATCAGAGGGGGATCCCATTTCACTGCATCCGACCAGGTTAAATCTCTTTAGTCCACTTAATTCTAGTATTATAAGAATTAATGACATCACTCCCACTTCTCCATACTTTAACCAACATTCCAACCCATCTCTCAGTAATCAATCCATTCTTGCAGGATCCCCTGATAAAGTTTTTGAAAGATTAGATCAGAAAGTTGAAAAAATAAATATCCCACAAGAAATATTAGTGCAATGACTGGATACCATCTCTAACTACACAATTAAAGCCCTGGCCCATCCAATCATGGCTAACATAGTCCTGCTTGAAGCCTTTAATGAACTAAAACATTACATGAGAGACCTCTCTAATCTGCATGTTGAAACTCAGGGCAAACTCTCACAGAGAATTGATGATCTTGAAAAAGCACTTTTGGAGGGAAAAAATACCCGTCATTTATCTTTTTCATCAGTCCATTTCCCTAGTCCCTTCCCCAAAAAAAAAGAAGAACAAAAAGGGAAAAAATACAAAGAAATATTCTGGAAATGGTACAACCCAAAAAATGGAGAATGGAAAGTTATCAAGAAAATGTAATCTTAAATTAAAGAAAATGGTTGGAATAACCACTGAACCTAATGATCCTGTAGAGCCTGATACTCCTAATATTCCTAATTTACATAAGGATCCAATAAGGAGCCCTTTAATAGAGTCTTCCCTAAATAATCCATCTTTGAAAAAAGTTTCAAAACCAAAGACAGAATCTCATTATACAGACTCATTTGAAGTGATTACTTCCAAAAATGCTAGGCAGAAAAGGACATGTAATACTAAGGAAGTCTCAAACGTTTTAGCTAATCAAGCATCTCTTCCCCCACTTAGTGATAAAAACTGCCCTACAAATCACCAAAATTCCTTAGTTATTAGTGGAGGTGAGGTGGTTTTTAAATTCGAAAATATCTTCCTGAAGTCATATGAAACCTCTGAATCACTTACTGAACTCATTAAGTATGTATTTAGATGCGAGTTAGTTATACCTAAGGCATTAAATGCGATCATGCATGTTTATAGAGATAAAATGGTGGAAACAAACCCTGTCTATGTTCTATTATCCGACATGATCAGTGCAAACAAAATATGGGCACAACAAAGAGAGCTAGATAGATTGGGTATTCTGATATCTTCCCCTGTAAATTGGACTACAATCTGGAAGCATGTCCATGGTGAAACCAAAATAAACTCTACTCCATCAGTTGACATTAAAAATTATACTATA
Organism: Neoceratodus forsteri; assembly: GCA_016271365.2. Taxonomy (NCBI): domain Eukaryota; kingdom Metazoa; phylum Chordata; order Ceratodontiformes; family Ceratodontidae; genus Neoceratodus; species Neoceratodus forsteri. Next base: position 57,397,347 of record CM057453.1, on the reverse strand, counting down.
TCTATTTTGAATTGGAATTTTGATAATATAGTTTTGAAAACTCTTTTTATTTTTGGAATAGAACATTTGCAGGGTGAAAATTCCATGTTGATGAAATCATATATTAGTAAATTATTGAGTTTTTATTTAAATACTGCTGTCTCCCCTTTATATTTTAAATCTGTATCAAGAATATTTCCAGAAACCAATGATACACAAATTGATATAGTAATAAATCTAAATCTTTACTCTGTTTTAATGCAAAATCGGACTAAATTGGATTGTGCCCAATTATGTATAGTTGATTTTACTGCTGGATCAGATCACTTTAACCAGAATAGTATCCCTGAACCTAGCCCTTGACTAGTTAATATAGGTCATATACATTTGGACACTGTACTAGATGACTCAAATACATCTAGCAATGATTCATTAATTGAAAATTAAAAATTTGTATCCTGGAATATAGCAGGTCTTTCCACTAAATATTTAGACCCTGATTGGCAGAAGTTCTGTCAAAAATTTTAAATATTACTTTTCCAGGAAACTTGCGCTATGGAATTGACATTATTAAATGGATATGAATCTTATTTTGTTCCTGCAAAAAAAGTAAGGAAGAACAGTAGACCTAGATGGGGATTGTCCACATTCATAATGATACGAAAGGGCCTTTTGGTTTTGGATCATATTATCCTGGATTATGAAATATTGTTACATGTTGTAAAATGGGATAATTATATATTTCTTATAGCAAATATTTATATCCCCCCTAATTATCACACTCTAACCAATAACGATGTTTGGTCCAAATTGGACACCGAAATAGATCAATTAATATTAAAACACCCAATTGATATAATTCTTTTGGGTGGCGATCTTAATGCTCGAACTGCTAATTCTGACAACTTATCCTTGCTTCAATCCATAGTTTATCTGGGAGATCTAGGAACAAGAAACTTCACTGACACTGTCCTTAACTGTGCTGGGAAGAAAATTTAATTTATTAATAGCAATCACTTTCTAATTCTTAATGGTAGAATTAAGGGAGACTTAATTGGAAACTCCACATATTTGTCATCATTAGGAAAGAGTATCATTGACTATCTGCTTATCTCTCCTGACAGTTATGCACATTTTCGCTCCCTTGTGGTCCTGATGAGACCAGAAAAGTGACCATGCAGCCTTGATAGCTGATATTGATACACTTGGTTTTGAGGGACATTCTGGAGTAGATAAAAGAATAATAAAAAATTTAACAAAAGATAATCAAATCCAGCTAGAGCCTAGAGGCTGATTAAAATTATCACTAGGTACAATTAATACAACAAGGATATTAGATCTGATGTACTCCCCCCAGATGGCCAAGTTATTCTCTGTAGCATGCAATTCTTGCTCCCCTCAAAATCTATATGAATTGTTGGAGACTGCTTATCAAGCAATTAGATCCAAAATATACAATTGTACCACAAATTCAACTAACCTAAATACTTGGTTTGACAATCATTTTAAAAAAGAAAAACAGTATCTAATAAACATTATCAGATATACTAAGACATTTCCCTTCAGAGAGAATTTTGTATATTTAAAAGAAGTTAGGAAACTATATTACAAGTTTCTTGAAAATAAAAAGTTGGAATTCAAGCAATATCAATGGGAAAAAATGTACGATATTATACGATCTAACAATACTAAGGCATTTTGGTTAATGGTCTCTAAGGGAGAAAGAAATGACCACTGCTCTTTATCAGTACATATTCCACAAGACACATGGATTACGCAATTTAAAAATCTACTTACTACAGACCCTCAGGTACATAGTTTGCATCAAACCTCGTCTAGGATCCTATTGGCTGAATACCAACCATTAACAGTCTTCTTTAAGGAAGTTGAAGATGCTGTATTTAAATTAGCTATAAACAAAGTCCCTGGTCCGGATCTTATTCCAGGTGAGATATATAAAAAATCACATGAATTACTGGGTATCATTCTTCGTAAATTTCCTTAATCTCTGTTTTAGAGAAAGATACATCCTGCCACCATGGAACAGGAACATTATAGTCCCTTTACACAAAAAAGGATCTTATCAGTCCCCTTCAAACTATCGCCCTATAAGTCTATTAGATACAAGTGATAAACTATTCTCTAGAATACTTTTAAATAAATGTCAGATTTGGGTTGGAAAACATAGAAACATAGAAACATAGAAGTTGACGGCAGATAAGGACCGCAAGGCCCATCCAGTCTGCCCATTTCTTTTTCTAGCTTATAAATGTGCCATCGGCCTTTGCTCTGTCAGTGACCTATCTATTCATAGTCATTTGTATTGTTCCCTTATGCCTATCCCATGCCTGTTTGAAGCCCTGCACTGTATTCATAGCCACCACTTCTTGTGGTAAGACATTCCATGCATCCACCACCCTTTCTGTGAAAAAGAATTTCCTCACATTCCCCCCTTAATCGGCCTCCCTCTAATCTCATGCTGTGTCCTCTTGTCCTGCTATTTTTCTTATATTTAAACATGTTAGACTCTTTCACCTTGTTTATGCCCTTAAGGTGTTTGAATGCCTCGATCATATCACCTCTCTCCTCCTTTGCTCAAGGGTATACATATTGAGCTCCGTTAATCTGTCCTCATATGTCTTCTGATGCAGTCCTGCACCATTTTGGTTGCCCTTCTCTGGACTGCCTCAATTTGATTAATGTCCTTGTGAAGGTGTGGCCTCAATACTGCAGTAGTACTCCAGATGGGGCCTAACCAGTGTCTTGTGCAGAGGATTATTACCTCCCTCTTACGACTTGTGATACCCCTACTAATACACCCTAACACCCCCTAGCCTTACCTACTGCTTTAGAGGTCTGCTTGGATGATTTTAGGTCATCAGTGATGATGATGCCCAAGTCTCTTTCTTCCTTTGTGACTGCTAGCAACTCCCTCCCAGCCTATAGGTGGCTTCAGGGTTCTCTTCCCTATGTGCATGATTTTGCACTTCTTTGCATTAAATCCCAGTTGCCACTCTTCTGACCATTCTGCTAGTTTATCCAGATCTCTTCTCATTCTGCCCACCCCATCTGGATCATCTACTCTGTTGCAGATCTTGGTGTCATCTGCAAACAGACAAGCCTTACCTCTAGTCCATCTGCAAGGTCACTAATGAAGATGTTGAAGAGGACTGGCCCCAGGACTGATCCCTGAGGTACCCCACTTGTGACTTGCATCTCTTCTGACTGTATACCATTTACCACCACTCTCTGTTTTCTGCCCACAACCAGTTTGCCACCCAGTTGACCAACTTCTGACCCACCCCGAGCCTACCCAGCTTATTTATCAATCTTCTATGTGGAACAGTGTCAAAAGCTTTGCTGAAGTCAAGGTAGGCGACATCAACTGCTCCCCCTTGGTCCACCACTCTGGTTACCCAGTCAAAGAAATCTATGAGATTAGTTTGACAGGACCTTCCTTTTGTAAACCCATGCTGTCTTGGATCCTGTGCCCCTATGGATTCCAATACAATCTATTATCTAATTTTCAATCAGGGTTTATTCAGGGGTGCTTAACCTTGGACAATATATACACATTAACTCATTTAATTGAGAAATACAAGGTATATAAGAAAATGAAGCTTTATGCATTGTTTGTAGATTTTTCTGTGGCATTTGATTCCGTGATAAGAGAAATGTTATGGGAAATTCTATATAAAAAAGGTTTACCCTTGGAATTATTAAGTCCTATGGTACTACTTCATTCAAATATGTACACAGCAATGACATTTGATAACAGTGGCAATATTACAGATTACTTTCAAATCAACAAAGGGGTCAAACAGGGGTGCTTACTAGCACCATTGTTATTCAATATTTATATAGACTCTCTTCTTTCATTTGATGAATCTTTACCATTAGACTCCCCCAAAGTTAACAATGTTCCTGTTCCTATATTGGCTTATGCAGACAATTTGGTGATACTTTCTCTTTCAAACACAGGACTCCAAAGAAAAATGGATTAACTTAAAAGTAAATTGTAACTATTATCACCTAGGAATTAACTTAACTAAAACTAAAATAATGTTTTTTGGTAGTAAATCAGTGGCTCTTAGAATTTATATTGAGAAACAGTTAATAGAGGTGGTGAAGTCATATGTTTATCTGGGATTTACATTCACATCAAATGGTCTGTGGAATGCACATATTAAAAAACAGGTAGACAGGGCAAAACTAATTGTGAAGGGATTACTCCGTTTTAACTCTAAGTTGGGAGGATCTACTGTATTGCCTGCTGTTAGAGCTGGAGAAGCAAAGATCATTTCATTACTTTCATATGGGGCGGAGATCTGGGGAACTAAAGAATATTCCCATCTAGAACTCTCCTTATCTTACTACTACAAGGCTATATTACAGGTTCCCCTCTCCACCTCTAATTCAATAGTACGTGCTGAGTTAGGCAGGATTCCGATAAAAGACATAATAAATCTAAGAATAGTCTCATATTGGCTGAGGCTAATAAATAAAAATGATAATAATAATAACTGTACGAGTGGTATCACCTATCTTTGTCTATTAGAAAAAATTCACTGGAATACTGAAAGTTTTCACTCCCTATGGTTAAAAAAGTTGACCACTATTCTTAAAAATATCAATAATTATCATCTGTGGAAAGATTTTAATAAGGGTATTTTGATTTCTATTCAATATGAAAATAAAATTAAAAAATATATTTTTAGATTAGCCCAAAAAAAAACAACAAATGGAGTCAGTTAAAAGCCAAAAACAGGCAATTTGGTTTAGTAAAAATAAAATTGACTCAGGGATCAAAAACTATCCGTTGTTACCCTTACCCCAAAACCTCCAAAAAGCAATTACTTGGGCTATGTTTGGAATTTTGATATCTAAGTATATTTACTTTAATCAGGGTAAAAACAATGAACCAAACACAGAGCAATTCTGCAGATGCAATAGGGGTTTCCATGAAACATTGGAGCACCTAATAATACAATGCCCTCTGTACTGCCATCTAAGAGACTCTCATTTTAAACAGTTTTTTACAAAATACCTGAATTTATGTTATGATACGGTCTTTATTCTGTTGCACCCCATGACCCTAGAGGATGCCATAATGATTGCTAAATTCATTGCATCTGTTATTCAGTTAAAAAAATGAATAAGGCAATTATCAGCCCATAATATTTTATTCTATTGCACAACTATATTACACTGGTAAAACTCTGAGTTATTTATATTATTTTATTTATCCTTTTTTAATTTCTGTACTTGCTGCTTTTAACTGTTGTACTATTTTAACTTTGTAATGTCCAAACTGTTATGTAATGGACGAACAAATAAATGATGATGATGATAAAGGACCTTAATCTGTATGTCCGGTACAAAAAGTTCTGAATGGTAACTCTGCCAGGCCTCATGCCCCTTCTGAAGAAAGGAGACTGGCTGTGTTCTCCAGACATGTAGGATGCTTATCTGCACATCTTAGTGTTCCCTTCCCACAGGAGGTTCCTCCGGTTTCTTTTCCAGGACGAGGATTATCAGTTCAAAGTGCTGCCCTTTGGCTTGTCTTCTGCGCCATGGGTCTTTACCAAGTGCTTAGCAGGAGCAGCTGCAGCTCTCAGAAGAGAGGGAATGCACATTTTCCCTTATCTGGATGATTGGCTTCTAAAGGCCCCATCCAGGGAACAGCTCCTGGGACTTCAGAGAGAACTCTTCAGTTGTTCCCATCTCTGGCCATCACCATCAACCTGCCCAAGTTGTTTCTGGTTCCATCCCAAAGGCTGCAATACAAAGGGGTGATTCCAGACGTGGCACAAGGGATGGCCTTCCTGCCTCAAAGCAGGGTGGAGTGTCTTATTGCCCAGGCTCAGGAGGTGGCCCAGAGTCATTATATTCCAACCAGAGTGTACCTGATGTTGATGGGACTGATGGCAGCTGCCATTCCGATCAATCCACTGGCCAGGCTCCACATACGCATCCCTCAGTGGACTTTTCAAGTATAGTGGGACCAGCAAACGGACAAACTAGATTAGTTGGTGCTGGTCTCCTCCCCAGTCTGCAAGGTGCTCCAGTGATGGATGGAGCCCCTGAACCTGTTGCAAGGAGTTCCATTCCAGATCTGTTCTCCACAAGTCCTCACCATTGATGCCTCCAGTTTGGGCTGGGGAGCTCATCTGGATCCCTTTCAAACCCAGGGTTCTTGGTCCCAGATCGAAACTTCACTGCATATCAATGTCCTGGAAATATGAGCAGTTCTGTATGCTATGCAGGCCTTCCAGAACCATCTTCTTCCGGGTCACCTGCTGATTCAGTCAGACAACCTCAGTGTAGTGTACTTTATCAACAAGCAGGGAGGAATGCACTTGTACCCCCATGCAGGGAGTCAATGAGAGTGTGGTATTGGGCATTATACCATGGCCTATCACTCTCTGTGGTCCACGTTCCTGGAATGCTAAACACTCTGGAGAACAGCCTCAGCTGGACTCAGTCCAGCATGCATGAGTGGGAGCTTCTCTCATCTGTCACAGAAGATCTGTTAGACAGATGGGGTCATCCAGAGTTTGACCTTTTTGCATTCCCACTCAACGCGAAACTGCCCAAAGTTTGCTCGCTTGATCCAGGGCCTGGTGTTTTCTGGTGAGATGCATTTTTCCTCTCCTGGAGTGGGAGGTTTCTTTACTCCTTCCCTCCATTTCCTTTGATTCAGATGGTACTCATCAAGCTGCAGATGGTGAGGCCAGCATGATACAGGTAGCCCCATTCTGGCCTCGTCAGATTTAGTTTCCTCTACTACAGAAGCTGGTGGAGGAACCTCCAGTTCCTCTCCCCCACTGTAGGAATCTGCTGACCCAGCATCAGGGGACCCTGGTCCATCACAACCTCATGTCCCTACACCCTTGGCTCCTGAAGATGTAGCTATCACTAAATTTGGGGTCCCCAACAGAGTGGCAGATGTCCTGGTGGCTGTCCAAAAGCCTTCCACCCATGCCACTTATGCCATGAAGTGGAAGCAGTTTGCTAAATGAGCTGCAGTCTTAATCTGGACCCTTTCACCTGTCCGGTGAACTAGATCCTGGATTACCTGATCTCTCTGTCTGACTCAGGTCTCCAGTACTCTTCCCTCAAGGTGCACCTTTTGACTATTTGGGCCATTCATGAGTCAGTGGGTGACCGTACTGTAGCTCAGCTGTATGACTCCCATACCTTTCTGAGGGGCATCCTGCATCTGAAACCCCTAATATGTTCTTCTGGCCCTGGTTGGGATTTGAATTTTGTTTTAGAGAAGTTGACCCTGTCTCCTTTTGAGCCAGTCGTGACTTGCGAGCTATGCTTTTTCCTGGAAAGCATTATTTTTAGTTGGTATTACTTCTGCTCGAAGAATTTCAGAGCTTCATGCCTCTGGTGCAAGGAGCCTTATTTGATTTTCCACAAAGATGCACAAATCCTAAATTTCTTCATAAGGTGGTTTCTGAGTGTATACTGAACCAGTCTATCCATCTTCCTGTTGATTTTTTACAGCATGCCAATCCAGAGGAAGCACAGCTCCACACGTTAGATGTGCACGTAAACTTGAAATATTATCTGCTGTGAACCAAGAGATGCAGATCATTGAAGCACTTGTTGTTTTGCCCCGGGTAGATAGGGCGTTCTGGTTCATAAACAATATTTATCTAAATGGTTGGCAAATTGCACTGTGTTCTGCTACAATAAGTACAGCAAAGAATTGCCTGGAGTGGCCAAAGTTCATTCCACAAGAGGTATGGCTACCTCTGTGGCCTGTTTTAGAGGGGTCTCAGCTGCCGACATTTGTGCCACTGCTACCTGGAGTACCGTCCATACCTTTACCAAGCACTACAATCTGGACATTACCTCTAGAGCCCATGCTGGATTTGGCAGGGCTGTGCTGCAGGACCTCCTGTGTTAAGCTTAAGGACAGCCTTCCTCCCAGACTGTTTGCACTTGTAACTGCTTGGGACTTGTTCCTGCGTTGTGACCTGATGACTGAGATACCCCTGAAGAAGATAGAATAGTTACGCAAGAACTTACTGTAACAGTAGATCTTCGAGGGAATCTCGGTCATCAGGACTGCTTTCCCTCCCACCATCTCCCTCCTTTGGCAGCTTCTTCCTGGAACTGGCTATTTGGTGTATCCAGTCTTTCTTATAGGCCTGGGCACCTCTCTCTCTCTCTCCTCGGTCCCCCATGGCTTGAGCTATGATCTCTTTGTCTCCGGAGGAAAGAACTAAGGAGAGAGTGGGGCCGCTCACGTCTTTATAGGGTTGGTGGTGTGAGCTGCCCCAGTTGTACTGCTGCAAATCTGTGTGGATCCTGCTTCACCAATGATTAAATTCCTACAGTGAGACCTGATGACTGAGATCCCCTCAAAGATCTACTGTTACAGTAAGTTCTTACGTAACTCTTCTTTGTGGGGTCACCACCATTTGGTATAACTGAAGATCTCAGAACAGTTCTCCTGATTGTGAAAAGTTTTTGAAATACTTGTAACATGGTTTTGGATTTTTTTTATTTTGAATGATTTCCCCATATGGTTCTAGAACCTTACAATAATTGTTTCATGTTTTTTTAGGATTAGAAAATTACTGCTTATATCCTTTTGTAAATGATACATTAATTTTTCTTTTATTTTTTCTCTTGCAGGTATCCTTCTTTCTGTCTCTTTTACCCTGGAGATTTTCTGGCTGATCGCATGCAAAGGCAGATCGCTCACATCTCCCACTGTCTTTGTTTTTCTGTGAAGCTAATATGTGACATATACCCATTCACATATGCATTATGCATTTTGATTTTGTTTAAAGCTATTGAAATATGAGTCTGTAAATGTGAACTTTACATCTTGAAATGGTTATATGTCACAGTTCAGATATTTTTATTGATGAATCTTGTCTTTTGCGTATATTTTTTTGTTAATGAGCACTTATGTTTATTCATGAGCTGTTGGTATAAATGTATGATGTTCTGTCTCACTACCACATCCCCTGATGAAGAGTTTCAGCTTGAAGTGCTGGGGCTTAGTGGTGTGTGGTCTAGGTCTGTACATACACCGCACACATCTGGCAGTAAAGCCATTTTGATCGCAAGTTTTGGTCGGAGTGCTTTATTTAGGTTCTTGAGTGCAGGCTCCTGTTCTTGCCTAAACATCTTAGCTCTCTCCCACCAGATAAGGAGTTAAGAAAGCTGAACCTCATGGGTAAGAGAACCTTTGCCTCTACCACACTGGGCCTCAGAATAGCTATCAAGTCCACATGCTCAAATTTTAGAATACCCTCTGAAACAAGGCCAACGCGGTTGCCTAGGCCTTTCCAAAGGGTCCCCAGAAACAGGAGATGCTCAGGGTCCTCCAGACTGGAGCTGATGTAGGTAAGCACCTCTTGAGGTTTATCTATGATATTTCAGATGCCTCAGCCAGGGCAGCTGCAACTGGCATCTGACTCAGTAGGTATTCCTGGCTCAGAGTGTTAGGATTCACTAATGATGTCCGGCAATCCATTTTGAATGCCCCTTTCAGAGGTTACAAGCTCTTTGGGGCAGATGTGCAGGATATTCTCAATGACCTGCAAGCCTCAGGGAGGACTCTTCACTCTCTCTCTACCACACCTAACCAAGAAGTGATCAGAGGGTGCCATTTCGTTGTGCCACCAACAGACCCAATTCTGGTACCAGATAGGGCAAGCACAGAACAGCAGCAGCAGCCTTGCCTGCCCCCACCTTCACCACAGCTAAAGCCCCCAGAGGTGGAGGTGCAGCCCTGTCCGCAGCTTCAGTCCAACTCCTTACTAGACCCCCACCCTCCAGTACTCCAGGAGGGGGGTGGTAGAGGTAGTTCTTCCCTTCACCAGGACAGGTGGAGAGAGATTACAACAGACGCCTGGGTCCTGCAACTCATACAGAAAGGTCACATCCTTGAGCTTCTGCAGTTGCCTCCAGATGTTCCTCTAAATCATTCAAACTACCTCCAAATCACATTCCAGTGTTACTGGAGGAAGTGCAAACATTGCTACAGAAAAGGGACATAGAACTAGTTTCTGGAGAACAGAGGAACATGGGGTTCTATTCTCACTTCTTCCTAGTTCCCAAATCCACAGCGGACTTGAGGCCCATTCTGGATTTGCAAAACCTAAGCTTCTACATCCAGTACAAGAAGTTCAGGTGGCAACTCTGCAACCCCTGCTGCCTCTACTGCACAAGGGACACTGGATATGCTCCCTACACATGCAGGATGCTTACCTGACAATCAAGATCTGCACCTCATCACAGGAAGTACCTCAGGTTCCTGTTTCGCGGGGGGAACACTGCCAGTTCAGGGTACTGCCCTTTGGCTTGTTATTAGCACCACAGGTCTTTACCAAATGTTTAGTGGTAGTGGCAGCAGCTCTCAGAAGGGAGGAACTACATGTCTTCCCTTACGTGGACAACTGGCTGCTCAAAGCTCAGTCCAGGGAGCAACTGTCTCACACCCTAGTGCATACCAGACAGCTACTTAACACCCTGGGGATTACAGTTAATCCGTCTAGATTAGTCTTGACTCCTTGTCAGCACCTCCAGTTCATAGGAGCTATACTGGACACCACCCAGGGCTCAGCTTTCCTGCCCCAGGACAGGGTAAGCTTCTGATAGCACATGCCCAGGTCCAGGAGCTTTACAGCAACAAGTATGTCACAAACAGGACATTCCCGAGACTGCTAGGCCTTATGGCAGCAGCCGTTGTTACGGTTATTCTAGCACAGCTGCACACGTGGATCCTCCAGTGGACTTTAAGAGCTCAATAGGATCAACACACCCATGATCTCGAACAGAAGGTTCTAGTAACATCGCCTGTAAAGAAGGTACTTCTGTGGTGGATGTAACCCAGCAATCTGCTCAAAGGGGTTCCTTTCCTGATCCCTTCCCTTCATCAGATCCTCACCACAGACATTTCAGATGGGCTGGGTGGCAAATCCGTGGCCTAATCAGACTCATGGTACTTGGATCAAAGTGGAGACTTCCCTCCACATAAACGTCCCAGAGATGAGAGCCATTCTGTATGGCCTGCAAGCCTTCCAGGACCACCTGCCCCGGGGCCTCTGCTGGTACAGACATCATTAGTGTAGTGCAGTACATAAACAAGCAAGAGAGGACTCATTCATACTCCTGTGCAGGGAAGTGATGAGAGTCTGGTACTGCACTCTAGAACACATTCTACAACTGTCAGCAGCCCATGTTCCAGGCATCCAAAATGTCCTGGCAGACAGGTTAAGCAGCTCGCAGTCCAGAATGCACAAGTGGGAGCTGTTGATCTCGATAGTGGAAGACCTATTAGACAGATGGAGTCATTAAGAGTTGGACCTTTTTGCGTCCCCACTCAATGCAAAACAGCTGCTTTCTAGGAGCGTGGATATGTTGTTCATCCACACTCTTTGGCATGTCCCTTTCCCCTTTAAATCTGTCTGGAAGTCGTCAAGCTGGCTCCTCCCACCCACCTGGGTTGTAAATACCTCGGCTCCACCCCATGACTCCAGATCTTCCTTTCCGCTGGAAGATTCAGGTTCCCTCGTGCTACTTCTGCAGTATCATATGCCCTGGATACTAATCGATGGTTTTCACCGCAATCGCTTTCTTTGAAACTCGTACGAGTTTACAATTCCGACCCCGACCCCATCGGTCTCGATCGAGGACCAGGACCCCTTCAGTAGAAAAACTGAAAAAAGGTCACAATCACTCGGAAGAGGCGTCGCCACTGATCCTCATCCTCCTCGGACAAGTAGAGACTTCGATGGAAGCTCCATCGACGTTATGAGGACCTTATGTGGCAACAGCTAATTCTGACTGGTCATAAGCCGGCTCCGCCTGCTACACTGGCCATTACTTGGCCCCAGTCTCTTAGGCTGACACGCCAACCCCTCCGGAACTGAAGACTCCGGTTCTTCCTCCAGTAGGACCAGCACGAAGAACCAGCAGAAGCACAAGAAGAAACCTTTTCGGTACTCTTCTCCTGTGGTTAGACAGCCCTCCTTCCAGGGAAGTCAGCACCAACAGCAGGCTCAAGCTTGGCACCCCAGGTCCGAGCAGTGTGTCCCCAATAGCCCTGCAAAGGAGGTCGAGGTGCCGGTCCAGGAGCCTCCTCCTCCTCTAAGCCTGCTCAGTGATGGGTCAGGGGTGGCCACCCCTACACCCATCATGCCAGTTCTGTGTCCTCTGGTGGGGGGCCGGCTCTGCCACTTTTTTTCTGCCTGGTCCGGTATCACTTCAGACAGGTGGGTCCAGGAAGTGGTCAGTCGGGGACTGCCTCTAGAATTCAAGCAGTACTCTCCCTGCCAAGACCGTGCCCATCGGGATGAAAGGATCTCAGTTTGCACTCAGTCAGCCCTTCGGGATGCCATTGCTCAGCTCCTCCGCAAGGAGGCGGTAGCTCCAGTGCTGGATCCTCCTACAGACCCAGGCTTCGTGTCCAGGTACTTCCTGGTGCCCAAGCGGACGGGAGGTTGGTGCCCCATCTTAGATCTCCATTACCTGAATCAATATCTCGGGTCTCACACCTTCCTGATGGTAACTCTGAATCAGATCATACCACCTCTGGAGCGAAACATGTGGTTCTGTTTACTGGATCTACAGGACGTGTTTTTCCACATCCCAATCCATCCGTCCCACCAGCGGTTCCTCCGCTTCAGGGTGGAAGAGACCCTGTATGAGTTCCAAGCCATGCCGTTCAGCCTGTCATTGGCCCCTCGGGTCTTAAAGTGCATCGCAGTGGTGGTGGCCCATCTACAGCATCAAGGGGTTCGGATATACCCCTACCTCAACAATTGGCTCCTGGTGGGTTCCTCCCTGCAGGAGGTGGAGAGGTCCGAGGACCTGGCCCTCCGAACCTGTTCCTAATTAGGCCTCCTGATCAACGAGACCAAGTCAGAACTCATGCCCTCTCAGGTGATGGGCTTTATCAGGGCAGAGCTCGACTCTCGTCAAGCCAGAGCTCGGCTCCCGGTGGACAGGGCAGAGGTTTCCTCCTTTGCCCAATAATTTCTGGTTAGGCACTTGTGCCCTGCCTGGGACCTCCTGCGCCTTCTGGGTTTCACGGTGGCGTTCACCTCAGTGGTCCGTTGCGCCAGATTGCACATGCGTCCCCTCCAGTGGGAGCTGGCCGCTCAGTGGACTCAGCATCAGGGTCACTTTGACCAGCTGGTCACTGCCACCCAGAAGATGTGAGACGCTCTTCAATGTGGACCATCCCAGGTCGTCTGGAGGAAGGGATCCCATTTGTCTGCTCCAAGCCGATGGTCGTTCTCACGACTGATGCCTCTCTCATGGGCTGGGGAGCCCACATGAGGGACAACAAAACCCATGGGTTCTGGGTCCCTGAGGAGTCCTGATGCCACATCAACCTGCTGGAGCTCAGAGCAGTCAGACTGGCACTGTCAGCTTTTGCTCCTCAGCTCCGGGATCAAGTGGTTCATATCTAGACGGACAATACCATGGCCATGTACTACCTCAGCAAACAGGGCGGCACGCACTCCCATCTGCTATGCAAGGAGGCGCTCTGGATCTGGACCCTCATCAGCCGGTTGGAGGCAGATCTCCTTGCCATCCATGTGGCAGGAATCTTGAACCAACTGGCGGCATAGGCCAGACATCCCAAGAGTGGTCTTTCAACCATCTAGAGGTAGCTTACAATCTGTTCTCCAGTTGGGGCAAACTGTTGGTAGACCTGTTTGCCTCCAAGGAGAACACCAAGCTGAGGCTGTACCATGCCCCCCCCCTCAGCAGGGCTCGCTGCAGAAGGATACCTTCTCAAGGCCGTGGACCCCAGGCCTCCTCTATGCTTTCCTCTCATTTCCCTTGATCCACAAGGTGTTACTCAAGGTGAGAAGGGACAAGGCGAAGGTGATCCTGGTAGCCCCAGATTAGCCCTGCCAGTTCTGGTATCTAGCTCTCCCCAGCCTCAGCTGCAGGGCCCCGGAGCGGCTTTTTACTCGCCCAGACCTGATATTACTGAACCATGGGAAGGTATTCCATCTGGACTTTCAATCCCTGCACTTCACAGCCTAGTACCTGAGTGTCTAGAGTTCCAGGCTCTGGGTCTTTCAGAGGATGTCTACACAGTTGTGCAGGCATCTCATAAGGAATCGATCAGGAAATGTTATGCCTTCAAATGGAAAAGGTTTTCCATTTGGTGTCAGGGTAAGAGTTTGGACCCCTTATCTTGCTCCGTGGCTAACATTTTAGACTACCTTTGGTCTCTCTCCAAAGGGGGTCTACGGTCATCGACCCTTAGGGTGCACCTGCCAGCAATTTCCGCTTACCGGGCATGGGCCAGTCAGTCGACATTGGCACAGGAGACAGTGGTTGGGTGCTTTTTCAAAGGCCTGGATCACATATCCCCTCCGGTGTGTGAACCTCCACCTCCGTGGGATCTTTTGCTGGTTTTGGCAAAGCTTATGGGCAAGCGATTCGAACTCATGTAGAAATGTGAGCTCTCACACTTGTCATGGAAGACTACCTTCCTGGTGGCTATCACATTAGCCAGAAGGACAGGGGAGCTCCAGGCACTTTCAGTGGACTCCCCTTATCTAGTCTTTCACAGGGACAAAGTTGTCCTGCGCCCCCGCCCGAAATTCCTTCCGAAGGTGGTGTCAGAGTTTCACCTTAACCAGGTGTTGACTATGCTGATATATTACCCTAACTACACCTCGGACGCTGAGTACAGGCTCCATACCCTGGACCTTAGACGTGCTCTCTCCTAGTACAAGGAGAGAACGGTGGAAATTCGGGGATAGGATCGCCAGCTTTTTGTCGCCTACGCTGAAGCTGCTTCTTGCAGACCTGCAGCCAAATGGACCATTGCAAGATAGATTACATCATGCATAGGTCTGTGCTATGAGTTGGCGGGCAAGGAGCCTCCAAGAGGGATAAGAGCTCATTCTACCCGCCATACTGCTGCATCAGTGGCTGCCTCCAGGGACATCCCTATCCTGTAAATCTGTTGGGCTGCTACCTGGAAGTCAGCAAACACCTTCATTACCACATCAACCTTGAGTCACGTCGGGATGCTGGTTTTGGGGCCTCGGTTCTCCAATCTCTGTTTCCTAAGTAGGGGGTGTGCACCTTGCTTCCCTTCTCCCAGAGAACTGCTAGGAGTCTGCCAAAGAGTGTGGATGAACAACATATCCACGCTCCTAGAAAAACAGGTTACTCACCTGTAACAGTTTTAGGAGTGGTATATGTTTTCCATCCACACGCACCCACCCGACCTCCCCAGCTTTAGGTGCACTACCTTGCTTCCAGCGGGCTAAGATCTGGCGTCATGGGGTGAAACCGGAGTATTTACCACCAGGGTGGGTGGGAGGAGCCAGCTTGAAGACTTCCGGCCAGATTTAAAGGGGAAAGGAACATGCCAAAGAGTGTGGATGAACAATATATACCACTCCTAGAACTACTTTTACTGGTGAGTAACCTGTTTTTTCTGCTCGCTCATGCCAGGGCCTGGAGTTTCCTGGTGAGACGCGTTGTCCCTCTCTTGGAAAGGGAGGTTCCTCTACGTCTTTTCTTCCTTCCCTCTAATTCAGAGGGTGCTGATTAAGCTCCAGATGGAAGGAGAGACTCTGATACTCATAACCCCTTCTGGCCTCATCAGGTCTAGTTCCCCTTTCTGCAGCAGTTGGTGGTGGAACCTCCAGTACCTCTACTGTTGTGCAAAGGCTTGCTATCACAGGAGCAGGGCATTCTGGTCCACCTGGACCTCATGTCCCTACATCTTCATGCATGACTCCTGAAGGCATAGCCATGGCTAAATTTAGAGTGTCTCAAAAGGTGGCTGATGTCCGAGTGGCCACTAGAAAACCCTCCACCAGGGCCACTTATTCCAGGAAGTTGAAGCGTTTTGCTCTGTGGGTTGATTCCCACCACCTGGATTTCTTCACTTGTCCAGTGAATCAGATTCTGGAGTACTTGTTGTCACTCTCAGATAGAGGACTGCAACACTTTTCCATTAAGGTGCACCAGCTGCTATTTCAGCTTTCCACGTGCTTACTGATGCCCAAATGGTTTCACAGCTGGAAATGTCTTGTACATTTCTAAGACGCATTTTATACCTGAAGCCTCCCATCCGCAATCCAGTACTGGCTTGGGACTTGAATTTTGTGTTGGAGAAGCTGACTTTGGCTCCTTTTGAGCCAGTCACAACTTGTGAGCAATGCTTTCTGTCACGGAAAGCATTATAGTTGTTATTACTTCTGCTTGAAAGATTTCTGAGCTTCAGGCTCTTATGTCTGAGCCTCATTTGATTTTCCACAAAGACAGTGTGTCTTTGCGTACCAACCCTAAGTTTTTACCAAGAGTGGTGCCTGAGTTTACTTTAAATCAAACCATCCACCTGCCAGTTTATTTTCCAGAGCATGCCAATCCATGGGAAGCATTGCTCCATGCTTTAGATGTGCATAGAACACTCAGACACTATGTGCATCATACGAAGGACTGCAGGAAGTCCTTGCAGCTTGAAATTTTGCCCCTGGAAAAAAGGGCATACCAGTTTCTAAACAGTGCCTATCCAAATGGCTGGCTAACTGTATACTTTTTGTTACAGGAAGTATGGTACGGAACTTCCTGGGGTTGTTCATGGTCATTCAACCAGAGGCATGGCCACTTCCGTTGCCTGTTTCAGGAAAGTTTCAGCTGCAGAAATCTGTGCTGCTGCAATGTGGAGTACTGTCCACACTTTCACAAAGCGCTACAGTCTGGACACTGCCTCTCAAAGGGCAAGCTTTGGCCTGCCTGTGCTTTAAGGCCTCCTTTCTTAGGCCAATAGCCTCCAGCCACTCAGACTGTCTGTCAGTACTGCTCGGGGCTCATTCCATAGGTGTGGCCTGATGAAAGAGACATCCTCGAAGAGGTAGTAGTAGTAATAAACTTTATTTATAAAGCACCTTTCAAATTTCGCGGTGCTGTACAATAGAACAATAAAATACATAGTTAAATAGATACAAAAATAGACATAGCTATAAAGATAAAATTACATCAGATAAGTAAATTTAAATCATTAAAATCTAAGAGAATTGACTAAAGACTAAAAAAATGGTTGATGAAAAAGGTTTTTAGTTCAGTTTTAAAACTTAACAGTCAGGCATACTCTTATCGATGAGGTAGAGAATTCCACAGGGTAGGCGCCGCATGCCAAAAAGCTCGGGCGCCAGAGGTTTTCAAATGCACCCTGGGAATCTCTAGCAATCCCTCATCAGCAGATTGGAGAGGATGGAGGGGGTGGTAGGGAGTTAGAAGATCTTTCAGGTAGCTGGGTCCCTGTTTGTGTGGGGCTTTAAAGATTAGCAAGCCACCCTTAAAGGTGATTCACCACTGAACAGGCAGCCCGTGCAGTTCACGTAGCACGGGCATATGACTAGCCCTAGATATGCCAGTCAAAAGCCTGGCCACAGCATTCTGCACTACCTGCAAGTGGCGAATATCAACCCCTGGAAGCCCTAGGTAGAGGGCATTACAATAATCAAGGCAGTTGGTGACAAAAGTGTGGACCAGAGTAGCCAAATCATCCAGGGGCGCCAGGTGTTTCACCCAGGTGATATTCCTCAGATGGTAAAAAGAGGACTTGACAATGGCCGACACCTGAGGTTTCAGAGTCAGACCACTGTTAAAAATAATGCCAAGGTTCTTCACCCAGTCTGAAGTGCACAGCTGAACACAGTCAAGCCATAAGCCCGATGGTTGTCCAGCTCCTAAACCTACCCCCGGGTGGCAGAGAAGATGGTTACGTAAGAACTTACTGTAACAGTAGATCAAGAGAATCTCATTCATCAGGCCATGCTGTCCCACCCTCCATCCTCCTTGTACCCGTTCCTTCATTCCTGTCTCTTTCCTGGATGGTATACCTTCTGTTCTACCTTTCTTGGTAGCTGGAACCTTTAGCTCTCCCTTGGTTCCTCAGGAGGCAGCCTTCTGAGTATGGTCTCCAGCGGTGAACTGAGAAGGGTGCAGGACTACCCATGTTTATGTAGTGCAGGATGACATCTGACATTGCCATGGGCGGCTTCTAGTAAACTGCTAGCAAAAAAGTTTCCATGTGGTCTTAGCGCCTGTTGGCTATAGTTCCATAGGCATGGCCTGATGAAAGATTCTCTCGAAGATCTACTGCTATGATAAGTTCTTACCAAACTGTACTGTTTATACCAGAACTGACAACTGGGGAGGGGGAGGACCACTAGGAACCAGGGACTACTCACATTTTACTGGGAATGGGGATTGGAAGATAGGGGTGCTACTAGACATCAGGGAATACCTGATTTTTATGGGACCGGGCAACTGGGGGCAGGGGTGCAAACCTGCTGCCACTTTCCATGCAGATGGGTCCATAATGGGCATGCAAATGACCCCTTAGTGCCCTGCATGCCCAATAGGCTCACTTGCATGGGGCCATCTGAATATCGTGCCGTGAGCTACCAGCCCCATCGGGTCTGGTGGGGCTATTCCCTGCACTGCCTGGATCCATGTCAGGGCAGTGCTACTTGGCTTAGCACTGCACTGACGTGCCCCTATATTCAGTCAGATCATGCTGGTGCACTATCTTACTGAGTATAGCATTCTCAGGGTCATGGGCAAGTGCAGCACACACCTTTGTGCTCCGCTGTGCCTATTTTTGAATATCTGGCCCCTGGTGTTCACTAATGCCAAGCAAACAGTTCCACAAAACTTGAGACTCCATGACCCACTAGTGTTACACAATGGACAGCTAATCTTAGTGAGCACTGAAAAAATCCTAACACTCAGCTAACAGTTCACCCCACATCTTTGACAACATATGAGCTCCCTTGGAAAACACTATATCTGGAGTGTCCCTGGCCTACGTTTAAAGATTATTAATGTCCCTGTAACCCTAGTGTCAGAATGGGTCTAATCCAGTGTTTGTCAAGTGGTGAGGCCAGCTGCTTAGGGAAGGCTGAAGTACACCTGAAAAAGTACTGTATTTACTGTAAATGTTGAATCTGTATGTTCTATGTGAAGGGATGAGGCAAACTGAAAGTGGATAATGGAAGGTGAATTTATGTACAAAATGATGGTCAGGAAAAGCACACAGATCCAATTGTCATTTCCAGGAGTGACTGGGAAAAATGAGTAGTGCAAATAACGAGAGAAGAAGAAGAAGAGAGGCAACAACTGACCAATAAAATGACAGCAGAACAGCACAAATAAAAGGGCTAGGCAGAGAGGTACTAGGAGCAAGAGCAGGAGGGAGCAGAATGATCCTTGAGAAGGTGCTCAAGAGCAGAGTGAAAGGGAAGACAGGCAGAGGTGGGCAGGAAAGCTGTTCCAGATAGAGAAAGCCATATAACCTGTGGAGGCATTACAAAGAGGGGTAGGTAGCAAGGGTCCAAGCAGAAGTTTCAGAAGGTAGAGAATAAAATGAAAAAAATGAAGATAAACTGGACTACTTGGAGGAATTTCTCTGTGCAAAATGTCTTATCTATAGGGAGCCCCAAGGTTATTTCCATATTTGTGGAGGCTAGGTTTTTCTCCCATGGCTTGGAGAAAGCTCACTGTGAAGTCTAAGAACTAATACTCTAATCCAGGATTATGAATGAGTATTGTAATCCCATGTCTGAGCTACTGTAAACTGGAAAATAAAAAAATGTTTCTGTCATATTTCCTGTAAGGTCCTCCTCCTATCCATTTCCGCAGAGAGGTGGGCTGGTACATTGCAGGTTACCAAGCCGGTGCTCTAAGCAAGCAATAATACCCAACAGGGTGGGCAGTATTGGGCAATACCAGACCACCCAGGAAGTGCGGCGTCAGGCCTTATAGCCCCTGGAAGGTCCGGTATTGCCCATACCACCCACCTTGGAGGATATTATTACACTTAGAAAATGGGCACTGTGGCATTTTTATATGGATATTAAAAGAATTTAAGAAAACCAAAAAAAAAAAATACATTAAGAACGCAGTTTATCCCAGTGTTGCAAAGTAGTCCCTGTTTTGTGCTGTTCTGTATCCTGTATCTCCTCCCCAATCAGAGCCATTCTGTTCTACTCAACCCCGGCACCACAATCTCCAGAAAAAGACATGGAGTTTTATTCCCCTACCCCCAGCAGTCTCCGGCTGTTTTTCTGTTCAAATGAACACTTGTCTGCCTTTTCAGCAAGACTTTGTACTACTGTTTTGCGGTTGGAAGATTCGACAGTTAGGCATGCGAATCTGCAACAGAAAAGCAGGACGTGGAGAACTACGAGGTGAGGGTGACACGGCAGTAGTCTAAATCTTTTATTTTTTTTCCATTTTGTGATTTCTGAGTGGGAGATGTAGTTTGGTTGTGCAGGGGGCGGCTGTGTAAATGACAGGGCTGATGGTGGCTCCAGCGAGAATAGCGCCACGTGTTTCGGGACTGGGACAGTAAGAGTGCAATCGGGATGTAAAAGTACATGACTTGAAAGGGCAGACTGGTTATGGAGCCGATTGGACTGTCGCGTGTTTTGTTTTTTTTTTGTCAAATGTGGCTAGTAGCTAGTGATAGACCCCTGTAAAACAAGTAGCATGTGTGGCAACCCCATTAGTGGTAAGTCGCCCGCTAAGCTAGAAAAATAATGGCAGCACATCTGGTACTATTTTTTTTTTTTTTTACAGGGCTATAACTGAAAGTTAATTTACTCCACTGGTATACCTGGAAACCATACCCCCCCTGGTATACCTGGCAACCAATCAGGATCCTTAGATTTTTTAGCCCATTTTTGAACCACTAGTCTACACTGCCTTTGCGCTTCAGGTCATGTCCTTGCATCACACTGGAGTACAACAGAAAAAAAAGCAACTCTGTTCGGTCTTGTCGATACCTCTGTACACACAAAAGACCATCATGTACCTTCTCATGGCTCTTGTCCCCCACACCCAATTATTTGGTGGTCCTGCACTGTACCCTCTCAACCACTTCAATGTCCTTTTTGTACTGTGCAGCCTAGAACTACACACAGAACTCCAGGTGTGGCCAGACCAGGGCCTTGAAGAGTGGATTGATCACATCCTTGCCGTTCTGATCATCCTGACAGCGGTCATGCACTGCTTGGCATTTGTCAGCCCCACATCTATCATTACTCCAAGGTCTTTTCCTCCATCACTGCAATAAACGGAGCCCCAACCCAGTGTGCAGGTCCTACCACTCACAAGTGTGACAGTTACCATTTTGCTACACTGAATTGAAGACTCCTGTCGCCCTGCTTGTTCAGATTCTTTATCCCCATCAAGGGAGTCAGCCACTCTAGGGTCATCAGCACATTTAAACAGAGCCAAGCTTCCAGACTGTTTATGAAAGTCCTGAAAAGCAGTTCCAAGCGATGCCACCAAGTAACCTTCTCCAGTCCCCACTCATATTGCCTGTCCCAACAGCCCTGTGTACTGCCCCATGTCAGTTAGCAATCCACTTTGTGTATACCACAGCGCTGTGCTTTGCCTCCAAGCTTGTGATACACCAGTGTCAAAGGCCTTGCTGAAGTCCAGATGGACTATGTCTGTTGCCCTGCCCATCCACCCACTCTAAGAAGATAATCAGGTTGGTTTGGCATCTTTCACTAATAAAGCTATGTTGTGAGGGGGCAAGAACCCTGATCTCAACCAAGTGATTCTTTATTTTATCTTTGATAATGGCTTCCAGGGCTTTTAGAATAAAGTTGCTTTGGTCTGGCCTTGCTCCCTTCTTGAAGAAGGAACAACAGAAACACAGAATTTGTCAGCAAATAAGGACCGCTCGGCCCA
Source organism: Neoceratodus forsteri (assembly GCA_016271365.2). NCBI lineage: Eukaryota > Metazoa > Chordata > Ceratodontiformes > Ceratodontidae > Neoceratodus > Neoceratodus forsteri. Next base: position 57,375,636 of record CM057453.1, on the reverse strand, counting down.
CCCAGCCTATTTCCCCTACCTACAGTACAAAGCTGAATTTAATGCCACTCGATGAAAGAATGATTAGGGGGACATGATATTAAGCCATAATTTAATACAGGATACCGACTTGATGGAGCAACTGAACATAAGTATTAAGGATCATAAGGGCAGAAGGGGACACAAACTACAATTAAAACACACCAAATTCAAAACAGAGAAACAGAAGGTATTCTTTACACAACGAATAATCAACACATGGAATGCTCTTCCTGAAGATATTGTGTACAGTGAACACAAAATACAATTCAGAAATAGACTGGATAATTACCTATTAAAGAGTAATACTCTAACTTATTAGATATATGTGCCTACAGCCTCTCTCTCTCGCTCCTAAGACCTTAGTATGAACCTTAGTATCACCATAGACCTTACCTGATTTTCTGGCTCTTTCTCCCGTCCCCCATTCCTTTCCACTCTAATATTCCCTTATACCTACCCCATGCATTCTTGAACCCCACCACCATTTTCCCCCACCAGCTCGGTTGGTAGACTCTTCCAGAAATCCACCACTCTTTCTGATGAAGTATTTTTTTTTTATTTCCTCACAACTCTCCTGAATCTACACCGCTTCAGCTTCATATCACATCCCCTTTTTCTTGAGCACTTTTTTTCTGAAAAAATACTTCTCTCCTGTACCTTATTTACCCGTGAGGTATTTAAAGGTCCGTATTATATTGCCCCTCTCTTCCAAGTTGTACATATTGAAGTCCTTTAGTCTCTCCTCATACGGCTTTTGATGCAGACCCTGCACTATTTTAGTTACCCTCCTCTGGATCACCTCCATTCTGTGTCCTTCTTGGGATGTGGCCTCAAGAACTGAACACAGTATTCTAGGTGAGGTCTTACCAGCGATATATATAGAGACATCACCACTTTGTACCTTCAGCTACTACCTCTCCCTTTGCACCCCAGCATCCCACTAGCTCTCCCAACTGCCCGGCCACCTTTAGATCAGAGATTAATGCCCCCAGGTCTCTCTCTTGCTTGGGGGTCCTCAATAACACTCCCATTTTATTTTCAACCCGAGTTTTTGTGCCCCATGTGCATTATTTTGCATTTTTTCACACTGAAACCCAGCCATCATACCCTTGACCACTCATATTTTGGCAGATCTTTGCTCATTCTTTCCACCCACCCTCACCCCCGTAGTGTCCACCCTATTGCAGATTATAGTATCATCCACAAAGGCAGACCTTCCCCTCTAGCTCATCTGCAAGGTCATCTATAAATACAGTAACAAGGCCCAGTCCCAGCACTGATCCCTGAGGCATCCCCCGAGTCAACCTCCCCTCCTCAAAGTGAACTCTTTGCCACTTACAATGACCACATTTAAATACTCTGGCAGCACACCCATCAGGACAGACTTGTAAAAGATTACTGCACATGGCCCAACCAGTTCTTCCCTTATCTGCACTGTCGATCATGGGGCTTACCTGGCTTGATCATCACCGAGTAGTCAGCTATCAGTGCAGGTTTATCATCCGCAGACAGTATCAAAGCTGTTGCTTATATCAGGGCTCCTTCAAATGAGCACCCTCCTGAGCATCTCCTTTATTGAATCCCACACGTGCGGTGCATTACCAGACTCATTCAGCTACTTCAGACCCTCAGACCACAAGTCCTTCATCTTGGTCAAGTCTACCTTTCTGAACTTAAGGGTCCCAGTGAGCAAGGCCTGGCTATTCTTTCCTAATACCAGGGAGGTCACCCAGCTGTGGCCACTGCCTCCCACCAGTTCGACATTCACACTGGAAATTACTGCCTCCTCAGTGCAGAGTATACAGTCAAGAGTACCTCAACCATAGTACTGCTGCATATGCTACTCTAGGAAACAGTCCTTAAAGGCGGACAGGAACTCCAACTCAGCCCTACCATTTCTCCTCTCAAGGAGCCAGTCTATGCCCTGGAGACTGAAGTCTCCCTTGATCACCACTACATCCGATTTGGTTGCTCTTGCAAGTTTCCAAACCAGCTGAGCATCAAGCCCCACTGAACTTTTAGAGGGTATGTAGCACACCCATAGGGTGACTTTTACTGTGCCCTCTAGTTCACCCCAAATGGACTGGATGAATAGTTTGCCCCTCTAATGTCCCCCTTCTCCACAGTGATGCTCCCCAAAGAGAGCCACACCACCCCACATCCTGCCAGCCTTTTCCTTTTAGACTAGTCCACTTCCCTCTATCCTGGTGTCCCAGTCATTTCTGTCCCCTCTGTAAGGCAATGTGTCACCATGTCCTGGCCTTCTAAATACTTTAGGTCTTTGAGCTCACCCATTTTAAAGGTGCATTCCTCATACTGGCTTGCGTGCAATCCAGGATTCTTTCCACTCTATGCTTCCCCGCTCCAACTCTGCCAGGTGTCTCACAATCGGAGTGGGTCAAGCTGGCCTGGTGGTGCCAAGGGTTGAGCTGCTGGATGCCACACCAGCGACCCGGGTTTGGGAACGACCTCGGGTCCTTGTGGTGCCAGCATGGGGTGGGAGGTTGAGCAGGATCGAGCACCTAACGGCAGCTCTCCTCTCCTGGGGTGGTTGTTCTCCTTCCCCCCTGTAATTCCACTGCCACCAGGTGGAGGTCTTGTGGCAGCACAGGCCAGAGGAGGCTGCAAGTTGGGACGGCATCTCGGATGCCTCCACATGCATGTGGGTCCAGGCTGGGGGTGGGTAAAAAAACACAATGAAAAAAAAATGAGTGGGTTAATGGGTTTCAAAACTGCAAAGGATTCTTCAATTGCACTAAAACTAGCAGCAGAGCCACAGTCACTACTGCTGGTCAGCGATCTTTTGCTGCAATAATGTATAGACCATAGAGTGATTTCCCCCATCATGTCTTGGAACTCCAGACCTTGTTATCCTTTAAATCCTAAGTTCTATACAGTGGTAGTCTATGTGACTGCTACAGCTATCCATCAACTGTCACTCTTTACTTCTCCTACTGGTTTTCCCACTATGCTGTAAGCCAACATGACAATTTTATGTTTGCCTGTAACTAATACCTGACCTGTACACATATTCTTGTTAATTATAAATCCTGTGTATTCTCTGTATTGAAGATTGCCTGTTCTGTTTGTTGTTAATTCTGGGTCACTCCTGTGGGCCTAAGCAGTTACCAAAATCCAAAAATAACATTCTCAAAATCCCGGTCTGTACTCCCCTCAAGTTTGTCGGAATCTTCCCCCTGCCCTTGGTGATCCCCAGCATCAGACCCCCCCCCCCCAGTTTAAATCCAGATTGCCGTTCCGTTAATCCTCCTGACGAGTACCCAACACTTACTGGCACAGGTGCAGCTCATTGTCGACATACAGGTACCACTTGCCCCAAAAGGCCTTCTAGTTGACCAGAAACAAAAAAGTCCTTCTTGCACCTTTGGTCAAGCATTAGCCTACCGGATACTATGCTGCTGCTTACCATTAGTCTCCAGGACTAGATCTTGAAAAAGATTATAATGGATACAGTTATCTTTACTGATACAGTATTTCTACTTTTGCGAATAACCTAAATGTACTCTGGACTCATGCTCCATATGATGTTCTTGCCAACCTGGATGATGGTCCGTTTTTCAACTGCACTGCTTGATCCTGGATAGCATTCATTTTATCCACACTCCTGGCAGACAAACCACTCCATTAAGCCGTCATCCTAATACAGCAATGCCTTCTCTTCACCCACAGCCCTAACTACAGAGCCCCAAATAACTTCTAAATTTCTACCAATCTCCCCAACCTTTTCCTTCCTCCTTCTCAGGTCGGCTGTCCTGTGCATAAACTACACCTATCAACCTCAGCTGCCTGCTGACAATTTCCTGCCACCAGGCCAGCCAGATGTGAATGCCTGCTGCTGGTATCCACTGGTGATCATGCCCCCCTCATGATGATTCCTGCTCCCCCCACTCAGATCTATACCCCATCCCTACCATTGGAGGTCACAGTTCCTGCCACCCTCATCACTATCCTACCCATTCCTGCAAACATTCTGCCCTACAGGAAAAGTGCTGAAGCCCTAAGTCTATCTCCCAACCACCTCAGCTGCCTGCAGCCATAGTGCCTGCAAGTACCATCAAGCCATACACTGTACCTACTGAGGGCTTCTACTATCCCTCAGTGGTAGCATATGTATCCATCCTACACATCGTAAGCAGGATGAAAAACATGACAGATGTCATGCCAAGAAAATTTCTGGTAAGCACATAACTGAAAGGCTCTGCCTGCTGTTCAGAGGTGCAGTGGACATTTTCCATGCACCCTCAGAGCAAATACATACACCACACATGGCCAAGCATCCCTTGGACATGAATTTGTGTTGTGTTGGCCAAGTGATTACTTCTGTGCATCCCAGTCACCACCCCCTTCCAGTTGCTTCTTGCCCGCCTTATGTCTCATCTGCCGTGTCGCGACAGTTCTAATTGTTTCTGCTTCTTGTTCTGCTTTCCTTAAGACTTCAGGGCTTTGTTGCCATGCCCGTTGGCTTGCTCATGCACCTTGGACTTTGCCTGAATCTATAATGTTCCCTTTTTTTCCACTGTAGCTGCTGTGTCCTGGTAATTTCTGCTTCTTGCTCAACTGATTCTTTCATGCTGGCCTCCCATGTGCTTGCTATCTTGCATTTTCTGCTGCTTTATATGCTTTCTTGGCTTCTGCCTATTCATACCAGTTGCCTGAACCATTCCACAAACTACTCCATTCAGGTATTATTTTCAGCGGTTTTATTTGGGCATTTACCCTATCATTAAAACACCATCTCAGCCTGCTGGCTTTAAACTACCTGTTCCAGCCTGCCTCGCTTTCGATGCAAGCCCCATGTTGCTTCCTTTTTTCTACCTCCCATGTATGTAATCTAGCCCATTCCACCCCCTGGGTACTCATGGTTTTCAAGACCAGGGGGCCTGACGTGCCTCTACTGCTACTGAAGCCCGCTCATGGAGGGGCCTCTTCTCTAAGGTGCCTTTGGTCTTGGGGACCTCATCCATGCAACATGAGGGCTTAGAACTCTGTTTTGGGAGTTCCTGCATCTCTATGGCACACCAACATGGTGGTAGTCCCTACATCAGGGACAGGGAGAGTATAATACAATGTACAAAAACTCAGGGGAAGAGTACATAATGGTGGGGGGGGTAGTAACAATAAAAATGGAAAGGGTCCTGGGGTAATCATATCATATGACCTGAAGGTTAGTAAGCAATGTGAGAAGGCAGTAGGGATGGTTGGGGGGATACTGGGATGTATAGGGAGAGGCATCACGAGTAGAAAACAGGAAGTTGTTATCCCTCTGTACAGACAGTTGGTGAGACTCCATCTGGAGTACTATGTCCAGTTCTGGAGACCCCATCTCCACAAGGACATAGACAGCATGATGCAATCCAGAGAAGGGCAACAAAAATGGTGCAGGGTCTGCAACAGAACCCATACGAGGACAGAATAAAGGAGCTTCATATGTATACCCTTGAGGAAAGGAGGGACATGACAGAAACTTTTAAGTACCTCAAGGGAATCAACAAAGTCCAAGAGGGTAGCATCTTTCAGAAAAAGAGATGTGCAAAAACAAGGGGACACAATTTGAAATAGAGGGGGGAAGACTCAGGGGCAATATGAGGAAGTATTTTTTCACAAAGAGGGTGGTGGATGCATGGAACCACCTTCTTGAGGAGGTTGTGGGGTCTAAAACAGGGAGAATTCAAGAATGCATGGGACAGACATAAGGCAATTCTTGAGGGGGATAGGAAGAAATAGATTGTTGGTAACTAGATCTGCAGCTTATCCAATAGGTAGGGAAATGGGCAGACTAGGTGGGCCAAGCGATCCTTCTCTGCCATCCAAATCTATGTTTCTACAAACAAGCTGCACCTAAACCATGCCTGCATTGGAGTCCAATGACCCTTTCAATTAAAATGTAATCAAACTGGGACCACTAAAGCATCCTTATACAAGCTTTAGACCAAATTGCACTACCTGGATGAAAAGTACATTGTAGAGCCCGAACAGCACATAAGGTGTACTTCCCTCATTTTCCTGGAGGGCAGCCTCTCCACCTTGTCCCCTCCATAGTCTCCACCCAGCTGCCACTGCAAGCTGACATGCCTCTCTAAAGCAGTGACCAGCTTGCAACTGCATAGGTGCTGTCTCCTTGAAAGTCATGATGATGTACATCACGCAGCCCTGGCAGTATTCCAAGTGCACTTCCATCCTCCCTCGAAGGCTACGTCATTTGAAACAGTAATTAGCCCTTGGCCCACTTGCATTCAGTCAATTCAATCTGCTCAGGACATTCTTACCTGGTAACCGCTTTGGACTCTGACCTCATCTTTCCTGTTCTTGCACTCCTCCAAATGTGGATTCCCCTCCAAGGTCACCTGGTCCTCCTAGTCTGTACAGTGACTTATCTTTGGTCTCTCTGCCCATCCTCGTGGTCAGTCTCACTTTACAGACTAACTGGCCACTCGAAGGAAGGCTTGTATCAGAAGTAAAATACAGGTCTAACTTGCAGCAGCCACTCCCTCAATTACTACCTAGCCGCACTCCTCAGGTCAAGCCATTTCTCATGTAACATCCCTCCCCATGTTACATTCATTCATTACTTTGCAGGTAGCTCTATGAACAAGTGTTTACAAAGATGCCCACAATCACGTTCTTTCATACTGCTCAACTGCAGGCTACTCTGGCTGGTACCAACTACCCTGTAGACACAATTTCTAGATATTTTCCCACTACTTACCCTGGTGACTCAATACTGAAGTTGCTTCCTTGTTAGACAGCTTCTACACACAGAAGACTTGCAACCCCAAAGTGTGCATGGCACAATGGGCTGCAAAGTTGAGACTACTGCCAAGTAGTCAATGCAGCCACTTAGCAACTGTGAATGCACCGTTTCTTGTTCCTTGACAATCTAATATATAAAGGAGTGATTTAAGAAGCAACACAAATCCTCACCCAATATACCCCATTACTTGTTATTTGACAATGCAATACATGAAGCGTGACTGAAAAAGCAACACACACATCTTTGAGGAATAACCATGGTATATGTACTCCATAGCAAGCAACCTGTCAGGGGCTACACAGGCTTAGAAAGTAACAGAAAAAGACGTTTAAAAAAAAACCAAAAAAAAACTGTAAAACAGGACCTAACCACCGAATCTAACAGGAGACCAAGGTCAAATTCCCATCTCAGGAACACACCAATGAGATAAATCCCTACCCAGACTTGCCCAATGGTAAACTCTGATCAGAGCCAATGCAGCTGCTATGCTGTTTTAAAAGCACACTGTCCTTTTAAGATGATCACAGTTTTGTATGTGCATCGGAAAATTTCAATGTACACTCATAACTTTGTTTTATAATATTGTTGCCCCAAATTTTTAACATGGCCTTCTTATGACCCCACTTCATGAACAAAGGTGGAGAAAATTTTCAATACCTGCCCAAAAGGTAATTTTGCGCAGTGATGTCATTCTGCACCACAGGTGTGAAAACACATTTTGGTCAGGATACAAGAAATGACAGTAATGTTCATGAGGTGATGTGAAAAAATGGCTGTTAAAAATTTGGGGTCGAAATAATAACATTACCAAACTTATGAGCGTGCATTGCAAAATTTAAACATACGCTTGACATTTTTAGATATTTTGACCCCGAATATTCAACGCAGCCTTCTTATGGCTCCATATCATGAATAAGAGTGGACAAATTTTAAAAACTTGCCCAAAAGGTGATTTCCCGCAGTGACATCATTCCACACCACAGTTGTGAACACACATTTTGGCCAGGATTTGAAACTTCACAGCTGTCACATTCATTAGGTGATATGAAGAAATGGCTACGTTAAAAATGTGGGGTCAAAATAGTGAAAATAACCACAGTTATGAGCATGCATTGCAACATTTCAACATACGCGAACAACTTTGCCATTGTTAAATATTTTCACCCCAAATGTTCAACATTGCCATCTTATAAACCCACCTAATAAACAAGGTTAGTGAATTTTTTCAAATCCTGCCCAAAAGTTGATTTCACCAGGTGACTGCGAAAATGCCTTTTGGGTCAGATTTCCATAATTCCACCATCATTGGTCATGAACTGGATCTCACAAAGGCCATGTTGAAAATCTCGGCTGAAAATATGTAAAACTGACACAGTTATGCATCAAAGTTCACAATTCCACTGAAATACATTGAACAACACCTACCTTAGTTTCTCAGATCACAGTTGCTGGTTCAAGCAGCAAGACATCGTCGATCGCAGAGTGGCTCTTCAGCATGCAACCTTCTCAGGTGAGTGAGGGTGTATGGGTGGGGGGGGTGGCAACTGCTGAGTGGGAAGTGGGTGGGAGGGACGGGTCAGACCAGCAAGGGAGTTTTTTTTTAAAACAGGTTTATGGGGAGAAAACATCAATGAATTTTTTTTTTTTTTTACAGGTGTACGGGGGATAAGCGCAAGGAATGGTTTTCTTTATTACAAGTCCCACGTGAGGAGGTGATCGGAGGGTGAGAGAGACACTAGACACCAAGGAAGACATTGTACGGGACATGGATCAGAGGGCGAAGGGTGCCACTACAACCCAGGGAAAATATTAAAACACTTAAGAGTGTGAGGGGTGCCACTAGACACCAGGGAGACATTACATAGGCAGGGAGACGGCAAATGGACAGCAGAGCAGACATGGCTTATGTATTTTTGACTGTAAAGGAAAGGTGGAAGGCAAAGAGGATTGGAAGGTGGGCACTAGACACCAGGGAAACATAAGCAGGGGGCCGGCCATCTGACAGCAACAAAATACTGCAGAGGGGAAGGGGAAAGAGAAAAAGGAACAGTACTGTAGTAGTGGCACAATCGTGCTTCAACTCCAAAATGTGCTTCGTTCAGAATCTGGTGCCTTGCTTCGAGAGGTCACTTACCTGTGTAACAGTACTTCCTGCTGGAGACAGGAACAAACTGAAACAATTGGATGACATGGGAAAGGTACTGCCAGCCTATTAGTTATGTCAGAAATCCTCTCTCTAGCTGCAAGCAGGCATTAACCCCATCAGGTACTTGAATTGGTGGAGTATAATTAGAGGTTGGCAAAGTGGCTAAAATTTGCTACCTATAGTATTTTGCATAGAACCCAAATTTCACGTAATTTTCCACATAGTGAAGCAGAAACCTTTGCATCCTGAAGTAACGCAAAGTTCCCATTTTTCACTATGGACTTCGCGTTACTTCACCTTTTTTTTTTTTGCTCTTCAAAAAGAATTATGCAGCGATTTATGGGATTTAAGGTCACATGGGCTCTATATTATTTTGCACAGCCTCAGTTCAGCATAGTGTGTGTAATGGAAAGCTGGAGACAGTTTGCCCTCAGAGCTCTGAGATTCAAACCATTGAAAAACCTTTAAAAATGTATTCTTGAAACAAAATGGGTCAAAATTTAGTACATCAATTGTAGGAAACCCTTATGTGTTTATATCATTGAGCACTTACTGATTTTGTGCGAATATTTAATGTTTAGTACATTCAGGGCTAGATATTCAAAACTTTGCACTGGGCGCAAACTATTTGCATAGGGTTAGCGTGCTCAAACTGCATTAGCGCCGGGCAAAATTATAATGTATGTAAGGGGCAAACTGAGGGGGCATGTACATGAATATAGGAGCAATACTATATTCAGTAAACAGCACCAAAGTGTTTTTGCACGACTTTGTGTGATGCAAATTACCGCTCAAGAAAAGGTGGTCTCATCTCTGCCCAAACCAGCTTTGTGCGACTTTGTGGATTTGCACAACCCTAACCAGGTAGTATGACACATAGAAATAAGCCAGACATACAGGAAACATGCTGCTCACTGATGCCATCTTCTGCCACCAGTCCCAGGCATGCCAGGCAGTAAGTGGTGGCCCAGCTCCCAGTGGACACCATGGCAATGCGGCCATACAGCACACACCTGCAGACCACCCTTCGGAGGACAACAGACACCAGCACACACGTGCAGCACTGTGGGCATGGAGGGTGTTGAGGGGAGGGTGTACAAGTGGTCAGGCTGCACCACAGACTGGATGTGGTCACAAGGCTGGGACAAGCCACGCAGTGCACATGGGCCAGTGTTAGGAATACCCCAACACCAGTGTGTCTGTCTGATGGAATGTGCCCCCTCCAGCTACATACCACACATCTGTACAGACACCACAGCACACACAGCCAGCCCTGTGTATGTCATTGTGAGCATCCAATGCCAGTGGTGCATCTGTGGGTTGCACAACAACAATGTCCACTGTCAGTAAACATCTGCAAGTTGGGCCTGTCACTGTGAACACTGCAGTGGTCATCACTGCTCTACATACCATAGGCATTGCTGTGTCCTTTACACTACTGGACTGTAGTCTGCTGTACATTGTAGCATGGACTACAATTTGACAATTGCATGCACCACCACCTGTGATTGTGCTGTGTAGTCCCCTGGGGAACAATATTCTATGCAGTACTGTACAACTGTAGCTGTACGTCCAGACTGACCTATAGGTGGAGCTGTGGGACCCTGCAATAGTGCTGGGCAAACTGCATGCAAATCAGGGCACAGTGAGATGCTAATTTGGATGTTTGCCCACAGACTACCTCAGTAGGCTTATTTGTATATCACTTTTGAATACAGCAGTTTTGCCCTGGGCAAACTGCTTAGCTCCGTGCTAAACCTGCGCAACTGTGTTTGCGCTAAACGTTTAAAAAAATGTACATTTTTGCACAATGTAATTTCACACATGCTGCTGCTGCTTGCAGCTTTACTGCCTCCACTCCTTTGCTAGCACACACATTGGCCACATAGTTCACCTCTACCTTCCTTTACGTTGCAGTGAACTGGGATGCTGTTGTGGTTTGCACTTCCTGGTTGCTATATTCAGAGCGATCTTATTCCTGGGCTGTTTTTTGCACTGCACTCCCAGCCCAGTTTCCTTAGCATGCTGTATTCAGCAGATTTAGCACTGGAGCTATCCCTTTTGAATATAATGGGCTATTGGATTAGGGCTAATTGAGCACACCGGGCAGTGCTAATTTAGCACCAGGGCAAAGTTTTGAATATCTGGCCCTCCGTCTCTGTAGTGACAGACACTGTAGAAGTGTGCTTCAGGGGGAGGGGCTGATCTGTGGTGTAGAAGGGAAATTAGCAAGAAAGGCAGTTTTTCTGGTGTGTTCAGGTACACAGTACAACTTTTATCTTTTTTTTCTGTTTGCTGGGCATTTTTTTCAGTCATTTTCAAAGACTGTCTGTAATGTAGTATACTGAACAGTTAAAAGTTTCTGTGGCTGACCTTTAATGCGTGAATGTTGTGTAAATTGATACGCATTTTAATGTGGCACCACAACAGCAGTACTCTTGCTTTCTCAACCTGTCTGGAAATTTGTTTCCTCCTTGTTTGTGTAGCTAAAGCTGTCTCTTCCCAAAAGGTATTGTGTTTTGGATTTTTGAAGACTGGTTCTGGTCTTATTACTTGCGGTTGCGTCCCTTGTGTTTTTTGCTTCCCATGCCCAAAAACAACCGAAGTAAGTTACTGTCTGTGAAATCTTAAAAAAATGCCAGCAGAGACATTCATGCAAAGCTGTTTCTTCTGGCTGTGGCACTGCTGCCAGTGAGACTATTAGCAGTGGAAGTTGTGATGATGAGGCAAGTTCATCAGGGGCTAGTATCAAGTCTAGCAGTGTCGAGTGTAGTGGTCGTGGCAGTAAATAACAAAAGGGAAAGGTAGCAGTTGCTGCAAGTAAAGGGATTACTCAGACTCGTTTTTCACCATGAAATCAAATGCTTCAACATTGGTTGGAGATGCTGTTGTCCATGCTGGTAGAAATATTAATGACAGCAAGGTTGATAACATCACAAGTACTGCTTCAAGTTCAACCCAGGCAAACTTATCACGTGGGGAAAATGTTGAATCCACATACTTCAGTGCAGTTGATGTTCCACTCCCCACAGTAGTTGAACATGATTATCATGCTAATGACTCACATAAGCAAGTATTTTCGTAGCTGTTATTTACTTTTATTTTTTACATGATTGATGGTTGGCAAAATGGTGGATACTGCATACTTTCATTACAGGTAAAACTGTCGTACTGCTACAATAAAAGTGTCTTGAAAATTGCATTTTGGTGCCATATCAAATTAAATGAAAGCACGTAGTGTCTGCAAAGTTGGCAACCACATGACTTATGTAATAATGAGTAAGAACAAAAAAAAAGTGCATTGCAGAAAGCATCATGGTGTTTGGGGGAGGTGGGGAATCCGATTTACCATGCTGATGATCAAGAAAGTACAGTTACGCAAGAACTTACCATAACAATAGATCTTCAAGTGAGAGGCTCTTGCAGTAGGTATTCACATATAGGACTGACCCACCAGGCGTCAGGACCCCACGGCGAAGTTTCTAGCTAGCAGTCTCTGGCAGGGGACCGCCCCAACGTCGACTGGCGTCACTCAACACAAGTATAAAGGGGCAGTCCCCCTTGCCCGCCTTCCAGTTCTTTCCTACCAAGGGCCAAAAGAGGCAAGAAGAGAGTAATGCTGAGAGGAGGCTATCTCCCCCATGGAAATGGAGCCAAAACAAGCTTAGGGGGATGGAGGGCAATACCTACTGCAAGAGCCTCTCTCGAAGATCTATTGTTACGGTACGTTCTTACATAACTGTACTATCTTACGTTAAAAGGGGTCTTGCAGTAGCTATTCACATATAGGACAGAGTCCCAAGCAGTCTGGAACAAGGAGAAGCACTTGGGAAGAGGATGGTTATCGATAACATGGAACCTCAGGGTGAACAGGTCTCATGAAAGAAGACCTTGTAGCACAGCCAACCCAAAGCCTGCTCTGGCCGTAATGTCCAAACTGCAGTGTTTTGTAAAGGTATGGACGGAAGTCCAAGTTGTGGCTGCACAGATGACTGCCGCTGACACACTCTTGAAACGAGCCGCAGAGGCAGCTATTCCTCTGGTGGAGTGACCTCTGATTTGACCCAGCAGGGTCTTCTTGTACTTGTAACAGAAAGTGACACAATGAGCCAACCATTTTGATAGACATTGCCTAGAAACAGCACTTCCTTCTCTTTTGTGAGCAAAAGAGACAACAAAATTCTCAGTTTTCCTGAGATCCTTAGTCAGAGTGGTGTATTATCTCAGAATTATGTGAACATCCAAAGTATGCAAGAGGTACTCCCCTTGATTGGAGTGTTGCGTAAAAATGGATCGATTCAGCGACCACCTTAAGGAGGTTAGAGTTGGTGCGTAGAGCATGTTCCTTGTAGAAAATCAGGTATGGTATTTTGCACATCAAGGCCTGAAGCACGGAAATGCGCCGAGCAGAAGTAATGGCCACTAGGAAGAGTGTCTTCCATGAAAGGAACTTTAAATCTGCTGTAGCTGCCGGCTCGAAGGGAGGCAGGTTAAGCTTCTCCAGAATGAAAATTCAAGTCCCAAGGAGGGACAGGAATGCGGATGGGGGGTCTCAAATGGAGAACCCCTCTGAGGAAGGTCTTGGAGACTTCCAACTGAACATAAGTCCGGTCCCCGAAGGGAATATGGTAGGCTGAAATAGCGGCCATGTGGACCTTTGAGGAATGGCCAAGACCCAGATCGACAAGGTGACGCATGTAGTCCAGGACTTTACTGGCTGAGCATGAGAAAGGTTCGAAGTCTTTTGAGGGGGCCCCAAATCCAAAACAGTTTCCACTTCATGGCATAGGTGGACCTGGTGGAAGGCTTTCTGTCCTCTACCAAGATGTCCGCTACGAATCGAGAAACTCTGAAGCAGGCTTTTGCTAAGTCTGCAGGAGCCACGCATGTAAATGAAGGGATTTGAGACCTAGATGAACAAGGGTCCCCCAATTCTGGGTCAATTGTTGCGACAGAGTAAGTGGAAGTGGAGGTTCCTCTGAAAACTGTTGCAGAAGAGAGAACCAAACTTTCCTGGGCCAGAAGGGAGCAATGAGAATCATTTGAGGTCCATTTGATCAGAGTTTGTTCTGGAACAGGAGGGAAGGCATGAACAAATCTGTTCCTCCAAGCGAGAGACAGAGCGTCCCGCCCAAAAATGTCTCGCCCTGGAGCGAGTAGAAGGCAGGAAGTTTTGCGTGTTGGGGAGAAGCTAAGAGGTCTATCTGAGGTGTTCCCCATCGCTGAAAAATGTTTATTACTTCAGCCAACTCCCATTCGTAGGACCTGGCCGAGGACCGACTGAGTTGGTCCACCAGTTTTCCACTCCCGGAATGTGAACTACCGTCAAGTGAAGGTGATGCTGTGTTGCCCAAAGCCAAACTGACATCGCTTCCTGGCACAAAGGGGAAGGAAAGTGTTCCTCCCAGCTTGTTAAGATATCCGACTACTCACATGTTGTCCAATTGTATGAGATGACTGGGAAGAATAATGGAGTGTAGAGCCTGAAGGGCATAAAGAACTGCTCTCAGTTCCAGCACATTTATGTGCTGGTTTTGTTCGAACTTGGACCAGCTGCCCAGAGTCCTGTGAGACCCGAGATGGGCTCCACAGCCTTCTTCAGACACATCAGTCGTCAATGTCTGGGAGGGGGGTTCGATACTGAAGTGAACTCCCAGATATAGGTTCTCCTGCACTATCCACCATTGTAAGTCCCCGATCATGGGAACGGAAACTAGCACCTCTTGGTCTAAACTGTCCAGGGTCTGGTCCCATTGAGACAGAGGAGTCCACTGAGAGATCCTCATATGGAGCTAAGCGTGTGGGACTGTCTGAATGGCAGTCGCCATTAGCCAGAGGAGGCGAAGGACTGACCTGGCTCTGACCCTCCTGCAACTGGACTGAAGACACCCCCCCCTTCCCCCAAAGTCTGAAGGGTGACCACCCTGTCTGGGGACAAAAAGGCTTTGCCGATGGTAGTGTCCATAATCGCACTGTAAATTGGAAGTGTTGGCAAAGGACCAAATGGGAGTTTGCCCGATTGATGGTGTTACCCAGACTGGTGAAAACCTGCAGGGTAAGGGAGAGGGAGTGCAGGAGTTCCTTCCTGGACGGAGCCACCAGGAGCCACTCGTCCAAGTATGGGAATACCTGAACTCCCTGCGTAGACAGGTGGGCCGCCATCTCAGACAGGCATTTGGTTAACAAAAAAAAATATAACACGGGGGGAGCGAAGAAAGACCAAATGGGAGGGCCTTAAATTGGTAGTGGACCCCCTGAAAGCAAAAACAAAAGAATCTGCGGTGGGAAGGGGATATGTAGGTAGACATCCTGCATGTCCAGAGCGCATAGCCACTGACCCTGCCAAAGAAGTGGTAGAAGGCTCTGCAAAGAGAGCATTCTGAAGCATCTATACTCCACAAACATGTTCAGGGAGTTGAGGTCTAGGATAGGCCTCACATCTCCAGTCTTCTTTGGAACTACGAAGAAATGAGAATAGTAACCTGTCCCCAAAAAATGGTTGGGGACTTGTTCTATCACCGCCTTCGAGAGAAGGGAGGCGATTTCCTCTAGGACCAGAGGAAGATGTGGGGAGTAATATGACTAGGGGGTGGTCTTCGGGGTGGTTTCTGCAGAAACTTGAGTGTCTTGCTGAGATCAACTGGAGCACCCAAGCATCTGATGTTATCCTCTCCCAACCTGGTAGATGGAAGGAGACCCCCCCCCCCAACGGTTCCTCCAGATCGCCCGTCGGCGATGGGAGAGGTAGGGAGTCAGGAGGTGTGGGGCAGCAGCCAAGGCTCCCGCAGCTTTTTTGCTGGGGGAGGTCTTAGTTGCTGGAGGAGCCAGATGCTTGTTGGCCCATTTGCCCCGGGGTTTTTGTCACTGTCGGTTTTGCCTATGAAAAGGACGCCGCTGCCCTTGAGGGGGATCTGTACATAGAGTTAACAGACTTGAGTGGAGTGCCCTTCCCTTGCAGTTCGGTGATGTGCTTCGCATCACCCCCGAACAGCACCGAACCCCTGAAGGGAGCATCCCGAATAGCGGATTGCACTTCAGGGACCAAACCTGTGACATGCGAAGCCAGACATGACGTCGTAGGCCTATGGCGAAAGCCGAGCTCCTTCCAGCTGTGTCCACTGCATCGTAAGTGGCACAAAGCATGTGCTGACTGGCTGAATGAGCAGAACGGACAAGATACGCCACTTCCTGCTTAGTCTGAAACTCAGGAAGGGAGTCTAACTTGGATTCCCCCTGACTAAGGATGGTTTTCTGTAAATCCCCCATATGTGCCACATAATTCAGGGCCTAATAACCAAGGTAGAAAAGGAATCTATCTTCTTCCTGTATTGGTCCAGAAGCCGGAATTCCTTATCAGGTGGAGATGAGCTGAGGTGTTTAGGATTTGCAGAGCAGCCATGAGCAGCGGTGACGACAGAGTCAGCCTTGGGGTGTAGGTTAAGGAAATCTACACCCTCAGGAGCCTGGTATAGCCTGTCCACCTTCCTCAAAAGGGGGGCTAACATGGAAGGTTTCCAAATGGTGGAAATAAGATCTGCGTGAGGCTGTATCCAGGGTGGAATCAGCGTAGGAGCTGTCTCGGGTAGATTCAGATGAGAGAGTTTTACGCTGCAGGTCTGGCTCCAGTGATTGCCACTGATGGACTTCCTGCATTTTCCTCAGTAACTCAAGAAAGGAGAAATCCTCCAGAGGAGACTTTTGAGGTGTTCTTGGCCTGGAGCGATCTGGAGTATGGGGCTCATCTTCAGGATCAGAACGTCCAGTCTATAGTCCGAGTCAGACATGTCTGACGATGAGGAGGAAGACTGCTCCCTACGGGAGAAGACAACCCCTCTGGGAAAATCCCTGAGGCACGTATCCTCCCTCTTCAGGCACCAGAGGTCTCTTCTCTGGTGTCCGGAAAGGGGGGCAGGAGGAGTCTCCCATCTCTGACATAGTGGATCCTGTGCAGGTTTCGACGTCGGCAGACGACACTCTACCTCCCTGGTGAATTGAGTCTTGGCCTCAGCCCATCGGGAGACCAGTGTCTTCCATCAGATCCGACGACGGCTGGGGAATGGGCAGCAGAAGTGGAGGAGGAGGAGAATATAGATATTGAGAATATCCATAGGAGTATCCATAACCTGACGGTGGGTAGCCTGGCGTCAGATACTGCAGTGCCAGATACTGCAGAGTGGGGTATTGTGGCACCGGATATTGCCGTGTCAGATACCCGGGTGCCAGGAGCTCTGACAGAGCAGAGGGACCCAGCAGAAGCCCCAGCTGGTGGTTAATGCTGGCCCTGCAGGTTTCAGGTCTGGTGTGGGAAACACCTTCGACAGGGTCCGAAAGACCTGATGGTAAGGGAACGCCAGATGCTGTCAGGTATGCCGGCGTTGGGACCGGTGTTTGAGGGTCCATCGTCAGGGTGTCGGGCTCCGAAGGAGGGTGCCCTGATGGCAGCGTCTCAGTAGCCTCCTTGACGACTGTGGAGAGGATTAAAATCCTCAGGGGTCAGCTGAGGAGACGCGGGGACATCAGAAGGCAACGTGACACGATGCGGAAAGCCTGGAGCGTCGGACTGATCCTTAGGGTCCAGTGCAAGATTCTTGGTCGGGCAGGCATTGGTGGGACCGGCGTCCGACTTATCGGCAGAGTCCGGGCCGGCGTCGGAGCAGACGTCCAACTTATCGGACTCCCTGCCTGAGGAAGGCCGTGCTGGAGATGCGGCCTTCGGGCAGGGATTTGGCTGGGCCTCTAAAGGGGTAAGCGGCTTATCGGGCCTTGTCCGGCGAGCATCGGTGGGACCAACGCTTGACTTCCATCGACCCCCTGGCTCGGGCGTCGCTGCGGTAAAGGCGGCCTTCCCGGGAGCAGAGGCCTCCTTTGGCCCGTAGGCTCCCGAAGGGCCCAAGCCAGACAGGAGGAGCGACGCCTTCTTGGTCACCACCAAGACAGCTGTCGTGCAGCAATCCCCCAGAGGGGACATTAGGCAGCTGTTTCCCGCTCCCGGTGCTTCTTGTCACCCTTCTTCATGTGACCTTCAGGGGAAGTGGACACCTGCCCGAATTTCTTTAGCTCTTTTTCCATGGAGACCATTTTTTTTTTTTTTTTAGGGCATGGGCTTCTAGGGACTGCTGCTTTCTTTTGCGGGTAGCAGAGTTAAATTTCTGGCAGTGCTGGCACATCTCCACGGGGTGGTCTGGGCCCAGACAGAGGAAGAACAAGGAGTCGCCGTTGAGTGGAAGTTGGGAACCACACGAGTCGCTCTTATTTTTGTGCGATTCGGAGGGCGTCGGGGACGACATACACAGCAAATCGTGAGAAAAAGTTGAAAAGTTCAAAAACTAATGAGGCGACAGAAGCTTGACGAGCGCCGATTTTACCGCGAGGAACGTTCACAAGCCAGCGGGAAAGAACCGAAAGGCAGGTGTAGGGGACCGCCCCTTTACACTGACATCGTGCGACGCCAGTCACCCAACGTGGGAGCAGTCCCCCGCCAGAGACTGCTAGCTAAAATTTTCTGTGGGGTCCTGATGCCTGGCTGGTCAGTCCTATATGTGACTACCTACTGCAAGAGCCCTCTCGAAGTAAGATATAGAGGATTAACAAAATTAACATCACAAAGCAAACATTAACTGAAGATAAATTTCATACTTAAGTCTGTAAGAAAAAAATATATGGCTTATTAAAGGCAAAGAAGAGTTTTTTGGGGAGGGAAATTTCTTAATACTCAGGCAATTCAATGGCCCTTCGGCAGCGACACGCAGGAGACCCCCTTCCTCTGCAACAGCTGCAGGAGTGGCCGCTACCTCCTGCAGCTTGGCAGACCACGCAGCATGGTGGTGTATGACCAGGTGTGTTCTCTGACCACCCGTGCCTAACTGGCTGCCCTTGTACCCCTGACAGACCAGCACATCACATATTTTGCAGTGCACTACCGTTGGGTCACAGTGCAAGCTGATGAAAAAAAATCCCACATTAGAGAGCTGCATGCAGGGCCCGGTACAAGCAGTGTGTGTGCGCGCACACACACACACACACACACACACACACACACAGATGCCACTTGCTGTGCTTCCGGTGGTGGAGGGGCAACAGCCTGCTGCTCCTGCAGGGCTGGCAGTGGCTGCACTGGAGGCCCTGAAACTGGTTTGGTTTAATGTAACTGGGTGGCAAAGGCTGCCACTCATTTGTGGCCCCACTGGCCACTTTTCCCATCACAATCCATAAAAAATATTAAACTTCAAAACAAAAACACACACAAAAAAAAAAAAAACAACTACTAGTACAAGTACTAGTAAAATAAGTCGACTAAAACCAAGTACAAAAAAAAAAATTTTTAAACAACCTTTCCATTTCTAAACAAAAACTGCCAGCATTACTTAAAGAACTTAATCAAAAAAGTTTTAAAAACAAAAAAAGTAAAAATTTTTTTTGCAATAAGCTAACCACCACAGTGAAGCTGAGCTGTGAACACCTCTTTCTACAAGAGAAAGCGAAAGTAAAACACGGACTTCCTGCCTATTTAACTGCCTCTCTGAATCATGTGACCTGCAGAGACAGTCAGGCATGTGATCAGTGGCCTGTTTCTTGCCAACTACGCCTCATCAAACTGGAACTCTAAGTGGACAATATGAAGTGAGGCGAATTTAGTTTTTTTTAATGAAAATTTTGTGTAGTAATACACAAATTCTAAGTGGACCACTTTGAGTTCACTACCCAGGTGAATTAAAACTTCGCCGCGCCAGGGGAAGGATCTAGCGTCCATAGGACTGCTTTCCTCCCCTGGGGTGGGTTAGGGATGCATGGTCACTCTGCAGCGGCACCCAGTGGAGACTGGGAGCATTGCAGATGAAACACCAGCAAACGGAAATACTGCTCTGGAGACTGACCGGATGACGGTTGCCGGCCTAAGACACCTCTGAAGACTCCCGGAGGCCACAAAGTCTCAGCAGTGCCGGGACGAAGAAATAGTGTGCCAATTTCCTCCGCCAGTGCTTCCCCTCGGAGAGAGGACCCACCGGTACAAGTTCGCCCGGCCCTATATACCGGTCGTGCAGATATCGAGGCAAAAGGTGGCTTCGCGTGAGATTAGAGGTATGTCTGAGGGGTCATGGCGGCTCAGAGGCAGCTCCTGAGCACGATGGGGCAACAATAGGTCATAAAAAAAAAAAAAAAAAAAAAAAACACACAGCTCGCATGTCCATGCATAATGAAGGAAACCCAATGATATGGGTATTTTCATAATAGACAAAAACAAAGCATAAAAGACAAACATGCATGACCTTGGTAAACACAAATGACTTTCTTGAAACATATGTAAAATGTTCTGACAGTTAACGGAGTCACTGTGTGTAGTACTTTCCATTTAATGGGATCTTATAAACAGTTTCACTAACAAACAGTATCCAATTGAAATGGTGAACCGTTCCCAATTTTTTTCCATTTCATTCTTTTTTTAAATACGATTCCTTCAAGAATCTTTACTGAAGAATGTCCATCACGTTTCACTGCAATGTACTCAAGTTTGTCGAGAAGCGGAAACATCTTAGACATGTCGCCTTTCATAAGAAATTAATGTCAGTTTTTTTTGTTTTCTTCACAGAAGAACATAAGTAACAAAAGCTCAACTAAAATGAGCCACTTGATTTCGGCCAGCAATAGCCAAGTTCCTTTACTTTCTCAGAGAAAAAGTTGCTTTTGCCCCAGACTCATTTTTGTGACAAGGTGGTATCCAATGAGTGTCTTCATACGAATCCATTTTGCCTGTCGCAATTTAAGTACTATTCAGTAGGTCTCCATTTCAGCATAGCAGTTCTAGAGAAATAAAAACCATATGAAATGAAATGCGCACTAAAAACTACAAAATACTTAATACCCTTTCTACAAATTGAGAGCTATCTGCCTTTTTTTTTTCTTAAAGCTCCCATCCGGGCTGTCTGCCAAACCACTCCTTCCTTCCCAAGCTCCCCATCTACCCAATGAACAACCTTAGACGTCAACACCTCTCTCTCCCCCGACTCCTCTGATGAGGTTTGGAGTATTCCATTTGGGAAAAGGAAGTGCCTTGGTGTGCACTGGAAGGTTAAGGCAAAGAACCACGACACAGGCTATCAACCAGTAGGACAGGCCGGCATTTTCTGCCGTTTTGTTCCTCTCTCCCTCCTCAGGTTGGGGTGGGGGGGCAGGAGATCATGAAGAGCCACCTCCACTCTCCCCTGGGAGAGAGCATCTCTGTTGCTCCTTCGGTTTTGGGCTGCCCCAATTTTGTTTTTTTAGTAATTCAAACATGTGTCTTACATCCACACAAGGACATATGAAAGTTCTACAACAAAAATGCATGGGTTTCACTTTACAAGACCAAGTCCACCCCCCCCCTTTCTTCGCATGAGGTAGTGCCCTCCATCTGGTCAGTCTTCCCATCTTCCAGGTTCACTACAACCACCAACTATCCCCCATGTTTCCCAACTAGCACCAGAAGAACCAAACCTAGTGGTGGCTCTTATCCTGTCCGCTGCCTCTTTTCTCCTGTAATTCTGGGAGCAGTCTACTGCAAAGTCACTCACAACACAGGTGGTGGTTCACTCTCCCCCCAACCCAAGTTAATCACATACATCAATGGATTCCTGATGAGTCATTAGGGCAACTAACCTTTCTAGTTTCTGATTAAAAGACATACTTGCCCACCCTCTGATCCCACTGGCGAAGGTGCAGCTGTGGTAACCAATCATTGAGGTGGATGTAATAAATACAAATTGTAAAAAACCAAAACAAGGCACTGCGTCAGCACGTTGTCTAAAAGCAAAATAAAATGGTTATATTAAATGCATGCTGAAAATAGAGTTAAAAGTCTGTTTCAACCTTAGATCTTCTTCAGGAAATATCTAAAAAAAAAAAAAAAAACCAAGTTAGTGTGGGGGAGGTAAAATGTGTGTGTGTGTGTGTATATATATATATATATATATATATATATATATATATATATATATATATATATACATATACACACACACACACACACACACACACACACACACACACACACACACATATATATATATACATACACACACACACACACACACACACACACACACACACACACACACACACACACACACACACAAGAAAGGGGAGGCTCAGGGAGAAGTGGTGATAAATGGTAAGATTAAGAGAGAATCTGTGAAACAAAAAGGTAATGATGGGAAAGATGAGGCATAATTGGAGTGAAAGAGCTAGGGAAGTTCCCAGGTGGGGACTAATTAACAGGGCATAGTACGAAGGCTGAAGGTGACGTGTGGGAAGAAGAAGACAGATGTAGACTTATGGTGAAACTGAAAAATAAATTAAATGAGTACAAATACAAATAGACTTTAGGAAAAAAAAAAAAAAAAAAAAGGATTGCTGAAAGATGTTAGTGGAAAATAAGTCTATCATTTAAACCAGAGGGCTGCTGGGAGCCAAGGCGGATGATCAGCTTGGCTTCCATGTTTTTTCTGTGGTCAGGATCCCAGAAGCCCTGTTGAAGGACACAAACAGGAAGGTCATTCATTTCATCTTTGTCTGCATTCCCTTCTCATATTTTTAAGTCTTCTCTTGAACTATTTTCTGCCATTTGCTTCAAGACTAAACTCTGCAGTCACTTAGTTTCTTTCTAATTGCTGCCACCTGGGTATTATTCCTAAAGGTTTCTGTTTGAAATTCCATCCTTGTTCATTTGGATCGGAGATGCACGTTTCCTCCACTAATTAAGCAATTTATCCCTCCAGGGTGTGGGTACACTGGAGGATTTACCACGGCCAGTGTGGTTCGGTCACGAGGCGAAGCCGAGTGACTGAACCACACCAGTTGTGGTAAATCCTCCAGTGTACCCACACCCTGGAGGGATAAATTTTTATTATACAATGGGAAATGTTTTACATTTTTTGGGGGGTGTTTATCTGGTTTTTTGTTGAGAAATATTGCGAGATTTGTTGAAATAGTCTTCCACTGAAAAAAATAGTTCTGTATTACTATTTAAATGAATGGTAGGTGGAGCTGGTGAATTTGTATTATGAAAGATGTTTATTAATGCATCGTAATATCTGATGAATGAACTGTAAAGTTTTATTTTTGAGTTTTTCAACATAACTGTACTGATTTTATTACAGGAAAATGTATTACAACATGTGATGAATAAAGTGTTAAAAAACACTAAAAAACGATTTAACATTTGAGTACTGATTGTATTACACAACAGTTGTAATTTTGAAAACAGTATTGAGAAACAAAATATTAGCTGGATGACTGCAGCATTTCAGAGGGAAAAAAAATTGTTTTATTAAGTAAGGAGGACGAGTCTGGTATTTTGGTTCTGTGTCTTTAAGTTCGTGTGGTTGCTGGCTTTGTTGCTTCCTTGATGTCACATGGATGTCCGTTGGTGGTGGTGTCGCAGTTTGGCTAGAAGCACTGTGGAGTTGGCGGGAGATGGTATTCGGTAGTGATCCGTGGTGCTCTTCAATGGAAAATTGAGGTATAGTACTGCTATTCGCTTGGATTATTACCTAGAGGAGAAAAAAAAGGAAATATGAAGCTAGGTTCTTTAGGAGTTGCTGTTTGTGGTATTGTGTTATTACGTACCTCTTCCATTGAGCTTTTCTGGGTTTTGTGATTTTGATGATCCAAAGTGAAAGTTAATGGTTCCGTAGTTTATAAAATGGGAACGATGTGGCATTTTTTGTACTGCAGATTTATTTTTAAATTCAGGTACTTGTTTGGTTTGGTAGTCGGGCTGCAGTTGTGGTTCTGCGGTCTCGTGCAGATTCTTTAGTAGGTTTTTTTGGAAGAGGAGTTCTGTTTCGTGGAGGAAATGTAGATCTGGTTCCATTTGTTGAGTGAGGATGACTTGAGAACTTATTTCTTGACTTTGATGGTCTTCTGTAGCTTTGGAATAGAAGGTTGTCTGGCTGGATAGTAACGTCGGCAGTTTAAGAGTTCTTGCTTGCTTTGGGGGAGGTGCTGTGTTTTGAGAATTGTCTTCGGACATGTTTGCTGCTTGCATGGTGTAGAATTCTTTGCTGGTAGAAGGTTGGTTCTCATGCTGCGGGAGAAAAATATTGTTTTTGTTTTGTTGGGACTGGTCGCTTTTTTGGTAGTAGAATGTGGGTTTGTTCCAGATATTACTGAAGCCCATGTCTCGTGGTGAGTAAGATTTGGCCACCAGTAGCTTTTCAGTGATGTTTCATTTCTGTGACCTGTGATTTGCATGATTTGTCTCGATTCTAATCCAGCTTCTGTTAGTAACGTGACTGCTGTCGCTCGAAGACAATGGTTTGTGTAAATTCTCGATAGCCCTGCTTCCATGCATATTTGTGGTAGCATATTTCATAAGTAGTTTACTCCAAAGGGTTCTTTGCTATACCAAATGGAACATTTGTTTAATTCCGGTTGCGGTAATTGTCTGGGGTGGCAGAATAGTGCAGGAGGGTTGTCAGGGGTTATTTATGTACTTTATGAAGCTAGCAACTGGGCATAGTGGGTCGTTTGGGTGCTTGAACATGAACCCACGTTGTTGTCTTGTTGGATCATAAAAGTCCTTCTGGTTTTTGGTGTCTTCATTGAATGTTTTGGTAATACAGCGGAGACCATTGTCTGCTATTTGGATGTGGAAAGAGTTTACTGCGAAACGTCTAACTCCTTCATTTCCTCTACGGGCTAAGTGTAATTGAATATCTAGCCAAACTTTGTTTAAGAGTCCTTTTGCAGTATCGGGAGAGAGAGAGCTGTAGAGTGTCTTAATTGTTGCAGCTCTTCGTGAGTTAGAGCGTCATGGTGGTTTGCTAGGTCTTTGCCTGCCTTTCTTTATTGCTTGGCAGCACCTTTAAAAACATTTGCTGTATTAAATTGGGTGTCTGTCATGATGTTACAGCTCTGCTATGGGGATCATTTATATATCGGTTTAGTCCCGTTCGGAGTCCAACAAAGCTTGTTAGACTGTATTCTTTACCTGTGGAGTTTGACGGTGCTGTAAAAATGTCTGAGTACTTCACACAGTTCTTCTAAGGGCACTGTTTTTAAATCTACTGTTATGTTTTTTTCTTTTAGCCAGTCATTAAATACATTTACAGACCATTTGGTTTGTTTGATTGTGCTTACTTCGTTGCGTGCTTTATCTAGCTGCTGAAGTGCTGTTTCTGAAAGTTTTGTGTCGCTGTTCTTGACGTTTACAGGTGGCCTGCTTATCTTCAGCTGCACGGACATCGGATGCTGACTGAGAAGTGGCCGGAGTATGCTGCACTACTGTGGGGTCACTTTTGGTTTCGATGCCGGCGTCTACTGTGCCTGCTGAGAATTCGAGAGGTATGTGAAGTGGACGTTGAGAGCCTTCTTGAAGTAGTATAGGTGAGGAATTTGTGTCGGAAGGCTCATTTTCCTGAGAGAAAATGGTTTCTAACTCAGAGAGGTCGTAGAGTTCGAATGAGGATGTCATTTTTATTTTCAAATTTACCGCGGTGCGTTAGGTGAGCGGCGATGCGGAAAAATGGTGGTGGGTTCCTTTGAAGTTACAGTGTCGGAGTGATACAGTAATGGGCATGGTAAAGAGTTGGCTGGCACTTCCAGTGGGTACACTGGAGGATTTATCATGGTGGTCATTGTGCCAGCCAACCAATCAGGATGCAGGATTCGGCACATCGGATTTACCACATTGTATAATAAACTTTTGAAAAGTTTCTCTAGGAAACTTGTCACGCACACCATTCTCTCCATTAAAAACACAGCTGGTCTCTGAAGAGAAAACCATTCAAATGCAAAGGATTTCCTGCAGCGAACGGCTCCATATAACCTTCCTTTTATTAAGCACTGCATCCAAAACCTTAACTCCACTCCCTTTCAGTTCCTCAAGGACACCAAATCTGCAAAACCCCAGTCTCTCACCCAGATCAACAACCAACATGAGCCCTCAAGTCAGACACAACCTAACAATTTGGTATTTTGTATTCCTCCAGACCTTCTCCGACACAAGATGAGCAATCACTCCTTAGCAAAGGTCTCATTTTTTTTGTGGCCACACCCAGATATCTTGATGCACCCCAGGTTCAAGTTGATCTGCAGTGCTTCTATCGTAGGGTACACCTTACAGCTCATTTTTCTAATGAGACCCCTCTTCCCACAGATGACAATATCACCAGAACAATCAATATTATCAATCCCCAGTGAAGTGCATGATACCCCCTCCAGGACGTTTTGCTGCTGTTGATTATTTTGTTAACCAATGCATGGAAAACACCACTAACTTCAATCTTCACTGCAGGCACAACCATTCCAAACAAGAGACCTGGTGAGCTTGCAGCCCTCAGATCTTTGCAATGTAGGAATGAAACTGTTATCGAACCAGCTGATAAGGGAGGTGCTGTTGTGGTCTGGCAAAAGGAGCTATACATCACTGAAGCCACACAGCAACTCTCCGACACCAGGTTTTATTCTTCTCTTCCACAGGACCCCTCTGCTGAGTATCAGACTGAGGTCACCATCACCTCTGCTATTGAAAACAAAGAGCACCCTGCTTCTACTAAGATAGTCAGTTCAGCATCCCCAAACATCCAGGTTTTATCTCCTTCCCCAAATCCACAAAAGTAACCTGGGTCGTCCCATAGTGTCCGCCTGTTCCTGCCCCACATGCCACATCTCTGCACTTAACCACCAGATATCTACAAGATGTTGAAATCCTTTCTCCTACAATTTCTCCTTATGCTGCTCCTGCTCTCAGGAAATGTTCACCCTAACCCAGGACCACTTGGGCAGCCAGCAGTAGCACCAAGCAGAAGGACAGGGACACTCACCATGGCATCCATCAACTCCTGCAGCATCCTCAACAAACTTGAGTCCCTTCAAACATGGATCCTACAGCACAATCCTGATGTCCTCTCAGTTGTGGAAACATGGCTAAACCCTAAAATCCCTTATACCTCCGTCTCTATCCCTGGCTACTGCATTTTCAGGCAAGACAGGATCGCTAAACGGGGCCGGGGCTGCGCCATCTATCTTAAGGATACCCTTATGGGTCACATCATCCCATCCCCTAGCCTGAGCAACTCCTCTCAGGCCCTCACAATCAAAATCCTCCTTGGTGCACATAACAAGGAACTCACCGTCATCTCAGTTTACCCAACCCCAAGAGACCAGGCAGCTGGCTTCCATAGCATCATGGAATATCTAAGGGTCCAGCAACATAATTCTGAAACCATAATCATGGGTGATTTTAACATTAACTGGCTCTCCGCTGAGGCCGCTACCTATAAGGATGCGGCCACGGCGCACCACCTCACTCAACTGGTCAATACCCCCACTAGGTGTAACTACAGGACAGGCTCCCTTACGCTTCTAGACCGGATTCTATCTAACCGCCCTGAATGCATCTCCAATGTTTCTGTACTCCCGGATACAATAAGTGACCACTCGCCTGTCATCTGCTCCCGGTCAAATACCACAAGCCCCCTCACAAGCTTATCTATGCCAGGGTTATCAAACAAGGGCACCTCCAGCTGTTAAAATCCCATCTAACCAGGCTGAACTGGGCAGTGCTGGACTCCCTCAGTGACACCACCAAAGCTCTGGACCTATTTATCAAACGTTTCAACGAAGCCTGTGACATCTACGCACCAGTGAAAAAGATGAAGGTCAAAGGACAGACCAACCCCTGGGTTACTGCTGACCTTTTAACTCAGCTCAAGCACAGAGACCACCTCTGGCATTGTGCTCATGCAACTCCGACGCAAGTAAACATACAATTATACAAAGCAGCCAGAAATGACTAATAACTGCGTTTAGCATTCTGTATTTTGAGTGCAAAGAGGCTCTGACCAACTCTTGGGGCCAGGGAAACAAATTCTGGAACAACATGAAAGAACTCAGTCAAGGATCCTAAAGCACCACCTACTATGCTCAACCTTCATGGCACTCCTACACTCGACCTAGGTACCATCACCAGCACTTTTAATAATGCATTTACAAACCTGGACAGTGTCCTTCCACCAAATTTTTCGACGACCTCCCCTCCAGCTCCTCCCAAGTTACCCCCCAACTAGAATGTACAACCCCAAAGTTTTTTATTTTTTTTATTTTAAGGAGGTCCCACCACAAGTAGCTAGAAAATACATTCAAAAGGCCATCGGCAAACAAGGGTACAGTGGTGACTCCCTTGACCTGAAACTGCTGGCACAAGTCCTCGATGAAGTCTTAGAACCACTTACAAAGAACTTCAATCTCTCACTTAGATTGGGCCATCTCCCCTCTCTCTCTGGAAGAAAGCCACTGTCACATCGGTTCACAAAAGCGGAGATAGGACGCTGCACACCAATTACAGACCTATCTCACTCCTCCCCCCACCATCTAAAGCGCTGGAGCGAATAGTGTCGGACCAACTAGTTGAATTCCTGGATGAGTACAATGCCCAGAGCCCACAGCAGCATGGCTTCAGAAAAGGGCACAGCACCACCACTGTACTACTGGAATTTACAACCTTTATTCATGCCAGCTAGAAGGAATTGTGGAGGGCCGTGTTATAGACCTTGACAAGGCATTGACACAGTTAACCACCCACTACTGCTCAAGCAACTGTCCTCCATTGGGATCTCCAGCGATGCCCTTCCATGGTTCATCAGCTACCTTGATATCGGATCCAACGTGTAAGGATTGCAGGGATCTCTTCGGATGAGAAACCAGTCGCTCCGAGTCCCGGGGTCTATTCTGGGCCTCTACTCTTCTCCCTCTTCATAACAATCTCCCCAGTGCCTACCACCAAAAATATTACTATCATGAGCGATGCAGTCCTGTTTTCCAGCCACCATGACATTACAGTCCTTGAATCCCAGCTGCAGCTCGACTTCAAGCGTATCGAAGACTGGTTCAATTCTCATAAACTTGTCCTGAACCACAGCAAGACTAAAGCCATGTCCTCCTGTAACCGACGGAGCAGGCACAACTCTGTCCCTCACCATCAAGAACCACGCTGGGAACCCACTCGAACATGTCAAGGAGTTAAAGTACCTTGGTATTACCCTGGATAGTACCCTCTCCTACACTCGGCATATTGACACTGTTGCCAAGACCACCAATATACGGATTGGACTACTACACAAACACTGTATGCCTGCGGATGCCCTTAAACTAGCCATCTACAGTTCTGTCACCTCTATCATTGACTACAGCCTTGCCATCTATGGCTCTGCCTCCACATGATCTGTTTCTCTCAACAAAGCCTGTAGACTACTTACGGGTGCAGCCCGACACAAACTCACACCTGTGACCTCTATGCACAGGCCAGCAGGCTACCCCTACGCAGCAGAATACAATACCAGACCTGCTTACTTACCAAAAAAATTTCTCCTCGGTCTCATGCCACCTGGTGTTAGCTCACTCCTTACTACCTATAGTGGCACTCAAACACGTGGTGCCCAATCTCCAACCTTTCAGGTTCCCAGATGTCGTACCTCCATGGGTCAGCGGAACTTTAGCTATAGAGCTCCTCAATGGTTCAATTCCCTCAATAAAGAAGCACTTTCCTCTACTACACTTGGACCCTTCAAAAGGAATCTCAAACTTTACCTCACCTCTACCACTCAATGCAACTGCTTCTCTGAACAGAGATCTCTCTAAACACCTCCCAGCTCACTCATGTCTCACTCCCTCTGCCACCGGGCCTTCCTAGTGACTCCTTTCCTGCTTCGCATCTCCACTGGTACAACACATTTTCCACCACCATCGGACAGTGGCCCATTAACCTGCCAACTTCCTCTCCCGGTCGCATGCCTGCAATACTAACTGCCTATGGTGCCCTCTATCTCTTATTGTTACCGCAGCCAGCTGCCTACTCAAGCTGCTCGTTATATGAATATTCTCAAAGTATGTTATAACTGAGTATCTTTATTTTTTCTTTTAGTTGTTGTGGTTGTTTATTGTGCATTCTTTTACTACCTCTGTATGTATGTTGACCCTCATCCTTTGACGTGGAACCTTTGTAAACGAGCAGTTTCTGCTCAAAGGCATTTGTAATCCGAAAATTTAATAAATAAAATAAAAAAAAATTATTGGACAGCCTCATGAGACCCCTTGTTGAGTCCCTGCCCTCCTATGTTAAAGACACTAGCCATGCTCTCCAGTTATTTGACAGGTTCAGATTCAGTGTCTCTCATCAGCTCATCTTCACCATGGACATCAAATCTCTTTACACAGTGATCCCCCATGATGATGGTCTGACAGCTTTGCAGCATTTCTTGAATAAGCAGGAAGTCCAGCAGCCACACACACACACACACACACACACACACTAACATGTCTGGCAGAACTGGCTCTTACTCAATGCTTTTTATTTTAATAACAGTTTTTTTCAGCAGGTCAGTGGAGTTGCCATGGGTACCAAGATGGGTCCCAGCTTTGCTAATCTGTTCGTGGGTTAGGTGGAGGAACGTTTTTCTCTATTATTCACAGGGACTGTGCCTGAACTTTACAAACACTACATTGATGACTGTGTGGGGGCCACCTCCTGCTCCAAGGACTCCCTCCAAGTCCTCCTTGACAAATTTACCACGGCCCATCCTTCCCTTCAATACACTGAAGTATCCTCCCGTACACTACAGTATCCTCCCGTACACTACCTTTTCTGGATATCCAGCTATCAGTACAGAACATTGGTCTGAAGACATCAATTTATTACAAACCCACTGACTCAGTTTCCTCCTCCACAGCTCCTTCCATCCTGAACATGTCAAGAATGGCCTGCCTTATTCACAGTTTCTTAGACTTTGCAGGTTATGCAGTGAAGAGGATGATTTTGCTGAGCAGACCCAAATAATGCATAGGTTTTTTTTGTTTTTTTTTAAATCAACAGGGCATACCCTGAAAGCACAGTGGACAGAGCACTCTCCCAGGTCAGTAACATGCCCTGTAACCTTGACCCCAGCAGGAAGGATACTGTCACACAAGAACAACGGCGAATTCCACTTGTGCTTCCTTTCCATCAGAGCACACCTTCTCTTCACAGGATCACCACCAGTAACTTTCCCATTTTGCAAACTGACCCAAACATTGTTGCTTCCTTTACAGAACCACCTATTGCCTCCTACTGCCGGCCACCTGACCTGCACAATCTCCTGGTTAAAAGTAGCCTACCTACTCCTAACAGTTCCTCCCTCCCACGTACCAAGCCTTGCAACAGGACTCGCTGCTACACCTGCAAATTTATTTCCAGTGTGACAGAAATTCGGGGGCCTACAGGTGTTTTTCACATTACCAAGGAGTTCTCATGCACCTCCACTAATGTGGTGTATTGTATTCTTTGCAGAGACTGGTAGGCGCCTTGCTGACCATTTCAGGGAACATTACAGAGCAATCAGGAATGGTGAAACTGCTAAACCCATTGTATCCCACTTTATCTCCAAGGACCACAATGTCAATGACCTTTCTGTTTGTGTCCTTCAGCAGGGCTTCTGGGATCCGGACCATGGAAAAAACATGGAATCCAAGCTGATCATCCGCCTTGGCTCCCAGCAGCCTTCTGGTTTAAATGACAGACTTATTTCCCCACCAACGTCTTTCGGCCATCCCTTTTTTTCCCTAAAGTCCATTTGTTTTTGTACTCATTTATTTTTCAGTTTCACCACAAGTCTCCATCTGTCTTCTTCCCACACATTCGTCACCTTTCAGTCTTCCTACTAGGCCCTGTTAATTGGTCCCCACCTAGGAACTTCCCTAGCTCTTTCACTACTATTATGCTTTATCTTTCCCATCATCATCTTTTTGTTTCATAGATTCTCTCTTAATCTTGCCATTTATCACTTCTGCTCCCTGAGCCTCCCTTTTCTTCTTTCCCACATACATACTGTACATATATATATATACACACACACCTCTCTCTCTTCTCTCTCTTCTCTCTCTTCTCTCTCTTCTCTCTCTTCTCTCTCTCATATTTCACCTCCCCTCTACACCTTTTTTTTTTCCTCTTTTAGATATTTCCTGAAGACCTAAGGTCGAAACGTAGATTTTTAACTCTATTTTCAGCGTGCATTTAATATAACCATTTTGTTTTGGTAATACAAGCTTGTTGGCCCATTCTTTTTTACTTCAGCAGTTTTTCTTTTCTTAGTCAAAGGTTTAAAAACACTGTAGTGAACTTAATTTAAAATAAATGCAGCTTTCTCCTATACCACAAAACCACGGTTAGAAAATAAACC
Organism: Neoceratodus forsteri; assembly: GCA_016271365.2. Lineage (NCBI taxonomy): Eukaryota > Metazoa > Chordata > Ceratodontiformes > Ceratodontidae > Neoceratodus > Neoceratodus forsteri. The sequence goes on along the minus strand of CM057453.1, from coordinate 57,343,508 downwards.
AAGTAAATCTTGTAGTTGGGTATACACACACTGCATATACCGCAGCTACATTTTTAAGACTGTTTACATTCTTTCCTTATAGTCCTTGATATGAATCACACTGCCCAAATTATGTTTGGCCAATACATGGCTCCCTGCAGTCAAGCAGATAGAGCAGGAATTATTTTTATTTTTATTTTTATTTTTTTTACTTTCTCCAGGTCCTTGCCCTGAGGATCACTATACCTTCCTTGGGTCTTTTCGGACGAGTCACGACATAGCATGGACCCAGCATCATTCTGCACGGGACTGGGAGATTTGCCTTTGGTTTTCTCCTGGTCCCATCCCCAGAGGGCACCGACGCAGAGGACTCCAGTCCAGACAGGCAGCATGCTAACGCACATCTCCATCAAGCATCTGCAGCACCCACCGCCCGGCTCCCCTTGTAGGGAGTCATTTACACCTCACCGCCCATGCTTCCACCGGCGGCAATGGTTATGGGGCACTGCTGCCCTGTAGACCCCCCCCAAAGGAGAACATCCGTGGGGACGCTCAATCCTACCTCCCTTGGCTGAACCCCAGAGACCAGAATCCGTTCCTGAACCCAGATCTCCAGCATAGCACGAAGTGTGATGCCCAGCGCCACAACCCTCAGCGCCATCGGCCTGGCTGAGCAGGAATTCTTAATGTAATGGTTAGTAACAGTTATCAGAACCTTAAACCTTCCGAAACAATTTAGTGCAGTGCTGTAGGGCAACTACAGAACTATTTTCTTACCATTAGGCCTTGCTCTCTTCCCATGCTCAACCTCTGTTCTGACATGTACTCGTTTCTGGCCCAGCAATCTGTCCTCTACAATTCCACTGCCACACAAATTCCTTACAGAGCCAGCAGAAGAATATCCACAGGATTTCATACTCCGGGTATGTCTGACGACAGCAAGGAACCTGGCACATTCAGAAAATCCACAGGCCCAAGCAATGTCTTCTGCAGTCTGCCCATCATTATTGTATAAACTAGAAAAAAAAAAAAAGACATTGACATACATTACGGTCATATTTCTTTTGTAACTCTACATCTCAGTCTCCTCCGTAGCACCACACTTTTGGTCTTAGGTACAGAGACACCAATACTACACAGGAACCAGCAGATGTACCGTACAGGACCTATACACAATCCCACAGCATAAAGGCAGCACCAGCCGTAACTGGTTCAGTTCACCACCACCACCACCACCACCACCACCACCACCACCACCACCACCACCTGCACAACTCATCGGTGACCAGAACACAGTCAAAGTAGCATTCCCATCTAATTTGTCATGCAATGTGTCTATTTTTCACTTCCTCTTAACACTGTTAATGGTTTATTTTTTCACTGCTTTGGTTATGTTGTGGCCTTGTCCATTTGATGAATGTTATACCAGGGAATACTTTTTCCTAGTGAGTTGCAGACGACTGGTATCGTGTGGGGGGTGGTGCAGAGTACTGACTTGTGCAACCCTGGGCCTCAGAGTTGCTTACATAGTTCAAGGTATACATTGGTGTGGGAGACTTGATTAGCAGCCTTTGCTAATCAAAATGAAAAATGAGTAGCAATTGGTTGAAGTTGATTAGGAGTGGGAGGGGGGGTCTCAAATGTGGGGGAAGATTGCTAAAAATAGTGCCAGTCACGCATTCCAAGCCCTGCGGTCCTGGAAAATTCGATTAGCACCTACTGCGAATCAAAAACAAAATTGATTCGCAACTGCCGGTTTTTGAGTCGAAAGCTGCGATGTGAACTCACTTATTTTATGACCTTGTAGTTAAAACAAAAAATACTCATCATGGTCCCAACTGAAAACTACTACCAAGAAGTTACCAAACTCAGCCTTAAAGAGCAGGCTGTGAGTAAGTTCATGTTTTGCCCAGGGAATGAAAAAACTTGGGAGGGGAAGCCGCAAGTCCAGGACTTATGTTCCCTTGTCCTAGGAGTCTGTTGCAGTCATTAGTAAGTCGCACTATTTTTGTGAACCGCAAACACTTGACTGCTTACTCCCTGAAGAATTCTATTAGATTCATCTAGCATGACCTCCCCTAGATGAATCCACCTTTAATCCTGTGAACCATTAGTTTTTTTTTTTTTTGTTAATTTTTCTTTATCTGCCCTGCTCAGAAGCAGAGGCATCTCTCGGGTGAACCAGCTCTACCTCACCTCCACCGTCCGCCTGAACCCCTTCCCCTGAGCTGGGTCCCCCGTCCCGCCAGCCCTTATGGGAGGAGGCAGAGACCATGGATAGTCAAATCAGGGTTGGGGACGGCACTGGGCTTGACCACTGATTGTCCATCATCACCTCCCTGGCACCAGGATCTTCCTTTTTTCATCCCCCCCCCCAAAAACGCAGAACGTGTAATGCTGTCCAGCGCATGACATGCATGCTCCCGCCCACGTCCACAGGATGACCACCTGATGTCAAGCCCTCTGCAGCGTCCCCGACTGCAGTGCACCCAGTCGTAACTCCATAAATGTTTGTATTCAAGGATGGGGATGCGTCGAGGTACGGCTTCATTTAGTTATACTTTCTAGGTATGAACTCTCCTTATACACAGTTATCCAGCAATGCCTCTGTTTCACTGGAAACCACGGTGTCCATCACTAACAGGTCAGGGTCAAACATACATACTAAACATACTAAAATGCCAGCAGAATAGGCCTGTCTTTAGTGTCTGCTCGTTTGGTCAGCCCCCACCCTGGGTGCTGACCTTGCTGTCCCCCTCGCCTTCTCTGGCTTCTCCCTTCCCAGTTCCGGATATTCTTGCTGCATTGGATTTTGCTTCCAGAACCCTTCCCTGTACCTGTCCCACCCCTCTTGAACCCCTCCACTGTCTCTGCCTCCACCAGCCCCTAGGCAGTGCATTCCATGGCTCCACCACCCTCTCAGTGAAGTAGCACCTCCTCCTTTCTCCCCTGAATCTTCCCCCCTCCAGCTTCCACCCATGCCCTCTAGGGCCCCTCCTCCTTCCTTCGAAGCACCCTGACTGTTCCTCCCCTATTTACCCTCTTCATGTACCTGAAGACATCTATCATGTCCCCCCAGTCCCTTCTCTCTTCCAATGTGTACATATTTAGCTCTTCGAGCCTCTCCTCATAGGTCCTGTCCCCCAAGCCCCAAATCATTTTGGTTGCCCTCCTCTGGACCCTCTCCAGGAGGTTAATGTCCCTCTTTAAGTGTGGCCTCCAAAACTGCACGCAGTACTCAAGGTGCGGCTCACCAAGCAGTTATACAGAGGGAGTATCACTCTCCTTCTGAGGTGATCCCCTAGCGATGCATCCCAGCATCCTGTTGGCCTTGGCTGCTGCCCTCCTACAAGTCTCAGAGTTGTTCATCTTGACATCCACCACCACCACCACCACCACCCCCAGGTCCCTCTCAGCCATCGAGACTTGTAGCATTCCCCCAAGGGTGTACACTTGGCCTGGGTTTCTGGCCCCCAGGTGGAGTACCTTGCATTTCCCTGCATTGAACCTCAGCTTCCACTTTCTAGACCATCTTTCCAGAGCCTCCAGGTCCCCCTGTAGGGCCACCCTCCCCTCCTCCCCATCCACCACCGTCCCCAGTTTCGAGTCATCTGCAAAGAGACTCATCTCACTCCTGATTCCTGTCCTTGTCAGATACGTAGGCGTTGAACAGAAGGGGCCCAAGGACTGATACCTGTGGGACCCCACTAATGACCTCCTTGGGGATGAGACTGTCCCACCAACTACGACCCTCTGGGTCCGGTCCTGGAGCCAATTGCCTATCCATCTGATCATCTGGTTCCCATCCCATTTCTCCCAGCTTATCCAACAGGCCCACGTGAGAACAGAGTCAAATGCCTTGCTGAAGTCTAGAAAGAGGACGTCCACTGGTCTACCCAGGTCCAAAGCACTTGTCACCCAGTCATAGAACTCCACCAGGTTTATCTGACACGATTTCCGGGATGAATCCATGCTGTCCATCGTCCAGGCACCCTGACTTATCCAGGTCCCCCCAGCCTCTCCTTGACAATGCCTCCATCACCTTGCCCACCACCGATGTCAGGCTGACAGGCCTGTAGTTCCCTGCCACCTCCCTTGATCCCCTTTGTGGATAGGCACTATATGCGCCACCTTCCAGTCCTGGGGCACCCACCCTGTCCTCAGAGAGATGGTGAAAAGCTCCGCCACGGGTTTCGCCAGGACATCCGCAAGTTCCGTCAGCACTCTGGGACGTAATTTATCCGGCCCCGGTGCTTTCTCCGTCTTAAGGGAGCTGAGGGCTTCCCTCACTCTCTCTGCTGTGATTTCCACTTCTGGTACCTCTTCTCCCTGCTTAGCCCTCCCCCCACCTGCCAGTGATGCCTCCCCCTCTCCCTAGACCCGCCGATCGGTAAGGGTCCCCCCCTCCTCAGTATCTGTCTCCTCCCATGTATGATGCAGCACCCCCATTTTCCTTGGTGAAAACTGAGGTGAAGTACACAGCTGTTGATGTCTAAACAGGTGCTTAGTCTGTAGTGTCACTTACGGTTGGATAAGCAAGTTTTTATATTTGGACATTTCTTGAAGTTTTTATGTCGTTGTCCTTGGAAAGGCAAAGACCCCCGATTTCAAGCACTGATATGCATCCACATTTTGTTTTGCTCACATTTCAATACTGGCGAGTCAATTTAATTTACTCTTACCTGCTAATATTATCTGGAGCACTGCTTGTAAGTTTGAGCTCAACACTGGTTCCTCATGAAATTTACTGTTTACAGTGTTCCCGAAGACAGCCTCAAAAGAGGTTAAAATTCAACCATAGTTTTTAATTTTACAACTAGAGAGAGAACTCAGTCATGTTACAGTGGAAATTCTCTATTATCTTGCTATTCCTTTTAAGCATTCCTTCTCATGGCCTGCAAGACACCTTCCCCCGCCCATCTCGAGACTGCTTTAGCATTCTTAGATTTGAAATAAAGGAGTGCTCAAGTGAATATGGCCCCGCAAGTTTCCGTCAATATTCTCAACTATTTTTGAACACTAATTATTGAAACCAGAACTCTTTTTTTGAACTAGTAGCAACAGATACTGCTCCCTGAAGCTGTGGGCCACAGGGTGGGGGATATCAAATGTCAGGCCCCAACCCTCTAACAGGGCTAATTTAAGTGTGGCACCATATAAACGACATGGAAACAAAGCTGAACAGCATGGCGCCCATCTGGCTCATACATGGCACTCATAATGAAGTACGCTGCTTCAAATACAAACTTCCACATAAAATACCACTCCCAGAAATTAACCAGTTTCAGGTTACAGATTTTTTTTTGGGGCATATGACCTGTGCTTCCTTGCCAAAGAGATTTTTCTGTCACTAGTTGCCAGACGGGTGTCTCATCAGCCCTGTCCCATTTTTCTGCAGCCGGCTTCCACCTCTGCTAGTGACCAGTCCTCCATGGATTTACCCCCACCGTGGGGTGAGGAGGAGGAGGAGGAGGGACCCCCCCCCCCAAAAAACAAACCCAGAGGTTTCCAGTTGCAGCAAGTTACAAGAGAGACAGGCAGGGCTTCATTTAGACCATCCTCCATTTATGTTCCCTCCCCAATGCTAGGGCACACACACAGATCGGAGAAGTCCAGCGGCACACACCCAGATGTGTCATTCTTGGCCGTCCTACCACCAGGCCTCCGTCAGCAGCCTCCCACCCCCAAGGAGAGCAGAAAAGTCCCTCGGATGCTGAATCGCCGGCATGGGAGAAGGTAGGATGCACAAGGTGCCCTCACCCTCTTCACCACTGGGCTGACTCTCCGATTTTTTCTGTAAATGGACACAGCTGCTTTAAACTGATGATAGACTGTTGCACAAAAGTTTTTCATGGGTACACAAACAGAATACTGCTTTGAGGGGAAAGGGAGAGAGAGAGAGAGAGAGACAGACACACTAACAGACACACACACACACACACACACACACACACACACACACACACACCCCTCTTGTTCTTACTCACTTGATTCTGGCATCTTTTGCAACAAGTAGGCTAATGCATTCCAAGCTTCCCGATTTAGCAGCCTTGTGAATTGGTGCCTCTCCAGAAGAGTCCTTAAAAACAAAATGGCATTGCACACTCAGGTTTATAATCTTCACAAAAACGAGACATTTTTTTTCTCCTTAACCAGTTAGCCCTCCTTCCAAGGAATGCCCCAGCCAGTCACCCAGACATCTGGTGGGACTTACCGGCCATCATCTTCCCCAAGGCCCCCCCGCAGAGTTGGCGGGGTCCCACAAGACCCACCACAGAAAGGATCTGGTTCTAGCGGCACACAGCTGGTTGGGTGTGGGGCCTGCGGACGCTAGTCATCCTGCCGCTGGCGTTCTGCCTCCGGTTTTCATCCCAGAGATGTGACGTATAATGATGTCATGGTGCACATCAAGCGCTCAGAGGCCTTTGTCCCCCACTCTGCTGAGGCACCCAGCTGCCTTCCCACAGCTTTCAACAGTGGCCAGAAGAGCAGAGGGGCCCTGCCCCTACCCGGGGAGAGTGGTCCTGCAGACGCTCGATCCTCCTCCCCCAGACCCTCTTGACAGCCTGGATTTGCTCCCAAACCTGGGCAGCTGGCATCCCAATGGCAGTACTACTGCTGCATCAGTGGAATGGCTTTTTTTTTGGCACTTTATGTAGGTTCCACCCTCTCTCTATAGGGCACTTTCATCTGGCCAGGGTTCTGGCTGGCTCTTCTGCCCCTACCCTCAACCAGCCACCCCCCCCCGGTCTTACCTGGCTAGCTACCGCATAATTTACTCTCTCCATGGGAGCGAAGCACATCCTCACCCGTGTCCGAATCTAGGAGGCAGGGCCTGGAGCAATGGCACAGCCAGGCTTCCCTGTGCACAGCCCCCACTTTTCTTTGTTCTGGTCCCAAAGCTGGCATGCGTGTGATGTGAGAAAGTTGCATGTACTCAATCACCTGCACCTGTCTGTCCAGAGGCCACCATCTGCTGTGTCACCCAGTCTCGGTTGGCAATCAAGTAGTGGCTCACATTGTCCCCCCTTCCCAAAGGACAAGAACGGTATGTGGATGCTTGATCCTTCTTTCCCCAGGCCAGTCCCTCAGCGACTACTGTCCATTTCCAAACCTAGGTTGCTGGTATGGCTGAAGTTAAGGTGCTAAGCTCCTCAACACTTAACGTAGTCCGGCTCTCTTGATCCAGTTTTTTTTTTTTTTTTTTTTAACTAGGAAATGAGAAAGGAGGAGTATGAAATTCTTCCCAGTTTTAGCCTAGTCTTGGGGGGGGCGGACTTGCAAGCAGACTGATGTTTGTTTACAGGCTTTGTTTAATTAGTCCAGCAAGTATCCATTTTCAGGGACGAACTAGTAAAAACACAATTTACATAACTTGACAATGTACTGTTTGTTATGTTGACTAGTTTTTGTCAGCTACAATACAAAAAAAATTAGTCAAGAATCCTTTTCATAAATGTATGGAGTCCCAATATTTAATTTAACCAAGCCCCATCTCACCTAGGTACAGTATTCTTTGTTATGTTTTCCCAAACTTCTGGTAAGAACTGTGCATAACAAATGGAATAAAATAAAAAATAAAAAATTGTGGTCTGAGGTTGCCAAGGTACCTTGCACGATCCCATTTATTCCATGGAAGTAAGAGAAAAGAAGACTTGGGTATCGACCAAGAGTAGTGCTTATGCTCAGACAGTATCGTTTAGTGCAGACACAGTTAACGAAACCTGAAACCACTGGTGTCACACTGTGCTAACAAGCAGACCTTCCATTTAAGAAGCACATCTACAAAACTCCATGTTGCTTTCATGCAGAGTCTGTTCAGTTCTTTATAGTTTTAGCTAAAAAGCTGGTACACTGCCTGAATTAATATTACACTATCCTGGAATGTGCCCTGTTCTGAAAGGACACAATAAAGACAATACAAAACCAGTAAGAAAATGGGGAGTGGGGATAGAAACACTGTGCATGCAGCTGGTAATTAATATCTAAATACAGTCCAAGAAGGGAGATGGAGAACTAGGGGAGCAAATCAGAAGGGCCAACACCCCAGGGAATGTGCTAATGGGCAACCTTAATCTCACAGATGTTTTCTGGGAATCATCAACAGTTAAGGGTGTGCAGCTCCAGGCCATGTTCCCTTTGACAAATGGAGAGCACTTTCGATAGGTACAGGTGCGGTCGTTCCTCCTGCATAAAGTGCCAGAGAAGCACTGCATGTCTAACCCTATGCCATTATTAAAATGGCTCCTGGACTCTGAAAAGATCATCTTCCCCACTCTTGATTGGGAAGGCATACAGATCTCTTGGGGGATTCCTCTTTGTCCATCCTTCGGGCCTGGAATGAGGACCTAGCCATGAACACTTCTGATTTCGACTGGCTTAAGTATACTCTCCCTACCTTGAAGGTTTCTCTCAAACCTCCTATTGGAGGGAATTTACTTAGAAATGCCAGTCGCAGTTTTAAATTCCTTCCATCTCTATGTTTTTGCTGGAGGGTTGTGGAGAGCCTAAGGCTACCCCCCAATATTTTTTGGTACTGCACTTTTATTTCTTCTTTTTGACTCAGCAGATGCTTCATTTCACCTGGTGGACCAGAGGCAGTTCTCACTCCGAACTGATTCTGCTAGCAACCCCCCGACCTTTGACTTAACCCAAGAGCTATGCTACATATGTATGTATATATATATATTAAACAAAAAAAAAAAAAAAGCCATCACCACATTGAGGAGCTTGGTAGAAGACACCAGGAGAAAGGACTGCTGTGTGACTGGACTTCTCTGCTGGGACTAAAGAAGTAGAACTCTTGTACTTGGACCTTTAATTTAGGGGAAAAAAAAAAAAGTGTGCGTTTGTCTGAGTTAACTGAACTGAATGGTTATCTGAACAGTTACCTAGGTGTAATTCTCAGGTGATTGAAAGGACTTGATAGCTGTGAGATTTAAATTACTTGTAGAAAGATCTAGTAAGTAGGGGGAATGGCTTAGCTAGAAGGAAGCAACATTTAAAGACTGCCTTAGAAAGATTCCGCTAGGAGCTTTGCAGAAGACACCAGGAGAAAGGACTGCTGTGTGACTGGACTTCTCTACTGGGATTACATTGCCCTCCTTCCCTCCGCAAGCTAATTCTACTTTTATAGGCACAGGATTTTGCTGACAACAGGAACTTCCTGTTTGGGAGCAGGAAGGGAGTGATCACAGAGCCACCAAAGACCCACCATCCTACAAGGGCCAAGAGTAGCTCTCCGGCCCCCTCTAGCTGCTGGAGGTCTGCCTCTAAGCAAGTAAGGGGTCTACTGAGAAATATAGGATATTCTTGTCTTGGAACAGGACAATCAGGAACTTAAACGGCACAAAGGCAGAAAGTAAGGAGAGAGAGGGAGAGAGAGAGAGAGAGAGAGAAAGAAAAAAAAAAGGGTGGAAAGAGTAAAGATTGCAAACAGTTAAGAGGCCAGAAATAAGACATGACGGAGTGGTGCAGTGTAGTGGCTGTGGAGCAGCAGTTTTCCGGGAGACGTTCTGGAGGATGCAGTGTTGTCCCATCTGCAGGCACCTCTCTGGGCTGAGGGAGGAGGTTGCTCATCTCCAGGCTGAGTTGGCCAGGATTTGTGGGACCTCCTCTTCCACCCAGGGACCACGAGTGCCACTGCCGCTGCCTCAGAGGTTGCCAAGAAAGAGGAGCGGTTGGACCACAGTGGGCTCAAGGAGGGTGAGGATGGTGGAACAGAGGCACATCCCTCCAGTTGTACCTCTCCACAATTCCTATGCCATTCTGGCAAAGTGTGGTTCCTCTATGGAGGCACCCGCAGAGGAGACAAAGGAGGATGCTGGGAACCTCCACAAAGGAGACCCACAGGAGGGTGGCAGAGGACCCCGCAGGGGATGGAAACAGCTCCTGGTGGGGGACTCCATTGTTAGGAAGGTAGAACTGGGGGAGGAAGGTAAGGTGCCCGCCTGGTGCCATGGCTTGGAGGGACAGGGAGCGAATCCTCAAGATTGCCAGAGCAGCTGCTCAGGGCAGGGTGCTGGATGTCATTGTCCACCTAGGAACAAATGACCTGGCTAAGAAAGGGATCAGAGAAGTGCAGGAAGAGTTTGTGGAATTGGGGAGGGGCCTTAGACAAGTAGCACGCACAGGAACCTTCTCGGAGGTGCTGCCCATCTATGGCGTAGGAGAGGCTAGGGTGTTCCGCACCATGAGATTCAATTAGTGGTTGAAAAACTGGTGTGGAGCTCAGGGATTTGTCTTCAGTGGGGACTGGGGGTCCACCTGGAGTGACGAAAGCCTATACTGGCATGATGGGCTGCATCTGTCCAGGAGGGGAACCAGGATCCTACTTGATGGGTTTAAATGCTTCACTGGCAAGCATTTAAACTAGCAAAGGGGGAGGCACTGGCAAGGAGCCCAGAAATCCTAGCCCCCCAAAATCACAGTAGTAAGTGCGGTAAACACCAACATAGAGGTGTCGATAGGGAGAAGGGCAGGGGTAGATGGAGAAAGTGACAAAAGCAAGAAGGACAGGGATGGGGCAAAAAGAAGTAGGCCATCAGGAAATGTAGGGTAACGAGCAGGGTTCGACCTTAACATTGTTTTACTAGCCCCGACCCTAGTGCAAATGGGCCAGGGCTAGTGCAGCTAACCCTCTACTTGTCCGTCTTGACTAGTGCAGGTTTTTCATGGCTGTTAATGAAGCTGAAAAAGTCCCTACTTTAGCAGGCTGTATTCCTTTTGCTAATCTCTCTCTCACTGTTCCAGGTGGCCTGGTGTGATTAGCAGCTCATTAAGAGCTGCAATTATCTGGCAGTTCAAGAGGGGATCCAGCAAAAGACTCAATGTCAGTCATTATCACTCAATTGTTAGGACATTCAGCTAGTGTGCACGCTGTGATCAAGGGCAGAGTGCTGTTAAGTAACTAGCTTCCAGTTTGCTGAACCTGTCTTTGATTTGTCCCACAATATTAAAACCAGTATGCCTCACTTCCCAACCTTTTGAGTGCCTGTATCCAGCACTGCACTGACAGAATGCTATCATGTATACATGGTCTGCCCACTCTATACTTTCTCTGGACACCACTGCAGACTAGGCTGTGAAGTGGCCATCCATAGACCCATAGCTACAATTACTGACTAGTATATGGTTCACATCAGTCAATGTCATCAGTGCAGTACCACCCAGCATGTCATTTCATCCTAAAAACAATACTTTAGAGCATGTATGGTACAAAGCAAAACCTTAGTAAAATATATAATTTGAAAGGTTAAAATAGGTATTCCTGGTATGCACAGATCATCCTATCTAGAAAGAGAGGTAATACGGCATCATGCCTGTATACTGCTCTCCTTTGACCGATGAAAGGATGCCGATATGAAAAATCTGTTTTTGTTAGGGCAGAGCATGTTAAATCAATATTTGTGTGCCTGGTATATATGAACAAACATGTCAAAGTTTCTTACATGCCAGCCCCCTGTGTTTAACTCTCTAAAGAAATCCTAGAACTGCCCCAGGCTCACTTCGCAGTGTAAGAAAACTCCAGAACTGCACTTCTGGAGTATCACAGGGTTGGGGATGAGAGTATCTTTCTCTGCCTGATTCTGTACATTACCCTGCAGGCCAGGGTGGAACTGTGGTGATGTGCATGATGATGTTGCCCATTGTGCGTGCAGAGCTAGAACTGCCTGAACATTTGCTATTATGGTATTCTCTGGTTTGACAGGGAGGGAGTGAAGAAAGAGGAAGCAAGGGGCACATAGTTTAAAAAAAAAAAAAAAAAAAAAAAAAAAAAAAAAAAAACACACAATTGGGGTACACACTGCATGTGATTGGACTGCAGTCTTTTTTTGCTGGGGCAAGAAGCAATGTGGGAGCAGAATAAATATGCAATAATCAAAGTATTTCTTGGCTTGCATTTTTCCTGTATAACTGATCAAAATTTACTATTATTATTGTGTACTAGTGCAACCATCTGCGAGCTAGTGCAATTTTTAATCAACTTGTCCGGCTGGCTAGTGCAAAAAAAAGTTAAGGTCGACTCCTGGTAATGAGTACCAATGCCCATAGTCTGGGCAACAAGCTCCCTGAGCTGCTGGTCTTGATCGAAGAGGGATGCCTGGATATCGCAGCAGTCACAGAAACATGGTACACAGAGAACCATGACTGGGATGTTAACATACCAGAGTACATAACCTACAGGAGAGACAGGCAGGGGAGAAGAGGGGGAGGAGCAGCTCTCTATGTAAAGGAAGGGATAAAAGCAACTGAACAAAAGATTAAACAGAGAGGAGAGGAGGCACGGTGGGTCACCTTGGAGACTGGAAAGGGCACCACAATCTGCACAGGGGTTGTGTACAGACCCCCATGCCAGGGGGAGGGAAAGGACAAGGATATGACAGAAGGCATTCTAAGAATGGCAGAGAAAGGGGAGATACTGTTGATGGGAGACCCGAATATGCCATATTTGTTTATTTAATTTTGATGACTGGGTAGGCCCACTGGGCCCCGGAGGTCCCTTTTTCAGGGGCAACCCGGGTATAAATTACATACAGGTAGCAGATCAGTACAGACAGGTGATAGTAATGTTTTTACAATAGAAGACTTCATAGGATTACAGGTGGCAGGTAGTGGAAAACAGGCAAGTAGGACATGGCAGTTGCACATGAAGAGAACATTTTATGTAACGGGAGCAAAATTAGTTAGAGAGTGCTTTGGTAATGGCAAGCAGAAGCTAATTTCTGTGGACTTAGTGGAAGGGGTATATATTGGGACACAAGTGCACCCCATCCTTTGGAGGAGGTCCGTTGTACTACTTGGATAGCTATAAGTGGTCCAGTCCGTAGGGCAGCCAGGCAGGCTATGCGTGGTCAGGTCCTGTAACAAAGGCCTGTGCTCCTGTCAAGCAGGTGTCCCTTGAGCTTTGTCCGGAAGCTGGTGACGGACACTGCCTCCCGAACCTCCAGGGGGAGGTTGTTCCAGATGGAAGGGGTGGTGTATGCGGCGACCTGGACCCGGCTTTGGTCCTAGTCTTGGGAACCACGAGAGAGTTTGGCCTGAAGAGCGAGGGTCCGTGGGTTAGGTTTCACCCCAACGAGACCATTCAGGCTAAGGGGAGGTGTGGACCCAGTAACTTGAATGTAAGGCAGAGGGTTGGGTAGATGAGGCGAGCTCCAGAGACGGCCACCTGAGCTCTAGACTGGGCCTCCAGTGAGGTGCGCTCCGGTGCGAGCCAGAGTGGCAAAGCGGACTATCTTGTTGTACAAGGTCTGCAGCTTCCCTAACTCCGTAGTGGCCACACCCTGGAGAACCGGGGCCACGTAGGTGAGCTTTGGGAGGAGTACACTAGCGGCAATAGCCACCCTAGCTTCAAGGATAATCTGGTCCTTTAGTCTATAGAGAATTCCAAGTTTCCCATGGATGGCTTTTGTAATTTGGTCTACATGGTTTTTTAGTGTGAAGCCTTCGTCCAGGGTGAGGCCAAGGTATTTGGTGAGGTGACCACCTCAAGTTTTGCACCCCCTCTGGACTGAAATTGTAGGAGCGGTGACCTCTCGGGTCCCAGGGATCTAGGACCAAACAGCATCACCTTCGTTTTGTTGGTGTTTAAGACCATTTTGTTCAGAGTGAGCCAGTCCTCCATCTGAAGGATGTCTTCTTGAAGGGCTGTCTCCAGCTCTGGTAAGTTAGGGGAAGCTCTGTAAATGACCACGTCATCGGCATACTGGATAACGCTGCTGCCGCCGTGTGTGTGCAGATCATTTATGAACCGCGTGAAGAGAAGGGGGCCGAGAATTGACCCTTGAGGTACCCCTTCTTTGAGTGGTGCTAGGTTGGAGACTTTGGAGCACATTTGCTGCAACCACATCCAAGAGCTGGGCCATTCTTGATGCCCTACAGGTGGCAGGCCTCAGACAGCTAGTTTCGGAACCCACTCGTGAGGGAGCAATCTTAGATCTCGTCCTCTCAAATGGGGGCAGTGAGGATCTCCGACCTAGAAGTGGGTTGCCATCTGGGAACAAGTGACCACCAAACAGTGTGGTTCACGTTAAACTCAGCTACAGAGTCAAGCCATACAAAAGTGAGAGTACTGGACTTCAGGAGGGCCGACTTTGGCAAGATGGGAGAGTGCCTCAGAAAAGCACCAGCAAACAGGCTAGAAGGAGGTGTGGAGCAACAATGGGGAATCATCAAAACTCCCATCACAGAGGCAACAAGCCTTTGTGTGAAGCAAATAAACAAATCAAAAAAGGAAAAGCCACTATGGTTCTCAAAAGAGGTGGCTGTGAAAGTCAGGAAGAAAAAAAAAATAGCATTCCAGAAGTATAAGGAAACACAGAAGAAACAGGACAGAGAGCTGTACCAGTTAAGGCAAAAGGAAGCAGGGAGGAAAGTCAGAATAGCAAAGGCCCAAATTGAGGAAAGAACAGCCAACTTGGTTAAGAAGGGGAATAAAACTTTTTATATGTACATCAGCGAGTATAGAAAGACAAAAGGAGGGATAGTGGGGCTGAACAGAATGAACGGTGGGTTGGCAGAGGGGGACAGTGAAAAAGCAGGGATACTGAACGAATATTTCTGCTCAGTATTCACAAGAGAGGAGAGGGAAGTGCCTAATCCAATTAACAGAAGCACTGTTGATTTGGGGGGGGGGGGTCGATCCCAGTCCTTTCACAGAAAAAAAGGGTTCTACAAGAACTCCTAAAACTGAAGGTGGACAAAGCAATGGGGCCTGATGGAATTCACCCCAGAATTCTAAACAAATTAAGAGGAGAACTAGTGTAACCACTGGCTACTCGTTTTAATAAATCATGGGAGGATGGTGTGGTACCAGAGGACTGGAGGAAGGCTGATGTGATTCCCTTCACAAAAGTGGGACCAAGACAGAGGCAGGAAACTACAGACCTGTCAGTTTAATCTCTGTAGTAGGGAAAGTGATGGACTCACTTCTGAAGGAAAGAACAGTTGAGTACCTAGAGGCCAGTTGGGCACAGGACCCAAGGCAGCATGGGTTCACAGCAGGAAGGTCATGTCGGACGAATCTAATAGATTTCTTTGACTGGGTGACCAAAGTAGTAGACCAGGGAGGGGCTGTGGACATAGCCTACCTAGACTTTAGCAAGGCATTTGACACAGTCCCACACAAAAGATTAATAGTCAAATTAACCAGCCTGGGAGTGGGTCCCAGGGTGGTAGCCTGGGTAAAACATTGGCTGGACAACAGAACACAGAAGGTAATTGTAAATGGAGTCCACTCTAAAGAAAGAGGGATTACTAGTGGGGTACCGCAGGGTTCAGTATTGGGTCCAGTCCTTTTTAATGTCTGTATAAGTGACATTGCAGAGGAACTGGAAGGAAAAGTATGCCTCTTTTCAGATGACACAAAGATCTGCAACAGGGTTGATGCACAAGGAGGCGTGGAAAGGATGAGAAGGGACTTGGCAAGGTTGGAGGAATGGTCAGAAGTATGGCAGCTAGGATTCAATGCAAAGAAGTACAAAATAATGCACCCGGGAAACAAGAACCCAGGGGAAGAATACACATTTGGGGGAGAGGTAGTAACAAAAAGGAAAGGGACCTGGCGGTAATCATATTAGATGACCTTAAAGTTAGCAAGCAATGTGAGGAGGCAGTAGGGAGGGCTGGGGGTATACTGGGATGCATAGGGAGAGGCACCAGCAGCAGAAAACCGGAAGTTGTTATCCCTCTGTACAGAAAGTTGGTGAGACCCCATCTGGAGTACTACGTCCAGTTCTGGAGACCCCATCTCCGCAAGGACATAAACAGGATAGAGGCAGTCCAGAGGAGGGCAACTAAAATGGTGCAGGGTCTGCAAGAGAAGCTGTACGAGGAGAGACTAAAGAAGCTTAATATGTATACCCTTGAGGAAAGAAAGGAGAGGGGGGACATGATAGTTGATTCCATTGAGGTACTTAAGTTTCTAAGTCCAAGAGAATAGCATCTTTCAGGAAGAGACGTCCAAGAACAAGGGGGCACAATTTAGAGATAGAGAGGGGGGCGGTTCAGAGGCAATGTGAGGAAGTATTATTTCACAGAAAGGGTAGTAGATGCATGGAACAGCCTTCCCGAGGAGGTTGATAACCTCATAGTCTTCAGGTGAAGCTACCTCTGGCTGCAAGCTGCAACACTGGACTTAAGATTTGCAAGAAAGTGAGTAGTGCTCACAACAGAGGGAGGCGAACATTACAATTTTGTTTGGTTTGAAGCAGATTCCTTAGGAAAGTTAATACTCTTCAGGTGGAGGATACTTCTAACTGAAGGGTGAAATAAGCAACTTAGAATTATCAGAAAAGGCAGTCTTTCAATCAACAGAGGGAGGTGGAGTTTGCTTTACTTGTGTTACAAGTGTTAAGGTTTTCAGTGGGAAGAGTTTAAACCCACATAGGCTAAATACTGTTTTTCTGTGTCTGCCCTTCTGCACAGCTGACGTGTTTTGGGGCTGTTTTCAGAGCACAAGTCACCAGGCTCTTTTGGGGCTGGGGAGGTTTACCTGTGTCCGACTTGGATGTTTGGATTTTTCTCTGTTTGATTAGCAGGATATTTTCTCTGTCAAATTGGTTTGAAGCAGTATTACAAATTGTCGTGTATGGCATCTTGCTGACAGGAAGGCACTCATCGCGTCAGTAGGTCAGAGCGTTTAGCTGATTGTTTCGTGAGGGCACAGTTTAGGCCCAACCCCTTCCCACCCCTCACCCCACCCACCCCTGGAAATAGTTCATTTATACCTGGGTTCTGACATCATTTCCTCAAGAGGGCAAGGTACACATCACTGTCATATCCTGTCTAGCACACGGCACTGACAATGTAAGTATACACATTATATAAATACATGTATTTCTATATAATGCACCAATCACACACACACCAAAAAAAATAAAAAAAAAAAAACTAAACAAGGTAGACAGTTATGTGGGGAGTAGCACAATGTAATGGCTGTGGGGCAGCAGTCTTCCGGGAGTCTTTCTGGAGGCTGAGATGCTGCCCTGTTTGCAGACAACTATCTGCCCTGAGGGAGGAAGTTGCCCATCTTCAGGCCGCACTGGACAGTGGCAAGGGAACCTCCCCCATCCAGGGAGCACCACAGCCACCACCACTACCTCAGAGGTTGCAAAGAAAGCACAGCAGTTGGACCACAGTGGGCTCAGGGAGGGTAAGAGTGGTGGAACAGAGGCACACCCAGTCAGTTGTTACACTCCACAATCCATACACCATTCTGGGGGAGCATAATTCCCCAATGGATGCACCCGCAGAGAAGACTAAGGAGGGTGCAGACAACTGTCACAAGGGAGGCCCTCAGGAAGGAGGCAGAGGGCACCACAGGTAAAGAAAGCAGCTCCTGGTGGGGGACTCAATTATTAGGGGGATAGAACTGGGGGGAGCAGGGAAAACTGAAGTAAGGTGCCTGCCGGGTGCCATGACTTGGAAGGACAGGAAGCGCATCCTTAGGATCACGAGAACAGTTGCACGGGAGTCTGAGCTGGACATCATTGTCCACCTAGGGACAAATGGCTTGGCTCATCATGAGATTAGAGCAGTGCAAAAGGACTTTGTAGAGTTGGGGAGGGGCTTAAGACAAGTAGCACACACAGTATCCTTCTCAGAGGTGCTGCCTGTCAGTGGCATGAGGCGAGGGTACTTTGCACCATGCAGTTTAACAAATGGTTAAAAAAAAAAAAAAATGGTGTGGAGCACAGGGGTTTGGCTTCACTGGGGACTGGGGTTCCACCTGGAAGGACACCAGCCTATACTGGTAGGATGGTCTGCATCTGTCCAGGAAGGGAACAAGTCTTTTGGGCAATCGGTTTAAATGCTTCATTGGCAAGCCTTTACACTAGTCAAGGGGGGAGGCACTGATAAGCAGAAGGAAAATCCCAGCCTCCCCCTACAAAACAGGGTACTAAATGAGAAAAAGACCAAGGTAGAAAGGTCAGTGGGGTTGCGCTACAGAAGGTAAAGCCATCAAAAATGGAGAGCAATGAGTACCAATGCCCGTAGTCTGGGTAACAAGCTTCCTGAATTAGTGGCCTTGATGGAGGAGGAAGATCTGGATATTGTGGCAGTCACAGAAACATGGTACACACGAACCATGACTGGGACGTAAACATACCAGGATACACTATCTACAGGAGGGACAGGGAGGGTAAAAAAGGAGGAGTAGCTCTCTACATAAGAGAAAAAATCAAAGCAACAGAACAAAAGGGTAAACAGGGAGGAGAAGAAGCACTGTGGGTCAATTTGGAGGCAGGCAATGGCACCACAATCCACACAGGGGTTGTATACAGACCCCCCTCTCAGGGGAAGGAAATGATAGAAAGTATACTTAGAATGGCAGATCTGGGTGATCTGAATATGCCAGATGTTAACTGGAGTGCAGCTGCAGCAGCCACTTCTAAGAGTGGGGTTATTCTGGACGCCCTACAGGGGGCATGCCTTAGACAACTAGTATTGGAGCCCACTCGAGAGGGAGCAATCTTAGACCTGGTTCTCTCAAACGGAGATGAAGAGAGGATCACAGATGTAGAAGTGGTAGCCATCTGGGAACTAGCGACCATCGAACAGTATGGTTCACAATAAACACAGCAATAGAGTCAAGCCATACAAAGACAAAAGTACTGGATTTTAGGAGGGCTGACTTTGCCAAAATGGGTGAGTGCCTAAGGAATGCACTAGCAAATGGGCAGGAAGGAGGGGTGGAAGAACAATGGGGAATAATAAAAACTGCCAGAGATAACAAGCCTTTGTGTAAAGCAAATAAACAAAACAAGGTAAGAAACCACTATGGTTCTCAAAAGAAGTGGCAGTGAAGGTTCAAGAGAAAAAGAAAGCATTCAGAAAGTACAAGGAATCACAGAAGGAACAGGACAGAGAACTGTATCAGTTAAAGCAAAGGGAAGCTGGAAAGGCAGTCAGAACAGCAAAGGCCCAAACCGAGGAAAAGATAGCCAACTCAGTTAAGAAGGGGGATAAAACCTTTATAGGTACATCAGGAGCAAGGAAGACCAAGGGAGGGATAGTGAGGCTTAATAAAGGGAGGGAGGGTGGGCAGAGGTGACTGTGAAAAGGCAGAGATACTAAACAAATATTTTTGCTCAGTATTTACAAAGGAAGAGGAAGAGGTACCTAAAACAAATAGTAGAAACACTCTGGATACAGAAGTTGATACCAGCCCATTTACAGAAGAAAGAGTTCTGAAAGAGCTCTTAAAACTGAAGGTGGACAAAGCAATGGGGCCTGATGGAATTCATCCCAGAATTCTAAAAGAACTAAGGATAGAACTAGTGACACCACCGACTACCCTCTTTAACAAATCACGGGAGGATGGGGTGGTACCTGAGGACTGGAGGAGGGCAGATGTGATTCCCCTTCACGAAAGTGGGAGCAAGGCAGAAGCAGGAAACTACAGACCTGTTAGTTTAACCTCAGTGGTAGGGAAAATGGTGGAATCACTTCTGAAGGAAAGAATTGTTGCGTATATAGAGGCCAGAGGGGCACAGGACCCAAGGCAGCATGGATTCACAGCGGAAGGTCATGCCAGACAAATCTGATAGATTTCTTTGACTGGGTGACCAAAGTAGTAGATCAGGGAGGGCTGTGGACATGGCCTACCTAGACTTTAGCAAGGCATTTGACACAGTCCCACACAAAAGATTAATATACAAGTTGGCCAGCCTGGGAGTGGGTCCCAAGATGACAGCCTGGGTAAAGAATTGGCTGGAGAATAGGACACAGAGTAATAGTAAATGAGTCCACTCTGAAAAAAAAAAAAAGGGGGTTAGCAGTGGGGTACCACAGGGTTCAGTATTAGGACCAGTCCTCTTCAATGTCTTTATAAGCGACATTGCAGAGGACTGGAAGGAAAATATGTCTCTTTGCAGATGACACAAAGATCTGCAACAGAGTTGATGCACAAGGTGGGGTGGAAGGATGAGGAGGGACTTAGCAAGGTTAGAGGAATGGTCAAATGTATGGCAGCTTAGATTCAATGCTAAGAAGTGCAAGGTAATGCACCTGGGAAACAAAAACCCAGGGGAAGAGTACACAATGGGGGGTGAGATACTAACAACAACAAAAATGGAAAGGGACCTGGGGTAGTCATATCAGATGACCTAAAGGTGGGCAAGCAATGCAAGAGGGCAGCAAGGAGGGCTAGGGGGATACTGGGATACATAGGGAGAGGCATCACCAGCAGAAAACAAGAAGTTATTATCCCTCTGCACAGACAGCTGGCGAGACCACATCTGCAGTTCTGGAGACCCAATCTCCGCAAAGACATAGACAGGATGGAAGCTGTCCAGAGGAGGACAACTAAAATGGTGCAGGGTCTGCACCGGAAGACTTATGAAGTGAGACCTAAGGAGCTTAATATGTATAGCCTCGAGAAAGGAGGGAGGGGGACATGATAGAAACTTTCAAGTACCTCAAGGGAATCAACAAAGTCCAAGAGGGTAGCATCTTTCAAAAAAAGAGGTGTGCAAGAACAAGGGGGCACAATTTGAAGATAGAAGGGGGGCGGCTCAGAGGTAATTTAAGGAAGTATTTTTTCCACAGAGAGGGTTGTGGATGCATGGAACAGCCTTCCAGAGGAGGTTGTGGAGTCAAAAACAGTGGTGGAATTCAAGCATGCATGGGACAGTCATAAGGCAATTCTAGGGGGTGGGGGTAGGAAGAAGTTGGAAGAAGTAGGCTGCCGGTTAACTAGGATCTGTGGCCTATCCTGTAGGTAGGGAAATGGGCAGACTAGATGGGCCAAGCTGTCATCTGCCGTCAAAGTCTATGTTTCTATCTGCAAGTCGCATTGGAGCCCCCCTCCTGACTCTTGCCCTTTGGTATTCCATTGTAAATAACATGTACTACTTGGAATAGTTAGTAGCAAGATGTTCTGGTAGAAGAGCAATATGAACTGCAGTGGAGACCATGGTTTTTAAACACACTGGTGAGTGGGACACCTCATTTGCTCATTTGTTCCATGATGGTGAGAGGTTTCATTAATCTTTCTAGAAGTTGGGTACAGTGGTTATTTGGAGCAGTGCATAGTAACATACTCTTACAGGTAAATGAGAATTATTTTAGGTCATGGATATGTATTATTTAGCTTTAATAACGCCCCGCAACTGTCATCTTTTGACTGACCTTTAGGTTCCCATTCCACTCTTCCTCTCTTCACTCCCTCTCCTGTCTCTGTATCAATGGTAAAGACTCTTGAATATTTATGTTCTGGCTTCCTGGTTATGATAATTTATATAAGCAGTTATTTATTAATTTGTTTTGTGAGTGGACTTGGGCCACCGGGGATTCAGGCTGGAGCGTCCGATGACAGCTCACCTTCTCTGGGGGGAGGGATGGGTTTCAACCCGGCATGTGCTGACCCCTGGCAGAGGCTAGGGGTATGCCGGCACCTCAGGGGTTTGATTGGCCACAGGCAAAGGTCTGTGGACCTATCAGCTCCAGGGGTTGCACCAGTGGGGGCGGATGTCTGCATTCGTGCCTTGATGTCTGGGCAAGCAGCGTCCACACAACAAAAATGGAAAAATCACCCTCTGGAGCCAAGAAGATGGCGCGCAGAGCCCAGTCCTGATATGCTACTGTCTCGGGGACCCAACAAGAAACTATGGTACTGGGGTGTCTTGCCCCACCCTGGTTGGGGGGCAATCTGTGGCAGGATGGAGGGACCCGAAGAGCACGTAAGACAGCAGGGATGGGTTTCGCTGGCGACTACTGATGGGGCGGCTCCGATAGGGACATAGGTGGGATAAAAGGAAATTTCAAAAATACACAAAAAAAAAAAAAAAAAATAATTCTTGTTTTGCATTGTCATCAGTGATGTACCACTGTCTGAGATAGGTCTACTTGACTAATTAAGAGAAAAAAAAAAAAAACTGGTTAAGGGTCTGCAAGGCCCTAGTAGATTTGTTAAAACAGGTTTTCCTTATACAGTGGGTGAAAAACCCACCAGGGAGAAAACCATCCTTGAGCTGATTCTGCCAAACCAGGATGTGTTCGAAGATGTTAGGGACAGAACACCTGAAGACAATGGATCACAACTGTTGGATTCACCTTAGCCCTTGATATACAGGAAATGCAGAAAGTCTAGGACAAAGCTCTTAAAATTTCAGGAAGATACATTTCAGGGGAATTGGGTACAACCTCCAAGAAAAAGAGGGTGGGGAAAAGGGCTGAGAATGTATAGGAAACATGGGATCTCATTAAGGGCAGTCTTTTGGAGAGGATGAAGACTTGTATGATGCAGGTAATACTTAAAAAGCTACACTGGTAATCCAGGCAAAGAAGTTGAAAATACAGTGCACTTCATGATGATCTGTGCGCTACGCTTTGTGGTGTGCTTTATATGGATTGCTAAGGATGCGCCAATGTCCTGACGTGCATTTCCACTGGTTGACCGAGTGAGTGTCCCGAAAACACTGTAGCTCAACATGGCAGCAAATATTAAGGCAACCTGCACTGGAGATTCACCAGTGTTTTATTTGTCATAAGGGGATTTGTGAAAACAAAAATTATGAAGTTCCTTCTTTATTGGGTTAGGCCAAGTTACATCTATTTTTGGAGAGTGAGCCTGTGTCTATTTCCAGAGCAAGCAAGTATAGTTTAGTGGCAGCTCAGGAGTGTGAGTGCAGTTTAGCAGTGGTTCCAGAATCTCGATGATGGAGCAATGTCCCCCACCACCACCCCAAATCTCGGATCTCCTGTGCTTGAGTAGAGGGAAATGGGACAACGTGATGGTGGTGGCAAGTGACTTTGATGTGACATGAGAGTACAAATAAGCCGACAGTGTGGACTTGGTAGTGCTAAAGATGAGTGCAACGACATCTGAATGGAAACACCCACAAAAAAGTACATTCTTTCAACAATCCATTTTGGAGAAGCTGCACTGTAATGAGAATGACAATGTTCAGAAGTGACAGGTTATGTGAAATCAGAGTACCATAGAAAAGTACTGCCAAAGCAGTGTGCACATGGCGGGGTGGTGCAACACACAGGCGGGCAAAAAGAACACAGGAAAGTGTTTTGTTCTGCAGTCCGTTTGTGCACAACTTTTGAGAGCGAGTTACATGCTACAAGGAGCTGGCATGCAGTGGGGCACATCGTTCTTCTGGGCGTTTGTGAGCCAGAAGAAGGATGTCTGTGTAAGTAGTGCCCGCTAGACAGGCAGTGGGAGGGGGCCACAACGTGGCAACTATTGAGATAAATGCCATTTATCTCACTGTTCTGAAATAAGATCAATTTAAAACTAGTGTTCCTCTATTGCATTACAAAATTATATCATTAAAATGTGCACAAGTACAAGACTAACTGAACATGCAAACAACAAAAACAAAATAAAAATGGTATACCTGCTGATCAACACTGGCTCCTGTTTGAAGAAGATAGAGTAAATAGAAGGCTTGTCCCCCACATGCTGCCAGGTGAACAGGAGACTGACCAATGGCATCGCTCGCCAAATTAACTGCACCACCTGTCTCCAGCAGATCACTTAAGCCATCAAACTGAAAAGAAACACAACGGTGCTCTTTAAATACTTGATTCCTGTACCCTGAAAAACGCAAATATAGCAAACAAAAGTGGTTCCACTGTACTTGAAGTTTACAGCTATTAATTTTACACTTCAGAATGCAACTCAGTCAGTCACATTGCTCCATTTCCAGACACCTGCCATATAATCTTTGGTCTGTTTATTTAAAGCCCTCTTGTAAGTTTACTTTGCTAGGTATTTAGAGTGTTCATGTAACATAGCTTCAGTGACACCAACCTCAACAAGTCTACCAAGAGCCACTACGGTGGCTGCAACTGAGGTGTGGTATAACATGGCGGACTCTGCAGAGTCAAAAATGGCAGTGCAGAGTGGTCTGCGCATGTGCACAGACTCGCGCATGCATAGTGAACTCCAGCGGCAGTCCGCCATATCCAGGATGGCTGCCACAGCTCTCTGTGCATGCATGACGACTCGCGCATGCACACTGGGCTCCAAGGGCCATACTGGATACGTTGGATTGTGCTACTGGAGTTCCTGCGATGCGCGAGTCGTCGAGCATCTGCATCATGTTGAACAAGGCGGACTGTGCAGTGCTCTGCCAATACTGACAGACAAAAAAAAAAAAAAATTTGTGAGAGCGCACAGAGACTGCCATTCATCTCCATTCGGTATCCAGTGTGTTCCCTTTTCTCTAAAGAGACTGCAAGACGTCTGCAGGGCTACGTCCACTGCAGCTGTAAAAACCAGGCCGGCTTTCAGAACTGTGCCAGTGCAAGAAGAAAAGAATGGTATGTCACAATTCAAAACATTAGCTAGCGGAGCAACCAAACCTAAAAGGTGTTACAGATTCCTGGCACTAAATTAGTTAAGATGGAGAGACAAAATTAAAAAAAGAAGGGAAACTACTTATTCCTTGGGATGTAGGTAGGACCAAAGTCCATCAAAGTGATGTCCTTCGACATTCTGCGAAGTGCAGGAAAAGGAATATGGCAGTGTCAGCTCTATCCAAGAAAACTACAGTCCCTGTTCTTTTAGTCTAAACAGACTGGTATAAAAAATGCTTCAGCCAATTCCTCAAAGGCACAATCCTCTCTCTCGAGCCACGCAGACTCCTCCTATGCAGTCTCAGACTTCAGTATACAAGTCTGTGCAGAAGGGTGGGCGTCCTAATACAAATTACATGTAGTGCTGTTTTAAAATCATGGTGAACCCTGCACTTTCCACTGCAGAAAGTAGCAACACCGCCCCCCCCCTTGCTATACGAACTACTAAGCTGAACTGACACTGGCAGAGACTGCCACCCTCTTGAATTGTTTAAAGCCCAGCTGTTGTCCATGCTCTCCGTCCCCAGGACATGCAATTGCTACCGTTGAACATCTGTTGTAATCTGACAAAGTATCCTCAGTACACAGCTCGCTACAACAAATCCAACATGATGTGTACATTACCCGAATCCACTTCTGTATATTTGTAAATCTTTTACTGTGCATACACGAATCTTTGAAAACCAGCACGTCTCAAAGGGTTTATGTGAAATAGTTACCTTGTCTTTATTGATCAACTCGTGTGGCTGCTGTCATGATCTGCCTGGCCTCCTCCAAATTGTAAAAATAACTGGTTTATTGTGGGTTTTCCTTATGTATTTGGCTCCATGTGTATATAATACTGTTTGAAGTATGCATTCCTGCTTTTGCATCCTGTATGTAAATAACTCAATGTAATCCTCAATCATGACTGAATGCACACAATCTGCACTGTCTATACCTTTGTAGTTAAACCTGGGGTGCCCTTGAAAAGGGACACTTAGTTGGCTTACCCAGGCAACAACATTGAATAAACAAACTAAGCTTCAGAGATAGATGGCCAAGTCTGTGGGTGTCGCACTTTTTAGCGTGAAACAGCTAAACTTGTTTGTGCACACATCTGGCAAAACATCTGGATTCCAGAAGTCACAGCAGGAACTCCTCCCAAAAGACGAGCAAGTCAAAGACTTTTTGAGAATAGCCAAAACATATGAAGTCATAATCGGGCTAGTTTACTTTAGTTTTTGATAACTAAGTGACATACACTAAGCATAAATACACCTATCTTCAGGCACGACCTGGTTAAGTTACAACCATCAGCAGCAAAAGAACTACAGAAAACATATCTAACAACAAAGTACAGAGAACAGACAAGAGGGCTTTACAACTGAGCAGAATTTACACTAACATTAAAATTATTAAGTAGTGTATGTAATGACAGAAGCATGAACATCAAACAATGTGGCCGATTACTGAGCCTGAACTCTTCTCCCCCTTCCCTCAATTATCTATAACCAACTGCTCAGAGTCCAGGCTGTGTTTTGCAAAGGCATCGCAGGAGGAGCACAATTTTACCTCAACTGTGAGCCTGCTGCAACATTCTGCACACCAAAATCCTCATTTATAAAGTTTTCAGTTCCAATCTTGAAGATTTGGATATTATTATGTGCCCCATTTTCTACAACCAGATACTCTTCTGCGCTGCTTGCCCAGCTGGTGACCCAGGTCTGCT